>OX465187.1:7500000-8750000 GCA_949987655.1 Polymixis flavicincta
TTGCGTTAAGTATAGATTATTGCAAAATACTGTCAAATTCAAAATATACAATTTCTAGGACGATATCAATGCCAATGTGAATTACGCTAATTTTATGTTAAAATAAAATTAGAACACTAAGACACTGCATACGAAATTGAATTCGCATCAAATGTTTCACTGACGGTTTCACTTAACCGATTTCAAACTTTGAAAATGGAACTCTCAACTTATGTCCGCGGGGAGAGATGTCGCTGCACGTCGCCGAGAGAAAATTGCGTCCAACATGGCGACGGCGACGCGGCGACGTGAAACGTCCGACATGTTGCCCGTTTGACAGCCACTGGGGATATTGCAGCGGCAAACAGCCTACATTTTGATGCTGATATTTACAATATTATTTATGCCGTCATTTATATCTAGAAAGTTTCCTCTTGATGTAGCTAAACAAGATACTGGTAAATAAAGACAACGATAAAACTGAATCACCTAGGCGTGGAACGAGATACAACGTTTTATTTATCCAGACCGAACAGATGTCTCTCCTGGGATGTAAGGAAATAGGCTTGGAAGCATTTGCAAACCAGAATGCAAATTGATAGCAATCTTTTCTAGATTTCTGCAAGACTTGGATATCGATCTGTTTGGCTTTTGATTCCTATACAATACACATTTCTAAAGATACTGTTGGTTAATTTACCAAAGAATGTATTTAGCAAAGACTGGTGATTCATGTTGGGAAAGCGTTTAGAGTATTTAAATTGAAATATATATTATTTTAAAACAACTCTGAATGTATGTTTAAATTTGAATTATGTACTCATTGCGGCCCGTGTTCAGTTATCAAACTAAAACAATCAAGTTTTCAATTTATTCCGCCATTGTTGATGTATCGAATTATAAAGAAACAAGTGGCCTACTTGGAATTGGTTGAAGCTACCAACGGAGTCTTTAATCAATATTTTTTTGGTGCCGTCAAAAAGCCTGTGAAATCTGAATATCTTGAATTACAACACAGATTGAACGAAGGATAGTTTAATTCCTTCTGCCTTTTTATTTAAAAAAACGCTGTGAATTAAAAAAAAAATGTTAGCAGTAGGTACTGTTTTGTTTTATCGAAATTGTGTCCGTAAAATAACTCACACGTTTTTAAGATACTGAAACATGAATAACCCTGACACAAATCGAAGAAAAATAAGACGTTAGACAAAATTATTGGGAGTGACATAAATCTTGTCACCCAATCGGAAATCGACAATGGAATCGTAACCTAAGGTCCCACTGCGACTTACGAAGCGCCGGGGATTCGCCATGACAGGAGGAATTTGGAACGTAGCCAGGTCTACCCCTAAACGTACTTGACGGGAACAACTTTGGGACTAGGTGGCAGCAAAACTTGGCGGAAGTCTTGGGTAAGGGTTTATGGAGGGACAAATGTAAACAAGTAGCGTTGGATCTTGTTTACCGAAATTTTTAAGGAAATTTGCACTTTTGGGACGAACTTTCCTTTTTTTGTCTTTTTAATGGTAGTAATTGTTTTTAATAGTGTCGTTCCTATCTGCTGGATTATTTATTTTAAGGTTTTGGTTATCTTCCTAATGTTGAACTTCTTTTTCGTGAATACGTTTTTATTTGCTACATTTTTCTTTAGTTTATTTATGAAAACGAGGGTAGCAGTTGTGCATAAAAAAATAGAGAACAAGTAAAAACATGTTTAAAGCTATAAATAACAGTTTTATAAATTAGTTTCAAAATAGGTTCAATCTGTGCAAAACCTAAATAATTAATTCATAATAATTAGACCCGAATGTGGATTAAAGCACTCATTAATTATTCTGAATTAGTATACTCGTACATTAAAAAGGTCGCTATGTATGTGGTGTGGCTTAGTGGTTAGTACATGAAATACTAAACTATAGTTTCTGTTCGAAGTTGAACTTATGTATGTATAGTGTTGAACAAAAAGCATATATTTTTTCTAAGTACTCATATTTAACGTGTTGCTCTTGTATTTGAGCACCCAATTCAAATACACGAGCGGCACGTTGTCGAAGGCTGCAGTTGTTTCTGCCATTGACGTGCCCTGCTAGTGCGTTCGAGCATTATATCGAATTTCAAAAACTTCAAATCGCATAGAGTATTAATCGCTGAGCAAACGCCCACCAGATGAATATATTATAGTTAAGCATACCATTTAAAATGGACGATTCCTTTAAGTGCACAGAATTTTAGATCTTGCTGTCTCATAAATGTTATAAACTAGTTTCATATTTCATAGACATCCAAAATTATTTAAAGACGAAGAAAGACATGATCTGGACAATATTCTCTAAGAGACAGTTAAAGATAATTTGTTTATTAAAATTTTACTACAATCTAGAAGCTGTTAATTTACTCCTATTTAATAAGAGCAATCTAATAAGCGTTTGTTAGATTTTAAACCATACTAAAACAGACTTTACAGTAAGCGAAGCTTTGCATCTAGTTGTTATTTGTAGATCTAAGTAATTTTAACGTTAACTACTTTTTACTAAGTTGTACATATTTTAGTTTCTTACCTATGTTTAACGGAGATAAAAATATTATTTACGGAGATTATTACTAAATACAGTTTTACATTGTTTACACTGTAATAAAGAGTTTTTTTTTTTAATAGACTAACATAATATTACACCTGTATTTCCCGGAGGGAAAGGCGGAAGAGTATCTAACTAAGGTATTATCATCGAGTATATCGGGACAACGCCAAGAGGTTGGTCGACTCTTCACGTGACCAAAGGGCTGGCCTATTCTTAGGTCAAAGAATCAGCATTGGCAATTATTTATGTAAAGACTTCTAAGGTACACCAAAATTTTTACAGATATGTTTAAGTACCTACTATGTAATAGGGAATGAAACTATTGACATCAACGAGGCACAAACCCTTGAAAGAGAACCACAATAACACATTGCCCGACTTGAGAATTAAACCCAACACCTCGTGCTGAACAGTAACTCTAGATCAAATAACTGCTTATAAATGTTTGCTACAATAATATTACTAATATCGTTGAAAACAATTCCAATATCACAAAAGTATCTGCGGAAACATTTTTTTGCTAGAGAAGCCATCTTGACAGCAAGCGAAACTTTTCGCGTCTTGGGAAAAATCATGTTGCAAAAGTGTTACAGCGATAACTGGGCGTCGCTTGTGTCGAACTTGTGAAAATATCTCAGAGTTGCCAACATAAAATGTTTTGTAGATAAAACCCATGTTCTCGATTTGCCAATCAGTAGTTTAGATTTTGTCAAGGTTGACAGAATATTTGTTTTACTAGTGTATAATATTTTAAGGGGTGATGAACTTTTGCAATAGGACAAACTTAAAGCTGGAAATCAACAAAAAAAAAGCCGGTTTTTCAGACTTCCCGTAATACGGGCTTGCGGTTAAGTAATAAAAACCGCACATGTCGATCGACCAGGTTCAGCTACGGTTGCCGCGGTTGGTCCGTGGATGGGTGACAATTTTTGCATATAAAGACCCCTCCGTGCCTCCGAAAGCACGTTAAGCTGTCGGTCCTGGCTGTCATTCGCAGATCTTTGACAGTCGCTACGGGTCGTCAGAAGCCCGAAAGTCTGACAACTAGTTAAACCAAAGGGTACCGTATTACCCAGTTGATGGTTTGTGGAAGTCAGACTGGTATTCAGCTGTGTCCAGTTAGACTGGAAGCCGACCTCAACATCGTCGGGAAAAGGCTAGGGAGATGATAATTCAGACTTCCCATAGCAAGAGTTGTTCATATTCGTGACTACAATCGCCCCTTGAAATGTTTTTCTCTATTAGTTAACTATACAGTTCCAAAATGGCGTCCATGGCTTTCTATATTGTTTCTTTTGTCCATTTCGATAGCAGCTTTTGCAAAAAGTAATTCTTCCTTGCTTTTAGTGGAATTGGTATTGAAACTATAAAAGTTTGAGATTCAAGTTTAGCGTTATCTAGGCTATTATCAATTTTGTTTCTTTTCGCCATAGTCTTCCTATTTAACGAACTATCATTGTTAAAATATATGACATCTCTAATAACATCATCTTCATCATCTATGCCATTAATGTTATTACATATTTTGTTTCTTACAATGTGTTAAAGAGCTATATCTTCAACGTAAAAAGAAGTTCTTTGATAGTAGATGTAGAATGTCGTAGCAGCTGGCATCGTAAGCTTGTCGACGCGTTCATTTGTGTTCTCATGTCGCAGCGAGCAAAACTTTTAAGGGTGTGTTTACGTTTCATGAATCTCATGTTACATTAAGTTATTTTGTATGGCTGTGTTAACTTCAGAAATATGTTGAATCCGTTGCTGATTGGCTTTAAAACTTTGTTGGTTTCATTTTACATTTAGATGTTCTTGTAGAACTCTTTTGATTCCAGTATTATTTGCATGGAAATCTAGTTTATGTGCTGTAACATCGCTAACTTATACAAAGTGAATTTATTTCTATCTACCTACTTAATCTACAAACTTCTACCAAACTACCCACACTAAACTAAGATAAACAAACATAATAAAATTGCTTTCAAAGAATTTGACCTGAATAAGAATCAGGAGTTTCTCTAACATAGAGACGATGTATATATTTTGACATATCGTTTGGTTAACTATATAAGCGTTGACCTATTTGCGTCGGCTATATATCACTGTTAGTAGCTTTGAGTCCGTTAACCGAAGCTTCGAAACTAATTTGCGAATTCAAACACTTGTTATATATGTTGCCTTCGTTGGTTTTTTATTGTTCATTGATTAGATATTATTTATTTTCAGAGTAGGTTCCTATGTTGGTTTTACTTTGTGTAGGTATGATCTTAAGAACATAAATCACAAAGCCTACAGAGTGAATTGACTTTGCTTTGTCCTTTGAGATTGGAGCATTGACTTTTAGGATTCTCCAAATACTGCACCAATGTGGCGTAATACTAGCTACTTCTGAACTGTTTTGTAGAACTTCTATTAAAAGAAGGAAATGAAATTCTGAACAAGCGGAAACAAGTTGCAATATGTGACGGTAACGATTGGCTGTGTTCAACTGTTTGTAGCTAATATGGCCATGGTTACAAAAAGATGGCCTCCTACAACTTCGTTGTTCTGTGCAAATACTGACAACCATATTGCATTCGCTTGAAGGTAACATTTTTGAAACGTTATTTTATAAAATATTTTCAGTTGCAAAACGGATAATTAAGTAATTAATGTATTCACTTGTATTTTGAGGTTCACAGAATTCCTTTAGAAACGAACTTGGATTTGATTTATGTTTTCATTCTAACATTTCTATTGAATTATAAATTGGAACGGAATTTATGAAAAGTTCCCAATTTTATCAGAATTCCGATATTTTCTATTTCATCCTTTCCGAGAATTTCACTGGTATCCGAATAGTCCCACTCAATATTCAGATTTTATTGGTGCAGTATTTTTGAATAGGTACCTAAATCACGTTCTACAAACATTCTGCAGAATGTATCATTACCTACGAGTATTTTTGAGTTTCATACTAGCATTTAGAAAATTTTCCCGAGAAAAGCGTCATTTTGTATGAAATTAAAGCTTTGTTTACTTCAGTTTTCAATATAAAAATATGTAAAACCTAACCTTCTTTTCTCAGATTTTTTCTTTAAAATGGTCAAACTATTTTCGACTTGATGATTTTTTTTCTTAAATTTGACTTAAACTTACGCATAGGTTAAATTACAATGCATAATGAAAATTAACTGTTATTTATCACATTGCTATCCTCATCTACGAAGGCAACAAATGGAAGCATTAGTGCTGCTATTCTAGCGGTAGTAAGCTTTGGCTTCATCTGGATATTTCTAGAAAATGCGCCATCTTGTATTTTTGGAGTAGTAAAAAATTCGATTTGAAAATCGAAGAATGTAATCAAAAGTTGTGACCAAAGAGTATTTAAAACAAAAGACGTTGGAAAGCAAAGTTTGACGTGTTTTCTTTATCCAGATTAGCCTAAGGCTTCTAAACACAAATATTTTTTTTTGAAAACCTTTAACTTACTCTCCGGTCTAAACGTGACTCGTTCTGAAATAATAAAATTTTCTGTTAATCCTTTGCTTTAGCGATTTATCGCCCATTAAACGTTATATTGTATTTTTAGGTTCTAAGTAACCTAAACTCGTTTTAATACATTTTGAATTTAAATATTTTAAGCTTTGAAGATTTATAGAGAATTAAAATACTGTAAAATGTACTCGGTAGAGTTTAGTGTAGTACCTAAATGTACAGTTTCTAGTGTATCTTAGTCATTTAGAAAATATATTTAAACATCTATGGCCTCTAAGTTAACAGTCGTAATAAACTTTTTGTCACATTTGTGACACATCACAAACACATTAAAAGATTAATAAAATCGTCATATGACGCTTCGGGACTCAATTACTTGAACTAACACCTTGTCTACAAAAGAAGCAATGTATGACGACATTTCTCTATTAAATAGTTACTAGATTCAAAAAGGTCGTAAGTGCTCACTTTAAAGTTACACTTAGGACATTCTTAAGCTCTTTCAGAAATGTTAAGGAGCACTTAAAGTTATCTTCGAGGCCATAGACACATGTCGTGTTTGAAACACGTTAAAAGCATGTGCACTTTCCTAGAAGAACCAGCTGAAGTGTCACTAAGTAGAAACACTTGGATCTAGTAGATATTGTGTTGTAGTTTTCACTTACCTGTTTATACCGGAGCGTACATGAAACAAAAGAACGTATTCATTAGTTTGACACGTACATTTAAGTGACAGCTTTATTAAGTGTGTAATTCATGTCGTGGGCGTCAGTCAAAAAAAAGAAGATGGATTTCGGAAAACGACGATGAAGGGACCACTCTAATTTCGTCGTACCACCACTCTATACCGACTTACGAGTTGTAGGTCGTGAGTTCGAACCCAGACAGGCGCTTTACTTTGTGTAAATTATTTCATCACCACTGCTCTCAAAACGGTGAAGGAAAACATCGTGAGGAAACCGGCATGTCCTAGAACCAAAAATTCGAAGACGTGTGACATCTACCAACCCGCACTGGGCCCGCGTGGTGGATTACGGCCCAATCCCTCTCACCGAGAGGAGGCCTGTGTCCCAGCAGTGGGAACATTTATAGGCTGTTGATGATGACCACTCTATATCCGGAAATCGCTACAGGCAAAGGTAAAGATTACCACATTAGAAGGGCATTTTCGACACCTTATTGATGCGTCGGTTTGTGGTTTTTCTTAATTTTTAAGGATTTGGAAACAGCATTCTAATTTTGTTTGACGGTTTTTCAACATCGTAGATATTGTTGAATGGGAAACTTCGTATTCCTTGCACAAACCAGCATTGTTTACACCGTTTTTCAATTTTGAAATGATTTCCCCCTTTTCTTTAATAGTGAATGGTGCGTCTAGGTCTAGGAGCCAAGTTAGAATTTTCATTTATTAAATGCAGTTAAAAGCATACCTACGTACTTAGCTAATATCTATAAACACATTTTCTTATAGGACCAGAGGGGTAGCTGTGTAACACAATAACACTAGGAATGAATTTTTCGAACATTTAAAGCAATGAATAAGCAAGGAATATTTAGGATGAATTACGGCCACAAGAGTACCCTGGATGCGGAAAGCACAGAACCGGTCGAAGTGGCGGAGCTTGGGGGAGGCCTAGATGTCCAGCAGTGGACGTGTTTCGGCTGAAATTAAGGTGATGATGACAGGATCTGATGGATGCTGCTGAAAGTGCCAAGCTCGGCTCAATTTAGATTGCTATCGACACACTAAGAAGAAAAATAATTAACAATATTATTCAAAATGAATCATATTCTGATTGAGACGGACCAGTTATATCCTATCAAGGAAATTCTTGTGAAAATTGTACCTACTCACAAAAAACATTCATGTCGACAAGTCATTAGAACCCACAAAATATAGAAACAAAGACCAAATGGACCAACTTTAAAACGAGAATCGGAAACGAACTGAAAATTAAGTAAACAAAAAGGAAGTGAAGGCTCGAACATAATCGAAACATGGCCTATACTAACATAACAATTATTTTCATTGCGTTTCAGAATCTTGTTCAGTTGGATGGTCGTGTTTTTTGCGGCGACGCGCCGGTGTGGCGCCAGTCGCGACCCCCTTGTATCTACCCTTGGTGTGTGGTGCAAGGGATGAATTGTGCGGGGACTAGATTTTTTTGTATTCAGAACAGGCAAAGACCAAAGGAATGTTTCTATTATTTATGTAGACTATAGATCATTTTCTGTTTTATTAAGAACCTGGTACTTGTTGACAGGCTACACTGCCCTTCCATACATACCTACAGGAGACATTTTTATTTAGTGCGCAAACTGTAACCATGAATTTAGCATATCATTCTAGATCCCCCAGAACACAAAAATTTCGTCGGTTTTACAAAAATTAAAAAAAAAACTGGTGTTTCAAAGAAAAGTAATTTGAAACAGTATTATTATTATTTTTAAAAGAATAACCATGGAGTTTGATCGGACATCGACGCGCAACCCGTTACCATGGATTCAGTACCTGCATCATGATTCTGAAGCCAAAGGCGTTGAAATTTATCGGCGGTTATTTAAAAAAATTTGCTCTGCCACACATTTTTACCGTGTAGGTATAGCACTATTCTGTGAAACAGTTGATTTTGTTTTTGGCAACCTACGAAAAATTTCTAGATAGGTATGTATACTTGTGTTGAATTCATGGTGACAGTTTGTGCATCGATTTCTCTGCCACCTTATATAGTTTTTATTCGCATTTATGAAACCGCTGATCCCTTTCTCATGTACCACAATCAGAGTACTCACAGGGCGAGGTTCGCTCCGTGCCTCCCCGAATAAACACCCTGTTACCATGTAAATAGCGACTTCACGTACTCTGATGTACTTTACCAAGGTTACCGCGACACATGCTAAATATCTTACAATTATTCACAACAGCACACACCTCTTTGAGATAGACTTCAAGCTTTTTGAGTAAAGCTTGTATGAAAAAGTAATATTAATGTTTATTTTAATACAGTCTAGTATTTAAATTTTTATCAAATTGGCATACTACGCCAAATTACCGGCATTGCAATTTCATATAACTGTCAAATAATGATACTTGTGATTCAAATATAAAACGGACAATGTTTTCCTTGCTTTACGTACATACATCATAATATATAGATTATGAGAAGCAAGAGATATTAAAAGTATTTTTCAATAAATCAATCAAAAGTTTTGAAATAAGATTGAAGTCTTTTTACTTTTTAAAGAAAGTGAAATTGACACGATTAATCAAATAAACAAAACTAAAATCAATCGTTTTCAGCAACCAGACCTCGCAAGTTTGCCCGTTCAATAAAACAGGATAACAAAACTCAATATCACGCCTATAATCCCTGCAGGGCTAAGCGAAGGTGTACCCACATTTGGCTAGTAACATTTTTCTGGCTTTTGTTTTCTTCTTTTGCTGAATAGACCAGGATCTTAATCTCGATCTGGGCTGATAGAAATCAAGTCTATGATGGAACTAGTGTGCCAAAAAAAATCCATTTCATTCTTGCTTTAAAATCAGACGGGTTAAATGTGGCCACACAGATACTGGCAGAGAGTTCCACAATTGACACAAGATTTATTAAAAAAAAAATCTACTGATACGGAGCGCAAACGATTTCCGCAAACGCCACACGAGCCGTTTAGATGCCTCTAGCAGTTAATTACTCTGTGCAAACGCGTAAGAAAAAGGTCTTTCATGTAGTGCAACTAGCTCAAGGGTGCTAAAAGAAGTGGAAAAATATCAACAAGGTTCCAAGCTCTCCTAGTGACACGTATTGAGTTATTTGCTAGCGACCTCAGTAGGGTTAGCACTCCATTCATTATTTATGCGGACAGTGTACCAATAAATGTGTGCCAGGTTTGCACAGAGCAATGTTGGGACAGATGTCTCAGCGAGGATTTGTTAAATGATTTACATTTTATTTGTTATAGCGAATCGGGTTTTGAATATTTTTTGTTTGTTCATGCGTAATTTAGGGTTTTTAAGGGCGGGTACAGCAGATGGTTGACAAGGTTTTTCGGTGAAAAGGCCCGGTACACAAGGTGCTGGCAGCATTGCCACGTAGTTTATAACGTGTATATAACTTGTTAGTATATAAGTCTCTTAGTAGGTATATAACTTGTTATTTATGTACATATTTTATTTTAGTTCTGAACAAAGCTTTTTATCAAAGGAAGGAAGGAAGGTCGTAAGTGTAAGTAGGTTGAGTTTTGATGAGTTATTTTTCTAATTATCGTTGGTTTGCTGTTCCTGAATATTATTTCAATAAAAAATACTTTAATTACGAAAATAATAAAAGTACAAAGTTGTTCAGTTGATTGGTTTAAACGACGGAATGATGTTAATAAGGCGGCTACTACTTCATGGTGTTCAAAACAGATAAAAAAATAATGAAATCTGTGAAGTGAATTTTAAAATTTGTTTTGTTGTTTCATGAAATAAAACTAACATTTTCGATTGCTTTTTGCCTAAGTTACCTCAATCTCTACTTTTAGGTTTTTTCTCATTTACAGTAAAATACCCTATTCATGGTTATAATTTGCGCTTGCATGTTTCTGCCACCCTGTATTTGCTTTAACTTTTAACCTTATTTGTATCACCCTTAAAACCAATCAATAACCTGTCAAGTCTTGCTTAATGACACACAATTCATTATGTATTATGTTACCCCCGGGGGGGGGGGGGGGGCTAACATGCAAGCCCGGAATATGCTCCTGTAATAGTCCTAAAACAATTTTAATTACTTAAACAGATAATTGAAATATCTCATTACCAAAAAAAATTGTGAGACTGCCGATTCTGGCGACTGGGACCGCAATTAACGCGAACCGCGGTCCCAGTCGCCGGATGCATTTAATTTAAATATTTTCTTCCGGTGACTGGAGCCACCGGTAATTAAATAACAAAATCTACTGTCGAACGAAAAAAATCTATTGCCAGACATAGCACAGTCAAATAATTAAAGTAATAATTAAAGAAAATAACTCTTTGATTCGAAAATATAATTTATATATCTATATAAATAAAACAAAGTCGGGTTAGTAACACCATTTACAAGGATAATTCCTTTTATCACGCATTTTGTGTGACAGCTAAAAAATGCTTTATGCCTTCGAAGTACAAGGTTGTCATAACTTGGTAGAAGCTTATCAACATAGGAGTAATCATATTAAAAAAGATAATCAACGTACCATAAATACAGTTGTAGTTTTTTTTAATTGCTTTAAACATTATTTCGTTTGACTGTCCTGTTTTTGGCTAGCAAAAAGACGTTTTTTATTGATTCATGGGTGATCCCAGTCGCCGGAAGGAAAATATTTATTAATATTTTTCTTGCAGCGACTGGCACAGCGGTTCGAATTTTTTGTGGTCCCAGTCGCCGGAATCCTCCTGAGACTGACCCAGAGAGTCACCAAGGTACTTATGTAATATCCGGGAAAATAAATGAATTAAAACTCGGGTATAATTAAATATGAGTACTGTGTCCTTCGCACGTTTTTCACAAATGATCGCATAGGGAATACTTATACAACTGAAGTAAAATAAAGGACTTTGTTGAAACATGTTCGTGCTTGGAATGTTTTCGGGAATTTCCTTCTTTGATGTGGAAAATAGAACCCGAGTCATCACGTATTGTTTTTTTTTCGCAATAGTATTTTCTCCCTGCATTTTTATCCAAAATTCACTTTCTCATACTTTAGGCCGAAAAAACTATCTGAAGAGGCCCAGAGACGGTTCGAGGTATTTGTAAAAATGTTTTGTTTCCTGCGGGATTCGTTACCACAACTGGGCCCCAATTCTGTACCGTTATAATAATTCCCCGCGGAATCTTACTACGTTAAAACTACGTCGATATCGTTTTTTTTTTTAAACCAATGTAACGGTAAGGAATGCAAATGTCATATTCTGTATGTTCCAAGACAATTTGTCGATATTATGAATACGATATTCGCATAATTCGTGAGTGATTAACGTGGTTCCGAGTAAGGAATCGTTAAATGTCATAGTGAATTCAGGTCCTGGTACGGTATGCGATATATCTTATCTACACAGCGTGTATCAGAAAGGTGTGGTCTAATTGAAAGGTGTGGTACAGACACCCTGAACAATGTTCACTATGGTCCCAACATCGTGAATGACAAAAAAAAAAAACAACTGTACCTTTACCAAACTTTAATTCTTATTTGACTCAAATGTACCCGAATGATCGATAATTCATTCGATCTTACATTTTTAGGAAATTAAATATCTGTCAAACAACCATAATATCAAGACTGTTAAGAACAAAGAAATTAATTAACTAATGTGCGGCGACCGCGATGAAAGAAGCATAATAAATGTTAATTTATTTTTAATTATAATCAAATTAGAGTACCGCAGATAGGTACGAGACGTGGACGCTGCTTGACACTGACCAGAAAAAGATGACATTCTGGAAATGTGATGCTGGAAAATTATGCTCGAGGTATCGTGGATTAAGTTCCGCGCCAACACGCTAAGAACTCGGCATCAAAAAGCGTCTATCTGTTCTGACGCGCCACCTCAAATACATCGGACATGTCTCGAGGCGTAAGGGCAACTAAAGTACGCAACGAATTTTGATGTGGCTATGTTTCATCATCATCTGCCTAGCCTTTTCCCTACTATGTTGTGGTCAGCATCCAGACTAACCGGATGTAAAATAAAAATTTAAAATAATGAGTCATCATTTCAGCCGAAAACTGCTGGACATAGGACTCTCCCAAGAGGGGGGTTTTGCCATAATCGCCACGCTTGGCAGACGGGTTGGACTACAGTATGGTGGTAAAATGCATAGAGAACGCTGTTGCCCATTCTCTAGTAAGTCCCTTAGGCGCCTTCTATGACACCCACGGGAAAATAATAATACGGCCCGCAAGGGCCGATGCCTGCCAGGAAGCGGGTTTGTTCGAAAGAGATATACCGCAGCCCCTGGCATACGGGCTACTGAGGGAACACGGGTGGGTTTTAGTCAGTAAAAGTCTGACACACCCTCCTGCTCCACCCAGAGCGGGAGAAGTTATTTGATGATATACCACCCAAAAAAAAAAAACGGGGAAATAATGAGTAAAATATGTCAAACATTGAGTAGGCACCAGTATTTTACATGGAGCGTCTGCCTATCTGACCTCCACAACCTAGTTACTGGGATGTGGTTTATGTGTATAATACATTAGTATTAAACTTACAGAGTGGCAGACACGCAAACTGTACCGAACCATGGATTGAGTTGGGCACGCCACGATTGCGGCGGTAAGTCCCCGCTTTGAGGAGTGGTTTGAGAGGCGGCATGGCGTCCTCACCTTCCGCCTGACGCAGGTCCTCATCGGACACGGTTGTTTCGGGAGGTTCCTGTTTCGGATAGGGCGGGAGGAAACGCCCGGGTGTTTCCACTGCGAAGATCGCCCTGAGGACACGGTGGAGCACACGGTGGCGGTCTGCCCGGCTTGGGCGGAGCACCGCCGTGTCCTCGTGGAGGCGATCGGCGGCGGCGATCTCTCGCGTCCGGCCCTGGTCCAGGCCATGGTACGGAGCGAGAGGGCATGGGGAGCCGTCACCTCCTTCAGCGAAGCAGTAATGCTCGCGAAGAGGGAGGCGGCGCACGTGAGGGAGAGGCAGCATATGCACCCTCGCGACCCTAGCCGCCGCAGGATACGGAGACGTCCTGGGCGTCGGGAATCCCAGGCCGATTTCCGGCTACCGTAGGCATGGGCTTGCGGACGGCGAGTAATGGGTAGCTCGCTGTCCGGTAAGGACCAAGCCCAAGTCGACGGCGCGTTGTGTTCCACGCGCCTCAAAGAGATGTCAGCACAAAAAATGATGGGGCCCGCAAGGGCCGATGCCTGCCAGGGGTGCGGGTTTGTTCGAAAGAGACACCACAGCCCCTGGCATACGGGCTACTGAAGGATCACGGGTGGGTTTTAGTCAGTAAAAGTCTGACACGCCCTCCTGCTCCACCCAGAGCGGGA
Source organism: Polymixis flavicincta (assembly GCA_949987655.1). NCBI lineage: Eukaryota > Metazoa > Arthropoda > Insecta > Lepidoptera > Noctuidae > Polymixis > Polymixis flavicincta. The sequence goes on from OX465187.1 coordinate 7,514,046, forward strand.
GAAGTTATTTGATGATTTCTCACCCAAAAAAAAAAAAACCATGGACTGAGTAAAAAAGCTGTTACATACATTTTGACCACTTTTCTATCATCATCATCATTTGCCTAGTCTTTTGCCAACTATGTTGGGGTCAGCTTCCAGTCTGACCGGGTGCAGCTGAATACCAGTATTTTGGAGCGACTGCCTATCTGACTTCCACAACCCAGTTACTGGGTAATACGATACCCTTTGGTAAGACTGGTTGTCAGACTTTCGGGCTTCTGACGACCCGTAACGACTGTCAAAGATCCACAAATGACAGCCAGGACCAACGGCTTAACGTGCATTCCGAGGCACGGAGGGGTCTCGGTATATAAAAATGGTCACCCATCCACGGACCAACCGCGGCAAGCGTAGCTTAACATGATAGATCGACCTATGCGGCTAATATTACTTAGCCACGAGCCCCTCTGACCACTTTTATATGAAACAGATTTTTTGTTTTTGTTAACCGACGAAAAATGTATCCGTTCCGCGTACGTCTAGAATCATGTACTTCATTAATTCATGTTTACAGTTTACGCATCGATATCCCTGTTACACTTCTACACTAATAATAGAAAGAGAACAGATTTAATTGTTTGTAATGGATAAACCCAATAAATTCTTGACCGATTTAAAAAAAATATTTCACTTAGGGAAAGCTACATTATACCGGAGCAACATGAGTCAAAGTGCTATTATACAGGATAAGTTTTTAACCAGTGCGCAAACTGTAACTACGACTAGGGTACTTTCCAATTTTTTTAAACTACTCGTATTCTAATTTGAAGATTGGGGCGAAATATGTAACAGAAAAATAAAAGTAAATTGATTTATACCCATTTTATCAATTAAAATGATTTAAACCAAATTAATTATTCGTTGTTTTGAATTTGCCGCCAAAACGCTCTCTACGGTGACTTTTTTTCACGTGACGTCAACTTTGTGTAAACTAACGTAGTTTGTTAGTAAACAAGTGAATGTTGAGTGTATAATTACCAAGATTTTTAATGGATATAAAATGATATTACTGGTCTTTGGTTTCCTGTGCACAAATACTTCTAAAACTGCGCCAAACTAAGTATTTTTTTATGTGCCGTTTACATAAAGTTGACGACACGATGTCACGTGAAAAAGATGTCAAGTGACAAAAAGTCATCGTAAGGAGCGATTTTTCAATGACAAAATGGAAATAAATATATTTATTTTTATTTTTTATGTTAAATATATCGTCCCAATCTTCAAATTAAAATAGTGTTTATCAAATTAGAAAATACCCTATTCAGCATATCATTCCAGCGCAGAAAATTTTTGTCGGCCATCAAAAAATAAATCAGCTGTTCCATGCATTTTGACCGCGTAGGTAGGTATTGCACTTTTCTATGAAACAACAATATTTTTTTTGTATAACCGACGAAAAGTTTCTGAACTGCGCTGGGGGTCTAGAATGATATGCCGAATCCATGGTTACAGTTTGCGCACTGGTTAAAAACTTATCCTGTAGAAATCTCGGCATTTTGTCAAGTCGTAAAAACCGTGCGAAGAAGTGTCGAGTCGCTAGTAAAGAATATAAAATCTAAAAGGCTGCTAATATAATAAAAAAATGTTGCTTGAGTCTTGGTTAATACCCCATTCAACTCATAAAAGTATTTTTATATCACTAACCTATTCTACGATGAACCGCATGAAGTTAATATAATGAATTCCATGATCCTTGTAATGCCCATCTCCTCGGCATTATGATCGCGTCAACATGGTCGGCGGCGCCATATTATATTTTGTGACGTCACCGACCCTTGATTAGTAGGTACCTACTAGCAATATGGGAGAAAATGTTTGTGCGTAATACTAGTGTGAATGAAGGTTTTCTGTGAAGCGTCAGAGCGTACTGACGTACCTAATATGCTTGTTGTATATGTTGTTGTTATATATATGTGGTATGCTTGGTTTTCTTTATTAAAGCCTGGAGTGTATATAACGGATATGTCGTAGCTAATTGAAATACTCCGAACTGCTACTGAAAATTCCAGATGGAAATACCCAAAAAAGCTTTTCCCGTGTCAAGGAATCGAATCCAGGATCTCATGAGCAGCAGTAACGCTTGCGACCATTCAAAGTTTTAGTAGTCTTGCGACCAGCGGGCTTAGCATGACGTTTTGTATTTCTACGAAGAATAGACAGTGCTTTTTGAATACAAAGTGACATTTCGTTCCTACATTTTTGCTACGGCACCGTAGATATCCTTCTACAATCTGTCATTTAGTCTTTCGTTTCTAACGATATTTGTCTAGGTCCTTATAAATGTAGACTATTTCAGAAGAATATTTCTTCCCAAACTGTCATAATCTCACCGACTACAAACTTTCTACTCGACGGCCACAAAGTATATACGATTATCTACAAAATCATGATTAGTTTAGAACGCATAACTGTGATAATTAATAGAAAAACATAGCTATCTTCTCCTATTATACATCATTTAGTTAATAATCATGTCTATTCTTCCGTCGACAAATCGGTGCTCGTGCTAAGCCTGCAGTGGACCATCGAGCCAGAGAAACCGTAACATTACAAACTTAAATAAAATCTTATCAAATCAATTAAATGTTACCAGTGTAAGGTCATTGCTCATTGTCTTCTGTATTTATTTGATATAATAATTTACTTCTTCAAAATTTTCGAATAGAAAAGTTTTATTTGTAAAACATAGGTAATTTCAAATTCAAATTCAAAATCATTTATTTACAAATATGGGTAAACAATATGCAGATGTTTTACATTTGTAGTTGAATATCACATTTCATACAAAGATCTTAAAAAAAGTAGTGCACTATGTTTTGCCAATATTAGCATACAAATGATTAAAAACAATTAAGTTAGCACTATTAAATAATAATCTTAAAATTAAAAATATAATTATAATTATTTTGTGCATGCAAGCAAATGAAAAATTACAATTCAAAGTCTGTCAAAATAAGTCAATTTGGGAGATTATTAAAGTAGTGTCAGTTTTAATAATTAAAGAGATTGGAATAGTTAATACTGGCATAATTCTTGTTTTTGAATGTACATTACGTTAATTTAAGATGCGGAAGAGTGGAGTGTCGTAATACAAGCATTTATTTTCTTGAAAGGACACTTCTGTCACTAGCTATGGAGTACACAAATTTGTCAAAGAAAATAAACGATTTGTATTTGTATTGCTCAAAGCTCTGCAATCAAGTCGCGAAGATAAAACATTGTGGAGCTGAAATGAATTTAATAATCTATTCAAGTGCTAAATTAATAAGTAAGTGCATCAGACGATAAGGCTAGATACAGACAGCCGACTTTTAAGGACTTTTTATTGAAGATCATGCCTAAACGGCTTGCCTTATGTATTTGGAAAAATTATATGTGAAACTAGACAATTTTCTTCGTCATTTGATATGTGAATATTTTAAATAATATTTTTATAACATAATGTAATTAATTGGTAAAGTAATGTCTATCGCGGACATAAAAATGATAATCACGCAAAAACTATCGGGTGTATTGCCATGAAACTTTCACCATCTAAAAGACAATTTAATCACCCAAAATTCAGTAAACGGTTTTACTTTTAATTGTGTTTGATAAATCAACATGGGTTGTTTTTCGAAAAACTTGATGCGTGTTCAGGCGGGGTCTCTTGCGAGCGACGGGCGGCAGTGCATTGCTGTAGGTAGCTGTCATCTATCGTCGCCTTAATAGAGAAAATGATATTCTATGATCATTGAAATACTTTAATAACTGGATGACCGGGCTAGGATGGGCGGGACTAGTCCTTCTAGACCCCTAGGGGTCTAGAATGATATGCTGAATTCATGGTTATAGTTTGCGCACTGGTTAAAAACTTATCCTGTATAATACTAATAGAGTATGCCAAAATACTTTTTTTTCATAAACTGACTTTTATGAGACAAGTGATTTTGTTTTTCTGCGGTTTTTCTATATTTTCCACTGTGACTTGACTATTTGTCGGTCATGAATATGAAGTGGCGAGTAGAGAGGAACAGGGCATTATAAATATTGATTAAAATGAGCTCCTGATTATAAATTAACGCAGAAATAGGATGTTTGAAGTCCTACATTTCTTGTAAAGTCAATAAAAATGTTATGTGAATAAATGGAGTACCACTCTATTTGAATACCTTTAAACGAGCAATTCTTGTTTATATGATCTGGATCTCGCAAACGGCTCCAACGATTTTCATGTTTAGTATATGGTATGCATGGTATGCAGGGGGTTTCGGGCGCGGTAAATTGATCTAGCTGGGTTTCAGTTTTAGAAAACGAAAAATAAAAAAAACTGGTCATCCAGGTATTTTTTATAATTTGTACCTACTCTCCATTTACGCTCTCTAAAACCAGAAATACACTACTTCTTCTAAAAAAGTTGGAACCTTACTCACACACAACCGTCTAACTTCTACCTACTTTAGCCGTGACCAACAGCATATTACATACATTCAAAATGTAGCAAATAGTTTCACTGAAGAGCCTACACATCCAAAACGTGTTACATATTTACAATAGACACCAGTCATTTGTCGTGGGGTTTACATAACAACATAAACAGTGACGTCACAAAGTAATTAATCAAAGCAATGTGTAGGTAAGTAATTAATTACATGAAGGTTGACGCTGGAAAAATGTGGAGGTATAGAATTTAGTATTTGTAAGGGGTGATTACTTTGACAAGAATGAGCACTTTGGATTGTTAAGGGTACACTAGTCGCGGGCTTGAACTCACTGGTGGGCCCGGCTAAAAAGCACGCTGTGTCACCAGGCTTCCAGTCCGACAGAGGTAGCACCCGTGATGAGCAGTTAGACGCTAGTCTATACGCACAACATTATTGAGTGAGCTGCAGGATCAGTTAAAGTAACGCCGGCGCGTAAAAAATTAAGAAACGTCCTTCGGAAGATCGGGTTTTCTGAAAAAACCACTGCATAAATCAATGACCAATTAAGTTTATTGAACTTTTCGATAATTGAGCTTTGTCGGTACCGACTTAGTTTTGGAGATTTTACACTTCTTTTATTACTTAAACATGTCCAAAGTAACGTTAAATTATCAAGAAAAACTAATTTTTGTTGGCTCATAACTTTCTAATGGCTTTTTATTTTAGTATTCTGTTTCCGTACCGACAATATTAATAATGAGATAATGAGAAAAAACCATACCATGTTTAATGGACTAAAACCCTCCCGAAGTTTGTATGGGAAAAATGTGGACTTGTTTCACCTTAAGACTGGATCCCTATTTACAGGCATGCATAAATTGGGAAACCGCAGTAACTCAATATTTTAATTTCTACTACAGACGCTTAAATTAATATGCTTCTAGTGAGATGATGAAGCAGCCCTAGTATCCGTAACACAGGTTAATTCCTAGCACGGAACTGGGTTATGCTCTGCTGGCCCCTGTCATATTCCTATCCGTCAATCATGATGTAGTATTTAAGTTAACCTGTACTCAAAGTATTTTGAAAATAAATTTGATTTGATTTGGATGTTTTACTAATGTGTAAGTCAGTAAAATGTGTTATGTTAATGTGTATGTTGGTTAACACAGTATACAGAAATTCTGAAAAGTGCGTAGAAAATGTTAATCATAAGATGCTTACGATATAAATGTCGTATCAGAGCAGTGGTGGCCCAGTGGTAATGGCCGCGACTTACGAGTTGTATGTAGGTCGTGAGTTCGAACCCAGACAGGCGCTTTACTTTGTGTAAATTATTTCATCTCCACTGCTCTCAAAACGGTGAAGGAAAACATCGTGAGGAAACCGGCATGTCCTAAAACCAAAAATTCGAAGACATGTGACACCTACCAACCCGCACTGGGCCCGCGTGGTGGATTACCACCCAATCCCTCTCACCGAGAGGAGGCCTGTGTCCCAGCAGTGGGAACATTATAGGCTGATGATGATGATATAAATGATGTATCGAAAACTTGCACCACATAATAAAATGCATAAGTACAGGATCAAGCGTGGTGAATTTCCCGATCAGTATTTCGACGTAGGCAAGTACAGACGCCAGCACATCAAGCTACCCCAAAATGTAAAATTTTCCAAATTGAACATGAACCTTAACGGGTTTGAAATAAAGTTCAAAATCTATCAAAGAAATTTGACAGATTGGAGTAGCTTGATGTGCTGGCCTCTGTACGTGAGTGCTCATCCCATGCAATACATGAATTTTAACTCGCTTAAGTTCAGTTAAACACCTTTTTCAGACGGAGAAGTCGGCAGATTGTATACCCAAATGATTTGTGGCTAGATCGATCCTGTGGGAATAACGGGATAAAAAGTATCCATGACCTAGATTAGGATCTAGGTCATACTCTATTGATGTGCCAAATTTCATCCAAATTCGTTAAGCCTCTTCAGCGTGAAAGCGTAACATACAAACATCGAATATTTTTCCTTTCTAATATTAGTTTAGACATAACATTAGCCTGCATTCTCCTATGGGTTAGGTAGAGGTGCAGTGGCGAAACTAGGGTGGGGCAGATAGGGCTAGAGCCCTGGGGGCCTACCGAAGGGGGGCGCAAAAACTCGTCAATTTTGACATAAAAAAAAAACATCAATAAAACATTTCATACTGTTGTACCTATATCGAAGAAATCTGAAGACCTACTTGAATATATTGTTCAGTACGAGGTTGAAAGTGTATTTCCAAATCAATTTCTATTAAAATCTCTTAAAATTGCAACATTGCAAGCGACTTTTTTAGCGAGTTGAAACTTATACTTTCGTTTTTGAAGGCTATAATTGGTCAAGAAAGATTTTACGACCTAGCTTTGCTCAGTATAGACCGAGGAGGGGCGCAAAAACTCGCCAATTATTACATTGAAAAAATAAAATAAAAACAGTAATAAACCATTTCATACTGTTACCTATATCGAAGAAATCTGAAGATCTACTTGAATATATTGTTCAGTACGAGGTTGAAAGTGTATTTCCAAATCTGTCTATTTCTATTCAAATTCTCTTAAAATTGCAGCATTGGAAGCGATATTTTAGCGAGTTGAAATTAATACCATCGTTTTTGAAGGCTTTGTAGGTATAATTGGTCAAGAAAAGTTATGCGACCTAGCTTTGCTCAGTGTGGTAAAATACTGGGTTTTTAAAGTTTATAGACTTGAAGCGGGCTCTAACACAGTTGGGAAAAGGCTAGGCACCTGATGATGATGTTAAGCGGAAATATTTTTCGAACTTATGAAGCAGTGGATTAGCAATATGCTTCAAATGACTCAGATTGTAATTTATAGTGTTTGCAATTGTGAAGAATACGAATATAGGCACCTAGCAACTGGAGCAAGAGAAGGGGATTTAAAAAAAATGGAGCATCGTTAAAAGCAGTAATTGTAACCTTGCACGAAGTAAACCTACTGTTTCACCTACACATACAACTCACGGCCACTTGTTGCTACGCAACGCGACGAGTGCACCGCGCATGCGCGCTCCTTAACCTCGCTCAATCGTAATGAGACCGGCTCGTTTTCTTTTCCCGCATAAGTGCGTTCTTCCCTTTTGTCTTCTTTTCTTTACAGGCTGGAAATAAAACAGCAATGACACGTAAAGCCTACCTAGTAGGATGTAACAACATTCAGAAGGCCAATTCTCGTAATCAAAAACGTTCGCAGTGTCATCTCGGCGACAATCGAATTTCAAAAATTTGACAAAAATGAATGGAAACTCGAGTTATTTTTGACAGATTGACACTGAGATCAGACTGTGAACGTTCTTAAAATTACGAGAATTGCCCCTCTGTACTTTTGTTTTCTAATGCCGAGGTACGAGTGCGCGGAGTAAATTTAACGTAAATTCGAACAATTTTCGAATAGAGAATACATCTTTTAGCATTTTGGTTTACATTTTATAGAATTAGTATCACTCATAGATATGAATAAAGTCTTAAAACCAAGTAAAGCTAGCAAGGTTTCAGCTTTCGTGAGACACTGTGGACTGAAACCGTCTTATTACATACAAAACGCGATCTAACTTTAGTTCTAGCCTAAAGCTCTGAGCTAGTTTTTGCAGCCCTCACTTTATTTCCTCATTTAGGTAAAGTTAAAAAGTGCTAACTTAGCACCAGACTAAATTGTTAGTTTTGTATAAAGTACTGTATTTCTATACTTATTGGGTTCCTAATTCAAAAACTGTCTAAGTTGTTTAAACCTTATCTAAATAAAAACCATGTTTTATAAAAAGGTGGAAAGTGTTTTGATGTATACTGTCAACCACTACGTTCACAGTAGAACACCGTCTATGCTTGCTTCCTGGACTTATCGATGGCCGTTTCCTAAATAGAGTAAATCAGGCTCTGGGCTTAGCTTGGAAAGTTTTTTTATTGTAACATAATCAGTTAATCAGGTTATAACATTCCCAGTGCTGGGACATAGGCTCTTCTAGGAGTAGTCTGTAATGTACCACCCGGGCCAAGTGCGGGTTGGTAGATGTCACATGTCTACGAATTGAAGAAACGAGTATTATAAGTTTTAAAATCGTTCGAATTTAAGTGACGTGTACCTACTCCGCGCATTCGTACTGTGCTCAGAGGTATGTTAAAAAGTGACTTGAGTTTTACAGCTTTTTTTTTTTTTTTTTTTTGGGTGGGAAATCATCAAATAACTTCTCCCGCTCTGGGTGGAGCAGGAGGGCGTGTCAGACTTTTACTGACTAAAACCCACCCGTGTTCCTTCAGTAGCCCGTATGCCAGGGGCTGCGGTATCTCTTTCAAACAAACCCGCACCCCTGGCAAAGAGTTTTACAGCTTTAGGTCATGACCTTTAGCAATAAAAGAGTAGGTACTTACCTAATTTAATGGTGTACTTACGGTATTCTGTAATGGTCGTAACAGACTGTTTGTAATGGCTATTAACTTGATACTTATAGGTGTCGTTGATAAATTGAGTAAGAAAATATTTTAGGATGCACTTAAGGTGGAACTTAAACCTACAGTCAATAATTACCTTCGTACTAAAGATGGGCCGATTGTTACTTTCGGTTGAGTTCGGGTGACATCAGTAATGTTCGTGACCACGCTTTCGGCTCGTAGGTACAAAATGAAAGCCATTCCTAGTTTTAGTGTTTTACGCAATTACCCCTTATTTGTTTTCTTTTTATGGCCCTCCGGACCCCACTAGTTGGTGCTGACATGTCTTTGAGGCGCGCGTGGAACACAACACGCCATCGACCTTACCGGACAGCGAGCTACCCACTCAGATTATAAAACAAAGACAGATAGACCGCGCGGAACACCAAAAGTGAGGCCAAAACCAAATACTAAAGCGTCGCATTGTATGTAACATACATGCGACGCTTAGTGGCATAGTACTCGAGTTTTGAATCAGTATTTGGTTTTTAGCCTCACTCTTGGTGTTCCGCGTGGTCTATGCCTTTGTTTTATCATCTGAGGATACCTATTATTCGCCGTCTGCAAGCCCGCGCCTACGGTGGCCGGGAATCAGCCTGGGATTCCCGACGCCCAGGGTAAGTACGTAATTACCCCTCTAGTTAAATTTAACATAACGTCACTCATGTTTTCCCGAAAAGTTAGGCACAATGCGTCCAATAAACATTAATCACCGTTTTGTCGTCCTGAATTAAGATTTTGTGGGTAATAAACTCACAAAATCTATTATTATTAAATTAGATTAATGTAGACGTATTAAATTAGACGGTTTAACGAAGTTAACACTAAAATATATTTTTTATACTTATTAAAAAGTAGCTTTTATCGTACATTGTCATGAGAACCAAACGTGTGTGCTAAATTTCAACCCGATAGCTTCAGTGGAAGTAGGTGAAATATTGACTGAAAAATTCTAGAACATACAAGTGAAGTTAAATAAAAGCTTTTAATAAAATATGTCAATATAATAGTATCTTGATAAATAATAACGGATAGTACAAAGTTTGTACAATTTGTTATTCAAATTAGTAAGTAATTCCATCCAATTCGCTAAGTTAATTATACAACAAACACGAAAAACAAACAAGTAAAGAATATTAAGATTTATTACTCGAAGCAAACTAACTTTATTTGCGAAATGAATGTAAGAAAGCTGTTTTCACGAGATAGATGGAAATGATTTTCGTAAATTACATTATTATTTTGAAAAGAAATGAAGAGATCTGTAGGAGAACCAAGGTAACCGACATAGGCCGTAGAATTGGAAACTTAAGTGGCGGTGGACAGGGCACAATGCTCGCAGAACAGATGGCCGATGGGGCCGAAAGGTTCTGGAGTGTCGAACCTGTACTGGAAAAACTCCCACAACGTGGCGATGACTTGGTGAAGGCCGTAGGGTTTCGCTGGATGCGAGAAATACAGAAACGGTCTAAGTGGCGGTGTTTGCCTCCCCCAAGCACCGCTAGGTCTAGCAGTGGACGTGTTTCGGCTCGAATGATGATTATGGTGATTATTATTATTATTTTGTGCTTAAAATCAGTCAGCATATTGAAGGTTGTCTACTATACAGCATATTTCTGAAAGATGTGTTGATATTTAAAGCTGTGATACAGACCATTACCGGATGTGAAAGAATAGCACCATCCCATTTCTCCCGTGGGGGTCGTAGAAGACGACTAAGGGACTTACTAGAGAATGGGCAGCAGCGTTCTCTATGCATTTTACCACCATACTGCGATTACCAACCCGCCTGCCAAGTGTGGCGATTATGGCAAATCCCCACTTTTGGGGGAGGCTTATGTCCAACAGTGGGCGTCTTTAGGCTGATATGATGATGAGACCATTACCAGATTACGGTGTTGGTCCCATGGAGAAAGTTGTTCAGTTTTTATAGTTTCTATAGAATTTAAGGAACAATATTTAGAAATATTACAGGTTACGGTTTAAAGATGTAGTGACAAAAATTTAAAAAAGTATGCTTAGATGGCTTGGACATGTTGAGAAGATGAATGAAGGGCGACTAACAAAATGTGAGTGGTAACAGATGTGAGTGGTAACAGCGGTAGAGGACGCCCTTTTTTTTGATCCTTACCGGACAGCGAGCTACCCATTACTCGCCGTCCGCAAGCCCGCGCCTACGGTAGCCAGGAATCGGTGGTTAGGACCGTGAGTACGCATATACTGCCTCTCTCTCACGTGCGTCGCCTTCCTCTTTGCGAACATCACAGCTTCGTAGAAGGAGGTGACGGCTACCCATGCACTCTCGCTCCGAACCATGGCCTGGAATAGGACCGGACGCGAGAGATCGCCGCTGCCGATCGCTTAGATAGTTTGGGCATGCTGAGAGGATGAATGAAGAGCGACTAACAAAAGGTATTTACATAACAAGGCAGATGTGAGTGGTAACAACGGTAGGGGACGCTCTAGGAGAACATATATACAGTGACCTTATTGGTGATTTATTTATTTATTTATTTATTTATAGTTAATTAAAACGGTAACACCAATTACATTAATTAACATAGAAACAATATTATAACGTAGCAAATATTATGTTAAGCTTCTAAAAACTAACATGGAACAGTGGACTCCCTCGCATACTTTCCCTCACAGAACACCAAACATATATGCATAATTCTATTCCATTCATCCGCAAATACATCACATTCAGGGTGGGCAGTCAGAAGGGCATTTAGCATTTTTAGGGTACGACAGACTGGGGATTCGGCTCTAGCTACAGTTTTAAATGGCAGCTGCGCAAACAGATTGTGCCGGCGGCTCTCACGGTGTCCGATGTATTTATCGGGCACAAATAATCGGCAGAAAAGGCCATGGAGCTCTGGGCAGTCAATACGTCCCCGTAATGTCTTACAGGCTACCGTGAGCTGATCAAAACCTCTTCTCACCTCTAATGAGTTAAAACCCAACGTCCCTAAAAGATAGTTGGTAGGATACATGTAAGGAAAGAAATAATATAACCTTTGGAATAGGCATCTTAGAAAAGTTTTCTGTACCTTTTCCAGCATCAGTGTTTGGGTGGCGGCATAGGGATGCCAAACACAGGCACTGGACTCGAGCTTGCTGCGAACCAAAGCAGTGTACAACAGTCGAATAATATTTGGGTTGTGAAAGTCACGAGCATTCCTTAAAACAAATCCCAACCGCCTGAAGGATTCCTTCGCAAGGATAGAAACGTGGTCTCTAAAAGTCAGACCACGATCGAAAGTCACTCCCAGGTCTTTTATGATGGTGGCCCGAGTAATTACCTCACCACCCAAACTATAATTGCAATGAATTGGTCGCAACCCTCTACCGTATGTCATGACATAGCATTTGCTTGTATTGAAAATCAATTTGTTTACAATGCTCCATTCATAGATGGCGTTAATATCCCTTTGTAGGAGTTTGCAATCCTCGTCCGTTTTGATTTCTGCGACTAGCTTGAGGTCGTCGGCATATAGTAGACATTTGGCAAACTTAACATTAGTTATTAGGTCGTTGATCATGATCAGGAAAAGAGGCGGCCCCAATACGGATCCCTGACTTACGCCCGAGCGTGTATTGTAAGGCTTGGACTCGAAGCAGCCATGTCTTACAAACTGTTTGCGATCGCGCAGGTAATCGGAAAAGAACTCGAGAAGCCCGGACGAGAAGCCGATGGCCTCCAGCTTTGTTAAAAGTACATCGTTGTCAACTCTGTCGAATGCTTTCCGGAAATCGAAGTATAAAGCGTCAACCTGTCCACCGATATCCAACCTACGGGAAATGAAGTCCACGAGAATCAGTAAGTTCGAATTTACGGAGCGGCCTGGCCGAAAACCGTGTTGGGCATCAGACAAAGACAGGTTTACGCGACTGAAAATAAAAGAGAAAAGTATGTGCTCGAAAACCTTGGCAATAGTTGGCAGGATAGCAATGGGTCTGTGTTCCTCTACTGATGTTTTATCACTAGTTTTAGGAATTGGAGTGACTCGGGAAGTTTTCAATTGCTTAGGGTATACGCCGGACTGAAGGGCGAGGTTGAAGACATGGCATAGAGGGACTGCCAAGATATCATGGTATCCCTTGAGGATAAAAGGTGGAATGCTGTCAGGGCCAACCGAGCTACAGGGTTTGAGCTTAGCTATCGCCTTATTTACATCAGATTGTGTTAAAAAGGGAAGAGGAATGGTATCTCCCTTACTACTCATATTTATTTTTCTAGGGTCCAATTCAGGTGTATCGGGTAGAAACACGCCAGAAAAATACTGCGCAAATGCGTCAGCCGCTTTGACACCCGAGCAGTTCTCACCATTGTACACCACATTTGGCTCGAAGCCACCCTTTGATCGCAGGCTAGACACATGCTGCCAGAACTGTCGCGGTTTTTTGCCTATATTATTTTCCAAAGTATTGCAATACAACCTGTAGGCGGCCTGTGTTCTTGCTTTGACATCCGCTCGTAGAGCACTAAATTCCGCATATATAATATCACAGCGCGAAACTTTCCATTTATGGTGTAATCTGGTTTTACGCTGGGTATCGTTTACAATATTTTTAGTAAACCAGACTGGATACCGCCTATTTCCAACGATCATTCTTTTCTTCTTTGGAATGGAAGAATCAAATAGGTCATACATTATTTTGTAAAATGCATCAGCTGCGGAGGATGCGTCTTTGCAGCGTAGAACGTCTTGCCACGGAGCAGAACGAATTAGATCGCTTAAGAGTGCGTAGTCACCTTTAATAAAGTTCCAGTCCCTACTACGATCAATATTGCTGGGGTCCAATTTTTCACTATCCCTAGGCGATGTGACGGTAATGGCAATATCTAAAGGTGGGTGATATAAATCGATTGGAACCAGCTCTGTACCTTTGATATGCTCGCAGTTTACTTCAGTGCCCTCCCGAGCCAACACTATGTCTAACTTACTCCCACGCATATTCATCACTTCATTCATCTCAACCAGACTACAAACGCTTAAGAAATAACAGTAATAATTATTAACATTCACAGATGCACTTCTTAAGTTAAGGTCGCCTAAGATTATTATCATTCCTTTCAAATTTGAGATTACGTTTTCAACCTTACAAAACCACGTCATATAATCATCGTCAGTTGCAGTGGGCTTTACGTAGACAACACAAACATATATGCTATGACCGTAAATTGTGGTCATCGCCCATAAATCTTCGCCACGGTCAGTCTCGAGATCATGCCTCCTCTTCATGGTAACGGCGGGGCGCGCAGCAAGCAACACGCCGCCACCCAGAGTCACTCTGTCTCTGCGTAGGATGCTCCAATCTCCACTTGACAGTTCTGCGTCCTCTATAGATTGGTCCAGATTTGTCTCTGTTACGGCTACTAAGTCATGCTCAGAGAGTAACAGGCTTGATCTCCAGGTAGGTAGCTTAGTTTTGAGCCCACGTACATTCTGGTATAGTACTTGCATATACACATTGCGAACAGTGGACCCGGGTAAGGCAGAAACATTGAGGTGGTTACTGAGTCTCATTACTTCGGCCACGAAAGTTACGGCGCCATGGCTTGATGCAAATATCCTCTGCCCAGTTTTGAGCTGCCATAGTGTGTTCAGCCAGTCTTGATGGCACACCCAACTTGAAGGAAGCGTATTTGCCGCGAGGTTTGAGCGTTTCTACCGTGCATACGTTAGCTCCACAGATGGTAGTTAAGTGGTCACTTACCTGGCTATCAGAGGTACCCTGCTTCACATAGTAGAGGTGCAGGTATCTCCATCTTTCTGAGGCCTCTAGGTTGGTGGTACCAGGTGCCGCTGTCCCACGCAAAACATTGCCGAGCGAACGCCTGGAGCGCTTGTGCCGAACTTCTGTCCAACCATCAGTTGATTGTACATCCTGGTCTGTGTTGCCTATCGAAACGTCCGCTACAGCAGCAGGCAGCGGCAAGAGGACACGGGGTTTGGGAGCTTGGCGGGTAGCTGATGTTACCGGATTTCCTTCGTGGTGTATATCCCGTAGTTTCGTCTCGCAAATTGCTCCATCCGTCACTGCCACCCCCTCTGCCGCCGTCGATATTGAAACCCCTACTTCTTTAGTGTCATTCGGTGGGGCGGTTAGTAACTGGGAGGATGCCGAGCATGACTGGAGATTTAGGTCTTGACTCTCCTGATGGCGTTTCTTCAGATCCTTCCCTTTTGCTCCTTTTTGAATATTATCTGACCTCATACTGACCTCTAGCTCGGAGGTGGTTTTTTGGATGGCTGCACACTGTATTTTGATGTCGGAGACATCCATAACCAGGACGGACAGGATTGCGTCATGCTCAGTCTTCCACGTAGACAACCTAAGGTCATTTTCAGCCTTCCATTTAGTCAGTAGCTGCATGAGTTCACTTTTCCATTCCCGACATGCACAGGATGATTCCATCACCAGGTTGTTGGGTGAGTCAACGATGCGCGGCCGCTTGCCCCTGACGGTCACATTTGCATTGGACTCATTCGCATCGCATCTGGAAGCCGACGCAATGTCAGGAACAGATTGCGACTGTCCTGTTCTGGGGGTCTTCGGGGATTTGGGAGGAGTGCGCTGCATTTTGGGCATTTATATTTGATGCAAATCCAATATCAATAGGGGCCGGGGAGTACTCCAGTCACGTAGAGGATTTTAGACGCGTAGACGCAGCATGTACAAAAATAATACAAAAATAACAAAACAATGCACGAAAACCCGTTATTTTTATTTCTGTATCTGGAACGTTTATGCCAGGATTCTCAGCTGAGTGTTGGTAGCACTGATGACGGTACCGCGAGTAAGTAATGCACGCCGTAATAGCACGTATGTCCCGCACTTAACCACTAGTGTCCGTTGCGCACGCTTTTGAGTCAGGATGATAAGCACTTTAAAAGGTATTTCGTTATTTGTTTTCGTTTATTGTCTAAAGTTTTGAGAAGACTAAACGTTTCACGATTATATTTGCACTGAGTTTTTGTCGAAGTACACTTGAACTTCTAAGATAAAACTAGTTGAAAATCGGTAAAATAATTATAAAAACAACAAGAGCAAATTTGGTGATTTGCGCATTCGTAGCGCGTTCCAGTGTCCAGGTGATGTTTTCAGAATGGTCATGTGCGTAGTACCCGCAACCGGCGTGCGTGTATGACCAGATATATGAATGTAAACGAGGCAAAAGAAGCATAGCGTAAGGATTGTAGCAAGTATCGTTCTGTAGTTTTTGTCTACCGCCATGCTGGCGTCAGTAGCATAGTTACAGTAAGTCGGATTTTTGGCAAAAATGAGTTACATAATATATACAGCCGTAATCATGATAACGAGATCTACATTTTTATCTTACCCATTCGTTTAAATCGTTTTTTAAACCAAATTTTACAGTTAAAAATTTGAAATAAGTCGAGAATTTTTTTTACATCACAAAGCATGATTACAGTGGGTACACTTACTGCAGAAGTTCTTATTTAGAGTCTCTCATTCGAATCTATACATTTATGACTAAATTTATATGGTTACTTAACTTATATACAGTAAAGAGCCTCTAGGAGATACTAATATACCTAAGATAAAGAATAGTTTGTCTTTCAATTGCTCAGCATTGAATTCCAAATAAGTAATAGATAGGTGCTGAGGTCCTCTTTCATTTAGGGTATCAACCATCATGACTGATTACAAACAAAGGATTTATAGAAGATTTTGTCACCAAAACTTTAATCGCGTTTTTCTTAAAACCGTCTAGAGCGCTCTTTCTGCAATAATGCTATTGACGGCAGGCTAATGAGTTTTTGTATGTATGTTCATTACAGGAAACTTTCCAATTCAAAACATAAAAAACATACTACCTACACTTTACATGGCAAATTGTAAACACATAATTTTTTTTTCACGTAATGAACCAAACTGTGCCCCTAACCTTTATCGCATCTTTGAAACTTGTCACATATTACACAATTGGCTCACTGAATAGATCATATGGTGTTCAAGTGCCTCGAGTTGAGTGGAAACAAGAGGTTCTTGAGTGGCTGATGATGAGGAGCATTGTGTGGAGATTAGGTGCACTTATTAAGCGGATTAACTTGACTGTAGGGGCTATGTAGGAAACACCGAAACACACTCAACGATTTAATAGCGGACACAGTGAAAATGAAAGCTTATATGTACAGTCATACGTCTAAAAAAATTATTACATTGTAACAATTTAAGTTGTCAAAATTGGCTTTACCGGTTCTATACCCACGGTTAACCAAAAAATTTCTCAGCCTGAGCAGAAAACAACCTTAGAATAATCATAGGATCATTATCACCCGTGTTTTAACTAATATCTTTATAATACAGGAAAAGTTTTTATCCAGTGCGCAAACTGTAACCATGAATTCAGCATATCATTCTAGACCCCCTACCGCAGAAATTTTTCGCCGGATATACTAAAAAAAAATCTGCTGTTCCATACATTTTGACCTTGTAGGTATTGCACTTTTCTATGAAACAGCAGATTTTTATTTTCATAACCGGCGAAAAATTTCTGCTATAGGGCTTCTAGAATGATATGCTGAATTCATGGCTACAGTTTGCGCACTGGATAAAAACTTACCCTGTATAGGCGCCACAGACTGCCCGCTTTGCAGGAGCTGCCTTGACGCCGAGGAATCAAACGCCCACGTTTCCTCGGAATGCGAAGCCGTGGCTCCTCAACGTCAAGAAATCTTCGGAACAATGAGGTCGCTCCGCAAAGCGTGTGAAGATTCTAGTGCTTTCCGGCTGAGCTAGGCTGGCTCTGTTAGCCAGAATCCCCACGCACAACCGACCGAATTGGCGTAGGTAATAATAACGTTATTAGTTTGAATATAACTTCCCAAACAGATTGACCGTTGGATTTGCAATAGATTTAAAAGTGACTCGTTCACTTAACCGCAAAACATAAATCAAAAGTCTTTTATTCAAATTAGGCTGAGAATCAGTACTTAACGAACGTCAAAATACATATGTATGAACGTCATAAGACAGTCCCACAAAACGCCCACCCTTCACGACTTCCTAGTGCTTTAGCTGGGAAGAAGAGGCGCAACAAACGCCCCAGCAGCACATCAGTCTGTTGAGTCGGATAGACTTGATTCTATTATAATTTAAGTACTCAATTATAATCTTCAGATGGTAGACCAGAGTAGACTGGATTGGAGCCCAGATGATGGCAATCCCTACTTAATATTATAAATGCGAAAGTAACTCTGTCTGTCTGTCTGTCTGTCACGCTTTCACGCCTAAACCGCTGAACCGATCCTCATGAAATTTAGCAGAGATATAGCCTGGGATATGGAGAAGGACATATAGGCTACTTTTTTACGTGATAACCGACATACGCGGGCGGAGCCGCTGGCAAAAGCTAGTGGGTAATAAAAGTTCCTATTACATAAACTTACAATATAACTGGTGAAATGTAGGTGTAGGTACTATAGGTTCAACTCTGCTTATCCTTTGGCGGAATAAAGTCATGATTTTATGCTTATTTGTTTATTTTAATTTTGTGCTGTATCACCTCTTGTTTCAATGGACCACTTTTAAATCCGATTGGGAAATCAAATAGCTTTTAGATTGCTGTCGTCTCCATGCCCTATAAATTAACGGTCTTTAAATGTAATTACATTAACTTCGGAAGAAGCAAGTACCTATAGGTACGACTTCCTTAAAGGTCAGCAATGCATTAGCGAACCCATCGGATACCGTGGGCGTTTGTGACCTTTTGGGGTAGAAACCTATCCAAATAATTTTCAAGTCAAAAAGCCTAATATTAAAATGTATAAAAAAAACAGTGGCACTCCGGGATTGCCAACAGAAGTGAACACTTGAACAATTACGTGTGTATTTTTTAAATCGTCAATTATAGGATTTCATATTAGGTCCTTGGGTCCTGATTGCTCTCGGTAAAAAATTATAAACGAGCGATCGACTTCAGCCATTAAAGGTAACAGCACAGATTTTTACGATAAAAATACAAAAGGAAAGAAAGGGATAAAATAATTAGAATTTCAAGAGTCTAAAAGACTATTCCTAGGTTTTATAGGATCGTGAGTTTTGATAGTTTAGAAACACGCAAGGTCGCTGTATTAATACAATTTGGCAAATTCTTATTCATTATAGCTGATTTGATGGCATTCCTCGTTTTATTAGGTGGTCATTAAAATATGAAACATCCGTTTATCATAAAAATTGACTTGAATTTTGAAAAATCAAAACTTATTTTAGCATTTTTATGCTAAAATAAGTTTAGATTTTTGTTCCTATTCGTAGCTTTTCGTGGGGAAAGATATGGAGAAGTTGTGTTAGGTTTCTTTTTTTTTTTGTTTTTTTTTGGGTGGGAATTCATCAAATAACTTCTCCCGCTCTGGGTGGAGCAGGAGGGCGTGTCAGACTTTTACTGACTAAAACCCACCCGTGTTCCTTCAGTAGCCCGTATGCCAGGGGCTGTGGTATCTCTTTCAAACGAACCCGCACCCCTGACAGGCATCGGCCCTTGCAGGCCCCATCATTTTTGTGCTGACATCTCTTTGAGGCGCGCGTGGAACACAACGCGCCGTCGACTTGGGCTTGGTCCTTACCGGACAGCGAGCTACCCATTACTCGCCGTCCGCAAGCCCATGCCTACGGTGGCCGGAAATCGGCCTGGGATTCCCGACGCCCAGGGCGTCTCCGTATCCTGCGGCGGCTAGGGTCGCGAGGGCGCATATGCTGCCTCTCCCTCACGTGCGCCGCCTCCCTCTTCGCGAGCATCACTGCTTCGCTGAAGGAGGTGACGGCTCCCCATGCCCTCTCGCTCCGTACCATGGCGTGGACCAGCACCCTAATTGCGTAACTCACGATCCATCATAATCTGTATCGTTTTGAAACGGATTGTTAAACCATTGCTTCATAAGTTCGAAAAATGTGTCTGTTCGACAACATAAATAACGCAATGAATATTGTTTAACTGTGAAGACGAAACCAATTATGATCAATCGTAAGTTACGCAATTAGGGTGCAGGGCCGGACGCGAGAGATCGCCGCCGCCGATCGCCTCCACGAGGACACGGCGGTGCTCCGCCCAAGCAGGGCAGACCGCCACCGTGTGCTCCAGCGCATCCTCAGGGCGATCTTCGCAGTGGAAACACCCGGGCGTTTCCTCCCGCCCTATCCGAAACAGGAACCTCCCGAAACAACCGTGTCCGGTGAGGACCTGCGTCAGGCGGAAGGTGAGGACGCCATGCCGCCTCTCAAACCACTCTTCAAAGAGGGGACTTACCGCCGCAATCGTGGCGTGCCCAAAGTTGTGTTAGGTGGGATGTGTGATGCGTGTTAGGTGACCTACAGTCAGCAACAAAGTCGATTTACACTTCAGTTTAAAAAAATATTGATAAAAATCACATAAGTAAAGCTAAAAGAACATTAAAACATACTTATTGCTAAAATTCAATAATTTCAATTTTTTTCGTGCATTTTCCCAGCGATACATCAAATTATGTTTAAAATAAAATTGTAAAACCACTAACAAGATATTTTTAAATCTCTGAAGGAAGTAATGGCAAAGCCGATTAGGTACACATTCTATTTTCAACCAAAAAAAGTAGAATATTCTTAGAGTATTAATTTTGGCAAGGAGGGTGAACAAATTGGAGGGTCGCGATAAGCCTCGGTGATTTTAATAGCATATATTTGTAACTTATTTTATATATTTCGGTGGAAAAGCCAATTTATTTTTATTTTATTACTGGTTTGTAAAATATCCTACCTAAGCCTAGCTACATGAAATTTTGGAGATTGATTTTTAATAGAAATCTCTTTCTCGCTGTCGAGATATAATTCCACAAATGAACATACGGACAAAGAGACGTTTTAGGGACTCTTTTCAAGGACGGTGATTGGCTGTTTAATTAAATGACCAACCCAAACCGTTGAAGATCTTACTAATATCATAGATGTGAAACGTAGACAGAGAATAGATAGTTGTTTTTGGATGTTTGTTACTCAGTCACGAAAAAACGGCTAAATACTTTTACTTTTTTTTTTAATCTTTACCCCACAGTATGACTTGCTCCTGTATTCTATTGTATCCTAGATTTGGATAGAAGTTGGCAAACTGATAGTTTATAACCTGGATTAACACATAGGATGCTTTTATGCCGGTAGTACGTACTCGTGGGATAATTTCCGACATCCAAGCGGGCGAATCCGCTGGCAAAACCTAGTAGAATAATATAATCGTCAAGTGAGGGTTAATAATAGCTAAGTCGAAGTTCGCCATGAAAGGATTTTTTTAAACTCCTTTAAGTGGGTCATTCTTTGAACGAATCAGTGTGCAAAACAGTGGCAAAAAAGTGGTGAAAGAGAGAAAAGAATAAACAAAAAATGTTTATTGTAACTCACACAGGAAAAATTACAAAATAAAAATAAAAAAACAACTAAATAATCTAAAAAGAAAATAAAAAACAAAATCCTGGATGATACCAAAATGCTCTTGTCTCAGCATATAACTGCGACATTTAAAAATAAGTGTCGCAGCGCTGGTATTCTGATGTGATGTCACAGGCAGTCACAGAAATAAATAAACAATCTTTAAAATAGTTGAAAGGATGGCAAGGACATCGACTTGAAACCCTGGGTGGATTGGATGGATTCAGTACATGATTGATTCTGAACACCCCTGCGCTGAAGGAAAAAAACTAGTTGTTCCATACATTTCAATCTCGTAGGGATTACATTTTTCTATGAAACAGCAGGACTCCCGTGGATGTGGGCAGCACAGAACCGGTGGAATTGGCGGAGCTTAGGGGAGGCCTATGTCCAGCAGTGGATGTCTTTCGGCTGAAATTATGATGGAACGGCTGATAAAAACAAAATCGATGATAAATTTTTATGGTAGGGATTTAGAATCATGTGTATGGTTACAGATTTCGCGCCGATTCCTCCTATCACCCTGTGTATTAAAAGATGGAGGTGGGCCTTTGTAATTAAAAGTATTTTCAACCGCATAATTTCTTGATAAATGCTGTTCAGGCTTGTTTAATTTACTATTCTATTCTACAATACGTCAGTTCTCGCTAAGCAGTTAGTTACAAAAGAACATCTGTCAGTGCCCTGATGGCAACAAGGCGCGATCGTGAGGAGAACTTGGGCAAAAGCAGTAATGTAGTTGACTACATTACTGCTTATGTTTTTAAAAGAAGAGAGATTAAATTGTAGAATGTATGGAAAAGGCTAGGCAGATGATGAGTGGAATTCCCCATTAGTCAGTTAGCCGAATGCTTTTGTACCTATTTCCAGGAATTTAATATGAATCATGCTAAACAACTTATCAAAATCGGTTCTACACAAAAACATAAAAATACAACTAGAAATCTTTCTTCCACCTACTAATCTATTACCAACCACACGTTAGCCACACTAACGCCTATTCCAACGAAAGAATATCTCTAAAAGTCTTTTAAAAACAATCTCCATACATTTCGGTCCTAATTCAATAAAACAAAAGACTCTCCGATGACCCTGAATCGGCTCCAAAAGCCTCAATCGAATCCACGTAATACCGGGGACTTTTTGTCCCCAAATGAGCCCTGCAAATCTGTCTTTGATTGGAAATTGTTTTTAGGTAAAACTGTAGTAAGCCTGTTATATTTTTTTGGGTAAATTGGCAGAGAGGTACAAAGTAAGAGCGTTGAATCAAAACTGTTGTTATTGAAACAAATAAATAAAATTGAAATGCCTGTTTGTAATGCCAAAGTATGGGCACATTACTCGCAGAACAGATGGCCGATGGGGCCAAAAGGTTCTGGAGTGGCGACCGCGTACCGGAAGACGTAAACTTGGAAGGCCTCCCACAAGGTGGACCGATGACCTTATGAGGGCCGCAGGAGTTCGCTGGATGCGGGAAGCACAGAACCGGTCGAAGTGGCGGAGCTTGGAGGAGGCCTATGTCCAGCAGTGGACGTCTTTCGGCTGAAATGATGATGTTGATGATGATCGACATTACTTTAGATACTTGATAGTCGTAACGGGTCGTCATAAGCCCGAAATTCTGAGAACCAGTGTTCATCATCATCAGCCTATAATGTTCCCACTGCTGGGACACAGGCCTCCTCTCTGTGAGAGGGATTGGGCCGTAATCCACCACGCGGGCCCAGTGCGGGTTGGTGGATGTCACATGTCTTCGAATTTTTTGTTCTTGGACATGCCGGTTTGCTCACGATATTTTCCTTCACCGTTTTGAGAGCAGTGGTAATGAAATAATTTACACAAAGTAAAGCGCCTGTCTGGGTTGGAACCTACGACCTACAACTCGTAAGTCGCGGCCGTTACCACTTGGCCACCACTGCTAGAACCAGTGTTACCAAGGGGCATCGTGTTACCCAGTAAGTGCGTTGCGGAGGTCAGATAGGCAGTCACTCCATGTAAAATACTGGAAGCTGACCCCAACATTGTTGTCAAAAGGCTAGGTAGATGATGATATGATGTGATGATGATAAACTGCCCCTATTTGGTGTAACTTGAACATAACTAGCTAAAAATAGGTAATCCCTAAAGGGGTAAGTAGACCTATACTATAGGTCTACTTACCCCTTTACGGATTACCGGCATTATCTTATGTATGCATTGGATAAAACGTTTTCATCTGAAACATTCTGTTAAAGTCACTCACGAGCTAACATTGAACGACTTATTTCTTTCTACTCCTCGTTCTTTCACGATAAAAACCACAGGAGTAGATTGAATCCACACAGCGTTTTAATTCATTTCGACGAGGATGTGCGAATGAAAATACGTAATATAAAAACTGAGATGAATTTTTACGGTAAACGCGCTACGACGATGCGGCACATTTTAAATATGGGCATAGGATAGACTCGGCAAGTATTTAGTTAACTATTTCATTTAAATAAATAAATATCAGAAATGTCGAAAATAATTACAAACATAGAGAAAGTTTTAAAAATCATTCATAGAATTTTGACAGTCGTTACAGGGCGAAAGTCTAAAAGTAGTCTTTCCAAGGGATATCGTACTACCCAGTAACTGGGTTGTTAAGTTCAGATAGGCAGTCGCTCCATGTAAAATACTGGTACTTAGCTGCATGCGGTAAGACTGCAAGCTGACCTCAAAAGTAGGGAAAAGGTTACGCAAGGTGAGGATAAAGAGAATTTTAAAGTAAAAATAGTTACAAAATAGAATCCTGCCCTGTGAATTAAAAATACTGTCTAATTTACATCCCTGCTTTTGGAAATATTTTGCGAAGCAGAGGTGTTACGAGAAGTTTGTTCTCATCATCATCATCAGCCTACGGCAATCCACTGCTGGACATAGGCCTCTCCTATTGCACGCCATTCAGCTCTATTTTCGACAACTCTCATCAAGCTACAAACCGCCCTTTGAAGATCATCGCTCACCCAGCCTGGGAGCGTCCTACCTTACGTTTGCCGATTCACGGCGTCCACTCAAGAACACGTCTACCCAAACGATAATCGTTTCTACGGCTAATATGGCCGGTTCACAGCCACTTCAGCTTGCTTATTCTGTGAGCTATTTCGACAACTTGTCCGCCGGATCACCTCGTTCGGGATTCATGTGCCCTAGTTTTAGGAAGAATTGGTACGCCAAAAAGTAATACCTCCGCTTTTAGTCGGATCCAATTTATTATTACCAGTAAAAACTCAAACAGTTTAACCATTAGTTTGTTTTATTTTGAAAAATAAAGAAATGATATAATATTAAGCTATCTATGCTTCGTTTTGTTTTTCTTGAGAAGTTGAAAAACTTAGATGAAAGAAACCTAGCTGTGTGTAGTTCTTGAAGACAACCAGATTAGTTTTGTTTTTACTTCTGAACTGCGTACCTAGTTGCAGTCTGACCTTTAAAGAATAAAGTAGGTTAGTAAGCGTTGGGGTGATTGTGTAACACACCAACAGTAGGAATGGATTTTGTTATGACAGTTCAACAATAGTCATGGCGATGGATCCGCGGATGTATGGATAGCGTGATTCCTCCTGATGTGGGAAGCACAAGACCGGTCGAAGTGCGTTACCTGTGGGAGGCCTATGTCCAGCAGTGGACGTCTTTCGGCTGAAATGATGATGATGAATGGTTTAGCAATATCTTTCAAAATTATTCAGATTGTGCTTGATAGTGTGTTAAGCGGTTTGGGTGCAGGTCTCTTAGCCTATAAAGTAATCTTGTTACCAAATATGTGAAATGAAGCCATTTTAAAACTGAATTTTATGAAAAGTCAATAGACATTTAATTTTATTTCCCTTTAAAATGTTCTTCTTAATTGTCTGAATTGAAAACAGTTTCTTAAAGAAAGAAAAAAACAGTTTATTTGGACACAGTTCGTGAAACACACAAAAAAAAGAAAAGTGAAAATAAATAACTAGGTACAACACTGCGTGCTTGCGTGTATGTGTGTGTGTTGGGCTCTATATTGATTTACCTAAACTAAATTATCAAAAAAAAAAAAAACGATATAGCAGGTAAATCTAAAACAGATACCTACCTACATAACTTAAATCTCAAGAAGAAACAACTGAAGTGCAAGACACACTTCATCAAGAACACGTTAAGTTCTCTTATATTTTTACTCAAACTTAATAAACAACCGTTTGAGTTTGAGTTGCATGCGAAGCGAATTAAGTGAATTTCTCTATACTTTAGTACTTAACTTTTCGAGAATATTTTTTTACAAATCTGTGCTTGGAATTTTCTTTTAAGTTCTGTAGCGTTACAAACGAGTAAATAAGTTGTTTGTAAGTTCGAAACTTCTTATAATAATCTGGGATTCACGTAAGATTTATAGCTCGATATATGCTTAGCATTTCTACAGGCAAATCATGAAGCAGCTGTGAAGAAATTAGGCAATTTATTAGCAACTTGCTTTCACCCACGGCTTCGCTTGCGTGGAAGTCGGAAATTATACCCCGGAGACGTACTACCGAGATAAAATGTATCCTATGTATTAATGCAAGTTATAATAGATCTGTGTGCCAAATTTCATTCAAATTTGTTCAGCCGTTTTTGCGTGGTTGAGTAACAAATATCCAAACATCTTCACAACAACACTTCTTTTAGTAGGATTTTGGTGGTAGAGCCTGACTGATCAAGATAAACCATAAGTTACGAAAAGAATGCTAAAGCAAAAGTGAGTTTGTTCATTTTTTACGCTTTCACCCTAAAACGGAACGGATTTGAATGAATTTCCCCGAATTCGTCTGCGATCCTGCTTAAAAGACTGCGACATGGGTAGACCATGACTGGAGAAGGTTGCGAAGTCGCGGGCAATAACTAGCCTTTAATAATGTCTATCATGGCTTGAGGGGCTCGTGGCTGAATGATACCCATACAAAACTTCAATACTTACTCGAACCACATATGTAGGTATCTGATTTTTTTTTTCCGATTACGATGTTGGTCCCAAGGAGAAAGTTGTTCAGTTTGATGGTCTATAGACCATCAAGACTGGCTGGGTCTGTTTTCAGTGTGTGGTACATCCTTAAATTTGAACATAACTTACTTATACTGCTACGTCCAATGACGTATTATAAATAGACGCGTCATACACGTGTATTATAACCAGTGATCGAAATAGGCTGACTATATTTGCCTAAACTTCGGAGAACAGAGACAATTACCAAATGTACGGGAATTTCACGTAAAATCCCGAAATAAATAATCTAACTATAATTCATGATTTGATATAACGGGTAGTTGGATCGTAAATATAATTCGAATACATGAATTGAAGTTAGATTATTTATTTCGGAATTTTACGTGAAAATCCCGAAAATTTGGTAGTTGCAAGTTTAGTTGAAAATAGCTTTTACCCCTCTTAAATAAAGCTTATTTCAACTTACTGAAGATTTTTCCCGAATCCCGGGAAAAAAATATAGTCGTAAGGAAGTCTCCACTTTCTGTCTCTGTTCTCCGAAGTTTAGGCAAATATAGTCAGCCTATTCCGATCACTGATTATAACACTCGAAAACAGCGTAAACCTTTTCTTTTTTTTTTGAGGGTGGGAAATCATCAAATAACTTCTCCCGCTCTATGTGGAGCGGCAGTGCGTGTCAGACTTTTACTGACTAAAACCCGCCCGTGTTCCTTCAGTGGCAGGCATCGGCCCTTGCGGATCCCACCAGTTGGTGACATCTCTTTGAGGCGCGCATGGAACAAAACGCGCCAGCGTAAACCGTGAATGTAGCTAGTAGTACATACAATCACATTCTGCGATCGCCAACCCACCTACCAAGTCTGGCGATTATAACAAAACCCACTTTTTGGGGGCGGCCTATGTCCAGCAGTGGATGTCTTTCGGCTGAAATTATTAACGCATATAAAGATAATAAATCAAAATAAAAACGAAATATCTACTTCACATAAACCTACATCGGCACTTATGAAACCTCAGAAGCTAGGTGCACGGTTCCAAGTGGTCGTTTGGGGTGCGCCAAAGTTCACCTAAATTTTCAACTCCGATAATTGGAAATCCGAAAATGTTCTTCCTAACATTTTTCATCCTAACAATCACAATTCCTAACTACTCTGTCTCTAATGTTCATAATTCCGAAGCATTCAACTTCATAATGTCAGTAGCAATAAACATCTATTATACTTTTATTTGTTTCCCTATATTTTCTCAACATAACCATCTTTTATACTATTATTCAAAGTCATATCTTTTTTGTTTAGATTTCTTTTTATTCATAATAATCAGTATTATATACATTAATTTTGCGAACTTTATTTTCACATAACATATATAACGTTTAACAATAATATTATAGTAAGTTCAAGTTTGTTGGCATATTAGCACGTACACTTGAGGAAGTGCTTGCTTCGCACTCACTAATTATATGAATTGGTTTCTTGTTTTTATTAATTAAAGCGTCTTCTTTAATTTGATTTATAGCGGTGTGTACCTGCAAAGATATCCATAGGTTAGGTTAGGTTAGAACTGTGACCAACTACGCGCGAGCCGAGCGGTGCCGCGGCAGCGGCCGGCGAGCGCTACATCGAAATTGGTAAATGTTTCTTTCTGAGTATGAGTGAAAATATTATGCTAATTATGTTTAGGGATAAAAGCGTTATGATAAAAAACAGTAGGAGTTTAAATATATTTACATTAATGATATTATTAATTACAATTTTCGGAAACATGAGTGTTATGAACATCGCCGGTAGCACTACAAATAGTATGAATGAAAACTTTAGGATGAAATTTTTTAGGAAGAGTGATCATTCGGATTACAAATCGTTAGGAAGAACAATTTCGGGTAAAGAACTTTAGTTGAGCCAATATGGACCCGGTCGTTTGAGAAGAGCCGGCAAAAAACTCCAAAGTTACTCTTTTAAAAATAATTGGCTTTTACAATGTTTGCAAATTACAGTCATCACGGCAGTACAGGCCTTTCAATAATATATAAGTATCTTTGGCTACGTCCTCTAAAATAATTCCCTAACAATCAAGATCAAAGTAACCTCAACTATTAATATTAGCACAAATCCTCATCAAAACTTTGAACAATAGCAAGCTTAAGTAATTAAGTACAGCCGCGCTTTTAATAGATATTATACTAGCCAGATTTAATGAATCTTTAGTGGTGGTATTTATTGCCGAATGCCATGTCTGACAATAAAGTACAAGGCCAACTTAGTTGTTCTAATTGTCTGTGGTTCTCTGTTTATTATACGTCTAACTTACTTGCGTAAGTTACCGTGAGGATACGAAGTGTGTATCAATATTATGATAAAGTTTACAAAATAGGTTAATTAAAAAGTTTTAATTAATACCTCACATAACTCTGTAGGAAACCAGTTTCTAAATAATTTCATATGTAAATGTGTCTCATAATAATTATAATCATCATTTCAGCCGAAAGACGTCTACTGCTGGACATAGGCCTCGCTCAAAGGGCGGGTTTTGCCGTTATCGCCACGCTTGGTAGGCGGTTTGAAGATCGCAGTATGGTGGTAAAATGCATAGAGAACGCTGCTGCTCAATCTCTAGTAAGTCCCTTAGTCGCCTTCTACGACACCCACGGGAAGAAATGGGATGGTGCTATTCTCAACGTCCGTCACCACACGGTTTTATATTAATGCCTCTTTATTCTGAATTGTTTTTGGTTTTCATAGTTATTCAAGTTACAGTATTTATCCTTTAATTCAGCATGCCTCTTAGAAAAGGCTTCTACTTGCATTGTATTCTATCATGAACTAATCTCCTCAAGTTACGACCCATTCTACGTCTGAGTTCGAGTAAATATTTACTTTCGAACAAAGACAGAATGAAATACCAACGTCCTAATATTGAAAAAAGTGTTAAAAATACGCATGTGAATAAAAGAATGTTAACTGACAAACCAAAATATATATATAAACGTTGATTACTAGGTAGGTGGTGGTTGACAGTAGAGAAAGGAATAAGCAAAAGACTCCAAGATCTATGGGACAAGAGAAGGCAGATAAAAATAATGATATAGAGCAGTTTGAATTGCCTTCGAGAATTACACTGACATATTCGATATACTTACGTATGTACATAATGTGGACTCAATTTATATTTCCTATGAAAGAATCAAATCGATCAACTCATCAATCACCAAACCTTTTCCTAACTATGTTGGGGTCGTCTTCCAGTCTAACCGGTTGCAGCTGAATGCCAGTATTTTACTTGGAGCGACTGCCTATCTGACCTCCACATCTCAGTTATAGATCGCGGCACGTAAGTTGAACCGAAATCAGAACAAACAACCGAAGGTAAGAGCGCGTACACTCGTTGCCTAGAATGAGGTCAACTTCAAGCATAGTCATTCATATAACGTGAACTGAAGTTCGGAAGTAAATTACAGATTTAAAAAGAAATTACAGATTCGGAAGTAAATTGCACGTGAGTTGAAACAAAATCCGCCATTGAACTTACGTGCTGCGATCTGTACTGGGTGACACCTTGGTAAACCTGAAAGTTTGAAAAAACTGTTTTATCTGTTTAATATTAATCGGTCAAATACCACTCAGAAAATATGGCCGCATTAATTTAAAAAAGAAAACAATGCTTTACAAAATCTCGGTAAACAATTAAGAGCTAAATCATTCCCGACCTGTCCTTGTTCCACAAACAGGCAGACACAAAACAAATTAGTCTCATTAATCGATATAGCATGTTTACTTCAACATTGCCCATCTTCGTCGGCTTCTAAGGGTGTAAATAGGGCCATTACTCACGGTGTAGGCAGGCTCGCATAATTTATACGTCCGTTCCCGAATAAGGTTGTTTGTTTTCAATACTAATCAGCGTATGTTTGCGTAGTAGGTAAGTAAGCGATGTAGGCGACCTTATTGTTAAGGCTTCGGGTATTTCTGTATTGTAATTCCCATAGATTCGGGAAGGTGAAAGGTATCAATGAGGATATTGGATTTTTACAGCTAAAACTTCTTGGTGGCCAATTGGCCATTATCAACACGCTTAGGAGGAATCTTGGGTAGTATCAATGATATTTAATATTATATCATTGGGTAGTATAGATAATGATAAATGATTTTATTTATACAGTTAAGTACATACACTTTTACACGTCAATCATAATTTTAAAACTTAATGTGGTCGGCGTTTCCTATCTGACTACTCTGAGAAGAAAGCCCGAAATGAACTCAGAGGTCACAATCTCTTTTAAAGTCCAGGCATAACCCTGGTCCGATCATGTGAAGACAATGTCGATTGGTGTCTGTAAAGGTATTTTGAGGGAAGAACCACATAGATTGAGTCAGATTGAGGTCAACTTCATTAGTAAATTTCCCAATATTTAATGTTGTTAACACATATCAAGAATAAACATAAAACAAAGCAACTTGCATAAAAAAAAATGACAGTTTTCAGGTACAAAAACTCATCTGCAAGAACCAAATTACCTATTACAATCTCCACAGCATCATAAAATGTAAAATAACATAATTCCACCCTACAAAAGCCAGTATTTATCCCCAGCATAATGTATCTAGCAGCAAAACCTGCTTTCAGAGGGTAGAACGGAAGACGGCCGAGCACCTAGTTCCGGCGTCGTACCGCCAATTAGACCCGCAGGCGGATTGTACCGCCGCGCACCGGTTTGCACTGGATCCTACTGGAGTAATTTGGATTTAGCCAGATTTTCGTTAGTGTTAGCAGCGTTCTTAGGTTTATTTTAGGGTGTTCCTTTTTTGTAAAATATAGAATGGAATATTTTATGATTCCATTCTCATTCGTTTATGAATTTGTTTTTTTTTTTTTTTGTATTACGTTTTTGATAAAACGTTGGTTTAATGTGCCGGATATTTTTAAAATGTTTTCTGCTACAGGAACATTTATTGTTTTCAAGTATTTTTTTCCCAAACAATATAAAACTCAAAGCAACGCTAACCTATTTCAAACGCCAAGGTTACAAAGCGTTCATTCATGAACTTTCAGGCGGGTGTACATACTCATCGGGTATGAAACAGGGCGTACTGAACCGTAAGCACGGCCAAAACAGGCTGTTTGACACACAGTCCGGCCTACGTCCGGTACCAATCCGGCAAGCTGTGCCGGCCGCAAATTAAGGTGTAGATTTAATGCTGATGTCCTAGTTGAGTGACGCATGAGAAAATAAGGCAATGGACATAACATCGCCGAAGGTTTAGGCAGAGGTATACCTGTAGTGCACCCTCATTTCGTCAGTTATGTTTAAGTTTAAGGCCTATGGTTTTTTTTAATTTTTGGGTGGGAAATCATCAAATAGCTTCTCCCGCTCTGGGTGGAGCAGGACGGCGTGTCAGACTTTTACTGACTAAAACCCACCCGTGTTCCTTCATTAGCCCGTATGTCAGGGGCTGTGGTATCTCTTTCGAACAAACCCGCCCCCCTGGCAGGCATCGGCCCTTGCGGGCCCCATCACGTTTGTGCTGACATCTCTTTGAGGCGCGCGTGGAACACAACGCGCCGTCGACTTGGGCTTGGTCCTTACCGGACAGCGAGCTACCCATTACTCGCCGTCCGCAAGCTCATGCCTACGGTGGCCGGAAATCGGCCTGGGATTCCCGACGCCCAGGGTGTCTCCGTATCCTGCGGCGGCTAGGGTCGCGAGGGCGCATATGCTGCCTCTCCCTCACGTGCGCCGCCTCCCTCTTCGCGAGCGTCACTGCTTCGCTGAAGGAGGTGACAGCTCCCCATGCCCTCTCGCTCCGTACCATGGCCTGACGCGAGAGATCGCCGCCGCCGATCGCCTCCACGAGGACACGGCGGTGCTCCACCCAAGCTGGGCAGACCGCCACCGTGTACTCCACCGTGTCCTCAGGGCGATCTTCGCAGTAAGGCCTATGGGTGTGAGCCATGAGCCGGGCACTAATCGAAGTCTCTCTTCATGTCTGTCTGTGTGACCGCGTTTTCTTGCTGAACTGCGCAACGTATTCCGATGTTGTTTCCTTATAGTTTCCAAAAGGTATTCCGTATGGTACAATACTACAGGATAAGTTTTATCCAGTGCGCAAACTGTAACCATGAATTCAGCATATCATTCTAGACCCCCAGCGCAGAAATTTTTCGTCGGTGATACTAAAAATTTATCTGCTGTTTCATAGAAAAGTACAATACCTACGCGGTCAAAATGAATGGAACTGCAGTTTTTTTTAAGCTAACCTAGAGAAAAGATCTATAATAGGAATATAGGCGTGAAATTTGTAGACAGTCAGTGGGATCTAAGATGAACGCATCTGCTAATGAAGTTTCAGAATGGAACTAGCAATTAAAACATGATGCAATGCAATACAATATTAAACCTATTGTGTGTTATATCTGTATTTGAACTAGAACTATTATAAGCAAAAGACCCAACTGGATTATTTATCACGGTATCCAAACCGTTTTATTGTAGTGTATTTACCATTACCTATAGATATCAAACAGCTGTTCTGATTATGAAATGATGCAAACATATTCCACAAAACACGACACAATACAAGTTTACATAATTGTTTTCGATTACGTAGGTTCACTGTCACGTCAAGTGTCATAGTATTGACACTTAGCTAGGACAGTGGCGGACAATTGGCTCAATGTCGGACTCGATTTGAATTGAAGTATCGAAAATTCATGACGATGCAACAATGATGTTCCATTAGTTGGTGATTAATTCTCTTTGGTGTGTAAGTATTTGACTAGCAAATATTCTAGAGACACTGGGGAGTTTTAGTGAATTGTTATTCATAATTGAGTTTCTAATTGATGGTTTTGCTTTTAATAATTTGGTTAATGAGGTCACGAGCAGCGCATTTTATAATTAAGTTAACCCCATAATTCTTTTTTTTTAAATGTTTCCAACATTGGCTCTATACCGAGGGTTTAAATAACAATACTCTGATGAGTAAACTAAGTATCTCTTACAAGATATTTGAGACATCATATTCAATCCATGTTCCAAAATTGGTACTGTTCACGTATTTATATAGGGTTGCCACCCGGACTTTATAATAAAGTATTGTACGTTATTTCAGGTAATTGTACTCTATACTTTATGAGAACAATAAAGTGCACGAAAATACTTTATTTCACATGATTTGATTTCTTTGGGATTTTGAAAAGTTTAGTCATAAGTATTTTTTCGTTAAACGAAATTTATCGATTGGTGCTGAATCGATGTCGCCACTCGCCAGCGCCACATCACTTAAGCACTAGTTTTTTAACAATTTATGAACGCAACCTAACCTCAAATGTCAACAACGTCAGTGTCATTGTCAAAATTTCTTGTTTGTATTGTGCGAAGCGGTTTGAGTGCAGTAAGAATACGATTTAAAGTTTTATAGATTTATGCTATGTATAGTAAATGATGAACAAGAATACTCCACATACACCTACAAGACGTAATTTTGATAGTGAAACGGATCAACAAGTTAGTGAATATGTTACACCTGGTTACACCAAAAAATATTAAGATGCTGTGCAATTGTTTAGTAGAGATACTAATTTGTTACAAATTGCAAAAAAACAATAAAAATATGTAATGAAAAATAAATTTTACTTTATTTTGATACTATGAACTTTTTTTCTTACCTATAATAACCAATGTACTTTAACTGCATGAATAAAATAAGGTGGCAACCCTATATTTATACATCAATATAGCTTTGACAGCGGCTTCGCCCGCATTGAGGTCGTAATTATCCGACGGAAACATATGTACTACCGGGAAAATAGGATAATAACAGTATTTATTACACAACCACGCAAATCACCGTGCTTTATCATCCATACAGGATTGGCCAAGGCACATTCAAGGAACAAATAATAATATTATTATGTTAAGCATCCTTAGGCAAAATTTTGCACACACATCGTTTTCCGACCACGTCATTGCATACATTTTGAGAGAAATTACACTACAAAAAGGTGACAAATATGCGCTATGTGAGAAAGGAATGTGTTTGATGATTGTTTAACATTACCTGCTCTTAGACCGTTCCTACTTCTAAGTACCTAAAAGCCCACGTAATGTAGGAGTAACATGTTTTTATAACAGCCAGCCTTTGTAAAACTCGTTACTGTAAGTCTACGTCACAAAAAGGTTCGTGTTACCAATTTCCATTACATCGTTTACTTAACCTTGATGTCGATCCCGTTTAGTTGCGAAACGTGGCAATTTTTCAATCCTTCTACTGCTTAAGATCACGTTTGTGCCGACATAAAAATATCGCGACGGGATTGTATCGGTGCACTAGATTTTTCAATCCTTCTACTGCTTAAGGGGACACTTTTCGCGGGCTCGAACTCACTGGTGGGCCTGGCTAAAAATCACGCTGTCTCTCCAGGCTTCGTATCCAACAGAGATAGTTAATAGGGGGTAGTAGATTTTAATTGAAATTTAATAATTCTTGTGTAATAATTATGACGAAATTTAAATATTTGTACGCCACTAACGCCAAACATGACTGATCTCAACTATTGTAATTTAATAACTTGCATGCTCTGTACGTGTACTCATGTTTCCATAAATAAAGAATCTTGTATCTTGAATAGTATCAGTGATGAGCAGTTAGACGCTAGTCTACACGCATAACGTTATTGAGTGAGATGCAGGAGCATTTATAGCAAAACATTCGCGAAAAAATTAAGAAAAGTCCTTCGGAAGATCGGGTTTTATGAAAAAACCACTGCATAAATCAATTACCAATAAAGTTTATTAAAATTATCGATAATTGAAGTTTGTCGGTACCGACTTGGTTTTGGAGATTTTACACTTCTTTTATTACTGAAAGACGCCCAAAGTTAGGTTAAATTAGCAAGAAATACGAATCTTTGTTGGCTCATAACCTTTTAATGGCTTTTTATTTTAGTATTCTGTTTCCATACCGACAATATTAATAATGAGACAAAATCATACCATGTTTAATTTTTGATTTCCAATTTCAAACAGTGGAGTACAACCCTCCCGAAGTTTGTATGGAAAAAATGTGGACCACTGTCACCTTAAATCACGTTTGTGCCGACGTAAAAATATCGCGACGGGATTGAATCGGTGCACTAGATATTCAACTCTCGTTGTTGAACCGTATTCAACAGAGTGCATCCTAGCGCGTCGAAAAAACACTAATTAAATTCAAAGTCATTTATTAAAAATTAAATTTAAAATTTAAAAAACCCCCGACCCTAACAAAAACCCTAAAAAGTATTAATAATAATATTTATAGGCCTTTTAAGATGAAGGTAATATTTTGATCAAGGCATTGTAAAGGCGGGGGACGGCTAATGAAAATGCTAGGCCTCTGTTTGGCGTTTTCATTGACCATCCCCCGACTTGACAATGCCTTGATCAAAATATTACCTTCATCTTAAAAGGCCTATAAATATTATTATTAATACTTTTTAGGGTTTTTGTTAGGGTCGGGGGTTTTTTAAATTTTAATTTAATTTTTATTTCCTGCTTTTTAAACTTAATGTCTCGCTCGCTTAAATATGCGCATCGTTGCGTATTTTTCCCACAGGGAAGTTTGTTACTAATTTATCCTCATACCTCGTCCTGATCACTATTTATCTATAATCTACTCATTGAGACCTTTTCAATGAGCCCAAACACGATACTTTTGCTGTTTGTTGGTGAGTAACTTGGGCATCCTGTAAATTCCAGGTGTTGCTCCAGCATCATTTCAATGTTACTTTATTCGTCTAATATCATTGAAGTAATAGAATACAAAATTTCGAGTTGATCAGACCCGTGAAAGATGCTCAAATGCCTTCATCAACACGAAAAGAGCTGATAATCTTCAAACAGCTGAACCGATTTTGATGAAACATGTCTAAGAACACTCCCGACTAATACACCTTTCAAACAAAAAAAAACAAAAATCAAAATCGGTTCATCCGTTCGGGAGCTACGTTGCCTCAGACAGACACACACACACACAGACACGTCAAACTTATAACAACCCGTCGTTTTTGCGTCGGGGGTTAAAAATAGGCACTTAAAAGGCATTTTTGAACGTCAACATTTACATTAAAAAATAGAATTGATTCTAGTCGCCCCTTCCAAAATGTAGTATCGTATGGAGAAAAATGGGCAAGAAACTCCACCGTTACTCTTTTAAAATGTTTTAACTACAATATTTAACATATTCGACTTTCAATCTCCCGATTTTCATCAGCCAAGAATATACCTACATGCGAATAACTTGCACAAATGTATACAAGTAGGTTTTAAGCCATAACGACATATCCACATGGCTTGAAACCTACTGGTATACATTTGTGCAAGTTACTGGCATGTATATTCTTGGGTTTATGGTGATTACCGTATGTAGATAGGTAGGTACTAGAGGGGTGTTTCGTAAGGGTAGCCATATCTTTGAAGACGTAAGAACGACTTCCGGATAGGAAGGGATGATTTAGGGATAGTATCCGTAAAGGGTATAACCGACAGGTCTTTGGAGTTACCGTTTAAGGTGAATCTTATCGATTTTTTCCATACAAACATCGGGAGTGTATTACT
This sequence comes from Polymixis flavicincta, assembly GCA_949987655.1. Classification (NCBI taxonomy): domain Eukaryota; kingdom Metazoa; phylum Arthropoda; class Insecta; order Lepidoptera; family Noctuidae; genus Polymixis; species Polymixis flavicincta. Next base: position 7,550,975 of record OX465187.1, read on the forward strand.
CCACTGTTTGACAATGCACATAAAAAATTACACACGGTATTGTTTTTTCTCATTATTAATATTGTCTGTACGGAAACAGAATACTAAAATAAAAAGCCATGACAAAGTTAGAAGCCAACAAAGATTCGCTTCTCTTGCTAATTTAACCTAACTTTGGGCGTGGTTAAGTAATAAAAGAAGTGCAAAACCTCCAAAACCAAGTCGGTACCGACAAAGCTCAGATATTGAAAAGTTCAATAAATTTTATGGTCACTGATTTATGCAGTGGTTTTATCATAAAACCCGATCTTCCGAAGGTCTTTTCATATTTTTTTACGTACCTGTTTCACTCTAAATGATCCTGCATTTCACTCGAATAAAATTGTGCGCATAGACTAGCGTCTAACTGCACATCCCTAATACTACCTCTGTCGGACACGATGTCTGGTGAGACAGCGTGCTTTTTAGCCAGGCTCACACGTGAGTTCGAGCCCGCGACTAGATTCCCCTTAATAACTATTATTTATGACTGAGAGCTAAGACAGAGATAAGAGCGATAATTTTATTTATATCGACTTTGATTCGACTTTTATATATTTTTCTGGGCACGTGTTTCAGCGGGCTTACCATGACGCTTTGTATTTCTACGAAGAATAGACAGTGCTTTTTCAATACAAAGTGATATTTCGTTCCTACACTTTTGTTATCGCACCATAGATATCCCTCTATAATCTGTCATTTAGTCTTTCCTTTCTAACGATATTTGTCTAGGTCCTTATAAATGTAGACTATTTCAGAAGAATATTTCTTCCCAAACTGTCAAAATCACACTGACAACAAAACTTTCTATTCGACGGCCTAAAAAATATATACGATTATCTACAAAAACATGATTAGTTTATAACGCATAACTGTGATAATAAATAGAAAAACATAGCTATGTTATCCTATTGTACATCATTTATTTAATAGTCATGTCTATTCTTCCATCGACAAATCGGTGCTCGTGCTAAGCCTGCTGCGGCAAGTAAACGACTACCACTACTGCCCGGTTGGTCTAGTGGTCTCAAGCGCTACTGTTGAGCATCAAATCCTGGATTCGATTCCCAGGACGGGAAAATTGTTATTGGGTTTTTCCATCTGGAATTTTTCAATAGCAGCCCGGAGACTGGATTTGCGCCCGGTTGATGGCAATAGGCTCGCTCCCTATTAAATGGGGTTTAAACATAACTGGTGAATTGTGGGTGTATAGGTACACCTCTGCCCATCCTTTCGGGGAAACAAGGCGTGATTTTATGTTATGTGTTTCTACGGCTAATACATCATCATCCCACGGGAACCGGGATAAAGAGTATCCTATGTGTTAATCCAGGTTACAAACTATCCGTGTGCCAAATTTCATCCAAATCAGTTCAGTCGTTTTTGCGTGATTGAGTAACAAACATCTAGCTAGGACTAGCTTCCGCCCGCGTGGAAGTCGGAAATTATGCCGGGATAAAGAGTATCTTATATATTAATCTAGGTTATAATCTATACGAGTGCCAAATTTCATCCAAATTCGTTCAGCAGTTTTTGCGTGATTGGGTAACAAACATCCAAAAAAAGAATACATTTTTCTTTCTTTCTTTAAAACTTTCACATTTATAATCTTAGTAAGGATAGTAGGAAGACCACATCCATCTATTTCTATCAGGCTTGATCAAGCCCATTCCAAATAAAAATTACATACATATATGTAAGGTGTAACAGAATAGACGAAAAACCTAAAAGTACTCGTAGTTTATTCCTAATTGGCATAGGTAATTTTTCAAAAATTATGTTTTTTGCCATACTGATTGAGCCAAAGAAAACTGAATCTTATTTCAAAGCTATAAGACTTAATTTTAAATGCATAAAGCAATACTTAGGTCAACACGTTTTTCTTAGTAATAAAAGGTAAGTTTAAAAAAAAAATGGTCATTGTATTATGCTTTTAACTCGATACTTTAATTGGGGTGTAGGTATGAGGTTTTGCGCATTTCCAAAAAATGTTTCTTGCCATACTGATTGAGAAGCCAAAGAAAATTGAATCTTATTTAAAAGCAATGAGACTTAAATTGAAATGCATAAAGCAATGCTTGGGTCAACACGTTTTTCTTAATACTAACAGTTGGCTTTAAAAAAAAAAAAGTTTAGGTCATTGTTATATGCTTTTAACTCAATACTCTAAATGGGGTGTACGAGGTTTTGCGGATTTAACGTTACACGTTGTATAAAAAACATCATCGTAGATTAGATAGGTTAGAACTTCAACCAGTATACTGCATTAGTTCCACTTGATCTTGTTTGTGTTTCCCTTTGTTCTAACTCTACTCTGATGGGACTAGTGGAAACTTTAGCGGAACTTAGCTTGGAGTTCTGTTGGTAACCGATTGGATTCGATTTGAGATTTCACTTCTGTTTGGTATACCTATTACCCTCGTATTTATAAACGTTGCTTAAAGTTAAGAGATTTTTAAACGTCAGTAATTTATGGTTAAACACTCCTTAATAATTTAATTAACTATAGGCAACGTTTTTAAAAACGGGGTTTACCTAATGTTTGAATGCAACAATTTCCAATTTTCCAGTTTGCAATGTGTACCAATATCCGGAAAATGGCACGGAATTTGGATATGACTATCTGGCAGAAAAGTAATATATGAATAGATGTAGTTTTTGTTATAAATTATTTTAATTCAATAGAGCTAGAACGTGGGAGCGTGGGAACCTGGGCCTTGTGGCTAAGTTAGAACTGCCGCACGGGTCAATCAGGGCAGTTGGTCCAAAGATGGGTAATGTGACCATCTTGACGTACCAAGCCCAGCCCGGACCAACGTCCTGGCTGTCATTCGCAGATCTTTGACAGTCGTTACAGGTCGTCAAAAGCCCGTTAGTTTCTACGAACTCTCACCAATGGGTTTCGAATTACCCAGTAACTGGGTTGTGGAGGTCAGATAGGCAGTCACTCCATGTAAAATACTGGTATTCAGCTGCATCTGGTTAAACTGGAAGCCAATCCCATTATAGTTTGGGCACGCCACGATTGTGGCGGTAAGTCCTCTCTTTGAGGAGTGGCTTGAGAGGCGCCACGGCATCCTCTCCTTCCGCCTGACGCAGGTCCTCACCGAACACGGTTATTTCGGGAGGTTCCCGTTTCGGATAAGGCGGGAGGAAACCTGGGGACCTTTACAACATCCTCTGTACCTGTAATATGCAAATAATGATTTAATTTGATTTTGATTTGGAACGCCCGGGTGTTTTCACTGCAAAGATCGCCGTAAGGACACGGTGTAGCATATGGTGAAGGTCTGCCCAGCTTGGGCGGAACACCGCCATGTCCTCGTGGAGGCGATCGGCGGCGGCGATCTCACGCGTCCGGCCCCGGTCCAGGCCATGGTACGGAGCGAGAATGCGAAGCAGTAGAGCTCGCGAAAGGGAGGCAGCGCACGTGAGGGAGAGGCAGTATGTACGCCCTCACGGCCCCAGCCGCCGCAGGAGACGCACTGGGCGTCGGGAATCCCAGGCTGACGGCCAGTAGCTACATTCACGGTTTACTCTGGCGCGTTGTGTTCCACGCGCGCCTCACAGATATGTCAGCACCAACTGGTGGGGTCCGCAAGAACCGATGTCTGCCAGAGGTGCGGGTTGTTCGAAAATGCTCCGAAAATGCGAGCATTACCGTGGCCCCTGGCACACAGGCAACTGAGGGACCACAGGTGGGTTTTAGTCAGTAAAAGTCTGACACGCCCTCCTGCTCCACCCAGAGCGGGATAAGTTATTTGATGATTTCCCACCCAAAAAAAAAAGAAACAACATCGTTGGGAAAAGGCTAGGCAGATGATGAGTAGTATAAACGATTTCATTAAAAAAAGAGCAAGAAATATATTCAAATGGACCAGACTTATCTAGCTAACCACTTATTTTAAATCACGACAGAAAGTACCTAATGATTTTATATCGTGAGTTGAACATCTAGTACATAAATAGCAATGAACTATTTTCGTTTGTCATATAACAGTATCGTAAAATCATCGGTCCAATTGTCTTATTTTATTGAAACCATTCCAACACGACTGCAATTAACAAGAATATCAGAGACACAACACGCAAATTCGTCTGAATATCAACGAAGAATAAACATTCAGAGCAGCGAAATTGCGGCCTGCTATTTACAAACTAATTTCGCGACTTTTCGGCTAGCAAAGCTGAATATTCGGCCAATAAGAAAAACATAAAGCGTTCCCATCTCTTAGGGGAAACGCAGGCGACGATATTTTTGTGCGATCGAGTCTGTAACGCACCAAATCCGCATTCTATTTTTGACTTTCACTTCATTTACCATTCACAGTTATTTTACCTTTGACAGCAATCCATCAGCAACCTTATTGTACAGAGATTAAAGATCACTTTGATGTAAAATATAGAAGTCAAAATTTAGACAGCATTGAGAGTGAACGTAATGTGAGTTACGTTCCCTTCATCATCATCATATGAGCGAGAAAAACGTCTACTGCTGGACACCCAAAGGAGGGGATTTGCCATAATCGCCACGATTGGCAGGCGGGTTGGCGATCGCAGTATGGTGGTAAAAATGAATAGAGAACGCTGCTGCCCATTCTCTAGTAAGCCCTTTAGTCGCCTTCTACAACACCCACGGGAAGAAATGGGATGGTGCTATTCTTTTACGTCCGGCACCACACGGAACAGCGTACGTTCCCTTAGATGGAGAAAAATTGCGGCCAGACGGGTAATTGCGTATCATACTAACAGTATGAATGGCATATATTTTGACAATTCAACGACATTCATTGCGTTATTTACGTTGTTAAGCCGACAAATTTTTCGAACAAATGGACCAATGGATTAGTAAAATCCTTCAAAATTATTCAAATAATTCTGATTGATAGTGTGTTACGCAATTAGGATGCCAAACTGTCTATCGTCTGACCACCGAACGCAGATTTTTGAATAATCAATATTTATTTCCATAATATGAACTAAGCTGGTAGGTTTTACAAAGACATGGTCATTATGGATCCTGTCGGGCACAGCAAACTAGGAGAGAAGAGGATTTTAATCTGTTGAATTAGTAAGTATACTACACAGACACGATCGCACAAACAGTTGATCGTCTGTGTAAGCCCTTATCTGTAGGGAAGCAGGAAATCCCATGACGCTTGCCGCTTCAAGGACGTGATCTTCGTGCCCCCCTTTCCCCCTTCCCGTTATTCTCCCTTTTATTTTCTCAGTCACCGCACTACTACTGTTTCCGTTCTCCTTGGGTTAGTAAGGACGGACGAATAGTGCCGCCTAAGCGTTATTGTGTTTCGTCGTTTTATTTGTTGTTTGAAAATTGTTTCAGTCTGCGGTTTTCCATACTACATGAAATGAGGTTTTATTTAGGTAGGACAGTGAACTAAAGTTTTAAAAGACAACTTTGTGAAAGTAGGTCATCGATCACTAATATTAGTGATCGATGAAGTAGGTACCATAAACGAATACATAATTTGTTGTGATTTTTTAATTATTTTTTATGTTAGCTTATTAATTGAGGCGAACAACAAAACCAAATAAGTATAAATTACAAAATATCTGCTCGTTCATTCTAGTTGTTTATGCTATAAATAGAGCGTGCCACAGTTAAATAAAAGCAAATGGACCAAGGAGTTCAAACGCAGCTGTCAAAACTATGCCACAATTAGCATAACTGTCAGACTGGAATAATAAAACTTTGTGGGATTTCGACATTCGTTGCAAGAAATAAAAAAGTAGATTGAATATCGATAGCCAATGGGAATAGAAACGTTGCCAGGTAAAATAACTGGCGAAAAGCCATGAAATACAGAATTGGTGTAGTATCTAGATTTACTATTAGAGCTGTTTATTTTGATTCGAGGGTGAGACAACAGATTTATTGCTGAAGAAAAACTTACGTGGAATAGCTTTATATTTTCTTAGAAATTGAGAAAATGGTTTTTATTTAAAGTTTCTTCATAATTACCTGTAATTGTTATTCCCACGATAATAAGTTGGTATTGTCATCAGGAGCACTTAATATATTTATGTAATAATTCGGTATAAACTTGAATTACATTGCATTTCTCCTAAAGCTAACATAAAAAGGTTACAATTAGGGTTGCCACCCGTACTTTATAATAAAGTATTGTACGTTATTTCAGGTAATTGTACTCTATGAGACTATATATATACTATACAGACTATATGTATACTTTATGAGAACAATAAAGTACACCAAAATACTTTATTTCACATGATTTGAGATCTTTGGGATTTTGAAAAGTTTAGTCGTAAGTATTTTTTCGCTAAACGAAATTTCTCTATTGGTGCTGAATCGATGTCGCCACTCGCCAGCGCCACATCACAAAGGCACTCCTATAAAGGTTCCATATGAATACGATTTAAAGTTTTATAGATTCATGCTATAGTAAATCATGGACAAGAATACTCTACTTACACCTACAAAACGTAATTTTGATAGTGAAACGGATCTGCTGATGCTGTGCAATTGTTTAGTAGAGATACTAATTTGATACAAATTGAAAAAAGCAATAAAAAATATGTTTTTAATCATAATAATAAAGAAAAATAAATTGTACTTTATTTTGATACTACGTCCTTTTTTTTTTTCTTACCTATAATAACCAATGTACTTTAACTGCATGAATAAAAGGTGGCAACCCTAGTTACAATGTTAACAGCAGAACAATTTTCACGGAAAATCCAAATAATAATTTCTACGTAACAGGCTGAAACAATGGAGAGCTACATAAAATCTACTTAATTACTTATTTGTGCGTAATAAAGAAACCCGACACGCAAAATCAATAGCAACGTAAAACAAAAGAATTGTCAACAATCGGAGCTATTTAAATTGACGTGCGATGACGTCACTGGATATGTCACTCGCGCCATCCTGCCATAGACACGACGAACGGGATTATTTCGGTAACATTCGTCATCCAGATCTGCATTGACAGCTCTCATTCGCGCGGGAAACTGACAGCCATTTTGTTTTATTGCTTTCAACTTTCGTTTGATGTATGTTAATAGCAGAGAATCGGTTTACGGAAATGGTGATAGTTTTATTGTGTAATGAAATTGAAGAGATTTTGATGAAGTTTCAAATTGTTTGATGACTTTTCGTAATGAAAGGAAACAAATAGTAATCAAATGATTTATTTATTCCGGTGGAAAAGATTTTGTGTTCTTTCTTTTGTGACATCGAGGCTCATAAAAAAACACTGATTTCATCGCATTTATTACAGTCGCTCTTTCTCGTATTATGATAATTTTGATCATCCAATATACTTTTCTTCTTCCAGACATAAATAAAAAATTTAGCCGTGGTTTGCTCTCAAAAAATTACCAAACAAAAGAAAAATAGCACACCAGTCTAGAAACCGGAGTAACTTCTGAAACCCGAACCCCGATTCCTTCTAGCCCGTTACGTAATGGAGTTATCTATACACGTCAACACTACATACAAGAGAAACGGGACACCCAGAAAATGGACTCGCTCTAACAAACGCCCAACCTACTTTATTAGATTTCGGTCGCCCAACCCCGACACTGTCATCGGCCAGTACATAAGAATGATTGATAATTGATCAATCTCTATACCATAGAGACTGAATGGTTGTACTAAAATTGTTGGGCGAGAGATTTATGTATCTGCGTGATTGAGTAGAACAAATATTGTTAAAAGTATTTCGTGGTTATTGGTTTTTCGGGTTCAAAGAACGCGGAGAGCTAATATGTGTGCCAGCTGCCTATAAGTAAATGTGTACGTAAATGCTTTTTTTCTTCACAAGGTTCAGCTTGGCTGAATACGAGCTTTCCATTGCCGACAAAGACAATATAAAAAAACATTTCTTTTCGGCGCCTCTGTTAACGCGCGAATGTCAAACAACAGAAGGTGCCGTGTTTATGTTGAGAAAATCAATGAAAATCAGCGATCCATGAAACAAATATAGACTTTGGGGCGTTTGTTTTGGCATTCGGTAAATATTATTAATCCATTCTTCTCGTGGTCTCGTGTGAGCAATTAAACTTTTTTACGATATAAACGTATCGTTTGTGTTTTTTTATGAAAATCATAATGAGTTAGTGTTGTGTAAAAGTGTATAAATAATATTGGCAATGGCACACATTATTATATATTTACCATAAGAACAAAGTTTTCAAGATCTCTTGAAAGTGGAACAGACTTATGTAGTTACAATCTAGGTAAGTTTTGCTACTAAAGTATTCTAAGTTTTTAAATAATTGTCACGTGTACCTATATTGTAGGTCAGATTAAAATTATTTATTTGTGTTCTAGACTAGATTATAATTCATTACGTGGTTCTTTATAATAAAGGATTTTTTTTTTATCATCCTCTGAAAGATAAAGCCAGCCCGTTGCTTCCTATGTTCGAACTATTTGTCTGCACAACAATGTAGATAACGCAATGAATGTTGTTGGACTGTCAAAATTAAAGCCATTCCTATTGTAGTCTGCTAAGCAACTCTGAACAATTAGACTAATATTTTAAGCAGATTCTATTTCCTTTTTGTAAAGTCCCGAAATAATCATTTCGCTAATCACACCCAAAATCAGCACAAACAAGCATAAACGACGTAATTACACAATTCCGTCCAATCGGATAAGTCCAAATTCATATCTCCATCCAATAGTATTGGCTTGGAACGCCGCACCGGACCTCCAGAGGTCCGTTTTATCTCCTGTTAAAGTGCCCATTTCATTCAGGGCCCCTCAAAATTATGTATAACTTAATAACAGGGCCTTTATGGGACTCTCCGTGAGCTACGGCCTGTATAAAGGATTATATGGGAGTGGCCGGAAAATATGATATCGTATGAAGGTTCATGCAGTTCATTGAATTTTGTAGTTTCCTTACCGCTGTGTGATTTGGTCGTAGGATTTTTCTGTGGGATTTGTTTTGGTTTTCTTGGTAAATTTTGAGAAGATATTTGAACGCTTATACATAGTTGTTGTCCGTTTATGGCGAAGAGGAAAGTAATCTGCATTTTTAACCGACTTCAAAAAGAAGGAAGTTCTCAATTCGTCTGTATGTTTTGTTTTGTATGTAGGTATGTTCCGCGACATCTCCGTCAATTCATCAATTGTGGATGGATTTCAAACATTCTTTTAATAGATATGGTAGGTATGCTTCAGGGTGGTCCCATATAAATTTTATTAACTTTGTTTTGGTAGTTTTTGAGTTAGCCTCGATAATACGTTTTAAATTCACTTTATGTATCTTGATAACATTCTGTATACTGTTCTTTACATATCAAGTAATGGTAGGTACCTACTTAAACAAATTGGGGTGGGGTGACAAAAAACAAAAATACACAACCAAAGACACCGACTACGAAATTAAAGTTATTTTTCACTTTGTAGTGTTTTTTTCGGAAGTCGTTTGTTTTTTTTTTTGCGGAAAACATTTTTATTTTATGCTCTCATCAATGTTGTTTTGTTGAAAACATGACATGTGTATTAATAACAAATGGAAAGTAGAAATTACTATTGTAGCCTAGAATTATTTCCTCGCAGATTTTTCTGTACATTATGTCTTTTTAGGTAATTATTATTTTCTAGCTTGAGTAGACATACTTCTCTTCACATTAGAGAGCATTCACTAGGTACATTCATGTCACCTTGATTTATTATGAGCAAAACGCTCCAGAATCATACATGCCTTCTAAATACTCACGCGAATTTATCATTGTCATAGAACCCTGAAGATGACGTAATCACGAGACTTAACTAATTTCAGTAATTACGCAGACAATTCAAATATTATTTTAACAGGGCTGAGTTTTGCTAAGGAAATCTAATTTTGTTTTACAAGTTTTCCTCATGAGGAATAATTTATTATAAAACGTTATAGAATGATTAAAATACGTACCTACGTAATTTATATGAACAAAGACAATCATTATTTTTTTTGTTTGACTCCTATGAACTTAGGAACTTACAGCTTTCATAAATAATGTTTTTTTTTTAAGAAAAAGCATTTTGATTTTCGAATAAAAATGCTGCCGTTTTTCAATGAAAATTCTACGTTTTAACGTAAAATCTCAGAAAATGCACCCCTTATTTATAAACGTTGCTTAAAGTTAAGAGATGCTTAAACGTCAAAAATGTACGGATAAACAGACGTTAATCATTAATTAACTTTAAGCAACGTTTATAAATATGAGGGATAATGGCTAAATTAATCGGAATAAGATTAAGCTATACACTTTCAAAGACATTTCGAGAGGCTTGTTGCTATGTTGTTGCGATTGGCCAGTGGATGGGTGACCATTTTTACATAAAGCCCCGTCCGTGTCTCAGAAAGCACGTTAAGCCATTGGCCCCGACTGTCATTCGTGGATCTTTGACAGTCGTTACGGGTCGTCAGAAGCCCCAAAAATCTGACAAACAGTTTTACCAAGGAGTATCGTGTTTCCCAGTAACTGGGTTGTGGGGGTCAGATAGGCAGTCGCTCCATTTAAGGCGCAGACACCCGACTTTTAAGGACTTTTTATTGAAGATCATGTCTAAACGGCTTGTCTTATGTATTTGAAAAAATTATATGTGAAACTAGACAATCTTCTTCGTCATTTGATATGTGAATATTTTAAATAATATTTTTATAACATAATGTAATTAATTGGTAAAGTAATGTCTACCGCGGACATAAAAACGATAATCACGCAAAAACTATCGGGTGTATTTCCATGAAACTTTCACCATCTAAAAGACAATTTAACCACCCAAAATTTAGTATACGGTTTTTCTTTGAATTGTGTTTGATAAATCAACATGGGTTGTTTTTCGAAAAACTTGATGCGCGTTGAGGCGGGGTCTCTTGCGGGTGACGGGCGGCAGTACATCGCTGTAGGTAGCTGTCATCTATCGTCGCCTTAAAATACTGATATTCAGTTGCATACGGTTACAATAAGACAACGACCAACTTAATTAGTAAGGAAAGAGCTCGGCAGATGATGTCTTTCGAGGACATTTATAAGAAAAAACTTTTTTCAAAAAAATAACAACCGACTTCCAAAAAAACACTACAAAGTGCAAAATAACTTTAATTTCGGAAGTCGATGACTTTTGATGTGTATTTTAATTCTTTGACACCGCCTTCTGAAATTAAAGTTATTTTGCACTTTGTAGTGTTTTTTTGGAAGTCGGTTGTTATTTTTTTGGAAAAAGTTTTTATTTGTGACTTTTTAGTTACCTACAACACACCAATTCGAAATTTCATCATCCTTGGGGTCAAAACAAGGCATATTTATGCGATAGCAGCATTCGCGGTTAATTTGCTGTAATTTTTTGAAGAGTTCCGTTGTCTGTCTCCGAAACGCATCAACAGATCTATATGAAATTTTAATGGAACCATTTCGGAATAAACCCCTTTCGAACAAAAAAACAATTTTGCAAATCCGTCTTCATACGACGGAGTTATGCCCGAACATACATACTTATTAAAAAAAACATGTCGAATTGATAACCTCCTTTTTGAAGTCGGTTAAAAAACGTCTTACTGCACCCCAAAATAAGAATGCCACACTAAACACTCTTCGTCCCTTGCAAATAAAATGGCACTTAACACCATTTTTTCCTTATAATCCTCTATGATTTTAGTTCACAGTAGCAGTTCAGATAGGGATCGCACAGCCAATAATATTATCGCAGAAAAAGGGATAAGTGATCCCCGGACAAACGGATTAATGGGCCAAAACGGTGTCGCCCATCCCCAATATACGGAATCATTTTTCATTTCACCCCGAAAGAAAATAAAGCGATGGCGAATTTTCTTTTAAAAATATTGTTTTGTTTTTGCGATGGTTGGTGGGTTTTACTTTCCGTGAAGTTAATAGGATTAATATTTATTGTTTTAGAATTAAGCTGTCTTGCTTAGGGAACAAATAAATTCAATTTTTCGTGCTGGTATTCAATATTTCATAACGAGTGTTATTTTAGTCTGTGGTGCCAAAGAAACATTATAAAAGTTACTTTGCATTTACACCATTGCAACTTTATTTGAATACAATGAACTTTAGTGAACTATTTAGTTATGAGTTGACTGATCTATTTTCTTAGAATTAAAGAGACATATGGTTACGAACGAAATACGTACACTGGCCACTCCATTTACAACGGAAGTGAAGACTATCAAATAACAAATTGAAGAAATCTTGAATAAAAAAAATTGGCACACGAATATATTAGTGTCATACATAGTATAAGTACTACATTAGCTATCTATAGTTACTATTATGGACTCCGCGTCGTCATTAGTTCATTACCTACCGGTATTATCAACGACATGAAAACGGTAATTTAGTATTAAACGCGTAATTATGTATGTCAGCTATCCGAGCCTCGGTCTTGTAAGATCCTTCTAAATTTGAAATTGTGTTTTTCTCATAATATTCTGCCATCATCATAAACAATACTTGCGGAGGTTGCATTGCACATTGCACATCATGTAGGCTAGTCTCTACAGTACTTATTATACTATTTTATCTTACCCAGATCCGCACAGCAACCAATCTTGAAACCAACGGAGCTGTTTACATTTGTAATAAGTAACATAAATATCCATATTTATTTTCATACAATTTTCCAGTGCGCTGGCTACCTAATACGTAAAATGTAATAGTATTTTATTGATAAATAAACGATATTATCTGCCATGAGCGGTTAGGGCACAGAATAATGTAGGTAAAGAAGCTTCACTGGTTATTATGAAAACTTGGCGTTCATAATTCAAAACCCGTTTGAACCGGAACCGAACGATTAAGGTATTGTACGTAGAAAAAGCGTTATGTCCCTCCATGCGCCTTTTTCTCTCTCGCTCTGACTCGTTCTAACAAGTGTGTATGTGCGTGCGAGTATCATGTGAAGAACTTCGTACGTGACTGGGTTCCCCCAACCGCATCCTTTTTTTTACTTTTTCTTCCTTATTCATGGATGCAGGCTTTAGAAGTGACAATTAAACACTAAAGGTTTGTTCTGACGAACTGTACCTATAAGCTATTTTCATTCAGCATGCTCAGTGGCTAGGATAGAATGCATGTGGAAGGCGGAGGAAGAATGGTGCAGCCTGAGAGAGACCGGATGTCCAAAAGTAAGCCACGATAGGCTGAGATGATTGACTCTCGTTAATAAGTATTAAAACAATAGGCGAAACAGGATAAAAAAAGGCTCTCCTAATTATCTTTTTTTTTTGGTTTTGTATTAAAAAGTAACGAGTGAGTCTTCTGAACCCACTTATTCTGTGAAAACAAGAATGTGTACCTACATTTACAAACGCAAAAGAAATATAATATTATTTTGTTTACATAGTTTGTTGAGCTTATTGGATAGAGGATTCTGTGAACTCAGTTTATTGTTTCATATTTCAACAGAGGGAGATGCGAGTTCATACTAGACAAATAAGTGGGTATTGTACCCATTATTTGATGCAATAAGAATAAGTACTAAACAGAATTTTCTAGTAGATAGCTATCTGCACTAATATTATAAAGAGAAAAGTTTGTAATTTTGGATATAGGAGGTAATCTCTGGAATTACTGATTCGATTTCGAAAATTCTGTCACTGGCAGGAAGCTACACAATTGCCGAGTGCCATAGGGTATGGTTTTATAGTATAAGTTGCCTACAACGCGGGCAAGTCCCGGGCAAGTCGATGGTTTCAAGTTTTCCACTATTCTTATTTTGGTTCTATGTTCAAAGTTTGTTATTAATATATCTCAGTCAAAAAATATTTAACAATGTCAAACATTTCACTGGTTCCATTATCAAATTCAAAACAATCATAAAACATAGAGAATATAGAGTGACGTCGCACCACGGAATCAATTACATACAGCCAAGCTTAATTAGAGGCAGCCGCCCCAAGCAAATAAGACGTGTCGGCCACTAAACGTTATTTATGTCTAAATCTAGTTTAATCTAGGTAACATTATTTAGCTTTAGCTTCAGTGAAGGTATAGGAATCTGTCGTAAAATTGTTTGAAAAAATGTATAGTAGGTAACGTACCTACTCAAGACACATTTTCTGTTGAGTAAAAGTAGTTTTCATTTTTGAAAAAGCCGTAAGGTAGTTATATCTATTTTAGATAGTGATTTTAAATTAGTGTTTCAGGCTTCCCTTTTTGTTTCTGTAGGTAGTTAGACATTCAAGTACGAAACTACAAAATTAAATCTTCTAAACAGAAAAGACAGCCGGGTCGATCGATCAGGTTAAGCCATGCTGGCCGCGGTTGGTCAGTGGATGGGTGACCATATATACATACCAAGACCATTCCGTGCCTCGACAAGCACATTAAATCGTTGTACGGGTCGTCGCCAGACATAAATTTGACAACCTGTCTTATCAAGCGTATTACACAGTAACTGGGTTGTGGAGGTCATATAGGCAGTCGCTCCATGGAAATTACGGGTATTCAACTGCATCCGGTTAGACTGCAAGCCAACCCCAGCATAGTTGGGAAAAGGCTAGGCAGATAATGATGATGAGATTGACACATTTTTTAATTTAATTGTGTCTTATTAACTCATTGGTCTACGGTCAATACTTGATAGATTAATGCACATATCACTTTGGTAACCTTCCACAAAAATCGAATTTATAAATAGAGTTTGCCAGCTCACAAAAAACCTGCGTCATTTCCTTCCACAGATACCAACAAAACAAAAAACAAAATATTTCTACGGTCAAAATGGCGATGATACACGCGCCAAAACCGTAGAACAACGCGTATAGTTGCCATAGATTGTAAACAAACACGAACTGGCGTCATCTTGACCTAGAGCGGGCCAACAGCCTTTTGAGTCTATTTCGGTACGGCACTACCCGGTACTGAGTCGAAACATATGTTGGGATATTCCAAATTCTTGGAAGATTTACGCAAATTGAAATGACAATGGTTTCGAGAAGGATTTTTATGTAGAATCATCATCTTTGTTCTATTTCTGGTAATAAATCATTAGCATTTCTTTTTTATCATTTGCTATTTGCAACGCTTTAGCTTTTGCGAATCTTGGTTATTCCGACTGTAATGAAAGTGAACCCAATCTGTAGACTCAAATAATTATTATTATGACGTTGTATAACAAGAAAATATCGATATTTTATACAGGTGGCAGAGATATCGACGGGCATGTTTCACACGTCGCATCTGCATCTGTTACGAATTTCAGTATAATTATGATTGTTTTTTTTTTAAATAATCGGCGGCAAAATAGCTTTGCCATACCTTTTGACCGCGTAGTTATTGCAATTTTCTATAAAATAGCAGTATTTATTTTATAATTGACGAAAAACTTCTACGTTAGGACGTAGTAACTATTTGGTAATCTGTGGTTAGGAGGTTTAAAGTGATGTGCTCAATTCAAGGTTTCAGTTTGCATGTCGATGTCTCTGCCACACTGTAGGTATAGGTCAAAGCAAACTGTCCATCACTGTGATCATCAGCCTTTAGCAATCCACAGTTTCATTTTTTTTTTTCAATTTATTTATTTAATAAAAACGTATACAAAAACAGTACATTTAGCTAACAGTAGTAAATTACCATACAATTATAGTGCCTAAAAATAAACTATTTCTAAAATAAATATTTTACAAGTGCAAGTGATAATGTTCCGGGATTAGAAAGTTAGGTTGCGACTCACCCGATCTAGGTTTATAGAAACCTGTGTTTCGGGCCATCACTTTACATTTCAATTAAATTGGGTCAATATCATTTAAAATTAAGTTTATATAAAAATAATCTAATTAGCAACTATGAGAAAAGCATATTGGTAATTAAACATTAGTACCTATAACTAAGCCAATGTAAATACTACAAAAGTAAATACTTACGAGGGAATAATTAATTATTGTCATGACATAATTTCTAGAAGTTTTTCTGTGTCTGTGTAATTGAGTAACGCTAAGTATTCTGATAACACAGCACTACATTTTTTATATCTCAAACGATATATGCTCATTAATTTGTTAAGTCTATTATACAGAAAAGGACCTAAAAACACATAAAATCGATTAGCAAACGCATGTCTAGTTTGAGGCTTTATGCAAACTAAATCCTTCCTTCTCTTGTCGGGAGGTACTGGGTCTAAAGGAAGTGCAGTGTGCTGGTGAAGTACGAGGCTTAGAATGAATAATTGCCGAACTGTTAGTACAGTTGGACTAGGCCTATTCAATCTTATTACTGGCTGCTGCTACGGCTGGATATCTATAGCCAATGATCGAGCTACATGATAATTGGTTACATATATCCAGCTGATACTAGCCACCATGTAACGAATTTTGACAACTTTAAGTATATCACGCTGTCAAAAAATATTTAAAAAAATTAACACATTCATCCTCTTAATGTCTGTAATAAATCATGATTGGCAGTCCTTGTGCTTCGTAACAAGAATTCAATTTATCATCCGCCGTAGATATTAATCTTCGTTACCGCAATTACCGATCAAATCTGACGTTAAGTAGGCTAATCTGTGAAATTTTGATGATTACAAGACTTTGTTGACGTTTTTGTAAGTTTACTTAGCAAGTTGTTTAATTATGGGAATTGAGAAAGTAAATTAGATTTTTCATTAAGAGGCTGAGTAGCAATTAATCGGTTGAACGATAAAAGTTATATTGTTATTATGCCTAAATAAGGTGTTTCGTGTGGTGCCGGACGTAAAAGAATAGCACCATCCCATTTCTTCCCGTGGATGTGGTAGAAGGCGACTAAGGGACTTACTAGATAATAGGCAGCAGCGTTCTCTATGCACGTTACCACCATACTGCGATCGACAACTCGCCTGCCAAGCGTGGCGATTATGGCAAAACTCCCTTTTGGGGGAGGCCTATGTCCAGCAGTGGACATCTTTCGGCTGAAGTGAAGATGTAACTGAATAGACGCAAGTCCGGGAAAGTAGTATCCCGGAATTGCGTCTGTTCATTATATAAACTACTTTCCCAGACTTGACGAACTTTACGGACGACGGACTTGACGGAATGGATTTGTCATTTTTGTGTAATTAGGTTTTTTTTTTCTTCAAAATGTACAGACAGCTCCACAGAAAACTCATCCCCTACAAAGGCATGTCGCCTTTGTAGGGGAGGAGTTTTCTGTGGAGCTGTGTGTACGTATTTTGCCATTCCTACCGCCCGATTGACCCAAAGAAAATTCAGTCTTATTTTGAGGCAATGAGACTCCGTTTTAAATGCATAAAGTAATGAAAGGATCAACTCGATATTCTTAATAAAATACTTTTAGCTTTAAAAAGACAAAGTTTTGGTTTTTGTATTATGCTTTTAACTTAATACTCTATTTGGGGTGTATGAAGACTTGCGCACGTTGTGTATATACCTACTGAACTCCCATTCAGTGTCCCCTAAAGTGTGAATAAACAAGAACTATAAAGAGATCACTGTTTTAACGCATACTAATGATATTATTTGAGTCGTCAAGGCGTCAACAGGAATTAAAGACCACACATCTTTCATCATGAATTATCTAAAGATTTCTTTTAATTAGACGTTTTGTAGCAACAAATAAAAACGTTTATGATGTTAGTGAAATCATAAACGCATCACTTTTTAAGAACGAAGAACACAGTTTTCAAAAATATTTAAAATTTCGAACCGAAAGTTTGGTTTCTCCTTATCTTTATTGTTGTTACACTGAGTTTCGAACGCCCAGAGGCGGATGTATCGCAGTGGAAAATTCGCTCCACATATTCTATGCTATTTATAAATGTACGTTCAAACGGCCATTGCGATGTTCTATGTACGTATCACTCGCATCGATGAGTTTGGACGTTTATATTTATTCTTGTTTCCTACCCATTAGGTCCATTTACATTCCAAAGGATTTGTATTTTTAAATTTACGTCTTCATTTATTTGCTTTTTCATTCGTATTCGTGTCGATGTTGTCTTTGTCTGGCCGTCAGATAGACATCACTGGTTTATACAAAAAAAAAAAAAACAAGATTTGAATTTAGATTTCAAGCCCGTATATATTCTGGGACGATGGTCCTGCATATCGATTTGAAATCACTACATTTGAGTTGACATTTGAATAAACTCTCTGTTTTAGCAGCTTGAATGCTGGGAAATAGTTCTAGAATAAGGACGATGGCGTCCAAATTAGTTTTCCCCGCAAAAACGTTTACTCACTGATATTTTGGCGGTCTGTTAGAAAGGTTCAACCTCAGATTATAAAACAAGGCAGATAGACCTCGCGGAACACCAGAATGAAGCCAAAAAACCAAATACTAAAGCGTCGTATTGTACAATATATAATGCGAGGCTTTAGTATTGGTTTTTTTGACTCTTGGGTGTTCTGCGCGATCTATCTGCCTTTGTTTTATAATCTAAACCAAAAAAAAAAAACAAATACTAAAGCGTCGCATTGTATGTTACATAAAATACGACGCCTTAGTATTTGCTTTTTTGGCTTCACTCTTAGTATTTCGCGCGGTCTATCTGCCTTTGTTTTATAATCTGAGGGTTCAACATTGGACGATTACTGGCTGATATTATCCACCTAATTACTATGGTTGTGTGTATTACTAGATATGCGATCTAACAAAGCTTTTAGTGGGATTTTATCGCCTTTTAACTCACAGTGTTTATGCCAAATAGCCTAATATGTTTTGGCATGACTTGTTATTAGTATTTGGAATAGATAATGCACATGTGTTATTTCCCATTATGGTTTCCCAATAAAAGTCACTTGAGATTTAGGAGTCATAATAGTCAAGCAGATGGTTATGTGGCTAGATGGCTACGAAGCTGTAGTTTTTTGGTGGAACGTTTCAGTACAATATCTTAAAGAATATGTTGGATCGGGAAAATACTTTAACTTGCCCAATGTTGTCATTGAAACATCGCTTTTACCGATAAGACCGCCTTGTGCATTGATTTAAATAGTAAAGATACGGTCGTCCGAACATTTGACGGACGCGGTCGCCCTATAAAAAACACTAACGCCATCTATTAGAACTACGATGTCAATCCGCGTGTCTGCTCCTAGACTTAACCTTGTAAGAGCGGTGTGTGGTATTTTTCGAGGTACAAAGAAATAAAATAAAAACCTCATATTTTTCAAAATTTATATTTGTTGCAGTTTGTTTGTGTTATTAAGTTTTCATTGGCTTTCGAATAAAACAATTAAAAAAAAAAAATTTTTTTTTGTTGGTAATCTGGACATATTTTCCATTTTGGATTCGTAGTGTTTTCTGACGTTGGACATTTTAATTTGCTTTTAAATCAATTTTGTACAAAATTTAATCTTAGAGTAATATTAATAAAGTAATATTTATTAAATCTTTTCATTTCATCGGCTACAACGAGCGCCGCACTATGGGCCAGAACGGTGCGTACCGTCTCAAAAATCTGTAACTTTTTTGTTGATTGAAGTAAATAGCTGAAATTTGGCACGTAGTATCTCCAGAGTATATAGAATCCAATAGTGACACATTTACTGTCAAAACTTTAATTATTAATATTTAAAAAATAAACAAAAATAAAAATGATTTTTTTTAATATTAAACCATAGTTTGTTTAACTTATTGAATTATAATTTTACAGTTTTATGATATTAAACCTATTTTCTTTTATTTTATAGGTATTACATATAAATCTTACATTTAAATAAATGACAAATATGATATAAATCCACTCTAAAAATATATTTTACAATTAATGTAGGTACGTAATTACTTCTATTTAAATAGCTAAGAGGCTCTTAGCTTCGTCTAACAATTCCTTGGAAATAGTGACTGATGGTTTTCTGATACTTGATATATAAGGATCTGACGTAAATAGAAGACCATGAAATACGTCTTGATTCGTTGCGGACCTAGAGCATTTTCTAGCGTGATGCAATCTGAATTTTTTGTAATCTTTATTACGAGATTCTTGGGCATCCTCAGATAAATTACCAATGGGCAGAACAGCAAAATGTCTTATTATACTTTCCCCATGTATTAAGATTTTATGTACTGAAGAAGGCATATTATACCACATATATTTTGTTACGTATAGTTGTGCGGTTGTGCGAGTATATTCACCAAATTTTTCTGGATTTACAGCAATACCGGATGCCAAAGTTTGAAGAATAACATAGAACCTTTTAATAAGTTCCTCGTCAACTCCTGTAATTTCTGAAGCGCAATAGTAGTTCTCAAAAAAACGCCGAGCTGTATTACCGTCATTGCTGTTTCCACTTCCTTGTCGGGGCTTATCAACGTGCAATCCCATTCGGCTTCGAAATAAACTTTGTACAAGCTTTTTCTTGTCTTCTTTACTTTTTTTATCTTCTGGAGTTCTCGCAGCCCATTTTTTAAATGAAAGGTTATATGAAATATGTAAAATTAACTCCATGCACCTGATCCACGCGTGCAACGTAGACAAACCGTATTCGTAAGCATTTATATTATCTGGCTTTGATTCAATCTTCTCCAAATTATTCATTTCGCTTGGTTTAGCCCCACATACTGTACACACAGCTCCAGAACTTGTGTCAGTTAGAACTTGTGTAACTTTTCCATCCACCATAGTTAGAAATAGGTCGTGACTTATTTCAATTACCTGCTCCTCCTTGTGTATCTTTGAAGTTTGCAAATTATTAATTTGACCCCGAATATCACCAACCACTGATCGGGTTTTCTCGGGGGTTTCTTTTGCAAATTCCATCAGGATTAGTCGGCAATAACGAATAGACGAACAAGCCGAATTTTGCCAAATTACCTCATTTGTTTCTGTGTCAGTCAGCTTTATTGGTACCAAAGACGCTATAAATAAGTTTGCATCTGAGACTAAATCATTCTCACCTGATAAAACTTGTTTATATTCACTTTGCCCCGATGACCCATCACATCCCCACTTGGTAAACAATTTAAGAGATTTTCTTGTTGAGTTGTAAACATTTTCAATCTTTAAGATGCGAGCAGAAGTGTGGTCCAGCAAATCTTGTAGATTTACTTTGGCACTTATATCGGTTATTTGAATGCTGGATGGTGGAGGATAACACAGTTTTTTGGCGTTTGTCAGTATATTATATGATGGCAGTATGTCGAAGTTTTTGTTAATCAGACTTGCTCGAAGTAATCCGTATTGTGATTTCGAAAGATCTAAATCTGCAAATATACTTAAAGCTTCATCCACCGTAAAATCTGTTGCATTGCGACTTTCATGCAATAATTTTTCCTTCATGATCCTTTTTTCATTTCTATCACAACTCCGCATCATTGTAACAACAGTTGCTTCTTCGAATTCTCCTTCAGACCGCAATCCTTGAACGTATGCATTATGTATATACTCGATTCCATATTCTTGTACCAACTCCATATTCTTCCTTTTTTTCGATTTCTCTGATAGATCTTCATAAGACTTTGGCGGACGTCCACGTTCTCCAGATGTTGTAGGTGTAATATCCAACGGTGCTTCTTCGAATTGTACCTTAAATTCACCGTCTAACCACGATGTATTTTTATTAAAGAAACGTTCTTTAGTTCGGTTAGATTTGGTCCACCGATCGTTAAACGCTGTTATAAGCCATTTTTGAATACGGTTCACAACTAATTCACTTTTTTCAGACGACAAATGGTGGTGTTCTTCTAAGTAATTTTGAATATCTTCTGATTTTGTTCCATGATCAATGAAAAATTCGCATAATACTCGCCGAGGCACAACAAATTCACTCATTTTATTTTTACTTCTAACTACTACTTTTTTACCGAGGTTGGTGAAGACTATAATATGTCAAAGCACACTAAAGTACTGGTAAATGACAACGTAAATAAATAACTTTTATACTGAAATTTCGTGTGAAAAAATATTATTGTCTAGTGCATTATCACGTTCCTAACCACTATCTACGAAGGTGGTTAGTAGTACTGATAAAATGTACAATAACAACTTTAACTACCATTTCCTCCCTTTTCCTTCACCGCGATAGAGAAATACATAAACTACATGATAAACATGTTATTCACACAGTGATAACAAAACATTAACCACATCTGACCGAACGATAAAAAAAAAATACATTACCCAATACTCCCACCTTACCTAAAGATTAAGTAAATAGATAATTTTAAGAAAAAAGTAATCTAAATATCCAAAAATCTCATCAATCACAACTAAAATCATTTTTGGTATATTTTGTATTTTCCCCCCATCAGGCATTTTTCGTTTCATTTCAAGGGGGGCAGATTCGGGCAATTTTTTTTTTTTGCCCTAACTTCTTTATTAGCTGCTCTATGTGATGCTATCAAAATTACGACATGGGCAGACATTGCTAACTGCCAAAAGTCTATGTAAAGTTTCTAATAAGGATAAAATATTAGGTTCTAAAAAAATATTTATATACCTCCCCAGTTTTCACATAATGGTCCACTTAAATATTTTTTAAATAGAATACTTCATAACCATTCTAACCATATATCACACTTAAAAATTTACTGTGAAAATAATGAAAATGTGACCATGTAAACTGGTGAAATTGTGTTCTACATAATTGACATAACTTTGAGCGTCAACTTGCAAGCCTTAGTCTAATAGTAAAAATGAGAAATAGTATATTTTAACTGCTGTATAATATGCATTGGACATTCAGTTAGACATGTGCATTAACACAATATTTAATATAGAACATTACGAAAACCTATTTTTGAGACGGTACGCACGGTTCTGGCCCATAGTGCGCCGCTGCAAAGTTATGTCGCGCTTTTACGCGGCTTCGCGTCGTCTTTGCCAAAGGTTGAGAAAAATATGAAAGAAAATTGTTTTAAATAATGTTAGAAGTCGATTTAATGACATATTTTTAACTTACCAGGAATATGAAATGTTATAATTTTTTAAAATGTGCTTTTTGTCGTAGTTCACACAAACCTTCACGGCGCAACTTGGCATTTTTGCTTGGAAAAATTTACGACCGCTCCGAAGACAGCCGATCGCGTTCTAGTTCACTTCGCTATAGGGAAGACCATTTTGGGACCAAGTTCGAGGCGTCATTATAACGTGCGGTCCGCCCAGTCCTTATATATATGTCAATGGCCTTGTGTCATCCTATGTAAAATTTATACATTAATACCTGTAATTTTATGATGACTGCCTCCTCTAAAACTTTCACATTAAAGTTTTAGGATAATAATAGGAAGTAGGAGGAGGTAGTAGGAGGTAGGTATGAATAGGATAGTAGGAATAGTAAGAAGGAAGTAGAACTTTAGGTTAAGCTACGCATTTTCAACCTAGCGGTCACAGTAAAAGGACACCACTCGGTACCTCATTTATTTGGTGTCTACATTTACTGTCTTTCTCTAACCTGAGAGTTAATTGCCATTGCCACGATTTTCCAATGCCATTGCCACCGTAGGAACCACAGTAGGAATGGCTTTCATTTTGGCAATTCAACTACATTCTGCTTCTTAACGTATCGATGGAAAAAAAAAAACAAACATTTTTGGCTCGAAATTCGGCTGCGCGAACTCCACTCGCTGACGCAGTCATAAGATCGTCAAATGCACAAGTAACAGGGCATGCGGCGCAGGATGGAAGGTGAGCCATTGTCTGTGGGGAGGTGCCGCATACGCACTTGAGATCTGAGCCATGGATATTGTGTTTGCTCCGACCGACTTGGGTTCGATGTCTATTTAGAAATTTCCAAGTCGGCCACGGTAACGCGTGCCCAGGCAGAAGGCTCTCAGATGGTTCGATAAAGTTATAAGGGGGTTTATACAGCCCCCACCACAGGTTACATTTCGCTGTGGAAGCGCCGCTATTGGCCGGACTAGCTAGACCCACGCACCCTACAAACGACATTTATTTCGTTATTTACGTTGTTGAGCAGACAAATTATTAGTAGAGTAGCAGCATCCTTCAAAATGATGCAGATTGTGATTGATAGGTAGTGTGTTACGCTTAAGGTGAAATAAAAATGGATTAATTTTTCACAGAAACACGTGCATATTAAAACCACCATTGCCAAACCATTTTTTTCCCTTTTCTAACCAACAAATGTAAGTAGTTACCTAAGTACTAATGTTTCTTTATTTATAAGTATATCAACAGCACTGTCACTTACTTCTTTATAATATTATAAAGAAGAAAGATTTGATTGTTTCTTTGCATTGAGTAGGCTTCGAAACTACTGGACCGATTTGAAAAATTATTTCACTGTTGGTAAGCTACACTATCCCCGGGTGACATAGGCTATATTTTATTCCCGTATTCCCACGGAAACGGGGACTACGCGGGTGAAACCGTGGAGCGCTGCTAGTTTCAAATAAACTTACATCTAAGATCGGCATTTCAGTAAACCTCCAAATAACAGGTATACATTGACATAACGAAAATTAGAGAAAATAAGAAAAAATAAAAAGTGTGTCCAGTAAACCTAAATCTAGAACACTATAAAAAACTAAATACTGAGCTATATAGGCGTACATTGTTAGCACTGTTTATATAGGGAGCGTCTGTATGAAACGAAACTCATTGAGGAAACTTCGATAGGGTAAACCGTTAAGTTGGACCTTTCATTATTTAACCTTGCTATATTATGTGTTAGGGGGCTATTAAAGGTGGTGTTTAAGGTAAATATGGGTAATTTAAAAATGTGATGATGTCGTTTGCTATGTTGGCTAGTCCTAAAGCTAAAATAGTTTATCAATTGCGCATCTATGGAACCATTAATAATTAGCTTTTGCCAGCGCCTCCGCCCGCGCGGAACTTCCATCCCCTATTTAACGCCCTTAGTGGTTGAATTTCAAAAAACCCTTCTTTATTCCTTGTCTACAATATAATGGAAACCTTTGTGCAAAATTTCAGCTTTCTAGGTCCAAGGGTTTGGGCTGGGCGTTGATGAGTCAGTCAGTCAGTCAGGACTTTTATTTATACAGATTTTGTGATGATGTAATTTTGTGTGTTATTATAATTATCAACGAATTGAAAGCTAAAAATAAATTAAAATAACAAAAAAATCCACTGAAGGTCGTGGCCATTGATACACATTTATAAAAGGACGAAGCTTTTCTGCATTATAAATCATTCTCCCGTCATCGTGCCGCGAATTGTTTTTGTTACTCTCCGGGATTTCCGCGGTGGAATATCTAACATGTAAATCGAATGTTTATTTATCTATAGGTATATCTCTTCCCACTATTGTTGTAAATTGAGAGGTTTCTATGACAACACTATTGTTGAAATAGAGGTTGAAATATTCGCTGCTGCGCTACGTGTTGCGGGTTTCATTTCCGCACTGAACGAATAGTTAACTATTTGGTTGTGTTTAACAACAAAATAGGTAACTATTCGTTCAGTTAAATCTTACTAGTCTTCCTAAATAAATGTGATAAGGTTTTCTGATGAAAAATGTTACTTCACCCAACTGTGAAGAATATGGAGTAGTCGAAGATGTACAACATTTTTTGATGGAGTGTGTGCGGAATGAGGCTGTGAGATTTGAGACTTGGTCCAAAAAATAAGTACGATG
This sequence comes from Polymixis flavicincta, assembly GCA_949987655.1. Classification (NCBI taxonomy): domain Eukaryota; kingdom Metazoa; phylum Arthropoda; class Insecta; order Lepidoptera; family Noctuidae; genus Polymixis; species Polymixis flavicincta. The sequence goes on from OX465187.1 coordinate 7,576,504, forward strand.
CTGCAGAGTGTAATGCTATCCTTGCTTGCCCTTTTTCGGAACAAGCTTGGATACTGTACCTACAAACTGGCATTTTTTATTTTAAAGTAAGTCACCATCTGCCTAGCCTTTTCCCAACTATGATGGGGTCGGCTGCCAGTCAAACCGGATGCAGCTGAATACCAGTATTTTACATGGAGCAACTGCCTATCTGACCTCCACAACCCGGTTACTGGGTAATACGATACCCCTTGGTAAGACTGGTTGCCAGACTTTCGGGCTTCTGACGACCCGTAACGACTGTCAAAGATCCACAAATGACAGCCGGGACTAACGGCTTAACGTGCTTTCCGAGGCACAGAGGGGTCTTGGTATGTAAAGATGGTCACCCATCCACGGACCAACCGCGGCAAGCGTAGCTTAACCTGATCTATCGACCCGTGCAGCTATTGTTACTCAGCCACAAGCCCCTCTTTTTATTTTAAAGTAAGTGTTAACTGCTTTTGAGTTTGGTTGATTCTGCTGGGTCATTCTCAGGAGACTCATTATTTGGTTGAGGTGTAATTTTTTTTTTTAATTTAGGCCTTGTTAACATGAAATATCAAATCTAGAGTAAATTTAAAGCATGCTAGTAGTAGAGTGTTAACTCTAGATTTGATATTTCAAGCCTAAATTAGATAACAAAAATGACACCGAAGTCAACCAAATAATGAGTCTCCTGAGAATGTCCCTGCTGATGTGACAGGGCGACGTTATCGCTCAGCGACAAAGCCCATTAAATAAAGAAAAAAGAAAATATGATAGTTTTAATGGTTGATTTGTTACGTTTATAACCTGGATTAGGTAAGACAGAGGATACTTTTTATCCCGGTAAAACATTTCCGTGGGATAATTTTCGACCTCGGGCAAAACCGCTGGTAAAAAGCTAGATATAGCTAAAAGTCAAGCCCGAAACATTAGTATCAAGGAAAATTGGTTTAAAAAAAAAAATGTTATTTGACTCTATTTCAGTAGATTAAATGTAATAAGTACAGGTAAGTTTGGTTGGAATGTGGTGCTAGAGGCGAATGCTCCGAACACCATAAACAGCCAAACGCACAAATGTGACTGTCCTATCTCAGCTCGCTATCAAGACCTGAGTCTACAATTTGCCTACAGCGTATTTTGAGCTACTTCGGCCACATAATGCGAAAGCGAGATAGAAGCCTTGAAAAGCTGGTAATTGTTGGCAATACCGAAGGAAAGAGAGCACGGGGCTGGTCATCAACACGATGGTCTGATCAAATAAAGGAAGCTACCTCTTGCAGCAAATTTCAGTAGGTGGTGATGGCAACTTCAGACCAGAATTGATGGAGGCAGATGGTCCATTTAAAGGCGTCCAGTGACCAAGAGATGTCAGCATCCATTGATGGGGTCCGCAAGGGCCAATGCCTGCCAGGGGTGCGGGTTGTTCGAAAGAGATACCGTGGCCCCTGGCACACAGGCAACTGAGGGACACGGGTGGGTTTTAGTCAGTAAAAATCTGACACGCCCTCCTGCTCCAACCAGAGCGGGAGAAGTTATTTGATGATCTCCCACGATCAAAAAAAAAAAATCGTCCAGTGACCACGATCCTCAGTAATGAGAGACCGATTAAAGAAGAGAGACGTTTGGTTAGACAGAATAGCACCCTAATTGCGTTGCACACTATCAATCACAATCCGAATTATTTGATATTTGCTAATCCATTGCTTCGAAAGTTCCAATTTGTTTTTGCTTTTCAACTTACATAACGTTATGAATGTTGTCGGACTGTCAAACTGAACCTATTCCTAATCTTAGTGTATTACGAAATAACCCCGTCGATTTAAGAAAAATCTTAATGCAAATACAGCCACATTAACTAAACATGTTTTTTAGTGTTAAGACTTCGTAACTTTACAGAAGAAAACCGCGAGCTCAACTTAACTAACATTATAATATAAATTCACGCACTTTGAACGTTTTAATTTATATTAATGAGTTCTTAGCCGCCTGACATACACAAGCCTGCTAAAGCCATCTGACAGGTTTCTGTAAAATAGCTGATGTTCAACTGTTGAAGCGGCACTACAGTTGGCGTATTTGACCAAACATTTGTCATTTGTAACCAACACAAAATGAACTCTATCCAAATTTGCGTAAAGTTAATTTTGTAGTTGTCACGAATTAACGCCAATGTTTGCAAAAATACGCCAACTGAAGTGCCGGTAAAGACGGTAGTGAAATTACTACACTAGACGTTTTCGGAGCTGTAAACTTGCGCGATAATTTATAAAGATTAGGAATGGGTTTTATCGTTTCAAGTTTTCATGGCGATAAATTTTAAATTTGTCTTCTCGTTTAGTTTTTGCAAACGCATTGGTTCTCTTCTTGGTTGTGAATTAAACCAAAAACATTAATGAAAAATGTTAATTCTCATGAGAGCCGATGCATACCTATGCATTGGCTCTCATGAGAATTAACATATTTTTTTTATGTAGGTACATAATTATTATATTTATCACAAAATATTTAACAAATAAAATGCTCTCTATTAATAGTCATATTTTCGTACCTTAATAATTTATATGTTCAAAACACATCTTCGTATACTTCACAATTGAAAACAACGTTTCAATTAATTCAAATCGAAATTCGAACACAGATAAAAAATGTTTATATTTTGAAAATAGGATAGGCCGGCCATTCGTTAGTGTTAAACGTTTCATTTTGTTATGTATTTTTTTGTGTATATTAAAGCATATATCTAATTGTTATAAATAATAAATAGATATCGAAATGTTCTGTATTCTGAAATCGAATACCTACACCCAATTTTGTGCACTTCTATTTGTTTTTTATTTATGGTAACTCTGAAAGGAATTTTAACTTTTTAAAGGAAGTAATTATACAATAAAAAACTCACCAAGCGATATGAGGCCACTGTTGAGCATAGGCAGCTTGATGCTGTTGGGGATAGACACCAGGCTAGTAGTGCCTGATGTCCTGAAGTCCTTCTTCTTCGGCTTTTTCTCCATGTCGTATCTTGTGGTGGACCGCGAGCGGTGTTTCCGCTGGCTGGTCGCAACTGACGTGCCACGCTGCCCCGTTCGCGACGACATTTTGGCTCACCCCACGAATTTCCCGCCAATATATACTCAGTCGGATATGAACGGAAGCAGACGCAATTAATGGCACACCGTCATTTTATAACACACAAAATCACTCACAAACACTGTTTTAGTTTAGTTATTCTGGTATAAAAAATATGGTCGCGGTTTTTATTTTTATTTTAAATTAAAAATTAACTTTGCGAAATAAATTTAAAAGCGTAAATTTAATATTTTTATATCAAAACATTTAATAAATATACATTGCTACTCCAGAATTTGACACATTATTACTAAAATGGCAATGTTTATGTTAGTGTTGCCAGTCGGAATATCATAAGGGCCCTGTCATTTCGGCAGTGCGGTATGTTGAAGTGTGAAGTCGGCGCCTGAAACAAAGAAAGAAGCACTGGTTAATAAAGGCAGAAAGAAACAAATAGGTAATTATATTGTTCAAAAGTCGCAGGAACCAAGGTGATTGGCGAATTACTTGGCGTTTAGCAGACAAGTTGGTATGAAAAACTATGTTTTCATAATGAAAAATTCTTACTTAGCACATGGCTAAGCCAGACCAGGCAGCAATGGTTATAAATACATCAGGTACAGCCGATACACATATAATAACAGACATTTACTTCAGATAATAATTTTCTTGCAGAATTTATAATGTAACCTAAATAAGTATCTAGATAAAATACTTCGACTGTATGCTAAAATAGGATGTACCTAATGAAAATGGATTGATTATGAATAAACTAACGTATTTTCAGTATAAGCATCTGCAAAATGCAATTGCGTTCACTGTCTATGTTCAATGGCGCATTTAATAGTACTCTGTACTAGGTACACTCATTCATCCATTCATTAAATTTTCGCGCCAACTTTGTGAATGAAAGCAAAACAAGAATCATTGAAGGTGACATTCCGTGGAGTTCATACTTATTTGAAAGCATATTTCCGGCCGCCATGGCTCACGCACAATGGTCCACTTAAAGGACTAAGTGCGGAAACCAAATCCAATAACATAGAACATAGATAGAAGCATATTTCCAAAATTATGTTTTGCGCTCGAGTAGAAAACTTTGTTTACTGCGGCACACTTAAATACAGTTCGGTTAACATAATTAGACCTCACGTCAGAAACTGCGTTTTTTCGTAGCATTCAACATTTCAACTGCTTGCAACAGATTTCGTAGTTCAACTCTGATCTGAGATTGACTGTAGATACCATAGGTGCCTGGTATGTTTCTAAATGTATAATGTTTTTTTTTTTTTTCAGGAAAAGAGCTTGCAAAACCTGTTCCAGGCATTCATCAAAATATAAAAAGCAATTTACCAACATAACGAAGACATTATGGCAACATTCTACATTAGAAACTTATTTTGCTGCATAAATAACATTATTGGCAAGATTATCGGCAACGCAAATACCCACATAAATCCGGATATGTGCCTAAAATGGAAGCGTTGTATCAAATTTTCCCATGAATTTAATCGACGATGTGGTTGTTAAGTGTGTATTAAGCTATTTACGGGCACTATCAACGTACGTATTTATAGCAGCAATGATGCAGCTCTACAGATATGCGACTACGCAAGTACATTTAAACGGTAGGTACTCGACTCAGTCCGTACTCTGTAAATAGCATTCCTCTCCTCGGAAAAGTTCGCATTCTTGATAAATCGCGAGGAAAGTGGATTCCAAGTGGATGACAAAAGTTTTCGATTGCTGGTCACTCTAAAAATAATTGATTCGAAGAACTCGGAACTGGCAGCCTTGAGCCTTGTTCGAATTTGGAATCAGTTACGTTGCATGCGCGCTCTGCACGTTTATGAATGAAGCAAACACGGATGACGATGGAATTCCACGTTTGAAATCTGAATTTCGAAACGTTCTTTTTTTAAACAATTATTATATGAATGCGTGTATTTAAGTTTGAGCGTAGATATTATTAGTCGTACCAAAGCTTTTAACATTTTTCCAAGTAGTTTTCAAAAACGATTGTCAGAATAAATCGTCATAATTCTAGGAAAGTTGGCAAGGGTTTGCATGACGTATTTCATTGAAGATTTTAAAAACGTGACTGGCTATTATGATTGTACGAGAAGACAAATATCTTACTTATATTTGTACAGACAAGTAATAATCGTCGTGTGTTCTCATTTGCCGACAATAGATTTGACTAGTTTGTTTTGAAGACGTCATGAAACGGTCTGAAAAATAGTTTCTTGGATAGACTGTGTTTGTAACAATTATGTGTAAGTACTTACCTAACGCAAGCAAAGTTTTGTATAATTAAAAAAATAAATATAGAACTAACCATTAGAAAATATCAAGCCACATACAACAAAAAATAAGCCCACCTCATACGAAATACGGTAACGAGTTCTAAATTCAAAATGTTTACGTGCGATGACGTAAGATGACATGCAACAACAACAGACTTTCAACGCCATTGCAACTCATTGGCACCATAGATACGTGGAATGGCATCGTGCCCGCGCTAATTGCTATACGATAATCTGTCTATGAGCAGCTAATGTGACTGTATTTTTGGGTGAGAATATTCAAAAATGTATTTGAAAATAATGTCATCTGATTCCGTAAGCTTCTTCGTTGCGAATAGTTTTTTTAGGGTTCCGTACCTCTAAAGGAAAAAACGGAACCCTTATAAGATCACTTTGTTGTCCGTCCGTCCGTCCGTCTGTCAAGACCGTTTTTCTCAGGAACGCGTGGAGGTATCAAACTGAAATTTCTATATGATACTTAGTTCTACTGTCCCTGGAAGCTGCACTGAGAAAAATTTCCTCTGCCGCACTACGTAAAATAAGGACAAAAATCGACCACAATGACGTGTGTAACCCGCTCCATTACGCGTAAGTAGCCAGTCATACGTAGTCGGCATACTGACGCTCATCATGGAGCGGGTTACGTAATTTACTCGTGGTCGATTTTTGTACGTACGTACGTAGCCCGACATCCGGCTACGTAATACGTAGTGCGCAAGTCGCACTGAATACTCCTGAAACTACGATTGCAACACCCGTATACTATTGTTGCGAGCACAGTAGAACACGGTGAACCTTACGTGTGTACCATGGCGGCTTACGTACGATACTGTAGCGGGCACGTTAAATAATGATGAGCCATATCTGTGCACCGCGACGGCATACGTACGATACTGTGGCGGACACAGTAAAGCACGGTGAGCTGTACGTGTGTACCACGGCGGCATACGTACGATACTGTGACGGACACAGTAAAGCACGTTGAGCCGTACGTGTGTACCACGGCGGCATACGTACGATACTGTGACGGACACAGTAAAGCACGGTGAGCCATACGTGTGTACCACGGCGGCATACGTACGATACTGTGGCGGACACAGTAAAGCACGGTGAGCCATACGTGTGTACCACGGCGGCATACGTACGATACTGTGGCAGACACAGTAAAGCACGGTGAGCCGTACGTGTGTACCACGGCGGCATACGTACGATACTGTGGCAGACACGGTAAAGCACGGTGAGCCGTACGTGTGTACCACGGCGGCATACGAACGATACTGTGGCGGACACAGTAAAGCACGGTGAGCCGTACGTGTGTACCATGGCGGCATACGTACGATACTGTGGCGGACACAGTAAAGCACGGTGAGCCGTACGTGTGTACCACGGCGGCATACGTACGATACTGTGGCGGACACAGTAAAGCACGGTGAGCCGTACGTGTGTACCACGGCGGCATACGTACGATACTGTGGCGGACACAGTAAAGCACGGTGAGCCGTACGTGTGTACCACGGCGGCATACGTACGATACTGTGGCGGACGCAGTAAAGCACGGTGAGCCGTACGTGTGTACCACGGCGGCATACGTACGATACTGTGGCGGACACAGTAAAGCACGGTGAGCCGTACGTGTGTACCACGGCGGCATACGTACGATACTGTGGCGGACACAGTAAAGCACGGTGAGCCGTACGTGTGTACCACGGCGGCATACGTACGATACTGTGGCGGACACAGTAAAGCACGGTGAGCCGTACGTGTGTACCACGGCGGCATACGTACGATACTGTGGCGGACACAGTAAAGCACGGTGAGCCATACGTGTGTACCACGGCGGCATACGTACGATACTGTGGCGGATGCAGTAAATCATGGTGAGACATACGTGTACACCACGGCGGCATACTTACGATACTATGGCGGACACGGTGAATCATAGTGCGCCATACGTGTGCAGCGTGGCAGCATACGTAGGATACTGTGGCAGGCACAGTAAAGCATGATGTGTCAGACGTATTAACTGTCGTAGTAGAGGTAAGGTACCGTTGCCGGTACAGTAAGGCATGATGAACCGTGCGTATGTACCACGGCAGTGGACGTACGATACTGGTGCGGGACCAGTAAAGCACGGTGAACCATACTTATGTACCACGCTAGCGTACGTACGATACTGCTGCGGGTATAGTAAGGCATGGTGCACTATACTGTGTTACGTATGGCACACCATGCCTTACGATACTCGCACCTGTATTTTCCTTATGCTGGCGCATGGTACATACAAAGGTGTTCAGATACTTATTTTGAATATTAAACACTCAAATCAATGAAATTTTGTAGACATGATCGAGAAACTAATATCTAGGTCTGTGGTTTATTACATTTTCGTAAAAATGTATAGTTTAAATATTGCAGGGAGTTTTGAATGAAAATATGAAAACCCCCTGCAATATTTAAACTATACATTTTTACGAAAATGTAATAAACCACAGACCTAGCTAGATATTAGTTTCTCGATCGTGTGTACAAAATTTCATTGACTTTGATTGGTTAATATATAATAATATCTGAACACCTTTGTATGTACGGCCAGCGTCATAAAAATATATACGTTAACAAGAGCTCAAAAATATCTACACGCCTCTATGTCACTGACAATAAGGTTGGTGTTTACATATTTTGACTCGATGGCTGTATATATTTATATATTAATGACGTTGACTGTAACCATGCCAGCATAAGGAAAATACAGGTACAAGTATCGTAAGGCATGATGTGCAATACGTAACACGTAGTGCAATAGTGCACCATGCCTTATACCCGTAGCAGTATCGCATGTACTCGGGCGTGTAGATGGACGGGTATGGTGAATGGTATGGTGCCATATTGTCCCGCACTAGTAATCATACCTTTTATTTTTCTTCTCAGCATATATATTCGTCCACTGCTGGACATTTATGCTTCTCCCATGGTTTTTCTATGTCATCCTCGATGCGGCGTATCTGGTCGAGGTCGGCCCTGCCATCTTAGGAATGGCGGTCTGCCTACGCTTCGACTTCCCGTTCATACCTCTACTATAACAGTTAATAAGTTTTATACACATTATGCTTTGTAGTATAAGTAGTACAACCTGCACTGGTCACATAGATATCTACTTATAAATAATGGTGCGGGTACGGTAAAGAATGATGTATCATTATATAGCTGACCAGATGTTTTAAAACCCGCGTGCGGTATTTTTCAGATTTAATTTCTTTTACTGGCAATAGTTACGTATAAATATATCACAAAAGGTCGCGTCCTCATTGCAGGGTTTTTTTAAAACTCTGGTCAGGCTTTACCTACTGTTGTTGAATTTGTACGATATTAGTGCGGCTATTATTATTATTATGCAAAATAATTTTGTAGCAAACTTAACAGCTACACCGATATAGCACCAAATCGGACCTGTAAGTGAAAAGCATACACTAATTGGTAATTTAGATAAAATAATACTTCACGATACATATACATTTAGTGTAGGTACTACCTACACAGCAATGATACATCATTTTTTATTTTTTTAAACTTTTACAAGGTTATTAACAGAAGAAATTCTGAAGAAGTTCTGTTCTCAAACCCTGTACAAGTTTTATAACTTTACATGCTTAAAAGGAAATAGACATAAAAGATTCATATTATTTATTTTCAATCGTAAAATTGAGACATACAAAAAAACCACAAGCTTAATTAATCATACTATTCTAGAATTACATGGTAGTCAACTATGAACGAGGAATTTCACCGTCTGTCGGTTGTTGACAGGCGTCCACCATTGCAAGATTTAAGGCCTACTCAAATCTGACCGGTATCCCGTACCGGTGGCGATAACGATATCCCGATGGGTATGCGGTAACGCGCTGTTCAAAGGTGTTCCGCAACTGCTGCCGGTAATGCCATACAAAATACCGGTCGGGATATCGGTCAGGTTTGAGTAGGCCTTTACAAAACGTAATACGGAAAGGACGAGAGGATTGGCGATTAGATATTTATTAAAATATAAGGGCGTCAGTAGATATCCTATCTTATATAGATTTCGTCTGAATGTTTTAGGGCAATTATAAATACTTAATTAGGTATAACAACAGACAGTCCATTATCAACATGAACAATGTCTCAGATCTCCGGTATTTGTAGCACGAGCCGGAAGCGGGTAAGTAAGAGCAACCTAGGATTCCCGACCAAAGAATCACTAGTACGAGCCAGTCCACACGGCGCGTTGCGTCTCCGTTGCGTCGACGCAGCGCTGCCGTTGCGTCATTTTACATTTTGCGTTGCGTCGACGCAACGCGCCGTGTGGACTGGCTCTAAGGGTACCTTGGCATCAATGGAGTCCGCGTGGTCGTCGCTGGAAACCAATGCATCTAGGCCTACGGTAAACTTAACTTAAAGCTCGTTCGCATACGAACGCTAATACATACGCATAAACCTAACTAGTTGCGGAACCTATGTCGCAAGGCCCGACTTTAAACTGATATAACCGGTATTCTACAAAAAAAAAAATACAAAATATGGGGATCGCCCCGTTTTGGTAGCGATCCGAGAGCCACCTTTTGGCAGTAGGGGCGGTGCACCCCTACCCCATGGCCTAGGTGAAGGTTAAACATCAGTACCGAGTTTCGATATTTTCTACTTTTACGAAATTTGACTGATTTTAAAAGCATAAATGACAATACGATGAAAGAATACAAACAACAAATGAAACTCAGCTGATGTTTAACCTGAAGTTAAGTTAAAGAAACAAATTGGTGGTGGGCCCGTATTCACGCTTTTGCAAAACGGTATATAATGTAAGGTATGGGTACGTAAAATGTGTAAACTGTATCACCTGCGGGCAACAGATCCGCACAGGTGGGTGTGTTTCTGAATTTTTGCACGTGTTGTATGTGTTATAGTCAAACCCCGAAGTCCCGGCGCTCCAAGGTTTGCCTAGTCAAACCTCAGGTTTGACAAGAAGGCTTAGTCAAAGTCCAAAACTAATAGCGTGTTTCGACCTTTGGCTAACGCATTTATGGCCAAACCTAGGAGAGACTAACTTGGAAAGTCAAACGCCGAAACGCAATTTGATCAAATCGCAATTACTCCGCTGCGAAATTTCTAACCTGCAGGACCACGTGACCTACAGGAGTAAGGCAGTTTTGAATCTAACATCGGAAATGAATGAAGTTTTTCATACATATTTAGGTTATATAACCCATTCTGTCCCTAATTTAAGTCTGACTAGTCAAACCCCGATTTGATCGTACTGAGTTTCGGCGTTTGACTACCCAAGTTGGTCTCTCCAAGGTTTGACCATAAATTCTTTTGTCAAAGGCCAAAACACGCTTTAGTTTTGGACTTTGACTAAGGCTTCTTGTCAAACCTGAGGTTTGACTAGGCAAACCTAGGAGCGCCGGGACTTCGGAGTTTGACTACATATGCATGTAAGTGTGTGATGAGAGAAAAATAAACGAAGAAGGTTGGTGCTAATATGATGGGAAGTCCTACCCCAAGGGTACGTACGTCGTATGTGATGTGTAATGGTCGTTGTTATTCTAAAGTCCATCGAACAGTGACATAAAGTTTTAAATCTGACATTATAGTAATTGTAGCCGGTACAGGCGAAACAAGGGTATTATAATTATGTAATAGGTAATCGTTGGTTCTCATCACTTGATACGCATAGTAATGCTGATTAAAATCTATACACTCTAATGAAACACACTCAAATGTAACTTCATCATTGTCAAGTAAATAAATATTTTTTATTTCACCAAACTTTGGTAAGCCTGAAGATTCTGAAATATCTAGAATGACAATTGACGACAGCTCAAATCGGACACCATACAGTTTCACCCATGATAATGAGTACCAACAATTATTTTCGATTATACCTCGAGAATGAAAGTTTTGTCTTACATTTTCAATTTGCGCTTCTGTCATATTTGCCTTTTTGCCATAAGAGATCGTCTTTACAGTTTCATTTTTAAGAAAAGTATCGTTTAAAATTAATTGATGTTTAATAGCTATTGTTTTACAAACATTTACTCTGTTGTGTGATGCTCTGGCCACAAATTTAGATATACGATGCTTGGCTTCAAACCTCATCGTCCAGATTTGGGTAAGTGGGCCAATTTTTTTTAACATTTCTGGATAATGTGTAAGAAAATGAAACTTTGGCTTCAAGTCTGTTTCAGCAAATTTTCGATAGAGCTCGTTTAATTCAGCTACTGAAAATTTTACTTGATCAATAGTATTTTCATGGATTCTATGACTCAAAAGTTTATCCAACAATTGTCTTAATTTGATGTATAAGAACCAAACTTCGTTTTCATCTGGGACATTATATCCGACAATCAGCCCAAAATATCGAACAAGGGTAAGCATTTCAGAAGCCGAACATTTTAACTTTAATGTTGAGCCTTCTTTTGCTACAGAATCGCACGGTGTCGATGTAGAATCAGGTCCATAATTAAAATACCGTATTCTTGATTTTAAATTGTCAAAAGAAATTAGCATCTGAGTACACACTAGATTCTGTATCACAAATGGCATCACATATCGACAAGCACCCTCGAGATAGTCATGTAAAACATCTACGGCGACGTTTTGAAATAAGTCAAACCCATCTAAAGCAAGCCACGAGCATTTTTCTTTAAGACCAGTCATATGAATGTCATTTAAATGTAAATCATTTTCATAATTGACATTGTTTCTCAACAACGTGTCATCTTCATAAAGCAGTGTTTTGATTTGTTCTTTATTAGCAGTACAAATTCTACATGGCCGATTTGCAGAAAAACTTTCAACAAAACCTAACATAGCATTCAATCCTAAATTATCTCCCGTCACAGCTGCAACATAAAACTTAATTTTGCCAGTATACACATCAGTTTCAACATGAATACCATTGTTCCTTAAATCATTAAGAACATCAAAAACTTTTTGAAAAATTATGTTGTTTCCAAAGCTTGTTCTGTCTGATGAGTGAAAAAGAGCCAATAATAAAATATTTTGCAAAAGCGACACGTAGTGAGGTGGAAGACATGGTACTGAGGCATAAATAGCTCCAAGTTTATGAATCCCAGCGTGGCTTCCTAAGGGATTGCCTATTTCAAAATCGTCAAAGTAGATTATTAATGGTAAAATCATTGCATCATGCTCTACAGAATTTTCTGTCATTTTTTTCCATACTGAACCCTGAACAATATTCTCAATACCGAAAGAGTCATTTTGTACTGTGTCCAAATATTCAAGAGTATCCTTCATGAAATTTTTTGATGAAAAAATTAGTTTTAAATTTTCTTTTAACGGAATCACCTGCATTGTACAATTTACTTGTACTAATAACAAACCAGCCGCTGTTTTTTTAGACTCATTACGTTGACCTACAACCACTTCAAGGGGCTCAGAATAAGTTCCTATTTCATTAAAATATTTTAAACGTTTATGTTCCGAATCTAAATTCTCAAACGCATCGCTGAACGCGCTAAATATTTTTTTTAAAGCATTTTTAACATGAACATTATCTTGGTCTGGTGGTACCATATCATTAAACTGTCGCTCTATAATGCATTGTGATTTAGAATGAAATAATTGAAGATTTTCTACAAGAACTTGTACGGCTTTACGCGGTATTATTGGGTTAGCATATAGAGTGGAAACGAGACTTGCAGCATGGTGACCAAGAGAGTTTTCGTCTCTTTGAGTTGGTAGAGATTCCATCGTATTTGCCGTTTCGTAAGTTTCTTTGCTTGACGTTGAAGGTAAATTTGAGATATTGGCTTCTGTATCTGTATCAATCGGTTTGTTACTATTTGGATGAGGCAAGACTGACAATGATGACTGGTGCTCTCTAACTAAGTGCTTTTTGAAAGATGCAGAGGAAATATAATGACGATAACACCCTTGTTCACCACACCGAAATCCGGAAAATCCTACCGTTAATTTACAGAAAGTTCGCACATGAGTTATAAGTAAATTCGGAGACACACTGGCTTTTTTGCAATAGTAACAGGTAAACATTTTAAAGTATTAACTCTAGATCAGTTAAAAGACTATTCACAGCCTGTGTGGGCCTGTCAAATTTAGTTTTAATATCGTAGAAACCCAATTGAATAAAAAGCCATATGTCTCCAGCTTCCTCCGGGTAACAAGCTCCTATCGATTGAAATATTTTAAATGCACAGTCTACTGCTGTTACTAATTTGTTGAAACTATACAATGTGTCATTTATTACCACATATGCTACTTTTACCTCAGTAACGGTAAGGCCAACAAAAATAACGTAGGGTTGAACTGTGCGGCCTAGCCTCTGCAGGTTCTCCTTTTTTTGAATGATCTTGTTGGTAACGTCGGCTTCAGAAGCAGCTTGCGATATATAGCCGTCGCATACTTCTGCTCTGGATGGCTTCCACGCTGGCTTTCCTTTCATTTTCCGTGCAGGTGAAATGTTGATGACATAAGCCAGCAACATCAAAGCGACATTGCTAGATGTCTCTGGTTCATCTTCTGTATTCAAAGACAAAAAAAAGTTTCGGTTAATTTTTAAGACTTAATTTTACTAAAATTAAAAAAAAAAAACACTATGGACGTCATTTTTTCAAAACACTAACTGAGCGGCTCGGTGCTAAGGGGAGGGGGAAGTCACAAATCTGTGCGATTTCTAGAATAACCGGGGCCTCTGAGACTCCACGTCATAGTTAAAGATTAATAATAAGAACTAATATTTGAGCAAAACTTCTTACCGTCAATCAGTGCAATTATATTTGCTATTTTTGTTCTCGTATCTTGGTCTCTAATTTTTCGTAATTTTAATGAAGCATATTTTATAATTTCTTCATTTTTGAGGGTGATAGAGGAAAATAATTTGTTTTCCTTTCCCGGATACAGACGACTGAAATCGTTCATTAGCTGAAAAAAAGAATACAATAAATGTACGCCACGTTATTTCCACTGGTGAGAAAGGTCCGGATGGCTACCACATAGGTTATTGGGTTGTTGAGCGAGAACTAGAATAGCTTGTCTCTTTTAGTGCCTGCACAATATCTCGTTCTGCAATGTCGGCAGCGCGCGAGTGTTGCAAGTGACTAGAGTCTGTGCGAAAAGAGAAGAACCGTGGCAGATACGGGAACTAACATTATGAATTTTACATGGCAATCGAAATTCAGACACTTGTCTTATAACCCCTCGTTTTCACCAAAGTATAATACATGTATTTTACAAATTGAATGCAATGTTTTCGTTTTTCGCATGTATTAAATATGTTGTTCAAAACTTGTTATGAAACTATATTACATGATTGTATAAAACTTGTTGTAAGTATACAAAACTTGTATGAAACTTGTTAGTTGAAAACTTCTAGTCGCCTACATGTTTATGATCTCATATACAGAAATTGCAATAAAATAAACAATAATTGTCTAAACCACGTTTGTATTTTGTAGGTGAGAACGCTGTCAATGTATCAGAGGGCCTAGTGTGAGTTTCTTTTAACCATCTCGACTTTACGCATCGACCGCGTTCGGCACTCCGATTTGCTCCGATTGGCACTCGTTTGGTGAAGGGCCAATCAGAGAGCAAAACGCGATCGATGCGTAAAGTCGAGATAGTTAAAAGAAACTCACACTAGGGCCACAGACGAGTTAATACATGTCACAGACTTCATTGTAAACGCAAATGTGTTTTATACTTGTAAAAATACTTGCTGGCTACACAGTTGAACGAAATAATGTTTGAGACAGTTTTGACAAGTATTCTACAAGTTTTTTTTTTACATAATCCTTGTGGTTATTTATAGAAAAACCACAAGGATTATGTAAAAAATAAGCGGCTGCGGTTTATGCTTACCAAGGTATAGCCTTGTGATTGTTTTAAGGCTGGGAAATCCTTGAAGTAATCTGCTATTTCACCTTTTCCACATTGGATGCGATTTAGGCGGTAATCTGCAGTTTCTGCCCACTTTTCTTCAACAGATTTCCATGGATCGACATTGTTTTTCAGCCATAGTAATGTTTCTTCATAGACAACACCTGTAATTTATATGTGTATAGTGGGATGACTCAACAAGAGGAAGGGCATCATAGTACAGTCGCCCGTAGTACATTTAAATCACGAAAAAGGTGACTAGCGATTATTTGCTTACCACTTTCCAGAGATTCCAGGCTATAAATGTCATCATCTGTGATAGTTGGCGTGGATCTGAGCGATGATCTGGACGACTTCGAGGATGAACGGCTAGTTCCCGGCAACTGTCCACTTTCTCGCAACTTTCTCCTTCGAGCTATATAGCTCTCGTAGAGCTTTCCGCTAGCATTTTTTTAGCTAATTTATTTGTAGCTGATAAATATGCAGAATAATACACTACAACGCGTTCCTTGTGAAATATTTCCACAATTTCGGTAGCTAGTTTATAAAATTCTTCACTGGAAATTTTCTTCGCACAATTGTTTTCTAGTATGTGGTGTATTAGCAGCTGGCTCAATTTCCTTCGGGAACCCTCCGTCAGTAAGCCTCCTTTTCCCTCTTTGAGTATTGCTCTGCCGTCTAAACTTTCCTGTATGTAAAACACAAACACTATTGATACCAACTTTTTAAAGTTGTTGAACAAATTGATAAATTAATGAGTAAATGGTCCAGTTGGAGAACAGCCTTCGGAGCTCTATGAGTAGTAAATAAAACCAAAAAAAAAAAAATAGAATTGTAAAAAAAAATTTTTTCGGTGACCGATTGTCCCTCCTTTTTTTGCTCTTATTTAATTGAGGATACCCATAGAAACAATTTAGGCTTTATACACTTTTTCGTAAAATGCATATTTTTCGAGTAATTTAACTTTGAAGATTTTTTTACTTTTTTTTAATAATTAAATATCTCGTGATAATAATTAAATAACTGTGAGTCGGGGACACATCATGCCCATGACATAAATTGATGGGGACAATGATCGAAAATCGATATAAGTTCTCAGTAAATATGCATTTAACGAAAAAAAAAATATAAGTTTAAACATGTTACTATATGTGCCCTAAATAAAAAAAAAGCAAAAAAAGTCATCGGTAAACGATTTTTTTTTCAAAAAAAAAAAATTTAAAAGATTCTGAGTCTTTTTTCCCATAGGCCCCAAAGGCAACACTCCAACTGATTCCGACGAATTGAGAACGTCCTCCTTTTTAAAGTCGGTTAAATGCCGCGCAGTTACCAAGTTAAGCTAGCTAATGATAAATACTATTGAATACTAAATAGGTATATACTACTTAGTAATGCAGACCATACACGTCCAATTCGATCGTTCAATTGGCATGATACTGCTGATTGGATCCAATCTGCAGTTCGTCCATATACCTTCACCACACACGATCAATTCTAACTGTCCAATCGGACAAATAAAGAAAAAGAAAAAAAACATAAAAATCGGTCTATAAATATCGAAGATATGCGCAAACAATGATAAAACAAATATATACAATCTAATTAAGAACCTCCTTGTTTTTTGAAGTCGGTTAAGAAAAATCATACGATCGATCGCCCACTGCCATACACGGTCCAATCGGCATGATCCAGCCAAAATAATTGAATTTTGATTGTTCCGCCAATTCGATCTGTCCTGCCTGCCGATCCACGGCCACATACGGTCAATTCGATTGGATCCAATCGGCAGTGTCATGCCAATTGTACAATCGAATTGATGGTGTATGGCCTGCATAACTATACGAGTTGTAATAATACGGGTTTTAATAATGTACCAAATAAATACTATACATACGGATGTACTTACATTTTTGCTGGTTAAACAATATACCTAAACTATGAATATTCTACTAGCGCACTAACTTTGACTAGTGCCTTCTAAATACTCATACAATCTACTAAAGAAAATAACATTACATTTAATAGTTTCAATACCTGAAACAAAACAAAACGTAATCTAAGAATTATTACAAACTTAAATAGGTACCCGGTCCTATCTTAATGATGGGCATTTTCAATTTTATCTTAAGCAAGGTTTACACGAGGCCATCGCAAGCCAAGCCAGCAACGCTGGCGAGAATAAAGTGCCCGTCTATTTTTCAAGCCAGTGAGACTGGCAGCCAGCGATGGCCTTATGTAAACAATGCTTTTGGTCCATAACACAAACATAAAGTACCTACCAAATTAAGCTACAAAATAAAAATTTAAGTGAGCACCAAAAAAGGGTGGGGCAGCCTGTCAGTATTGTATTACAATCACTGTAAACTATACAAAAATGGACTTAGCAGGTTAACGAATTAGGCCGACGAAATACGTTTTGTTATCAAACTGAGTAATTTTATTATTATAAGTAACTCACAGTGTTATTAGCTGCAGCAGTACAATCTGTAGAGATTTTTGCATTATCACTGACATCAGTGTCCCGTACAGCGTTTTGAGTTGAGTCGTTTAGCCCAGCATTCCTAATTTCAAGGTTCTAGAAAAATAATTTAAAAGTATACGGCATCGGTCCAAGAGAAAAAATCGAAAACATTTTTATTAGCTAAATACAAGATGTACAATAAACAAGTAGGTACGTACATTGACACTGGTCGCTTTTTGATGTTGTAGTAGCCAATTTTTAAATTTTATTCTGGGGCCAATCTTTGGAATCATTTCTTTCAAATCTTCATCGTTTAACAGAATGGCAGTTTCAAGTGATGTTATAAGATTGTCTGAAAAATACAAATACAAACATGTACAAAACTTGTTATGTAGGTAAGTACCTACCTACTTATAATTGCCTACATGTTCAGTCGGAGAGTCAGGTTTTTGGGCGGTCTCTTGGTTTTCAACAAAAAAAAATAATCTTTTTAACAAAAAATTGAACCGACGAAAAAATAAAAAAAGGAAAAAATAAAAAATTAACGTTTTAGTCCAGCTAAGCTCCACATTAATTTCGAGTCGGCGCCAAAGTTTGTATGGCGCCACCTGTACACTGTTGAGGACCTCTTGGAACTGACTTCACTACAACATAACAGGGATCTGGAGTTGATCTAATAATGGAGACGCCATCATCAGATCCGTGTTATGTTGTGGTGTCATCACACATCATAAATGTTTGGTTAATTTCAACAGAATCGGTTCACAATTGAAAATTCAGTAGGAAAATTATCAATAAATTCCTTTTTTTCTACCCTTAGGGGCAGATATAATTTTTCATATTTAAATGGGACCGATTTTTAGATATACTCTTTCCAATAAAAAAAGAATTTTTGAAATCGGACCACTCAATAAAAAGTTATGAGTGGTCATACATAAAAAAAATATACGTGTCGAATTGAGAACCTCCTCCTTTTTTTTTCGTCGGTTAAAAAATGCTGTCCGTTACCGATTAGTAAAGTTTACAACTTTATCCAACAAGCAATAATAAGGTTTTAAACTTGTTTGTAAGTAGTATTATATGTAAAAGGCTATCAGACAAGTTCAAACATGCCACCAAAGATGAGAGTGAAAATAACTCAATGAGTGAAAACGAGGGGTTATGTTATGACGCA
The DNA here is from genome assembly GCA_949987655.1 of Polymixis flavicincta. NCBI lineage: Eukaryota > Metazoa > Arthropoda > Insecta > Lepidoptera > Noctuidae > Polymixis > Polymixis flavicincta. The sequence goes on from OX465187.1 coordinate 7,595,402, forward strand.
ACATACTATTTCAAAGTGCGACAGATCTAAGAAAATTTATAATCTAAATAAAACAAAAAATCTTGACTAAATAAAACCGAGAAACTGGCTTACCTTGAAGGAATGGTATTATTTCAGATAAACCGGCGTTTAATATCTCTTCCATAAATTCCATGATGGCTACGCTACGACGCGTTTTAGCACAAAATCACTAATCATAATTCAGCCAGACTTCGTGTTGTTCGGTCTGTTTTTCTCAGGCGACTGCTGACTGCCGCGCCGTTGCCGCGAGGCGCCCCCGCCTCTGGCGCCGCCGGGGGCGGGGCGTCACGGGCTGATGCAACACATTACCTTATTTGGTAGCGTTTCGTGACCTTCGCGATGTTTCTTTATTTTTTTTTTCTTTACCCTTGCGGGAAGGCAAAGGAATCTAGCCCATGCAGCCTGATCTTATGTTATTGATTAACACATTTTGTAATCAAAGGCAAAATGCAAAGTCTTTTTTTTTATAATAGTTCTTCACTTTCTGGTAAATTCTAGTGTTCGATTCTATAATGTCCAATTTTTGGCTGATTCCCTGTTTTAGAGCCTCTGCGCAGTGCCTTGCGGGGGAGCGCGGTGCGTTTATTCTAACGTGCGGTCAGTGTAGCCAACCCTACAGTTTTAACTGTAGATCTACAGTTTTTTGTAAATTCTCTCAGTTTTTAGTTTAGGCCTCGAAATCTAAAGTTTTTTATTTAAGATGATGGTGTCTCTGTTTTGTTTGCTACGTAGTCCGTATACTAAGTCAGCTTCAGTAAAAAAGAACAATGCCCACCTTCCATACATTTAAAAACCTGATAATGAAAGTATATGTATAGTTATATGATATAGTAGAAATACTTCATATAAGTTTATAAAATAATGTCTTATAGTCATTTTGGCGATTTAAACGCCACGAAGTCCAAAAAATATTAATGTTTCTTTTTAGGTTAGGATTTGGCGTTAGGTACCAAAAATAATGAAACAAACGTGCATGAACTAATTAATTAGGTACGCTCGATGTTTTGTCTAAAATAGGAGTATTTACCTAACTATGGTATAAAACATCCTTTTTACTTTGTTAATTCCTTGAAACTAACTGCCCCTAAGTCAACAATGCTAAGACTGCGCCGACCAGTGTTGCCATATGGAGGAGGCGTGAAATCTATATTTTCATTTTAAAAATCCGTATTACCAGTAAAATCTCACCATTTTTCATTGTTTTTTGGCAAAAAAACCTGTAACAGATCTTTAGGACGTTATAGGTACTGAATTTCAATGTTTAGTCGTGTTCATGTACATACTTAAAAATATTCGTCTTACCTCCGCGTCCAATAGATAAGTCACTCAATTTCTTTTTACATAATGCAAACGTGCAAAATCCTTCTTGCTACGTTTCAGCAAAACCTTGAAAGTAGATTGAAAGTAAGCCAACCAATCTAAGTTGAAGCGCTAAATTATGCCTGATTTTTTGCATTTCCAGCCATTGTTTTCAAACTACACTTAATGTCCTTTTCAATCAAAGACAATAGCTCTAAAGGTTTTGTCTTTGATACACGGTTTCGAACGCGACCTATGGCACGGTATTCCCCACATCTCATGTTTGTGTTACGGCTGTATTATGTTATATTTCCATGAAATGAAAATAATAGTTGCGACAGAGGACTAAAATGTGATTTATAATGAATACTACGAAAAAAACTTCGGAATATGCTCTGTACAGCATCTGGCTGAGGTTGAGTCCATCTGTACGTAAATCCGTATAAAAGTCCGTAAGCATGATTCATCCGTACTGGACTTCCAAAATCCGTACAAATATGGACAAATCCGTATATATGGCAACACTGGCGCCGACCGCCGATGCAAATCACAGAACTGTTAAATGTCAAAAAATCCATTTCACTTGCGCACACTCAATGAAACACTGAATGATTAATTTAATTCAATTATTGTGTTATTTTTATATAATTTAATTTATCCCATGACTAATAAAGAAATAGTTACTGATCAAATTAAACGTAAAATAAGTATTAAACTACGAAACGAAGTTAAATATGGTCAACCAGCAATGTTTAAAATGGAACGTTTAAAAAAAAAGAATGATTGGATGCGTTCAAAATATGTCAATACGATATGTCATGACGTAGAATTAGCTTAAATTAATGTTAAAAAATCTTTTTTTCCTGCGTTTCTTTTATCATTGTGATAAGCGTAATCAATATACAATTCAATAAGCTATATTTTAAGATTTATTTCATTTCTATACATAGTCAGGTCAAAAATAAGCATTCTTCTTTGCTACGTAGTCCGTACACTAAGTTAGCTTCAGTAAAACCTACTATTATCGGACTGGAATTAATTGTCAATCGATTTATTAGATGGCGTTAATGGTGGACATAGTGAGTAGATCGTTCGGTCGATGTCTGTTTTACCGACATTCCATTGTTTGCTTTTTTACTTAGGTACTCGGGAATCCCCGTGAATGCTTTGACTATCGAGTTATATGGTACCTTTATTGTCATGAGTTATTTTCAGGGCAAGCTTCCTCAAACATCACTAGTCACTTTTTCTGAAGTGCTGTATTAGCTTAACAATACTAGTTTTTAGATAATACTAATGTTACTTGACGTAGAAAATAAATGTATCTTTGAGACTTTTAACATTTAATTTGATTAAAACTTTGATGATTACATGTTTTTTTTTTGTTTTTAATTCCTTCGCTATGATGTATTTTATTTACTACTATCACATTACTGTTGTTAGTTAAATTTTCGCACTTCTTTGTATTAAACTGTGACTGGAATGCACCCGCAACGGAAATTATGTAATTTTGCAACAAAACTCATTCATGACACGTCAGCATGGCAACCTAACATGTTTGTTTACTTTTTATTTTCATGAACTTCCCTAAAATACTATATTTTTCCCACTGTTTGAAAAAATACTATTATCCTTCAAATCAAATCAAATCTTTTTATTGTGGGCATAGGTTATACAGATGATCAAACAATAAAATTTATTGTTTGATCATCTCGGCAGGACATAGTGGAACTTAATTTAATTAAGTTCCACTATGTCCTGCCGAGTAGACATACAATAATTATGTATTACAGCAGGTATTCTGGAATAACTTACAAAACTACATACCAAATCAAACTACCATACAAATTATGTAACAACAAACTACTACAATTATGTTTAATACTTTTAATATCTAGTTATTTAAGAAATCGTGGATCAAAACAAAAGGTGGCAACTCTATGCACATGTTATCGTTATAAACTACAATATGAGTCACTATCTGTGTATACTTATTAGGTATTGCGTAAAAAGGGTACCCAAACGGTATTGGGTACACCGTACATCCCTTGACAGCCCTAGGCTAAGTTTTTTTCACGGCAGTGCGCGGCGCTTCCTAGATCTCCATGCGATACAAAAATATGTGCCGTAGATTCACCGCTGCAGCGAGAGGCTAACGGTGACTCTACCGCATGCGTTTATTTCACGGCAATGCGCGCACTTCTATGACACTATATTTCATAGATTAGGCGTTAGAAAAAGGCAAGGCAATGCGCGCAGGCTCTTAGATTTCGTAATTCCATTTGTCTGTCGGTTCCTTGTTTTAAATTTCGTTAATCGTGTTTCGAATGAAATTGTATAAGGTTAAAAATGCTTCTTTTATTAAGGCGAATACAATGTTAAGGGGAATAATGACACAAATTGTTATCAACACAAAAAATACTTATACAATTATTTTAATTTTCCGTTGTTAGACATTTCGTTCGCGAACAAAAACAAATATATCTTCGACACAACACTACGCCGCCGCGCGATCAAAAGCAAAATAATATCTAGAATTTGAAAATATTAAAAAAATCCATTATGGCAGGGCCAACTTTTTTGTTTTGGGCCGATTTCAATGAAACTCGGTTTTTGGTACTATTTTGACAAGGAAATAACAACGCAATGTTGAAAATATTAAAAATCCATTAAGGCGACCAACTTTTTTGTTTTTGGGCCGATTTCGATGAAACTCGGTTTTTTATACTATTTTGACTAGGAAATAACGCAATGTTGAAAATATTGAAAAATCCAATATGGCGGCCAACTTTTTTGTTTTTTGGTCGATTTCGATGAAACTCGGTTTTTGATACTATTTTGACAAGGTAATAACGCAATGTTGAAAATATTAAAAAATCCAATATGGCGGCCAACTTTTTTGTTTGTGGGCCGATTTCAATGAAACTCGGTTTTGGTACTATTTTGACAAGGAAATAACGCAGTGTTGAAAATATTAAAAAATCCAATATGGCGGCCAACTTTTTTGTTTTTGGGCCACAGTAATTTCATGATGCGACTGACGTCATAAAGATTCTATGTACCGAACACAGTCAGCAAATAACGGAGTTCGTAAAATGAGCCAGGATACGTAATAACTGATGATGTAGGCGGAGACATTATTAATTATCCAGTGTGCGTAAAATGTATCGGCATATCCCCTACCCTGCTCGTACATTATGTACGTAACCGGGACCATTACTTAATGAGACGGATTCAGTACAATGATTTGGCAACCAGTTACTGTTTTAAAGAGCCTGGATACTGAAATAAGGCGGCTGTATAACGTCGTACTTACGTATAGCGCATACATATTTTATGTTACGGGTTAAGTAAATTACGTATGCTGCTCTGTGCGGAATCAATAAACCGCATACGTAAATTTTAAGAGTGCGCTACAGTAATTTCATGATGCGGCTGACGTCATAAAGATTCTATGCACCGAACACAGTCAGTAAGTAAACGGAGTTCGTAAAATGAGCCAGGATACGTAATAACTGATGATGTAGGCGGAGACATTATTAATTATCCAGTGTGCGTAAAATGTATCGGCATATCCCCTACCCTGCTCGTACATTATGTACGTAACCGGGGCCATTACTTAATGCGACGGATTCAGTACAATGATTTGGCAACCAGTTACTGTTTTAAAGAGCCTGGATACTGAAATAAGGCGGCTGTACAACGTCGTACGTATAGCGCATACATATTTTATGTTACGGGTTAAGTAAATTACGTATGCTGCTCTGTGCGGAATCATTAAACCGCATACGTAAATGATAAGAGTGCGCCACAGTAATTTCATGATGCGGCGGACGTCATAAAGATTCTATGCACCGAACACAGTCAGTAAGTAAACGGAGTTCGAAAAAGAGCCAAGATACGTAAATGATTATGTAGGCGGAGACATTATTAATTATCTAGTGTGCGTAAAATGTATCGGCATATCCCCGACCCTGCTCGTACATTATGTACGTAACCGGGACCATTACTTAATGAGTCGGAGTCAGTACAATGATTTGGCAACCAGTTACTGTTGTAAAGAGCCTAGATACTGAAATAATGCGGCTGTATATCTTCGTTCGTATAGCGCATACATTTTTCCTGTTGCGGGTTAAGTAAATTACGTATGCTGCTCTGTTAATACATATGCGGCATCATTAAACCGCATACGTAAACGTTAATAATGCGGGCACAGTAATTTCATGATGCGGCTTACGTATTAAGGATGCGGCCTCATTACAAGTAACTTGTTTACATTGTCTTTACAGAGCATTATGCCGCATACTTACTTAACATGGTGTCGTTTCATTATAAGTATGGCTCTTATAATTTTCATGTCAAAAGCACATTATACGTATCTGGCTGCCAGTACATTACAAATTTGCCAATTTTAAGTAGCCCGTTTTTCTCAGTGTGTAGAAAAATCAACCTTCTAAGTCAACGCAATCAAAAGATACAGCCATTTAGGCCGCAAAATTCCGCAAATTTTCGAAACTCGCACGGGAATCAAAACCTACAGGGTACTTCCCGTGAACTTAGAATCTTGAAATTTTGTACGAAGTCACGTCTTATAGTACAGATATAGGAAAAATTACGAAAACCGAAAAATTTTAGTTTCGTCATATAAAAAAAAATATTTTTGACAATTTTGAACTTTTACTTATATACCCACAGGTTTGTACGGAACCCTCGGTGCGCTAGTCCAACTCGCACTTGACCGGTTTTTTTTTCCTGAAATACATATAATAATTTAAACACTAGTTCATTTTTTCGAGACATTGCCCTAGCTGTTGGTCGGCTCTCCTCGTGAGAACTGGCTTATTTTTGGGCAAAGAATCGACACTGTCATAGAACGTGGCAATGCTGCCATTCTTTTGGGTAGTTTTCCATTTGACAACGATGCGGATACATTTTTTGATGCCATAAGATTATATTCTTTTTAATATACTTGTAGGTAAATATTAAAACCGATTAACCGGATAGTTACGTGGCCATTACAATAGAAAATTAATTGTTTCTCATTAGCCGGACTTGACAGAAGACAGTTAGCTTTTAAATTATGTTCATATTTTATTAAACCTATTTTTGTAAAAAACAACAAACAACTTGTTCACAAACCAACCTTCCTACAAACTATAGCACCTCCAGCATGAGGTTGTGGGCTGGTTCGTTTACACTTATAGTGATTAAAGATAAGTCTGAAATTGCTAACCCGTCTTGAGCAAGCGAGGTGATCAATGATCATACCTTCCCTGTATGAGAAGACGCTAGTGCCCTGGAGTGGTACAATAAAAGGCTGGTATTCATTGACTTCAAGACTATCCTATCTTGTCAAGAACAAATCCTCACAACAACAAACAATATTGCTCATCTCTGCCAGAAACACGCACAATGACGTGTATTTCAATGACGAGAGCGCCATGTTTGTGTGGGTTGCGTATGCGCAATGTGCGGGGTGTAACATTCCTACGGTCAACATTGAACGACATAAAATTTTAACTATTTTCCAATAACAACAGGACATTATGAACTTTCAGTGACGTCAGTAGACGTTGGCTGCATATACGTTTATAGCTTCATGCTTTTTACTGGTTCAGATTTTTTACCTCTGATTTTGCGTCACTGTCAAAATCAAAGTGATTTTTATCCTCGTTACAATAAGGTTGCTGTTGGGTTGTTGAGGTCACCGCTGTCAAAGGTAACTGTGAACGGACTGTGCGTAGGTTTTGGTCATAAAATTTTGTCAAAACGAAATATTTCATAAAAAAAGCATTGGTTCTGATCATGTTTCGGTGCAAAAATACATGTGTACGTACGACTGACTTTTGACTCTATTTCCATTATTTCCATATGAGCGAATATAAATAAGGCTTTAAAAACTAGAATACATAGGTCGCTATTGAGGCCACGTTATTCAAATTCTTTCAAATTTCAGCTTTTTACTAAGTTTATTATGTTTTTTTTTTTACAAAATCTATCCAACGCGATACCAAAACACTTAAATTAAAACTAAGCCATTACATAACATGTAATATTGTCACCAGTAACATAATACAAATGGTTTACATTTTGCATGTTATAAAGTAAGTAAAATAGAACAGTTAGTATTTAAAAAAACAATTTGACATTTCCGCACTGAAATGGGCTGAAATAAACCAGATGGTGGATGGAGCAGGTTTTTATACTCTGCTACCTAATATTTTGAAAGCATGTCTATATTTTACGGTACGTGCAAGTCTGCGCCACGCTAATGGAAAATAAAGGAAATAAATGTCATTACATTTCCGTGATGATGGTGGTTATAAGTAATGTGAGACCTTATTTCAGCTAAACTTAAGAGTGGCTTTACCCTGCACCTGATCTGAATCCGAATTCAAGATCCGAGTTCAATCCGAATTGGGAATATTGTAAATTCGGTCGGATAGAGTTCGGATTTAGGATTCTACTCTCTAAGTCTGTTAATAAAAGATACGGGAGCGTCCAAAAATTGGTAATCCATCGAAACTAGTGACAAATTCCATTTTTCGAACGAGCTAAAACATATAATATCCCGAGTAGGGACTGTCAAATCGTGTTTTCATTCATTCTTAGTTCGTGGATGATACGGAGAAGGAAACGCTCGTGACCTCGCCCTAAGCAAGAAATTTGTGATTTTATATGAGAGGTTGCGTACTAGGTGTAGACTTCATACAAATATTTAGTACTATGGTTGCTTCGGTCCGACATTTCTCGGGTTCGGATCGGATGCAGTGCAAAAACGCCCTGAAGTTTTATTATGTAAGTAATTATCCAATGATATTGTTCCTGTAGAAATATAATATTTTAAATCCGTAACCTCCGTACGTAGGGAATCCATTTTTATGAAAATAGAATATAACTGAAAAAAAAAATGCAAATAAAAGCCGCATAATAGCATTCAAAAAGAGAATTAAAAGTAAAAGCAGAGGCGACAGAATTGCACTGCGCGGCCTATGAGCCCTTGTGGGAAAGTGTAGGTACGTGTTCTGTTTCCGAATGGACGGAAATTATACATTTTCGGACATTTTACTGAATTTTGGGGAGTTGCTCTGATGCGTTTTATGTAGGTTGGTATTTTTAATTTAAAGCAGTTTATTGGGCTCGTAGGAGTTGAACGGAAATGTTTGTTATTATGGCACTTGGTGGCAAACAAGCAGACGTTGTGGCCCATCTGATGTCAAGTGGCCACCGGGTCTTTGAACCATCCATGACCATCAGTGACTAGAAACATCGTGAATGCCATCTGAAACACTAAGATAATCCCCCTTATTACAAAACAAGGTTTTTCTTTAGGTATGGTTTAAACCATCGAGCCTGTTTTTGAAATAAGAACTTAGAACTGAAATAGAATTACAGCTCCTTTTCCAAAACTGACAATTTAGCACTGGACTAACTTGTCAGTTTTGTAAAAGGAGCTGTATTTCGATGTCAGTTAGGTTCTTATTTCAAAAACAGTCTCGATGGTTTAAACCATACCTAAAGAAAAACCTCGTTTTGTAAAAAAAAAAAAAAAAAAAAAAAGCCCCCAGACACATACCCCCTGGTATGTGTCTGGGGGCTTTTTTTTTTTTTTTTTTTTGGGTGGGAAATCATCAAATGACTTCTCCTGCTGAGTAGAGCAGGAGGGCGTGTCAGACTTTTACTGACTAAAACCCACCCGTGTTCCCTCAGTAGCCCGTATGCCAGGGGCCGTGGTATCTCTTTCGAACAAACCCGCACCCCTGGCAGGCATCGGCCCTTGCGGACCCCACCTGTGGTTGCTGACATCTTTGACGGCGCGCGTGAGGAACACAACGCGCCGTCCCGTCTACCACTTTTCGGCCGCAGAGGATAGGGAGAGCGGCTGACGCTATACCGACACTCCTCTTCCCCTGCGGCCCCACTGCGTCCGCCATCAAACGGTGGCGGCCCCGTCCAGGCCACGGAAGGGAAGAGCGCTGCTCAGAAGCACCGGCACTCCTCCTCTACCGCAGCCTGTAACCCTCAGCCGCGATGCCTCCCATTCGACATCGCGGCCCACCTCAGTTGCGGTGCACCTCACCGCAACCTACTTTTTGGCCGCTACGTCAATGGCTTGAAGGCAAAAGCCCTGACGAGCGGCCCCACCGTTGGGTTCCTCTTGGCTTCACCGTGGATGGGAGACCACGGTTACTAAGCCCCCCCACAACGACAATGCGGGAACCCACTCGGGGGGGATGTGTCTGGGGGCTTAGTTCCGATTAAAGAAAACATCGTGAGGAAACCGGTATGTCCCAGAACCAAAAATGCGAAGACATGTGCCATCTAAGAAATCGCACTGGGCCCGCGTGGTGGATTACCCCACCCCCTTTCGGAGAGAGGAGGCCTTTGTCCTAGCAGCAGTGTAAACATTATAGGCTGATTATGTGTGTGTGTGTGTGCTTACTTCCTAGGCACGAACTCCGCAGTTTCAACCGAAGTTCCGTCTGGCCATTCCAACTCCGTACCTATCATTTAAGCACATAACGAGCAATAAATTAGAGCCAGAATGAAGAATGAATGTCAACACGATTTCACAGTTGTCCTTACTCCCGATGTGTTTTTGGCCGTCCAAGAAAGTTAATTAATCGGCTGTAGGATGCACTTCGAAGTTTTGGACTATTTACGGACGTGCCCGTATCTTCGTTGACGATAAACTTAATTGTTATACAAAGAAATGCAAAATGTTTACAAGTAATACACGTTTTGCTAAGATTTGTTTTTAAATGAGTTTCAATTACATCACTAATAAATAGTATTTCAGGAATAATCTTTTGAATTAATTGCATTTATTTATCTTCACAAACCAATACAAAATTCTCCGATGGAATTGTACTTACATAATTAATTCACAGGTCAAATATCAAAGTAAAATGTCCGTTTTAACATGAACTCAGCGCGTAATGATGTAGCACTCAAAAACACTCACTTTTTCCAAAACTCTGAAAACAGAGTCAGTTCACGTACCTATATCACCAAAAATAGTGCATTACTTCAATAAATGGTTTAAAAAAACGTTGGTACATACAAAAAAAAAACAGTTGTTTAGTGTGCCTACCAAAAAATTCGAAAATCAAATCTAACCTCAGCGCCGTTCGTCTATGTGAACTAGGCAGAGAAAACAATAGAAAATCTTTCAGCTCAACGCGCTCTTTGCTGAATGAACGAATGAACGAGTAAACAGTTGGGTGACTCACGTTCGTTATTGAATGGAACGGTTGAGTTCACTCAAGGGCGGCCGCTGTTGTCGAAATAAATCTTGGTGGATTCGGAATGACATGTGCCATGAATGAGTGAATCATACGCATTCTTAGCTCGGAATAGCCGGAATAATTTATAAAAATGTTTGGTCAGTCATCCGTCGGAGTGTGGAGAAAATAGGAAAATTCCAAGAGATAGGTAGAAAGGTATGTGGGTACCTACACTATATTTCAAACACATAAAATAATATGAAAGCCTAAACATAAATTATTGTTCTTTACACAAATAACAGCCGCACATGATCAGGGCCCCAAGTCTGCTATTACAATAGTGTCAGAATGGTCTGTCATTGATTTCATAATTGTTGATTTTGACAAGTTTGGTATTCTACATAATTATGGATGTTATAATGGCATCATTAAGACTTTCCAGTGGTCAGCCACTGACACTCCATTGAAAGAAATGGCATTTATTGGTAATCTCGTACCGTACATAATCTGCAAAAATGCTGACAGTTCCTAAAATAATATATTCACATAAATGAAATCTGGCATGAATAAATGTTCAAATTTAGTAGTATTTTTTTGAAAATCATTTCTACTAACGGGTTTTCTAATAATGGCAATACGACAATGCCATTATAACACAATTCTATTACGAGGCCATTGACAGACCACTGATCGACCATTATGAATTTAGCTGATTACGAAGTTTTAGCAAAATGTGATCGTGTTGGAATGACGAATTTATAAAAATAGCAGACTAAGGCCCTGGTTAAGCTAAGTTTAACGTGGTTGATCTGTGGATGGGTGACCATCTTTACATACCAAGACCTGTGCCTCGGAAAGTACGAAAAGCGGTCGGTCCCGGCTGTCATTCGTGGATATTTGACAGTCGTTACCAGTCGTCAGAAGCCCGAAAGCCTGACGACCAGTCTTACCAAGGGGTGTCGTGTTATCCAGTAACTGGGTTGTGGAGGTCAGAAAGGCAGTCGCTACATGTGAAATCTGTTTATATCTAATCTGTATTACCTGTTACGTCCGGGAGGGCTCCTATAGGTGCAATAGAAAATCAATTGTGTCTCATTAGCCGGGATCTAAGGGCGCTATTTATACGGGAGATCTTGCATGATCCTTATAATTCAAAGACTCGATTTATTTAATAACAGTTACAATACGATAACGACTCAAAATGGTGGAGACTTCGGCGTACGATCACAGCGTGCGGACTCTCAGATACCTAGCCAGTGCAAATTAATTTTGATTTGATTTGAAATACTGGTATTAATCTTCACCCGGTTAGGTTGGAAGCCGATTCCAGGCAAATTATGACCTAAACTAGGTCTTCCTATTATGAGTTATTGAAATGAGATGGTCATAGGTACATTTCTTATAAAACCTAGTCAATACCTGATCATAAAACCATAAATTTGTCCCTACTATTCTAGAAAAAATAATACCTGGGTACCAAACTAATAGAAAACGAACAGTAAATTAATGAATGAATTAATTAATACGAAAAAGATAAAGTTCCCTTTATAAAACCCATTATCTCCGGTCATAATCTATTAGTAACCCAGGACAATGAGCTTATCCTATAGCGGTCTTTGTGAAACTTCTCTGCCATAATCCCAACAATAATGTATGGGTAGTGCTCCAATAGATCCGGGATACAAAGTGGAAGTCCCTTTTAACCAATTCCGTTCCATTGTATCAGAGGCTAGAGGATAATCTTCTATAATGTTCGTTGTAATGATGCAGTGTTGCTAACCTTGCTGTTTTGACAGTAGATTTGACTGCCTGTTTTTTCTATGACATTCCTATTTTCTCTTTCAGTCCACATTCCGACTGTGTTTGTACTTTAGGCTAAAGTGTTTGGTTCTTGCTCTTCGTGTACCTATAGCCCAAATAAAAAAAGAAGTGTTGCAGGTAAGTATGCATTTTCGGATTTACAAACTTTTTATGCGGTTTTTGGCGGGATCGCGTTGGAACATTTCGCACGAATTTTCATTTTATGAAATTTTGTGAAACAGCGAATTAAATTGTATAATTTTGGTAGTGAATTATCCAATTTAGTTACGTGTGAGCGCACAAGTGTAGTGAATGTGAAAATAAGTGACTAACGTGGACTTTTCCCCCTTATTACAAAACAAGGTTTTTCTTTAGGTATGGTTTAAACCGTCGAGCCTGTTTTTTAAATAAGAACCTAACTGAAATCGAAATACAGCTCCTTTTACAAAACTGACAAGTTAGTCCAGTGCTAAATTGTCAGTTTTGTAAAAGGAGCTGTAATTCTATTTCAGTTCTAAGTTCTTATTTCAAAAACAGGCTCGGTGGTTTAAACCATACCTAAAGAAAAACCTTGTTTTGTAATAAGGGGGTTTGTGTTCTCCCCAGAAACTCCTAATAGGTTGTTGTAAAGTTACTACCGCTTTACAATAACTTTGACTTGACTGACTTTATGAGTTTTTTGTAACTTCTTGCCTGATAACGGGCCATTTACATGATTGAAAAGTTTTTTTTTTGAAGATTCATTACTTGACACTTGCTAAATGCACAAACCGTGCGAAGCCAAAACACAAAAAAAAGGAACGTCAAATAATTTTACACAGGCTTTGTTCCGGGAGTTCATTCTATTGACAGGCGTGGAATTGTAAACCTCTAACTCTTGAAATAAACGTGAAGTCTCACATTTTAACGCCCGTAAGCATTTCATTTTAAATAATTTCAACCTATTCATTCAGAGGACTTATTTCATCACCACTGCTCTCAAAACGGTGAAGGAAAACATCATGACGAAACCGGCATGTCCTAGAACCAAAAATTCTAAGACGTGTGACATCTACCAACCCGCACTGGGCCCGCGTGGTGGATTACGGCCCAATCCCTCTCACCGAGAGGAGGCCTGTGTCCCAGCAGTGGGAACATTATAGGCTGATGATGATGATGATTCAGAGGACTCGGCAGAGCCCTCATAGTACATACTAACGGGATAAAAGGTATCCTATGTGTTAATCCAGGCTTTAAAAAAATTTTGTGCTAAATTTCATTCCAAATCCGTCAGATCGTTTTTGCGTGACTGTAGCCGCACGGGTCGATCCATCAGGTTAAGCTGCGCTAATGATAAATGATAAATGATTTATTTCTGTAAGTAGGTTTGTACAAACACTTTTACACGTCAATCATATTTTTATATACTAGGTGAGGTCGGCGTTTCCTATCTGACTACTCTGAGAAGAAAGGCCGAAACAAACTCAGAGGTCGCAGTCTCTTTTAAAGTCCAGACATAATCTTGGTCATGTGAAGACCATGTGGATTGGTGTCTGAAATGGTCTTTTGAGGAAAGAACCACACAGGTTGAGTGGACCTGTCCATTCAGTGCACGCATGTATCAGTAATCATACGGCTCAACTCAGAACTTGAGGAGCTCAACGATTTGACGAACAATACCAAGGAAAAGACATTTGGGTAGGCCGCATAAAGTACTCAAACTGCCAGATTAACTTTAAAAATGAACTGAGAAAGAGATAAAACACAAAAACAAAAATACCACATAGTCCTCACATTCACAATAATTAAAGCAAAAATAATATTATACTTCTCAAAGTAAATATTCATGTCAAAGTGTATATAATAATAATCAAATGTCAAAGTGTATATAATACGAGTAATAATCGAATGTCAAAGAGCAGAACAAAAATAAAAACAAGATTCAGTGTACAAAATTGGAGCAGGTCAATCCCAAGCTTTTTGTCCTCAATATAATCTTTAATAGTATAAAAGGCTTTCAGGCACAACGCTTGCCGGGGTTGGTCCGTGGATGGGTGACCATCTTTATATACCGAGACTCCTCCGTACCTCGGAAAGCACGTTAAGCCGTTGGCCCGGCTGTATTCGTGGATCTTTGACAAGTATTTCGTCGTCAGAAGCCCGAAGACTGACAACCAGTCATACGAGTACCAAGGGGTATCGTATTATCCAGTAACTGGATTGTGGCGGTCAGATAGGCAGTCGTTCCATCCGGTTAGATAGGAAGCCGACCCAAACTACGTTGGGGCCTAGAAGGGCCTAAAAGGCGAGGCAGATTGATTTTGAGGAACAAACATACAAACTTTCACATATACATATAATATTATTAGTTGGACAGGTTTTCACGGTGACATTTTACAGAAATTTTTGTCTTTGGTCTTATAATTATTATATAATTGTCCAATAAAAAGTAGATACGACATAAAATATCTCATAAAAATTCCAACTCTATTCTGAGAATGATGCTCAAAAGCACCTCGCAGATTTAAAACCAGATTGGGGAATCTCGGATTAAGTTTGAGCATCCATGAAATGTTACACGTTAAAATAGCACGCATAAGTGAAAACTCTCAAGTTTGCCCCGAACTGTAGAAACTCGTATAAACGCCCAATTGAATGTTCACAATGTGTAACGATTCTTATCGTCCTCGCTTGGGTACAATTACGCGCTGTAAGTAAAGGATAATCCTTACATTTATATATCGTTACCGCTGAAAACCGCCGTTAACTGGTTCGAACCGGAATAATCTGGAAAATTTATTGTTTGAGTTGCATGAGAAGGTTCAATTGTTTTAGTTGACTAAGGAATAAAAGGGCACACAGAGAAGAGTGGATCTTTGTGAAGATCTTTGTCCAGGAGTGGGATGACACAGGTTAAAAAAGTACCTTGTTGTGCTTTAGTATCTGCAATATGGTTTGGGAACATTGACTTTTTTTGAAATTAATGTGTTTGTCATGTTTTTACTTTGGTATGTTATTTCGAAACACGTGCAAATATCTGCCCTTTTCTCATCAACTAATAAATCTCTTATCTAAAATATTACTTTTTTAATCGTACTATCTGTTAACGTCAGTGATCGTTAGATTAGATAGTGATTGAATGTTGTTTTTACTCCGTCCGCGTATTTTTTTATTGGCAACACCTAAGGTCATAGGTTTTTTAGAGTTAACCTAAGCTATATTTTTATTATTATTGATACGCTCGCGTGAGTCCATTATCTCAACTGATAACGATAATGTGGGGATCGCGGCTTAATAATAACGGCCACACGGCGCCATACGATCTTCAAGGTTAAGCAACCCTTGCCGAGGTCGAGCCGTGGATGCGTTGGGCCATGCTTTCAAAGATTTTCGACAGTCGTTACGGGTAACAAGAAAATAAAAGAAGACTGGGTACAAGATACACCTTGGCAAGACTGGCTAGTCTCGCCAAGGGGTATCTTGTTACCCCTTGTGTGTGTGGGTTGGTTGTGGAGGTCAAGATAGACCAGACCCAATATAATTGAGAAAAGACTAGGCAGATGAATTGGTAAGTAATAATTTGGAGCACGCTTCCCTAGAAGTGCGAACAGAGTGTAAATTAGAATGATTTCATGATAAAAGATTTTCTTCTTCTTAGCTTATCGATAGTATTCTAAAAACAAATTTGGCTACGAGCTTTGCACCTTCAGTAGTGTCCATCACGACAACGGGAATTCCTGGACAAGATATTAAGTGCCCCATTGTATCTGAGAAAACATCACATTTACACTCTAGGGCCGAGTCATATTTGAATATCCACCTGATCAAGTATTTTTTGCTCTTTGCTTACTAAAAGTTTTTGATAAATAAGTGAACAGATCCTCAGGTAGGTAAGTATTGGATCCGCGCCCGTACGCAGTAGGTCAAACTATTCTCAAACTAGAACATTGGATCAAAATAAATTCGTAAGAATTTAGATTCAAAGTTAGGGCCAAAACGATAAGCTCTGTTTATGAGTTATGACCTGCAATGATTAATTGAAGAGAACAATAATTTTAGTGTCTATATGGTACCAAAGACTATTTACTGATAGTAACAAATCATCTAAAATAAATCTAAATCAAAAGCCATTTATTCAAACTAGGTTAAGAGTTCAGAGCCAAAATTCCCAAGACAGTAGACCTAAAAACGCCCGCTCTTCACCACTTTCTAGTGCTTTAGCTGGGAAGAAGAAGTGGCGCAACAAACTCACCAGAAATAAGTAATACAATTCTCTATCAATATACAAATTAAAAATAAGTTAAGCTACGCTTGCCGCGGTTGGTCCGTGGATGGGTGACCATCTTTACATACCAAGTCCCCTCCATACCTCGGAAAGCACATTAAGCCGTTGGTCCCGGCTGTCATTTGTGGATCTTTGACAGTCGTTAGGGGTCGTCAGAAGCCCGAAAGTCTGACAACCAGTCTTTACCAAGGGGAATCGTATTACCCAGTAACTGGGTTGTGGAGGTCAGATAGGAAGTCGCTCCATGTAAAATACTGGTATTCAGCTGCATCCGGTTAGACTGGAAGCCGACCCTAACATAGTTGGGAAAAGGCTAGGCAGATGATGATGATACAAATTAAATATAAGTCAAGAGGAAAACCAACCATCACCTGCAAGGGCTTGCGGACGGCGAGTAATGGGTAGCTCGCTGTCCGGTAAGGACCAAGCCCAAGTCGACGGCGCGTTGTGTTCCAAGCGCGCCTCAAAGAGATGTCAGCACAAAAATTGATGGGGCCCACAAGGGCCGATGCCTGCCAGGGGTGCGGGTTTGTTCGAAAGAGACACCACAGCCCCTGGCTTAAGGGCTACTGAAGGAACACGGGTGGGTTTTAGTCAGTAAAAGTCTGACACGCCCTCCTGCTCCACCCAGAGCGGGAGAAGTTATTTGATGATTTCCCACCCAAAAAAAAAAAAAAAAACTATCACCTGCAAAGAAACAATTTCGTTTGCTTTATAACTCCATCCAAAACTCACCAATTCTATTTCGTGGCTTGTACCCAAAGATAATTAATAAACAAAACGGTAGCCGAGCACCTATACCTACTTGAAATAATCAAGTAGACCCGACCACCACCTTCGGGTGCGTGATTACCATCGAAATTGACTTTGAAACACAATTTGACGGAAATCACGACACCTACTAACGAAGAACCTCTTTAGGCCTGAAACTGCGTTAAGCGGCGGCAGCACGGTTTCATACAAATGTGCCCCGTCGCGGTCCCAAGCGCGGGCGTCCGTCGCGGGGTAGGCTACTTTTTAAGTCGCGGTGGCACGTTCCCGTGGGATAATTTCCGACATCCACGCGGAGCCCGCCAAGCTGCGGGCAGCAGCTAGTCGTAACTAAAATGTCCCCGCGACTGGCATCATTACGATCCCACCTCGCGTGTCCACGCACATAGACCCGCGACGGTTGACCGTCGCGGGCGCCCGCATAACGCAGTTTCAGCCCTTAGACTTTACCTCTAAGGCGTGCCATACACTTGTTCGAGTCGGCATTTTTCGGCACAGACAATAATCAGCCTATTATGTTGCCACTGCTGGGACACAGACCTACTCCGTGTGAAAGAGAGTGGTAATCGTAATCCACAACGCAGGCTTAATGCAGGTTGGTCGATTTTACGTCTTTGATTTTTTGGTTCTAGGAAATACCCGTTTTCTCATGATGTTTTCCTTCACCGTTTTGAAAGCAGAGGTAAATTTAAGCAAATTAAAGATCATGTCTGGATACGTACCTACAACCCGTAGGTCGCGATCGTTACCACTTGATCACCACTGCTCTACGGCATAGCCGGGCGTCAAAATATTCATTCGATTTGGTCGCCCGGTTGTGCCGAATCATGCCGACCTGAATAAGTGTGTAGGACCTTTATTATAGGTATTTTGTGAATGACTCCATAATAATTATACCATTACACTTTTATTCCTCGAAGGGGTATGTACGGATGTAGGCACTAAACACGTCTCTCTTTTACTGGCAAAACCTAGGAGTATATAGTTCTGGGCTTTGCCAGTAAAAGAGAGACGTTTAGCCACTTCTTCAACAAGGGTCACTTAAGGGAGTACCGCTAGGACCGTCTGCGGAATTCTAACGTTATTGCAATTAGCAGGTCAGTGCCAGGTTGTACATTGATTAGAATATGATTCGAGACCGTAAAAAAAATGTCGCTTTTTAACACGCTTTTATTAGGTTCCTGTATGTTTGTTTGTTTGTAACAGACTCCTTTTTTCGACTTGATTCTGACCCACTTCAAACGGTCAGATTATATTTATTTAAACTTTCGAGGGCCAGTGACAATAATTTCAAAAAAATCAAATAAACAAGATATAAAATCTGAAAAATCACGCTTTTGTAGTTAGCAGACCTAAAAAATAGAAAATAAATAGTACTTTACAAAAAACTAAAATAACGCTTAGAATTAAATTATTTTCTACTTTTAAGTTTGGTTTTTAAAACGTGTTTTTCAAACTATAATTTATTTTAAATTATAATCATTTAAATCAATATAACCCTCTAAGTTTTTATAATTCCATTGAATGACTATTTTAAGGCATCTTGCTCATTATAATGTTATGCTAACCGCATCTAGCAACGCATTTAGGAAATTAGTTGCTGATTACATGGCAACAATTCCTTCCACTAAAAATCAGGAAACAAATGAACTATCACCATCAGACCCCAGTATAAACAGCATTGCATAAATAAACCTAAACGTGAGGAGGGATTCCGCCATACTAGCGTTTTTTTCATTATTCCCTCCCAAAGTTACAAGTTACGATACTACTGTATTTCCCATGAGAACCACGTCTATATTAAGAAATAAAACCCACTTGTGGGATCCCACAGGATTGCTTTTCGTGATTGCCGGCGATTTCGGTGAAATAATGTAGGAATAGTGTGACAGCGAACATGGGAAGTGAATATATTGCATTTGTTAAATCGGTGCTGGGAATCAAAGACTAGGGAGAGAAATGTGGAGACGGGAACAGCGGGAAAGTACAAATGGATTTATGGAGCGATTAATTAGTATGGTAGTAGATGATAAATTATTTTATTTCTGTAAGTAGGTTTGTACACACAATTTTACATTTTTTAAATTAGATGAGCTCGTCGTTTCCTATCTGACCACTCTGAAAAGAAAGGCCGAAATAAACTCAGAGGTTACAGTCTCTTTTAAAGTCCAGACGTAATCTTGGTCATGTGAAGACCATGTAGACTGGCGTCTGAAATGGTATTTTAAGGAAAGAACCAAACAGATTGAGGAGTGAGACATAGAGAAACCCGTCCTGTCAGTGCACGCATTTGTCGCTTATCGTGCAGGTCAACTCAGAACTTTAGGAGCTCAACGATTCGACGAACGATACCATAGACGTACTCGTAAGTAATTAGTTGTAGACACTTGCTTAGAAGATTAAAAAAAAAACTCTATGCTTAAAATATACGTAATCAGCATTACAGAAGCAATTATTCGAAATTATGAGTTGACAAAATCTTTTTTTGTTTTGTTTTATCGTCATTAAATCATTATACCACTGTGAAGTTTCGCAGGCTAATTTGTTTGACCCAATTTATACACTTATTGTACTAACCGACGAAGGCAAAGCCAAAGGAGAGTTATGTTATTTTTAGGGTTCGTACCTCAAAAGGAAAAACGGAACCCTAATACGATCACTTGGTTGTCCGTACGTCTGTCTGTCAAGACCCTTTTTCTCAGGAACGCGTGGAGGTATCAAGCTGAAATTCATACCTATTAAATACTCAAGTCTACTGTCCCTTGAAGCTGTGAAAAAACATACGCAATCAAAAGATACAGCCGTTTATGCCGCATCGAAACTCGCAAGGGAATCAATACCTACAGGGTACTTCCCGTGAACTCAGAATCTTAAATTTTGGTACGAAGCAAGGGCTTACAGCACAATTAAAGGAAAAATTAAAAAAAATAAAAAACAACATTGAAAATTTTAGGTAAATTTTGGTACAAAGTTAAAAATTAAAGGGGTCTTCATATAAGAAACGTTTTTATGTGTCGTTTTTTTACCGACACGTACTCGACCGGTTTTTTATTTAGTTGTCGGTTTCAATGCTGGCTAAAATTACAAGCTGTGTACTGTAGGTATTCGCTCATAAAGTTGCAGCATTGTGACATAATTACATTCGTAATAGGGTATCTAGTTTAATATAGGTCAGACAAAAGTTTCCAGTAGATAATAAATAATCAATAGTCACTCAAACGCTTAATGTTAAAAAAAAATCAGCTAAAAAAATCACGCATTATGTTGAGCTGTGTTGTGTGTCTTTTGTGTAGGTGCACCTACCTACCTTATCGTGCAATATCAAGAGTGGAGATTAAATTGTTTTAATAATAAAATAATACAAGCTTAGTAGTATACAAGTCATGTGGCTTGACTATCAAAGATAAAATGTTTGAACCATTTGAGATTTGCAGACGATATAGTTTTAATATCAGAAACTAGTAGTAAGCTACAACATATGATAGATACTCTCCACACAGGAAGTAGTGAAGTGGGCTTAGAAGTAAACCTATCCAAAACAACCACTAGAATATGTGGATCAGTACATTTACCTCGGAAAACAAATTGGGTTCAAAACGAATAGTTTTTTAATAAATCTTAAGCGGCCGTATACAACATTTTGTCGATTTTGCAAATTTGCTTGATTTTACAAACGTACTTTTACAGTAAAACAAAAACTGTATTTCCATAAGTTTTAATGCACAACATAAAATATCGTTTCAATTGTTTTCTAATAAATAAGCAGCTTTTTATAGAATTGTAAAAATGTCGTACAAAGTCTTAAAGTCACTTTTTTATTTATTTATGGAAGCTTGGAAATGGTGTTTGATTGCGAGTTTTTTTGTGCTCGATAGATGGCGTTTTACAATTTTGTAAATCGCGATGTTAAGATTCTCCGCGAATAGTATATAAGGATTGAAAAGAAATATATTTTTTGTACTCGCTGTGAACGATTTGTTTCATTTCAAATAACATCCTCGGGCAGTTGTCGAGTGTCGAACAAATTTGGTCCTATCGAGTCGGATAGCGAAAGTGAAAGTCGCGCCGGCAAGTCAACAGTGACAGTTTGGTGTCGTGTGGTGAGG
Organism: Polymixis flavicincta; assembly: GCA_949987655.1. NCBI lineage: Eukaryota > Metazoa > Arthropoda > Insecta > Lepidoptera > Noctuidae > Polymixis > Polymixis flavicincta. The sequence continues at coordinate 7,616,890 of OX465187.1, forward strand.
CATAGAAACCAGTGGTGGATCGCCCTGAAGTGCCTGTAAATTCCCCGGTGTGTGGTGAATTGGTGATCAACGGAGTACAGCAGCGCAGCAACGAGTTTGCAGCCGTCTCCGTCCAGGGGCGCCATCAACATTGAGGCCCACAGCACGAAGCAACGGTGACATCGACGAGACATCAGCAACGACGACAAGTGTGACGTCACGGGCTGTGACGACACACTCGCAGCGGTATCAAGAGTGACGACGACGACGTGTTTGGAGAGGTTTGGCAGACAAAACTGTGAGTTACAATCCATGTGTTTATTTGTAGACTTGTAAAATCAGTGAATTTTGAAGATCAACCTGGTGCAATCATAAGTGTTGAGACTTTAGATCTTAGTAGTTTAGTACTTAAAATAATTACTGTTAAGATTGTTGTCTCTATGCTGCTAATTATTGAATCGATGCCCAATTGTGTAACGTGTTCACATATTTGTAAAGGTTTACCGATCGTTTGTTCGTTGACTTGTAATTTTTCGTCGGTTGCATTAAGAAATTGAATTACGCTTTGTTGTGCACAATGGAATCCTTGGTTAAATTGCAATCAAACAATAAAACGATAATAGAGAAAGGGAGCATCAACTTTAATAAATCACCAAAGGATCGTCTTACACAAACTTACGTTCAAACAAGATTAGAATCATTAGAGGTACAGTGGAAACAGTTTGTTGAGACACATAGGCGCATCATAGAGAAAGCAACCGACGAAGAATTAAAAAAGAATGTTTATTTTACGACAGAAACATATGACTTAACTGAAGATTCGTAAATAAACTATAAGTGTGAATTAAAAGAGTACCTACTTGAATTTAGTCCGTACGAAAGTACTAATTCTACTAATAGTAATAATAAACATTCTAATCAAAATAATTCAAATGTAAAATTGCCACAAATTTGTTTACCTACGTTTTCGGGGCTCTATTCCGAATGGGTAACGTTTCGTGATTTATTTACCTCACTGATCCATAAAAATGATGCACTCGATCACGTCCAAAAACTCCACTATTTAAAAGGCCACCTAACAGGTGAAGCAGAACAGTTGCTTCGACACATACCAGTAACTGCGTCTAATTATGATGAATGTTGGTCGATTCTAAACAAACGATTTGATAATAAAAGGTTTTTAGCTAACTGCATGCTCAAACGACTTGTCCATCAATCGTCTATTACTAAAGAATCATCGACCAATGTTAAAACGCTGTTAGACACGACTGTTGATTGTTTGCACGGTTTGCGCAGTTTGAATATTGATGTCAGTTCTTGGGATGCAATTATTGTGTATCTATGTTCCGAAAAATTAGATTCAGAGTCCCGTAAATTGTGGGAACTAAGAATTAGTTCTGGTCCTAGTGATGATTTGCCTAAGTTTGATGAGTTTAAAACTTTCTTAGAATCTAGGTTCAGAGCCTTGGAGTATTTGGATCCTAAAGCTAACAAACAAAACAATGCTCGTGATAATAGTGCCAAATCATTTCATGTCGCGTCTCAAAAGTGTGTATTATGTTCTGGAGACCATAAATTGTGTCACTGTAAAACTTTTGCTAAGAAAGATTGTGATGAACGTCGTGAGTATGCACGAGTCAGTAAGCTTTGCTACAACTGTCTAGGAACAAGCCATTCCGTCTATTCTTGTCGTCAAAATACCAAATGTCACTTGTGTAAGAAGAAGCACCACACATTACTTCACCCAAAATCAACTGCCATTTCTGCTGAAATTGTTAATGGTTCAACAGAAACAACAGAAACAGAGGTGGTGGCGGCCAATGCTGCCACCACTTCCAGTCAAAGTGAGACCAAGCCCATTTGTTGTTTTGCGGATGTTTACCACCACGGTCTGTTAGCCACAGCCTTGGTCAACATTGAGTCAAGAACTAGAACTGCTGTTGTTTTAAGAGCTCTGATGGATCAGGGCTCTCAAGTCTCGTTCATAACAGAGGCTGCAGTTCAGTTGCTAGGACTAAAGAAAACATCGGCACGCACCAACATATGTCGACTAGGCGATGACGAGGGAAATTCAATGCCCTCTAAGTGGATGGTTAGATTAAAATTGCAGTCACGTCTAGATCCCACTTATACTTTAATTGTCGATGCTTATGTGTTGAATAGACTCACGTCTCATCTTCCTGAGAAGAAAATCGTTCAAGTTTCGGCTTCGTTTTCGTCTTTAAAATTAGCTGATCCATCCTTCGATACGCCAGGGAAAATAGATTTATTGTTAAGTACGCGTGTAGTCGGAGAAATTTTATTGGACGGTTTAGTTAAAGGTCCGCCGGGATCTCCAGTCGCCCAGAACACCAAGTTAGGCTGGATTTTGTCTGGTGAGATCCCATCGTCGTCAATCTCTAGGCCCGTATGTTATCATACTGTAGTACAGTCGGCCGAAGTCAATGACCTTTTGCGTAAGTTTTGGGAGTTGGAGTCAGAGCCCTCATCTCGTAGTGTGATCTTGACTGAAGAAGAAAAAAAATGTGAGGATTTCTACTCTAAAACCACCAAACGCGATGCGACCGGGAGGTATGTTGTAAAGCTACCTTTCAAAAACGATTCGCCCAGTTGCACGCTTGGGGGGTCAGAGGCTATTGCCCGTAGGCGCTTTATCAACCTAGAGAATAGATTATTGAAGGAACCCGAACTCAGGACACAGTACAGTGCAGTCATCAATGAGTACTTTGAACTGGGACATGCGGAAGTTGTCCCACAGGTAGAATTAGGTAGAAATGCATTCTACCTACCACATCACGCTATTGTGCGTGAGGATAAAAGCACAACTAAGGTTAGGGTCGTCTTCGACGCTTCATGTTCAGGCCACAATGGTGTTTCATTAAATAAGGAATTAATGGTTGGCCCAACCCTACAACCTGATTTGCGTCAAACTGTCATGCGGTGGCGCTGTCATCCCATAAGTTTGGTCGCAGATATAGTTAAAATGTACCGTCAGGTCAAGGTTGCAGATGAGGATGCTGATTATCAGCGCATTTTGTGGCGTGACAATCCAGAAGCTGAATTGAAGCATATTCGGTTGTTGTTACTTTTGGAACATCATCTGCGCCATACCTAGCGGTCCGGTCTCTACAGCAACTAGCTCGTGATGAAGGAAATGATTTTCCTCTGCTGGCAGACCGAGTCCTTACATTTTTTTATGTAGACGATCTGTTGACGGGTTGTCAATCTGTCGCTGAAGGTGAACAAATGTATCACCAATTAAATGAATTATTAAGTCGTGGGGGCTTCAAGCTTCAGAAGTGGTCAAGCAATAGTAACGAACTATTAAACAAAATAAACGAAGATACTGTTAGGCAGGAAAACTTAGAACTTAAAACGGATACACTAACGAAAATTTTAGGGTTAACTTATGATAGAAATTTAGATGAGTTTAGATATACCGTACAACTTCCTCCACTCGAAACCCCTATAACCAAGCGTAAGGTGATATCTGATATCGCTCGTTTATTTGATCCCCTCGGCTGGCTTGCGCCAGTGATAGTAACAGCCAAGGTGTTTATTCAACGCCTGTGGTTAGCAGGATCTGAATGGGACGATGAACTTCCAGATCAACTATTAAAGGAATGGTTTAGTTATAGAAACAACCTTTACCATCTTAGAGATTTCCGTCTGCCACGATGGATTCACACGAGTCGGCTTGACGTCCTGTTAGAGTTGCACGGATTCTCTGACGCTTCTAATGTCGCTTATGCAGCCGCTGTCTATGTTCGGTGTATTGATGCCAATGGTCACGTGCATGTTAATCTAGTTGCAGCTAAGACCAAGGTGGCCCCTGTCAAACAGGTATCCATACCTCGTTTGGAGTTATGTGGTGCCTTGTTGCTTTCAAAACTTCTGCGTGAAGTTTCCGACACCTTGAGCATCTGTAAAGAAAACATACATGCCTGGACTGACTCGACGGTGGTGCTCGCCTGGTTGAGCAGCCATCCAAGTCGCTGGAAGACCTTCGTCGGCAACAGGGTGTCTGAAATACTAACTGTTATGGAGAATAGTCAGTGGTCGCACGTCCAGTCTAGTGATAATCCCGCAGACAGCGCATCGCGTGGCGTGAATCCTTCAGAATGCGCTGACCTAGAATTATGGACACAAGGACCTAGTTGGCTAAAAAATAAAGAAATCAGTTATAGTAGAAAGGAAATTAAAGAAACTAACCTAGAAGAGAAAAAGTCATTAGTAACATGCAACACAGCAGTTAAGAAAACAAGGGAGGATTCAATAATTTCAAAATATTCATCTCTTAAAAAACTTATCAGAGTTATAGCTTATTGTAAGAGGTTCTTAAAATTTAAAAATAAAAATTATAATACAAAATTTGATAATTTTCTAACTCATACTGAAATTCAAGGAGCATTATTGACATGTATAAAATTATGTCAAGAGGAACACTTTGGATTGGAGATAGATTGTGTAAAGTCAAAGGGAGAAATAAATAAAAAAGGGGTACTTACCTCGCTCAATCCTTTCCTGGACAAGGAACAGATTTTGAGAGTTGGTGGCAGGTTACACAGAGCCAACCTTCACGAAGACTCAAAGCATCCTATAATTCTTCCTCGTAAGTCACATTTAACTCACCTCCTCATTGCTGATGCTCATGAAAGCACGTTGCATGGCGGGCCGCAGTTAACCCTTAATTATTTGCGATCCAAATATTGGATAATAAACGCAAAGGCTGTAGTTAGGCACTTCGTACGCAAATGCGTTATTTGCATCCGTCATTCCGCACGGTCTGTACATCCTTTAATGGGGTCATTGCCCTCTGCTAGGGTCAATATAAGCAGACCTTTCTTTAAAAGTGGCGTGGACTATGCAGGTCCCATTAGCATTCGGCCTACCAAAGGGCGCGGTTATCACTCCACCAAAGGTTATATTAGTTTGTTCGTGTGCATGGCCACTCGAGCCATTCATTTAGAAGTTGTTAGTGACATGACATCGCAAGCCTTTTTAGCAGCCTTCAAGCGCTTTACAGCGAGAAGGGGTCATTGTGGCGAGATGTGGAGTGATAATGGCACTACCTTTGTCGGTGCTAACAAGGAGTTGAAGGCATTGTTCAACCACGAAAGGTCTGGCATAGCACCTGATATTGCCGATTGGTTGGCAACTAACGGAACCACTTGGAGCTTTATTCCACCTCATTCCCCGAATTTTGGAGGACTTTGGGAGGCTGGAGTGAAGTCGACCAAATACCATCTCAAACGAGTAATTGGTACTAGCACACTCACTTTTGAGGAACTAACGACAGTGCTTGCACAAATAGAAGCTTGTCTGAATTCCAGACCTATTTCTACCATCAGCACTAGCCCAGAAGATCCATGCCCATTAACGCCGGGTCATTTTCTAGTGGGCGAGGCTCTGGTTCTCGTACCTGAAATTAACTTTGAGAACTCTAATATCAGTACCTTGAGAAGATGGCAGTTAACTCAACGTATGGTTCAGGACTTTTGGCGTAGGTGGTCGCGTGAGTATTTGGTTCAATTCCACCAAAGGAACAAATGGGCATATCAAACCGTAGAACCGAACTTGGGTGACGTAGTGTTGGTTATGGAAGATGATCTTCCACCTGCAAGATGGCTCTACGGCCTCATTACCGAAAAGCATACTGGCTCGGACAAAATTACAAGAGTGGTTACATTGCGCTGTAAAGGTTCTATTATTAAAAGACCTGTTTCGAAGTTAATTGTGCTTCCTGTAACTTCATAAACATGTAACATGTTAATTATCAAGTTTTAAAGTGAATTGTTGTTAGCATTAAAAATTATTGTTTAAGTTACGATTTAAGTTTATAGTAAGGTATTATATGTTATCGCAGTTTAGTTTTGATTTTGTAGTTTACATACAGTCCATTAATGTTTTGTTTTTTTTACTTCCCACCAAAACTTGTTTGTACCATGGTGGGCGGTCATTTAGTTTTAGTCATATTTAAACTAAGTTCTAGACATTCTGTCCATGGTGGGCGGGATGTTTGATTGCGAGTTTTTTTGTGCTCGATAGATGGCGTTTTACAATTTTGTAAATCGCGATGTTAAGATTCTCCGCGAATAGTATATAAGGATTGAAAAGAAATATATTTTTTGTACTCGCTTGTGAACGATTTGTTTCATTTCAAATAACATCCTCGGGCAGTTGTCGAGTGTCGAACAAATGGCAACGGTAAACGTTAAATGCATATTATTAACCTATATATTAGACTGTAGGTAAGCATTTGCTGTTGGGCAGCATTCGGGAAGTTACGCAATATCTTCTCGTCCTACATACGCAGTGTTTTAAGACGGAAGTCTTTGACCAGTGCGTGTTGCCAGTGATGACATATGGCGCCGAAACGTGGAGGAGCTTGGGGGAGGCCTATGTCCAGCAGTGGACGTCTTTCGTCTGAAATTTTGATGACGATATAATAATAATAATAAATCATTTATTTCAAGTAACATGGACTCATATTAAAATAGGACAAGAACACGGTCACATTTAACATTATTCAAAAATTACAATATTAAATTATTACATGCAATTACAATTAAAATTTATACATTAAAAAAAAAAAAAAAAATTAAATATACAAAAATAAAATAATAATAACAAAATAGCATTATGAATTAAATTTGTATGTTTCAACCTCGCATTTTGTATGTTTCGCGTGCCTCGTGTCGTTCCAAACAGTGAGTGTGTGGTGTGATATGGTAAGCTTTCTGAAGAAAGTTTATTTTCATAAAACCAATGTCATGGACCATGTGACCTTTCAGCATTTTTCTCTATGACCTGTAGTTGAGAACTTACACAAAGTGACCCGAAAAAAAGACCAACCTGTGTACTACATTTATGTTATTATTTAAACCAGTAGGTACCTACTGTATCTTCGTCACAAGTATATGAGATATCGTCTCATGTACTTACGTATTTCATCTCGACGCTCTATCTTGACAAGGGTAAGCAGAAATAATGTAATAACTTCTCCCGTTCAGAAATATTAAGGTTTGAACCTTTATACCTGATACACATAATAAAATTAAGCCAGTATGATATTAGATCATAAATTCTTTAAGTTTTGAGAGGGGGCAGCACGGGCCGATCGATCAGGTTAAGCTACGCTTGCTGCGGTTGGTCCGTGGATGGGTGGCCATCTTTACATACCGAGACCCCTCCGTGCCTCGGAAAGCACGTAAAGCCGTAAACCCGGCTGTCATTTGTGGATCTCTGACAGTTGTTACGGGTCGTCAAAAGTTCGAAAGTCTGACAACCAGTCTTACCAAGGGGTATCGTGTTACCGAGTAACTGAATTGTGGAGGTCAGATAGGCAGTCGCTCCACGTAAAATACTGGTATTCAGCTGGATCTGGTTAGACTGGAAGCCTACCTCAACGTAGTTGGGACGAAGGCTAGGCAGATGATGACATTCTTTAAGTTTTGCAGGAAGTATTAATGTTCATTTGTAGGTTCTGTAATGTTTGTAGGTTTTATAGGTTACAATCCTTCTGACCCTATGTGGGAATTAAGGGTCAGCCTAGAAGTTTTTCTTTAGAGGTTTGCACCGGAGCAGTGAGTACCGGAGAATAACCGGTGATTTACCGGTAAAAGTACTCGATTGAAATAATCGGTAATTGACCGATTGATCTCCGGTGATCGATATTATTTTATTTACCTATTTATAGGCACGTGGGTATCTGTATCAGAATCACTCATCTTAAAGTGGGTAATCGTGCGAGGTATTCTAGAAATAAGTTGGCAGGTCTTCGATCAGCAGCCTTATAATCAGGGTCCTCAATTTGAGCTACAAAAATATCACAAGTACACTCGGATGAAAATCGATTAAGATTCAGGACGTAAGCGATCCGTCGTGACCGTCTAAACCACGCCACCGTTTTTGTTAAAAACTGCCCGAGTCCGTCAGATGGCTGCTTGACGTTCATCACGTTCCGCTAGAGTGACACTGACACCACCGTTGTCACTCTCGTCCGCACAATGTTCATTCATAGATGTCAATGCCAAAATAAGGTCTTCAATTGATCCAACTAGATGGCGCTAGGGACGCGCCTTCACGGCCGGACTGACAATCGCCCGTCCTCGGGCGAATAAATATTCCTGCAACAAGACCAATCATCATGCTCGTCCACCCTGACATGCCAGTGCATCACTCTCTCAACACGCACCACTCTCATTCCTCATATGGTGCGTAGCCCGGACAAATGCGTCCCTTCGACTTGCCCCAAGTGCAAGACCGGACAACACCGTCCCTTCGACTAGACCAGTCTCCTTCCTCATGTGATGCGTAGCCCGGACAAATGCGTCCCTTCGACTTGCCCCAAGTGCAAGACCGGACAACACCGTCCCTTCGACTAGACCACTCTCCTTCCTCATATGATGCGTAGCCCGGACAAATGCGTCCCTTCGACTTGCCTCAAGTGCAAGACCGGACAACACCGTCCCTTCGACTAGCCATCACCCACGTCAACGAACTGGAATAATACGTCCCTTCGACTAGCACCGCTAAGCCCGGACAATACTACCCATTCGTATCACACAGACGAATGCGTCCCTACGAACCTGCTAGCACTCTAGCCAGGACCGGACAACATCTCGTCTCTGGGTTTGCGTCCTTTCGAGTTACCAACCAACAGGCAAAACCGGACAACAACACCCACACCTGAATCACATAATCTGAACGTACCTTAGAGTCTGAACACTATGCTCGGTGGATGTCTACTTCTACGTCAAAGGTCACAGGACCATATCAGACGATGCAGTCAGAGAAGCAAAATCTGCAGTCAGGATGTCAACACTGCGAGCCAACATAGTCTCAAAATCGGTATCAAGAATGCCTTCTGACTGCACATCTACCGCCTTCGCGGCCTCCTCGTCATCCATAATGTCTACAGCCTATACCATTAAGCCTTCGTGACCTCCCGGCACCAAATGTAAATTTTCATGCGAATACTTTAACGTACGGCATGGCACCTGCCGTACATTAAACGATGGTACCTACCATCAACACTTTTTATGATCACGAAAGGTCCTCTAAACTTTCGGTCAAGTTTCGTCTGATTGCGTTCTGAACTTTTTACGAAAACGAAATCACCTTTATTAAATGGATTTACAGCTCTTCCGCGATTAAAATGATCAGTCTCAGCGTTAGCAGCTTTTTCTATATTCTTGGAGGCATTTAAGCGTATCGCTTCTAAATATAAGCGATCGTGTGGACCATTTCCTGTTGAAAGATTAGAAATTCCCAACGAGTACGATTGAACTCCAAACATTAATTCAGTCGGAGTAAATTTTGTCACGGTAGACCTTGTAATATTTAGAGCAAGTTGCACATTGCCTAACTCATCGCGCCAAATTTTGTGCGGATCATTTTCAATGATCGTAAGTAAACATTTTAGAGTTCGCATTGCACCGTCGACCTGACCATCGACTCTACTTGAGTCAGTGCCAATGAAGTGAAGGTCAATGTGATGTTCTGCACAAAATTTCTTAAATTCACTGCTAATATAGCAGCGACCCTGATCTGCTACAATCCATTTAGGAGACCCGAACAAACACAGCTTTCTTCAGCGCCATAATGGCACTGGCCGCATCTTAAGAGGTGGTGTGTTCTAAGAGGACGTATTTTGTGAACGAATCAATGATGACAGAACAGTATTCTTTTTGGTCACTCTTACCCGTCAATTTTCCAGTGAAATCTATGTGCAGCGTGTGCCAAGGTGTTGAAACTTTAGGGATGGGATGAAGTCTTACTGGTTGGGCAACTGAGGGACCTTTCGAAGCTTTACATATTATGCATGAGTCGACAAATCTCGGGGAACCAATATGGCTCATCAATTTTGTCCAGAGTCTTATCGGGACCTAAATGTTGAATTTCTGAATGAATGTGATTAGTGTCCATACTAACGAGCGAGGTACTATTGGTAGCTATGAAACAGTTTTATTGCGGTTAATTTTCCGGTATAGAATACCATTCCGAACGTCATAAGTTTGTGCAATATTCTCCGGTAAGTCACCGTCCGAAAATTTATTTATAATGTTCTATGGATGTAATCTCAGGTTGGTGATTTCGCAACAAATAATTGGCGTATTCCATGCCTTTCCCCTCACGATATACTATGTCAAAGTCGTAGGCTTGAAGCATGGCTTACCACCTATGAACACGGGGTGTCAAATCGACCTTTGATTTAGGCGCCTTTAACGAGTTGCAGTCTGTATAAACTGTGAATTTCCGGCCGTGCAGAAAATGACGGAAATGTGCAACCGCTCGTACGACTGCCAGAATCTCCAGTTCATACGAATGATAACGAGACTCAACCTCAGTCGTGCGGCGGCTGAAATAAGCCACTACGTGTGGCACATTGTTCTTTCTTTGGATAACTATGGCTCCGTATCCCACCAAACTGGCATCGCAATGGAGCTCTACTGGCAGTTTAGGGTCAAAAATTGTCACGACCGGCTCTGACGTGAGAATATGAACCACGTTTTGTCTGATTTCTTCGTATTTTTCCGTCCACTTAATGCCTCTTTTTGGCTTTGTAAGAGGGTACAACGGACTAACAATCCGAGTATAGTTAGGGATAAACGTCCTAAGATACGAAGACATAGTGTATTTAATCAAAGAACAAGAGGAGCCACTATCAAAAAGGAAACGGATATGCTCACCAGATGACGTCGTGAGTTTACCTCTCGAAGTTTACCGCTCGCAACTGTTGACCTCCCTCACCACTGCTCTGCTTCTTTTCTCAGGGCACGTCGTAGACACGTGGCCGGATTTCCCGCACGTGAAACAGGTTGTTGGTGCCGATTTGTCCTTGACCTGATCCATGTTGGAACTATCAGCTCAGTTAGCAGGATCATCACGTCGCCTTTTACAGTCCGCTATTTTATGTCCAGGAACTCCACACCGATGACACTTTCCATTGAACTTTGAGTCTGACAGACGAGGTCTTTTTGCCTTATTGTCATTTCTATCATTATCTTCAGCTCGGCGCTTTAAGGAAATCCCGCCAAGGATCCGGAAGAGTTGAGCACGAGTTGTGATAGCATAGGAGTTCAGTTCACGACGAATCATGTGGTCTTTGGAGCTTAGAACAGAAACAACAAACCCAATTATTGCCTCTTCTAGCATGTCGACTTTAGGGATTTTTTTCGATCAGTGCCCATAAACGCATAGCTGATTCACCAGCTGTCTCCTTTGCTCCGATCTGAAAGCGCAATACATCATCAAAATAGTCCTGTATCAATTTGGGCTCTGTAAATTTCGCCAGCAATGTTTGCTTCACAATTTCCCAGGTTAAGTCTTCCAAACGCAACTTAGTCAAGACAGATGCCGCTCGTCCTTTTAGTGCAGTTGTCAGAGCAACTAAAAGTTCCACGCCACTCAGTTTCTTGCTGTTAACAATCAACTCGGAAACAGGGCACCAGCCCTTAACATCAGCAGCTTCATCATCAGGGTCGAACTTGATCAACTGAATCGCGTTAGTGTTTGCTACAGACTGCAGTGTTTGCTGCGGCATCGGTAACAAACGGGTTAACAGGGCTTCCATATTGTTGAGCAGTCCGCTATTGCTAGGTTGATTATGCGGCTGAGTATCTTTATCTGAGTGTCGCTCGCATCCCACTTCTGATATAGGCACGTGGGTATCTGTATCAGAATCACTCATCTTAAAGTGGGTAATCGTGCGAGGTATTCTAGAAATAAGTTGGCAGGTCTTCGATCAGCAGCCTTATAATCAGGGTCCTCAATTTGAGCTACAAAAATATCACAAGTACACTCGGATGAAAATCGATTAAGATTCAGGACGTAAGCGATCCGTCGTGACCGTCTAAACCACGCCACCGTTTTTGTTAAAAACTGCCCGAGTCCGTCAGATGGCTGCTTGACGTTCATGACGTTCCGCTAGAGTGACACTGACACCACCGTTGTCACTCTCGTCCGCACAATGTTCATTCATAGATGTCAATGCCAAAATAAGGTCTTCAATTGATCCAACTAGATGGCGCTAGGGACGCGCCTTCATATTTAATAAATTTACACAAACAAAAGACACATTCAACAACATTTTTTTATAATTATTTAACATTCATGACAATTATTTACCAACTTGTTTCTTTGAATCAAAGCGGCCTTGTCCGTTTATGTGATTCATTTCACTAGCAACTAACGGGCCAAAAAATTTGTTGCAATGTTCGTGGTTATTTTTGTAATTATATGGGTTGCTTTTTTGAAATATTTCTAGCACAATCACCTTCTGGTTCTTCGTCAGAAAATGTCAATGTCAAAAATGTCATGAATTTATTCAAAATGTATACGGAAACACAGTATCCTGAAAAAAGCCACAATTGGGACGAAGTTGTACAATTCTGGAAATTTAATAAACACTTAAAGCCTTTAGACAAAATAGCATTTAAATACCTAGCTGTGCCTTAGCAGGCACAGCTAGGTACAGAAGTAGCCTTCTGTAAGGTCAGAGAGAGTATTTTCGGCGACAGGACAAATACTAAATGATAGAAGAAACATGTTGTGCTATGACGCTGTTGACATATTGTGTTTCTTAAATCAAAATCAGCATTTGTTGTCTTTATAAAACGTTTTTTTTATTTTAATAAATGATTATAAAGTACATCAACTGATTATTCTTTTATCTTCATTTTTAATGTACAAATTTTAAAAAAGAAACAAAATTTCTTTGTTCTCCGGTGACCTCCGGTTTTTCACCGGAGATTGCCCAATCACCGGTGAATTCAATCGGTTGTTAAAATCTCGCTCCGGTGCAAACCTCTATTTTTCTTAATTCATTCATCTCTATAAGCATTCATCTTTATGCGAATGGCAGTTTGCTGTTTTATGTTAAAGTAGAAACTGTGCTTAATATTATAAAGAGATATATATAATTTTGAGAGTTTGTGTATATGTGGAGGGTAATCTCCGGAACCACAGCTCTTATTTTAAAAATCATTTCACCATTTAAAAGATTAATTATTCCAGGTGGACGTAGGTTATAAAAATAAAATAAGCCTTTATTGCTGGTTCTACAATTATTTTCTTAAAGTTTCGGCGTTCGGTGCACTCTTTTTAAACCGCTTGTCTTTCGACAAACGCCTCCAGCGGGCTTAGCATGACGCTTTGTATTTCTACGAAGAATAGACAGTGCTTTTTCAATACAAAGTGACATTTCGTTCCTACATTTCTGTTATCGGACCGTAGGTATCCTTCTACAATCTGTCGTTTAGTCTTTCGTTTCTAAAGATATTTGTCTAGGTCCTTATAAATGTAGATTATTTCAGAAGAATATTTCTTCCCAAACTGTCAAAATCACACTGACATCAAAACTTTCTACTCGACGGCCACAAAGTAAATACGATTATCTACAAAATCATGATTCGTTTAGTACGTATAACTGTGATAATGAATAGAAAAACATAGCTAACTTATCGTATTGTACATAATTTATTTAATAGTTATGTCTATTCTTCCGTCGACAAATCGGTGCTCGTGCTAAGCCTGCTGTAAAGATTTCCATCTTTCTCTATCTCTCTCCCGCCGAATCTACTCCGGACCAGCCACTCTTTTGACATCGTTTTCCCATCGTTTTGCTTACGTAGGACGTAGGTTATATCTTATATATAAAATTCTCGTGTCACAATGTTACTTACCTTACTCCTCCGAAACGGCTTTACTGATTTTTACCAAATTTTATATGCATATTCAGTAGGTCTGAGAATCGGCTACTATCTATTTTTCATACCCTGTGATAAGGGTTGTTCACTAGAAATTACCTGCAAAACAACGTTTGCCGGGTCAGCTAGTAATAATGTAAATATAAAAAAAATAAGTATTAATTATCTACTAGCTTCTGCCCGCGACTTCATTGGCGTGAAAGTCGTGAGACTCCCCAAAAAAAAAAAAAAAAAATACAGCCCATGTAACTTGTAGCTTTCTATTGGTGAAACAATTTTCGAAGTCATATAAGTATTTTTCTTCAATATCTCTTACAAACAAACATACAAAAAAATTGAATCTTTTCTCTTTATATTATTATAGTTAAGATGCCATATTATCTGGATTTCATGCAAGCCTAGTAGTTTTTGTTAGGTTACTGATCAGAACTTGCGAACAGAGTATTCACATGTAAATTACATCAGTGCGAAGCCGGGGCGGGTCAATAGTACATTAATGGACCTCAATTTCTAATTTAACACCTTTCTCACATTATTTACATAGTCCATCAATCGTTTTGGTCTTCTCCTACTTTTCACCCGACTACGGCGAAGCAAAAAGGAGGATTGTCATACTGAGATGGCTACAACGTCCACTCTCAAAACGTCAAACGAAATATCTCTCATTTATAAAAATAAGAAGGCCAAGAGAGAATATAAAACAGACAAAGGCGCAGATGAATTCAGAAACGAAAAAGAATCTTTTATTTTCATATAAACAAACGAAACTTGAAATTCAGAGTCAACAAACAAAGCCACAAACCCTGGAACACCGCAAAGCAAGCGGAAAATTCTAATTAAAATTAGTCGACTCTGTTTAGAGTGCGGACGCGAAGCGAATCAAAAATAAAATGTACCGCCCGCTCTAAATCCCGGAGTCATAACCACAGAATTTCGAGCGAAATGCAATTTAATTAACTTTTGTTCACATTATTGTGTAGTCCATCGAGAGCTTCACTTTTTAAATGGTAAAGCCTAAAAGGGATTTTTTTGAGCTTTTATAATTTGTAACGTGACGATATTATTTGGACGTCCACGTACATATCTAGTATGTATTGAAGTACGTGCACGATATAACTAAAATATCGTGAACAGTTTAAAAACGTCTTCTTAAAGGGTGGCATCCCGACGTCAACGCGTAACCTGTTACAATGTATTTCTGAACCCCGAATATTCCCACCGTTATTCAATAAAAACATGCTGTTCCATACATTTTGCGGTACACTCTTTTATGGAACAAGACAAGACGTGCGAAGACATGAAAACGAAGAAAATGTCGTAAGAAAAGTGTTAAGTATGAATGTGGATGGCTATAAGAATAGGGAACTACGAAAGAAATGATGGATGGACGTTGATGACGATTGAGATGACGACTAGTACCTTAATTTTGAGATGTTCCGCCGATACCAAATACTTAAATCATAAGGCAAGAAAATGATGATAGCATACGGCAAGGCGATCTTTGGCAAGAACTACTTAAGCCTGCTGATTTCTTTATTGAACTGTCAGAGAGCCTCCCATTCGGCCACAAGTTACCGTGGCCTACTTAGAAAACCTTACATAGACCTCGAACCCAAGTAGGTCGCAGAAAGGACCCCCTCTACAAGTGGGGATTCATTGACGGCTCAGATCTCCGGTGTGTGTGCGGCGTCTCTCCACAGACAATGGCTCACCTCCCATCTTGCACCGCATGCCCTATTACCTGCACACGTGGGGACCTAATGGCTGCATCAGCGAACGGTATTCGCGTTGCTGAATTTTGGGCCAAACAAATTTTAATAACTGTACGTATTAGGTAAAAAAAAAATTGCCATCGACACGCTAAGAAGATAAGGCAAGTTTTGCCCTCTATCTGATAGGATTTATGCGACTGCATGAATTATCGAACACACAGTTTATTCAGTAAAAATCTCTAAGCCTGACTTGCTTTTTGCACGTCTTTTTCGGGTGACCACTGAAAATTATATAGCACAGCATTATGCTGAGTGGAAGCCCTCTTGTAGCAGTGCAGGCGTGCAGCTGCCGACTATTTGTGTTCTATGTTAGTGGGTGTAAATCTGTTTTGTCTTTATATGATTATTATTAGACTGATTTTCTCTTTTGTTATTCAGGATTTTCTCTGTGACAACTAATTTATTTTTCTTTCTGTCAGTAAGTTTCATAATTGCAGTTAAGCAACTGTATGTTATTATGGAACCATAAACATTAAACTTTAAGGCAGCACCGAGGCACAGCATTTTATAAAACCGCCCCTAATGACAGTAAAAATTAAGCTCAAAATCTAAATTTCACACCTCCAACCACGATTAAATATAATGAATTCAAAAATATAATGAAGAATGAAAAAACGACTCAACAAATGGTGCTTGAATTATTTCATAAGAGCCACTGAATTTATATTCAAAATTCGTTCATTCCATTTCGGTATATTCATAATTTCATGAATTTTTAAAATCCACTCGTTTGTAGAGCTTGCCGCAAAGTGTGTAATGAATAAAATATATCTATTATTAATGTATTATTTTCGGGACGGCTTAGCAGTGGTGTTTCTGGATTTATTATAAATGGTATCAGAGGTTATAATGTGAATTGTTGGTGTAAGGATTATAGTACTCTCTTGATTTAGTACGTTGAAGATAAATCATCATTAATCAGCATCCTACAAACTTATGAGTACCTAGTACAATATCGAATCATAAATTGTCGAAACTAATTAGTAAAAGACCAGAAAATAAAGGGCGATGGATTTCGGTCTCTTATTTTATAATTTAGAGGGCTACTAGGAGCAGCACCCTAATTGCGTAACTCACGATTGATCATAATTGGTTTCGTCTTCACAGTTAAACAATATTCATTGCGTTATTTATGTTGTCGAACAGACACATTTTTCGAACATATGAAGCAATGGTTTAACAATCCGTTTCAAAACGATACAGATTATGATGAATCGTGAGTTACGCAATTAGGGTGCAGTTGTGGGAATGGAAACATCTCGAGGAAACCAGCATGGCCTACAACCAAAAATGTTGAGACTTGTGACTTCTACCAACTCGCACTGGGCCCGCGCGGTGGATTACGGCCCAGTCCATCTCACAGAGAGGAAGCTCATGTGAATATAATAGGCTAATTATTTATTTATATTTATTTCAGGCACATTACCCATAATTTTGTTAGTATTACTTAAACTATGTTAGTATCACTACATTAATTGTTTATTACACAAACACAAACAAAACAAAAATAAATAGGTACAGTATTCCCCAAGTTGCATTGTATTCAATACAACTTAAGGTACACTATATATACCACGCCATCTTCTGGACACACCTGGCAACAATACATGCACTGCGCACAGGTGGCCCATCAGATGGCCCTCAGTTTTTAACCGACGAAAAAACGGAGGAGGTTACTCAAGTCGACGCGTATTTTTTTTTTTTTTATGTATAACTTTAACCAGATAACTTTAACGCATAACTTTTTCCAGAGTAGGTAGTCCGATTTTGATATTTCTTTTTTATTGGAAAGAGTATACCTCGAAGTTGGTCCCATATAAATTTTGAAGAAAAATTCCAACCCTAAGGGTAGGAAAACAGGGGATGATTGATTGTTAACTCACAGATTTTAATACTGAGTTGTGTATTACAAAAAGTAATCAAAAATTAAGCATGTAGTAATTAGTAGATTAGAGCCACAAAAAATTATTAAATAAAAACTTTTTAATAAAACCGCCGAAAAACCGAAAAGTAAAAAATAATAAATTTGCTTTGTCCAACCCCAATAACTAAGTTCGGAAGGCGGTGACATATAATTAAATACATATCCAAAGTCACCGACTTCCGAACTTAGTTATTGGGGTTGGACAAAGCAAATTTATTATTTTTTACTTTTCGGTTTTTCGGCGGTTTAATTTTTTTATTACAAAGTTTTTGTTAGCAACAACTTACTATGCTAACTACAAAATGTTTTCGTCAAGCAAGCTTGGTCAAAATAAACTAAAACTAAGCTTTAATAACAGCTCCAAAAAAATCTTCTCTTAAATCAACGCTTCTAAAAGAGCACCGTGTCAGCTCATTTGCGTCTAAATCAATATTTCAATCAATTAAAAAAAAAAACTTTTCCACCAAAGAGATCTTGTAAGTCTATAAAAGCCGAGACTCATAGCGCAGCAAGTAAAAAGATATCCAATTAACTATGGGACGGTCACAAGAAGAGGTGTAAAAAATTCATGCTTGCCGGGTGTTAAGGGTGATGTGCTAAGATAGGCTAAATCCAAATTTTCTTAAGTTTTTTGCAATTTTCCGGTCAGTTCCAGGTTGCATGATGGACAATAAATTATTCGCTATCGTAACAAATATACCTATAAATATAATCATTAGAATGATCAATACAAGTTAATTTTTTCTTTTTTTATTTCCAAAAAAATACAGATAATATTTTACTTGATAATATCCTAAGAAAATTGTACACTTACTTTTCAGTGTTTGTAAATATGTGACCACCAGTATCTATCATAAAATTAACTTATCTGTAATTGTTTCAATTTCATTCTTTTTACCTATTTTGGTATGGTAATTTTATTCCTGGTGCATAGTTTTCACACATAATTATATAATGAATGTATGTTAAATATTGTAGTTAAAACATTTTAAAAGAGTAACGGTGGAGTTTCTTGCCCATTCTTCTCCATACGAAACTATATTTTGGAAGGGGTGACTAGAATCAATTCTATTTTAATGTATATGTTGACGTTCAAAAGTGCCTTTCATGTGACTATTTGAAATAAATGCTTTGACTTTGATTTGAAGTTTACAATTTTTGAATTTATGATAGAGAACATTTGGATGTTGCAGAAATCTGTGCACAATAGATTAGACTCAGTGAGAGCGGGATTGGGCCGTATTTCACCATGCGGGCCCAGTGCAAGTTGGTAGATGTCGCATGAATTTTTGGTTCTAGGACATGCCGGTTTCCTCACGATGTTTTCCTTTACCGTTTTGAGAGTAGTGGCGATGAAATAATTTACACAAAGTAAAGCGCCTGTCTGCGGTAGAACTTACAACCTACAACTCGTAAGTCGCGGACGATACCATTAGGTCACCACTGCTCTGCACTAAATTAAGCGTAAGGCAAATGTGTACGGAAAAACACGACCGAATACTTATCGCGCGCGCCGCGTTTTCGTTGATCCTAGAAACGTAGCTGACGTGCTTTTCTGCTCACGCTACTCACGGAATATTTAGATACGGAAGGAATGGACGAATTATGCGCACTAAATGCGGAGGCATTTTTTCGCTTAGGTTAGCTCTACCAGAACAATGAACACAAAAAAAAAAGACTGGTTTACCTGAATTTCACCACGTCTAAAAGTTTTAATTTTGTGCTAATGGTTCACTTAATTTTGTTAATTGTGTATACATTTTGACTCAGGGTTACGCGTAAATGTTAACTTCGGAATAAAAGGGTAATTTATGTACATTTAGTTAAAGTTTTGTCCTGAAAGTAGAGGTTAGTTGTGTTAAGCTCAGTCGCTTCCTTTCGCTTCAGAAGACCTAAAGGTTTGTTTTTAGTAAGGTAAGGTTGATTTTATGTATTTATTTTAAAGAGAATTAATCACCCACTAGTACACTACATTACGATATATATGTGACTAAAGTACTTGGTGAAATTAGCACCCAAGCTACCCTCGGGCGCTAATTTCACGCCGTGTGATATAAACCTGCATTTAAATCACGCTTTTCTGTGACTTTAATAAAGAAGAAATCCACTTCTTCACGTTGCAGAAAAGTGACTTAATTGCGAGTTTTAGTCAGTGCTATCAATTATGTAATAATATTCACATAATTTCAAACTCTAATAATTTATCATCTACTGATGCATCTTTGAAATATTTTTTTACTCAATCTATTGCCTCTATTAATTTTTATTTAAAATTTTAATTAAAATAATTCTTATTTTTTTTTAAAATAAATAATTTTATATCTAATTGATAATATGACAAAAGGGACTACCAAGTCACAGAAAAGCATGACTTAATTGCGGGTTTTTGTCACACAGTGTTATTAATTGTATTATAATATCCACATGAATGTCCTTTAATTTGTTTTTTAAACGTCGCCGCTGTCTGAATGATTATTTTCTCACATCAAACACAACATTCAAATTAAGCTTGAATACACGTCATTACATTCACAACTAGACGTCCACATTTAAGTCATAATTCAGTTTCAAACACCTTACACATTTATTTCTCACTTGGCAGACTTAGGGTCAAGAATGCCATTAACCCTGCTTTGCCACGTAATTTCAAAGGGTACATTTTTGCCCACGTCCCTGTGCGGTCGCTTGAGTTTTACTTTTAATATTAAAAGCTCTGAGATAATTGAAATCCTCGCCGATTCAGCCTTGCCGCTAGAGGGGATAATGAAGCCGTAACTTTGGCTCACTTACAAAAAGGCTTAAGTTACTCTTTATATCTTGCTAATTTTTAATTTGCACTTTTGAACTTTTGTTTTTGGTATGAAAAGCAAACGAAACATCAAAATTATTTGATGTTTACCTTGTGTAACTGTTTGAAACTTCATAAGCCTAAAAGCTTTTATAGTAAAAAATACATTACCACCCTAAAAGTAGAGCTAGTTAGCCGACTGCACCAGACAGTTGGGTAAACAAGCTATTATTCTAACTGTAAAACTACGTGAGCTGGAATAATAATCCATTATTTAAATGTTAGTAAATTTTGATGTACCGATACAAGCGTATTTTGAGTAATAAAACCACTGAACCAAAACATTTCGGTAAATTCACGAGTACAATCAAATTCTATGCTGTTCGCGACGATAGGTCGTGGTGGAGAAAAATGAAAGGTTTAGTGGACTGTATAATATGTATAAGAATGATATTAAATTACAACGGTTAAGATGGTCGGTTTAAAAATGCAAACAAGATAGTATGAACGTTAAGAGACGTAAGCGCAGCCGTGCGTGGAAGCGTGCAACAGCTGACTCGTGTGGCGCGGGGGCCCGCGTTCGACCGTTCGGCCGGCTGACGAGCCGCTGTCCCCGCACCCCTCTTTCACTGCCGCTGGCGCGCGGCGATGTTGAGATGTGTGGACTCAACAATGCTGTTATAGTGTACTTAAGTAATAGGTATTTATATTGAGTTCAAATCACGAACTATTTATTTGCGCCATGTAATTTTGCTGAACGTATTTTCCAAAGCGAAATTCTCACTAATTGTAATTAAGTCTAAGGGATTTTAAGCGT
Source organism: Polymixis flavicincta (assembly GCA_949987655.1). NCBI lineage: Eukaryota > Metazoa > Arthropoda > Insecta > Lepidoptera > Noctuidae > Polymixis > Polymixis flavicincta. Next base: position 7,637,882 of record OX465187.1, read on the forward strand.
AATTAATAACGCCCATATTTTGATTAATTTAAAAACAAATTAATTTAGAATAAATCATTTATCATTACGTGTATTTGCTGAGTAAATTATTTCGTAAAATCAATAACTCTCAAAGTTTTCCTGCACCGTGATTGCGTAGTACGCTATCAATAACGATTTGAAACACTGTAAAGAATTTTGCTAATCCATTACGTCATATGTTCGAAAAAATTGTCTGTATAACAACGTAAATAACGCAATAAATGTTGTTGAACTGTCGAATTGGAAGCCATTTCTACTGGTAGTGTGTATCTGAACTACCCCTCTGTACCTTTAACTTAATTGTAAAGGTTATACTTTCCGATTATTGTAAAGACGGAACAACGTCTATATTATGATATTAAGATTTATTAAATTCGCGAGCGAGTCTTGTCTTGCCGCGTTGGTGCCGTGCAACCGCACGCGGCCTCGTCTCGACCCCGCCTGGCTTTAGTCCCGTCATACGTAGGGTCGATTCATAGTAGCGCAGTGTCGTCGAGGCGAATCGAAGCATCAATCTAAAATATAACATAGCAAATAGACCCTTATATCTACAACGTAATGCACATATTTATATCGAGATAAAAGAAAACAACGTCTGCGAGCGACCAGCACTTATTGACGATACGTGCATCACGTTTTATAGATAAGGGTGAATTTATTACAGTACAACTATTTTCTTAATGTCTCTCGGCTAACTTCGTGTTTCGTCAGTCGTCGGATTTATATCAGTTGCTCTTTGCATTTGGCGATGATCGGACGCTCTCAATTGACTTGGAACTCGTTAAAATTCTTTTAGCTTAATGTAATTTATATTAAAAATGGAAGGAAGGCTCGTTTGCATTCTAAAATGCGATGATTCACGAGGCACATTAAGTAAATAGTTGAACTGTACTTATTTTATCTTTTAGATTGATGCTTCGCTACGCTTCGACTCTGCACTAGTGTGAATCAACCCTTACTCGGTCCCCCCCGAGTGGGTTCCCGCATTGTCGTTGCGGGGGGGCTTAGTAACCGTGGTCTCCCATCCACGGTGAAGCCAAGAGGAACCCAAAGGTGGGGTCGCTCGTCAGGGCTTTTGCCTTCAAGCCATTGACGTAGCGGCCAAAAAGTAGGTTGCGGTGAGGTGCACCGCAACTGAGGTGGGCCGCGATGTCGAATGGGAGGCATCGCGGCTGAGGGTTACAGGCTGCGGTAGAGGAGGAGTGCCGGTGCTTCTGAGCAGCGCTCTTCCCTTCCGTGGCCTGGACGGGGCCGCCACCGTTTGATGGCGGACGCGGTGGGGCCGCAGGGGAAGAGGAGTGTCGGTATAGCGTCAGCCGCTCTCCCTATCCTCTGCGGCCGAAAAGTGGTAGACGGGACGGCGCGTTGTGTTCCTCACGCGCGCCGTCAAAGATGTCAGCAACCACAGGTGGGGTCCGCAAGGGCCGATGCCTGCCAGGGGTGCGGGTTTGTTCGAAAGAGATACCACGGCCCCTGGCATACGGGCTACTGAGGGAACACGGGTGGGTTTTAGTCAGTAAAAGTCTGACACGCCCTCCTGCTCTACTCAGCAGGAGAAGTCATTTGATGATTTCCCACCCAAAAAAAAAAAAAAAAAAAAAACCCTTACTCGGTAAAAATGCGTAGCGCTAAAAGTAAAATTCAGCAATAGAGGGTTAGAACAACCGAGATGTAATTTATTACTAAAACGTTTTCGTATACGCGGGACTTTATAAGACAGCAACATTGCCTTATTGTTTTTAAAAATCTGGCGTATTCAAGAGGCTTATTCAATAACTCTCGTATGGATGTAGAATTTAAATGGGGTAAAGAGGGTTACGTTTCGGTTTAGTAACTTTGATACGAGACTTGAGAAGAATACGAAAATTGGAGGGAAGGTCTTACAACCTCTACTAATAATATAAACGCGGAAGTAACTGTGTAGGTTTGTCTATCTTTTACACTTTCACGTGTAAACCGCTGAACCGATTGTCATGAAATTCAGATATATAGCCTGCGATATGGAGAAGGACATAGGCTACTTTTTAAAGCGATAAACGACACCCACGCGGGCGGATCCGTGGACAAAAGCTCGTAGGATATAAATCCCATAATGCTCTAAGACTTCATCATAATCAGCGTATAATTTGCCCACTGCTGGGCCACAGGCCTCACCTCTTTGAGAAGGAGTAGACTATATCTACCATGTGGGCCCAGTGCGGGATGATAGATGTTAGATTTCTTTGAATGTTTGTTTCTGTCGGTTTCGTCACGATGTTTTCCTTCGCGCCGTTTTGAGAGCAGTGGTAAAGAAATCAAAATTACAAAGTAAAGTGCCTTCCTGGGTTCGAACTCTAAGACTTGCTTGCGTATAATTAAATAATAATAATAAAACCAGCCTGTTATTGTTCTATTTAAAGGTCTCTTCTCATACAGAGAAGACACAAGCAGCGCAAGCGCATCACCACGCTTATTCAAAACGTGTGATTTTTATTGGTGTTTTACATAAGCGAATTTAAACAAATTAAGAATTCTAACAAACTTAGTATTTTGTCAAAATTGTTACGAATATATTATTAACTCTATTTCAAATATAAAGTCTCAAAATAACTAAAGACAGTATTTTTTTTTAACCGTATAACATCCTCAAATGAAACGGAAGCATTCTAAATTTGCTACCAAATGGATACAAAGGATCAAAACCGTTTTAGTTGCCGCCACACAGTAGGACAGCCAAGTGTATCTCCTCGAACACTGCCGTTCGGTAAACTAATCAATGTTCTGAATAGAGTTGCACGATACCAACACGATGTGAGCGGTCGTGTTAGGTAAATGGCACGTAGAACTTGAGCCTGTCATTCTGGTCTGGATGTAATTATAAGACACACAAAGGATCAAGATTGTTGGCAGAGTTTGACGGTAGGATTTAGGGTTGAAATTTATTTTGGGTACCGTAGTGTTGAATGGGGCCTGCTTGGAAAACCTTAAATGGACTTCGAACCCAAGTAGGTCGCAGCAAAGACAACCTCCACAATTGCGGGTTCATGGACGACTCAGATCTCCGGTGTGTATGCGGCGTAACGTCTCTCTACAGATAATGGCTCACCTTCCATCTTGCACCGCACACGCGAGGACTTAATGGCTGCATCAGAGAGCGGTATTCGCGTTGCTGAATTTTGGGCCAAACAAATTTAAATAACCAAACCTACATATCGTGTTATTTTTGCCATCGACACGCTCCGAAAAAGCAAGGAGGTACAGATGTAATCCATTTTAAATATTACTCTTCACTCGGATTTCAAAATTGTCTCTTCTAAATACAGATTACTCAATGATCTGATCTAGGAGCTAGCAGAGCAGCGATTCACCCAATAATTCGTCGTCTACATCATGTAATTAATAATGCATACTACCTTGTAAGTCCCTCATGTGCTACGAAACCTATTTGAACCTAATTATAAATATTAAATTTACTTATTATCTTCCGAAATCGACCCTAGTATTTTTTTACAAATCTTCCCCGTTAATTTTCATTTGAAAGAGATTTCACTAGGGCTTCTAAAAATATTTTTATTATTAGGTTATGTTGTTTTGTTTTCGTCCACACTAAAACAGCGTTCAATTAAAGTTAAATTGATTAAAGCTAAATTGCGACCTCAATACTCAATACTCAAATTTTATTTGCCTTAATTTGACCTTCAATCTAAGCGGATGCAGTTGAATACCAGTATTTTACGTGGAACGACTTGCTTTCTGACTTCTACAATCCAGTTAACGGGTAACTCGATACCACTTAGTGAGATTGGTTACCACCCGTAACGACTGTCAAATATCTACGTATGACAGCCGGGACCAACGGCTTAGCGTGCATTCCTAGGTAGGGAAGGGTCTCGATATGTCACTTATCTACGAACCGACGAACCGATGCGTCCGACCCATGCTTATTATTTTAGGTCCGAGCCCCTTCGCCGAAACGCTTTCTAAAAGATGAAAATCATTTAGAAGTTAATAATAAAGTAAAAAATAAATGAGATCGCCCCGACCCCAACAGTATCAAGAACGATAGGTAAGTTATCCTATTACCTAGCTGTCAAATATAATTTTGTTCTACAATCATCTGTATCAATTTCAATAGAGTTAATAATAATGAAGAAGTATTACGTTTTTTGTAGTGAATTTAAATGTAAAGAATGTAACAAGGAAAGCTTTCTTAAGGTACTATTTAATTTTAGTTTCATCAGAGAAGTCGACTTTTTATTAATAAATCGGCCCAGTGCTGGGTAACACGTTTTCGGGTGTCTGACGACCCGTAACGGCTGTCAAAAATCCACGAATGACAGCCGGGACCAACGTTTTAATATGCTTTCCGAGACACGGAGGAGTCTCGGTATATAAAGATAGTCACCCATCCACAGACTAACCTAACCTAACCGCAAGCGTAGCTTAACCTGATCGATCTGTGTTATTACGTAGCCAGGAGCCCCTCTATATATACCGTGACATTTTAGTCGCCTTACAACGGCAGCCCACTTCATATATCCATTGACTACAATACATTGAAATAATAAAAAAAAAAATTTTGGAACTTTTATGAATAATTTAAAAAAATATTCACTAAGACGCATGACGCAGTTTGAAACACCCTGATATGGAGATGGAATGTAATGGTATAGGTATCTTCTACCCTTTGATACGTAAACATTATTAACAGGGTGTTTCATAATAAAATTCTAAAGCATTATTTGTTATTCTTTGTACTTATCATCTTAATTAATGGTAACAATTTTTAATCGTGCCTAGAGGTGATTTATGTCGGATACATTGAGTGGACCATCTTTGTAAGACGACTAAAATTTCACGGTGTATATTTATTGCTCAATGGACCTGCACCCTAATTGCGTAACTCACGATTGATCATAATTGGTTTCGTCTTCACAGTTAAACAATATTCCTTGCGTTATTTATGTTGTCGAACAGACACATTTTTCGAACATATGAAGCAATGGTTTAACAATCCGTTTCAAAACGATACAGATTATGATGAATCGTGAGTTACGCAATTAGGGTGCCGTTCTTGACCCCGATCAAGCCTGATAGAAAGCGATGGATGAGCTCTAAAATTGAGAGAGCGTGCCCAGAAGATGCTGGTTCACTTTTTCCCAGACTCATTAGTCATTAGGTTAGTACCCGTCTCTTCTTTCAGTCGTTTATGAAATAACACTAAAGGATGTTTCACTTGGGGGCGGGAAAAGGCAAAAATGGATTTATATTCCAGTAAACTAACTGTAGTAGCTGAAACGTCAAACTTAGTTTAGAAACCGACCCCAACAAAGCTAGGCAGAAGATGATGAGGATTCTATTGCCCCTTATCCCACTTTTATTTGTGGTCCGCATCATGTCTTCCAAAAATACTTCTGTATTAGTCGGCATTTCGGTAGTCACCTCTCTAACCATTATCATCTTTCACACAGTCCATTTAACTTAATGATAATAAACTATTTGAGTGGTTCCTAAAAACTGTGTCTCATTATTTAATTTGGTATAAGGACCGTACAAATAATATCTACTATCATTCATGTCTTTAGTAAAAAAAAAAACAGTGCAATGGTAATTACACTGTTTAATGTATGCAGTCAAAACCTTTGATATAACATTATGGCGTTGAGTCAGTCGAGTGACGTCTCATGTTTGTAAAGGCACACGGGATGTTTATAGACGTGTGACGTCACAATAAATTTAGCCAATCAAAATCGTCCAAATCTCAAAACAATACAAGATTATTTTGGGTTTTTTAGTGAAAATATTAAAAAAAAAATGTGTGTTTCATGCAAATTGCTTTTAAAATCCATAATACATCCACCACTTTTCTAATTGGCAAATTGCCTGTTTTGCTATTGAATTTCCTTTGACCGAAAATAGTAAAAGTTTTAAGTAAATCATTACCTACATCTCTTGAAAATAATGGACGGCAAACAACTAACACAACTCATTAATAACTAAGTTACCAATAACCTTAAATCCTCATACAGAAATTATGACGTGAAAGCTAAGAATGTGTAAATCTGGGATTTTCCACCGACGGTAATGTATAGTGGAGAATGGATGATCTCCAACTATTGATTAACCTTACTTCGCACATTCATTGACAAGGGACCCGTGAAGAATCTAATTAATTCTACTGACATATTTTTGTTTACTGACCATTGTGTATTTGGAATCAAGTGCCTTTACTAATTTACTTTTTATTTTGTAATTTTTTATTTTTATTTTATTTTATTTTGTACATTTTATAAATTTGTACGCCATACGGGTGAAACATGCACGCATGAAACATTAATATTGTGACATCCTGCATGCTTAATTTGCATGTATACACATGTTTTTGACAAATAAAATTATCTTTATCTTTATCTTTTTTATCTTTGTGAATGGATGGATAATTATAACTCTATTATTTTGTGAGTTTGTTATCCCATTATAATATCAGTAAAGTTGACCTGACGGACCAGGGAGGACATCCATGATGATTATCCACCCCGGAACGAAAACGTAAAAAAAGATTGTTTGCTTTGGCTAGTCGGGAGTAGCCAGTATTGTTCGCGCGACAATCACTAGTGTCATTGTCTAGTCACACCGTTAACGTGCTAGTACCTAGTCACACATATTAAAAACTGGCTTCTGCCCGCAAATTCGTCTGCGTCAACTTGCTTGCTCCTCCAACCCACCCCGTCGCATCGAATCGCCTGGCCGCGCGAGTATTCGTGAGTTTTTTTCTTTTTGCTCAGCTCCTAAGGGACCTAGCGTGTTATATAGCCTTCCTCGATAAATGGGCTATCTAACACTGGAATATTTTTTCTAATCGGACCAGTAGTTCCTGAGATTAGCGCGTTCAAGCAAACTAACAAACTCTTCAGCTTTATATATTAAAGTCATCATCATCATTTCAGCCGAAAGACGTCCACTGCTGGACATAGGCCTCTCCCAATTGGGGGGTTTTGCCATAATCGCCACGCTTGGCAGGCGGGTTGGCGATCGCAGTATGGTAGTAAAATGCATAGAGAACGCTGCTGCCCATTCTCTAGTAAGTCCCTTAGTCGCCTTCTACGACACCCACGGGAATAAATGGGATGGTGCTATTCTTTTACGCCCGGCGACACATACGGGACATATTACGGGATATATTAAAGTATAGATTAAAAATACAGCCTAATATATATAAACATATTTTAACAAAAAAAAAAAAAAAAAACATCCGACTTCCAAAAAAAAAGAACTATAATTTCGTTAGTCGAAACGAAATAACAACCTCCTCGTTCGGTTAAAATTGCATTTAGTATGATCAGGTACCTTGCATGGCGGCTGGGAGAGACTGGGTTGCGATAGGATGAGACTAATAGTATGACTGGATGGACGTCCATGTTCGATACAAAAATATTGTATTCGTGTATCTACTGACGAGATAAAGCTCCCCCGCCTACTAAGGAACCCTCCACTATCAAAGTCCAATGTAGAACTATCTTAACATCACTGGAGGAAACCTTTTGATGGATTATAGCAGAAAACTTTCCGCTTCGCCTCCCACTGAAATTAGTTTTACCCAACTTTTATATTGTCTATGTGTGTTACCCTATTACTTCTGTGTATTAAATAGTCTGTGTACTTATAACAGTAAGTATGAGGTTTGCATGTGTGTTTAACAACTCATTTAATTGTGGTACCTAGGTGGCGAAAGTGAATGTTGTTGGGTACGTAAGTACCTACTTACGTAACCACCAAAAGGGGCTGATGGGCTTGGGCCAAGTGATAACAACAGCACGATCTGAACGATCAGGTTAAGCTAAGCTTGGTGCGGTTGGTCAGTGGATAGGTGACCATCTTTACATACCAACACTCCTCCGTGCCTCGGAAAGCACGTTAAGCCGTTGATCCCGGCTGTAATTCGAGGATCTTCGATAGTCGTTACGGCTCGTCAGAAGCCCGAAAGTCTGACAATCAGCCATTACCAAAGAGATAACATTACCCAACAGAAAAGAGAAAAGATGGCCGATGGGGCCGAAAGGTTCTGCAGTGGTGCCCGTGGACCGGAAGACGTAGCGTTAGCACAAGGTGACCTTGTGAAGGCTACAGGAATCCGCTGGATGCAGGAAGCACAAAACTGGTCGAAGAACCGCTTCTTCGAGCAGCTTTGTGCTTCCTGCATCCGCAGCTTGGGTGAGCCCTAGGTATATCTAACAGTGGATGTCTTTCGGCTCATATGATGATGAGTATGACGTCATTCGCCAGTAAATTGATCCTATGTGGCAGCTACAGATCGTCTATAAACCTCTAGCCTTAGTTTTAACGTGTTCTGTATTTAAAAAAATATTGTGTTTGATGTGATGAAGTGACAAAAGTGTCACTTGCCTGTTTTCATCACAGGTATAACTTTGAGGGTACCTCATTTAATTACTTAGGGATTGTTAAAGTGTTTCTATAAAGAAGGTTGCAAATATTACTATGCTGTCACACAGGGTAGCAAGGACATCGACGCGAAACCTGTTACCATAAATTCAATACGACATAATTCTGGAACCTGTACGTAAAAGTTTTCGTCATTTTTTTTTTTTTTATCTCGTGTTTCCTACAAAAATGCAATACCTAAATGGTCAAAATACATGGAACTGCATTTTTTTTTTCAGTGTCAGGGTTTTCATCGGGGGAGTCATTGGGGTTCAGAATCATGTACCTAAATACTGAATTCTTGGTAACAGGTTGTGCACCGATATCTCTGCCACCCTTTATATTTTCATGAAGTGACATCAGAAGAAAAAAAAACTAAAATCAAAAGTCATTTATTCAAACTAGGCTGAGAATCAGCGCTTTCTGAACGTCAAAATTACATAAGACAGTCCCCCAAAAACGCCCGCTCTTCACCACTTCCTAATGCTTTCGCTGGGAAGAAGAAGTGGCGCAACAAACTACCCAGCAGCACAGCTGTCTGTTATGTTAGAAGAACTTGATTCTATACAATAGTAGGTAATTAACATTACCATAAATTTACCAAATGTCAGCTAGCACACGCCAATAAATCAAAAAAATATTGAAAACTGTAGGTAGGTACTCAAGCAGAAATAAATAATAATAAGAAAATAAAAAGAAACGTAAGCAAAAGTAACAATCTAAATAAAAGCCTACAGGCATAAAGGGCGTGCTCGCTTACAAATGCAATTCTGCATTATGCAAATATAGCTATAACAAAAGTTAAAGTAGGAATTTTGGAATAAAATTTATAAAAAAATTATACAACTAACAATAACAAAACCATGGTTAGCAAGACGACTCTTTTTATACGGCAATCTAAGTACTTAGAAAAACTTACAGAACGCCAATCAAGAAATTAGTTCTGCAAACAATCTAATACGCAATCATTTCTCCCACGCAAACAGAAACCCAACAAACTAAGTCAGTAACAAAACTGTTAACATTTCTATTTATACCCCAGAAAACATCTTAAAAATTACGAAATCACAACCTGTTACATAAGTTTATAGGGGAAAGTATAAAAAAATCGCGAACCAAGCTTCAGTAACTAAAATTTAACGTAAACATTTACGTAAAGGCAAGAGTTTAATGTTGGACTCCGAAAAAGTCCGACAGAATCCTTTGTGAACTTTTCGAGTCCAAATGACTATTTCCTTTTGAGCACAGAGTGGGCGAGACTCGAAAATGGTGACTAAAGTACAAATAAACCCAGAGAAGTGAACTGCAGAAGTTGTGTGTCGGAAGTTATTTTTGGGAAGAAGGACTTTTCAAACGTCGTACATAATAAAATTGAGGTGTTACTAAATCAGCTGACTATTCAGTTAATATGAATTTTTGAAGCAGATTTATTCAGTACTCATTAAATGATAAATGATTTTATTTCTGTAAGAAGGTTTGTACAAACACTTTTACACGTCAATCATATTTTTTTAAACTAGATGAGGTCGGCGTATCCTTTCTGACTACTCTGCAAAGAAAGGCCGAAACAAACTCAGAGGTCACAGTCTCTTTTAAAGACCTGACATAACATTGGTCAGATCATGTGAAGACAATGTGGATTGGTGTCTGAAATGATCTTTTAAGGAAAGAACCACACGGATTGAGTGGACCTGTCCAATCAGTGCATGCATTTATCAGTAATCATGCAGCTCAACTCAGAACTTGAGGAGCTCAACGATTTGACGAACAATACCAAAGAAAGGACATCTTGGCAGGCTGCATAAACTTCTCACTACCAGATTAAATAAAAACAGCCAAGTGAAAAGGAAAATTAAGGACATTCTATCTTCTAAATAAGGACGTTCTATTATCAATAAATGTGATAAAAATCTTAAAAAAAAACCGACTATTGAAAAATCACGCTCTAAAAAGCATGAAACAGGCAAATAGTCTCATCTGAAAGCCGTGGTCGTATGCCACTTTGCCCTAAAGCATAATATGATCGCTTACTAACTACTGTTACAATGTATTGTTTTGTTAGGGTAGTTGGAATACGACCAGGTCATGTGTCTTCATAAACCCCATAACATAGGCCTCCGTTTTGCTTCGCCGTAGTCGAGTTAAGAGTCAAAAAACGTATGTGACCAACATAAGCTACCGGCAAAGTTGTAGTAAAATCGAAAGTAATTTATTCAAACTCTCAGACTAGTTTGAATAAATTACTTTTGATTTGATTTTGACTCTCAAGTCAGCATATTTTGAACGTCAAAATTACATAAGACAGTCCCCGCCAAAACGCCCGCCCATCACCACTTCCTAGTGCTCTAAATGGGAAGATTTAGCGCAACAAACTCCCCAGCAGCACAGCTGTCTGGTAAGTTAGAAGAACGCGATTCTGTACAATAATAGGTAAGTAATTGAAATTACTAAAAACAAATAATAAAATTAAATTATTTGCCATATGTCAGCTAGCACACGTCTATAGTGTAGGAAAAACGAAACGCTTTAAAAGTAATTACAACTAGTTTAGGCCCTCTACTGATACATTTTTTTTTTTTTTTTTGGCCTTGCACTATTCGTGCTTATTGCCACTAACAATATTTTATTTGATAAAAAACGTAAGAATGAAGTACTCGCGAAATTATAAAATATTACAACAGGAAATTTGGAAATGGAAAGGAGATTAGTTACTATAATTATAACATAAACATACAAATAATAAATTATAATAAGGTGATAGTAGGGAAATAAATATAATACAACAGAAAACTGTGGCGCCACCCGGTGGCCCAACAAAGAGGCCGATTGTACGTAGAAGTCTGCTGAATGTGACCACACTTGGCAAACTGGCGTTTTTTTTTTATCAAACAATTCCAAAATCAAACATCAATCTCCTCGCGTATGTCAAGTTGTCAACACCATAGAAACAAAGTCGACTAGAAAAGTCTTTATGATCCACAAAGCGAACCTAACGCGTTTGTTTTGCCGTGTGTACGAACACCTCCCATTGTCACGTGAGTCACGTCAATCCAGTCCGCTTTGTGGGACAAACTCAACGATAAACAGAAATGACTGAAACCTTTGCCATAAAACGAGAATTAAGTTAGTGGTAAAAGCGTATTTTAGTTGTAAAGGATTAACATTCTTTGTGCTCGAAAATTTCGTTTGGAGGAGTGCTTCTAGTAGAGCTTTTCAGGTCTTGGGTCCGTGTTGTTATTTCATCATTTTTGTAGAGTCTTGGCTTTCAGAAGAGGGTTCGATTGGGTTAAGTGATAGTTAAGTGCAATTGACTTTGGCAGTAGAAAGTGAAATATTATGGAATAAAAATCATGTACTTACAATATAAGTGGAATATCGGTGGGAACGTGTAAATGGCCTTCAATTTCATATTGTTTAATAACACTGTTTATGTTAGTTACACAGTACCAGCAATAACGTATAGAGTTAGCCCAAATATGAATATTCTCTAAGTTAATGGATAAATTTAATTAAAAATTTAATGGAACCTAATACAGTTTCCATTTTCTGTTTCAAAATTTTTTATTGAACACTCTAATGTAATGATAGCGCCTCTTTTTAAGAACGTCAAATTATTCCTCAAAATACTAAATAGCCAAGTAACTGTGGTTAACTTGGAAATAGCAGTTGGTCACAATGTTAACCTTACCCATTTTGGTACCCTAGCGTCGTTACTGTTACAAATTCCGATCGCGCATGGTTGGTCACAGTTCCAACTTTGATCGGAGTACTATCACTTAGTTATTGCGACCAATTACTGTGAGAAAAAGCAAGAAAGCTAAAAAGAGGCTCAATTACTTAAAAAGTGTAAAACATTTGGATCGCAGAAAAAAATATTGATGCGCTGTTAAACATTTCCCATTCCAAAGCTCCAGATAAACTGTTATGCACATCAACTAGTTAAACAGTAATTTGAGGTCTCTATAATATTTAGGTATCATATAACACAGCAATATGCGCATCATAGTTCTTATACTCCCAAGAATTCTTCGTATAAGATTGTGGAAAGTAATCTCGTTCAATCTAATATTATTCTAGTCCCAGCGTCTGAGTTCATACGCGATATTGCATTCGTCTACTTGTGAATTTTGTACAACTATGTATATTGGTATTGCAGAGATTGTGCAATGATGAGAGACACAAATTGCTTTATAGATAGTTTAAATGTGTTTTAAATAAATACTAGTTTCTGCTTACATAAGAGGAAGCCTGAAAGTGGCACCGATAACTGAAAAGTTGTGTGGAAATCGGTTGTCATGGTTGGGCATGTGATACGGAGGAATGAGGAAAATGTCGTGAAGAAAGTTTTGAATATGAATGTTGATGGCTATAAGAGTAGGGGGAGACCAAAGCAACAATGGATGGACTGTGTGAATGATGATATGGTTGGAAAGGGTGTGACTACGGAGATGACGACTAATAGAGGAGTGTGGAAGACAAAGACATGTTGCGCCGACCTCAAATAAATTGGTATCAGGCCAGGAAAATAATGATGAGTACAATAGTTTCTGCTCACATCTTCGTTCATGTGGAAGTCGTAAGATGTATAATATGTTAAAATTACAGCCACATTTTTATGAAACTCTTTCGCTCGCCTGCGCTATTTCTTTGCTTTCGCTTAGTTTTCTTTCTGACTTGTTTTTTTTTTTTCCTTTTTGTCGGCTCCTTGGGTTTTTAGCGTGATTACACACCTTCCTTAAAAATAGTTAAAATATCAATTGCAAATATATTGATTTAAAATCTAAGGAGTTGCAGAGATTAGCGCGTTCAATCATTCTCTTCGTTCAAGACTCTTCATTTCTATTATTATTACTAAGCTATTAGTATAGTTTTTTTTTAGATGTTTCGTTTTAATCTTCTGTACAAGTAACAAGTGAGTTTTAGCACATGTCAGTAAAAATAAGTTATTTCTAACATGTTCAAGCAAGCAAAATTTTCCAATGCAGCATTTCTTATCGCACTATCACCATTTGACTTTCATTCGATATCATTATCAAGTTCCAGAACTGCAGATTTTAGTACATTTTTGTCGTAAACTCCAAGTACTTTCTACTTTTCAATACCATCAACGTTTTTGGTAAACGACATCGTGTCTGCTATTCTGCAGGTTCTAGTCTTCACGTAAAACTACTGACTAAGCGCTGACATTGCATTTGAGTAACATTCGCTGAATTAGAAGGAAAATGTGGTTTGGGACAGTTTAATTATAGTAGTGTTGTCTTATTTTTATGCTATATTACCTTAGTCATGGAACAGTAGAAGATTGCAATTGATTATTATTTGAATTGACAAATGTTTAGGTAAAAGTTATATGACGCCAAAAAATGAATTAACATGACAATAAATCCAGTAAGTAATGCTACAGAAAGCGGCAAACACGTAGCCAAATTTATGATCGATCAATGCAGATTGCTATCATCAATGCAGATTGCCATGACGCGCTTAGAAAAAAAATACAAATAATGTACTTATGGATTTAAGGAAAAACTGCATTAAAACTCTTACACACTGAAACAGACTGATATTTTCGTTTTCCCCGCACTCCAATATAAAAACTAGATCAGATCAGCACACAGTATCTCACACAGCAATCGCACACAATCTGATAGCCCAGAGGCGTGGCGTTAAACCTGGCAATCTCATCTGGATCGCTCGCTGTTTGCTCTGATGCAAAAACAAAGAACTGGCAATCATACCACGTAACGTAGACACGGATTGTAAACGGAATGGAATGATGCACAGGAATGGAAGGGAATCTGTATTGACAATGGTGACTAGATTCTTTTTTTAAATTAACTTACGAACATTCTAATGGCTAGGCACAGGTGAATCTATAGTACACTCATTTTTCGCCAGTAGTTCGATGTAATAGAGGGCGAGCATACTAACATCAACCGGCACCAATTCAGGCTTCAGGCTGTTACTGAAAAAATCTTGAAGCCCACTTTACCCGACAGTAAACATTCTGTAGAAGAAAAAATAGAACTTAGCCGTGCTAAAATGAAAAAGATGATACTGACAATATTGAAAAGCATGAAATTCAAAGTATGCATAAAAGGTATGGAATTCGGGCTGCTAATGAAAAAATCCTTATGGAAAACCGAAGCTCAGTGGTAAGTCCCGTCTTTGAGGAGTGGCTCGAAAGGCGGCATGGCGTCCTCACCTTCCGGTTGACGCAGGTCCTCACCGGACACGGTTGTTTCGGGAGGTTCCTGTTTCAGATAAGGCGGAAGGAAACGCCCGGGTGTTTTCACTGCGATGATCGCCCTGAGGATGAGGACACAGTGGAGCACACGGTGGAGGTCTGCCCGGCTTGGAAGAGCACCACCGTGGCCTCGTGGAGGCGATCGGCGGCGGCGATCTCTCGCGTCCGGCCCTGGTCCAGGCCATGGTACGGAGCGAGAGTGCATGGGTAGCCGTCACCTCCTTCAGGTAAGCAGTAATGCTCGCGAAGAGGGAGGCGGCACATGTGAGGGAGAGGCAGTAAATGCGCTCTCACGGCCCTAACCGCCGCAGGAGACGCCCTGGCCGTCGGGAATCCCAGGCTGATTTCCGGCCACCGTAAGCGTGGGCTTGCGGACGGCGAGTAATGGGTAGCTCGCTGTCCGGTAAGGACCAAGCCCAGGTCGACGGCGCGTTGTGTGATGTCAACACAAACCGATGGGGCCCGCAAAGGCCGATGCCTGCCAGGGGTGTGGGTTTGTTCGAAAGAGATACCGCCGCCTCTGTCATACAGGCTATTGAGGGAACACGGGTGGGTTTTAGTCAGTAAAAGTCTGACACGCCGTCCTGCTCCAACCAGAGCGGCAGAAGTTATTTGATGATTTCCCACCCAAAAAATAAATAAATGGAAATACTGTAAAAAAGCTATAGAAGAAAAAAACAGAACTTAGCCGTGCTAAAATGAAAAAGGTTGTACTGACAGTGTTGAAAAGCACGAAATGCGAAGCATAAATAAAAGGTATGGAAATATAACATTCATCACTGGACCCGTTGCCGTTGCCTTCAAATAAACTCGTATTGTTGAACACGTGAAACACTTTTAGTAAAGTCTTTTATAGTGAACAGGTGAAACTTATGTATAAAATTTATTAAGTGAAAGTTCTGAAGTTGTTATAGATAAACAAAACAAACAAAACACTAGAGATAACTGGAAATTGAAAAGATAGGTGAAGTAACGGAAATGATAAGGGAAGTGCAATAAAGCTACAATACTAGTAAGGCAGACATTCGTGAAGAAATAACCACAGATGTGGTGGAGTGACACAACTCAATACAGGAATGAGGTTCCGTATTTACTATTAAGATAGCTCCGTAATGTATTTTTTTTTTTTTTTTTTGATGTTGGGGGAAATCATCAAATAATTTCTCCCGGGGAGCAGGAGGGCGTATCAGATTTTCACTGCCTCAAACCCACCTGTGTTCCTTTAGGTGGCTGTGTGCTGGGGCCCACGGTATCTCTTTCGAACAACCCACACTGATGGAGCTCTGTGATGTATCGAGATAGAAAGTAACCATACACAGAATTATTTTTTGTATCCGACTGCCTCTACCCACTACTTGTGGCATACAAGCCTTTCAGGCGTAATACTAAACACAAAAGCATGAATATTGGAACAATGCTCTCAATTTTATACAATAAAATATGTGTAGAACCCTTTTTATGGATTGAATTCTTATTGTAAGTAACAGGACGGTGGAATATATCATTTTATTTCTTCGTCCTTTTCTCGATATTTAAAGAAAAAGGTGGTCTGTCCAATTTACTCGTAAGCTACGACCAACTCCTGCTACGCACGGCTTACGAAAAATCGATGTTTAATATGATTGTATACACACTTGCAACCGCCCGGGAGATTTCTTGTTTTTGACAGAAAATATATCCCATACCTTCACATCACCCCCCCCGAGTGGGTTCCCGCATTGTCGTTGCGGGGGGGCTCAGTAACCGTGGATGCCGGCCACGGTGAAGCCAAGAGGAACCCAAAGGTGGGGCCGCTCGTCAGGGCTTTTGCCTCAAAGCCGACGACGTAGCGGCCAAAAAGTAGGTTGCGGTGAGGTGCACCGCAACTGAGGTGGGCCGCGATGTCGAATGGGAGGCATCGCGGCTGAGGGTTACGGGCTGCGGTAGAGGAGGAGTGCCGGTGCTTGTGAGCAGCGCTCTTCCCTTCCGTGGCCTGGACGGGGCCGCCACCGTTTGATGGCGGACGCGGTGGGGCCGCAGGGGAAGAGGAGTGTCGGTATAGCGTTAGCCGCTCTCCCTATCCTCTGCGGCTGAAAAGTGGTAGACGGGACGGCGCGTTGTGTTCCACACGCGCGCCGTCAAAGATGTCAGCAACCACCGATGGGGTCCGCAAGGGCCGATGCCTGCCAGGGGTGCGGGTTTGTTCGAAAGAGACACCACAGCCCCTGACATACGGGCTACTGAGGGAACACGGGTGGGTTTTAGTCAGTAAAAGTCTGACACGCCCTCCTGCTCTACTCAGCAGGAGAAGTCATTTGATGATTTCCCACCCAAAAAAAAAAAAAAAAAAAAATACCTTCACATCACTCGCCCACGATCTTACTTCGTTTTCTCTTAGCGCTCTCTCTGACTTTTGTTCTTTTTACTTGGGTCTAGGCTCATAACATAATTTTAAATAGCCTATTACCATCCTCAAGAATTGGGCTATAAAATGCAAAAATAATTCTCCTAATTCGACTGGTAACTCCAGAAATTATACCCCCTCTGCCAGGGTCACGGATTTGTTCGAAAGAGTTACCGCCCTCCTGCTCCACCCAGAGGAAAAGTCATTTGATAATTTCCCATGCAAAAATGTACCCCCTACATACAACCTACAAACTCAGACATTTTACCTCTTTACTGTAGAAGAATTTGAAAATATTGTTAAAGTAAAAGAGTAACCGTGGAGTTTCTTGCCGGCTCTTCTCCATAGGAAACAACAATTTGGAACCGTGCACCTAGCTTCTGACGTTTCATAAGTGCCCGTGCAGGTTTATATGAAATAAAAATATTTTGATTTGATTTGAAGTATTTAAAACT
The DNA here is from genome assembly GCA_949987655.1 of Polymixis flavicincta. NCBI lineage: Eukaryota > Metazoa > Arthropoda > Insecta > Lepidoptera > Noctuidae > Polymixis > Polymixis flavicincta. The sequence continues at coordinate 7,655,403 of OX465187.1, forward strand.
TCATGGAAAATTATCTAAAAGATAGTGACAACCGGATCAAAATCCGTTGTGCGATTTAAGAAGTCAAACAGGTGGACATGAAAAGTAACATCAATTTATAATAATATGACATACAAATAAAAAAATTGTCTATGTTCGAGACAAGTTTAATTATGTTTTTCAAAGACTTTATCAACGTCACATAGCTTTGAAAGAAATTGTAGTTAGAAACTAATTTACGAAAATCGGATCAAAGTTTCAAAGGCGAAATATTTGTTGCAAATTCTACCAGTTTTGATAAAATCTGATTTATTGTTTATTTTCAGAAAACAAGTGTAATATCTCATGCTGAATAGCTGATCATGAAACGAACTCAGCTGAAATTTCTCATTTGACTTTTCATATTGTTCGTTTCACGATATCAACAAGAATAATTTATTATTTAAACACTAGAAATGTTCATGTTATTTTTAAAGCTGAACATAGCGTATGAGTTCATTGTTGTCATATAAATATTTGTTCGCAGAAAACGACAAAAACATGAAGTGATTTTAAATATCTGCTATTTTATTTTAGCTGTGCCCGAGGCATCGCCCTCTTGGACATCAGAAATTTTCCCACGGGAACGTGCTTCTAGGACAAAGTAGCCTTTGTTATTCCTTTTAACATCAGCTATCTGCCAGTGATAATCGGTTCAATTGTTTCAGAGATTAGCCGGAACAAACCGACAAACATACTGACAAAACATTTTTTTTAAATATTTATAAGTAACGTATATTCTATATATGCATTTAGTAGAAAACTATTATTTTGATCGTTACAAACAGACGCTTTCTCATTTATATAGATTATGTCCTCCTAAAGGAAATTTTAATAGTAAAATAACGAGCTACTTTCAACTCAATGCTAAACTTCAAAAAACCTCTCGTAAAGCCTCAATAAATATTCAAAATGGCCGAAACAGGGACGAATATTACCTAAGTCGTTTCAGACCGTTGAGGTTCGCCGGCACTATTATATTCAATGCAGCCGGCAGTTTGTCCTACCACAACCTGTTTTTACTTGTCACCATTTAGTTATAGACCTTCTGGGGGAACATCATCTGCGGTCCTCATCATCTGCCTAGCCTTTTCCCAACTATGTTGGGGTCGGCTTCCAGTCTAACCGGATGCAGCTGAATACCAGTATTTTACATGGAGCGACTGCCTATCTGACCTCCACAACCCAACTATTGGTTACGACGAAACCTCTTGGTAAGACTGCACAACAAGAAGATCATCGTCTGTGGCACAGTATTACCAATTCAGGAAGGAAAGAAAAAGTATTATTTTCCTATGATGCTGAATATTTACTTTCTGTAAGTAATAGTTCTGATGCTATTTCCAAAGAATATAGATTAATTGCTTATAATTAATCTTGGAGTATAAAACGACACAATTAAATAAATATTTCTTGTAGTTTATTCATTATTCACTATTCATAATTCAAATAATTAATCACAATCTCATTATTTAATTTAATCTTTTTCATAATGCAAAATAATAGAAATTAAATGTAGTTATTAATATTTTAGTTAAATAGTTTATGTACTTACTTACTTTTACTTTAGATTCTTTTACAACTTTTAAATTTAATTTAATTGCTTTAATAATCAATGTTGGAACACCGACGTCTCCTCTCTCGGAGGTGGGCGCTAATGGCTGCAACACAGTTTTTTAAACTATAGTAGCTGTTTACGAACACTAAAAATTTGTAAATCTCGTTCTAGTTCCAATAAATATTTGATTTGAGTTTTCGTCCAGAACCCACTGGAAAAATCAAATAAACGCAAATATATCACACCTATTAATATTATAATCATGTAGACTTAGATGCAGTTAACACGATATCTGACGATCATAAAAAACAACCAACATCAGCGGTAAAACTTTTGTTTCCACTAGTCTCTGCTTAAATTAAATCGGGGTGCAACCAACCTCTAGAGAAATAAACGTTTTGATTCTGTTTGTTTTTCCTTTTCTACATCTGTTTTATCTTTATTTGAGATTTCGCATTAGAAAAACCGGTGTGGAATTCAGCGGAGTCGTGTATTTTTTAGTTAAAGTATTTGTATTAACATAAAGCATATGGGAACAAAAAGTAGGAATGGAATTTAGTCATCGATATTGTTGTAGCTTTTCTATGGCAACGAATTCTTTTATAAAAAGCTATGTGTATTGTATGTTTGAGAATCTTCTTTAATCTGATCCAAAATTATAAATCAAACATAAGGCACCTGTCCCACCGAAGATAAGTGACGAATGATTAGAGCTAATAACTAGATACAAGCAACTAGTTGCGAGTGTGGAGTGTGTAATTTGGACAGTTTTGTCAAAAATTAAAATCAAAAGTCATTCATTCAAACTAGGCGTTTGTCAGCACTTTTTGAACGTCAAAAATTACAAGACAGTCCCCCAAAAAACGCCCGCCCTTCACCACTTCCTAGTGCTTTAGCTGGGAACAAACTCCCCAGCAGCACAGCTGTCACAGCACAGCTCAGCTGTCACTGGGCTATGAATGAGTGCGCGAGTGCAACGGGCGTTGCTTCGCACTACACGATCGCGGTTTAATAAATACAAAACTAGGAATGTACCAAACAAGTTTTACTTAGACCCAGCCCGTTCCTTGCTGCCCTCTTCCAATGACGCCCTAAGCCCAGGTACGAACCCCAAGCTGGGTATCCTTAGCTAAGCGAAGAGCTAGCTTAGTTAAACTCGAAACTAAGCGACTACACGTCGCTTAGTATTAAGCCCTGGCCGGAGGCCGTAACTAATGAGAGTTTTCTGAAATCACGTTCACTAGGTGGCAGCACTATGACGTCAGGTCCGGGCACCTGTCAAAAGTGTCAAAGCCCCTACGGACTGAATGGTGAACGAATGAATGAAACGAATGACATCAAATATTTTAAGTTCATTGTCGAACTGAAAGACCTCTTGTCAAAGTGGCGCCAACTGGTGGCTTGAATATTCATAAACACCCTCATTGAGACAGCCCCATAGATTGACCTGTGAGATGTCAATTGCAAACAAAAATAAAATATACCAAGCGAGTCACTCAGCGAGCTAGCGAGTTTCTTCAATGAAAAGAGAGCTTTCTCTGCGACAAACTAGTCAGCGCTCAACTATCAAATCTTTTTTGCTAACACGAGACCTAGAATCATTTGTACGTTTCTTGAGCGAGTAAATTGTAGATAGCCAGTCGTTTTCTTGTCGGAACATGAACCTCATAGGCAGTTCTCATTAATCATTACTCCAAGCTTAGACCTTATTGATTCACGATAGTCGAATTTCATCCATCTATACCCTCTTTGATGAGTAATAAATTATGTGCGAGCTTCGTATCCGAATGTCGACAATGATTTAAATTGCTAGATTTACACACACCGTACTTAGTCAAACGAAAAAGTGTTGTACTGAGAAGAGTGAGGTCACTCATTATTGATAGCGTTTCCATGACAAACAAGTCCAGTTACTGCGCCATTTTGAGTGTGCGAGGTGTCGAAACAAAAGAGAAACGCGATCCCCTTTGCTGTTGTCTTTTCTTGTTACCTGTTTATGAATGAATGTTCGTTTGTAAGTCGCATGAATGATTAACATTGTTCTGCTTGATTCCATCTTTGGAATTAAAAATATAGAGATTTTTTTTCATAAGAAGAAAAATGTCATATCACTTACTTCTTAAAAAGTATGACCTTCTGACCTTAAAGTCTAGACGAAAACTTCTGGAAGTTATGACTCTGTTCAATGTGTGCCGCAATCACTTTGATTGTCCGGACTTAGTTGGGAGTCTGTGTTACATGGTTACTCGAACAGTTCATGTGCGTGAGGTACGCACTCGACGTCTATTTGCTACTAGCCTCTGTAAATCCAACGCTGGCTCGCGGTCACCACTTTATCGTTTGGTGGAGACACAACAATGAGTTTAATTCAATCGACATTCTTTTTCTTAGTAAAAATGTATTTAAGAAGCAAATCCAAGCAATCCTAAAGGATCTGCAAAGTCATTGAAAATAGCGCAATATTTAATAATGGTCTCATATAAATTTAATTAACTTTTCTTTTTTTTTATTAACTTTTTTTTTCTTTCATAAAATGAAAATCCAGATATGAGTTCTATGACAATGACTGTTGTATAGGTATTGTATCTGTGTTAAGCTAGTTTTTAAATACTTTAATTGTAATCTGTGGAGAACGTAGTGGGTAGCATAATTGTTTAAAACTTACCCCCTTATTCATAAACGTTGCTTAAAGTTAAATAGTGATTAGCGTCTGTTTAACCATACATTTTTGACGTTTAAACATCATTTAACTTTAATCATCGTTTATGAATATGGCCCTAAAGATAATTTTATGTCTATCTCTTATTGTGATACTGTTTCTTTTTCCTTAAATAAATAAATAAGAATAACTATGTCATCAATATAAATTATCATTTGAAAAACCGGACGAGTGCGTCTCGGACCACGCACAATGAAGGGTTCTGTAGTTCATCATCATTAACATTTCAACCAAAAGATGTCCCCTGCTGGAGATAGGCGTTCCCAAAGTTCCATGTAAATGCATGCTAAATTACAGCTTTCTAGTACTAAGTTTCTGAGCTAAGCTACGGGCAGATGGATGGATGGACATGGCTAAACTATATGGGTTCCTTTTTTATCTTAAAACACAGCTTTTTTCCAAGTTGTAACCAAACAGATAAGTTAAAATTTTCACTGTTGGACATAGGCCGCCCCCAAAAGGGGGGTTTTGCCATAATCGCCACGTTTGGCAGGCTGGTTAACGACCGCAGTTTGGTGGTAAAATGCATAGAGAGAACACTGCTGCCCATTCTCTAGTATGTCCCTTAGTCGCTTTCTACGACACCCACGGGAAGAAATGGGATGGTGCTATTCTTTTACGTCCGGCACCACACGGAACATTAAAATATATCCTTACTTCTCACAAAATAACTAAAAACTCTCAAAAAAGCTCAACTGAGTTTAGATCATGATCATTTGCCCTTTGGATTTGGTGAAATCGATTCGTTTCATCCAATCATTAATCGAGCTGAGATAATCGTATTTTTCCGCGTCACAAAATTCCGAAAGAGTGACGTCATAAAGCGATAAATACATGGAAATTCACAAATTGTTGAATCAGGAACAGCTCCGGCTGTTTAATTGACGAACTTCGCTCCAGGGCGCGCGAAACGGCTTCCAATCAAAATATATTATGTCCCGAAAATTACTTTAGACGCACTGATAACTATTGAATAATTAATTTTGTATATAATGTATGCGATGGGTTTTAGTTGAATTCTAAATTGAATAAGACTTAAAGCAGTTTTGATTTAAAATTAATGATTGAGTTACGGAGATTGAAGTTATTTTAATAGACTCTGGCACACTCATCAAGGCAATTGCAACTTGCTGGGTAATTGCAACTTGCTGGGTAATTGCAACTTGCTGGGTAATTGTAACTTTAGGTAATTCGTGGTACGAGTTCCAACCCAGCATTCTACAGACCTGCTTGAAAGAGGACTTTTGGCCGAAAGGTCTCATATATCGACGTTTCCTAGGACGGTTACGCGACACTTCGCAGCGATACACGACGCCGACAACCAACAATATATGTATTAGTTTATTATTATTTTTAAGATTTATTTGTGTATTTTAACTATGGGCCTTAGTTGCCTGATCATAAAATGATTATGATTATTATTATAATACACTAATTTAAATCACAATCCGATGATTTTGAAGGAAATTCCTCATCAATTGCTTTACAGGTTTGAAAAATTAGTCTGCGTAGTAATGTAAATGCCGTAATGAACCTGTTTGAACTGTCAAAATGAAAGGAATTGCGTTAAAATATTACTTTATCATCATCATCGTCTGACTAGCCTTTTCCCAACTATTGGGGTTCAAAATTCAACCTCAAAGCATTTATTTCCCCCCCGAGTGGGTTCTCGCAATGTCGTTGCGGGGGGGCTCAGTAGCCGTGGTCTCCCAGCCACGGTGAAGCGAAGAGGAACCCAAAGGTGGGGCCGCTCGTCAGGGCTTTTGCCTCAAAGCCGACGACGTAGCGGCCAAAAAGGGTAGGTAGCGGTGAGGTGCACCGCAACTGAGGTGGGCCGTCATGTCGAATGGGAGGCATGGTGGTTACAGGCTGCGGCGGAGGAGGAGTGCCGGTACTTTTGAGTAGCGCTCTTTCCTTCCGCGGCCTGGACGGGGCCGCCACAGTTTGATTGCGGACGCGGTGAAGCCGCAGGGGAGGGTGACCGAGGGGTCCGCAAGGGCCGATGCCTGCCAGGGGTGCGGGTTGTTCGAAAGAGGTACCGTCGCCCCTGGCACACGGGCAACTGAGGGAACACGGGTGGGTTTTAGTCAGTGAAAGGCTGACACGCCCTCCTGCTCCACCCAGAGCGGGAGAAGTCATTTGATGATTTCCCACCCAAAAAGAAAAACCATTTATTTCAATTAAACCATTTACAGACACTTTTGAATTGTCAAAAAGTCTATCAGTTGGAAAGTTGAAGCTAGGTCCAGCCCATTTCAAATCGTAGATCGCAATGGAGAAGAACGGGCAAAAAACTCCACGGACACTCTTTTAAATCAAATTGGATATTACAATATCTTGGGAACATTATTATAGTTGCTTCTGTATGTTCGGCTTCCAGTCTTACCGGATGCAGCTGTATACCAGTATTTTACATGGAGTGACTCTGACCTCCACAACCTAGGTACCGGGTAATAAGATACCTCTTGAATTGTCTTATAATTATGACTGTAAGTGTTACGCAACTAACGCTGTTCTATTTGTTAAGATATTTTGAGCAAAATATACTTCAAAAACTCACAGACAGTTGACCTATTTTGTCGTCCTTACCCAAAGACGTCCTAGAATTGTCTAGCTCACGTCAAAGGTAATTTATTTGTACTAGGTTGTAGTTAGCTTGACTTTGATATTTTAGTCACAAAGCCTTATAATACACTAGCTTTTGCCAGCGGCTCCGCCCGCGTGGACGTCGGTTATCGCGTAAAAAAGTAACCTATGTCCTTCTCCATATCCCAGGCTATATGTCTACCAAATTTCATGACGATCAGTTCAGTGGTTTAGGCGTGAAAGCGTGACAGACAGACAGACAGAATTACTTTCCCATTTATAATATTAGGAGGGACTAGCTTCGCGTCAAATTTCTTGTTCCTCCGACCCAACCCTCGCTTCGAATCGCCTGCCTGAATACTTTGTATTCGTGACTTTTTTTCATTGTTCGGTAGGGTCTTCACGTGGTGTTATATATAGCCTATAGCCTTCCTCGATAAATGGGCTTTCCAACACTAAAATAATATTTCAATTCCAACCAGTAGTTCCTGAGATTAGCGCGATCAACCAAAAAAAATTTGGGCTTTATATAATATTATAAATAATATAGGTAATATAAATGGGGCTTATGGCTAAATAACAATAGCTGCACGGGTCGATCGACCAGGTTAAGCTACGCTTGCCGCGGTTGGTCCGTGGATGGGTGACCATCTTTACATATCAAGACCCCTCCGTGCTTCGGAAAGCACGTTAAACCGTTGGTCCCGGCTGTCATTTGTGGATCTTTGACAGTCATTAGACAGTCGTCAGAAGCCCGAAAGTCTGACAACCAGTCTTACCAAGGGGTATCGTATTACCCAGTAACTGGGTTGTGGAGGTCAGATAGGCAGTCGATCCATGTAAAATACTATTATTCAGCTGCATCTGGTTAGACTGGAAGCCGACCCCAACATAGTTGGGAAAAAGGCTAGGCAGATGATGATATATATAATATAAATAATTCCATCAAATATGATTGGCGTCGTTTGTCTAGTGGTGGCAAGCCCTACTGCTGGGTCCCGTAGTCTCCGGTTCTCTGCCGAACCCTTTCGAGGAACCAAGGCGTGATGATATGGTATTCCATGATTGCCAAGCAACCCTTTGTAAATGGATTACAGAACATGTCACAAGAATGAGGCATTGTTTTCAAGTTATTATGTTTTCGTAACCTACGTCTTTGGTATTGTAAGGGTTCATATTTCGCTGTTGCTATAGCGTGGTAACTTTATTGTGTCGATACGAGAGTACGAGGGGCTCGAGGCTAAGTTATAACACCCACACAAATTGATGGATGGTCAAAGTACGCTTTTTGTGGTTGGTTCGTGAATTCCCATAAATTAGGTACAAATGGAGACCCATTCCTGCCTCGGAAAGCACGTTAAACTGTTGGTCCCGTATGCCATTCGAAGATCTTGATAGTCGTTTCGGGTCCTCAGAAGCCCAAAAGTCTGATAACCAGTTTTATCAAGGGGGATGACGTTACCAAGGTTATACTGCCGTCCAGAAGCTATAATGCCGTTAACTCGCATATGGTCGATTTTCGTTTTTTAATCATTAAAAAAATCTCTATCTTTCTATCTAAGCAGTATTTTTCTACTAAATATGGATGCCGAGATAAAAAAAAACGCTGTTAACTTGCCTTGTTTGTTATGTTTACTACGCTAAAACGCAGATAAGCAACATTACTAAACTAAAAAGTGACAAAGGGCTTATAATTTACATTTTTACTAGAATTTTACCGTCCGTTGCATAACTAAATAGTATGCATTTGATATTTTTCTGCGTTTTTTTGTCCGTAACTCGAAATATGATTTTGTAGGTTAACGGCAGGGGCATACGGCAGTATAGGCTATCTAACATCACGCTACGACCCTAAGAAACGGTGTACAAAGAAAAAGAGTCAAAGAGAACGCTAAGAGAAAACGAAGTAATATCTAGTAATATCTAGATAGGATAGAGCACTAGAAAGCACTAGGAAGTGTCAAAGGGTGGGCGTTTTTGGGGACTGCCTTATGTAATTTTGACGTTCGAAAAGTGCTGACTCTCAGCCTAGTTTGAATAAATGACTTTTGATTTTGATTTTGATATATTTCATGGTAAAACATAATTATGAACGCGGACAAAGTCGCCGCCAGTAGCTAGTAATTTTATAAAAACGAAACATTTGTGAATTTGTAAGTAGAGGGTAATCTTCGGAACTACTGATCCGAACTTACAGAAAGCTACACTATTGCTAAGTAGGTACATACGAAATGGTTTATGTTAAAACAAGAAAAACAAGGACGAAGTCACGCGCAGAAGATATCAGAAAAAAACTAGATACATTCCCATTTGCGTTAGATCGAGTAACAAAAACTGAACAACCCGGTATCGATGTCAAAGACAATAAATAAACCCAACATGTATTATTTAGAAGTCTTTCAACACATTGCCCATCTCATTTTTCGAGTCGCGTAACATTACATCTGAAACAAGAGCTCTTGAAAAAATCTCACGTTTAATTCTTTTCAAACAAATTAAGCAGTGTTTTCATGTAATTACTGCTAGTCCACAATGAGGTAATTAGTGTAATTAATTATTTTTTTCTCATTAAATTTCAGTTCATTTATTTCAATTAGTTACTAGAAGACGGAGAAATTGGTTTGGAATGATTCGTTGATCAAATAATTCGGTGTTGTAAGCCGAAAAATAATTTACTTTCTTAGAATTTTGTCTCAAGGAAAAATTATCCGCCTAGCCTTTTCCCAACTATGTTGGGATCGGCTTCCAGTCTAACCGGATGCAGTTGAATACCAGTATTTTCCATGGAACGACTGCCAATCTGACCTCCATAACCCAGTAACTGAGTAATACGGTACTCCTAGGACTGGTTGTCAGACTTTCGGGCTTCTGATTACCCGTAACGACTGTCAAACATGTGCAAATAAAAGCCGGGACCAATGGCTTAATGTGCTTTCCGAGGCACGGAGGGGACCATCCATAACATATCGAGATGAGTTGATGATAAGGTCGACCATTCACAAACCAACCCCGGCAAGCGTATCTTCGTACAACCACGTCGCTGCTATTATTGACCCACGAGCTCTCTCTTTCGCGTAGACAAGGAAAATAATTATGAACAATAATTACTATATCGTAAAGTGACTACGACATAATTATCTCGGGTTCCTGGGGTCTGGACCTTTGAAAGGCGTACGAGGGGCCAAAACCAACTCGCAGAGGTCCGTTTAACACTTTCAATTAAATGTATTTTATGGGTCTTAAAAATAAATAGAGAAATTTTCGTGTCCCGCCCTTCAGGTAAAATAAGCGTTATGTTATATGAAACGTAAATGATAATTTATTTCTGTAAGTAGGTTTATACAAACAGTTTTACACGTCAATCACATTTTAAAAACTAGAAGAGGTCGGCGTTTCCTGACCACTTTGAAAAGAATGGCCGAAACATAGTACACAGTCTTTTTAAAGCCCAGACATAGTCTTAGTCAGATCATGTGAAAACCATGTAGACTCAAACTCAAAGCATTTATTTCGATTAAACCTTTTACAGGCACATTTAAATTGTCAACAAAAAAAAAAAATCGAAGTTGAAGCTAGGTGCCCATTCCACAACGTAGATCTCTATGGAGACTGTCAAAGATGAACTGAAGACTGGTGTCTGAAATGGTCTTTTGGGGCAAGAACCACAAAGATTGAGTGGACCTGTCCAATCAGTGCACGCATTTATGAGTAATCATGCAGCTCAACTGAAAACTTAAGGTGTACAATTCATTATACAGGAAAAGTTTTTATCCAGTGCGCAAACTGTAACCATGAAATCAGCATATCATTCTAGACAGCCTAGTGCAGAAAATTTTCGCCGGTTATACAAAAAAAAAAAAAAAACTGCTGTTCCATACATTTTGACAGCGTAGGTATTGCACTTTTCTATGAAACAGCGAAAAATTTCTGCGGTAGGGGGTGGTAGAATGATATGCTGAATTCATGGCTAGTCTGGATTAAAACTTATCCTGTATTGGTACTTAACTAACATTGCGTTTTAAAAAGCATGCCAGAATGGCGGGGGAATCTGGTGCCACTTACCAAAGACTAAAAGACGACTAAGACGCGCCTCTCGTTGAACAACTTCTATGAAAACTTCATGGAAATTGTTCTACAAATGTCGCGTCGTCATTGAATCGCGCCGGTCTGAAGAAGTCTTTACTCTCCTATGAGTGCCTTAAAGTCAAACTTCGGGAGGGTTTTACTCCACTGTTTGACAATGTACATCAAAAATTAAACATGGTATGGTTTTGTCTTATTATTAATATTGTCGGTACGGAAACAGAATACTAAAATAAAGAGTCATTAAAAAGTTATGAGCCAAAAAAAGATTCGTTTTTCTTGCTAATTTTACCTAACTTTGGATGTTTACGTAATAAAAGAAGTGTAAAATCTCAAAAACTAAGTCGATACCGACAAAGCTCAATTATCGAAAAGGTCAATAAACTTAGTTGGTCATTGAATGTAGTGTTTTTTTTTGAAAACCCGATCTTCCGGAGGACTTTTCTTAATTTTTTACGCGCCTGTTTTACTATAACTGATACTGCAGCTCACTCAATAATGTTGTGCGTGTAGACTAGCGTCTAACTGCTCATCACTGATACTACCTCTGTCGGACACGAAGCCTGGTGAGACAGCGTGCTTTTTAGCCAGGCCCACCAGTGAGTTCGAGCCCGCGACTAGTGTACCCTTAAGGTGGACCTACACAATTTATGAGGGACGCTCATTAAGGCTATTTCAGATTGAGTTATAAATAAGGCTTACGACGAAAACACCTGGGTTATTGCCCCACCCGATTGATTGATGTCCCACTCCGGATAAAGTGCCCAGAAATAAATTGTATAAGGTTATTCTGATTAATGATTTGAGCCTGTGTAGACGTTAAATCTTGGTTGGCGCCATCTTTGAATATTTTTCTTCGGTGAAAATGTGCGTATTTCTTCATTGAAAGTTATAGCTGGCAGTGAGCGAAACTTGGTGAAAGAAGTAATAGGTACCTATGTGAGTTATTTTTAACTCGAATAATTGTCCCGAATTAAAGACAAGGGAATGAATATTATAATAAAATTTATACTTATAAATTCCTACCTGATACCTGTAATGTAGAACAGTAAAACCTATTTAGTTGCAGAACTATTTTTCTAAAAGTATATCAAATTAAAAGTACCTGTAATACTCATTTGGTAAGTAATATTTACAAGGTAGTTTACATTGATTTAGCGATTATAGAAGTTTTTATTTAATTTATTCAAATCCGGCTGAGAATCAGCTTATCTAATCTAATACCTTTAAATTAGCAATTCGTGTATATATATGATCTGAATCTCGCAAACCGCTCCAAAGACTTTCATGAAAAGTACGCAGGGGGTTTCGGGAGTGTTAAATCGATCCAGCAAGGTTTCATATTTAGAAAAAAACAAATTTAAATAAACCTGTTTTATTATTAAGTACATGAGACAATCCCCCAAAACCTTCGCCTATCCTTTGTGGATCAATTTCAGGTATTCTGCAGGACTGAAGAGATTATCAAGTTAAAATCAAATCGAGTTTACTTCAGGAATACACCGAATTAGAATTTACACCGAGTTAGATTAATTCATTAAATAATTACAAGAAGAGGTACAAACAGCTAAATGAATAACTGAATTTACTGTGAGTTAAATTTCAGTAATAAATACTACAATATTCTACAATTTTACTATCAGAACCGAAAACATGAAATCCAAAAACAGTTTGAAATGCAGCTTATTTTTTGCAATGCGTTCAATTTTTTTTCTGTTGAAACGGAACTCTATTGAAATTCCTGTAAGTTTCATAATAAATTGATGTCAAATTTCAATCTCGATTATTAAAATGCGAGTTAAATGAAATTAGAAAACGTATCAAAAATATGAACTGTTGATTTTTAATTAAAAAACTTAAAATTCGAAAATTAAAAAGTACTTTGCAATCATTAATTACTCTTGATGAAAACGTGTACCTACAGCTTTTTATTAATAAAGGCTCCTACTGACAAGCGCGACGCAACAGTGCGACGGAATTCTATTAGAACAATTTCCATACAAATTCTTCTACTAGAGTCGCACCGCGCTGTCGTCGTGCCGTGTCCGACATCCTTGAAGCTACAGCTCCTGGGTAGGTATTTGAGATTCCAAGAAATTCATTTTATTGATTAAATAATTTTCCTATTTTTGATGTAAAATTTATTCAGGTACAGTCAGGGATAACAACTGTTACTAAACAGTTATTTTTCCGCATATACCAATAATTATTATTAGTCGTCTTGTAGGTATTTCTTACGACTAGGTAAAAAAGGGACAGTTGTTATTTGAATTTACGGACATTTTAAATTATCAGCCAATTTGCGAAGCGGCCATTGCCCTTGACTTTTCCTTAAAAATACTAAGTACTTCTTGCTCTTTACTTGACCTCATTTCTTTTTTTTTAATTCTCAACCCTTGAAAAAAAAAACCTTTTGTTGAGAATTCTCAAGACTAAACGAAGCAAGAAATAGGGTAAATAGGTACCCACTTATTTAATTTCCTCGTCAAAGGCATAACGGGAGTCGAAAAAACAACAAAAACTGATAAAATTCTAGAACTTTCCTTTCGTAGAACGTTAGAACAAAGTTTTCAGAGGCTGAAAATTAATTAAAAGGAAACAGCAACACTTCTTGAAAAAAATGTTGAAGAAAGTAACTTGTAAGAGCTTTTAGAAAAATGGCATTTATACGTTAAGGTGAAACAAGTCCACATTTTTTCCATACAAACTTCGGGAGGGTTTTACTCCACTGTTTGACAATGTACATCAAAACTTAAACATGGTATGGTTTTGTCTCATTATTAATATTGTCGGTACGGAAGCAGAATACTAAAACAAAAAGCCATTAAAAAGTTATGAGCCAACAAAGATTCGTTTTTCTTGCTAATTTAACCTAACTTTGAGCGTGTTTAAGTAATAAAAGGAGTGTAAAATCTCAAAAACCAAGACGGTACCGACAAAGTTCAATTAACAATAAGTTCAATAAACTTATTGCTCATTGATTTATGCAGTGGTTTTTTCATAAAACCCGATCTTCTGAAGGACTTTTATTAATTTTTTCGCGATTTTTTTGCCAAAAATGCTCCTGCATCTCACTCAATAACGTTGTACGTGTAGACTAGCGTCTAACTGCTCACCACTGATACTATCTCTGTCGGATACGAAGCCTGATGAGACAGCGTGATTTTTAGCCAGGCCCACCAGTGAGTTCGAGCCCGCGCAAAGTGTCCCCTTAACGCGGGGAACACCCACAACGTGTGAAATAAATGCCTTTTAGCTTTATATTTTGTAGAATAAAATTTATGTTTAAAAAAAAACAGGGTAATTTTGTACAAGGACAAAGAAGAAACTATGAAGGTAACATTCACAACATCACACCTTTTTTTAAGGGTGAAAAATTAACAAATAACTTCTCCCGCTCTGGGTGGAGAGTAATGGGTAGCTCGCTGTTCAGTAAGGACCAAGCTCAGGCCGATGGCGCGTTGTGTTCCACGCGCGCCTCAAAGAGATGTCAGCACAACCTGATGGGGCCCGCAAGGGCCGATGTCTGCCAGGGGTGCGGTTTTTTGGAAAGAGATACCGCCATCTCTGGCACACAGGCTACTGAGGGAACACGGGTGGGTTTTAAGTCAATAAAAGTCTGACACCTCCTGCTCCACCCAGAGCGGGAGAAGTTATTTGATGATTTCCCACCCAAAAAAAAAAAAACTATTTGACCACCTCATTCAAACATGTATTTTCATACAATCTGTATCCATTAAAACTAAAACAAATAAAAAGATTCGCAGAAATTAGGTATCTCAGCTATCTTTTTGTTCCAAATTGCTGAGTGCTAGAACAAAGGAACTCCACAAATAGAGATAACTTGTTCATTAATTTCACTCGAGTTTTGTTTAAATACCTTTCAATTTTAACACGGGGCTTCATATTTATATTATTAAGCTGTTATATGACATAGTACTCTAACAATAACTCTAATTCTTTGCCGGTTATACACCGGCGAAGAATTTCTGCGCTCGGGGCTCTAGAAAGATATGCGGAATTCATGGTTAAAATTTGAGCACTGGATAAAAACTTATCCTGTATATTATTATTATTCTTCATTTATTTCAGATAACAAGGATCCATTGGGTAAGTAACAATAGTCTTAATCTATGTTAGTACTTAACTAATAACACAGACAGTGTACAGGTGACAAGTGACCTCACCAACGGGCTGTCATGTCTCCCGGCTATAGCGCGTAGAATGCTGTTGGGGCTGCCACGAAGTCTGATAGGCAGCGAGGCTGCTCTCTTACGCCGTATATGTATATTAATAAAATGAATCTAGGAAACGGCTCTAACGATTTTCATGAAATGTAGTATGCAGGGGTTTCGGGGGCGATAAATCGATCTAGCTAGGTTTCATTTTTATAAACCGTCAAACAAAAAAACCGAGCAAAACTTGGTCATCCAGATATTTTTTTAATGAATGATCATACTCGTACAAAGTTGTACAACAATAGACAAAATCGAAATTGTCTAATCACCACGAATTCCAACCACTAAGTATTTCACTTTCAGGTGGTCTATTTCTTTTATTATCCTACTAATATAATAAATGTGTAGATTTGTATGTTTATATGTTTGTTACTCTATGACGCAAAAACGACTGAACGGATTTGGCACGTAGATAGTTTATGATCTGGTTTAACATACTTTTTTATCCCGGTAGTGCGTTCCCGTAGGATTATTTTTGACCTCCACGCAGGCGTAGCCGCTGGCAGAAGCTAGTTAAGTAATAAATGGATAATGAGCTACCTATCCTTTTTAGGGTTTTTGTCAACGGCACCCTTTTACTAAGGCTACATCGACCAATGAACGACAGCGGTGCGTCTATTACAGGGCTTTGTGTTTTGAACCGTTATAGGTAGACACTGAAATTTTCACAGAGTGTGAAATTCTATTAAAATAAAGAATAAAAATATGTGTAATATATTGTACGTGTGGGCCTTAAGGGTAATGGAGAGGGCTATAGTCGGAGTTTCCCTACGTGATCGAATCAGGAATGAAGAGATCCGCAGGCGAACCAGGGCAACCGAGCCCGGAGAATTGCGAAACTTAAGTGGCAGTGGGCAGGGCACATAGCTCGCAGAACAGATGTCCGATGGAGCTGAAAGGTTCTGGAGTGGTGATCGCGTATCGGAAAACGTAGAGTACGAAGGCGTCAATGAACTTGTGAGGGCCGCGGGTATCCGCTGGATGTGGTAACCACAAGACCGGTCGAAGTGGAGGAGCCTGCGGGAGGCCAATATCGAGCAGTGGACGTCTTTCAGCTGAAATGATGATGATGGATGATTGTACGTTGGTACTACCCTTAGTGTGGGAGTCCGACTCGCATTTTTTCCTAAACCCTTTACATCAAAATTAATAATTAATTAATTATTCTAACCTGTTTGTAATTTAACATGCCAGCTGTCAAACGTAACAATCCTTAGACAAAATTCTATGAACTCGCCTAAAACTTTTTCTTTTCATCAATCTCTTTTCAGAAAAAACATCACTGTATCTCTTAGACGAGTAGTCGAGTAATTAATTAAATTTACTTCCGAACAGCTGACGACAGGTACACCTAATTCAGTAATGTCTTCCGCTCACAACGTTAAGTCAATATTTTTGCTTACACTCACATCGTCGACGTCCGTGTTTGTTGAGACATCTTGGTACGTTTTTATATAATGGCTTGCTTTTATTCAATGCTACTTATGTATAATTTGTTTGTAGGAAAACGTATTGGTTTTAGACTCACGAGCTGAGGGCTTACGACTTACGGATACTTATAAATTTTAGTTCGTTTCGATTTCGGCGAAATTATTTTCTATTTTCAAGCATGGTAAAGACTTCCTCCTATTTCTCTCGATGTTGCTTTTCATCGTGCTTCATAGACAGTGATAGGAATAGGTAGTGCCTATTTGCCTAAACTTCGAAGAACAGAGACAAGAAACGGGAAATCCCGGGAAAAAAAGTTTAGTCCTAAGGGACTCCCCTTAGGACTGAACTTTTTTATCCCTGGATTCGGGAAAAATCTTCAGTAAGTTGAAAATAAGCTTTATTTAACATGAGTAAAAGCTATATTTAACTAAACTTGCAACTACCAAATTTTCAGGATTTTCACGTAAAATCCCGAAATAAATAATCTAACTTTAATTCATGATTTGATATAACGGTTAGTTGGATCGTAAATATAATTCGAATACATGAGTTAAAGTTAGATTATTTATTTCGGGATTTTACTTGAAAATCCCGAATATTTGGTAATTGCAAGTTTAGTTAAAAATATATTTTACACATCTTATACAGGATAAGTTGTTATCCAGTGTGCAAATTTTAACTTACTGAAGATTTTTCCCAAATCCCGGGAAAAAAAAATTTGTCCTAAGGAAGTCTCCGTTTCTTGTCTCTGTTCCACGAAGTTTAGGCAAATAGGCACTACCTATTCCTATCACTGTTCATAGAAGACCTTCTGGTTAAAGTTTAATATCGTTTGGCAGCAGGGGGGGAGTGGGAGTGGGTGAAGGAGATGGGGGGTTGTCCCCCATCTCCTTGGTACCACTCCCATGAAAAGGTAACTCACCGTCTCCGAGAAAAATGATTTTCTGTAACCTAACCTCAAAACACTTAAAAGTTGCCTAAAAAGCGTAGTCGGAGCCCCGCTTCGCGGGGCTCAAGGGCCTAAAAAATAAAATAACCCTAACCTAACCTCCCTCTTGCATCCTAAGTATTCCTAGTAACAGTTGTAGCTGCCTTTTGTACACATACAATATGTAGGAGTAGAACACATTCACGCAACTCTAGGAGAAACGGAATTACAGAATGATCGAAATCGGATGACAGTGACATTATTTTGACACAAATGGGCGTTTTTTTTTTTAGATTTCCGTTCCGTTGTAAGGATTTTGCACGAAATTTTAGACAACTGACAATATGTTGTGTCAGATTTGGTTGTCAATCACCCATTTTAACGTTCCGTTTTCGCTTTTATGTGGTTTAAGGTTAGAAACTTATTTTGTAATCTTCTCGAAAAATATACAATTAATAAGAGTGGTAGCGTTATAATCGGGGACCCAAGCCCTACCAGTTTTAACCATTTTTACCCCCCCAACCTCCTGCCAAACGATACTAGACTCAAGCCAACAATGTTATTAAACAATATAAAACTGCAGGCCATTTACAAGTTTCCACTAATAAACACTTACTTAACTTAAACAACAACAAAAAAAAAGTCGGTAGGTACAAAATAACTACTTATGACTTAGCACTGCATAAATAGAAAAAGGTGTCTGAGATTGGACGATCCCGAGTTTACAGATCACCTAGTCGGGCTAGCAAAAACAAAACACAATCTTCATGTCGATGGCGCGGCCACGCGCGCCTCAAAGAGATGTCAGCACAAAGTGATGGGGCCCGCAAGGGCCGATGCCTGCCAGTGTGCGGGTTGTTCGAAAGAGATACCGCTGCCCCTGGCACACAGGCTACTGAGGGAACACGGGTGGGTTTTAGTTAGTAAAAGTCTGACACGCCCTCCTGCTCCGCCCAGAGCGCGAGAAGTATTTGATGATTTCCCAACCAAAAAATAACTTATACGGTTTATACAGCTAAGCCAGTTGCAAGTTACCAGTCCATTCTGTCCCTCTTCTAACATTGAACACAATATATTTGCCCGTCTACCGCATATGGTTGGGCTCGGCTGTAATATAATGCCCGAGTACAACCGGACAACGGAGAGGACAACCGCTAGACTGCCGTCTCACGGCAAACGTCACGTCGCTTGTCATGACAGTGACGGTATAACAGACTTGGTATTGAACGTCGCTTCGAAGCGGTTTTTACTTTTAAAAGCAAATAATGGTTTCTAGTTTTTAGTAGGTTATTCAGGTTCAATTGGGTTTTCAGTTCGTTTTAGCTGTAGCAACCAATCTATTATGAGTCAAATCTTGTGGTCGATTTTTCACCGACTTCCTGTACCTAATCCGGAATAATAATTATAATGATAATAACAGAGTACAGTTGGTTGACGTGTTGACGTAAACCATTGAAACCTACTATAGTTTTATTTTAAAATAAAACATTTATTTTAGGCAAAACCCATATTACAAAAAAAAAAAAAAAATTGATTTGATTTGATTTGATTTGAATATAACCATATACAGGATAAATTTTTATCCAGTGCGCGAACGGTAACCATGAATTCGGCATATCATTCTAGACCCCCCCACTGCAGAAATTTTGCGTCGGTTATACAAAAAAAATCAGCTGTGTCATAGAAAAGTGCAATACCTATGCGGTCAAAATGTATGGAACAGCAGATTCTTTTTTTGTATTACCAGCGAAAAATTTCTGCGCTGGGGGTCTAGAATGATATGCTGAATTCATAGATAGGTACAGTTTGCGCACTGGATAAAAACTTATCCTGTATAAATGTGAACATTTGTATGTTAGTTACGAGTACATAATCACGCAAAAATCTCATCTCAAATTTGGTACACATTTAGTTTATAACCTATATTAACACATATGATACTTATTATCCCGAAAGTAGATACCATTAGGTCAATTTCCGACATTGATAGCAAAGAAGCTACCAAAAGCTGGTGCTTAAAATAAACCAAAAAAACATGAGTTAAAAGTAAACCTTAAAATAAAGAACACAAAGTTGTCTATACTATAATATATATCTATACTTACTATCATCATCATCATCTGCCTAGCCTTTTCCCAACTATGTTGGGGTCGGCTTCCAGTCTACCCGGATGCAGCTGAATACCAATATTTTACATGGAGCGACTGCCTATCTGACCTCCACAACCCAGTTACTGGGTAATACGATACCCCTTGGTAAGACTGGATGTCAGACTTTCGGGCTTCTGACGACCCGTAACGACTGTCAAAGATCCACAAATGACAGCCGGGACCAACGGCTTAACGTGCTTATCTATACTTCTATATAAAGAGGAAAGATTTGCTTGTTTGTTTATTTGTTTGCATTGAATAAGCTCCGAAACTACTGAACCGATTTGAAAATTATTTCACCTGTTGGGTAGCTACACTATCCCCGGGTGACATAGATTATATTTTATCCCTGTATTCCCAGGGAAACGGGAACTACGCGGTTGAAACCGCGGAGCGCTGCTAGTTGGTAATACGCTAACATGCTATAGTAATTAACTTGGAAGTTTATAAAACTACAAATAAATTATTTACACTAAGTGTGAATTAGTTCAGCATCAATATTGTATTAGAAACAACATAAAACAAATTAAGTTTCAGCAAATAACATAGTATAACCTTATTTATTTATTAACTATTCAAAACTCACAGCAAAACTTTTCTCCGAGTCAGCGTTCTAGTTAAAATTCACTAACTTTTCACACTAATTACGTTAACTAACTAGAATCTAAATAAATTGATCGTAATTGTTGAATATTAATATTGTTTATTTACATTTAAACTCTTTGTTAAACCTACACATTTAAGGGAGTATTCTGAGAAGATATTTATTCAATCAATTGTTTTTTGAAGGTTGTTTATTTTTAATATAGGTTCTCCAGTATTGTCTTTTGCATAGGCTTTTGAGTTCGTTCCCCAGATCGAGCCGTGTTATTGCGTTTTTCTGTTCGAAATTGCTTAGTACCCGGCTTGTTGATTTTTAACTATAGCTAGCTCAAAATTATTTTGAGAAATGTGGAAGTACCTATTACGTCATCCTCAACATCACACCGTACCGTATGTTTGCCTTTATTACGCAATCAACAGTTAAAAACGAGCAATTAAAACCCAACTCAACCAACTCAGGTTGTTTTTACATGAATAGTGTGTAAGTACTTTTATGTGTGATCCGCAATAAACGAAATACATAACCCCAATAGAAAACAATCTCATAAACTACGAAGAATATTGAAAGCTTCTACTCGGAAACTGTAGAAACGCCGCCAAGTCGGTAAGGCTCGCCAAGACTCGCCAAGTCTCGCCAAGTTTTGTAAAAGGCTTACGAAATGCGTTGACAACTGGCGACAATGGACTGTTAGTTGGCATGCCTGTAGGTACCTGTTTCGTGACTTTATTAATACTTGGACTGTGTAATTGTTAACGTGTTGAAATTTGAGGACGGTTATTTCTTAAGTTTTGGTTGCATGTCAGTAGGTAGGTACTTTCGGAGGAAAACTACCACCGTATTGTGAAGTTGGTGGAGAAAGCTGTGTACTCATTTGTACTCGTTACATATATTTAAATATTAGGTTTAAACTTTATGATTGACTAGCTTTTGACGGCGGTTTCGCCTGCGCGGAGGTCGGAAATTATCCCATGGGAATATAATGCTGAGGTAAAGAGTATCCTATGTGTTAATCCAGGTAACATATTTATGCAGGATAAGTTTTTATTCAGTGCGCAAATTTTAACCATGAATTCAGCATATCATTCTAGAGCCCCTAGCGCAGAAATTCTTCGCCGGTTATAAAAAAAAACAGCTGTTTCATAGAAAAGTGCAATACCTACGCGATCCATATGTATGAAACAGCTGATTTTTTTTTGTATAACCGGCGAAAAATTTCTGCGGTAGGGGGTCTAGAATGATATGCTGAATTCATGGTTAAAATTTGCGCATTGGATAAAAACTTTTCCTGTATATTAGGTACGAAGAATAATAAATAATGCTTAGAATTATGAAACACCCTGCTAATAATGTTTACGTATCAAAGGGTAGAAGATACCTATACCATTACATTCCATCATTCATTCCATCTCCATCTCAGGGTGTTTCAAACTGCGTCATGCGTCTTAGTGAATGTTTTCTTTTTTTAATTATTCATAAAAGTTTTTTTTTTTTTTCTATGTAGTGTAGTCATTGGATACATGAAGTGGGCTGACGTAAGACGACTAAAATGTCACTGTGTATTTAAATGTGTGCCGACTTTCATCTTAATGATGATTGAGTAACAAACATCGTTATTAGCCATCTTACTACAACGTTACGATGTGACTACCTCTTTGATAGAGGTAGTGGGCCGTAATCCACCACGCGGGCTCAGTGCGGGTTGGTAGATGCCACGTGTCTTCGTATTATTGGTTCTAGGACATGCCGGATTTTTCACGTAAATATAGGTAATTTCGAAACTTTTAAATTTAAAACTCAACATATTATCCAAAATCATATTACATTTAAAAAACTCGTCGATTACATTACCATTTTTTGACGTTGGTTAAAAAAGTAATCACAAAAAAACATTAAACGTTCTACATATATATTAAAAGTACTATCTTGTCTAATGGATATTCCATTAGACAAGATAGTACTCACTTACTACATACATTACTGTGACTGTGATGGATAGTACGCTATCCCATTTGTCGGCATCGGTTGAAGGGTTCGTGATGAATATCCACTTACAACTCCTCTATCTACGAAATCGATGTACCTACTGCGATAAGTGGATATTTAAACTCTTATTAATGCAATTTCCTAACCCTCCTGCTACCTAGAAATTTCCGAACTAAGTACCGAAACTATGATCTATTTAATTTTTATTATTTGCTAGCTTCCACCCAGGGTTTTGCTTGCATGGTTTGTCAATGACGTGTCGGTTTAAAGTATTCAATCAAACAGACAGGCAAACAAACAAACAAAAAATATTCCATGTACTAGATCTAATTTTTTTATGCATTTAGTAAGAAGCTGTTATTTTGAAATTACAAAACTTTTGTGTTTTTGTTTTTAAAAAAAACGTTGCCCCACACTAGGAATTTCTCCTGTATTGTGGGTGCGTTTACAAACATTTAAACTCACATACACAAACGGCCAGACTCGGAACAACTACTTGTAGGTCATACAAATATTTGTTCCGTGCAGGAATCGAACCCGCGACACGCAGCGCAGCAGTCATTCGCTTAACCACTGTGCCAACCGTGCCGTCAGTTTTATAATTGCGATGCGAATGACAGAACCATTATGCCCTTCACACACTGCTACAGATTACATTTGGGCTATGAATCTTAACACACTCTTCGCATCATCACTATTTGGCTGATACAGAATGTTAAAAAATATGCCTGAATAGTTTTAACCTCAAGATCCCAAATCGATAATTTTCTACACTCGTCTCGAGCACAATTTCATCAATGGTTTAGGTCTAAAATTAAGTCTTCATTGATTCAATTTAGGTCTTAATCGTCTATTAGAACAATAATCCTATAGCTTTATTCTGGTCTTGTCTATAATTTAGATTGTTGTCTTCGTTAACGTCAGACGTAGCTCTTCACTAATGAAGAGTCAACAGTTCACGCCTTGCAAGGCCACATGCCTAACATAATGTTGGTCGTAGCGATCGTAGCAAATGCCTCTCGTAGCGGCTCGTGTAGTAATGTCCGCGTAGCACATGCCTGGCGTAGCAGGTCGCGTAGCACGACGCGCCTGTCATTGCATACTCAGATTTAGCCTTTCTAAGAACTCAATATGTGCTTAAAGACTGAATGAATACCAAAAAAAAAAAAAAACTCTGGTATATTTATTTCACGTTCGTAACAAAACATTTAATCTGTCGTGTGATTAAATCTTCGACATCGACTCATAATATTCCAGAAAGTTTTATTACCAATATCGGTTCCGGTAATTATTGGCCTTTCTAAGATTTATTGTACTCATTGTAATCACCGGAACCAGTACCGGGAAACACAATCTGATTTCTCGCAATCTTGAACAAACAATCTGTACTCAGATAATTTGAAATACATTCCGTTAACAAGTCAATTTTTAAAACATATTTATTCGCGGTTCTATGTAGTGGTTACTGAATTTGTAACACTGAGTAATTTATAACACTCAATTTCTGAGTAGATATTATTGAATTGGTGGAGAAATAAATAAATTACTAGTAAAACCCAATAGTCGGAATTCGACCGTAATTCATTAAAACCTGTGCCAAATTTCATACTTCTCCGTCAAAAAATCTTAAAAAGGGGTACAACGTTTTTGCATTACGTATTAATATATAGAAGATTCTAAATATTCCACCTCATCCATTACTGAGTATTGCTAACACTCACTTTAATATTGTTAACTTTTACTGCGTTGAAATTGTTGTGTACAATTTCAAACAAAAACAAATAAGTTTCTCTCTTTCACATTTCTAAGCAACATTGTAGTTACAAGAACCTCCCACACATCCGCAAATCCAATTATAACTCATTCTCCCACCTACCACTATTTAGTTACCACGGTAACCCGCCACACTAACCCGCACACAACAGGGTAAGCAGGGTTAGCGGGGTAAACAGTAAGTTTTATCGCGGTTTGTCCCAATTACCCAATCGTTTGTTCCGACCGGCTGGCTGGAAGGGAATTAGTCTGCGCTCACCGGAGTGAGTAGAACAATCACTTTGTAGGTGGGAACTAAGAAGTTCAGTGGTGGTGTGCTTGTTGGGATAGACTGAAGGGAGGTATCCGAATTTTATTATTTAACCGCATCATTGTTATTAAATTTGATGCTTAGTTTATAACTTAATAAAACTATTTTTTTTTTATGTTAAAGAAACACATCTTCGACGGCGCCAACATAAATAAATAATTCATTATATTATTGCTGTTTAGTAATGCATAGTGTGTATGGTGCTTTATAATAGTGCTGAAAAGAACAGCGCGCTCGATGTGTAACAACTGACTTACTGCGATCTACCCACTTATGTACCAGACTTATTAAAATAACTAGGTTATTTTTAATTTTTATGACAAATTCACTACTAGGTACTAATAAATGCACGACGAGCGCTCTGGACTATGTTAATTATTACCTTTTTACATTATTATTTTGAAAACTTTGTTTCTCATTAAGTGATTATGTAAATCTTTGAGAAATAAATGATATTTTGAACCATATAACTGGTACTAATAAAATCCTACTATCCTCCTACTAATGTTATACATGTGATAATTTGTATGTTTGTTACTCAATCAAGCAAAAACGGCTGAACGGATTTAGATGAAATTCGGCATACACATAGTTTATAACCTGGGTTAACAGATACCATACTTTTTATCCCGGTAGTACCTACGTTCCCGTGGGATAGTTACCGACCTCGACGCGAGCGAAGCCGCTGGCAAAAGCTAGCATTTACATAATTTTAAAACTAAGTCTTCTAATATAATAGTACAAGTATTGGACCCTGCTCCTGATGCCAATGGACCACTATTTTTATATTTTTAAATGTTTTTTGTAAAAATATTTAAAAATATACTAAATAAGTATAAAAAATAAAATGAAGGACAAATAATAGTACAAGTATCATCATTTGCCTAGCCTTTTTATAAATATGTTGAAGTCAGCTGCTAGTCTAACCGGATGCAGCTAATTACTAGTATTTTACATGAAGCAACTGCCTATCTGATATCAATAACCCAGTAACTGGGTAATACGATACCACTTGGTAAAAGTGGTTGTCAGGCTTTCGGACTTCTGACGACCCATAACGACTGTCAAAGGTCTACAAATGACAGCCGGGACCAACGGCTTAACGTGATTTCCGAGCCACCGAGGGCTGGTATGTAAAGATGGTCACCCAATAACCAACCGCAGCAAGCGTAGTTTAACCTGGAGGCCAATTCTCGTAACACAATCTAGTCGCAGTGTCATCTCGGCGACAAGCAAATGTCAAAAACTTGTCAAAAATGTATGGAAACTTGAGGTATTTTTGACAGATTGCGACTGAGATCAGACTGTGAACGTTCTTAAAATTAGCAGAATTGCCCCTCAGATTGAGCGACCCATGCTGCTGTCAAAACTTATCCACAAGTCTCTAATATGTACGAGTACTAAAAATAAAAATGGCACTCCGGGAGACAGAAATGAAAACTTGAACAATTACGTGTGTATTTTTAAAATCGTCGATACAGAATTTCACATTGGGTCCTTAGGTCTTGATAGCTCTCGGTAAAAAAATTTAAACGAGCGATCGACTTCAGCCATTTAAGGTAACATCACAGATTTTTACGATAAAAATACAAAGGGAAAGAAAGGGATAAAGAATTAGAATTTCTTAATGAAAGAAAGGGACTTTTCCAAAAGACATCAACGCGCGACTCATTCGTGTGCTCGTTCACCCATATATTATACACAGTATACATAATAATATAGTTCATGGAAAGCGTTCGGTGACAATGTCGCGAGTTCCATGATTTTGGTTCAAAAAGTGCTCAACGCGCTGAAAGAAGTTTTCACTTCAAAAAGAATTAAAGGGCATCAAAAAACAAAATCGTCTGCATAGTTTTCAACAAGAAACGGGCCCAAAGGCTGGCAGCACGTTGTATGGCAATACTGATTTTTTGGGCAGTAATAAAAAAATAGGCCAGCCCTCTGGTCACGTGAAGAGTCCACCAACAACTTGGCAATGTCTCTAAAAAAACTCTTAAGTATAACTTTAATGTAATTTGAAGTGATCTGAAGAATATTGAAATGTTAACAATGGTTAAACCATTTAATTTTGGACTTGATTGTGTTACAGGTGTAAAACAGTCACATTTTCATCGAAACGTCTATTTCAATGATCTTTTTATTTTCAATTTAATTAAAAGATGTACGTTAGATAACTGAATGATAGATATAAGATGGATAATAAATAAACAAAACACCTAATGATAATACGTTATAACCCTTTAAGACCGCTAAATACTCATCAAAAATTAAATTCAGTATAAACCTTGCTATTAATAAATACGAACCTATCGAACACAGCTTCCAAACAACAAATACAAGATCAAAAACGTTTCTTGATTTTCCGTGAGATTTAATTAACACGCAACAATACCGCCCTTTTCTCGACTACGAAACTGACAAGTCATTTTTAAAAACCAAACAAAATAAAAAGAAAATAAAAGGTTTGTACTGGCGGTGGAAAGTAATGGATTTTGTACGGAACTTGCTTTTTTTTCTCGATTTCGCTCAACGTAGTTATTGACAACAAAGAATTCCCCGCTTCGCCGTAAATGGGGACAGTGGCGTCCACATACACACAAGTGTGTAGGGCTGTCACCATTGTACAAGTTAATTTTATTTTGTGCATGTCTTTGTATCGTCATCATCTGTCTAGCCTTTTCCCAACTATGTTGGGGTCGGCTTCCAGTCTAACCGGATGCAGCTGAATACCTACCAGTATTTGACATGGAGCGACTGCCTATCTGACCTCCACAACCCAGTTACTGGGTAATACGATACCCCTTGGTAAGACTGGTTGTCGGACTTTCGGGCCAGTAACTGGGTTGTGGAGATCAGATAGGCAGTCGCTCCATGTAAAATACTGGTATTCAGTTGCATCCGGTTAGACTGGAAGCCGACCCCAACATAGTTGGAAAAAGGCTAGGCAGATGATGATGATGATGTTTTGATGATAGAGCAGTGGTGGCCCAGGGGTTTACGAGTTGTACGCTTTATATGGTGTAAATTATTTCATCACCACTGCTCTCAAAACCGTGAAGGTAAACGTCGCGAGGAAACAGGCATGTCCTTGAACCAAAAACTCGAAGACGTGACATCTACCAACTCGCACTGGGCCCGCGTGGTGGATTACGACCCACTCCTTCTCACCGAAAGGACAGCCTGTGTCCCAGCAGTGGGAACGCTGATTATGTCATGTCTTGATGGCCCCTTGGTTAAAGTCTCGTTTCATTGTGGATTCGAATCCAGGCAAGCAAGTACCAATGTGAGTTTTCAATTTAAATATATTATAGAATGTGAGTTTATTTTGGTCATAATTGACATCGGTCATGTAAAACATTGTGAGGAAAAATTTATGAATTAATGTAAATCTGGCATTGCCTATCCACCTTGAGCCGCCACTGTATGAGGTGATGAGACGCCATTACCATTTTCGCTCTAATTTCATACGAGAACAATATCGGCAAAGTAGAACAAATAATGTATCTGAAACATACATTGGATATGACTGCTGAAACAAGAAGCCTTTAGAATATGATGTACCTACAATATTTTTTAC
This sequence comes from Polymixis flavicincta, assembly GCA_949987655.1. Classification (NCBI taxonomy): domain Eukaryota; kingdom Metazoa; phylum Arthropoda; class Insecta; order Lepidoptera; family Noctuidae; genus Polymixis; species Polymixis flavicincta. The sequence continues at coordinate 7,683,361 of OX465187.1, forward strand.
AATAATCTGCTCTTCATTTCCCATCATGTTTCGCAAAAAGTAGGTTTGTTTTATGTGGGTTATTATTTTCTGAACTTTAAAGATGACACCTAATCTTTTACAACGACTTTATTAGGGTTCCGTACCTCTAAAGGAAAAAACGGAACCCTTATAAGATCACTTTGTTGTCCGTCCGTCCGTCTGTCAAGACCGTTTTTCTCAGGAACGCGTGGAGGTATCAAACTGAAATTTCTATATGATACTTAGTTCTACTGTCCCTGGAAGCTGTAGAAAAATCAACCTTCTTAGTCAACGCAATCAAAAGATACAGCCATTTAGGCCGCAAAATTCCGCAAATTTTCGAAACTCGCACGGGAATCAAAACCTACAGGGTACTTCCCGTGAACTTAGAATCTTGAAATTTTGTACGAAGTCGTCTTATAGTACAGATATAGGAAAAATTACGAAAACCGAAAATTTTTAGTTTCGTCAAATAAAAAAAATATTTTTGACAATTTTGAACTTTTACTTATATACCCACAGGTTTGTACGGAACCCTCGGTGCGCGAGTCCAACTCGCACTTGACCGGTTTTTTTTTTTTGGTGGTTTTTGGGGGGAACATGAAAAGTCCACGTTAGTCACTTATTTTCACATTCACTACACTTTTGCACTCATACGTAACTAAATTAAATAATTCACTACCAAAATTAAACAATTTAATTAGCTATTTCAAGAAATTTCATGAAAATGAAAATTCGTGCGATGTGTTCCAACGCGATCCCGCCAAAAACTCCCTTTTCTATTTATTTGTTAAAACTTAATGCACAGGTTAACCGTACTAAGGCAGCCAGAAACAAAAAATTGTATCTTAAAATGACTCTCACCCGTTCACCCCTACCCGCAAGCTGTCACCTAGACAGCTCTTGCCATCGCGGGCAAGTGACATCGCATTTTATGAGCGGCCATCGATTTTACATAAAACTAAGCACCTTGGCACACCCCTAGCAAGGTAATAGAGTACCTACCTGACATGACGGAGGATGTTTAAAACTTTGACTACCGGGTGATACTGCAAAATAAGGTGGATTTATTTTTTAAAGTTTATAAAAGAGCTTAAGACGATGTTTATGCTGAACATCGCTTTACTTTATGAATACATACTACTTTTTACGATGCTGTTATCATAAACAGCTGGTCGTTTTTACCTGAGACTCTTTATGTTTAAACTTTTTTTTTCGCTAATGTTTAAACTTTAGTAAAATAATAAGTAGGTTAATAATAAACATTAACAAATAATGTTCATTTTTAAACATGTCCAATCTGATAAAACCTACAGTCTGATCATTCATAAATACATTTTAAATTAAATTCGTTTGGTTTGGTTTCTTTAATTTGGCCAACTAGTTTTTTTTTTTTTTTGTAATTTTCTTTTTGTTGGTGCAGTACAAACAGTTTTTCTTTCTTTCTTTCTCTTTAAGGGGAACTTAGTCGCTGGCTCGAACTCACTGGTGAGCCTGGCTAAAAAGCACGCTGTCTCACCAGGCTTCGCGTCCGACAGAGGTAGTATCAGTGATGAGCAGTTAGACGCTAGTTTACACGCACAACGTTATTGAGTGAGATGCAGGATCATAGTAAAACAGGAGCGTAAAAATTAAGAAAAGTCCTTCGAAAGATCGGGTTTTATGAAAAAACCACGGCATAAATCAATGACCAATAAAGTTTATTGAACTTATTGATAAATGAACCGACTTGGTTTTGGAGATTTTACACTTCTTTTATTACTTAAACACGCCCAAAGTTAGGTTAAATTAGCAAGAATAACGACTCTTTGTTGGCTCATAACTTTTTAATGGCTTTTTATTTTAGTATTCTGTTTCCATACCGACAATATTAATAATGAGACAAAACCATATCATGTTTAAGTTTTGATGTAAATTGTTAAACAGTGGAGTAAAACCATACCGAAGTTTGTAAGGAAAAAATGTGGACTTGTTTCACCTGAAGTATATTTACTTACACGATTGTTTCTCACGATTGTGGATGGCCAGATCCATGTTGTTTTGAACACACTGAATTCAATTGCGGAGTGATGCTTACCCTGAAAAGAAGAGAAATATCTCATTAATAAGCATATTCATCATCATCATCGCCATTTCAGCCGAAAGACGTCCACTGCTGGACATAGGCCAAAAGGGCAGTTTTGCCATAATCGCCACGCTCGGCAGGCGGGTTGGCGATAGCAGTATGATGGTAAAATGGATAGAGAACGCTGCTGTCCATTCTCTAGTAAGTCCCTTAGTCGCCTTTTACGACACCCACGGCAATAAATGGGATGGTGCTATTCTTTTACGTCCGGCAGCACACGGTACCTATGTATTTAGGTACGGTCTATTTATTTGCTCCGGCTTATCTCCGAAATGGTTAGACTGGTTAGGTAGATAGCTGATGTTATAATGACTTACATAGGCTTTTTGTCTCATTAGCACGTCCTCGTGGGATAAATTCTGACATCCAAGCGGGCGAAGCCGCGAGTACAGTTAGTTAGAATAATAAAATCCGTTCGAACCCATTTCATCATTATTGCTTGACGGCAAAAGAGGGTAATAGAAATCGGTTATCAGGCCAAACTGAAGAGGCGAGGCGTCCGTCAATGATTCCGGTTCAATGAACTCGTTATTGCCTCAGCGAGGCAACACTGGGGCACTCCGTGTCCTCTTGTTTATGTACAAACTAGTATATTGCTTATCCTATGTATTATATGTATTGCTAAATACGGAGATTAATTGTTTCTGTGAAAAGCCCGGGATTACCTGTTGGGAACATTCAGGGCACGAATTCACTATGACCACTTAACGATTCCTTACTCGTAACCACGTCAGTCACACACGAAATCTGCTAATATCGTATTAATAATATCGACAAATTGTCTTGGAACATTTCGATTCCGTACCGTTACATTGGTTTCTAAAAAAACACGATATCGACGTAGTTTGAACGTAATGAGATTCAGCGGGGAATCATTATAACCATACAGAATTGGGGCGCTGGTCCTAATTATGGTTACCTATACATGTTGTTAGCCTGGGGGAGGCCTATCTCTAGCCCTGGTCTGTCTCTTTTGGTGACCGTACAAACGGTGCCGACATCGATATATTCTAAACTCTAGAACTGTGGAAAAGTTGCACGACCGATTCATATCATTCGGACATAAAGTAATCCATGACGTTTTTATATTCGATGGAGTTTTGAGCAATATAAAACATATCGTCGAAAAATTCCTCCGCATCGTTGTCGACTGGTTATGTACCCAAGAGACGGGCGGCATTGCCACGTAGTATAGCTTAGCCTCTCTCTTTCAGTCCTTGGGTCTCTGGTCGTGTCAGCCAGCCGAATCATTAGTTTAATGCAAAAAGTATAAATCTACCTCATGTCTACCTCTAATACAAATTCACAAAACAATTAAAACCATCGTTTCGAATTTCATTGCAGTATAAATTATTTTCATCGCCAATTAGCAAAGAGCTTCGCTATTGGAAAATACAACGAAATATAAAACAATGTGGAAGATAAAAAGGCAAATAGTACGTAGGTGGAAAGTGGTATCGCGTTCAACGGCAATATCGCATTACTTTTTTACTGTCAGGATTGATTTCCAAGTCTCCAAGTAAAGAATAGTTGGTTCTGAAAATACGGGTTCTTTTTGTTTTTGTTGTTAGCTTAGTTTATTCTTTCTGGGTTTTTGGAATAATGGATTGGGTTTCTATAGAGTACTTCTGTCAAAACCCGCACCCTAATTGCGTAACTCACGATCCATCATAATCTGTATCGTTTTGAAACGGATTGTTAAACCATTGCTTCATATGTTCGAAAAATGTGTCTGTACGACAACATAAATAACGCAATGGATATTGTTTAACTGTGAAGACGAAACCAATTATGATCATTCGTGAGTTACGCAATTAGGGTGCAGGTTAAACAGACACAATTAATTTTCTATTGTAATTGTTAAAACCAGCTTTCAGTATAGTATCTAATACAGGAACTAGCCCATGTTTCCAAGGACGTAATACAATCGCGGCAAGATTTTTTCACACAATGGATCTTCAACGCACTACTTAGCGCACAGAGTTCAAAATCGAACAATGTGTTTTTTCGGCGCCCTCAGCAGACTCACTCGGACTGCACTCTGTTGGATTCTCAACGCTCGGTTTAACACCGCGAGTTCAAAATCTAATGTCCGAAAATATCCCGCCGCGAATTTATTACATCCCTGTGAACGTTGAGCGAGCCTGGGGTTCAAGGGATCCTATTATTTTAATCTTACATCAGAATTGTAGGAAAGACACAGAGCTATACGTCCTGTACAGTTTTCTTTTTTCTTTTTTGAGGTCGGGAAATCAACAAATAACTTCTCACGCTCTGTGTGGAGCAGGAGGGCGTGTCAGACTTTTACTGACTAAAACCCACCCGTGTTCCTTCAGTTGCCTGTGGGCCAGGGGCGGCGGTATCTCTTTTGAACAACCTGCAGCCTTGACAGACGTCCTGTATAGTTAGATTAAAATAATACAGCTGAAGAGGTGATGATAGGTCCCCAGGGTGATTTCCATAGTGTAATAACCGCAGCATAAGGATAATCAGCCTTGAACGGTCCCACTGCCGGAACACAGACCTCCTTTATGTGAGAGGGAGAGGCCCGTTATCCACCATGCGATCCATTGTGGTTTGGTGACTGCCACAGTTTCTTCGAAATGGTACTAGAACATGCATGTTTCCTCAAGATTTTTTTTCTCATCATTTTGGGTTTTGATGATGTAGCATCATCGCCATCATTCAGCCGAAAGACGTCCACTGCTGGACGTAGGACTCCCCAAGCTCCGCCACTTCGACTGGTTCTGCGCTTCCCGCATGCAGAGGATTTCTGCGGCAGTCACAAGGTCATCGGTCCACCTTGTGGGAGGCCTTCCCACTCTACGACTTTCGGTACGCGGTCGCCAATCAAGATGTAGCATAATATTGTTATCTTGGTCTTTCCATGGAGTATCGTGTCACCCAGTAACTGGGTTATGGAGAGCAGGTAGGCAGTCGCTCCATGTAAAATACTGGAATTCAGCAGCATCCGGTTAGACCGGAAGCCGACCCTAACTATAGATAACTTTGGTATAAAACAACACTCTTAATAACAAGTGCATTTTCCATAGATCCCACTACACTTTCAAACTCAGATAACATTAGCCTGAACGACAAAACAATGTTCGCAGATGAAAGTATGCTTGCAAAAATCCGGGCACAAAATAAATTTTAGTAGGATTAAACACAAACAAACCGTGTTGGCTATCCAATACTATGCTATGAAAATATTGCACCGACATTTTGAACAAATAAAAGTTGGGTCCATTACTTGATGGAAAAGCCGGATAAATAAGCGTTGCGAAACGTATAGTACTAGTTATAAAAAGTAATGTATGTACATACAGTAAGTACATTTTATATTTATATTCAGATTTTTTTTTTTTTTTTTTTTTTTTTTGTCAGAAACGGACGTTTTCATGATTTTATTTTAATAGTTAAGCTCAAACGAATCACGTAATGATAAATTATTTTATGCTACGTTGTCATAAGCAAAAATATACAAAATATCTTTGACAAAACGAGCTTCTGGTAACAATAATTAAATCAGCACAGTTAAACAAGTTTCATATTTTGCATGGGAAAGTCTCTGCGGCCGCCCGTCACACCGTGTCGTAACAGCGAACAGCCTTGAGCTCATGAACAATTCAAGCCAAGTTACATCTCATTACTCTGAGCAGCGAGCTTGAACATTTATTATTTCTCAGAGATTTCAAGGGACTTAATAAATCAAGATTATTTTACTTTACTTCATACATGAAGTTAAGAAATGTAGGTGTAAATAAAAGTGGGCAGATTTTATTTTTTGTACAAGATTACTGTTGTGAAATAGGTCTATTCGTGCTTGAGAAATAAGTAAGAATTAAGCTTAATTCCGCTTAAAGTGTGTCTGTAAAAAATAACTGCTACTTTTTAGTTGCTTATTGCTAGGAAGGATTTCAGGCTACACAAACCAAAAAAAAAACCTACACATTTATTTTATCTGTCAAAGATACAAAGTTAATCGATATCTAAGTTCACCTTGGCCTTCTACCAACTAAACCAGACACAGCGCGGCGACAAAAGCGGAGGAACACAAATACTAACTGCAAACATTACGAACACAAACACGAAAGCCGAACACAATCAACTCTGTTTATTTATTTGCCGTTATTCGGTGCTCTGTGATCGGTAAATAGGCGGACGTTGTGTTAGGCGGCCTCGGTCAATATCAGTTGTCATGCAAATATACTCCTTCATTGGGATTCCCTTTGGTAGCAACTCATGAAGGGTTTGGAAACGTTCATTCATTTGGAATTGTAAACGAAGGTTCGGTAGGCACCTACTGGCTTGTACAACACCTATGCTTGCTATGCAAAGTCCTTGCAAATAGTTCATACACTCACCTATGTAATTTTTTTTTTTTCTTTTGTCCTAGGGTTCATCAATAGGATGGACCCTAATCTTATTACAATCTAGCCCTATAGATAGACTAATAAGTAATTTAATTATAACCTAAACTATTAAATTGTCTTTACTAAGAATGTGTCCAATAGCACTTTTCTTATTGTCTCTATTAGTGTAAATTAAATGAAGTAGAAAATTATTCCAGCGTTATTATTTTACAAAATAATAATAACACTGTGGATGTGTGCGTGATGATGAGTAGCGTCAGCACATAACTCGCACATACAGACACACTACTGACATGGGGACCAGCGTGGTTGTCCACTAGGTTACAACGGGCCGCTCGTAAGTTACTGCTATGTAAACATGTATGCAATTTCCAGTAATTTGAAACTACATATTATTATAGTTGACAGTAATATAGTTGCAAGTGCAACCTTAGTAGGTACCTTACCATAGACAAATATAGGGTGGCAGAGACATCAACGCAAACCTGTAACCATGGACTAGTACGTGATTCTGAAACATGACATTTTCCGCAACTAAAAGCGTTTATTCTGAAAACGGGCAACGTCGTAAATAGCTGTCAAATATTTCACTGTTTTTATTAATTTGTTTATATTACTGTATGGAAATATGAAATATCGCTAACTAGTGACCTAAAATATGAAGAATGATTTGCAATTATAACACTGAATTTGATATTGTAACCGTTCTAGGTGTAAAAAGGGCCTTTCGAAAGTTTCCAAGTTCTTTTTTTACATCTAAAACTAAATATTCGGTGTTAAGACATTAATTATTGCAATTATTGTTAAATATTTTACAGCTATTTGCGACGATGCCAACTTTCAGAACAAACGCTCTTAATTTTAAAAAAACTTTTTTCAAAAAAATTCCAAAAAAACACAACCGACTTCCAAAAAAACACTACAAAGTGCAAAATAACTTTAATTTCGGAAGTCGGTGACCTTGGAGGTATAGGTATTTTAATTCTTTGTCACCGCCTTCCGTTAACTTTTTAGTTACCTACCCCACACCAATTCGAAATTTCATCATCCTTAGGGTCAAAACAATGCATATTTATGCGATAGCAGCATTCGCGGTTGATTTGCTGTAATGTTTTGAAGAGTTCCGTTGTCTGTCTCCGAAACGCATCATCAGATCTATATGAAATTTATATGGGACCATTTCGGAATAAACCCCTTTCGAACAAAAAAAGAATTTTGCAAATCCGTCTACAAACGTCGGAGTTATGCCCGAACATACATAAAAAAATAAAATAAAATAAAACATATAAACATGTCGAATTGATAACCTCCTTCTTTTTGAAGTCGGTTAAAAACAGAATTGCTGTGCAATATTGACGACGTAGGTAGGTAATTACACTTTACTATGAAACAATGGATTTTACCAACAACCGACGAAAATATTCTACGCTACAGGGTGTAGAAACTGTGCTGATTTTTTTAGTAACCTTGTATAATACGTCCTTGTCTTTTTATAACGTGCATGTGACATTGAACCTTAGCTCAACTACACAGGCAAAAAGGCTGCGTATTTATGGAAAATTATGTTTCATCAAAAACGTTTATCTGGATCAATATATTACAAAATAATCCCCTGTTAAGCTAATCGGCGCAGTAAACCACTACGTTGGCGTTATATCGATAAACAGTTTAGCTGTAAGTTCATACCTTCGTATATCGTTAGATTAGCATTTGTATTGGATATTGTACTTACTAGTGGTAGTTATAGTGATTAAAATATGATTACACAATTTTAATATGAATGAAACAAATGTATAGCGAACGCACCAACTTAGGTCGGACACGTATTCAAAAGCAAATAAAATTATGTAACTTTGGCCCACGACATCCATATTCGTGGAATTCAATTTCGATATTATAAAACATGGCAAGAGTAGTGGTGACCCAGTGGTATCGCGCTCAACGACTTGTAGGTTATGAGTTCTAGTCCAGGCAGACGGTAACTTGGTTTAATTTCATTACCATAGCTTTCAAAACGATGACGAAAAATATCATGAGAACCACTTGTCCTTGCCGGATTATGGCCCACTCCCTCTCGCAGAGGAGGCCTGTAGTCCCAGCAGTGGACACTATAGGCTGATTGTCATTAGTACTCATTAGGTACGATTAGGGAAATTAATTGTTTACCAAAATTAGCACACTTCGTCATGCAAGTGTTCGGTGTTGTTGCAATTGTTAAAGAATGACAGTCATGATTGGAAAACATGGGCAATTTAAGTTGGTGGTTAATTTGATAAACAATAGAGTATTTTCCAATTCATCAAAAACTTTTTAATTTGCAGATTGGGACGAAATATTTAACAGAAAAATAAAAATAAATTAATTGAATAAAATTCTTCAAATTAAAATAGTTTTTAGTACATTGGAAAATATCCTATTAAATACCCTGGTTTTATTTAGTCCTTTCACAAGGTGAATTGATGATGTAAAATGCAGATAGTGATGTCCGACTTTCGTTGTAATATGACCACAGTTTATAATATAATTTTTGCTATTTATAAATCCCAAATGCCTTCTAACTTGAATAGTTTTACTGGCTGATTATTTATTAATCTAACCAGTTACATGAAAAAAGCTATCACACAGAAAAATGATGTGGTGTGTCAATTCGATAAACAATTTATTTCCGTGACTGTACATACATACATCGTTAGAATTAGCATTTGCATTACCCGCCAAACGGTACAAATGCAAATTCCATCGGTTGCCGATTAATTTGTTACTTCAAGCTAACTGCTAAGCTATAATATATTGCAGTGGGTGCAACTAAGGTACCATAAGTACCGGTGATCTGTTATTCTGGTCCTTTTCGTAGATTTTTACTGGTTGAATAAATAACCACCGTAGTAAAACTGTTCGAGTTAGAAGGCGTCTGGGATTTAAAATGCATTTAAAAAGTAAATATACATATTTTTAGCTGGTATTATTGTTGTATGTATGTTTATGTTACAGTTAAACCCTGTTTTTTTCGTTAGAACTCGTTTTCCCTAATTAAAACTGGTTTTTACTAAATGCCTTTGTTAAAACTAGACATACCTAGTCAAATCTAGAATTTAACTAGATTTAGCGCTCGCCGGCCGCTCCCACGGCTTCGTTCGCTTCGCTCGCTCGGCTCGTGCGCCGTTGGTCACAATTCTAACCTAACCTAACTTATTACCTACCTGATGACCCCGGTCAGCGCAGAGTCCTGTAGGCGAAGTGTTCTGTCGGTGAAAAGTCCCGTCGGACTAGTTTTAACAAAGACATTTAGTAAAAACTAGTTCCAACTAGTGAAAACGCGTTCTATTTAAAAACTCGTTTTAAATGTGACATTTTTTTTAAAATTGTGATCAGGGTCCGCTGCCGGTGGTCAGAGCTCTAGAGATTTTAAAATTTTCTTATTTAAAATTTAATTATTGCACCAACCACTGCTTGCATTACCCAAACGTTGACTGATAAAAATGCCTATGGCATATAGGTTTACTAGTATTTTAAATAACAACTGCGTAAATTGAACTCCATCCTAAAACAGATAACATTTTAAAAAACCAGAGTCAAAAACACCAAAAAAAAAGCTCTAATTAAGCTTAGTTAACTCATAAAATTTCACGTTACAAAGTGAAGGATCCCGCTGAAAGGAAATTAAAGGGTGAACAGGGAACATTTGTCATTGTCCCCCCGTTAACGTCGGCGAGGAATCCTGTTCCATCATTCATCTTGTGATAAATTCTTCGAAGTCTTTCGACCCTTCATATTTCTATTAGGGTTGGTAACAAAACTTTTCAACGGCGCAATGATAATTTAATTCCATAGATTTTTGAATCAATGAAATACATTATAAAATAAAATTTTGAGGGGCTTGTGGCTAATTAATAACACCCGCACGGGTCGATCAATCAGGTTAAGCTACGGATGCCGCGGCTGGTCCGTCGATGGGTGACAATTTCTCTTTCTTACCAAGACCCCTCCGTGCCTCGGAAAGCACGTTAAACCGTTGGTCCCGCTGTCATTTGTGGATCTTTGACAGTCGTTACGGGTCGTCAGAAGCCCGAAAGTCTGACAACCAGTCTTACCAAGGCGTATCGTGTTACCCCGTAACGGGGTTGTGGAGGCCAGATATGCAGTCGCTCCATGTAAAATACTGGTATTAACCTGATTCGGGTAGACTGGAAGCCGATCCCAAGATAGTTCGGAAAAGGCTAGTCAGATGATGACTTAATAAGATAACTAGCAGCGCTCCACGGTTTCACCCGCGTAGTTCCCGTTCCCGTGGAAATACGGGGATAAAATATAGCCTATGTACCCGGGGTTAGTGTAGCTTCCCAACAGTGAATGAATTTTTCAAATCGGTTTCGTAATTTCGGAGCCCATTCAATGCAAACAAACAACGAAATCTTTCCTCTTTATAAAATTATTATATAGTTTAGATTATTAGTATAGAAAAACATTCTCAAAATAATTATAAACATGACTACTTTTTTTACATTATTATCACTTGGTATCGGCCCGTGTGCATGGTCGTAAACTCTATAGAAAGAGAAGAAAAATCAAGAACTCAATTCTACTAATCCAACTATGATCATCAACATCATCATTTCAGCCGAAAGACCACCCACTGCTGGACATAGGCCTCCCCCCAGCTTCGCCACTTCGACCGGTTCTGTGCTTCCCGCATCCAGCGGACTCCTGCGGCCCTCTGAAGGTCATCGGAACTATATAATATTATAAATGTTGTTATTCAATTACGCATCAACAGCTGAACGGAATTAAAATAAATTTGGCGGAATAAACTCTAAAAAGCAATGGATTCAGATTAAAAAGATTCAGATTTCGATCAATAGTGTGTAATACTTTGTCTATACCTACTACAGCAGATTTATTCTGTAATCATCATGACAGACGTCGTGATAGACCCGGCAGATACAGAAGGAACCTGTATATTATCACGATTGATAAATCTTTCTCATTCCTCAAAGTACAAGCAAAAATGTAAAGACATTTTCAACGAAAAATAAGATTGAATGGCAATGCTTTGACACGAAATCTATTTAAGCTCTTTCCTTTGCTTCCGGCTTATCAAAGCATGTTTTCACTTGGCTATGTGGCTGCAGCGGCTTGCCTGATTAATTCCTTTTCGCTTTCAACTAGCTGGAATATCTGTGACGGATTTATGAGGGCGAATTTTTCTTTTTAGTTAACAGGATTAATCATGACAGGAATGGTGAAAAAGGTATTTATTTTCATAGGAAATTTTCGACTTAAATTACCGGTATTTTTTGGGAACCGATACGAATAGCTTTCGTGTGATACCTGTATTAGACGTAGTACTTTTGGTATTTTTTGTTAGTGAGAGTCAGAATACACATTTAGCAAGTAAAAAGTATGGATAATGAGCATTAGAAAAACAACTTCAAGGTACAAATACGAAATTTGTGGAACACCGCGCCGCGGTACTTGTTAGGTGGAGTACCGGTACTAGTTTGAAACCGGTACCAGTCTGGAACCGGGACCGAAATGCTAAGAACCACTAAGTACCACTACCGAACCTGTACCGATTCCAAGCCTGGTTACCACACAGTATATAGCTCTGTTCAACCTTAAAAAGGTGGCTGAGACAGACTGAATGCTGAAAGGTGGTGGATGCAACACCATATGGTTTTATGGCACAACCTAAGATAGTTCAAAACAACATACAAAAAGGATTAGAAAGGATAAATTAATAGCCTCACAGTGGAGACAGAAAAAACATATGAAAAAAAGATAGGGTCTGGAATAGCATGTCGACAATGAAAATATTTTCATCAAGTCATCAATATATCCTGAAGTCAAACAAAAGCAACTAGATGTAACGGATTATTATTCCTAGTCCTTTTTCAAAACCAAATCTTACTAATCTAATACCTTTAAACGAGAAATGCTTGTATATAATATGTATTTATATAATCTGACTGTCGGAAACGGCTCTAACGATTTTCATGAAATTGGCAAACAAAAAAAAAAACGATCAAGGCTCGGTCATCCAGATATTATTTTAAATGTGAAAGTTTCTATGTTCAGATGTTTGTTACTAAATCACGCAAACAGCTGAACGGATTTGGATGAAATTTGGCAAACAGGTAGTTTGTAACCTGGAACACATAGAATACTCTTTATACCGATGTACGTTCCCGTGGGATAACTTTCGACCACCACACGGGCGAAGCTACTGCCAAAAGCTTTCACAAATGATTTCCCCATAGATAACAATACTAGTTTACCTATAGCCTCTAATTAACAGTCCGTTACAGTTTCAAGGAGGCTAATCAGGCGATAATTGGCTAATCATTAATTACGCGTCTGTCATGGCTTAGTTAATCTATTTACTTGAAACTATAATATTACATGTCAGGTGCAGCGAATTGGATGCTTATTTGCTGACTGTCAAACCACGGACAGTCGATCCTATGTCATTATATCACACTAATTAACTCGGGGAACTGAATTAAAACGCTAGTTAAATTTCAAAGAACATTGAATTTTGTCAATCAGGGTTTCAATTTGGTTGTTTGTCAATCAACTACATTTTAAGTCATCAGTGAGGACTTGGCCGCAACTTACGAGTTGTATGTCGTAGGTTTTATTTAACCCTAACAGCCGGTTTATTTTGTTTCATCGCCACCGGTCTCTGGAACCAAAAATCTGAAGATATGTGAACTTACCAATCCGCTCTGGGCCCACGTGTTGGATTACGGCCCATTCTCTGTCATCGAAAGAAGGCCTGTGTCCCATTAGTGGGAACAATATAGGCTGATTATGCAGTAACGCAGGGGGCGACTGGACGTTGTTTATCACGCCTGTAATCTCCGAAGCGGTAAGCCCACGTAATACGGGGCGACCCTATTGCTATTCGCCATAAGATCTGGAGGCAAAGGTCCTCGCGCACATATTGGAGTGGCGCGAGGGGGCAAAACGTCGGGGCGTAACTCCGCTGCATCGAGAAATCGCGGCACAGCGGACAGAGCTCCGGCGGGCTTGCGGACGGCGAGTAATGGGTAGCTCGCTGTCCGGTAAGGACCAAACCCGGGTCGAGCGCGTGTTGTGTTCCACGCGCGCCTCAAAGAGATGTCAGCACAACCTGATGGGGCCCGCAAGGGCCGATGCCTGCCAGGGGTGCGGGTTGTTCGAAAGAGATACCGTGGCCCCTGGCACACAGGCAACTGAGGGAACACGGGTGAGTTTAGTCAGTAAAAGTCTGTCACGCCCTCCTGTTCTACCCAGAGCAGGACAAGTTATTTGAAGATTTCCCTTAGAAAAAAAAAATTTGCTACACGAATACTGTAAGCCAGATTGCAGCGGAAAACTGTATGAACTTACAGACAATATTGCAAACAACAATGATTTGACTGACGTCATCGCATTTTGAACTTATAAATACGCTCTGTTCGAGTGCGAAACGAATCGGAAAATCCCGAAACAACTTGAGTAAAACCCGAAAACAGTGACGCAACTTAAACTACGTCTTCGTAATTTCACGGCTTACGTCTGATATTTATGGTTTCTGTCAAACTGAATAGGTCTTTATATTTGTAGCCTTTTCTTATGTTGGGGTCGGCTTTCAGCCAAACCGGATACAGCTGGATACCCGTATTTTCCATGGAGTGACAACCTATCTGAGCTCCACAACCCAGTAACTGGGTAATACCATACCCATTGGTAAGACTGGTTGTCAGACTTTCGAGCTTCTGAGGACCTGTAACGACTGTCAAAGATCTACGTATGACAGCCGGAACCAACGGCTTAACGTGACTTCCGAAGCACGGAGCTGTCTTGGTATGTAATTTATGGTCATACATCGACGGACCAACCGCTGGAAGCGTAGCTTAACATATTAGATCGACCGGTACGACCATTATTACTAAACCACAAGCCCTCACTGTTCTCCTCTGTTAAATAATAAGTCAGACAATAAACCAATAGTCTTGCTTCCACTTCATTATAATCTGCTCAAATTTTACACATACTCATCAATAGACCCTTTATAATTTAATCATAATTATGATTAATTAAATTACTCGTCTGAATGGGTTCACGGTCTGACACAAATTGAATTATATCCACATGTTTACTTTGCTATTGTGTTTACTAAATATTGGATAGACTTTGAAGGAACATAATCCTTATGCTAATTTGGAAGTAGGGACGCGTAGTTGGTTTATACATCTTTCCACCGTCTGACGTCCAAGACATACCTACATGTTTATCCTACGAATAATAAAAGTATTAATCTAAGTGTAATTATATCTAGTCTTTTTTATTTGATTAAATTAAATAGACAAGATATGGGGCAAGTTTCCTGATGTACATAAGTAAATAAAACGTACATTTAGTTCTGTAAGTCCAAATAGTAAAACGACAGCATTTTTCTAGAATGCAGCCAAGTCAACTCAGAAAAACTCAGCGAATAGTGAAAGTATAGCAGAATAATAACTGTTACTAATTACTTCGAACAGGTGAAGAAAAATGAGAAGACTAGAATAAATTAGAAAAGAACGTAAAGCAAATAGGAATATTAACAAATAAGAAAACGATTTAAATTATTATTAAAAAAAAAAAACCCGACTGCCTAAAAAGTGAACTTTAGGTAATTAAAAAAGATGGAAACAAGAAACTTGTTTTAAAAGGATGACTAATATTAGACTGAATACTTTATGGAATCGCATGCAGTCGTAGGCAATAAAGGTCTTTATTACTAAATTTAAGAATATGCCTCCAACTGCATGAAATTGCATATATAGAGTTATTCAGTCTTATAGTCATCCTTCCCCCCGAGTGGGTTCCCGCATTGTCGTTGCGGCCCCCTCGCAGTAACCGTGGATTCCGGCCACTGTGAAGCCAAGAGGAACCCAAAGGTGGGGCCGCTCGTCAGGGCTTTTGCCTTCAAGCCATTGACGTAGCGGCCAAAAAGTAGGTTGCGGTGAGGTGCACCGCAACTGAGGTGGGCCGCGTTGTCGAATGGGAGGCATCGCGGCTGAGGGTTACGGGCTGCGGTAGAGGAGGAGTGCCGGTGCTTCTGAGCAGCGCTCTTCCCTTCCGTGGCCTGGACGGAGCCGCCACCGTTTGATGGCGGGCGCGGTGGGGCCGCAGGGGAAGAGGAGTGTCGGTATAGCGTCAGCCGCTCTCCCTATCCCCTGCGGCCGAAAAGTGGTAGACGGGACGGCGCGTTGTGTTCCACACGCGCGCCGTCAAAGATGTCAGATGCCTGTCAGGGGTGCGGGTTTGTTCGAAAGAGATACCACAGCCCCTAGCATACGGGCTACTGAGGGAACACGGGTGGGTTTTAGTCAGTAAAAGTCTGACACGCCCTCCTGCTCTACTCAGCAGGAGAAGTCATTTGACGATTTCCCACCCAAAAAAAAATAAAAAAATAGTCATCCTATTGAATGGGGTATCAAAATAAAGGGTTTCATAAATAGCTTGTAAAAATTAATGCAACTTGTATGTTTACATGTAATTTGAAATAAAAATGATAAAATAATAAAAAAAGGCAACAAAATAGTCAACGTTACAACATAAACTACATGATTATTCATTAATTACATTAAGTGTGTATGGCAGACAACTACGAAAACTAAAAAAAAAAATTAGGAGTGTTTTTTTTTTTAGTTTTCGTAGTTCAATAGGTTCTGAGAAAAAAAAAAAAAAAATTCTAAAACAACGTGGCGCCAAAAATCGGGCATTTTTTTTTTTCAATTTTGGTATACCCAGCGTCACTCTCACAATTAAGACGCATCTAATGGCACCTCTGAAATCGATCAAGCCGTTTAGGCTACAGAGCGTGCCAAAGAAATATACATACATACATACACTCGAATATCTAATAACATGTTAACTTGGGGCAATTTTTTCCAACATCAGATCATCATCTTTTATCCGTGGAATTAAATTGAGGTCTAATAGTTATGTTGTATTGTAATACAGTACAATATTCAAAATTATTCTACCCGTAGAGTGAAGAAAGTTGTCAGAGACATCAGTGCTTTTGACTAGGATTGTCCGAAGTCACAGTATTTTGCTGAGCGACCTCTTCTTGTACAGATGCGACGTTCTAGATAGACGCATAGATGTTCTTGTTATATTGTACAAAAGTAGTTATTTTTCACACGGCAATCGGCATCTTGTTTTTGTTTTTATTGTTTGTTTGTTTTTATTACGTCGTCGTCGTCCGTCGTTCCGGGTCTGGTTGTTTGTTATGTGAGTTTAAATATTTGTAAACGCACCCACAATACAGGAGACATTTCTAGTGTGGGGCAACACATATTTTTTTTTTTTGCAATGTCGTAATATTTACGCAACGTTTATTATTGTCTTTGGTCATAGCACTGCCATCAAGCAATGAACAAAGTGACAAACTTTTATTGGTTAATAACGAGGCTTTTTGCTCTAAATATGTGTGTACTTTGTCATTTTTGTGTAATTTTCGTTTTGTTTGTGTAGAAAAAACAATCTTTCTTTCTTATTTCTTTCAGATAGACATGGCCAAATGTTGGAGAAGCCAAGGCCCACTAAAAGTTGCAGAGCCGGAAAAAGTAAAAGAAAAATTGTCCGTTAAACTCAGTTGTAGTTTAAATGACACATAAAAGAAAAATAATAAAACCCACTGTTCTTTAGCCCCAAAACATGCAACACAGACTAGTGCTGAGTTCACCATTTTAATTTTAAATTCACAAACACTTTCTGTGGACCAAGCGCGACCTAGTTTTGGTTTGCATAATTATTTTTTGCGAATACGATTCAAGATGGTTTAATTTTCATATTGCTTCGTTACATAAATAAGTCTGGTTTACTGAGAATATATTTTCTTGTGGAAGTAGCTCTGAAACAATTATAAAATCCAATTTCAAGATTATTTATTTGAATCTCGTCTTAATTAAAAGTTTTTCTATACCATGGTTTTGTTTACAACAAGTGCAATACTATACTATATAACATAATATCACACCTGTACTCGCCGAAGGGTGAGGTAAAGGTGTGCCGAAGGGTGAGGTGTGCCTATAGTACACCCAGATCTCGCCAGTTAAGCGTAAGGGGCTGGCCTATTTCCATCAACCGGGCGCAAATCTAGATTCTTAGGTGCCACTGAAAGATTCTTCATGGAACACCCAAAAAAAAAAACTATTTGCTAGATGTACTAAGAACATAATAATGGAAATTGTTTGGATAACATAATACATACGAGCATACAGGGCACAGGCCTTTTTGAATTACTCATATGTAGAGCCACGCTTCTGTTTTATCAAAGTCGCCGCCAATACATGCAAAGAACAAGAAGAATATTGCTAGTTTCAAATAGAGAACGACTAAGCAAGAATCTTAAAACATACATAACAATTAAATGCTATTCGGTGGTAATCCCATCACTTCGTATACATATAGTCCGAATAAGGTTTTTAAGGAAATTTTTAAATTCGGTAAATAAATTAATCTCATGAGTTTTTGTATAAACATTCGCTACGGGACGTCTGTCGAGTCAGCAGAAATTAATAAAATATTACTAATTAACTTCCGTGTGGTGCCGGACGTAAAATAATAGCATCATCCCATTTTTTCCCGTGGGTGTCGTAGAAGGCGACTAAGGGACTTACTAGAGAATGGGCAGCACCGTTCTCTATGCATTTTACCACTATACTGCGATCGGCCAACCCGCCTGCCAGGCGTGGCGATTATGGAACAACCCCTCTTTTGGAGGAGGCCTATGTCCAGCAGTGGACGTTTTTCGGCTGGAATGATGATGATGAATTAACTTCATAAATCGACGTACAGACGTACGTAATAAAATCGCGGTGGTATTATAACGTGTTTTGTTTTTATTTTATTTTTTTGCACCACGCTTTGCGGAATCCAACAGAGTGCAGGACGTCGAAAAATCATACTTCGATTTTTAAACTCTTGACGCTAAGCAGTACGTTGAAGAGGGTAGTGCGCGAAAAAATACCTAATTAAAAAAAAAAAACTTCAAACTCTGGAACCTAAGACTGACAAGTTATACTGCATTTCTGGAAGGTTTTCTACACAAACATCAAAAACAATTTAGTCTTGCTTGAACTTTAGCCCAATTCCTCCCAAACCCACGCACTTCGAAGAAAGAATATTGACGTCACACCGCAGTGAAATGATGGCGAGGAGCGACATCGTGGCTTCGTTCACTCGTTGTTTTAGATACTATTTTAGTACAAAATCAATATTATGACGTAAAACATCTCTGTGAAGGAATTATATCGAAAATAGATAGCGTTTATACCCGGTTCGTATATTTTACCGGTCGTTATCTGCTAATATTAAAACTCGTTTACCAGAAATTATGATAAAATGTTGTTATTTTACGTAAAATATTAGGTAAATACTAGCGACCAAACCTGGCTTCGCACGGGTGCAATTTACATATGGTATTCTGTTCTAGTTGTCCACAAGTTCGGAGTACCAACCTAACAAAAAACACTAAAGGCATAAGAAGGCATAAGATTTTATTTCATTGAGTACTTACCTAATAATTTTTGTATATATTTACATAATATTATAATATATATAATATCCTCAAATGGTGAAAGAAATCTTTAAATAAGCGCTGCACGCTGTGGTTATTACTCTACAAAGACCCAAAAACCAAATTTTGGGTTTTTGTGTAGAGTAATGCTAGAAGCTAGAAGCTGGAAAGCTAGTGCTTTACCCGCGTGGAGGTTTTTTTTTTTGGTGGGAAATCATCAAATAACTTCTCCCGCTCTGGGTGGAGCAGGAGGGCGTGTCAGACTTTTACTGACTAAAACCCACGTGGAGGTTGGTGTATTCTTTGTTTAGATACGTTCATTTTATTTATGTAGATTCTTTAACATATTGTGAATGAGAGAACGTTGTAGGCCATACAGACTAGATTTGTAGACGATTTTCTATTCTGTATTTTCATTCGTCCAAGTACTTGGTACTTATTGACAAGTCTGCACTATCCTCCCATACCTATTATCACTGTAATTTGAAAACATATTATTTTTTAAAGAGTAACCGTGGAGTTTCTTGCCAGCTCTTCTCCACAGGAAGCGACGATTTGGAACCGTGCACCTATGTAGCTTCTGAATTTTCATAAGTGCCCAAGCAAGTTCATTTGAAATAAAATATTTTGATTTGATTTGATTATACATATAAACCTTCCCCTTGACTCACTCTATATATTGATGAAAACCGCATCAAATCCGTTGAGTAGTTTAAAAGTTCTAAGGGTACAAACACGAAAAGCAACTTTGTTTTATACTATGTAAAGAAGTATAGATAATATTAGGTCTTTACCTATGAAATTGCCGTTCTGCAGTACTGGCCATTTCAAATCAAAATAATTTTTGTTTGGCTAAGAATTCTAATTTCAAATTAATTTTATTTTAAAAACATGGATTTTTTTTTCTAAAAGTAGTCATTTCTTTATTGATTAGTGTTACATTTTCATCGCATTTCAATCTTTTTCGTCATCATGGATACGTTAAAAATTCGAGTAATTATGGAATATGAGTACCGTCGTGGCAGCAACGCGGCACAAGCGGCACGCAACATCAACGACGTTTACGGAGCTAACACTACAAACCAACACACCACCTGTTATTGGTTTGCTCGCTTCCGTTCTGGAAATTTCGACCTGAAAAATGAACCTCGCGGTCGTCCGAAGACTTTGGTCGACAATGACGAATTAAAGGCGATTGTGGAAGCTGATGATACACAATCTACGGCTGAATTAGCAGCAGCTTTCGACGTTAGCGTCAAAACAATATTGGTCCATTTGCGTCAAATTGGCAAGGTAAAAAAGCTTGACAAATGGGTGCCCCACGAACTCAATGATCGCCAGCGTGAAGTACGCGTCGAGACGTGCCTTGCACTGCTCAACAGACACACAAATGAAGGAATTTTGAACCGCATTGTTACCTGCGATGAAAAATGGATTCTGTTTGATAACCGTAAGCGCTCAGCAAGTTGGTTGGATCCTGGTTCAGCACCTAAACAATGCCCTAAACGAAAACTTACCCCTAGAAAAGTGATGGTCACTGTTTGGTGGTCTAGCGCCGGTGTGATTCATCACAGCTTCTTACCAAACGGGGTGAGCATTACTGCAGATGTGTACTGTGAAGAACTGAACACAATGATGGAGAAGCTGGCGCATCTCCAACCAGCATTGGTCAATCGCTCGTCTCCGCTGCTCCTGCACGACAACGCGCGACCTCATACTGCACAGCAGACGGTCTCCAAGTTGCAAGAACTGGGGTTGGAAGCTCTCCGTCATCCGCCCTACTCACCAGACCTTGCGCCTACAGACTACTACTTTTTCCAGAATTTGGATAACTTCTTGGCGGGAAAAAAATTTAATACCCGAGAGGCAGTACAAAATGCCTTTGAAGAATTTGTTGCCTCCCGTCCAGCTGATTTCTTTAAGAAGGGCATCAATAAACTGCCACTGCGATGGCAAAGATGCATTGATTGCATGGGTGATTACTACGATTAATACAAATAAAAAATTCATGAAAAAAATTCGTTTAAATTTTTTCATACAAAACGGCAATTTCATAGGTAAAGACCTATTATATTATTATATTACGTTATCATACAACTTTATGTAGATAATATTAAACGCTTTTCGAAAAGCAACGTTTGCAGATGAATTTTATTTTATAAAAATTACAGGGTTCGTACTAAGGGTTCGTACGCACGGCGAGCAATACATTTCCATCAGACTTCTCATAGTACGAAAAGCCTATACAATACGAGATCAGCTAAAATTGGAAATACATATAGCTTGATTTATCGTCGGCCGAATAACTATTTAACACCGCATATTTTTTTGTTATTTGTTGTTATATCGTCTATAGTAGTAGATACCTATACTCACACTGTGAAAATTTCAAGTGTCAACAAACTTAGTACTAGTAGTAACAGTTACAAGTCGTTTGCCAATATAGGACCAGATACATTGTTTATATTAGCGAACGAGTTGAAACGCCGGGAGCCTCTAGTAATACAGTTTTGAAAACTAATTGTCTTTCCATTAAGCAGGAATACCAGGCCCTGAGAGGTTTCAAAACTGATCAAGAGTACGCCATGAAATAATTGGAATTATGCAGAATTTTAGATGGGAAACATAATTGGTTTTAAGTGACATATAGGGTTGCAGAGAAACCATGATTCTAGATCGCCCTGCGTAGAAATTCTTCGTCGGTTATCAAAAACAAGATCACCTGTTTCATAGATAATGTAATACCTACGTGGTCAAAATGTAGGGCAGAACTGTTTTTTTAATACCCGAGGAAATCTTCACAATCATAATATTCTGAATTTGTTTTGTATATCCTCAGATTATAAAACAAGGCAGATAGACCGCGCGGAACACCAGAGTGAAGCCAAAAAACCAAATACTAAAGCGTCGTATTGTATTTAATGTGAGGCTTTAGTATTTGTTTTTTTGACTCTTGGGTGTTCTGCGCGATCTATCTGCCTTTGTTTTATAATCTAAACCAAAAAAAAAACAAATACTAAAGCGTCGCATTGTCATCATCTGCCTAGCCTTTTCCCAACTATGTTGGGGTCGGCTTCCAGTCTGACCGGATGCAGCTGAGTACCAGTATTGTATGTTACATAAAATACGACGCCTTAGTATTTGGATTTTTGGCTTCACTCTTAGTGTTCCGCGCCGTCTATCTGCCTTTGTTTTATAATCTGAGTGTATATCCATGACTTCAGTAAGTTGATTTAAACTATTGCGTATTGTTACATGTGAACTACACTATGAAGCTTGAATTTAATTGAAACTGAGCGTTGCTTGAAACTAAACACAGTACCCATTAGTGTTCATGTATAATTTTCACATTGTCTAACTTACAGATCATTATTGAATATGAATATAATATTGAAAGACTCGCTGTACCCGTGGCTTCGTCCACGTGCATGTCGTAAATTATCCCTCGGGAACATGCTACCGCGAGAAAAGGTAGTCTATATCATTACTCCTTGTAGGTACCATCAGCTATCTGCTAGCGAAATTCCCGTCAAAACCGGCGCCGGAACAAACATACAGAAGAGTCAAATAAAACATGTTTCAATGCCTGCCGTACCTATATACATTCATATTATGCATTTGGTAAAAAGTTGTTATTTCGACAGTTCAAACAGACACTTCAATTTTATTTATTTGCATGTATAGATAAGTTTACATCTCTGTCAAGCCTTCTGGGAAATATAGACGTGATGTTATGTTATGTAAGAAGTCTCAATATTGTACTTATTTAATAATATGAACTACTGGAATGAACACCGACCTGTATACCGCACTAGGGAGGAGCCGATGAACGCTAACGAAAGCGCCATCCTTGTGTAATATTGTGCTAAGAAAATTATGAAACGTGCCATCAACAAATAATATAGAAACTCTAAACGTAGAAAAGTTACTAGGCCCTCCAACTTTTGAAAATTCATACTACTAATATATTCTGTGTCATCCATAATCGTGCGCTCAGAGACACGGGGAGGTCCCCAAATTATAATTAATGCTCGCCTATAGACTCAACAGCGCATCTGTTATTTAGAAAGAAAGAATGGAAAATTGCGTTTTGCTATTGCAACAAAAAAACTGTTTAAAAAACAGGAAAAAAATGATTGTTAGGCACTAGCTGTCTGGCATTCATGGCACTTTACACTTTTTGTTGTTTTTTTTATTATTTTGCTGTATAATATGTGTCTTTTTAGTCTGTGCTAAATAAATGTATTTTCTTGCTTTCTTTCTTGTGTTGTTACCAGTCTCTCCAATCCTTTTGATAAAACAATCCGTAAGCCATATTTTACGATACTAGAGGGTATCCTATTCATTGCCAAGAATCCCAACCAGCGAAGTTTATTAAACACCTATTATTTCTCCGCTCTATTACTTTCTGAATCAAGTCTTTGCTCCCTAAAGACGCGTAAACTTCTTATTATTATTGTATTACTCTTATATTTTCCCTCCAATTTCGACTTAATATTGCCGTCACGACCACAATGTGGCCGTCTCAGTTGCTCTCAGGGGCGTACAAAGGGAACAAAAGAGGACAAAAGAAATTTAACGAATCTCTGAAGAGCAGAACTTGTGTATTAGCTTTGTGTTTCTTAATTGAAGTGGTGATAATGAGAATTGTGTTGCACGATAAATGTGAGCCTTACATTGTAGTGCCATTAATGCTGAAGATTAAGTCTTGAATTTATTTACACTAGAAATTGCTGTCATAGTAATGGTATCAAGTTAATTACTAAGTGTAGTTGATAAAAGAAACTATGAACCATTCAAAATATATATACTGTCTTATACAACCCTAGTTTTAGTATTTGCGAAACCTGAAACACGGGTCTGGTATTTTTATGTATAGAATCTATGTACAAAATTTCAAATCTGTATCATAAAACAACACAAAGTTATCAGCTTGTTATGTTACCTAGTTGTCTACACAAACATGGTCACCACGCGGCCCCAGGACGCCCGCGCGTCCCGCTTCGTATTTTGCTCATTGATAATAATTAGGCAGTAGGTACCTAACCGTACGGTAATTGTATTGTAATTAACTGGTGACAACATTTTCCATCACACTTTTTGGAAAAAAATATAACATGGTGTAAAAAACAATATTCAGGTTTCGCAACTAAAAATAATGTTGTATACAGGACAAGTTTTTATCCAGTGCGCAAACTGTAACCATGAATTCAGCATATCATTCTAGACCCCCTAGCGCAGACATTTTTCGCCGGTCGTACAAAAAAAATCAACTGTTCCATACATTTTGACCGCGTAGGTACCTACTGCACTTTTCTATGAAACAGCTGATTTTTTTTTTTTGTATAACTGGCGAAAAATTTCTGCGCTAGGAGTTTTAGAATGATATACTGAATTCATGGTTACAGTTTGCGTACTGGATAATAACTCTTCCTGTATAATCATCGTTCGCCTGTCCTTATCCCAATTTATTTGGGGTCAGCAAACATGTCTGTTTCTTCAGAACTTCTCTATTAGTAGTCATCTCGGTAATCACACCCTTTCTACCCATATCATCTTTCACACAGTCCATCCATCTTTTATTTCGTCATAAAGATAATATATTTTTAATTTTTAAAAACATTTGAACATAATTTTTTGTTGTTCTCTTCGATGTGTATACACTGTTATTAACGGGGAGAAACATTTTGTATGCTTGATAAACTCGTGTATTATACTTACATCTGTAATCCCACCCACGATAAAGTTGTGCCATAATTATTGAGCACCGAAACGTTAATTTAAGAAAGATAATAAAAAAATGAAAAAGCGTTGTCAAACAAAAAAAAAATATATATATAAATAGGTTCTAAAAAAAATTTGTGTGTATTGTGCCATGTCTGCCTCAAATAAGCCTAGTGTACCAAAAGTTTTCTTAGTTTTACTCCGTGTGAGACACGTACTTCACATTACTAAGCGATGAGTAAGCAACCCGTCAATGGTTATAATACCTTTAAATTTTGTATCCCTTCCAAATTATCGGTGTACGTGACTTTGTCCAAAGCGCTTTTGCAGTTTGATTTTTTATTCTTCGAATATCACAAAAGAGAAAGAATGGAAAACGATGAATTTTTGGAATTGGGTCACTGTTTTGCTTGACGTTAGCAACTGTAGCTTATACAGGGTGGCTGAGCACATGATTCTACCCAGCGTAGACATTTTTCGTCGGTTATCAGAAAAAAAATCTGCTGTTTTATAGAAAATTGCAATATCTACGCAGTCAATATTGAACAGGAAAATTTGTTTTTAAATAACTGAGGAATAAATTCAACGCCCCTGCGTTTATAATCGTGTACAGAATCTGCGGACAAAGGTTGCTCATCGAAAATAAACGAAGTCAGCTCTAGGTTTAGATACCAAGTGACTTCGATCGTGTATTCTTATTATTATTCGTATATTCATCATCAGCCTATAATGTTCCCACTGCTGGGACACAGGCCTCCTCTCGGTGAGAGGGATTGGGCCGTAATCCACCACGCGGGCCCAGAGCGGGTTGGTAGATGTCACATGTCTTCGAATTTTTGGTTCTAGGACATGCCGGTTTCCTCACGATGTTTTCGTTCACCGTTTTGAGAGCACAGGTGATGAAATAATTTACACAAAGTAAAGCGCCTGTCCGGGTTCGAACTCACGACATACAACTCGTAAGTCGCGGCCGATACCACTTGGCCACCACTGTTCGTATATATCTTAATACAAAGACGAGCTTAATCGAGAATTAAATAAATTTGAATACTGGGAAGATGCATTGCAAGGGAGTGACTACATAAATGACGACTGGACGAATATGGAAGAAAAGATATGCTGTGTTGACCCGAAATAAAATTTGGTCAAGAAGATGACTAAACTTGTATAGGCTCAACTTTGGTAATATTATAAAGAGGTCAAATTTGTTTTGTAAGTTTGTATGTGGGGGTAATATCTAGAACTACCAGTCGGATTTGGAAAATTCTTTTTGCATTTGATAGCCCTATTTTTGAGGAAGGGTACAAGTTATTTAACATCACGTTAAGACTGTAAGGAGTTAGAACAAACGCTAGTAGAAAACGAAGTAATACCGCGAGCCGGCGACGGTAAAAAAAACCCGAAACAAAATCGGTTCACCCATTTAAGACCTACGGTGCCACAGACAGACACACATAGCGGTCAAACTTATAACTCTCTTTTTGCGTCGGGGGTTAAAAACAAGAAATTACATGCAGACGAAGTATACCTATTCCTACCCACATCATCATCGTCTGCCTAGCCTATTCTCAACTGTGATGGGGTCGGCTTCCAGTCTAACCGAATGCAGCTCAATACCAGTATTTTACATAGAGCGACTGCCTATCTGACCTCCACAACCCAGTATCTAAGTAACCATACCCCTTGGTAAGACTGGTTGTCTGACTTTCGGGCTTCTGAAGACCCGTAACGATTGTCATTAAAAGATCCACAAATAACAGCCGGGACCAACCGCTTAACGTGCTTTCCGAGGCACGGAGGGGTCTTGGTATGTAAAGATGGTCACCCATCCACGGACCAACCGTGGCATGCGTAGCTTAACCGATCGAAACGTGCGGCTGTTATTACGTATCCTACAATATTCCTACCTACATATCATGAAACAATACAAACCCTACCAATTACTACAGTGACATCTCCCAACCCTTAGCTATATACCTACCAATAAATTACCAAAGAGGTTTCTACACGAGACCATCTCTTCAAAGTACGAACGTAAGCAGGTAAGGGATGCGTATGATCCAGATTAAGGGATAACGCGAGGCATTCAACAAGGAGGCGTGGACCAAAGAGGCTGTTTATCTTAGAAGCGTGAAACGGCAGGTACTTAATGCCTTTGTTGACGGTTACTGAGCGAAAGGGTCTGTATTGTGAACTAGTGAACTATGTGGGTACAATTGGATGTGTAATTTTGATTAGGAGTGTAGAGGAATTATTGTATTTAATAGGTAAACCTTCGATTGTTATTGGTGATAACTGAAACGATCAAATCTCTCGTTGGTCTAGTAGTCTCGTTGATCGCGAGCGCTACTGCACATGGGGTCGTGGGTTCGATTTTAAAGTCGGGCAAAGTATTAGGTGCCATCCATAAATTACGTCACACGTTAATAGGAGGGAGGGGGTCACCGAAATGTGACATTGTGTGACAAGGGACCCCTGTTACACAATGTCACATGCCAGCTTTTGACACCTCCAGGTGTCAAAAGCTGGCATGCCGGGACCAACGGCTTAACGTGCTTTCCGGGGCACGGAGTCGTCTCAATATGTTATGGTCACCCATCTACAAACTGACCGCGACAAGCGCAGCTTAACCTTCGATAGCCACGAACTCCAAACTATGCAGCTAAAATTGTCTAAAGTACCTACCCTAGTCCTTACTTTATACAGGGTAAGTTTTTATCCAGTGCGCAAATTGTAACCATGAATTCAGCATATTATTCTAGAACCCCTAGCGCAGAAATTTTTGCCGGTTATACAAAAAAATATCGAAAAGTGCAATACCTACGGGGTCAAAATGTATGGAACAGCTGATTTTTGTTTGTATATCCGGCGAAAAATTTCTGCGCTAGGTGGTCTACAATGATATGCTGAATTCATGGTTACAATTTGCGCACTGGATAAAAACTTACCCTGTATGGTCCCTGGTTCCCCGAAGAGACAAACTTTTAAAAGGATCATAGCAGTAAACAAAAACGCCAGGTACAAAACTTCAAACGGATTTTACACACCTCGTCACTTTGGAAAAAAGAGGAAACTCACGCTCAAGTACCCTCGTTTGAAAGCTCGGTCAAAATGTGGTTGAAGAGGTAATGACAAAACTCGGTAGCCCGTTTGCACATTTAACGATGGTAGCGCCACAGAATAGTATAATAGAAGTACAGAATGTTATATTTACATATGTTTTAATAAACACACCAGATAATTATTAGATATATTAACTGATTCTAATCTAAGTAAAAGTCGTAAATGAAATAATGAATAATAATAAATATATAAATTAATTAATGAATAATATTACTTAACTATGTAAATCAAAAAATAAATAATATTAATTATGTAAATTATAACATTACAAATACATATTTATCTCATGTTATAATCAGCCTATTATGTTTCGATAATGAGTATGAGAAAAAATGTAAGAGATAGTAAGTACTTATGATCTCGCCGACTTACGGTCCCTTAATTAATATTAGTTTGATGTAAAAATATACTAAGGACTTTTTGCTGTGCTCTACACGATCCATAATCGTATCCTAGCTTAAAGATTTTGTTAAAATTTAGGCGATAAAAAAAATTACTAAAGGTACCTAAATATTTTAAACTATTGTTACTTTTCGTAATTATTTCTGTGTGGCCGCGTTATTTTACTAAACTACACAACGAGTTTAAATGCTGTTTTCACCATCATTTAGGGAATTAATTCCGGAAAGTTTTTATGTAAGTAATAAATTATGTTACAATTAAAATTGCATAAAATAAAGAAACCGACATTTGCCAAGTCATAAAAACCATGCGAAACAAGGGCAAGCGATTCGCTAATTATGAATAGCATGAAAGTCAGCTTCATACAAAAAGCGAAAATACACGGACACATACTCGTACCTACACACGTTTCCCGTACAACAAGTCCACGCGCACCGGCGTTTGTTTGAGAGCGCCGAAATTACGCGTCTCTCTGTGTGTGTGTGTGTGTGCGTGCCTGTTCTCGCTCGTTGTATGAACCTAACCTTCTGTACATATCTATTTCGTGGCGTTATCAAGGAGAGTTTCAGCCATACTGTGAAGAATGCATGAACTGTCGGGAGTTTTACAATATTATCTAACACTTAACGAAAAGTTTTAAAGTGCGGTAACTTTAAATTGGCCTTGTTTTAAATTACCTTTTTTGTCAAACTGAAGTGGTGATTGAAATTAGGGAGGAAATACACAATGACAATATTTTATATAAGTATTCATTACAATCTTACAGCTTAAAACTTCAAATAATGGAGGAAGATAATATGTTATTCCAATTATTTGTGATAGAATTGTTCAGGAAATCAGTATGTAATCGTTTTAGATTTCGTTTGCACATAAAAGACGACAAAGCGTGATGTTTTAGGTAGGTAAACAACCCGGCAGGGACATCGACGCGCAAACTGTAACCATGATTTTAGCACAAGATTCTAGATCCCCAAGCATAGAACATTTTGGAAGGTTAAACAAACCACCGTTTCATAGAAAACTTTTTCTCTGCGATCAAAATGTAGGAAACAGTATTTTTTTATTCTTAATAAGTATGCGAAAATTTCAACGCAGGGGGATCCAAATCATGCATTAAATTCGTGGTAACAGGATGCATGTCCACGTCCCTTTCACTCTCTACCTATTAATCTTCATTAAATGAACATTCCAAAAGGATATTCACAGCCGTTTACGCACCACCGCGAACCTACGCACACTCATATCACAACATTATAGAAACACGTTACGGGTAACATACAATCAATGTAACAACGTTGTAAAACCCCATGCTACTCGTAATTCCCACCGTTCTCGTTTGCATAATATTTCTCCGTTTCTCGCAGATATTTTTATAACACCTACCTACGTTTGCGGGGATTTCGCTCCCGGTTTAGCGAAAGGGATTTGGTTCAAGGTAACGTACTTTATTTTGACAGATTTTCATCGTCCGCCGTATAGCGAATTTGTTGGTATTGTGAGTGTTCATATACTAACCGAGTTCAAAAAAGGAGGAGGTTCGCAATTCGTTTGAATTTTGTATTTGTTACCTTAGAACTCCGTCATTTATAAGCAAATTCAGCCTGTAATGTTCCCACTGCTGGGACACAGGCCTCCTCTCGGTGAGAGGGATTGCTCCGTAATCCACCACGCGGGCCCATTGCGGTTGGTGGATGTCTTCGCATTTTTGAACTGAAAACTTCTTTAACGGCGCTGTACACTTTTTTGTACTGGGTAAAAAAAAATTAAACTCGCGTCAGGACACGTGACCAGATCGAAAATTCGTAAGACGGATGGAGAGTAGACAGCCGGCGCGGCGTAGGAGAGGAAATATCCCCCTCTCTTTCTACGGTGCGGCGAAAATGTATGCCTGCGCCTGCTGTTTCGTTTAGGCGGCGGAGGGCGCTTGCGCGAATGTTCGTGTGTGTTTATGTTACAGCGTGCCACGCGCATCCATGGATGGTGACAGCTGATGGCTTGATTTTTCTGAGAGATAAACTTTTTAATGTAACATAAATTGTCATGTTTGTGTACAATAGCGTAATAAATAAATATTGTATTCTACCACATAAATGATAGTACTTTTATACTGATAATTAATGCAATTCGTGCAAAATTATTCCCGAACCATTTCAAAATATCAAAAATGCACAACGTTAATATTCAAATTTTCACTTCTGCCGGCGCTCCCGGAGTGCAACCCGTCGTTTTTTTTTTTCTAGGACATGCTGGTTTCTTCACGATGTTTCCTTTACCGTTTTGAAAGCAGAGGTGATGACGCGCATCCATGGATGGTGACAGCTGATGGCTTGATTTTTCTGAGAGATAAACTTTTTAATGTAACATAAATTGTCATGTTTGTGTACAATAGCGTAATAAATAAATATTGTATTCTACCACATAAATGATAGTACTTTTATACTGATAATTAATACAATTCGTGCAAAATTATTCCCTAACCATTCCAAAATGTCAAAAATGCACAACGTTAATATTCAAGTTTTCACTTCTGCCGGCACTCCCGGAGTGCAACCCGCCGTTTTTTTTTTTCTAGGACATGCTGGTTTCTTCACGATGTTTCCTATACCATTTTGAAAGCAGTGGTGATGAGATATTCCCCATAATGTAAAGCGCCTGTCAGGATCGAACCTACGACCAAGACCTTGTAAGTCACGGCCCTTACTATTGGGCCACCATTGCTCTCCATTTACAAACCCATCCTGTCATTTCTAAACCGATTTGATGAGTACTTCTTTTTTTAAATGGAGTGTGATTAAATAACCCTTATAAAGTGGTCCCATTGATACCCATACAAAAACCCGAGATGCATACACAACATCTCAAAAACGTCCGGATAAATAGGTCGCAATGTGCGCATGTGTCAAATAGTATCGTCAGTTGTCTTTCAGTCGCCTCAAAGAGATGTCAGCACCAACTGAAGGGGTCCGCAAGGGCCGATGTCGGCCAGGGGTGCGGGTTGTTCGAAAGAGGTACCGTGGCCTCTGGCATACATGCAATTGAGGGAACACGGGTGGGTTTTAGTTAGTAAAACTCTGACTCGGAAAGTCGAAGAAATTATCTGATGATTTACCACCCAAAAAAGAAAGTCATCTTTCAGTCAGTCTTTTGAGTGTTACTTTTATTAGACACTGTGCTTCTTGGGTTTTTAATATGTCAACGAGTGGACCCATTTTTTACACTTGTGTTGATAATGTTACAATTACTCCCTGTCACTATTATTTGCTTAGTAAGTAAAGGTGTATGAATTTGTGTGATATCACAACTAAAAAATGAAAAATAAAAGTTAATTTCAAAAAATATTTTCATCCTTCATTTTATTTTTTATTTCAAAAAATCAAATAAAACTTGGATTCTAGTTTCAACTTAGTTGCTTTTCTAACGTATTATCTAATTAGTTATTTCTATGGAATCCGTAACTTCAGTTCATTGTTTCCGACAGTAGATAGGTAGGTTCTTACAGTAATTTCACGAAAATACTACAATTCACAAATTCTACTTAAATTCACGTAGCTTAAGTTGCACCTGACTAGCTTAACTCAAGTTATGCAACAATTAACCACAATTTAGAAACTGTTGCACTAAAGTTAGAATAGTTAGAATTAAAGACTGACTAAACAATTTCGACGTGTTAAGTGAACTTAGTTATTATGTCTTACTTAACATCGTTCGATTAGTTAGAAACAGTTTAAATATAACTCCCTTATGCTGGTGCTTAAAGTTAAGTAATGATTAGCGTCTGTTTAATCAAACATTTTTGACGTTTAATCAAATCTTATCTTTAAGTAACGTTTATAAATAAGAGGGTTAACGTTTAAATACACAATTTACTGTAGATTCCGGAATAGTTGCATGAAGACAAATTAGCTAGTCACTCATCCAATCTACTGGACTCAATTAAAGTTATTAAAATACCTAATATCGTAACTTAAGGTGAATCTAGTCCACATTTTTCCCATACAAACTTCGGGAGTGTATTACTCCACTGTTCGACAATGGTGCCGATTCTGTTGTACACCGAACTAAACTAACTAAACTATAACTAAAATTCCTTACTTTTTCCTATGAGAATCTAAACGCTATTCTGCAAAAAATATCTCTAAATTTAAAAACTATTTTGACACAACTAAAATCGAATTTGACAATCGCGACTCGCACGTGGTATGTTTTGGCTTCGCAACGTGGTACTTGTTTGCCCTACTCCGTGTTTTTTTAGAGCCAGCAGCGTGCCGGGGTCGGCAGCCTCGACGTGATTTATATGGAATTTTCATGGAAATAATGAAAAATTATTATCCACATGTTGAGTTTTAGAGGTGTTTGGGGTGTCATAAAGGGGGTCGAAATTTTCATTATTTTTGCGATAGGACACACCGTTTTCGAGATATAAGCAAAAGAAAAGAAAAAAATACAGTACTATTTTTGCACCAGAAGTCAAGGTGTCGGTGTGAATTTTAGTTCTTGACAACTAATTTTATTCCACACCTATTTAATCGCGATTAAAAATAGTCAGATTTAGTTAGACAACCAAAATTTTAGGTTGAATACAATAATGAAATTGACAACAACAGAATAGCAAAATTACCATTTTCACTAAACTGATAATTCAGTGCATTCTTAGTGCTGTCAAACTAAAATATAGTTAAGTTGTGTCACTTTAGTCAATTTCAGAATAGGAAATCGTCGTTTGACAGGAATAAACTAAATTTTGGTGATTTTTAGTCTAGTTTAGAGAATTTTGTGACAACAGAATCGGCACCATTGTACATCAAAAATTAAACACGGTATGGTTTTTTCTTATTATTAATATTGTCTATGTGGAAACAGAATACTAAAATTAAAAACTATTAAAAAGTTAGGAGCCAAAGATTCGTTTTTCTTGCTAATTTAACCTAACATTGGGCGTGTTTAAGTAATAAAATAAGTGTAAAATCTCCAAAACTAAGCCGGTACCGATAAACCTAATTGATTGAAAAGTTTAATAATTTGTATTGGTCATTGATTTATGCAGTGGTTTTTTCATAAAACCCGATCTTCCGAACGACTTTTCTTAATTTTTACGCGCCTGTTTTACTGTAATTGATCCTGCAGCTCGCTCAATAATGTTATGCGTTTAGACTAGCGTCTAACTGCTCATCACGGGTACTACGCTGGTGAGACAGCGTGCTTTTCAGCCAGGCCCACAAGTGAATTCGAGCCCACGACTAGGTTGCCCTTAATCTTCAACTTCCAACCAACTTTCATCTTAATTGAGTCTTTTGTAGTCCAGTTAAATAAGCCTACTACTCTTTTTGGCTTATTAGTCAATTTGCACGAATATACTTGCCTGAAACGGGCGAATTGACTCATTTAAATAATATACTAGCTTTAACAAAGTAGCCTATGTCCTTACCCATATCCCAGGCTATATCTCGGCCAAATTTCATGACGATCGGTTCAGCGGTTAAGGCGTGAAAGCGTAACAGACAGACAGACAGAGTTACTTTCGCATTTATAATATTATAGTAGGGATTAGTTTCTGTGAGTAGGCAGGTGATTCGCAGAAAATTAACTTAATTGTGGGCGAATCAAAAACTCCAGTAATGCGATTAGGCACTTAGCTCGTTTTGAATGTTATGCGTTAAAGTAATAACATTGGTTCGATTTACTCCTATTAGTACCTAGTAAGAAAAATACAAGTTCTTTTTAACCGACTTCAAAAAGAAGGAGGTTATCAATTCGACATGTTTATATTTTTTTTTTTTTTTTTTTTATGTATGTTCGTCCATAACTCCGTCATATATTGACGGATTTGCAAAATTATTTTTTTGTTCGAAAGGGGTTTACTCCGAAATGGTCCCATTAAAATTTTATATAGATCTGATGATGCGTTTCGGACACAGACAATGGAACTCTTCAAAAAATTACAGCAAATCAACCGCGAATGTTGCTATCGCATAAGTATGCATTGTTTTGACCCCAAGGACGATGAAATTTCGAATTGGTGTGGGGTAGGTAACTAAAAAGTGAAAAATAAAAACTTTTTTCAAAAAAATAAGTACCGACTTCCCAAAAAACACTACAAAGTGCAAAATAACTTTAATTTCGGAAGGCGGTGACAAATAATTAAAATACACATCCAAAGTCACCGACTTCCGAAATTAAAGTTATTTTGCACTTTGTAGTGTTTTTTGGGAAGCCGGTTCTTATTTTGTTGAAAAAAGTTTTTTTGTATATCTATATAAATACCCGGAAAATAAAATATTATTTATTTTTAAAGCGCCGTTTTGGGCTAGTAAATGCATGCAAATCGACGAATAATCCCTGCAATTTATTTCAAAATGGATATTGTCTACTTTTTTATTCTACTTAGGCTGACCTACCTATTTTGTCAACTAATCGTACAAATAATAAACAAATCAAAATCTTCGTAATACTTCAACGAAAAACCAACCATAATAGACACAAACGTAATTCACAATGCAATACAACACAACACAACAGAATCATCCGGGAAAAGATTAAGCATTTTCTCGTTCCGTTAGACGCCAGTGATAAAACGACTTGAAAGGGCAGGGCAGATTAATTTATATACAAGTGACGTCATGATAAAGTCATCAGCTATAACAGATTCCCCCCCTCTCCAACCCCTCGGGGTTATTAACATCCCGACACGTACCCATATGAGGTCGACACGGAATTAAGATATGTAATAGGGACAGAGCAAAAAGAATCTCGGGGACATTTAAAAAGTTCTCCGAGTCATTTTTATTGAGATACGTTTTTATGAGTTGATAAGAACGAATAATGTTTTTTAATATGGTGAAGAAAATTGCTGCAAATACTTGTAAGAGCATTTGAGCATAGCTCGTCTCATCGTTGATACAGATCGCGGCACGTAAGTTGAACCAAAATGGCGGATTTTGGTTGAACTTACGCGCCGCGATTTGTGATTTATCTCCAAACTTCAGTAGACGTTACATCGATGACTATGCTAGAAGGTGACCACATTCATTTTCCGTGCGAGGCAACGAGTGGACGCGATTCTACCTTTGGTTGTTTGTTCTGATTTAGGTTGAACTTACGTGCCGCAATCTACACACACATACATAAGATCACGCCGTCTTTCCGTAGGCAGAAACTACAGAGCCCCTCGATCCTTTCACACTCATTTGCTTCGTCTACGTTCATAGTCGTTGGTTGGCTTTCAGTCTAACCAGATGCGGCTGAATACCTAGTAAGTAGGTGGTGGAGGTCAGATAGGCATCTGACCTCCACAGCCTATTTACTGGGTAACACGTTACTTCTTGGTAAGACGGGTTAAGCAAACTTTTTGAACTTCTGACTACCCGTAACGACTGTCAAAGATGTACGAATCACTGTTGGGATAAACGATTTATCGTGCTTTCTGAGGCACGGAAAGGTCTTCATATGTAATGGATTCATCCAAGAACCGACTACAGTGTGGCAGTTAATATTTAGCTACAAGCCGCTAGTATATAAGTGTGGTAGGATGAGTTATTAATAATTTCTTATTAAAAAAAAATCAAAGTCACCTCTTAATTATCTTTAAAACCAGTTTATCACTTCAATAACAATTATTATTGTAATTAAAAATATACCACAAAATTCCATATGCCAAACTGCATCCAGTGATGGATCATTTTTTATCAAATAGTTTATATCTAATTTTATACGATTTTATTTGCATTTTACGACAATGCTTGCTCATTTATTATTAGAATTTATTACAACAGATTTTAACCCGTATCGGATTGCAGTAAGAACTATTATCGCTCATAACGACAATACGATGAGTACATTCAAAATTACCAGGGCCTTAAATTACAAACTTCAAGCACAGCTGCCCTAGCTTACTTTTAACATGAATCTTATATTTTGTGACCAAAGTTGAACCAAAAATATGCTGCTTCTTAAATATTCTTATTTCTTTCGGTTTTATAGAAGGGACCGTTTCTTTTCCGTTTTGTTTCTTACAGCTTTCGAATGGACTTTAAATTCTGATGCTTGTCAACTTTATTTTTACACTTATGCCTACTTATTAGAAGTAAAGTTATTGGGATCTGAATTAATGAATGTTTTTTTTGTATTCGATTAAAATCTTCCAGTGGTCGAAGGCTACACAAATCTTGAGTGATACGAGTAAATGATAGATACTTTTTATGCCAGAAAGATGTAGGTACGGATTTTGTGAAAATCGGTTCTTCTACTCAGGTCATCCATACTAATCATATTTATATACTTACCACAAAATAAATGCGAAAATAAATTTGCCTGTCTCTTTATCTATCTTTTTGTCCATCTGGCTTTCTGTCTGTCTAATTATCCCTCTGTTACCTACTCAGTTCTTAATGTTTGAACAGATTCAGATAATTGACACACGAATAGACCATGATCTAGTATACTTTTCATCGCAGTAGTACATTCCCGTGAGAAAATATCCGACGCAACCGAAGCCGCGAGAAAAAGCAAGTATAAAATAAATGTCATAGATATCGTATCGTAAAAGAGCTTGAAACAGATGCCAACATTACTATAACAAAATAAGTGGACTACCATATAATTCAATTATAACCAGACGACCAGACGAGCAAAATTCTAGCTCTAAGATATAAACCTGACGAAGTAAGGGTCGGCCATTTTGTCTTGTACCATCTGTTTGTCTCAGACTATACTGTGGTTTGATTAATGGCTGTCGTCGCCTTATCCTTCCGGTCTTTGTGAGGGATCTACTGCCTTTATTATGTACTTGTGGGTATGTATAGTGTAGGTATTGTTAAGGGGATTTACGTTTGTGTACATATATAGAAGTTTAAAAAAATACAGTAGCACTCTGCGAGTGCCGACATAAGTGAAAACTTGAACAATTACGTGTGTATTTTTGAAATCGTCAGATTAAACGTTCAACGTACGTTCAATGTTGTTCGTTCGTACATTCGTGTTGTCAGTGGTGTCGGTAATAGTGTCGCGAGTTCAATTGTTTTTTCATATCCCAAAAAATGCCTAACGCACCTAAAGAATTTTTCATTTCAAAAATATTTCGTATTTATTGATGCCCAAATGTCCACTACCGAGAAAAATCCTGCACGCATAATACTGATATTCGTTTATTTATTTCGCTTCCCACAGGAGATGGCAGAAAACACTGACCGCCACCTGCTGCAAGTCTTACATAAGGAGTTGCTTCGTTTACGGATGTAGTGTATGTATTAAAGCTACAAAGAATGATTCCTTGTTAACTGTATCTTTAAAATACTCAAACTATATTTTTACTTCACTATCGGCTGCAGTACCCTCAAAATCTTTAAAACGACATCAAAGATGCGAAATTTCTCATTTTTATGCCCTATGCACCCTCGAAAACCATGAAAACTATCTCACTCGCTCTCATTTCATTATATTCTTTAAAATAGAAGGTCGCATGGAGATAATGCTTTTTCATTAACGATTTCTACAATTTTACTCCGACCGCAAGCTGCGTTACTGATACTTCGTTCTAAAAATAATATAATTTATCATATCAATTTTCATCATCATCATCAGCCTACAGCAGTCCACTGCTGGACATAGGCCTCTCCAATATCGCGCCATTTAGCTCGATTCTCAGCCACACTCACCCAGTTGGTTACAGTCACCCTGCGAAGATCTGTTCATCTCATCACTCCAAATTGTGGCAAGAGGAACAGTACGAACCTAAAGCATTAATTTAGAGATGTAAGGTTTCTTGAATAGATCCGATGAAGCTTAACATTCGTACAAACGTAGGTAGGCACTGAAGGAAGATTTGAATAGACCTTTGAGGAGATATTTAATACAAATAGTAAACCACAAAGGTACTCTGAGGTTTGAGATTTCGGAGAATATAAAGCAGTATACATAAATGTCGATAACATTTACAAGAGTAGATCTAGAATGTATAAGGCCTGTTACACGGTGCGAATTAATGTCTGTGGCATACTATTAGAAGTATTGTGGGCCGCAGGAACGAAGTTTGCACCGTATAAATGGGGCTTTATTGTGACTTATTTTGTCCTTTATTTCCCTTATTATTAATTTCTTCCGAATCTGACCAGTGGCTATACAGGGAAAAAATTGAACCAGTGCAAAAACTCTAACCATCCAGAATTAAATGCTGAATTCATGCCCATGTGCTCCGTAGGAGAACCAAGGTAACCGACATAGCCCGAAGAATTGCCAAATTTAAGTGGCAGTGGGCATGGCACATTGTTCGCAGAACGGATGGCATATGGGGCCGATAAATTTTGGACAGTTCAGACTTTCGTTACGGTTTGCGCACACATTTTAACCTGTAGATATATAACCTGTTATATATCTACAGGATAAAAGGTCACGTCTGTCTTGTTTAGCACGCTTTTGTTCAAAACTTGTCAATAGGGTATTTTACTCTGTATGAGACAAAATTTAAAAATATATTATTGAGATAGCTTAGGAAAAATGCGGTCGGAAAATGTTAGTTCATGAAATAACAAAATCCATTTTAAAATTCGATTAAAAGATTTCAATTTTTAATCGGTTTTTGAACACCATGAAATAGTAGCCGCCATGTTATTACGTCATACGGCGTGTCAATTGAAAACTTTGTACTTTTATTATTTTCGTAACCAAAGTAATTTTTATATAAATAATATTTTGCATGCAGGAACAGCAAACCTTTATT
This sequence comes from Polymixis flavicincta, assembly GCA_949987655.1. Classification (NCBI taxonomy): domain Eukaryota; kingdom Metazoa; phylum Arthropoda; class Insecta; order Lepidoptera; family Noctuidae; genus Polymixis; species Polymixis flavicincta. Next base: position 7,722,360 of record OX465187.1, read on the forward strand.
ATATCTATTATAAGTAGAATAATAACTCAGTTTTTTTTAATTATAAACAATTTTCATATAAAATTTCAGCGCATTTGTCTACACAGCAAAATGACGTCATACCCACAGAGCAATTTATGGCGTCTACTGCGTCCAGCGTTTTCGTCGAATTCCGCGCGAAATTGGAAAATATTAAATTTAAATGCATTTTTATGGCACTAATCGATTAAATATTTTTGTTGTGTTTTTTTAGTGATTTATTAGCACTTTAGAATCTAATTAGGACACTTTTCAAAAATGGGTGTAATGCCCTATTAAGTAACGATTAGCATCGTTACTAAATTCTTGGTTAAAAAATCCCCTTGCCACAATTACACAGAAATTACAGTATCTATTTAGTATATGACATCAGTTTAAAAAGCCCGTACGTCTCTTTTGATCTTTGTTGCATAAATGGAAAAGTCTACCTTCTAATTTGAAAATAAATAAACGTATAAAAGAAATATGAACAGACCATGCGCAAATGTAGAGAAATGCATGCAATTCAAATCGTTTGAACTGCATGACACAAATATTCTGGCGAACCTGCTATTATCATATCAAAAGCATACTCTCGAAGTTCCAGAGCTATGAAAAATTGCTCTGCCATAAATACATTTGACATTTGTTTCGACAGCCCCATACTTGAACAGCGACGGTCGCGTATGTCGAAAATATTTCAGCAATGATTTACGACAGTACCTCGTTTCAGTGTGTTTTGGTATATATGAGGGAGCAGGAATAATTTACGTAATGTTTTTATGTGATAGCTTTTCGTGAGTGACTTTAATGTTTTTTGAGAAGTAGATATGCGATCTTTCTATATGATATATCTAGGTACTATATAGTAGGTACGTAGTAACGTAAAATACTGGTACTTATTCAGCTTCATCCAGTTTGGTTAGAAGCCGACTCAAACATAGTTGAGAAAGGGCTAGGCAGAAGATGAAGTATCTATTACGTATAAAAGTAATAATGGGCTTTTTATACGCCCGAAGAAAGACAATAGCGCGATTAAACGCGTCAGCTCAGTCGTTTTTGGGCACGCCACAATATTGCGGCGACAAGTCCCCTGTTTGAGGAGTGGATTGAGAACCGCCACGGCGTCCTCACCTTCCGCCTGGACACGGTTGTTTCGAGAGGTTCCTGTTTCGGATAAAGCGGCAGGATTCGACCAGGTGTTACGACTGCGTAGATCGCCTGGAGGACACGGTGGAGCTTACGGTGGAGGTCTGCCCGGCTTTGGTGAAGCACCACCGTGTCCTTGTGCAGGCGATCGGCGGCGGCGATATCTCGTCCGGCCCTGGTCCAGGCCATGGTACGGAGCGAGAGTGCATGGGAAGCCGTCATCTCCTTCTGCGAAGCAGTAATGCTCGCAAAGAGGGATGTCGGACGTGAGAGAGAGGTAATCTATGCGCCCTCACGGCCCTAATCGCCGCAGGAGACACCCTGGGCGTCGGGAATCCCAGGCCGAGAGGTTATTTGATTTCCCATCCTCAAAAAAAAAGGCCTGTAGTTTTACTTGTATTATTATTTACTTAAGTTTTATTTTCTTAATATATCTATATCTACCTAGAAAATTGGGTTAGTAGATATCCCCGAAATGCCAAGCGAAGATTCTCTCAGGAGCTAAGCCGTCCGACTACAGATGAAGCTGTAATATTCTCGTGAATCGACTCATTGACCAATCATTGATACTTTTTCCTCCAAATCCATTCAGCCGTTTTTGCGTGATTGAGTTACAAACATCTAAACATAAAGTTTTCAGATTTATAATACCTACTAGCTTTTGCCAGCGGCTCCGCCCGCGTGGATGTCGATTATCGCGTAAAAAAAAGTAGCCTATGTCCTTCTCCATATCCCAGGCTATATCTCTGCCAAATTTCATGAGGATCGGTTCAGCAGTTTAGGCGTGACAGACTGACAGACTGACTTTCGCATTTATAGGGATTAGTAGGAAGAAGTACGATTATTTCAAAGTTATTATGAAATTATTGAATTAGTATAGTTTAATTATTCGCCCGTCTCGTCAAATAATTTCATGCGAGTCGGCATTTGCACTAGGAACTGATATTATCAGCACTAGGTACTTGGTTACCTACTCAGTTGAGTGTGGATTATAATCTCATAATATAAAATCGCGGCGGGGTGTGTATTCATACCCATAGGTACGCTGCGAATGTGGGCTAAGTATTTACTCCGCGCGTTTACAAAAAAGGAGTCTTAAATACATGTCTTTTCACACTAAAAAACGCACACTTTTGTACTGAAGTTTGAACACATTTAACCAGCTACTTGTACTAAACTCGCTACTAAAAGAATGCAAACGTAAATCCATCACAAAATCAATACTAAACCAATCACTAAAAACCGAAATAGAAACTAATTAAACCCTTGATATATTATTTAACCCTGCTATACCCGAGGGATTTAACTGAAATGCAATTAGTAAAGTGTCAACCCTGACAAAGCAGGGTTGGTAAACATGGGTGGTCGGGCGACCGGGGCCGTGGGGCCCGGGCAAACAAACGATAGTCACACGAGTATTTAGATATTCGGTGCCCACTGCAGACTATTGGGTTAAATTACCTCTCTGTTGGATAGATACCTGCAAATTGCTGAGAACAGTTTAGGTCGACCTACCGTGAAGTAGATATATTGATAGAGTTCGGGTGGGGCTTCAAAATTGTTTATAAATACACTAATAAAAGGCTGGGCTCCTGGCTAAGTAATATCAGGTAAAGCTACGCTTGGCACGGCCGGTCTGTGGATGGGTGACCATCTTACCATAACGAAACCTTTCCGTGCATCGTAAAGCACGCTAAGCCGTTGGTCCCGGCTGTCATTCGTGGATCTTTGTCAGTCGTAACAGGTAGTCAGAAGCTCGAAAGTCTGACAACCCGTTTTACTAATAGGTAATTATCTTATTACCCAGTAACTGGGTTTTGAAGGTCAGAAAGGCAGTTGCTTCATGTAAAATGCTGGTATTCGGCTGCATCTGTTTAGACTGAAAGCTGACCCCTTTTGTTGGGAAAAGTCAAGGCAGATTGATAAGTAAGATAATAAAAAAGAGATATACCTATTTTTTTTTAATAATGGATATTATATCCACAAATGAGTTACTTTGAGATGTAGTTAGATGTAACAGTGACTCATTTTTTCAAAAACCACTGTAATTTCATTTCAAAACGTCAATTCAAAATCTGACTGCAATTTATACTTTCGAGCGTGAAACAAAACAAATATGTGCTTTTTTTTATTAGTTTTTTTTTTTTTAATGGCACCTTAGACCATCTAAATTGTTGATACTTATTTAAGTATTCTGAATCAGATTACTACCCACTCTAGAACAGGTAAAATATCAATGATCCCTGTCAATTCAGATAAGTTTGTCCCACAGAGGTCGGAGGAGGAAGTTGTGCTAATTGAGCCTCCCACACCTTCGCCTCCAGCCTCTAATCAATATGTTAAATTATTCAACGGTTTCATTAGAAATTTCCGAGTCATTTCGTCGTATCTTTGCCCACGTTTTGCTCCCTATGTTACGGTATAAATAGTTAGTTCACATTATCAATTAGATATAAAATAGTATAAAGTCAAAGCAGTGGACGTCTTTCAGCTGAAATGATGATGATGAATACAAAGTCATCATCATCTGCCTAGCCTTTTCCCAACTATGATGGGGTCGGCTTCCAGTCTAACTGGATGCAGCTGAATACCAGTATCTTACATGGAGCGAAGCATGACCTCCACAACACAGCCACTAGGTAATAAGATAACCCTTGGTCAGACTTTCGGGCTTCTCTGTCTGTAACTGTCAAAGATCGACGAACTCACATTAACTTAAATATAGAATAAAATACTTTTCATAATGTAAAACCATATGGATTACAGATATAAATGTCGCATAAAGCACAGAAATGTAAATGTTTTGACATGTCACCATTGCACTCATGCGCAGCAGAGCCACAGAATAACCAGAAGCCAAGCTTCATACTAACGCTGTGCGTAGGTACACTACTACATGCACAGCTATGTGTGAGTGACGTGTCACCGACAAGGCGCGGGAGGCGAGCACGAGGGCCCGCTCGACGACAAATTGGTTTTGTCTAGCTCAGTCAGACAACGAAGTGTAGTATTTTTTTAAATTTTATTGTTGTTCAATATGCCAAACTGTTGTACTGTGTGCACAAACAATGCGAGGAAAACCAAGGATATTTCTTATTTTGTGTATCCAAAGGATCTTGTCAGGTAAATGACTATTTCTACCTTCACATTTTTAATGCTTTTTATTATAGAAGTATTTAGTAATGAGTAAGGTAATATCCAAAGTAATAATGTTGGCGATAAGGTTTTCGCTTAAGAATGAATGTTTATTATTTTTATGGTTTACCTACCACCTAAATTGGCGTATTTACTGTTCGTCGCCTCGTCGTGGTACTAAAGTATGTGTGTAGTAATTTCTTATGTTCGTGAAATAGTAAAACAAGGAAGGTAGGGAAGGTTTCTTACCTTATGGCCTGGCCACGACCTTGCCGTTATAAGCGAAAGCTTAGAGCGGTGACGGGTGGGAAAAAGAAATAGGTACGCAAAAATGTGTGATTCACGTTACGAGGCGCCGCATGCAGCGGTAACGTCAGCGGTATTCGCCGAGCGGTGCGCGGCAGCTGCGCGGGGCGCGGCTTGAACATGAACAAATGTACGGGCGAGTTAATTGCTGAGGTGCACGACTCAGAGCGGTGCGGACAGCGGCGGTTGCCGCTTGCCGATTAAAATATTTTAGACGATTTTGTAGCGGAAATTAGGATTTGTGAACAGCATTTAGTTTGTGACAAAACTGGAAAACCGAATACTCTGTCTGTCCGTTCGTCTGTTCGTTGTCATTGTCGAATCTGGGGTCGCACTTGCCCGGTTTTTTATTTGCACTAACCGAGTGACAGCCCTATAAAAGTTGGGCACGCCACGATTGCGGCGGTAAGTCCCCTCTTTGAGGAGTGGTTTGAGAGGCGGCATGGCGTCCTCACCTTCCGCCTGACGCAGGTCCTCACCGGACACGGTTGTTTCGGGAGGTTCCTGTTTCGGATAGGGCGGGAGGAAACGCCCGGGTGTTTCCACTGCGAAGATCGCCCTGAGGACACGGTGGAGCACACGGTGGCGGTCTGCCCTGCTTGGGCGGAGCACCGCCGTGTCCTCGTGGAGGCGATCGGCGGCGGCGATCTCTCGCGTCCGGCCCTGGTCCAGGCCATGGTACGGAGCGAGAGGGCATGGGGAGCCGTCACCTACTTCAGCGAAGCAGTGATGCTCGCGAAGAGGGAGGCAGCGCACGTGAGGGAGAGGCAGCATATGCGCCCTCGCGACCCCAGCCGCCGCAGGATACGGAGACGCCCTGGGCGTCGGGAATCCCAGGCCGATTTCCGGCCACCGTAGGCATGGGCTTGCGGACGGCGAGTAATGGGTAGCTCGCTGTCCGGTAAGGACCAAGCCCAAGTCGACGGCGCGTTGTGTTCCACGCGCGCCTCAAAGAGATGTCAGCACAAACAGTGATGGGACCCGCAAGGGTCGATGCCTGCCAGGGGTGCGGGTTTGTTCGAAAGAGACACCACAGCCCCTGGCTTAAGGGCTACTGAAGGAACACGGGTGGGTTTTAGTCAGTAAAAGTCTGACACGCCCTCCTGCTCCACCCAGAGCGGGAGAAGTTATTTGATGATTTCCCACCCAAAAAAAAAAAAAAAAAAAAAAAAAAAAAAAAAGCCCTATAAAAGTAGGTAAGAATTTTGAGCTCTGTTAGGAAGCTTAGCTTCTGGTTATTCTGTGGCAGGGCGCCTGATCGCAAGTTCTTTTAGAAAAGAACACTAAAATCCTCTTCACTCGACTTCATAAACGAATAAAATCGCCTTTTCTCGCGCAATCTCTTTTATAGAAAAACCCTGTGTATGCCTTTTGGCATACCTGTCAAATGATGTTGATAAGGGGAGATCTTTTAACAAGGGTTTCATAATAACAGATATGAAAGTTATCGCAAGTGTTTAGTGACATAGATAGCTGCTTGCGTCATTATCATACTGAGTAACCGTTGCAATAAATATTCGTTCCAATATTAAACTTTTTTCATGAAGAACGTACACATCTAAACTCACCCCTTCTTCTTACAGGGGTATGCAGAAACTACAAAACGCCACCTGCTTCGATCCTTACATCCTCCGTTAGGTTATGCTACACTTGCCGCGGTTGGTCTGTGCTCGTAGATCGATCTTTACATACCAAGATCCCTTCCTGTCTCGGAAAGCACGTTAAGCCGTTGGTCCCGGCTGACATTCGTGGATCTTTATCAGTTGTTACGGGTCGTCAAAAGCCCGAAAGTCTGACCGCAAGACTCAAAATCAAAAAAAAAATTTTTCATATAAACCTGCAAGGGCACTTATGAAACGTCAGAAGCTAGGTGCACGGTTCCAAATTGTCGCTTCCTATGGAGAAGAGCCGGCAAGAAACTCCAGGGTTACTCTTTATATATATAATAATAGGTATGGGAGGACAGTGCAGGCCTGTCAATAAGTACCAGGTACTTAGAGGAATGAAAATACAGAATAGAAAATCGTCTACAAATCTACAGTTTGTAAGGCCTGCAACGTTCTCTCATTCACAATATGTAAAATAATCTACATAAATAAAATGAACTATTTATACCAAGTGACATGATTTCCATGTCAATCAATAAAAAAATGTCGTTATTATAATTGATGTATAAAGTCAATTAATGACGAGAATATGTCAGACGTTGTAAAAAATAAAAAGAATAAAAAAGAACATTGTAGTTCGGGAGCAGTTAATAGACTTTCACATAGTTATGCTGTTATACCAGGGAAGCCACATGTGCTTAAGGAATTAATCCGAAACTTCCCTGTCTCCAACGTAGTATTTTATTTTATTTTATAATATGCTTTTTTGATAAGGACACGTTTGATGTGAGTTTTAAACTTTGCATCGCTAAGTTCTGTAACCGACTTTGGCAACTTGTTAGTCTTACTATCAACCGGGCACACATTGGGCACGCCACGATTGCGGCGGTAAGTCCCCTCTTTGAGGAGTGGTTTGAGAGGCGGCATGGCGTCCTCACCTTCCGCCTGACGCACCGGACACGGTTGTTTCGGGAGGTTCCTGTTTCGGATAGGGCGAGAGGAAACGCTCGGGTGTTTCCACTGCGAAGATCGCCCTGAGGACACGGTGGAGCACACGGTGGCGGTCTGCCCGGCTTGGGTGGAGCACCGCCGTGTCCTCGTGGAGGCGATCGACGGCGGCGATCTCTCGCGTCCGGCCCTGGTCCAGGCCATGGTACGGAGCGAGAGGGCATGGGTAGCCGACACCTCCTTCAGGGAAGCAGTGATGCTCGCGAAGAGGGAGGCGGCGCACGTGAGGGAGAGGCAGTCTATGCGCCCTCGCGACCCTAGCCGCCGCAGGATACGGAGACGCCCTGGGCGTCGGGAATCCCAGGCCGATTTCCGGCCACCGTAGGCATGAGCTTGCGGACGGCGAGTAATGGGTAGCTCGCTGTCCGGTAAGGACCAAGCCCAAGTCAACGGCGCGTTGTGTTCCACGCGCGCCTCAAAGCGATGTTAGCACAAAATGATGGGGCCCGCAAGGGCCGATGCCTGCCAGGGGTGCGGATTTGTTCGAAAGAGATACCACAGCCCCTGGCATACGGGCTACTGAGGGAACACGGGTGGGTTTTAGTCAATAAAAGTCTGACACGCCCTCCTGCTCCACCCAGAGTGGGAGAAGTTATTTGATGATGTCCGACCGAAAAAAAAAAAAAAACCGGGCACACATGCATTTTTCCACCCACAATAACACAGGTCTCACCATCCTTGTTAATAAACAAATAACCAGAAAAGCAATTATAATATTTAAACCATAATTATTGCAACTACTTGTACACTCATTATGGTGACATATTATAATGACGAGTACATTGCGCGCGTTTAACGACCAGCCCATATAAATTGTAGGGTTAAATCTGTGACGGTTTAATGTATTATGTCATAATATGTATACGGCTTTATAAATTTTGTGAAACAAGCATTAAGTGGAGCCTTGCTCCCATGGGGGTAGGCAGAACAGTCACGTGGTAGGAGCTTAGCTTTTACCGACGTGTGATTATTCCCACTACGTGGCAAAAACGTCTTTTCATTCAAATAAGTGAATGAGTTTTGATGAGCTTTATTTTGAGGGGGTTTGTTATTTTTGGTCAGAACATCCATGTTTGTCAATAAAAGTATTTGTCCTTTCCCAGGGTTTAAAGTATACACATACAAATTTTTATCAAATCGGTCCGGCTGTTTCGGAACAAACAGACAGACAAGCAGACGGACAAACAAGCGAAAATATAAAAAAATATTTTTCGTTATTAGCACCGAACATACTTTCATAATATGCATGAAGAAACATTCTGATATTACAAACAGACAGAAATTATACTCGTAAGTCTAGACTTCCTCAAGATATTTCTCTTCATCTAGAAAATTAGTATAATACATAGTAGTAGCTTAGAAAGTACGCATCTACTCACATTTAAGTTTCTTTTTAACCGTTTCTGTTTTCCAGGTAAGTTTTTTAAGCGACGTTTGATGTTTTGTTAACAATCATTTTGTTGTGCGTACCAGTATTGTTGCAGTCATGCAGCAAAATTCTGTCTAAAGAAAATCTGGTCTGCAAGCAGCCGTTATAGGTTTGTATTACACCTACGAAGCGGTTATTATACGGAACCGCGCCATAGTACTGCTTGTTTGCGCAGCCCGGGGCAATCAGATGCTGCAAGTTGGCTACTTAAACGAGCAGCGCAGTGTTTCAATATAGACTGATGATTAACTTTTTAGAAAGAATAAAAGAAAAGAAAGAAAAATGGATTTATTTGTCACAGAAACACGTGCATATAAAAAGATTTAAAAAAAAACATGAGAAACAACACATATTTTTATATATTAGGTCCTTACATATGAAATTGATGTTTTATATGGAAAAAGCAAAACTATTTTTTTTATTTAATCAATCAAAGTAGGTACCGTTGTGATCTATGCACTTTTGCCATTTTATAGGGAGTTCATTGATACCTTTGCTGAAAAATTTGCGGGAGCGAGAATCAATAAAATCTTTGAAGGTGTTTTGGACTGCCTCATCTGAATTCATTTTTTTTCCAATTAAGAAATTATCGAAATTCCGAAAAAAGTGGTAATCGGTTGGAGCAAGGACCGGGGAGTATGGTGGGTGACGGAGACATTCCAATCCTAGCTCTTCTAGTTTCGCCACCGTCTGTTGTGCAGTGTGTGGACTAGCGTTGTCCTGAAGCAGCAGTGGGCTAGAGCGGTTGACCAATCTGGGCTGTTTAACGGCTAGCTTTTCCATCATGGTTTCCAATTGTCGGCAATACAGATCTGCCGTAATCGTCTGACCAGATCTTAGGAAGCTGTAGTGGATGTGTGTGAACCAGTACCTATTTTTGAGTAGATTTAGCCGGTTCTCCTGGATTTAACCACTGTGATGAGCATTTCCGATTATCGTATAGGATCCATTTTTCATCACAAGTAATAATGATACGATTCAAAATCCCCTCGTTATTGTGACGGTTGAGTAACGTGACGCAGCTTTTTTTCAAGCTTTTTCACTTTTCCAATTTGTTTCAAATGATTCAAAATGGTTTTATCACTCACACCGAAGCCTGCAGCTAACTCTGACGTGGTTTGAGATGGATCCGCTTCCACGATCACTTTCAATTCCTCATTGACAACTAGGGTGCCCTGCCGTCCACGAGGTTTGTTCTGGAGGTCAACATTTCCAGAACGAAAGCATTGGAACTAAAAACGTACTGTGTTTTCTTTTACAATGGCTTCTCCGTACACATTATTAATCATTCGAGCTGTTTCTGCAGCGCTAGTGCCACGATGGAATTCGTATTCGAAAATAAAGCGATATTTTATGTTTTCCATATTGAGCACAGTACGATGTCAAAGCAAAATTAAATAGCGCGAAAACAAATGAATTATTACATTCGAAACAAATAGACAAGCTTAAAATTGAAATAAATTTGAATTTGGAATTCATAACCAAACGCCGGCTTTTTGAGATCCAAGTGGCCAGTTTTATAAAACATTAATTTCATATGTAAGGACCTAATTATATATTAGGTCCTACAGAACAGAACATAAATAGTCGGCAGCTGCACGCCGTGACTGTGACAAGAAGGCTTCCACTCAGCATGATGCTGTGCTATGGGACCCACAGCACAGCGCTGATTTTCAGTGGTCACCCGAAAACGTAGTGTGGGACGCCCCCCAGCTAGATGGACCGACGACCCTTAAAAAGGTGGCTGGGACAGACTGGATGCGGAAGGCGGAGGATAGAGTGTTGTGGCGCAGCCTGGCAGGGGCCTATGTCCAGCAGTGGACTGCGATAGGCTGAGTTGATTGACCCGAAAACAACGTACGAATATCAAGCCAAGGTTTTTACAAATTAGACAAAAACGTTTATTAGCAGTAGTTATTGTAGAGGATAAATCCTACTGTATTGGATGTTTGGTACTTTGATCACGCAAAAACGGCTGAACGGATTTGGATATAATTTGGCATACATCAGATGGTTTATAACCTGTAACATTATATTACTGTAAGTTCCCGTGGGATTATTTCCGGCTTCAACACGGGCGAATCCGTCGGCAAGAGCTAGTAAAAGATTATAATTAATTGTTCCAATAACTTTTTTTTTTTTGAGCCTTAGGACGTCCTCTGCTGGACATAGGCCTCCCCAAAGCTCTGCCACTTTACTTTGACCGGTTCTGTGCTTCCCGCATCCAGCGGCCTTACAAGGTCATCGGTCCACCTTAGCAATAGTAAGGGCCCGTTCCCAATATGTCGTGACGACTGATTGTCGTGTCGTTTAAAGCGTCGTGGTTTGTGTGTTTAGCCAATAAAAAAAAAAAATGAAGGCGTTCACATATAGGACGACACGATTAACTGTCGTCCACGGCCTTTTTGCAGTGACGGCAGATTGTCAAGTCAATGGGAACGGCTTGCACGTCAGTCGTAAAAACGTCATGACTTATCATGACGGCAAATTATATGATCGTGATTTCTTCTCCCTTCACGCCCGTATGAAAATGTCGTCACGATCTAACTTAAGACAGTCGTTCAATGATAAAATACTTCGACGATGCAGTGAAGATAAACAGACGATTTAATGGGAACAGCTAGAGACGACAGTCGTCCAAAGATAAATTAATCGTCACGAAATTGTGGAGAACGCGCCCTATGTTTTTGTTTTGACAGTTCAACAACATTCATTGCGTCATTTACGTTGTTGAGCAGACGAATTTTTCGAACATAAATATGAAGTCGTTGAAATCCAGCGCTGGGGCGTATAGAGTCGTAGCATTATGCTGAGCGAAGGCCGTTTTGGATGAGACGCAAATTTTAGGAAAAATTACGAAAACCGAAAATTTTTAGTTTCGTCATATAAAAAAAAATATTTTTGACAGTTTTGAACTTTTACTTATATACCCACAGGTTTGTACGGAACCCTCGGTGCGCGAGTCCAACTCGCACTTGACCGGTTTTTTTTTATATGACAAAACTAAAAATTTACGGTTTTCGTAATTTTTCCTATATCTGTACTATAAGACGTGACTTCGTACAAAATTTCAAGATTCTATGTTCACGGGAAGTACCCTGTAGGTTTTGATTCCCGTGCGAGTTTCGAAAATTTGCGGAATTTTGCGGCCTAAATGGCTGTATCTTTTGATTGCGTTGACTTAGAAGGTTGATTTTTCTACAGCTTCCAGGGACAGTAGAACTAAGTATCATATAGAAATTTCAGTTTGATACCTCCACGCGTTCCTGAGAAAAACGGTCTTGACAGACGGACGGACGGACGGACGGACGGACAACAAAGTGATCTTATAAGGGTTCCGTTTTTTCCTTTAGAGGTACGGAACCCTAAAAAAACACGAATACCTACATTTTGAGGTTTCTTTAATCCTAGTTGAAGAAACCTGAAAATTTAGATTTACGTGGAATTATTTTTAAAGCCCTGTTTCATTGGTATGTCTGGTAATAAAATCAATGAAAATCTAACATGTTGGTCCAGTGCTCACAAGCGCCACTGCTAAGCATGATCCTCGGGTTAGATTCTATTCATTTTTTCCAACTCAAATGTCAGCAGTAGCAACCCGGAGTCTTCAGTTTACGCCCGGTTGGTCGCACGCTCGCCCTCTGTTCAGCCACGAGTTAAGAAAGATCGGTATATTCTTTCACTATTTCAATAAGCAAGAGATTAGTATCAGTAAAAGCAACTTAAGCGGTTGCGTGTGTTGCCCGACGTAAAAGAATAGCACCATCTCATTTCTTCCCGTGGGTGTCGTAGAAGGCGACCAAGGGACGTACTAGAGAATAGGCAGCAGCGTTCTCTATGCATTTTACCACTATACTGCAATCGCCAACCAGCCTGCCAAGCGTGGTGATTATAGCAATACCTCCGTTTTTGGGGAGACTCATGTCCAGCAGTCTTCTTTCGGCTGAAGTGATGAAAAGCAACTAGATTATATTTTTTTTGTAGTGTTTTCTAACAGAAAACAGCAACTAACACATAATAAAATCAGATAATAAATCATAATCTCTTTTACATACAGAAGCTCAACTTCGGTATTCACATTAAATCACGGAAACGCTGCTTCGTTAGCCGTATCAAAAACTGCTTCATTTTCAAAGTTCGCAACACTGCAGGCTTGTGTTTCTACCCTGATTCGAAGTATCGTGAACTTTATCTTGTATACAATATACTTCTGTGGTTTTGAGGGATTTCAGTACGTGGAATTTGAATCTAAACACACATAGCATCACGCTTACATTTCTAGAAGGGTTAGGCAGAAATGTAACCTGTAGAACACCCATATTTCTCCACTTCAGTTAAGTCCCATGTAATAGGCGAGCCTATTATCATAATTATTGAAAATAGTTCGTCCATATTATTATATTTGTGTAAAATAGTGATAAAAGTAAGTGCATAAAATGTTAAAAAGTATTTCTGCTTTGAAAACGACATGACTATTATACGGTGCTATTTGACACAACGCTAGAGCAATTTGGGGTCGAGGAAAAAGTAATAAAGAACGCTATACGATAACGTGACTATTATTTTAGTACATTGTGTATCTGTGACTTTAATGCGAACGAAATCGTGGGCAGAAACTAGTATGAGATAAAAAGATAATTGTAATAAATGTCATTCTACACAACTAACATTTAATACTTCTAATTTAAACAGCGTACACAAAAGCTTCTCATTACTTCATACATAAATGTACGTGTTTACAGGTCGGAAAACGGGATCCAACGCAAAGTTTATCAAAGCTAAAACTACGTTTTTGTAAAGTTTATCATCACAAAGAACCAGCTGAATTCAGTTTTAAGCTCACACACAACGAACTAACTGAAATTGAACGTTATATGCATATACTATAAACACATTTTTAACAAAAAAAAAAAAAAAAAAAACTCGGACACGCTTAATTGTCCTTCTTTTCGTTTCCGTTCAATTTATTGGTTTTATATTCGCCTAATAAAGTTCGCCCACATAATATTTCTGTTTCGCCCTATATTTTGTTCCTTATTCGCCTCAGTAGTTTTTTTATACCCGGCCACAACGAATGCCTATTGCATTCGTTGTGGCTGGGTATAAAAAAACTGTTGGTCGGCAGAAGGTATAAAAGGGCCTAGGTCTCTATTTAGGTATTTGGCGTTTTCGGTTAGTGTATCGAGGCGCTTTTTTCGGAAAATATTTAAAACCGACCGCACGCAAGAGTATATTATAATACAGAGATAAAAAATGCGTCTACATAACATCATGCCAATACTACGCGAAGATGTAAAGAGAGATGTCTAGTACGCCTACATTCCACCATATATTTTTTTCAAGTACATTTGGTAAACCAACTGCCATTTAAAATAATCAGCCAAGGTTCCCACTGCTGGGACACACGCCTCGTCTCTTCGAGATGGAGTGGGCTATTATAATCTACCACGCGAGCCCAGTACGGGTTGGTAGATATCACATGTTTTCGAAATTTTGGTTCTAGGAATTTTGCTGTCGCCTAGCTGGGTTCCAAACCCATGATCTACAACTCGTAAGTTGGGATCGTTACCACTGCCTTAAACGAGCTCAAAACCAAGCTCCATTGCTCCAGGCTTTTACTGAAAATGAACAATCGATCTTTCCACTTGAGGTCATTAGAACTACTTACTACATTTATGTGTAACTATCTACATAGTTACACATAAATGTCAAGGCTAGCAAATAGCCTGTTTCCTTTAGGGTTGAAAATGTGACGGGCTTTCTAGGAATAGCCCGAGTGCCTACTATATTATGAGTCTCACTCATTAAAACGTCTCTGATGACCGCTTACGCTATGCCTCCATTTCCAGAAGAGTCATAATTGAACTTGACACTTTTGCACCCTATACAAATATAGTAGAGACACTACATTATTTAAGTTATAACAATGGCTACTGTGCAGAAAAATAGTTTCCAGTTAATCATGTTTGTCTATCTAAAAATGGTAGCCAGATTTATGTCCTAAACGAGGCGAAAATTACATAGAAACTATAGTAACACTAGCATTGTATCATGATTAAGTGTTTTTTTTTTTTTTGAGTGGGAAATCATTAAATAACTTCTCCCGCTCTGAGTGAAGCAGGAGGGCGTGTCAGACTTTTACTGACTAAAAACCCACCCATGTTCCCTCAGTTGCCTGTGTGCCAGGGGCCGCTGTATCTCTTTCAAACAACCCGCACCCCTGGCAGATAGATGGCTTTTATCATAATTATCTTTTTATCTCATACATACTAGCTTCTGCCCGCTATTTCATTCGCGTGAAAGTCACAGATGCACAATGTACTAAAATAACAGCCTGTGTGCTAGGGGCGGCGATATCTCTTTCGATCAACCCGCACCCCTGGCAGGCATCGGCCCTTGCGGGCCCTATCACTTTGTGCAGACATCTCTTTGAGGCGCGCGTGGAACACAACGCGCCGTCGACTTGGGCTTGGTCCTTACCGGACAGCGAGCTATCCATTACTCGCCGTCCGCAAGCCCACGCCTACGGTGGCTGGGAATCAGCCTGGGATTCCCGACTCCCAGAGCGTCTCCTGCAGAGGCTAGGGCCGTGAGGGCGCATATACTGTCTCTCCCTCACGTGCGCCTCCCTCTTTGCGAGCATCACTGCTTCGTAAAAGTAGGGGACGGCTACCCATGGACTCTCGCTCCGAGCCATGGCCTTGACCAGGGCCAGGTGCGAGAGATCGCCGCTGTCGATCGCAGCACGGTAATGCTCTGCCCAAGCCGGGCAGACCTCCAGCGTGTCTTCAGGGCGATCTTCGCAATGGAAACACCCGGGCGTTTCCTCCCGCCTTATCACAAACAGAAACCTCCCGAAACAACCGTGTCCGGTGAGGACCTGCGTCAGGCGGAAGGTGAGGACGCCGTACCGCCTCTCAAGCCACTCCTCAAAGAGGGGACTTACCGCCGCAATAATTATGTGTTAATCCAGGTTATAAATTATCTCTGTGTCAAATTTCATCCAAATCCGTTAGGCTGTTATCGCCTGATTGAGTAACAAACATCTCACAAGAATTTTCATATAACTAACTAGTACGATTAGTAGGATCGTCAAGTTTGGGAAACACACCAGAACCTAGCCTTCACATCCACTCTTGTCAACAACAATATTCCTACGAAGAATGAAGCAACAAACAAAAGTAAACCCTACACCCCTCCCGATAGGATAAAGATCTAATTCAACCCTGACGTTTCGCATAAACATGAGTAATTCGAGGAAAAAATGGCGTATCTCGGAAACGTGGTCGCGTTTTGTTAAAACTTCCGAAAGTAAGGGAACGTGAGATGTGTCCGTGAGTGGCACGTGCAGTCTCATTAGCATATCTATCAAATAAAAGCCATATTGTATTATATCTAAAGGATGAATAAGTAATTTAATCGTATCAGCCATAAAGATTTCATTCGTGTACCTGACCTGCCTACTATTCCGTTGACATTTTTTGTTCCTAATGTTGTAGTACTTTTATGCCTTTTGCTATGGCAAGCAAGCCAGTATTTTCTGTATTGGAAACTGAACTGTTCAGTATTGGAAACGGTCGCGATTTACGAGTTGTAGGTCATAGGTTTGAACCCTGACAAGCACTTTACTTTGTGTACAGACGCCAGCACATCAAGCTACCCCAATCTGCCAAATTTCTTTATTACATAAGTTTGGTTCATGGTTCATGTTAAATTAGGTAAACTTCACAGTTTGGGGTCGCTTGATGTTCTGGCGTCTGTACATAGTTTCATCACCACCGCTTCCAAAACGGTGAAGGAACCATCGAGAGGAAACCGTCTGTCCTAGAAGCAAAAATTCGAAGACATCTACCAATCCGCACTGGTCCGCTCGATTTTTTTAATTTTTTATATTAAAATATTTAATATAAATTATTGAATTTTTAATAATTTATTTTCTTTTTTTAATAATATTTATATTCTCATCGAGAGAAAGCCTGTGTCCCAGCTGTGGGAACATTATAGGCTGATTATGCTACTGTGGCAAGTGCAGGACACCATGACGTACCTATAATTAATTTATCCGACTTGACTTTATGACGTCACGGGAATATGCAGTACGAACTAGATCGTCGCTTATCGATTTGGATTAACAAATCGATCAACGACTTTCAAATATTGTAATATGTTTGAAGAAAATCCACTTTTGAAAGAAACGTAACTTATTTTTCCACCAAAAATAAGATCAGTTATTTAGTTAACTCTTCATCAAGGTTAAATTATAATTAAATTTTGCCAGAGTATATTTTTATCTGCCAAGACCTGTCATCAGATCCCGTTTAAACTTGTACAGTGTTTCGTTTTATATTTTCTTTAACTATTAAAGATCATATACGATATGCGTTAGAAAAAATTACAGACTGTTTACTCGCGTTTCTAATATTAGCGTATAGTTTTTGTGTCAATGTCAGAATCTGCAAATGTCATTGCCGCTTGGTTGCTAGCCCGCCATTGCCAGCCCGGTCGCGATATGCCGACCAGCCGAGCAAGAGAACGCTATGACGTTCTCATATACATACATACATAAAATCACGCTTTCTACCCATGGGGGTAGGCAGAAAGTACTGAAAGCCGTCATCGATGCTCCTTACATACTCCTTTTGTCTCGTTTGGCTTCGTACATCTGCAGCATTTTGGCGTAGCCTTTGGCGTGAACGCTAACAGAAATGTGTTTTGTCTATATATATATGTTTTCATATGTTTTATCGTTTATTTTGTAAATAAGGAACTCCTTGAATACTGACTGAAAATTGCAAGGAGTATAAGAGAAAATTAGGAGTCAATTATATTTTTACAAAATCTAAAAATCAAACCCTAATGTGGGCTGGTGACTAAGAAGTAACGGCCGCATTATACGTCATTCGATCAGATTAAACTACACTTGCCGTGGGCCGTGGATGGCTGAAGATCTTTTTTACATACCAAGACCGCCCCCCCCCCCCCCCTGTGAGTCGGAAAGCACCTTAAGCCGTTGGTCCCCGCTGTCATTCGCAGATCAGTCGTTACGAGTCGTCAGATTCCCAAAAGTCTGACAACCAGTCTTGCCAAGGGTATCGTTACCGAGTTACAGTCGCTTAATGTAAAATACCTACTGGTATTCAGCTGCATCCGGTTAAGCATGAAGACGACGAGATGACTATAAGGGCTAGTGTCTGCAACTCCACTTCCACGCGCACTTATCATTATTTTTGTATTAAACTGATCAACAAAACCATTGGTTTGTCCCAATAAACACTACCAAAAATTAACAGTTACAGTAGAAGTTTCCCCAAAAATAACCGAGAAGTTTTTGATCGCAGTTAGTTGTTTTTAGTATGACTAAAACTATTTTTCTTTGTAACACATTCACATTTTTATTCTATTGATACAAGAGAATATAAACGTAGCGACGAAAACGAGTCAGTTTTTCGTGGAAACAAATATTTGGAAACTAACTGTTTACGACTATATTCCGATAGGATCCAATCCGATGTAGCTAGTATTTTTATTTTCCGTTTCCATGTATTGCTGTATTTATTGGTATAGTCTGAAATTGAATACGTTATGCATAGGATTTTTTTTTTTTTAAACAATGAATAGATATTTTTTTTCCGTGCTGAATTCTTGGTTGATGGTGTCTTACTGGCTAATAACACTCGGTTACTTAGCCCTTAGTTAGGGCCTCGCATTTCGCAGATAGCCTGTAACATTTGCATTTTCTGTGTATTTTATAGACACAAATTGTAAAAAAAAAATATTATCGTTCGTCGATCGAAACCTTAAAATTATCCTAACATTCTACTTTGATTAAGAATCAACGATCTCTATCTGATACGCAAATATTGTCTATACTAAAAATCTATGCTAATATTATAATATATAATCTTATTATAATATATATATATATATGTCTCTTCTACTAATATTATAAAGAGAAAGATTTGATTGTTTGTTTGTTTGCATTGAATAGGCTCCGAAACTACTGAACCGATTGGAAAAGTTATTTCACTCTTGGGAAGCTACACTATCTATTTATTTATTTATTGATATACGCTTTATTGTACACCAGAAAAAGCATGACAAAATAAAACATTAAACACTAAAAAAAACATACAATGGGCGGCCTTATCGCTTTCTGCGATCTCTTCCAGGCAACCTTGAATGGATAGTGATTGCGTGGACATAAAAATGGGGTTATTATTGGTGCAACAAATTATAAATACAATTTATTATATAATATATATCTACAAAGATCCCCGGGTGACAAAGGCTATATTTTATCCCCGTATTCTCACGGTAATGGAAACTACGCGGGTGAAACCGCGCAGCGCTGCTAGTTTTTTATTAAGAACTGGTTGGTTAGCTTCCTTTCTAACTTCCTTATGAAAATAAGGAAAAGCGGAAAGATTAACATTTTCCTAATAACAAGGAAGCTACAACTAAAAAATGCATCCCGCAACCATCTCACAAATGAATATTTTCATTACGAACGTACCATAACTTCAAGAAGGTTATTTTTCTTTCCTTAAGGGGCTTAGATGAGCTAAACGCAGGTTTTGTAATGCCTAAAAGATTATGATCCACTGCAGTAAACAAAATCAGAAAAATATATGATAATCTTCAGGATATATGCTAGTTAGATAGTGTGTTGAAAACATAATACAACTAATTTCATACGATAGAAAAAAATCACGAAGTTACCTCTAAAAATTTATTTTAACGATTAAAAACCATACTAATAATATTGCAATCATTCTGATTTTTGTCAGATTATTCTACGAGCAAAATACTAGCATAATAGTGTTTCAATTTTTTAGTCCGATCAATAGATTTTTCGTAAATCGCATTTTCCTATTTTCGAACATAATACGTATACATGTGTGCGTAAACGCCCGTGTACCGACAGGACAGTGCCGGCCGATGCCTGATGCTGGTAGGACGTGTCGCGCTTTACAGCCGTTTGTATTCAGAAATTGTTGCTAGCTTTCATACAGCATTCCCTCAAAAGAATAAAATATGGTCAAGAGCAGGAGAAGTTAACTGTATTAACAGATTCTGTAGCGAAAGTGTATTATTTAAGAAATCAATGAGGCTGTGGCCGCATCTACAACGCCACATGGGAACTATGAATCAATGACCTGACGTCACACAAATCCTGCATCGCGCAATCAGAGTTTACCGCGTGACTGGTATATAGATATACAACATCCCAACATCAACCGTTGGGCAGTTTCCCACCAGACACAACACCCGTCTGGTAGGAGGAACCTCCTTTTTCTATGGAGGAGGAGTGAACTTTACACCTTCTGCCTCATACCTCTATAGAGCTTATTAACATAAACAGCATGTATCAGAAAGCTGTGTGTGTGATATTCAAGGGTTATAATTATATAGATCATAAAACTGAACAAGTTACTACATGAGACCGATATCGTATTTGCGAAAAAAATATCAATTGTCCCATACATAGTCAATACCTACTCGACCCAAATATATGGGTCGGCTGATTATTTTATCGTGGTTACGATGTTGGTCCCCTGGACAAAGTTGCTCAGTTTGGCGGTCTATGCACATCCTTAAATATGACCACATTGACCACACCTTTCTAGTACCTGCTGTTACTTAAACCCAAGTATTAGTTGATAAACTTTTCTTCTCCTCACGTGTTGTATTGACACGAATATTGCTTATATTATCAACCTATAATGTTCCCACTGCGACTCACGCCTGCGCTCTTCGAGAGGAATTATGCTATAATCTACGCGGGCCCTAGTGTGGATTGGTAGATGTTACATGTCTACGAATTTTCACGATGTATTCCTTCACCGTTTTGAGAGCATGCTTAGGTAGTAAATATCTGCTAGTCTACAAGGTGTTGGAGCAAGGGCCTTTTCACAATTTGTACATGGTATTAAGAAAGAAAGAAAACAAAATGCGTGCATTGATATAAGAACAAAAACCACCAAAAAACTATGAAAACAGAAAGATGCAAATTGTTAGCTCAAATTAACATGTTTGCATATTTTTAATAATTCTTATTTGTAAGTTTTGGCTCTCATAGCTTGATTATTTTATCTGTATTTGTATAGAAACTAATTCATTGCGTGCAACACTAGTCTCTTGTCATGGGACATGGGACAGAAACAGGGGGGGGGGGGGGGGGGTAAAGTTAGCTTTATGCCCAGAGCAATTTTTTTTAGGTGCGCCATCTATGATTCTTGTTCCTTAAGTTTAAGGCAAATGGTTTACATGGGACGTACTAGATGTCTCTACAAAACTACTAGACTTATTAGATTAATTGTTTGAAATAGCTATTTTTAATGTCTAGTTTTATTTTCATTACTTTAGTTTAATATAATATAATATTATGCTCTGTGGACAGAACGGTTCACCATTCAACGCATCTCCTGCAAAATTCATTAAAACAGTAATTAAGTTCAAGTTACGGTCAGCTGTGTGTGCTCGGATTGGTAATTGCATTACAACGGTAACTAAAGTGATATCAGTTCTTTCATTTCATCTTGCCACCGATGTTCACAAAAATTCAGTCACCTGTCTCATCATACAAGCTGGTTGCGATTCGAATCCGCCAACCGGAGTGAACGCATATCTTATACAAACTAGCTTCCTAATGTCTTTCTTATTTTGTAACTAGCTGTGCCCGCGACTTCGTTCGCGTGCATGTCGGAAAACAATAATGTGTCGCTTTGACGGTGTAGGTACCACTCCTCCGATCTTCCGATCTATCCTGGTAGGAACCTACCACAGCTTTCGAATGCAGTCCAGAGCCTAGAGACAAAACACATCACTGTTAGCGTTCACGCCAAACGCTACGCCAAAATGTATGGGAATGAATGATAATTTCATTCCCATATATTTTGGCGTAGAGTTTAGCGTGAACGTTAACAGAAATGTGTTTTGTCTAGGCCTGCAGGCGTCTTTAGGGTTTATAATGATATTGCGACGAATTCTCATTCAGATTTTTAAGAATAAATATAGATCAAAGCGCCTGGTCGAGGCTCATTTTATAATAAATGTGCACCTGCCGTAGGTACAGTAAAAGCTCTTTATTCGCGAGGTTCCGTGCGTTCCGTGAAATACCTACCGCGAATACAGAAACCGTGACTATGGAATGGTAATTTATATGGGATTATAGGGGATACGTTCCTAGGTGGCAAAAAAAAAACCAATTTAATTGAAGTTTAGTGTTTAGTTTTAGACCATATTTATTAATTGTATGAGCGTGATATGGATGCAAGCGACTCTCCAAGGCGTAAACGATCAAGCATTTCTATGCGTTAAACAGATTTTTTCGCGTCGAAAATCGTTCTTAAGTAAAAAAAAATTGACAAAGCGGCTCGTACCAAAGGATGGAATGTCTATTATGTCGCAGCATTATTATTATAAATGTGGGGGAGGCCTATGTCCAGCAGTGGACGTCTTTCAGCTGAAATGATGATGATGATGATCTGTAAATATACTTTATGGTGATGAGGTTGCTTTCATTATGTTTGTTTACATTCTCAAAAAACTTTTTCAAAAAAATACCAACCGACTTCCAAAAAACACTACAAAGTGCAAAATAACTTTAATTTCGGAAGTCGGTGACGTTTTTTTTTTTTTTTTTTGGGTGGGAAATCATCAAATAACTTCTCCCGCTCTGGGTGGAGCAGGAGGGCGTGTCAGACTTTTACTGACTAAAACCCACCCGTGTTCCTTCAGTAGCCCTTAAGCCAGGGGCTGTGGTGTCTCTTTCGAACAAACCCGCACCCCTGGCAGGCATCGACCCTTGCGGGTCCCATCACTTTTTGTGCTGACATCTCTTTGAGGCGCGCGTGGAACACAACGCGCCGTCGACTTGGGCTTGGTCCTTACCGGACAGCGAGCTACCCATTACTCGCCGTCCGCAAGCCCATGCCTACGGTGGCCGGAAATCGGCCTGGGATTCCCGACGCCCAGGGCGTCTCCGTATCCTGCGGCGGCTGGGGTCGCGAGGGCGCATATGCTGCCTCTCCCTCACGTGCGCCGCCTCCCTCTTCGCGAGTATTACTGCTTCGCTGAAGGAGGTGACGGCTCCCCATGCCCTCTCGCTCCGTACCATGGCCTGGACCAGGGCCGGACGCGAGAGATCGCCGCCGCCGATCGCTTCCACGAGGACACGGCGGTGCTCCGCCCAAGCTGGGCAGACCGCCACCGTGTGCTCCACCGTGTCCTCAGGGCGATCTTCACAGTGGAAACACCCGGGCGTTTCCTCCCGCCCTATCCGAAACAGGAA
This sequence comes from Polymixis flavicincta, assembly GCA_949987655.1. Lineage (NCBI taxonomy): Eukaryota > Metazoa > Arthropoda > Insecta > Lepidoptera > Noctuidae > Polymixis > Polymixis flavicincta. Next base: position 7,745,284 of record OX465187.1, read on the forward strand.
CCTCCCGAAACAACCGTGTCCGGTGAGGACCTGCATCAGGCGGAAGGTGAGGACGCCATGCCGCCTCTCAAACCACTCCTCAAAGAGGGGACTTACCGCCGCAATCGTGGCGTGCCCAAAGTCGGTGACGTTGGATGTGTATTTTAATTATTTGTCACCGCCTTCCGAAATTAAAGTTATTTTGCACTTTTTTGTTACCTACCATACACCAATTCGAAATTTCATCATCCTTTGGGTCAAAACAATGCATACTTATTTATGTGATAGCAACATTCGCGGTTGATTTGCTGTAATTTTTTGAAGAGTTCCGTTGTCTGTTTCCGAAACGCATCATCAGATCTATATGCAGGGCCCAATCTAAGGGGGGGCAAGCCGGGCAAATGCTCAGAGCGGCAAAAATGAGCGGCGGCAAAATGTATACTTACAAACATACCTATACCTACTCTCATGAATTTTTGTATACTTGTTCAGAAGCCGTAGTAGACTAACGTATGTGAATTTTATATAGTTAAAAGAATATCACATAACTATGGTCATACCATCTTTGATGGTGTTAGTGCAAAGGGCGGCGAATGTTATTTTTGCCCGGAGCGGCTAAATAGCTAGATCGGGCCCTGTCTATATGAAATTTCAATGGGACCATTTCGGAGTAAACCCCTTTCAAAAAAAAAAAGAATTTTGCAAATCCGTCTATATACGACGGAGTTATGCCTGAACATACATTAAAAATATAAACATGTCGAATTGATAACCTCCTTCTTTTTGAAGTCGGTTAAAAACACCGACCGCGGCGAAGGCGGCTATTGTAGATGTCAAAGGCCGAACCAATACAGCGGCGATATTATTTGACAATGTACTTTAGGCGAAGTTGTAATAAGGTCTATTTCACTTTTTTATAGTCCATTTGACGACGCGTTTACAAAGGATATTGGGTTGGATACCTATTGGAATCCTTTTTGTTATTTGTTAATATGTATGTACCGATGTACCGATTAGACCCGCAAATAAATTAATCTTTAGCCGCGGATATAGGAATTGGGTCGCATTTTTTTAATCCGCGAATAGTGAAAACGCGAATGAAGGAAGCACGAATAAGGAGCTTTTACTGTACTTACTCAATAAATCGACTACGCGTCTGGTTGAGTGTGCTGAAGCATTATTCCACGCGGGGGCGGGCGCCTATCTCGGCCCGTACAGGCGCGTGTCTTTTAGCTTTGTTTATCAAACGTTGACCACTGAATAAAACCACAGCAGTGGGAATGCTCTGCACGGACTGCGATAGGCCTCGACAGGTAGCAGTGCAGTAACACCTGACGCCACCTGTCAGTTAACGGCCCGTGGGACCATGGCGTTATCACGATGAAGAAAGATCACGCTGTAAAGGTGGATACTGACCGGCGTCACGGGTCAAAATGCACCTAATATGTTACCAAGCAAGTATTCGTGCAGTCAGTAGTACCTACGGCAAAACATGCGAGCGAGCAACACTGATTTTAGCACACGGCGTAAAGACATGCTCGCTGCGAATGTTACCATTACCTACGCCCCGTAACGTCGGTCATTATCCACATTAAAAGCGCTGTTGAAAAAAAAACCAAACCAGGCAAAAAAAACTATTTAATTGTATAGCACGGGTTTTCTATGAACATAGTAAGTACGATGTTGTTGCTACGTAGTGCCATACCGCGCGCGCCCCCACCTCTCTCCCTGCTGCTGACCCAGGCAGCAGGAAGAGAGAGAGCCCGATCCCGAGGATAATGGACGTAACAGAGCGATCCTCCGCGACTCTCAGTTGCGATGCCTTTTTATTGTAAATTGTAATCAAAAATGTTTCAGCGTTTCTTTTGTTCAGCCATACATTTATTTGTAGACCAATAAATAATGATATTTAAAGAAGCGACTTTAAAATTGTCAATATTTTACTATTGTGATTTCTATTGTTCCTGTGTAGGTAATGTATCCTTTGTTGGAGATGCCAAATGGATAAATAAATACATTTTCACACTTGTTTTAACTAAGAAAATGCTTCTCTGTAAGCGATGTTGCTCGGAAGAGCATCGACATAACTACAGTTGCCCGTGTGAAAACCTATCTATTTACTCAAATCCACCAGTAGTTATGGTCGCAATTTTGGATTTTTTTTCCTGATTTTCACCATCCGACCTCGCTTGAACCCCTCCCCACCTCGAAAACTAACATCACGAAAATTAGCACATAAGTATTTACAACACTTTACTCCCAAAACTCCCATTATTTGAATCGAGTAATGCTGTAAACACGCATTTAAATTTAACATTATCAAATTTCGCGCGAAATCAAGTTGTTGTCTTTGCATGTTTGCTATTCAAACCTAGATGGCGTTACTGACGCTAGAGATTAAGAATTTCTATGGAGATGTTCCTCTAGCCGCTCTAATTTTGCTATATTATGCTAGATGGCGCTACTAAGACTTTTATCACAATTAAAAATGAGATTTCTTCCCCTCTATTTGTATTAATTTGATTGATAAAACTAATAAATATTTATCTAACATTGCATTCTAGGTATATGACTCAGAACACCACGTCAGTTAATATTATCACAACTTTTTATTTGAAATTCTTTTACCTTTTTTGATTCGTGGGAATCAACCACCAACGGAAAGCGATTTTAGTAATCAGTATCATTACTTTTTGAAATAACACAGACACAGTAAGTAACTTAAATGAGAATGACGTGTTAATATTAAGTATTCGTTAGTACCGTTTCACGCCAATAGATGTCGCTAAGTGTTTCAACATTACGTAAATAAATTCTTCTTGAACACTTTAAATTATTTAGATAGGTTGACCGAAGCGATTGCGATGAAACAAAGACTAATATAAACTCTGAGTTATAAACAATATTTGAGTATGAAAGATAACCATATTAGTTTCGTTCTTTTGACGTGATACTTGATCTATTCAACATAGAAACTGAAAAACCGAGCTACAGACAAAAATTTTGATAAGGGTTAAAATGTCATCTGTTGATTATCCCTTACCACCCCAAGCAATTATTTTCGAAATATTTTAAATGTACAGAAAAAGTTCCCTTACAGATTTATTATATGTATAGATATAGAAGATAGATATTCTACTATGGCTGGGATCTAAATCGATACAGCATTTTTTGGTAAACACACCTTCTTTGCTATTATCATCATCATTTCAACCGAACAACGTTCACTAGGCCACTTCAAACGGTTTTGTGCTTCTCGCATTTAGCAGATTCCTGCAGCCTTCTCAAGGTCATCGGTTCGCCTTGTGGGAGGCCTGTCAAAGCTAATGTCGGATTCCTGAAGCTTTCAAACTTCTCTTCTTAAGTCCGATATATTTTTGAAGCACCTATGTCCTTAAGCATTCGAACGAAAAACTCTTGAAAGTGTATTTTCTTGGCATGAATTTCGTTGAACTTACGACAGGCACGACTCTCATAAAGGATACACATAAGAAAAAATATGAAAAACATGTGAAACCCAAGGACAAACTGAACTCCAAAAATACTGTAGCGAAACAAAATGTATAAATACTTAATGTTTATGAGATTATACCGCGTGTAAGTGATAATATTCGTGAGAATATACTTGGCAATAAAAACAAGCGGGTCTTAACGTCGGGTACGGGAATATTGCACACATATGGCATGAATGTGCGGAATTAAAGAGGTGAAAACTGTGCCAGTCGTGTAAATACTAGTGAATTTCGTACTGGCAATTACAATGATGAGTTGTGAAAATTAAAACAGTGCAAATTAATGAGGATTTCGCAGTTTCGTTGACGTATACAGGATAAGTTTTTATCCAGTGCGCAAATTTTAGCCATGAATTCAGCATATCATTCTAGACCCTCTACCGCAGAAATTTTTCGCCCGTTATACAAAAAAAATCAGCTGTTCCATACATTTTGACCGCGTAGGTATTGCACTTTTCTATGAAACAGCTGTTTTTTTAAAATTTGCGGACTGGATAAAAACTTATCCTGTATACATTAAAGATATAAATTTTTATTATATTTCGTGAAACTGATAAGCCATTTTGCTATCAATTGGCTTTTCCATTAGCCAGTGCAGTGTCATTTATATTAAAGTTCCTGGAGGTCGAACAAAGTGTCATTAATATTTCAGTTCAGGCAATAATGTGTATAAATTGAGCTTTTAATACACAAACGAAGTGAAAAATATTTATTTGGATGCATCTGAAAAGGGAGAACATTGATCATGTATATTAATATCATCGTTGGTGAGTAATTGGTTCATCATCATCATTTCAGCCGGAAGACGTCCACTGCTGGACATAGGCCTCCCCAAATTTAGGGGGCTTGCCATAATCGCCACGCTTGGCAGGCGGGTTGGCGATCGCAATATGGTAGTAAAATGCATAGAGAACGCTGCTGCCCATTCTCTAGTAAGTCCCTTAGTCGCCTCCTACGACACCCACGGGAAGAGATGGGACGGTGCTATTCTTTACGTCCGGCGCCACACGGAACAGTAATTGGTAAATTCCCTATAATTGCATTCCTTTGTTAGTACTACCGATGATTAACTTATGAACCGAATGGGATGACCTCAGACACTATGCTTGGCCGATAGCTCTGTGATCAGATTGGGTACATAAATATCAGCTGCTGGGGAGTTTGTTGCGCCACCTCTTTTCCCCAGCTAAAGCACTAGGAAGAGATGAAGGGCGGGCGTTTTGGGGGACAGTCTTATGTAATGTTGATGTTTAAAAAGTTTCTGATTCACAGTCTACATTGAATATATGACTTTGGATTTTGATTTTGATATGCTGCCAATTTACTTAATAAAATAGTAGCCTCCAAAGAAACCCAGAGAAAGGTTGCCTTTATGGGGAAGACACTTTTTAACCGACTTCCAAAAAAGGAGGAGGTTATATGTTCCACCGAACGTATTTTTCTTTTTTTATGTATGTTCCTCGATTTCTCCCCCATTTGTAGACCGATTCTCAAAATTCTTTTTTTGTTTGAAAGAGTATACTCCTGAGGTGGTCCCATTGGCACCAAGTCAGGATCTGATGATGGTATCCCAGGGAAATCGAGGGCAACCCTCAAATCTTATAGGTATTAACAATGTTTTTGCTATGTTTTCTAATGCTATTGAGACATTTGCGTACGGTCATCATCATCTCATGACGCTGAGCTGATGATGGAAGGTACAACTCTTTAACTTAGAAGTTAGGTGCAGATTCGGGCATAACTCCGTCATATATAGACCGATTTGCAAAATTATTTTTTTTAGAAAGGGTTTTATTCCAAAATGGTCCCATTTAAATTTCATATAGATCTGATGATGCGTTTCGGAGACCGACAACGGAACTCTTCAAAAAATAACAGCAAATCAACCGCGATTACTGCTATCACATAAATATGCATTGTTTTGAACCCAAGGATGATGAATTGGTGTGGAGTGGGTACTATAACTAAAAAGTGAAAAATAAAAACTATTTCCAAAGTGGTGACTTTGGACATGTATTTTATTAATTTCTCGTCACCGCCTTCCGAAATTAAAGTTATTTTTCACTTTCTAGTGTTTTTTGGAAGTCGGTTGTTTTTTTTTTGGAAAAAGTTTTTCTTAAACTCCAAAAAAACTGTGACAACAGAAAATATACTGATAAAAAATTACTGTTAACATATCCATTGTGAAGATACGTAGTGCGCGTATGAAGCCAAATAAACGAAGCCATACAGCGCCTTAATATCCACCATTATTACATTCCAACATGGCTGTCATTCCAGTGATTATTCAGAAATGAAGACAATGACATTCATTCGAATTCTTTCAGTATGTGTTTTTTTTTTGTGTTTAGGTAGCAACAGCAGAGGCAAGTGATCACTGTGGAATATGGCCATATGCAGTAGCCAAAAGATTCGCAGGTACGTCGGAAGTTATTTGATTTTCATTTACCAATAATTAACAATAACCCGTTATTAGACAATAGACGTAGAGTTGGAAGGCCTCCCACAAGGTAGACCGATGATCTTGTGAAGGCAGTAGGAATCCGCTGGATGCGGGGAATGACCGGTCAAACTGGCAGAGCTTAGTGGAGGCCTACGTGCAGCAGTGGACATCTTTCGGCTGAAACGGTGATGATTCACCCTATATTATACATAGGATTAAACATAATCAGTGGTAACGACCCCGACATAGGGTCGAAACCAGGTAGGCGCTTCACTCAGTATAAATAATTTCATCACCACTGTTCTCAAAACGGTGAAAGAAAACATCGTGAGGAAACGGCATGTCCTAGAACCAAAAATAAGAAGACATGCATGTGACACTTACGAACCCGCACTGGGCCCGAAGAAAGGAGGCCTGAGTCCCAGCATTGGGAACTTTAGAGGCTGATTATGATTAAACATGTTCCGTGTGGTGCCGGACGTAAAAGAATAGCACCATCCCATTTCTTCCCGTGGGTGTCGTAGAAGGCGACTAAGGGACTTACTAGAGAATGCGCAGCAGCGTTCTCTATGCATTTTACCACCATGCTGCGACCGCAAACCCGCCTGCCAAGCGTGGCGATTATGGCAAAACACCCTCTTTTGGGGTAGGCTTATGTTCAACAATGGACGTCTTTCGGCTGATGTGATGATGATGAAAAATAACTAGGGCAATGTTGATTTTGTATAGAACTACCTCTACTTTCTCCTAAGAGAACAATCCATATAAATAAAAAGAATAGTCTTGACTGACTGACTCATCAAGGCCCACCCCAAACCCTTGGACCTAGAAAGTTGAAATTTTTCACAGAGGTTCCCTTTATAATGTAGACAAGGAATAAGAAAGGATTTTTGGATATTCAACCCCTAAGGGAGTTAAATAGGGGATGAAAGATCCGCGCGGGCGAAGCCGCTGACAAAAGCTAGTAGTAAATAAAACAGACGCGATCCTAGTCTACTTGTATAGGTATACTATAGACAATCCCACCTAGTGATCCGGAAATGCAGCCGATTGGTTTTATCCAGTCTGATAGTTTTTTTTTTGCTTTCTCGCTCTATACTAACCCCGGGAGTCGTCGAACTAGGAAAAAGCAAATTAATCGTAGTGTCGTTTGGTTTGTCGGTTTGTTTTTACATAGGTGTGTTTTTTTATTTAATCCAGTCAATGTTAGAAGCTTGTTCTAAATAGAATATTCAGTATTTTCGTTGCTGCTTAGTTGGAGAACCATAGGTATGCCTGTGACGGGAGTGGTTTTACAGCAATTGTGCTTTGAAGTGAATTTCAGCTACAGCATAGTATTTTATGTAGTTAGGCATATTACTAAAGGGTTCGAGCTCACGAGTAGCACAAGGATATGAGATTTTCCGACACGGTTTCTGAGTACGAGCGCAATGCAATATTGTACGAAGCAAATCCTTTGTAATATTTCCCACATAATATTTCGAAGACAAAATTGCGAGTTTAAAAATGTTCTATAACACAAACCATGAGTTTTCCCGCTATAATATACGGTGCTAAAAGTTTCATTGAAGGATAATAGACAAAATAAAATTATGAGGCAAAGAACTAGAGTTGATGACATAGCTTGCATATTAAACAAGACGACCGGCTGGCCATGTTTGTCGAAGTACCGATGGCCGGTGGAAAAGACGAGTGGAAACGATGGTAGTGGAGACCGTGTGACAGGCGTAGAGTGGGACGCCCGCCAGCTAGATGGACCGACGGCCTTATAAAGGTGGATGGGACAGACTGAAAAGCGAAAGACAGGGTATTGTGACGATTCTCCGAGAAGCCTATGTCCAGAAGGACTGGTGTTCGAGTTTTAATCGAACACTCAGCGAAAATGCATAATTGCATCGAACGCAATAATGCACATTCGCTCGTCCACCAAATCGTGGGCCAGTTCGCGTTTAGATCTCATTAGAGACACCTCGGACTCATACCACAACCATAACCATTACCATTTTACCATACATTTTTACCAATTAGTTAATTATATAGTTTTACCATTTTTACCATTTCTTGTATTTAAGTGTTATAGTGATTAAATATACATAGCCATTCCCCTTACGTTCAAGACTTTAACTTTTACCATATAAACCATCCAATTATACGAGAAAGGTGTGTTAGGTCACCATAGCGCCGAACACTACTTTCTACATGGTCCTTCGAGCATTTATTATAACTACCAGTGACTATCAAGTGAAACAGTGCCACGCGAACCAGAAGAGCGCTGCTATTAGGAGAGCCTTCGAGCGCAGAGACGGTCTGTTGGAGAATTAAGGTCAGATCAAACCATTTATTTGTAAAAATTACCATTACCAATTTTTATCGAACTTAAATATGGATTCCGATTCTCTATTTATCAACCAAACGGAGCTTTATGAAATCCTAAACAAGTTTTTGATTAATATAAAGAAAGATGGATCCGAAAGGAAGACCATCGACAATTACAAGCGCAAAGCTAGTATGTTGGAAGCATACTGGCACGATTACCAGGAAAACCATAGGAAAATGTGTCAGTTTGCGAATTTTGACCACATTTACTTCAAGAAGGGTTGTTTCGAGACAGTCCAGGAAATTTATTCGGAAATCAAGGTGATAATTGATAAAACCCTGGGGCAGTTACGGACAACGCAGCTGCAAGAAGAAAGCCCCCGTAGACCAAAAGCGGAAGGAGTACAACCATTACCAGGTATCCGGACTAGGCAGCAGGTAAGCGCAGACCAGCCGGAGGATGAGGCGGCGCAGCCACAACCAGGTACGTCGTCTCGCTATGAGGAGTCTCACTATATAGAGAGAGGGTCCAGCAAGCTGAACGGGTTAGTGAGAAAGCAGAATATTAATTTCAAAGCGTTCATGAGAACCGTAAGTAATATTCAAGTCGATAAGTTCGAGAATCAATGGCAATTCGAGAACGCTCTAAAATCACTGGACAGCCGATGGGGTGAGATTGACAAACTTCATTGGGAAATTGAAGGTGAGGATGGAGGCGACGATATTACGTACCAAACGGAATTCTGCAAGCACGAGGAAAACTACAATGAGCTGACAAACAACATCAACAAAAAGATGTGGGCAGTGAAGCACCGTGAGAAGTCAGCTCCAAAGATGGACATCCCCGTGTTCAATGGGTCGTACAACCAGTGGGTTCCGTTCAAAGACTTGTTCAGCGAAGCGATCGATAAAAACCCGTCGATGTCAAATGCACAAAAAATGCAGTTTTTGAAGAGTAAGGTGACTGGAGAAGCAGAGCGTCTGATTCACCATTTACAGATTAGCTCTGACAATTATCAGGTATGTTGGGAGATTCTAAACCATAGGTATGGTAACAATAAATTAATTTTCACGTCCCATATTAATCTTTTACTAGGACTTCCCAACATACAACAACAATCGCTGGCCACGATTAAGAAGCTGCATGACATAACCAAAGAGACGTTACACGCTATTAGAAATCTGGGAGTAAACATAGAAACTTGGGATCCACTTTTAGTGCATCTGCTAGCGCAAAAGCTCGATAACGATACCTTCACCGAATATATAGAATCGGTCAAGAATCCTAGAGAGCTACCCGATCTGCAGGAGTTCCTGGAATTCTTGGAGACGAAATTTACAGCGCTAGAAGCGTCTCGCCGCAACCAAGAACCAGCCAACCAAAAAACCACGCCACACCAACCACATAAAAACAGCAACCATAACCAAAACCAGAAGAAAAGTTTCTACGGAAATAACCATCAATCAGGCAACAGGGAATCGAAGTCGATGAATGCATTACACGTGTCGCGGTCGAAAACCTGTGCATTATGCAATTCTGAGCACGGATTGTGGCGTTGCCCTGATTTTTTACAAATGACGCACGAGCAAAAATTAACCAAGATTAAACAATTAAATTACTGCCAAAACTGTCTATGCAGTCATAACAATAAATCGTGTCAATCGAACAAACGATGTCGGAAATGCCTAGCTACACATAACACGTTACTCCATGAAGCATTGGCAAGACAAAGTCCAACTGCGTCAGCGGAAGAAACTACCAACAGTATTGCAACCGAAAACAGCAGATCTAGGTCATCGCACGTGTCTTGGGATGACATGTCTGAAATACTTTTAGCCACCGCTATTATAAAAGTAAAGGGAGCTGACGGAACTCAGCACAAGATGAGAGCTTTAGTTGACCAGGGTTCACAACTATCGTTGATCAATGAAAACGCAGCCCAGATTTTGGGATTGAAGAGGGCTCATTTCAAAGGTCAAATTTTCGGCGTTGGTGAAAAAGAAAATAACACGAAAGGAATGTTATATGTAACACTACAGTTGGCAAATAGTGAATTCAATTGTGAAACGAACGTCATTGTTATGAATAATTTAATCAAACGATTGCCAAATAACACGTTTACCAAACCAACAACATGGAACCATATCCATGGATTACAATTGGCAGACCCGGAGTTTCATATAAGCAGACCCATAGACATACTTCTAGGTGCAGATGTTTACAGCAAAATCATGTTAGGAGGAATCTTGAGAGGAGATAAAGACAAGCAACCAATCGCTCAACAGACGCAACTAGGATGGCTACTCTGTGGATCCATGAAACCATACTACCAATGCAACGTAGTTCTCAACAACACAGAAGATCTACTGAAATATTGGGAGAACGAAGACATAAACCAGAAGATAGAGATGTCAAACGATGACCATGAGTGTCTGCAGTTTTTTATAAAAACTACTAAGAGGCTTGGGAACGGAAGGTATGAAGTCCGACTACCACTTATTCCGGACCGCAAGGATAAGTTGGGTGCAACCAAACCACAAGCATTGGCTCAATTTAGAAACTTAGAGAAAAAGTTTGAGAAGAACACCGAATTAAAAGCTGACTATAAAAAATTCATGGAGGAATATTTCGTATTAAACCACATGATTCCATGCAACATTAACCAGGGGCCAGATTGCTACTTACCACACCATGCAGTAATTCGGGCTGAATCTCCCACTACCAAACTAAGAGTAGTTTTCAACGCCTCAGCAAAGTCAACAACAGGGTACAGTCTCAATGACGTCATGTACAGAGGTCCAAATATACAAAAGGATCTTCAAGAGCTTATCCTGAAATGGCGGCAGTTTCAATTTGTATATTCTTCCGACATCGAAAAGATGTACAGAATGATCCGAGTGCACCCAGATGATCAAGCTTACCAAAAAGTATTATGGCGGCCATCAAATAACCAACCTATACAATCATTTCAACTCGTCACGCTTACATACGGAACCAAACCAGCAGGATTCTTAGCGATGATGTGCTTGAAACAATTGGCGTCTGATGAAAGACAGAAATTTCCTGACGCAGCAAAGGAATTGGAAGACAGTTTCTATATGGATGATTTTTGCGGAGGGCGTCATTCAATTGAAGCAGCAAATAAGCTAAAATCCGACCTCATAAAGCTATGCCAATTGGGAGGATTTAATCTAAGAAAATGGACCTCGAACAAACCAGAGCTATTAACCGATTTAGAAAGAGAGCAATGCGACCAGTCAACATACGAGTTTAAGCAGAACGATTCTACTAAAACATTAGGTCTCTGTTGGAACCCACAGAAGGATAATTTTACCTTCAACTCAAAAATAGAATCCAAATCGCTTGCTTTTCTTACAAAAAGAGCTCTACTTTCGGATATTTCCAAGCTGTTCGATCCATTAGGGTGGTTAACCCCCCTGAGCACTACCATGAAACTACTGTTTCAAAATGTCTGGTTGTCCAATTTAAAATGGCATGACCGCTTACCAGAGGCAATGAACTCCGAATGGACTAAATTGACACAAGAATTTACGGACATAAACAGTATGAAAGTCAACAGATGGCTAGGAATGGGAGAAAACCAACATATAGAGTTGTATGGATTCTGCGACGCCTCAAGCAAGGCATACGCGTGTGTGATCTACTGCAAGGTAGTAAACACAGAAAGGACAACCATCACATTAGTCGCGGGGAAGGCCAGATTGGCACCCATAAGCAAAGTCTTATCTATACCAAGACTAGAGTTAATGGGCGCTCATCTTTTAGCTCATCTAATGCAAAAGGTTCAAAGTTGCTTATCAGCTTACCCTACGGATGTCCATTGTTGGACTGATTCAACTGCGGTACTAGGATGGATACAAGGAGATCCAGCCAAATGGAAACCATTCGTAGCAAATCGTGTTACAACAATCACCAAGATCATACCATCAAACCATTGGCAATATGTGAAGACAACAGATAATCCAGCTGACTGTGCAAGTCGTGGTTTGACTGTCAGGCAACTCAAAGACCACAAGTTATGGTGGCAAGGGCCATCATGGCTACCATCATACACAAAATCAGAAAACCATCAAACCATTTTTGAGACGATTTTAGAAGTAAAGCCGTCTATTTTAAAACAAACCAACGCGGTAGTCATTGGTCAACCAAAAGAATCGATGACTACCAAAATTATTGAACATCTGATAGCTAAACATAGCTCCATTTCAAAAATAATACGTATTTTTGCATGGATACTGCGATTACCTACCTTGCATAAACAAATTCGCCGACCCTACCTCGAATTACACGAGCTTCGTCGCGCTAAACAGCTGATAATAAAAAACGTTCAGCATGCAGAATTTGCAAATGACCTAGATTCGATAAACAAACATGGAAGAGTTAACTCCAAAAGTAGGATAATGAGTTTGAATCCAACCATAGATGCACATGGAATTTTACGCGTGGGTGGGAGATTGGAAAACGCCCATAGATGCACATGGAATTTTACGCGTGGGTGGGAGATTGGAAAACGCCCACATATGTCTTGCGATGAAACATCCCATTATCTTACCTCACAACCATCCGCTAACCACATTACTCATCGACCAAAAAATGGGGTCATGAAACGCCCTATCGTGAAACTCTCCATTTTGCCCCTTAACCAGAGTGAGACAACAACGTCCAAACCAGAAATAAAACCAACAACCAGCTCATCAGAAAGAAAAATAAAACCAAGATCAAAAATCGCAACTGTAGTGTTACTGAGTTTATTCATGCTGATTTTCCCATGTTACGGTTTAAATGACGTCAAACCATTTCCAAGCAACCAGACGCTTTATTTTGACCCTATTTCCAAAGTTCAACTAATCAGGGACAAATGGACATTAGTCATGTACTACGACATGGGACCCTATTGGACCGGCATAAACACCTATAATAAAATAGCCACTTATCAAGAAAAATTGTGCGCCACCATTGAAACACAAAGCCATTGTAATACGATTGTGCAGCAAGCCCGGCACGATTATCAGGAACTCGAATACTACAATGAACTTTTGCTAACACAGCATTTTGATGTCCACGCTAGACAGCGACGCGCCACAAGGAAGGCGGGTCGGCGCCGACGAGGCCTTATCAATGGTATCGGATATCTAGCGAATGACTTATTCGGAGTGTTGGATTCGCGTTTCGCAGACCAGTATGAAAGGGACATTGAAACCATACATCGCAATGAGAAACACCTTTCTAATTTATGGAAAAATCAAACTTCCATAATTGAAGCAGAGTTCAACCTCATGAAAAGAATGGAGATCACTGTAAACAAACAGCACAAGCTAATCAACAAGAAGCTTATGGATTTGCAAGAAAACGCGAGCACTCTCCAACGTGAAATACAAAACATTTCATACGTCAATGACTTCACATTGTCAGCGATGTCCGGAAACAGCTTGCTGCAAGGATTAAGACGACTTCAAGACACGTTGCTCGATGCATTAACAGACATCTACCACGGTCAAATTAGCATACATTTACTGCCACCAACGCAACTTAAACGTGAGCTCCAAACCATATATGGCCAGATGCCAAGCGAACTCACACTACCAATAACTAATTTAGACACCGATCTTCAGTATCTTTACAAACTACTGAAAGTCAAAGCCAGAGCAACGCAAAAATTTGTTATAATTGAAGTCACTTTTCCATTAGTATCCAGAGAAAGTTTCAAACTGTACAGACTAATACCAGTGCCGCACCAAACAAACACTATTATGACCAGAATAATACCAGTCTCTGAATATGTGGCTGTCAACCTAAAGAAAGATTCTTTCTTTAGCATGTCCACACAGGAACTGACGGCATGTCTACACCATGGATCAAGTTACATGTGTCAGCTGCTAAAACCAATTAAAGACCTGCAAAATGACGAAAGTTTTTGCGCCAAGAACTTGGCAACCAACAAATGTAAGGTGGAAAAAACCAACTGCACCAACGTTTGGCTTGAATTACATTTAACGTCGCAGCATTTTTACTTTTGTTGTGACACCTATACAATAAAAGTAATATGCGAAGACCGCGTAACAGTTCGTCAGCTGAGCCAAGCCGGGGTCATTGGCATAGGTCAAGAGTGCGTCATCAAAGGAAATGACTTCTCATTATATTCCATACGTCATCAGTCCAACCAAATGAACATTTCACCAACCATATACATGCCAGAATTCGATCAGATTAACCACTTAATTAATATCAAAATCCCTGACGAAAGGCACACTGATGACGGTAACCTAACCATAACCATGACCAAGCTGGGGGAGGCGATAGAAAAGCTGAAGAAAAGCGACACGGAAATGGAAGATATTTCACCCCATGATATCCATCAATACGTAATTTGTTACGTGTTGATGTCAATTGCTCTATGCGTGGCAATAGTTTGGGTGTGGAGGACTCGGCGCTGTCACCTGTGCCGGCTGGCTGCTGCTGGGCACCGTGGCGAGGGGTTCCGCCGGCAGCAGACCGTGGAAACCCCGCCGCCTCCGAGACCACGACGCCGCAGCGAGAGTCGCTGTCAACAGGAGTTAGCAGCGGCTCCGCTGACACCAAAACCAACCAGAAGACACGAATCACACAGTGAAGTGCTTAGTGCCAGGGATCTAAAAGATCAAAGTGAAATCGGCTTACATTTACACAATTATGCCAAACGCTGGCCTAGTGCGAACTATAGTGCGATCAAACGAACCAGAAATACGGACACAGGCAATCAAAATATTGCTTTTACTGTAGAAGACTCAAAAGTTTAGCTTTTAATATATTTTTATAGTTTTTTATAATAATTTAAGTAGACCAATATGCCTTTGTTTTTGCTTTTATTAATCAATGTGTTTATATTTAAGTATCACCATATCGTATAGTTTTCGCTATCATCCCGCATTTCTTCTCGCTCTCGGGAATATGTTCGAGTTTTAATCGAACACTCAGCGAAAATGCATAATTGCATCGAACGCAATAATGCACATTCGCTCGTCCACCAAATCGTGGGCCAGTTCGCGTTTAGATCTCATTAGAGACACCTCGGACTCATACCACAACCATAACCATTACCATTTTACCATACATTTTTACCAATTAGTTAATTATATAGTTTTACCATTTTTACCATTTCTTGTATTTAAGTGTTATAGTGATTAAATATACATAGCCATTCCCCTTACGTTCAAGACTTTAACTTTTACCATATAAACCATCCAATTATACGAGAAAGGTGTGTTAGGTCACCATAGCGCCGAACACTACTTTCTACAACTGGTGACAATAGACTGATTTGATTGATAAAAACATGGTAAGAAGATTACTTCATTATACGGAAGTGAAATAAAATCAAAGACGAATAGACAGAGTTAAGCCATTTTTGTGGTACGTAACGACTTCAGTATCGGTACATTATTGGTCGCTCTGGTCAATAAATAAACTATTATGAGCAGACGCGAGCTCCACACTATATTTAGATCTTAGCTGCATACAGCGGATGAGTGATCGATATTAAAGCGTTGAATTATATCAGTGTTCAAAACTATGAAGAATGTTGTTTTTATTCAGTTTTATTTTTGCTTCGGTCTACTCGGATGTAAAGTTTTAATTTCTAGTATGAAAAGTACCACATTTCGTTTTCGACATACGTTTGATAAGGGGCCATACATAAATTACACCACACGTTAAGCGGGGGGGGGGGGGGGGGTTTCAACGAAATGTGACATTGTGTGACAAGGGACAGGGAGGTCAAATGCTTTGTGACGTCACATGTTAAAATCTAAAATAATAAAACTCTAAATTTATAATGTAGGTAAACCAAAAACTTAAAAATATTACTTACTCGATCTATATTTATTTATAAGGCTTCTTCTATCTATCTCAAATATTTTATACCTACAGAATTTTTTTTATTTAAGTAAAAATAAAATATTACTTCTAAATATAAAATTGAAAAATACGTGACGTCACACAAGGGGGAGGGGGTTTCACAAGTGTGACCACCTGTGACAATGACGGATTGAGGTCAAAAAACCATACAATTTGTGTGACGTAATTTATGGATGGCCCCTAATTTGCAATCGATTAATGCGTGGTTCCTATAAACAAAAGAGGTTTCGCTTTGCTTACCAATGTCAGCAATTTTTATTTCCAAACTGGGAAAATAAATAATTTCGTAAGCCAATTTTACCTGTGATAGGCTACTTCAAAACAGGGAAGAAAGTATTCGGTCTTTACTTCATTATTGGTAACTATATAGCGTTTGCCAGCTGCTTCGCCCGCGCGGAACTTACATCCCCTATTTAGCTCCCTTAGGGGTTTAATTTCGCAAAATACTTCCTTATTCCTTGTCTATATTATAAAGGAAAACTCTGTTCAAAATTTCAGCTTTCTAGGTTCAACATTTCAGCTTTCTAGGTAGGTGGTTTGGGCTGGGCGTTGATGAGTCAATCAGTCAGTCAGGACTTTTCTTTTGTATAGATAAGAAGATACAAAAGTCTTCATTTTAACCTAGAACTGTCCATAAATTATAGGAATTGGCTATTAGTAGGTATACGTAGCTCAGCCTTGAAACAATACCGAAAAACATTTTACAACTTAATAAGTAGACAATATACACATTCACGCCTTCTTTCCATGGAAGTAGGCAGAAAGTATAGAACGCCACTTACTACTACGATCCTTACATATTCTTTTTGCTTAGGTAATTTTATAAGTCTGGTCATACACGCACGCCAGTTGTAAGTACTACGTACATACCTAACTGAAATTGTGATAGATTAGTTGATACGAATAAACTTTCATTCATTGCGTTATTTTCTCAACAACGTAAATAACGCAATGAATGTTGTTTTGTCGACATTTTTTCCATACAAACTTCGGGAGTTCATTACTTCACTGTTCGACAATGTACATCAATTTATAATTAAACATGTTATGGTTTTGTCGCATTATTAATATTGGCTGTACGGAAACCGAATATTAAAATAAAAAGCCATGAAAAAGTTATGAGCCAATAAATCTTAGTTTTTCTTGCTAATTTGACCTAACTTTGGGCGTGTTTGAGTAATGAAAGAAGTGTAAATTCTCCAAAACAAAATCGATACCAACAAAGCTCAAATATCGAAAAGTTCAATAAACTTTTTTGTTGGTATTACAGTGGTTTTTTTAAAAACCCGTAGGACTTTTCTTACTTTTTTACGCGCCTCTTTTACTATAACTGATCCTGCATCTCACTCAATAATGTTGTGCGTCTAAACTAGCGTCTAACTGCTCATCACGGGTACTACCTATGTCGGACACGAAGCCTGGTGAGACAGTGTACTTTTTAGCCAGGCCCACCAGTGAGTTCGAGCCCGCGACTAGATTCCCCTTAACTGTCAAGTACAACCCAATTCAACTGTTATTGCGTTACGCAATTATTCCGAAGGTTAGGATTAAATACATGCCATCTACATCTATAGAAAGATAAATACATACGATTAAATACAAATGTCATCTTAGTGACCTGTAACACACAACCTATGTCAGGCTCGAGTCTCTCACAAGGATGGCATAAGCCGAGACATTTTTTGTACTAAGTCAGCTTTGTGAAGGAAGAATAAATAATAAATTATTATTTTTATCTAAATTGTGACAGTCGCCTGTGAGTTTTGTATTGAAATAATAAAACATAAGACCGGTCCGTAAAATTCAGTTTTAGTACAGAAATTAAAGCAACATTGTTGTACAAGAGATCTAATTACGTGCAGTTGGATTTTATATGGGTGTAAAGCGAAATGGTTTCCTTGGACATTTCCAGAAGGACATTCAATTCTTGTAGAATTATTGTTATGACCGTGTTAGACAAGGAGCCATGGCTGATACACGTGTTTCTTGTCTTGTATAAGTCGAATAAGTAAAGTTTGTATAAGTCAAATACGAAGTTTTGTGGTTATATTTTCCTTGTAAAGCACATAATATTTGCACTGCTTCAGACTAAATAATAACAGGGGCGGATCGATCGAATATTAAACTAAGCTTGCCGCGGTAGGATCATGGATGGGTGACATCCATTACAAATCGAGACACCTCCGTGCCTCGAAAAGCAAGTTAGATCGTGTCATTCGTAGAATTTTGACAGTCGTTACGAATAATCAAAAGTCGTAATTTCAATTTTGCGCTTACAAAAATATTAAAAAAGAACGACCGTAACAATCATAATATTGAGATTAAAAAAACTCAATATTATGATTGTTACGGCTCTTTTTTAGCCTTCAAATAATACCTATTTGAAAATGCAATAAGGTTAAAAAGAGGCGCAATTATTTAAAAAAAAAAATGTCTGGATCATTAAAAGCGTAAAGTTTTTAGGGGTTCATTAATTAAAAAAGTGTGTATCATTAAAAACGCAATACGTTTTTAAGAATCATTAACATATTTCCCTTTCATCAGTGCCTAAATATATCATATGACATGTCTTAAGTGACAAACCTTCGCAAATCGACCCCTGTTTGTATATTCATGTTCAACTTGATCTAAACTTAAACTTTATGGAGGTGGAATAGTTGTTGACACGAGATGAAATAGTTCCGCCAAGTATCGTGATTATGATACAAGTTTCACTCAAGTTAACTTACGTAGGTATGTGATGAGTTATTTCGTACAGAATCCTATAATCTACATCAGTTAAGTGAAATAGAATTACTGACTAAAAAACTTCTTTGTGAAGTGTGTGCGTGTGTGTTGTGCTGACTATAGTTGTAAGGAAACCGTTTTAAACCAAAATCCGTTTTGGGTGTGGGTGTTGCGTGCTGACTATTGTTGTAAATAAACCATTTTAAACTAAAATCGTTCAAAATCCATTTTGTTTAAAACCACGACCACGTGGTCCGTATAGTGATTACGTAGGTATTAGGTACATCAAAAACTAGCTTTTGCCAGCGGCTTCGCCCGCGCGGTACTTTCATCCCCTATTTAACTCCCTTAGGGGTTGAATTTCGAAAAATATTTCCTTATTCCTTGTCTACATTATAAAAGGAACCTCTGTGCAAAGTTTCAGCTTTCTAGGTTCAAAGATTTGGGCTGGGCGTTGATGAGTCAGTCAGTCAGGACTTCTCTCTTTATTTATATAGATTAAGTAAAATCATTCACAATTTTTATTAAAAATTATGTTTATGTGAAGTCATAGACATATAAAGACATATAAATACTACTTTTGTAGAATTAGATAGACTTAAAACAATCTTGATATGCGTATTAAATTTATTAAAATATACTTTTTTTTTAATATATTCTAGCTAAGCATCAATAAAAACTTTGCTTGATAATGTTTTTACCCAGACACTGCCATTTTTTAGCATGTATATCTTTATTTTCATTGCCCTTGATGTATTCTAAATCAGAGAGTAAACCTGTGGTCTGGATCACTTCGTTGAAAGTCTTAGTGCATTCTAAAACAAAAACAAATATTTTAAAACTATATTAAACCGGTAAGTGTGGTTTTAAACCAGACGGTTCAAATCCCGTTTTGCATTTATAGTGCTGACGCTACTCGTCTTCACGCACACATTCACAGCGTGTTTGTCCACTTTGTTCGACAACTAAAGCGCACGTCTCTTTGTGAGATAAAAATACTATTCCTAGGTCCTTTAGATGTTTATCTCAGTAGCAGCTCGAAGCCTGGATTTTGGTCCCATTGATGGAAATAAACTCGCCCCTAGTACTGGTAAAATGTCTATAGTTACTTACACCTCTGCCTAACACATCAGGGATTACAGGTATGATGTTGTGCTATTTGTCATTTTTACAAAAGTTATAATTATCTTCATTATTTTGTACTAGTATCCAAATAAACTAGGTAATCATCATCATCATCACCATTTCAACCGAAAGACGTCCACTGCTGGACATAGGCCTCCGCAAAAGGGGGTTGCCATAATTGCCACTCTTGGCAGGCGGTTTGGCTATCGCAGTATGGTGGTAAAATACATAGAGAACTTGGCTGCCCATTATCTCGTGCCCTTAGTCGCCTGTTAGGACACCCACGGGAAGAAAAAGGATTAATAAACTAGGTACCCTATCTATTCGATTCTACGAACTAATCTGTCAAATATAGTCAAATATGGCAGGTCGCCGCTGACCTCATAATGGAGCTACCTTTACTAAAACTATTCTTAGAATTAGAGCGAGAACGCGATAGAGAAAGAAGGTATATGGCTGTAGCTAGACCAAATATTATTTCAAAGAAAAATCGTCTTCTGATAGGATATCTTGCTAACTTAGCACTGAGATCATCTACCTAGCCTTTTCCCAACTATGTTGGAGCAGCTTCACCGGATGCATCTGAATACCAGTATTTCTCATGGAGCGATTGCAGAATTCTACCCTGCTAATTGTAAATTTAGTACTTGCAAAAAAGCGGTTACGAGAAAAACGCGGAAATCGAATAATAAAAATTACTTGCAAGTACTGTGTGTATCTCGTTATCAAAAAAACCAGTACTTACCCAAATATTTTTATTTTTCCCATATAAAAAAAGGATGGCATTTCTGCAAAAAGTGAAAACCCAAAAGTGTCGATAACTGCAGATACAATTAGTAGGGCAGATATATCTGTCTGACCTCTTCAACTAAAGTACTAGGTAACACCTACCCTTAATATTGCTGACTTTCAGGCTTTAACGACTGTGGAAGATCTACGAATGGCACCCAGGACCAACAGCTTAATATGCTTTCCGAGGCACGGAAAGGTTTTGGTATGAAAATGAATGCTTATAACAAAGCGTTGTAGGAATGTAAAAACCATATTTTATAACGCCGCTCCCTCACTCACATTTTTCGTCGTTTCAGTATTAACAATTGACGAAGGTTCCTTTCAACACAAGCTGGCATTACTAAGCGTTTCCAGTGACACGTATAACCTTTTAAAAGCCCACAGTACATGATTGTGATTCCATTACCTTTCATTGTTTCAAAAACTGAATTACCAAGGGTCGGGTGTGGGTTGTTCGAAAGAGATACCTTGGCCCACAGAACACTATTACTCCTCCTTGGCCTCTGGCATACAAGCAACTGAAGAACCACGGGTAGGTTTTTAGTCAGTAAAAGTCTGATACGCCCTTCTGCTCCACCCACAGCGGGAGAAGTTCTTTGATGATTTCCCACCCAAAAAAAAGAGGTATCAAACAAAATGGTAGCTGAGTCGACAATACTTCAATTTGAAAAGTCAGTGTGGCGGCCATTTTAGAAAACTGTTATTGTTTGAGCAAGGAGGCTAGAACTTATTAATTAGTTTTGCAAGTTTGTCAGGAACGATACCTGTCTTTCTCGTGATAATTCTACTCTGAATGATGAGCTGGGTTCGTTTCCCAGGTCGGGCAATGTGTTATTGGATTTTTCTATTAAGAAGTTTCATAGTCACAGCCCGGAGTTTAGAAGGTGGCCGTGTGGTACCCATACTCAACCTTTTTTTTAATGGGGCCACAAACACGTTTTTTTTTTTTTTTTGGCTGGGAAATCATCAAATGACTTCTCCTGCTGAGTAGACTAAAACCCACCCGTGTTCCCTCAGTAGCCCGTATGCCAGGGGCTGTGGTATCTCTTTCGAACAAACCCGCACCCCTGGCAGGCATCGGCCCTTGCGGACCCCACCAGTGGTTGCTGACATCTTTGACGGCGCGCGTGTGGAACACAACGCGCCGTCCCGTATACCACTTTTCGGCCGCAGGGGATAAGGAGAGCGGCTGACGCTATACCGACACTCCTCTTCCCCTGCGGCCCCACCGCGTCCGCCATCAAACGGTGGCGGCCCCGTCCAGGCCACGGAAGGGAAGAGCGCTGCTCAGAAGCACCGGCACTCCTCCTCTACCGCAGCCCGTAACCCTCAGCCGCGATCCCTCCCATTCGACATCGCGGCCCACCTCACCGTAACCTACTTTTTGGCCGCTATGTCAATGGCTTGAAGGCAAAAGCCCTGACGAGCGGCCCCACCTTTGGGTTCCTCTTGGTTTCACCGTGGCTGGAATCCACGGTTACTGAGCCCCCCCGCAACGACAATGCGGGAACCCACTCGGGGGGGCCACAAACACGTTTAGGTCTTGATGTCGGGGGTCGCAAAAAATATTTAGGTGTTAATAAAATATAATTCAAAATTGGCGATTTATTTATTGAAAAATGAAAAGGTGGTCACAATAAAGCAATAAAGTCAGCTAACCTTTATAATATAAGGTTTTCATGAAGCCACATGCGATGTAGACCAAATTTTGAAAGAGCTAAATTTGAAAGAACTAACAATGATTTCAGGTTTTAACAAAGATGTTTCGTATGAAACATACTTACTTGTTTTGATGAGATTTTTGATACTGTCAACACTTTTTCAATTTAAAAACTTTAACTGTAACTCCAGTTGGGCCAATCATAAGGCCCGGCGGGCCACATGCGGTCCGCGGGCCGCAGTTTGAGTATAGCTGCTCAGAAAGCACGCCGTTGGTCCTGCACCTGATCTCTCTCCGGTCGTGTCGCATTGCCGTCCCATCTATGTGACTATGAGATTGAAGAAAGACAGACTGCACCTGTGTCTGCGCACACACTTGTGCACCTTGAAATCTCTGTGCCGAACAGGCTGCTCTCAGCTGAGAGTGGTAGCTATGGCCGAAATTCGGTCTGGAGGACGGTTAAATATAAAACCGCCAATATATATATATTCTGTATAAAAAGTTTTCTGACGATTTAAAAATCGGTCCTTACGGAAAATTTAGCATACAGACGGGCTATCACTAGCCGTATGCGTGTATTAGCTTATTTGCGTGAGAAGCAATATGGTGCGCATATTCGGTTTTGAAAAAAAAAAACCGGTCAAGTGCGAGTTGGACTCGCGCACCGAGGGTTCCGTACAAACCTGTGGGTATATAAGTAAAAGTTCAAAATTGTCAAAAATATTTTTTTTTATATGACGAAACTAAAAATTTACGGTTTTCGTAATTTTTCCTATATCTGTACTATAAGACGTGACTTCGTACAAAATTTCAAGATTCTAAGTTCACGGGAAGTACCCTGTAGGTTTTGATTCCCGTGCGAGTTTCGAAAATTTGCGGAATTTTGCAACCTAAATGGCTGTATCTTTTGATTGCGTTGACTTAGAAGGTTGATTTTTCTACAGCTTCCAGGGACAGTAGAACTAAGTATCATATAGAAATTTCAGTTTGATACCTCCACGCGTTCCTGAGAAAAACGGTCTTGACAGACGGACGGACGGACGGACGGATGGACGGACAACAAAGTGATCTTATAAGGGTTCCGTTTTTTCCTTTAGAGGTACGGAACCCTAAAA
Source organism: Polymixis flavicincta (assembly GCA_949987655.1). Taxonomy (NCBI): domain Eukaryota; kingdom Metazoa; phylum Arthropoda; class Insecta; order Lepidoptera; family Noctuidae; genus Polymixis; species Polymixis flavicincta. Next base: position 7,768,868 of record OX465187.1, read on the forward strand.
AACATATTTTCACACCCCAAAATCGAAATTCTCACAAACACACGTTCAAGCTAAACCAGACCAAGCTCAGGCAAACTTACTCTACCTATAAAGAAAAATATTTTCTTATTCAGATCAAGTTTATACAATAAGAGCCATTTAAAAAAAAAAACACTTTTTGTTTTAAAACCTTCTGACACCGACCGGTTGGTCGGTGAAGCAGAAAAAGCCATCAGCGGCGCCCCGCGATGTCGACAGGAAAAATAGGGGCGGATTGAAAATATATTTCTTTCTCCTTTTTTTACTTTTTCTCGTCAAATTAACAGGCATTGAAAGGCTGATGATGTTTCTACCGAATACTTTGGAGAAGTGATAAAACCTTTTTTTTCAATTCTTTGTACGGATAAATAGCAGTGTCAAAGCATTGTCGGTAATAGTAGTTCCTTTTGTTGACTTTTTAAACGCAAAATGTGCACTGTACGATTGTATGTACTAGTAGGTAGCAGCAGTCATGGTTAACGCTGTTTTTAGTGGTCTAATGTTCGTGTAAGACGCGTCTATTTATAATACGTCGTTACCTACATACTAACTGGTTAGTTAATAATATCCGTACATCGTGCGCAGTGTATGTCAAATTGAACGTTTTGCATGGCTTCATCGGCCGACCAATCATTTTTCCAATTATTGTCACAAAATAACCAATAATAAGGCTTCCTGCAAACGCCGCAGATATGCCATTATTTCATAAAGAAGTACATTCATTAGTTACCGCCCAGTGCACTCAACACGCTCCCAATTTTGTGGCCATTTAAATCCTATGAATCATATTTTATATGAAACTTGATTGAAACCTGGATTCATTCGATATGGATTGATATGACATGATTGATTCACATGTTGAATATGCCGCCGACTGTGGATTTGATGGAGAATGATGTTACCGCTAATGTATTTTTGAAAGGTTTTTATGTATTCGTAACAGACCGGGTTAGGAATACGGCCATCCGTTCGACCAAAAAGATAACCGAGGGGCAATTCTTGATTGATTTTAAGAACGTTCACAGTCTAATCTCAGTCTCAATCTGTCAAAAAAACGCGAATTTACATACATTTTTGACAACTTTTAGACGTTTGATTGACGCTGAGATGAGACTGCGACTAGATTGTAAACATTTTTAATTATGAGAATCACACTGAAATGGAATTGGGCTGGCCACATCTGCTGCATGTCAGACGACCAATGGGCCAAGCTTACGACCTAATGGGTATGGTGTGTTGTTAAGGTGTGTAGGCAGAGTTATAAAAGAAAGTCAATCTGCTTTGGTACTCACAGTTATATTGAGAAATATACACACACAACACAGGAAACAGTCAGAAGGAGTAAAGCTACAACATAGGCACACACAGTCACAATAGTCACGGCACAATAATAACAGTTAATATAGATTTTAAACGACAACAATTAGGAAAGATAGGTGTCACAAAATTATGCGTAGCCGAGCGGCGCGTGGGCAAGTCTCTTAATGGCAAGCAACATCGCGGTAGGCCTAGACGGAGATGGCACGATGACTTCGACTCGTTCAACAAGAACTGGTCCTTAGCAGCATTAAACAGAGAGAAGTGGAAAGAGGGTAGAGATGACTTTGCCCTGCAGTGAGACATTACAGGCTTTAAATAATAATAATAAATGATATAAGTACTATCAACGTCTAGTGTGTTTGTATTTCTATGAAAATAAACGTCTTGACTTCAACCAAAGATGTGCTTACAAGTTTCACTTTAAATGAATATAATAAAACCATTTATTTTCAGGTTACAAAGACCCATAGATAAATACCTTAACTTAGATATACATATTATAATAACAAATTATGTTAGTAAATAAAACTTAAAACTATGTTAGTATTACTTTTTTGCACTAAGTCTTTGTGCGTTCCGGTGGCACTAGTCCGCGAAAGCGACGAAATACCACATCCTGTGGCCAAAAGCTTTCTTCCATCACCAGATTCAGATAGCATGTTGGTATGCGCACCACAAACGCCTTAAAGTTGACGTTGCGATGCGACTCCAGCAGCTGCACTCTCGGTGCGTAATTCAGCCTTTGGCGCACGTACTTCACGATATCCTCCGCGTCGGTGGTGTATTAGAGACGGGAAATATACACCGGGGTATTCGGCTTACAACAACATAACGATACTTTACATTTCCTTAACATATACGTAATGCCAAGGCAACCGACATAGCCCGAAGAATTGCCAAACTTAAGTAGCAGTGGGCAGGGCACATTGCTCGCAGAACAGATGGCCGATGGGGCCGAAAGGTTCTGGAGTGGCGACCGCGTACCTGTCGACCTAGAGTGGGAGGGCCTTCCACAAGGTGGACCGATGACCTTGTAAAGGCCGCAGGAATCCGCTGGATGTGGGAAGCACAAGACCGGTCGAAGTGGAGGAGCCTGCGGAGGCCTATTTCCAGCAGTGGACGTCTTTCGGCTGAAATGATGATGATGATGATGATGATATGTAATGCCAAAAGAATAACTACATAGCCACGTGAGCAAACCCGCGGGCAATAACTATTCAGTTTATCAACGCATACCACTACTCGTCTAAGTATCTGCCAAGTTGTGTCAATCTTCCAGTCAGTACCAGCCACCCATTTAAGACCACCAGACCATCTATCTGTGTGCTTTGACGCTCAAGTTAGATTAAGTAAGCTCTTAAACTAATAAACTCAAGTCAAAGTCCAAAAGATTCCGTCGGAAAGCGTACCAAAAGAGACGAAGTAACTCTTATTAAGTAACAGCTAAGTATCCTGACGGACTAATCTTCTAAGCTGTGTAGTTGCAGTTTTTTGGGTCCAATGCCTTCCTCTCGACTTTCTTGGAGATTATATGATGAGATTTAATGTTGGTTTTTACTGAAGCTCAAAGAATTTACTACAAATAAAACAATTACAGGCACTTTTGACTTGTCAAAGAGTCAGTTAGAAAGATGAAGCTAGTTACCGCTTTCAAAGCGTAGTTATTTTCTACGACTTGGCTAAAAAACGGGCAAGAAACACCACGAAGACTCTTTTACTAATTTGACAGGTGTAATGTCGAACGCATGTCAAACTCCTATGCTAAAAAAGCAAAGACAAAAGACTCGAAATGTCAGATTAGGTTCTGGGATTAAAAAAACTAACCATAGTCTCCAAAGGCGACAATCAAACAGATCTAAATTTTTAAAAAGACTGTACAGACGCCAGCCCATCAAGCTATCCCAAACTGTCAAATTTTCCCAATTGAACATGAACTTTAATGCTTTTGTAATAAAGTTAAAAAACTATCAAAGAAAGTTGACAGATTGGGGTAGCTTGATGTGCTGGCATCTGTACGTACATAAATCGCTCCTGACAAAAGACGAGTTTTGTTTCACATTCAAAAGTTTTCATAAAACTTATTTTGTATTGTCAGTTAATCACTAATCACAGTTAGAAAATCGCCTAAAAAACTTCGTATGACATAATCGTAAGCAGGTTTTCGTTTCTCACATGAGCGCTCGATAATCTACTGGCGAGAGGCGAGTCTCATATTTGACAATCTCATGGACATTGTCATTGTTGGACATTTGTTGGACAGGCGAGACACTCGCGTCATGTTCGTGAACGGGCGCCGTCGGTTGTGACTGGTCATCTCCCAACTCCTGGGCTTATTTTTAGTCTTAATTTTTTTTCTAAAATTTCTTCTACATTAAAAAAAAAATCACACATGGAAGTATACCCAAAATTATGTAACGTCTTGATTTAAAAGACTGTCCTTGGAGTTTCTTGTCCGTTCTTCTCCATAGAGATGTACGTTTAAGAAATGGGCAACTAGCTTCAACTTTCTTACTACCTGAACGACTTTTGGCAGTTCAAAAGTGCTTGTAAACGGTTTAATTAATTAAAATAAATACATCAAGTTTGACTCTCCTCATGTAAAAGAACTTTTAGTTCGTCTTCGCACAGTACTCTTTGTAAAAGCTAACTGCAACCAGAGACCCAAATTTAACGAGAAACGGTAAAATAAAAGTAAGTCGCCTTCTCGCGCGCGCGTCCTTTTAAGCTGATATTAAAATCTAGTTCTTTTAGCATCTGAAAAGGCTACAGACGTAGAAATTATACTTAGAAACTATGTTGACGACTGAATGGATTTTTAAAAAGCTTTTGATGTTTTTGAAGAGTCCGTGTGTGAAAGAAATCTTTAAAAAGTTGGAGTGTAAAATCTTGTTGAGTTACTTTACCTTTTATAACACACTAGTTTGCAATTACGTCATATTACATCATTAGGTAGCTATTCGATATCAAAATTAACTTAGGCAATAGCGTGAGATTATTTGTCATAACATCTTTAAAGAAAAGCTTTTGGTAAGGAGATGATTAGATTATCGTTAAAGAAAATGAGATTTTCGTATATTACCTTTTGATTTGATTTTAAAATCACTTTATATCACTGGCGATTTGTCACTAGCATCGTCTGCCTAGCCCAGGGGTCGGCAACCTTTTGAGTCGGAAGAGCCAAAAATTACAATTTACAAAATTTTAAAGTTTTGAATGAGCCACAAAAATTTAAATATCATACAAATTACGAAACAAGTCACAGTTATTATTGGTTAAATAGTAAAATTGCGTGAAATCGGGGTTTAAACGCAAGGTGACCGAAAAGGGGCGTGGCATAATCTACGCCATTTGGAAACTCGCCATTGATAGCTCGCCAGGTGAAGGGAAAATAAATCATGATTGCGTATGGAACTAAAGAGCCGCAGCGTGACATCCAAAGAGCCGCATATGGCTCGCGAGCCGCAGGTTGCCGACCCCTGGGCTAGCCTTATCTCGACTGCGTTAGGGCGACTTCTAGATTAACTGGATCCCAGCTAGATACAATGGATGAATACCAGTGTTTAACATAGAGCCTCTCTGACCTCCACAAACCAATTATTGGGTAAATTACAATACACCGTGATAAAAAAAAAAGACTGGTTGTCAGAATTTTGGGCTTCGGATGCCCCGGAACGACTGTGAAAGGTCTACGAAAACCGGGACCAATGGGCTTGTGTGGCTGTTATTACATAGCCATAAGCCCCTCTTTCCTGCTAGCGATGACAAAAAATCGTCGTGACATTTTAAATCCGCCTGCAAGTCGCTGCGTGTGTACCTAGCAAACGGAGCAGCACAAATCACAGAAAACCAAGCAAATATTTTCCCCCAACAATCGTGATTTATTATCTAGAAGCTCAAACATTGTGACCGCTGTATATGACCAGCGCCCGTATACAATGCCAGTAATACGATTTAATATTTTCGGACCGATTCGAACGATGCTTTTGATTCCAATTTCAGTCGCAATCGTAAATTGCTGTTACAACTGGGGTCACGAAAACGAGGAGTTTACAGAAGAATTATTCCAGGCCATGTCCAAAAGTTACCAGGTTACAGGGCAGACTCGTTGGGTAAATTTTCAATTTTTTAATCAATTCATTAAATATATAAAATCAATCCGGTTTTTAAAGAAACACTTTTTTTTCATAATGGTTTTGGGAACTGCATAAAAATCTATACATATATTAAGTGGGTTGTTTTGAAGTAGCAATTACCAGTACCTACCTACTAAGCAAAATATATACAATAACAAATTAGAACAAGGAGTTTCCTTGTTCTGATTTCTAAAGTTCTAATTCGTCATTGTAAATCCCAAAGTTTTTCAAAAGTTCCATTGAAGAAGAGCCGACAAGAACGCGTGGAGTTTTTTGTGGGCTCTTTTCCAGTTTCTAACGTTTCAGAAGTCCATGTAGGTTTATGTGAAATAAAATATTTTGATTTAATATTTGCTTAGTAGGTACTTCAAAACTACATATTTTAGAACAAGACGAACTATGTTTTAACATAACGTAGCAAGGATTAGTCATTTCGACGATAAGGTACACATAAAACTCAGAATGTGAACACAATCTATAGGAATAAATGATGACTACATAGAAACGTGTGTAAGGGAATCGAACTTCGAATAATTTATCGGCAGGTGCTGGATCAGGAGGCTGGTGGAACGAAAATATTGCTGAAGCGTATACTCAGCCCCAGCACAGCAGCTTTGCATGCAAATGTTTGGTTAAAATGGAAATACATGCACATCGCATGCAGCAGGACCGATTTCGTAGTCACTAGGCTCCTTTCCACGGGCAATGGGAAATTCAACGGGATAAACCTTGTATATTGAAAGTGTAACCAAGGAAAACCTACACAGGAAACTAGAGGACCGAACATAATATCATGATTACTTGCATGTTTGTCTATTTCTTTTTTTATTTTGTTTTTATTATTATTTTTATATTCCTGTTTAGTTCTGTCATATTTACATTTAAATATATTAATTTTTCTATAAGTTCGCTGTACCAGTTCAGTGTCCTATTAATTGTTTGAGGCACCGGGCCACGTCAATACGTCAAAGCCGGCTGTCACTGAAAACCAGCGCTGGGGCTCTGTCTTGCATAGGGTCGCAGCATAATGCTGAGCGATAGCCGTATTGCGTGGACGTGACGCATGTTTCCCTCAACCTTTTCTTATTTTTGTATTCCTGTTCTTTTTGCGTCATGTTTACCGCAAATAAACGTTTTTTCTTTCTTTCTTTCTTTCATTACTGTGTAAAGGGCTCCACACCCAAAGGATGCCAACGGGACCCTATTATAATAAGGCTCCGCTGTCCATCCGTCTGTCACAGGCTGTATCTTTTGAACCATATTAATATGATTTTTAACATGAAAGTTGTAAAAGTGATTAGTACAGACGCCAGCACATCAAGCTAACCCAATCTGTCAAATTTCTTTGATAGATTTTCAACTTTATTTCATAAGCATGAGGTTCATGTTCAATTGGGAAAATTTGAGAGTTCGGGGTAGCTTGATGTGCTGGCGTCTGTACATTGTTTAGATAGATGACTTTCACAAGAAAACGTTATAATTTTCATACCGTGTAGACGTTAAAACGATTCGTTAGTATGTGATATTCTGAATCTCTTACAGAAAAATTCTCAAAACAGTCGCGAGTTTGAAGTTGATTAATCAAAATCAAATAATAAAATAGTTTAAAAAACTTAAAAAACACGCTTTTATTGCTGACCGAACTAAAAAGTAGAAAATAATTTTTAATTACAAAGAGTTTATGTTACCAGTAGTAGGAAGTCAATAATTCAATTCAGAGTAAAAAGCGTGGGGTGCATTTTCCTATATTTTCATGACTCTCCTCTCATAGATGGTTGCCAATAGAATAGTTGTAATAATTAAAATTTCAAGCACCCCACGCTTTTTACTCTGAATTGAATTATTGACTTCCTACTACTGTAACATAAACTCTTTGTAATTAAAAATTATTTTCTACTTTTTAGTTCGGTCAGCAACAAAAAGCGTATTTTTTTTAGTTTTTTTAAACTATTATTTATTCTCCATTTTTTAGTTCGATCAAATTTTATCGGGATTTTTTTTTTTTTTTAATTAATTATTTTTTTTGAAATTTTGAATTTTTTTATCGGGTTATTGCATTGTCATCGGCCCATAAGACGTGTGCAAAGTTTCAAGTTGACCAGACGTCTAGAAACCAGTGAAAATTAGGCTCAAAGATTCCGTTACATACATAGATACATACATACATACAACCCGAGCTAACAAAAGCGTTATAAAAAAGTAGCTCATTCATTTGATCAAAATTGAAATGATATTTCATGTGGTGCATTAAAACCTGTAGAAATACAGTATTTTAACTGTGAAATCGCTTCTAATAAATAACGTAAATGAGCAAAATCGGAAAAATCTCTTAAACGCCCTCTTAAGACTTTTTCGACAACATTTAATAGGAGTAACATTCTGCATTAAGGCACACTTTACAGTGCCAAAGTACAGACCAAACCACTTTAAAATCTTTCTTTACAATGACAAATGTGTTTTGACGAGGATTTTGAACCATTTTGTTAGTACCCAGTAAATCGTTGGGATCGGTAACAAACCGTTTTCGGACTAACCTATCTAACTGGCGAGCTAAACGTCCACGAAACGTTGGAGTATTTGTTTAGCTATTTACAGGAACGCAAATGGATATTTTATTTATAGGTATTTTACAGAAGAACCTGGTGATACTTCTTAGTTTGTGTCTGTTTAACGATTTAGTGGTATTGATGGTATAGTTCGTTAGTGAGTAGGTTAAGCAAATGCAGTACACTGTAAATAATTATAACGTAAGAAAAGAAGGTTTTATTGTTAAATTACCTACCTATGGTTTTTTTTTTTGGTAACTTATCGATTATGAGTTTCCTTGATAACGGTTCCCGCGATTCTTTATAATATGCCTTCATATGTATACAGAAAGAAAAGAAAGATAAATTGTTTATTCTGCACAAACAAATGCACATTATAACAGAGATACATAAAATTTACAATTATAAACTAGCTAAAAGCCCCGTATTCCACTAGAAAACGTTTTTACAATTTGTCCACTGCTTAATGTCAGGGCTTGAGACCAAAGACGATACAGATGGATAGCTGCGTTACGACACTGGAAATGATCTATTCAAGATAAGTTTCCTCTTCTCATGCTTAGCATTTACTCAATATCTTAGCTGTCAATAAACAAAACCCAAAACACAGCACAGTCAATAAACCCTTTGATTCACTCCATTGTCTGTTTCTGACAAAGGAAACTCGATTAACCTTTCCAATAAAAAAACCATCGACGTACCCCACTCCTTAAGCCCCATTCTCCCCAATCCCATACATATAGCTAAGTAGTTTAATTTGACATAAGCCAGGTTTGTAATTGAAATCGAGCGTTTGGGGACAATCGGCTAATTGGACGTAGACTCAAATGACTGTGCATGGTCCACCGCGGATTAAGGGCCGCTGTGATTAGGCCAAATTGGCATAAATTGAGGTTTGCGGTCTCTTTGTAGATTTTAGTTAACGCTGATAGTTTGTGGTTGGCTGTTATTCTCTGTTGTGTGGGTCAAAAGTGTTACCGGGTATCCGTTTGAACGGTTGCAGTTATTGGTGTGCATCGTCATTTAGAAATGACAGGAAATGACGATATTAGGAGGTAAGTAAGTACCGAATTTTGTCACTGCCTGTTTTGCCATAGTGATTAGTGGTGACCCAATGGTAACGAACGCGGCTTACGAGTCGTAGGTCGTAGGTTCAAACCCAGACAGGCGCTTTATTTTGTGTAAACTATTTCAACATCACCGCTCGTCATGAGGAAACCAGTATGTCTTAGAACCAAAATTTCGAAGACATGGTGACATCTACCAACCCGCACTGGGCCCGCGTGGTAAATTACAGCCCACTCCCTATTGAAGAGAGGAGGTCTGTGTCCCAGCAGTGGGAATATTATAGGATGATTATGCTTATGTTGACACGAAGACAGATTTTTACGTTTTATAGTGTCCTCATATGCACCACTAGATAAATTCTTTACTATCAACTAATAACGTCATTACACAATTTATATGATACTAGCTTTTGCCAGCGGCTTCGCCCGCGCGGAACTTTCATCCTCTATTTAACTACCTTAGGGGTTGAATTTCGAAAAATCAGTCCTTATTCCTTGTCTATATTATAAAGGGAACCTCTGTGCAAAATTTCAGCTTTCTAGGTCCAAGGGTTTGGGCTGGGCGTTGATGAGTCAGTCAGTCATTCGGGACTTTTCTTTTTATTTATATAGACAAAAGCTTGTCGCAAGATTAAAGTACTCGTATTTGCTTAGATATAGTGTAGGTAGTTACATTTTTTATTAATCTGCGACTTTTTTAATTTTTTAGTTATTTTTCGAGTTATTCTCAGCCCTTTCATTTGAAACCCATATTGTTGCTGTGCATTAAAAAATAATAGTCCGCTACCTTAGGTGTTCCGCCATGTTGGATTTAGAATGACGTCACATAGCTAACCATGCATTGTCATGCAAACTAAACGTGTATACAACATTTCAGCTCAATCGGTTGAAGATATCTGCTTCAAAATTCAGTTGCAAGATTCCATCCGAATAAACATAGTTAATTACATACATTCCAAGTTAAATAGAAGTTTGTAAAAAAAATTAAAGTGGATCAGAACTTCAGGCGAAATCCATGAGTCCATGAGCATTGGAATGTTACGGAACGGAATGATGTGAAAGAGCGAATGATGGCTTTTTTTTTTTTTTTTTTTTTTGGGGTGGGAAATCATCAAATAACTTCTCCCGCTCTGGGTGGAGCAGGAGGGCGTGTCAGACTTTTACTGACTAAAACCCACCCGTGTTCCTTCAGTAGCCCTTAAGCCAGGGGCTGTGGTGTCTCTTTCGAACAAACCCGCACCCCTGGCAGGCATCGGCCCTTGCGGGCCCCATCATTTTTTGTGCTGACATCTCTTTGAGGCGCGCGTGGAACACAACGCGCCGTCGACTTGGGCTTGGTCCTTACCGGACAGCGAGCTACCCATTACTCGCCGTCCGAGCGAATGATGGCTTGATGGCCTAATAGGGGACGGGGCCTGCGAAGAATTTGAAAAACAGGTATTTGGAGAAACTATTGCCGTCGCGCTGCGCCCGAACAATCGAGGAGTGTGTGATAGGGACAGCTGCAGCTCAGACCGAAATTATCACAATTTTTTTGACGAGATCGTATTCCTCTTTTTTCTCCTCCAAAACTGAGCCGATTCAATTATTTTTACATTAACATTTTAAGAAAGAGTATGTTCAACTTCCTACATTTTTTTTTTTCTAATTTGTCTGGTAGTCCTCTAATCATGGCGGTAAAAATAGAGCATTTTTTGTAATTTTTAAAGAGTCATATTTTCTTTATAATTAGTTGCTGACAAAATGAAAATGACAGGAACGTGTTTACACCAGACCTTCATGTTATGAAAAAAAAAAAATGGTCTCAAGGCATTATTCAGGAAGAAAAAAGGGGAATACATTTGTATGGAGTATCGCACGCCCTGTTCCCTCTGAATGATTGACAGGGGAGAATACAAGATAAAACCGGCCAAGTACGAGTCAGACTCGCGCATCTGCACCGAGGGTTCCGTACAAACCTGTAGGTATACAAGTAAAAGTTATGGTATTTTTATTATACCGCCATAATAAAAAAGATATGGGCAAATTTAGATTTTCGCGAAAACTTCCAAGTACCAAAATTTACCTAAAATTTTCAACTTTTTAATTTTTTATTTATTTTGGCTGTAAGACCTTGCTTCGTACCAAATTTCAAGATTCCGAGTTCACGGGAAAGTACCCTGTAGGTTTTAATTACATTGAGAGTGTCGAAAATTTGCGGCATAAACGGCTGTATCTTTTGATTGCGCTGGACTTGGATTGATATGAATATCAGCTTTATACCTCCACGCGTTCCTGAGAAAAGGGTCTTGACAGACAGACAGACGGACAACAAAGTGATCGTATATTTTTCCTTTTGAGGTTCGGAACCCTAAAAACGTTTTGCACCGACCCCAGGTAACATAGGACAAGGACAAGAAGATGACGACCAAAGATTGAAACGTGGCAGGTTTCGAACTTCCAAGTAAAAGCAATCTAAATTGATAATAACTACTGTTAAACACACTACAAATGTCATAAAACGACTACGTATAAAAGAAAACACGAGCACATTAACACCCAGTAACAACGTTCCAGGGTATCTCCACGAGGCACAGGAACCACGCAAACGTTCCCTTTTGAAACAATCGAATTCCAAGTTGAATGAAGTTAAGCGACGCGTGCCTTCATAATTATCAAGTAACAGGGCCAGACACGGGCAACCAAGTAAATACATACAGAAGTTTAGTGGGCACTATGTATTGTGGCGTATAAACAGCTAACTTGTATGGAATTGTCTGAGTTAAGGAATTTCTGGAGCCCGCAAATCTTTTATGTAATCTGTCAAAACTATTAATTAGTTTAGGTGAGCAGATTTTAGATACGGTAAACGCTGATAGAGCGGTTTCGCCGGTCTAATTAAAGTGAGGTTGTTATGGTAAATGAGAGCAGTGGTGGCCAAGTGGTAACGGCCGCGACTTACGAGTTGTAGGTTGTGAGTTCGAACCTAGACAGGCGCTTTACTTTGTGTAAATTATTTCATCAGCACTGCTCTCAAAACGGTGAAGGAAAACATTGTGAGGAAACCGGCATGTCATGGAACCAAAAATTCGAAGACATGTGACATGTCCACTACCAACCCGCACTGGGCCCGCGTGGTGGATTATGACCCAATCCCTCTCACCGAGAGGAGGTCTGTTTCCCAGCAGTGGGAACATTATAGGCTGATGAGGATGATGTTATGGTAAAACCAGGATAGTTGCCCCAGGGGTATAGTTGCCCCAATTGTAATTACTCTAGTTTTGCGGATGAATCTATTCTAGTATGCTATTTTATTAGTAACATCGAAAGACTCTCCAACTACCACAAATTTGACCGTGTCGCATGTCTCTCTGCAATTGCATGGAAAGGCAAATTCGATTAAAGCTTTTGCGGGATAGATGTCCTCTTTCTCGGGGGGGCATCTATCCTAAAAGTTATTTATATGGATTAGGCAACTATCCCGTATTTAGGATAGATGTCCCAAAATATGGAGGTCCACAAAAAATGCTAATATTCTTGAAATATTAAAGACTAGCTTCCGCTCGTGGAAGTCAGAAATTATCCCGTGAAAACGTACCACTGAGATAAAAAGTTTTTATAATCTATCTGTGTTCCAAATTTCATCCAAAACCGTTTTTGCTTGAAAAAGTTACAAACATCAGCACATACAAACTTTCGCGTTTATATTATTTATTAGTAAGGATAACGTTTTTTGCTTTTCATAAATTTGCAAATAAAAAACCAAAGTATCGGCCAGTATTAAAAATTAAGTATTCTGATTTTTCTACTGAGAGATATAGAGTGATTTCAAAAAGTGTGGCAAACTATCCAATTTTTACCCTACTTGAACTGTTTACTAATTAATCTGTCTCTTCTTTGCCAAATAGTTCTTAAAAGTGTATTGTTATGAGATAACTGTAGATTACTGAGACTGTCAATTCAAAATGTGCCAATTGCCTAATTGGTATTTCTGGAGTTGCCGTTTCGCCCACTAATAAATTAACTTCCTACGAGTAGCCTTCAGAAAATAATATTTTACTTAAAATTGTCAATTCGCCTGATTTGGGCGAGTAAACTCGTGCGAATCGACTCGTAAGCCAAGAGTCTAATCTGATATCAACTTTTTGCCCAAAGCCCACCAAGCTATTATTATAACCACAATTGCCAGCTAGTGAAGTAACAAGAAAAGCAGTACAGTAACACAAGAGTACTTTTTATTTTAAAAGAACATTTTGTTGCAAACGAAATGTGGCTAATACTACCATCAAAATTGTGTCCAATTGGCTGAACACTTATTACAAACGGGTCCGGTATAAAACGGTACATCCGACACATTTAATCAGAACAAAATGTCAATCAGGTCGGCAGGACCCTCTAATTTGAGTCAATGGTTGGTGGGACCGGACCTTTTCTCTTTAATTTGTGGCACGATCACCTTTTAGGCACCTGTGCCACTGCCAGCGATTAGCGAGAAGCGAGTAGAGCTAGGAAGTTGTAACGAGTTGGCGAGCGGCGAATGCGCAACGGCGACGAGCTACTACTCGCTAGTATGCGTATGTACCAAGCGTGAGTCTCGTCAGCGTAGCCTGCGGCTTCGCCCGCTTGATGGGCGGAAATTGTCTCACTGGAATCTGGGTAAAAAAGTATCAAATGTGTTAATCCAGATTCCAGATTTTTTTTATCCTTTTATCTCCTTTGCGTGACGGAGTACCAAATATCCAAACTTTAACATTTTATAACGTTATTTTAACATAATTCTGTCAGAACTAATGACTAAGTATGTACTCGTATATGTACGTAAACGAAGCAAAATGAGTAATTGAGGATCGTAATAGACGTTCTGTAATTTCTGCCTACCCCCATGAGAAAAACACGTAACTTAATGTATGTATGTATGAAACCTGTAAAACCGTGTAGTTTACCTTAATTATTGTGTTGATAAATTATTGTCGCGGTCACGGTTGCCACATCAAACACGTAAAAGCGTTAAGTGTCATTAACACGAAACCGGTATAATTATTAAACACTTTATTATAATAATTATTAAAGCCTATTATTGTCCCTCTGCAAGGCAAAACCCTCTTCTCATATAGAGAAGGTACAAGCATTTATCGCCATGCTTAGTCAAGATGGGTTGGCGATTTCTGACATATCCTCACGATGCGTATCCTTCACCTATGCCAGTAATGTCCAAGATAAACTGAATACCTATATATACATACATACTCAGCCTATTACGTTTCCACTGCTGGGACACAGGCCTCCTCTCCGTGAGAGGGAGTGGGCCGTAATCCACCACGCGGGCCCAGTGCGGGTTGGTAGATGTCACATGTCTTCGATTTTTTTGTTTTTAGGACATGTAGGTTTCCTCACGATGTTTTCCTTCACCGTTTGAGAGCAGTGGTGATGAAATTATTTACACAAAGTAAGCGCCTGGCTGGGTTCGAACGCACGACCTACAACTCGTAAGTCGCGGCCGTTACCACTGGGCCATCACTGCTCTCGAAATAATACTACTAATAATGAATTGAAAAAATCACAAAATCAAAATCAAAATCAAAAGTCATTTATTCAAACTAGGCTGGTGTCAGCACTTTTTGAACGTCAAAAATTACAAAAGACAGTCCCCCAAAAACGCCCACCCTTCGACACTTCCTAGTGCTTTAGCTGGGAAGAAGAAGTGGCGCAACAAACTCCCCAGCAGCACAGCTGTCTGTTTTGTTAGAAGAACTTGATTTTATACAATGGTAGGTTACAGAATATCGAAATTGAAATTAGTTCTAGATATAATAGATCCATTATCGGGGTCGCTAGCTAGCTACATCTTGCAATTTAACTCATTATTAAAAATAAAAAACAATGAGTAGATTATGTCAACACTAAGTAAATTGAAATGAATTTATATAGTCAAATAAAAAAAATAAAAAAAAAACAAACAATTATGTTAATAAAGATATGACCTGTCAGTAGGCAAGGAAACTCTGGTGAAAGAACACAAACATTGTCTTGAGTTAATCACAGCGACCAACTATTCTTATCGTTTAAGTAGTCGTTGATAGAATAGTATGCCTTTGCGCAAAGGTTGGATTTTACTTTAGCTTTAAACGCATTAAAATTCAAATCTAGCACAGAAGAGGGAAGCTTGTTATAAAAGGCTATACCAAGACCAATAAATGAGTTATGAACCTTATGAAGCCGGTGAAAGGGAGCACGTAGTTTGTCCTTATTTCTAGTATTAATATTATGAAAATCACTGTTTTTAGTGTACAAGTGTATGTTTTGCCTTATATATAAGATGTTGGCCAAGATGAATTGCGATGCCACGGTGAGTATACCAATATCTTTAAAAAAATCTCTAAGAGAAACTCTAGCACCTAGTTGATAAATTGCTCGAACAGCTCGTTTTTGAAGAACAAAAATATTTTGAATATCTGCGGCTTTGCCCCACAGCAGAATGCCGTAGGACATAATGCTATGAAAATAACCAAAATAGACTAACCGCGCTGTGTCAACGTCAGTGTATTGTCTTACTTTCCTGACGGCGTAGGCGGCCGAACTGAGCCTTCCCGCTAGGCTTGATATATGTGAACCCCACTGAAGTTTGGCATCTACTGTTATGCCTAGGAAAACTGCAGAGTCTACAGTTTCAAGTACCTCATTATCTACGACGATGTTCGGTCCTAGATTCCTAACATTCGGTAAGGCGAACTTTATACATTTAGTTTTCTTGGCATTGAGAACTAGGTTATTTGTTGTAAACCAATCCGTAACCATTGCGAGTGCACTGTTTACGTCGTCAAAATCTTGTCTATTCCTATCTACTTTAAATATGAGAGAGGTATCATCAGCAAACAGTACGATGTCACAGATACCCTTTAAATAGAATGGTAAGTCATTAATATATACTAAGAACAAGAATGGACCCAGTATTGAGCCTTGAGGTACACCTAATTTAACTGGTAGCCCGGAGGATTTTACACCATTAACATCTACACATTGATGCCTATTTTGCAAATAAGAACTTAATACGTTGAGTGCTTCGTTTTGAACACCGTAATGACGTAGTTTACGCAAAAGCGTGTCATGGTGCACGCAATCAAAGGCTTTGGAGAGATCACAGAAAACTCCAATAGCATTTTGCGAGTTCTCCCATGCGTCAAAAATGTGTTTCAGCAGAGCAACACCTGCATCGGTAGTCGAACGACCTTTTGTAAAGCCATACTGTTCATCGTGAAGGAGTTTATTTAAATTAAAATGTCTTAGCAACTGCTTTAGTATCAGCTTTTCAAATATTTTACTAAAAGCCGGTAAAATAGAAATAGGCCTGTAATTGCCAATGTTATTTTTGTTGCCCGATTTAAATAAAGGTATGACTTTACTACTCTTCATAAGGTCAGGAAAAGATCCTAAATCAACACATTTATTAAAAGTAATAGCTAGATAGGGGGCTACGATATCGATTATATTACTTAAAAGTTTAATGGAGATGCCCCAGTAATCACCAGTGTTTTTAGACTTAAGTGTGTTAAAAATATTAACTACTTCACGAGGCGTTACATGTTCGAAACTAAATAAACGACTACATTTGGGCACACTACTATGCAAAAGGTTTTCAGCTTTAGACGGGGATGAATTTAAAGAGTGAGTCGTAGTTATAGGTATGTTTGCAAAAAATTCATTAAATGCCTCAGCTACGTCAGCAGCTTTATCAACTAATTTGTTGTTGACCATAATCTCTAATTGTTTTTCTTGTTTAACTGATTTACCCGTTTCACTGTTAATAATTTTCCATGTGGTTTTTACTTTATTATTAGAATTTTTTATAGTATCGCTTAAAAATTTAGATTTAGCAAAAGCACAGATTCTTTTAAATAATTTTGAATAATTTCTGATATATTCTAAGAAAGGAGTGTCAAATCTGTATTTTTTTAAACCGTATAACTCGTATAGTCTTGCTCTACTTTTATAAATACCTGGGGTGGCCCATTGGTTGAAGCCAACGGAGGTGCCATTAATATCAATGGTTTTGGTCTTAAAAATAGATTGGTATTCCTTTTGCACAACATCAAAAAGGGCTCCATAGATTTCATTAGGATTCTCGTGTTCTACTATAGATGATGTAATTCTATGAGCTATATTATTTTTAAATTTAATGCAACGACTAGCTGTATATGGCCTGCATTCTATTTTATGCGGCTTTTTATGTGAAGGCAAAGGGAAGCTAGCTAATAAACCGCAGTGGTCGGACGTTAAATCACTTAAAACCAATTTATTTTTGGCATCACAATCACTAAATATATTATCAAGGCAAGTCGACGAAGATGCCGTGATCCTAGTAGGTTCGAAAAACAAATTAATTAAATTAAAAGATCTGAACAGATTGAGAAGTCTAATACTTAATGGAGTAACTTCTAAAATATTAATATTAAAATCTCCACATAAAATTATACATTTATTACTTGATTTTAATTTATTGAGTGAATCCTCCATTACCGATTCGAAACGAATGAAATCCCCTGAGGGGGGTCGATAAACGCAAATTATAACGTAACGCTCGAGTTCAACACAAGACAATTCAATAGTGCGCTCGATGGAAAGATTAACTAGATCTAAACGTTGTTTACATTTCAACTTGTTTGAAACAAGAATTAAAGAACCACCGCGAATAGCATTTTTCCTCACAAAAGCACTATGCACAGTAAAAAAATCATCATTTATCAACACTACTTCATGTTCTTTCAACCAGTGTTCAGTCAAACATAACACCTGAACATCATAGTTTTCCATAAATAAACTTAACTCTAGCTCTTTGCCGGACAGACCCTGCATATTTTGATGTACAACATTCAAAACATGCGGCTTACCCGTTGTCGCACCTAATAGTTTAAACTACTAGGCGAATCAAAAGTGGCGTTAGTACCACTACTAACAGTAATCGATGGTACACTACAGGTACCAGTGTTAAGGTGTAAATTGTATGCTAAAAGATTAACAACTTGTCTCCTACAGCTAGGTGGCAAATACAAGGTATCATTTGTCAGTTTGTAATCAGTAATAAATTGATTACAATCAAAATATAGAATAGCGTCACTGTGACGACTAGTCCTGTTATAAATTAACATATTCATATTATAAATGTGCCTATTCTGCTCATAAGACAAGTATTGTGAATAAGGCAAGGCAGAGAAAATAAATCTACAATTATTTGTCTCATTGAGATGTAACATCAACTGGACACATTTAATTATGTCCTTTTTTCTAACACTTAAACTATCCCCGTATAGTAATATAATAGTAGAACTGGGGTTTATTTTGGACAATTTAATATTACTTATTAATTGGCTAATACTGGCACCGGGTGAACAATTATTTATTACATATTGTTGAGAACACTGATTAAATATTCTACCAAAACCTTGACCAAATTTGTCAGAAAATACATATGTTGTATTAATCAATTTATCATCACTGCAGCTACCTACTGGTTGAGCTGCTGAGGGTGTGGGTGTAATAATTTGGGGCTGGGGTGCTGCCTGGGAGCAGGCACAGCTAAAAGAGAGGCTATTTGTTAGCAGCTCATACCTCTCCGCATTGTACTTGACAAGGTCTGCCAACTCACTGGCCTCCTGCATGCGCTTACTCAGGTCTTGTTGAGTAGCCTCATATTTACTAAATATATTCTTTAGAGCAAATTCCCTTACAAACAATTCATCCTGTAGGTGCTGAGTGTCGGTATCATACATAGTATTACATAGTTGAAGTTCATTATTACACTTCTTCAGTTCTTTTATTAAATTAAGATTTTTTTGCCTTAGTTTAGTGTTTAATTTTTTAACTTTTTGGCATTTTAATGACTTCTGATATTTTTTTATTAGTCTATTAATTTTAATATATTTTATTAGTATTTGCCCGGATTTGAATTCTTAACCTAATGCACGAGGTTTTAACCACTGGGCAATCACGACAACACTTTATTTAAAACTAGCTTTCGCTTGCTTGGAGGTCGAAAATTATCTTACGGAAATGTACTACCAGTATAAAAAATACCCTAAGTGGTAAAAACATCAAGGAAATAATCTATCTGTGTGCCAAATCCCATCCAAATCCGTTAGGCTGTTTTTGCGAAGTATTCCTGTTTGAGCACTAATTTTTAGACCACCTATGCATTCAGCGCCGAAGGTATGCGAATACCTTGGTGCTCAATGCATAGGTACTCTAAAAATTTGGTGTTCTAACGTGAACACTTCATATTTCTAATCTATCTAAACATTCACATAAGTAGGATAAATAATTATATTCCTGAATGAAAACGTCATTATAACTTAAGTACTTATAGTGCAGTGGCAAAGGCGTAGGGAATAGTGTGCGAGGGGTCGCGGGTTGCTTACCGGTTGCACTTATGACCCTCTCCTAGAAGAAGCACACTTAAGTTAGTGACTTAGACTTGTACCTACACTGTGTAGTGTTTACAGATTCTTTTCCTCACCAAGCAGTTTATACAAATGGGCATACCTACATTTCTTTCTGATTTGAGCTGCACGATTACTGATAAAGCAGTGGTGACGAGCAGTGGTGACGAGTAGTGGTCGCCCAGTGGTAACGGCTGCGACTTACGAGTTGTTGGTCGTGCGTTCGAACCCAGCCAGGCGCTTACTTTGTGTAAATAATTCAATCACCACTGCTCTCAAACGGTGAAATAAAACATCGCCAGCCAGGCGCTTACTTTTTGTAAATAATTTAATCACCACTGCTCTCAAACGGTGAAAGAAAACATCGTGAGGAAACCGGCATGTCCTAGAACCAAAAATTCTAAAACATGTGACTTCTACCAACCCGCACTGGGCCCGCGTGGTTGATTACGGCCCACTCCCTCTCACGGAGAGGAGGCCTGTGTCCCAGCAGTGGGAACGTTACAGGCTGAGTGAGTACGTGTGATTACTGACAAACCCGTGCACTGACTTGACAGGTCCACTCAATCTGTGTGGTTCATTCCTCAAAATACAATTTCAGAAACATCTACATAGTCTTCACATGATTTCACCAAGATTATGACTGGACTTTAAAATAGAGATAGACCTCTGAGTTTGTTTCGGCCTTTCGTCTCAGGGTAATCAGATAGGAAACGATGACCTCACCTAGTTTAAAAAAACATGTTTGACATTTATGAAAGTATTTGTCAACCCTAATTACAGAAATTACCATTTAAATTACCCATTATACATTCCCTAGTTAAAGCTTTTTTTTTTTTTTTTTTTTTTTTTTTTTGGTTGGGAAATCATCAAATGACTTCTCCTGCTGAGTAGAGCAGGAGGGCGTGTCAGACTTTTACTGACTAAAACCCACCCGTGTTCCCTCAGTAGCCCGTATGCCAGGGGCCGTGGTATCTCTTTCGAACAAACCCGCACCCCTGGCAGGCATCGGCCCTTGCGGACCCCACCTGTGGTTGCTGACATCTTTGACGGCGCGCGTGAGGAACACAACGCGCCGTCCCGTCTACCACTTTTCGGCCGCAGAGGATAGGGAGAGCGGCTGACGCTATACCGACACTCCTCTTCCCCTGCGGCCCCACCGCGTCCGCCATCAAACGGTGGCGGCCCCGTCCAGGCCACGGAAGGGAAGAGCGCTGCTCAGAAGCACCGGCACTCCTCCTCTACCGCAGCCTGTAACCCTCAGCCGCGATGCCTCCCATTCGACATCGCGGCCCACCTCAGTTGCGGTGCACCTCACCGCAACCTACTTTTTGGCTTGAAGGCAAAAGCCCTGACGAGCGGCCCCACCGTTGGGTTCCTCTTGGCTTCACCGTGGATGGGAGACCACGGTTACTAAGCCCCCCCGCAACGACAATGCGGGAACCCACTCGGGGGGGCCCTAGTTAAAGCTTAATTAAATAACACAAGTTTATAAGCTGCGCTTGACCATCAACATGTGAGTTCGGGATAAAGTTAGTGAAGACTGAAGACACTCTACCAGAGCAGAGTGGTTATAGATGAACCTACCAGAGGTTCTTGGTAGAATAGTTTATTTATTTATATTTAATAGTTCCCACTTAACGGGGGGTTGTCCCAAATTGCCTCTTTCAGAATCAAGGTTAAATGATCAAATTCGTGTATTAAGGCCCTGTTTTAGTTTTTTTTTGTCATAGATACATCCTTGTTTGAGGGAAATTAATGGTTCAAAACACGATAAATTTCAATTTGCTCGATGAAAAAAGAATCCGAAACAGGGTCGATTTCAAAACCATTTTCCGTCTCATTTCCTAATAACTGCACAAAATTATGTGAAAATTGCATGTCGATGAGGGAATCATATTAAGGAGGGAATTTACTGGATGGATTTTTCGTCTGGTTTACGAGGGAATGTTTGGGTGTGTGAACGAGCCATTTTAACGCCCAAAAATGATCAAGCTGCAGCGAACAACCACAGTATTTATTCTCTAGCAAATTGAATGGCCACAAAACCATTGGGTGAGTATCGACCTTAAGACAACCTGCTTCTCACACGGACAACTGGACTGTAACTAAAACTACAAAAGTAGTATCCACAAAAGTTTTATAAATTGTGGCTGTAATTTGGGAAATATGTTTTTTTCTCCTGTATTGTGGGGTGCGTTTACAAACCCCACAATTCACACTCTTTAAACCCTTTAAACTCACATTCACAAACAGCCAGACCCCGGACAAATACTTGTAGGTCATACAAATATTTGTTCCGTGCGGGAATCGAACCCGCCACACGCAACGCAACAGTCAATCGCTTAACCACCGCGCCAAACGTGCCGTCATTGTGGTGACTTACGAATTCCATGCGAACGAAGTCGCGGGCAAAAGCTAATTAAATAATATTTCAATTACACTAAATCAATAATCGATAAATTCCATTTAGCCTTTATCCCTCTGCACTATTAATTAAATCTTTAATAATTAAACTGTTTTCACAGCTATAATCTAGACCGTATGGTGCAAACTAGACGTGAGACGTAAATAAAGGTCAGTCCAGACTTGATTGTAAATGTTGCTTTAATAAATTAAATTTCTCTTAGAATAGCCTTATTCTTCTACTTGTTCCTTCGTGTGGAAAGGTCAATTGATGTGGTGAAGCAATTGGATTAATGAAATAGATTGATAGTGGGGCCAACTGCTGTGTATACGTCTTATCCAACCCGGTTATTCGTAAAAAGTCCTCATTCCACTATTACTCGGTTCCTATGAACAAGAACGGATCGTTTTGCGTACCAATGGTAGCATTTTATTTTCAAACTGGGCAAAGAAATTGTTTCGTAAGCTAGCGTCTTCCAAATATGGGAGGTCTACTATGCGAAGGTCTTTGCTACATTATTGGTAACGATACAAGAGTCTTCATTTTAACCTACTACTGTCCGTAAATTATAGGAGTCTGCCATACTATTATGTCGCAAAAGATTGTCACTATTGTCAGCCTCATTACTCTTAAGGGGTTAGCGCTCCTTGTTGAGGCGATCGGCGCGTGGCGGCGATCTCTCGCACCTGGCCCTGGTCCAGGCCATGGTTTGAAGCGAGAGTGCATGGGTAGCCGTCACCT
Organism: Polymixis flavicincta; assembly: GCA_949987655.1. Lineage (NCBI taxonomy): Eukaryota > Metazoa > Arthropoda > Insecta > Lepidoptera > Noctuidae > Polymixis > Polymixis flavicincta. The sequence continues at coordinate 7,791,509 of OX465187.1, forward strand.
CTTTCTGCGAAGCAGTAATGCTCGCGAAGAGGAAGGCAGCGCACGTGAGGGAGAGGCAGTATATGCGCCCTCACGGCCCAAGTCGCCGCAGGAAATGCCCTGGGCATCGGGAATCCTAGGCTGATTCTCGACCATCGTAGGCGCGGGCTTGCGGATGGCGAGTAATGGGTAGCTCGCTGTCCGGTAAGGACAAAGTCCAGGTCGACGGCGCGTTGTGTTCCACGCGCGACTCAAAGGGATGTCAACAGCAACTGGTGGGGTCCGCAAGAGCCGATGCCTGCCAGGGGTGCGGGTTGATCGAAAGAGATACCGTGGCCCCTGGCACACAGGCAACTGAAGGAACACGGGTGGGTTTTAGTCGGTAAAAGTCTGACACGCCCTCCTGCACCACCCAGAGCGGGAGAAGTTATTCGATGATTTCCCAAGCTCAAAAAAATGGAGTTAGCGCCAAGGTAGCTCTAAAAGTACAAAGTTTCTTAAGATTTTTGTAATTTTAAGGTCATGTTAATATGTTGATTAAAATATGATTCACGATCGTATATGGCTTATAGTATTACTAGCTTTTGCCGGCGGCTTCGCCCGCGCGGAACTTTCATCCCCTATTTAACTATGCTAGGGATTGAATTTCCAAAAATCCTTCCTTATTCCTTGTCTACATTATAAAGAGAACCTCGGTGCAAAATTTCAGCTTTCTAGGTCCAAGGGTTTGGGCTGGGCGTTGATGAGTCAGTCAGGCAGGGGGATAGATAATCATTAAAATTATGAATAATGTCTAAATTCGTATAGTTCTAAGCATCGTAGCGTTGACAATTTAGACCGTTGCTAAATTGTAAGTTTTGTATTGTGAACTTTATCGGAATCTAAATAAAGTAAGTTGAAAATGCAAAAATGGCTCAAAGCTTTGGGCTGGAACTAAAGTTGGATTTCGTTTTTTAACAAGACGGTATATATTTGGGTTCCGCACTTAGTCCTTATTAACAGCAAGATAGTATGGAACTGCCTACTCCAGGTACGGGCTAACATAGTATCACCAGTCATGGATTCTATTTGAATTTTCCCCATGTATAACACTACCGAAACATAAACAAAACAAACGAAAAAAAAAAAAAAAACTTTAAAAATTGAACATCAGTTTTCGTCCAACCACGTTCTCTAACCACATCCCTACAATATATCCGGAAGCGTCCACAGCGCACGTAATATCCGTTCACCATCCATAACCTGATGGATCCATGTAGCGTGTTTGTTCCTGCGCGAAGCTTCGACGATGATAAACGAATCACTTCGTGTGTTTCCGCCGCTCAGTGACAGCTGTCAGGCTATTGATGGCTATCCATCACTCTGATTGTTAAGTGCTGCGATTGGAGGAATTGGAGATTTCTTTTATGGAAGAAATGGATCGGAGATATCCAATCTGTATAGTATAAGAAATAACTTATATATATGTTGGTACAGGTCGTATTTTTAAAAGGTTGAAGGTTAAATTCTGAACCAACCAAATTGGTATCTGAAATAGAAAATCGGATTAAGTAGGCCGGACTTTCTATTTCAGTTACTAAATGGGTTGAGATTTATTGATTAGATAAATATCCACTTGATCTGAGTCATTTGAGACAAGACATTATCAAAACTGAGGACACAATTTAAAAGAGGGTGCTTATGCAAAATATAAGTAGGTAAGGATGAAAAAATGCGTTCATTGGCACAAAAAAAAAAAGGGCCTCAGCTTAGTATATGTCAAACTAGCTTCCGCGCGCGGCTTTGCCCGCGTGGGAATCGGAAATTATCTCGCGGGAAAGTACCACTGGGATCAAATTTGAATTTCCAAAAACCCCTTCTTAGTGCTCCCCTATATTATAAAAGCAAGCCGTGTGCAAAATTTCACGTTCCTAGTCCTAGTAGTTTCGGCTGTGCGTTGATTGATCAGTCAGTCAGTTTCTCCTTTTATATATATAGATAGATGACAACACAAGGTCTACCACCTGAAGCTGACTTCAGCTGCAACCCACAAATATGTCCTTATAATAAATAAAGAGACATCCCCATTTTAGATCCAGACCAATCGCTGTCCATGCCAGGGTTGCCTGGAAGAGATCGCGGAAAGCGATAAGGCCGCCCATTGTATATTTTGTAGTGCACCTTGTTTTGTTGTAATGTATTTATGTGGTGTACAATAAAGTATTTATAAATAAATAAATATAAAGAGACTAAAAGAAAATACAAAAGCATAGTACATGATTAGGTGTCAGTGCGTTTTGTGTTGTGGTTAACGCAAAAATTAAACTAAATACTAATATTGCGGCTACGACGTATGCAAAGTGAGGCAAGAAGCAATGGCTATACAAAGCCTAATATAAAAGTATAATATAATACATTCGTTTAATGGATATTAGATTGGTAAACTATTTAGGAATGGTAATTAATTAATTCCACATCTAATTATGTCATCAACCGGTACAGATGCAGCATTCAAATTTGGAGACGAATCTTTTGCATTTCGGTTTTTGTTTTCCTACTCTAAAATAAAGTCAGTCATATTTAACGTGTTATCTATTGCTAAGCCATCTAATTCCATTTCCTGCATAATTTCAGTACCTACAGAAAACTGTAAATATCGTAACTAACCTGTAGACTGGAGATAAGGAGACATAAAGTAGGGTGGCATTAAGGTGTTCATAATCACTACTTTTTACGAATATCTGTCAATACAATAAAAATAACAATTGATATCAAACACAACAATGATTTTTTTGCTAATCACTCTATTCTTATGAAGATTATTTTCTCATTTTCAGTTTGGTTGTCTAATAAAGAGTGTTTTTTCTTTTTCCTTTTTGATACTATTACTTAGATATATTTTTAAGTTCGATTGACCTATAAAGTAGGTTTTTTGTAAGGATAGCCGGAAGTGGGTCATTTGCGCGCCTGCTGCCTTCCTCAGTTGTGGTAGCCGTTTCTCAGGTTGGAATCTCCGATTTTTTAAAATGAAATCGCTAATCCTAAAGATCCTGTCCGGATAATGGGACAAACTTATTAAATTATTGTATTGTCATCAGTCCCTGATAAGTGTGCTAAATTACGTTACGATAAGTTAATTTGAAGTGCGTTCAGAGATTTCGTTACATAGATAGATAGAAACAAGCGTAGCTAATAAAAGTGTGCTAAAAACAAAAGAATCCACAATAATCCACATAATACATTATTCATTTGTTTCACACATAAAAAGAATGCGTAATTCCCTAATTACGAAAGCTGGTTCAATTAAATGTGAGTAATCACTATTCAATGGCAAGTAATTGCGTTGGTATTGAACGAAGCTCGTTGTAAAATAAAACGAATTCATTCAGAAATGGAGAAAGAACCAGCACACCAATTTGTTGGGTACTAATTGAATTACTGTTCAGTGAAATACGGGTTTTTAGGTAACAAAATATTACCAGTTAGGTAGCGTGCTTATTTTTTGTTTGAAATCAATTAGTTCTCTAGTTTCCATGGATATTTTTAGTACCAATTAAACTGCAGAGCGAAAGCATCTTTTAAAATATAGAAGAACATTCACGATAACCACTGGATTTTTATTGTAGGTACTTTCAGATTACCCAACATAGACCTATCAATGATTACTCTTAAGTAACGATTACAAAAGAACCCCTTACTATTTAGTCCAGTTTTTTTACTATATGTATATTCCTTCACACTTTTATGAAGACTGTATATCGATTACCTACTTAAGGAAAATAGTATTAGATACCTACGACTTCGTAAAAGTCGTGTAGATACTAGCCAGGTTTTTGAACCCGTGAACTCTATCTAGCATGTAATTATCTTAGTAGTCAGAAAAACAATTGGAAAAACACCACTACTACTTGGCAATCTGGCTTTTGAGATACAAGTATCTTTTTACTTAGTTCACAGGAGCCAGTTGTTCAACCTGATTTTGTCCACCACTTGTACAATCATGTTTAGTGCATGACTATATTTATGTGTTTCTCTTTGTACAATAAAGTTATTATTTATTTTTAATCTACGTCTCCCTTAATCTTCTTTGTTTTTATCTATTATAGTAAGTATTTTATGTCTTCCTCTGTGTTTAGTAACATATTAATATAGTAATAGACAATAGTGCTTGAATTACTAGTTCATTACTAGATTCTGAGATCATTAATTATATATTTTGTAGGTACTAACAATAGTACCCTGTCTTCTAGTCGAATAAATAGCGACTACGTTTATTTACTCGTAGATGTAACAAAAAGGCTATAAAACAAAAACATAATCGTATGTTCGTGCCTAAAGCCCGATTATAACAGAACGTTAATAAAGTGTGAAATAAATAACATAAATGCTTGCCAGTTAACTCATAATAACAATATTATGTTTTGCATTTTTGAAATTACTAACTGAATCTCATGCTACTAACATTGCCAAAGTTTTTTTTACGATTCTGACAACGTTTGCAGAACGTAGAACAGTACTCGTATATACATCTCTTGTAGTCATCAAAACTCTATTACATCGCATTCCTTTCTTTTCATACCTGTAAAAAACTCAAGAATAAAAATAGATAAACTTTATGATCTCGTAATGGCTTCAAACAAGCAATCTTCTCGTTTTTCGCAATTTACGAGCCGTCTGAACATTAACGTGAATATAACAAGGTGTCAGAACCTTGACATGAATATCGCCCTTGTTTTCACGCAACTTCCACATTATTAATCGTTTCAGACTAATCCAAATAAATCTCGCGGTCCAATACATTAATGAAATTCCTTCCACGCTATTTCTGTGTTACGCTGAAAGCGCGGAGTCAGAGGAAAAAAATCATAAGATCAGCTGCGAGTTGCGAGTCACAATGACCAAAATACTGACAACGACTCAAGGTTGAGCGTTCGTATAAAATGGCCGTAAGCTCGACGGATGATTGAGATAAGTCGCCGTCAAAGTTAGTGGAGGTACTCACTGTGGGGCGACGTGCAGGGGCGGGCTGGTGAGTCACTAGCACTGTACGGTAACACTTCACTGTCAGGTCAACGGTATGTGGCAAAGGAGAGTAACTGGCGTGTAAAATTAGCGCGGCTGTGCACGGAGCGGCATGCGTCTTCGCTGTAGCAGCGGCGGGCGGCGACTGGGTCGTCTGGCCGGCGCCCGCCCAGCCGCCGCCCGCCCCGCGCCTTTTCACACGAATAAAATTTATTTAATGGATAACCGGCCCGACGATGGGATGCCCATTGAAATTTTCCCGTTTTACGACGATTATTAATGACTTAAATGGTGTTTGGCATATTGTTGCCGGCTCGGTGCACAATTACGATTATCGTTAGCGTTTCATTGAGAATATTATGGAATTATTGATGATAAAAGTGTGAATTTGTTAGGGTTTTCCTGTTGAACTGTAAGTAGGTCACAGACTCCGGATAACCCGACGTTTTAGGAATGAAACGTGATTTGCTGCGATACATCTTACTGAGTATGTACCTAGTCGCATTGTGATATGTAGCATGAGCATAATCAGACCGTAACGTTCCCACTGCTGGGACACAGACCTCATGGTGACTGGGAGTGGACTTTAATCCACCACGGAGTCCAGTGCGGATTAGTAGATGCCACATTAGTCAATTAAAAAAAAACAACTTTGAAAAAAAAATTGTCCTTCGTCTTTAAACGGGTGGAATTTTTATTTTGCTTTATTTTTACAAATCAAATATTTTTGTATTAAGCTTATGCTATCTACCTATAAATTAAATTTTAACTGAGTTCGTAGAAACACAAAAAAAAATATTTTTGAGGGTAAATTAATCTCCCTCATACAAAAATATGATGTCGACCTCGCAGAACTAGTTGATCAAAGTGTTGTAGTTGATCACATATACATGTTTGCTAATTTTTGGTTCTAGGACATGCCTGTTTCCTCAAGATATTTCCCTTTACCGTTTCGAGATCAGTGGTGATGAAAATAGTTACATGAAGTAAAGCGCCTGTCGGGGTTGGAACCTCCGACCTAAAACTTGTAAGCCGCGGCCGTTACCACTGGACTACCACAGCTCCCATTTGTGATGTGTGTATGTTGTTTAATCCTATCCTACTATCCTATCTGACTATCCTATCCTACTATCCTATCTGACTATCCTATTCTACTATCCTATCCTACTATCCTATCTGACTATTCTATCCTACTATCCTATATGACTATCCTATCATACTATCATATCCTACTATCCTATCTGACTATCCTATCCTACTATCCTATCATACTATCATATCCTACTATCCTATCTGACTATCCTATCCTACTATCCTATCCTACTATCCTATCTGACTATCCTATCCTACTATCCTATCCTACCTGACTATCCTATCCTACTATCCTATCCTACCTGACTATCCTATCCTACTATCCTATACTACTATTCTATCCTACTCCTACTAAAATTATAAATGTGAAAGTTTGGATGTTTGTTACTCAATCACGCAGAAACAGCTGAACGGATTTGTATAAAATTTGGCACACATCTAGTTTATAACATATAGGATATCTTTTTATCCCGGTAGTACGTTCCCGTGAAATAATTTCCGAACTCCACGCGGGCGAAGCCACTGCCAAAAGCTAGTGAATAATACGTTTCACAGTTTCCATTCAGCATTTTCTCAACAATGTTGAGTTCGGCTTTCAATTGTCAGATCTAATATATTGGAATTTTTCCACGAGGTGATTGCCATCTGACCTATATACCCCAATAGGGTATTTTTCAAACCATAATTTAATTTCAAGATTGGGAAAAACTATATCCATTTTCTCAAATAAAACGATGAAAATCAAATTTTATTTTTCGTTTATTTGAATTTACCCCCAAAATTCTCTTTACGATTACTCTTTTATCACGTGACGTCAGCTTTGTGTAAATGGAACCGGTACAAATACTTAGTTTGGCGCAATTTTAGAAGTATTGATGCACAGAGGCACCGCACACCAGTAAAATCACTTTCTATGCATTAAAAATCTTGTTAATTATAAAGTCGACATTCACTAACTAGTTTAGTTTACACAAAGTTGATGTCACGCGTGGTCACGTGATAAAAAGTCATCATAAGGAGCGTTTTGGCGGTAAATTCAAAACAATGAAAAATACATTTGATTTGAATCGTTTTTAATTGAGAAAATGCATAAATCAATTTACTTTGATTTTTCTGCAAGATATTTCGTCCCAATCTTCAAATTAGAATTGCTGAGATAGGTTAATTGAGACTGGTTCTATCTACCGAAATGACAATCACGTGTGTCTAACTATTATCAATATTATTATTTGACGGAACGGTTGGCGCAGTGGCTTTTTTCAATCAAACTGCTTCGCAGAAGGAGATGACGGCTACCCATGCACTCTCGCTCCGTACCATGGCCTAGACCAGCGCCAGATGCGAGAGATCGCCGCCGCCGATCACCTCCATGAGGACACGGCGGTGCTCCGCCCAAGCCGGGCAGACCTCCACCGTATGCTCCACCGTGTCCTCAGGGCGATCTTCGCAATGGAAACACCCGGGCGTTTCCTCCCGCCTTATTCGAAACAGGAACCTCCCGAAACAACCGTGTCCGGTGAGGACCTGCGTCAGGCGGAAGATGAGGACGCCATGCCGCCTCTCAAGCCACTCCTCAATGAGGGGACTTACCGCCGCAATCGTGGCGTGCCCATTGGCGCAGTGGTTAGTCGATTGCCTGCTGCGCTACGTGTTGCGGGTTCGATTCCCGCACGGAATAAATATTTGTCTGACCTATAAGTAGTTGTTCCGGGTCTGGCTGTTTGTGTATGTAAGTTTAAATGTTTGTAAACGCACCTGCAATACAGGAGAAATTCCTGGTGTGGGACAACGTTCTTAAAAAAATGCGTGAAGCAAAAACCTTGTACCCTTTTTACAAAAATTACGTGAATGTAGGAGTCTGAAATTTAACACTCTTAAAGTTTTTATGGAGAGCGAGTGCAGCCTGCTAATATTTTTTTATATAAAAAATACATAGAGTTTCAAATGAACTATGGTCGAATTTAGACAACTACGCGAGCACTCGTTATAATTATAATAATCTATAAGTGCATGTATCACTCACGGGTAAAATATAAAAATCAATATTAATTTATGTCTTAATATTCAAAAAGAACTACATCGTACTTATCAACACGATTACCGAGCTTGGAGTCCTGGCCTCGAATCCCGGGTCGACCAGGAATTTCTCAGAAGATACTGAAGTCACAGTATTTGACAAGAGTGTATTGATAAATCTCTGCCTATACCTTGAAAGAGTTCAGCCGTGATGTTAAATTAAATTATCTTATTTGCACATTTTGAATCTCCTGCAAACAACTCGAGCGGGTATTCTGAGAGATCCTTATATAGAGATGTTCAACATTCCCGGAGGGTCCGGGTAGAGAACCCGTTTCTTTGAAGTCGATTCTGGGCCCGACAGCGATCGGCATCTTAGAATAGGATCTCATGTTCTCGGAACCACTCGTATAAAACACGCTTCAGAGGGCTTAGATGGCTCTTCATTAGTAAAGGTGGCGTTGCTTAATTATAAATTAAATAGGTAGCGGTTCGGTTTTTTACGATTTGACAAAATTTTGAGATTTACTTTTTACTAGCGGCCCGCTCCGGCTAGTATTAAATATAGCCTATGATACTCGGGAATAAAGTAGCATTTTAATGGTGAACATTTCAAAAGAGGAATTTTTTAACCGTGTTCAAAAAGAAAGAGGTTGTTAATTCGAAAAGTTTATATCTATATATTTTTATTTATGTTCGGGCATAGGTACCTCCGTCATAAATAGACGGATTTGCAAAATTATTGTTATTGTTGTTCGAAAGGGGTTTATTCCTTAAAGATCTAATGATGCGTATCGGAGACAGACAATGGAACTCTACGAAAATGACAGCAAATCAACGGTGATTGCTGAAAGCGCATAAATATGCATTGTTATGACCCCAAGGATGATGAAATTTTGAATTGGTGTGAGGTAGGTACTCTAGCTAAAAAGTGAAAAATAATTTTAATTTCGGAAGGCGGTTACAAAAATTAAACAACATATCCAAAGTCACCGACTTCCGAAATTAAAGTTACCTATTTTTCACTTTGTAGTGTTTTTCCGGATATCGGTTTTTTTTTAACTTTTTCAAAAGCTTACTTCATATTTCAGTTGACGAGGGGTTTTGGCTAAGTATAATAACAGCGGCACCGGTCGATTGATTCATAAAATATTATGTGAATTAAATTAGCTAACAAAACTCCGCAGACATGTTGGTGTTTTAATCTGCATCGATAGATGATAAAATTCTAATATATTAGTAGGCTTTGTTTCACGTACAAATGTAAAGATACATTTATTGCATACCTGTTTATATTTGTTCTTATAAAAAAATGGGCTCCCAAGTATGCATATTATATACACAGCATATATACAAACAGACAAACAGTTAATTTATCAAATTGAATTCCATTCGAAAACAACCATTGGTTTAGTACATACAATTTATTTTTAATTTACTTTTTTATGACTTGACAAAACATTGAGATTTCTATGTAAGTTTCATCATTTCAGCCGAAATATATCCACTGCTGGACATAAGCATCCCCCAAAAGGGGGGTTTTGCCATAATCGCCACGCTTGGCAGGCGGGTTGGCGATCGCAGTATGGTGGTAAAATGCATAGAGAACGCTGCTGCCCATTCTCTAGTAAGTCCCTTAGTCGCCTTCTATGACACCCACGGGAAGAGATGGGATGATGCTATTCTTTACGTCCGGCACCACACGGTACGGTTGTAAGTTTAGTAACAACTTTTCTAACTGGTAAATAAATTGATGTCGGTTTCGAGTCCAGCTTAGGTGCAACTGAATACCAGTTATTTTACATGGTGTGACTGCCTATCTGACCTCCAAAACTCTGGGTACCACGATACCCGTATGTAAGACTAGTAATTCCAAAGAACTATTTAACATAATCCAGAGCTGATCAATAAAACAGGCACCTAAGTACATACGTCTACATCACATAGACATCCGACTACAATTTACAACTAGCATCAAAACCCGGTCCATCCCACAGTAATCTTAAACCAGGAGACGTAAAATAAGGGACCATAAAGTCGGTTCCCCGTGGGCGTTTCAAAAGAGTATGTATTTTTTTTTTTTTTTTTTTTTTTTTTTGGGTGGGAAATCATCAAATAACTTCTCCCGCTCTGGGTGGAGCAGGAGGGCGTGTCAGACTTTTACTGACTAAAACCCACCCGTGTTCCTTCAGTAGCCCTTAAGCCAGGGGCTGTGGTGTCTCTTTCGAACGAACCCGCACCCCTGACAGGCATCGGCCCTTGCGGGCCCCATCATTTTTGTGCTGACATCTCTTTGAGGCGCGCGTGGAACACAACGCGCCGTCGACTTGGGCTTGGTCCTTACCGGACAGCGAGCTACCCATTACTCGCCGTCCGCAAGCCCATGCCTACGGTGGCCGGAAATCGGCCTGGGATTCCCGACGCCCAGGGCGTCTCCGTATCCTGCGGCGGCTGGGGTCGCGAGGGCGCATATGCTGCCTCTCCCTCACGTGCGCCGCCTCCCTCTTCGCGAGCATCACTGCTTCGCTGAAGGAGGTGACGGCTCCCCATGCCCTCTCGCTCCGTACCATGGCCTGGACCAGGGCCGGACGCGAGAGATCGCCGCCGCCGATCGCCTCCACGAGGACACGGCGGTGCTCCGCCCAAGCAGGGCAGACCGCCACCGTGTGCTCCACCGTGTCCTCAGGGCGATCTTCGCAGTGGAAACACCCGGGCGTTTCCTCCCGCCCTATCCGAAACAGGAACCTCCCGAAACAACCGTGTCCGGTGAGGACCTGCGTCAGGCGGAAGGTGAGGACGCCATGCCGCCTCTCAAACCACTCCTCAAAGAGGGGACTTACCGCCGCAATCGTGGCGTGCCCAAGAGTATGTATTGTGTTATTAATAGTACTGGCGACGTGATAATGGCCTTAGCTCTGTGATGTTAACATGTGTTGAAAAGTGCGAAGAAGGTGGTGATTTCAAGGTGTTATTGTGACGTTGATTCTTTGAGTTTACATGCTGCTGATTTGTATTATTGTATAATCGATACTTATACAACGTGTAACGGAAAGAGTATATACATACCAAGGGCAAGGCTTCTTTGGATGATATCAAAACATATTGGAAGGGTTTTTCAATTCTATCTCTACACGTTCGTAACCGAACTTTTCAAACTGAAATAAACACATCACTCGGAAGACATTTATCGTGATATTGGCAAGTAACGTGGAAAGTTATTGACTTACGTAGTGCGGTGACACGTTTGTTATGATTTGAATTTATGAAACTTATGAAACCGAAAATTTGGTATCAATTCTTAGAGTATTTTATTTTGAGCTGAAACTATGTATAGTGATTCTATACCAGCTGTTATCTTTAGTGCTTAAGGTGACGATAGCTGACAGCTACCTACAGCGATGCACTGCCGCCCGTCGCTCGCAAGAGACCCCGACTGAAGGCGCATCGAGTTTTTCGAAAAACAACCCATGTTGATTTATCAAACACATATCAAAGAAAAACCGTATACTAAATTTTGGGTGATTAAATTGTCTTTTAGATGGTGAAAGTTTCATGGAAATACACCCGATAGTTTTTGCGTGATTATCGTTTTTATGTCCGCGATAGACATTACTTTACCAATTAATTACATTATGTTATAAAAATATTATTTAAAATATTCACATATCAAATGACGAAGAAAATTGTCTAGTTTTACATATTTTTTTTTCAAATACATGAGACAAGCCGTTTAGGCGTGATCTTATTTATTTATTTATTTTATTATTTATGTACACACAGTAAAATACATAGGAGATACGGCATAATAACAAGTGAGTACAAAGGCACTGCTTATTTCTTTAGAAATTTCTTCCAGCAGACCTGCGAAAGGAGAAATGAAAAAGAAATGTAGACAATAGTGTGTGAGAACAAGATAAGGAAATAAGAATATGTGACGTCTTAAACTAAAATATACTTACACATATAATCTTCAATAAAAGTCCTTAAAAGTCGGCTGTCTGCGCCTTAAGGATAGCAATAAGGTTTCTGTTACAGCCTGTATACATAATAAAATAAAGCTGAGGAATTTGTTTTTTAAACGCGCTTATCTGTGCAACTACCATTCGGATTCGAAAAAGTCTTAGTTATTTAACATCACGCTAGGAACCTCAGGGGACTAGCAAACTGAAAAAAAGTCAGAAGGTACGCCAAGCGAAAACGATGTAGGTACCTGATAGCACAGCCAGGTGATGCGACAGGCACTCGCGCGCAAAAGCTAGTTAAAGTCAAAGTCAAAGCATTTATTTCAAATAGGCACTTAAAAGGCACTTTTGAACGTCAACGTTTACATTAAAATAGAATTGATTCTAGTCGTCCCTTCCAAAATTTAGTTTCGTATGGAGAAGAACGGGCAAGAAACTTCACCGTTAGGTACTCTTTTTTTTAAATGTTTTAAATACAATTTAACAAAGTACATTCATTATATTGGGTGACTGGTAATTAGTGACCGACATTTAAACACATGATTGTACTCATCATTAAGAACCATTTTTACTATGGGACCAAACCCGAAATCGCGAAAAAAAAGTCAGCTGTTCCCTACATTTTGAAGAGTTATGCGAACATAAATGTAGGGAACAGCTGATATTTTTTTCGCGATTTCGGGTTGTGATCCCATAGTAAAAGTTGTTCATAATGATGAGTATAATCATGTGTTTAAATGTCGGTCACTAATTACCAGTCACCCTATATAATTGTGTGTGAAAACGATGCACCCAGAATAAAATTACTATATCAAAATAGGTGAAAAATGCAATTGAAGCAAAATAAATAAATTAATTTTAAAAGCTGCATGAATTAGGCACGACGACACGGCACGGTTGGCGCTGCTGCCCTGCGTGTCGCGGGTTCGATTCCCGCACGAAACAAATATTTGTATGACCTACAAGTAGTTATTCCGGGTCTGGCTGTTTGTGCATGTGAGTTTAAATGTTTGTAAGCGCATCCGCAATACAGGAGAAATTCCTAGTGTGAGGCAACGTTTAAAAAAATACCTTTAATAATCGATATTTAGGGGTCTGACCTTTTTCTTTTTTAAACCATAGTAAATATCAATAGTCTTACCAAGGGCTGTCGTGTTACCTAGTAAGTTATGGAGTTGATATAGGCAGTAGTGTTCAGCTCCATCAGACTGGAAGCTGACCACAACACAGTTGTGTTTTATCACGCTTGTCATCTACGTAGGGACATGCAGTCATTGCACACATTTTATTTGTTATCCGACTTCAAAAAGTGGGAGGTTATCAATTCAGTATGTTTTTTTTTATACATATCTTCGGGCATAGCTCCATCATATATTTAGAGACGGATTTGCAAAATTATTTTTTGTTCGGAAGGCGTTTTGGTCCCATTTAAATTTAATATAGATCTGTTGATGAGTTTCGGACACAGACAACGGAACTCTTCAAAGGATGACAGCAAATCAACCGCGACTACTGCTATCGCATAAATAAGCATTGTTTTGATTTGACAGACTTTGAGAATACCCCAAGGATGATGAAATTTCGAATTGATGTGGGGGTAGTAAAACTAAGAACTGAAAATTTAAACTTTTCAACGACTCATGGTGAATATTAAATGTAAATAAATATAAGTAGCATTATAGTAATTATGGTCATGTAGTAGTGGAGAACTTAAATGTAAATAATTGAATGCTTAAAAGTTCTGTAAATTATCATTGTGATGTTATAATCTGTATTAATCCTTAAGGAAAATAAATAATTGGATAATGTAAAAGATGAAATACAATATTAAAAATTGTTTAATTGTTGACTGATATTTAATGTATAAATGCAAAAGTTAAAAATCATTGATAATAAAAATAATAAATAATATAATTGTACCTAAGATATTTGCACGCCATGAGAAATGGCAGACATGTCGTGAATCACTCTTTATTTTTAAGATCTTGCATGCATGTATTATTTTAATTCTGTGTGTATACACATGTTCAAGCAAATAAAATTTCTTTCTTTCTTTCTTTCTTTCCAAAAAAAAGAAAAAAGCGGCTTCCGAAAAATCACTACAAAGTGAAAAGTAACTTTAATTTCGGAACGCGGTGACAAGAAATTTGAATACATATCCAAAGACACCGACTTACGCTCGGTAATGGAAAAACGCTTCAATAATCTTAGGGTATTATATTTTGAAGCAGTATGTTGAGAAGGATATGTATAATAAACAACGTTTCTATTAAACTAGAATATATAGCATAAGTTAAGAACAGTCAACCTAATCTCGTGTTGCTAGAATATAAGAATATAATAGAATATTTCCAAGGAACCAAAATGCCATAACAAATTGACAAACATACACAAAGTGTCCTCAAATATTTCTGTCGCAATAACGCATCATATGCGTAGGTACTATAAAGCTACGGTCACATTGAAAGCGGGTACAAGATAAAGTGGTTTACAAGATAAAGTGGGTTTTATGAACGATGCATTGCAACACAGAAGATGTGGTCACTCCTTGGAACCTTTCGTATACATACATACGTACACTCACGCCTTCTCTCCATGGGGGTAGGCATAACCGATAGAACGCCACCTGCGACGATGTTTAAATACTCCTTTTGCTTCGTTTACTTAGATAAGGGTGTTTGCTAAGGGCGAATTTCACCAAACTTCTATGAATTGAATAAGTCTTATCCTGAGAATAAATTTTAGATGTTTGACAGTTCTCCCATACAAAAACTGTCAGATGTAAATTTTATTCCATGAATGAAACCCGAAACCATCTTGCTAATAAGTATTTATCTAAAGAAAAGAAAGAGAGAAAATACAGTTAATAAGTTCAGACTAAAGGCATGCAATATACAGCAGGAAATAGTAAAATAAAAATCAAATAAAGTGTAAGGTGCGATGTCGAAATCTAGCATTAGTGCACCAACTAGTGTGCTTAACGGCTGAACCAAAAAGGTCCAGTTCAGCAAAAATGCCAGACAATTAGTGCCTGACGATGGTTTTCAACTGAACCTGCTAAATTGACAAGTCTTTTCCCATTTGTTAACGACAGCAAGAGCTATGCTATTAAAGTTCTTGCTGATATAAGAGAAGAATTGACCTAGACCCGAATTTGCAATGGTAACACTCTGATAGTGTCTCTGCGAGATTTCAACTCTTCGCATGTCAAGTGATGTGTACCGATAACAATAGAATTTCTATTGTGTCTATTAATTAGATACACAACGGGTTAAAACATTGTTCGTGCCGTTGAAAACCGAAAATCTTTTGATCCAGACGTGTTATGTCTGACGGGCTACAGCCCAATTGCTCTCCTACTGTTGATGATTTAAATGCAGGGTGCCTGCTCGCTAATTTCTGTCAACGAAGATTCAGTTCCGTCTGAAAGTAATTTTATACGCCGGAGTGAACACTTTTGGACGAGTAAAAAAACAACAGCCAACAGCAAAGCCAACTGTCAAATCGTGTCGTCATTCATTATTAGTTTGGGCCCAAAACTAATCATATTTCCGCAGCTGATACGGAGTAGAAAGTGCCGTGTTTAGGTAGTAGATCTCCAGACTAAAGCAGGCTACACACCTTCAGGTTTAACTGATCAGTTTCAACTGAACAGTTGAATTGTTCAGTTAAAACGCACTATGTGTGTAGGCAAAACTGAGAGCTGTACAGATGATAATAAACTGATAATCTAATCAAAATATCAATAGATAAAAAAAAACTGCACAGTTAGATTGTTAAGTTAAAACTGATCAGTTAAAACTGAAGGTCTGTAGCCCGCTTTAGTGGATAATGTAGCATTCTGAGCCGTCAATCTTGACTGACATCTGCGGCTTGTGTTTAGATATCATGTATGTTACGTGGTTTGCAATTTGCATGTCAACGGTGCCGATACAGCCGGTACGCCCCCACTATCTATATAACCGTGGTCTTACCATGAGGGTTCCGTAAGGGCGGAGGGCCATAAATGTGAGATGATATTCGTGTAATTCAACGCAAGTGCAAACATTTGTAGACATCACGATGAAATATCGTTAGGAGTGTACTTGTATGCGTCACAGCGGTTTTATGAGAGAAGCTTGGGCTTTGATGACGTAAAAGGTAACGTTGTGGGCGGAATTAGGTTACTTACGTTTGTTTAAATAATTCTGTTTAGTAAATTAAGCGACAATGAACTTTAAGTGGTGTCTTTCAGGGTCTAAACTGGGGTTGCTTTTCAAGGTTGTTTTCCTTTCACGTTGTGATGTTTTGAGTTTTCTTTCGAATTGAAAGTGTTGATTGTCTCATAGGCCATATACATGCATAATCAGCCTATAATTTTTCCACTGCTGGGACGTAGGCCTCCTCTCTGTGAAAGGGATTGAGCCATAATTCACAAATCTTGAAATTGTTGATGAGGTCATGCCGGTTTCCTCACGATGTTATCCTCCACCGTTTTGAGAGCAGTGGTTATGAAAAATATTTACACAATGCAAACCCGAACCCGTGAACTACCTACTCGTAAATCGAGGGCGACTGCTCGATGGGCCATGCCCATGGAATGCTTTGTAAACTGCTATTGCTTGACTCATTTCAATTTTCAAGGCTGTCTGATCACTTTGGTCTCGCTATTGATTCGGTTAGATAGGTCGCTTCACGAAATTGGAGGCTGCAGCTTTAGACCGATAAAAATTAAGCCCCACTTCCTATCCTCATCATCATCATAATTTCAGCCAGAGACGTCCACTGCTGGACAAAGCGTCCCCCAATTTGGGAGGGCTTGCCATAATCGCCACGCTTGGCAGGCGGGTTGCCGATCGCAGTATGGTGGTAAAATGCATACAGAACGCTGCTGCCCATTGTCTGGTACAGTCCCTTAGTCGCCTTCTACGACACCCACGAGAAGAAATGGGATGGTGCTATTCTTTTACGTCCGGCACCTCACAGATAGCTGCATCATGACATGCAATAAATTAGGATCAATAATTGAACAAATTCTTCCTATTATTCAAATTCTCTGCAGCTTTTAAAGTAGTCAAAATGGAGATTTCGCCATCCCGAGATCCGTGAGGTCTGAAATAACAGCATTGGCTGCCGCTGATGGCGGACATTATTCATACTGCCCGGCTAAAGTGGGAACTATTCCAGTTGAATATTTGAACTACGACTACGATTCCCGTCACAAAAGTTTTAAATGCACTTTTTGATTTAATCTTCAGAATTAATGCAGTTTTAAAACTGGATTGGGATAAAATCGTTTGTTTGTTTGTTATTTACGAAATATTTGTGTGTTCCAGGTACAGCAAAGTGTTGTTGATTTGTCAGTAGCAGCTCGGAGTCTCTATTTTTGCCGGTTGATGGCAATAGGCCTGCCCCTATTACAAAAAACTGAAGTGGAAAGCACGAAGTTGAGACGAGGCAGTAGCGGAAGATTCCTTAAGCGTTCGCGTTATAGCTACAAAAAAACGTTTCTAGTAGACTGTTCTCAACTTCTTGAGTTATCGCAAACTGCATTCACAGATTCTGAAAAAAAGGGTACAGTCAGCTAGAAAAACGTTAAGTAATTCTGACATTTTATTCAAAGGTATTTTTGAACTCTCACTGATCGAAACCCAAGATTTACAGTTAGATTGAAGGGTGGTGAGGGAGGAGTGTACTCATCATAAGTTACTGGGTAGCGTGTGATTTCGGCGTATTCTTAATGATGCCCAACAAATGCATCGAATGATCAAATAAAAAATTTATACTTATTTTTGCTTTGCTAAAAGTGACATGTTTGGTACAGAAAAACTCTGAACGGACAAACAAGGATTTGGAATTAGGCGCCACAGTAACTTCTATAAAATTAAAAAAAGCTCTATACAACGGTGTACACATGGCTATTGGAGGGGATACCAAAATAAGCGTTATCCTTTTCTTTCAACTTTTCTGTCACTGGGCCTTTCAAACTTTATCATGCACGTCACTTATATGTCACTGGCGCCACTTTCAAACTTTTCCTCATGTACTTCATTACTCATTTCCTATTTTATACATTTCGTTACTCACACATCCATATCAACACTCTCATCTCCGCTGCATACAATCTTTTTCCATCCGTCTTCTTCACAGCCCACCATTCTGAGTATGTACCCCTTTTACAATATTACTAGCATTTGCCAGCGGTTTCGCCCTCGTGGAGGTCGAAAACTATCCCACGGAAACGTGTTGTCGGTATAAAAATAAAAACTAAGTTCGGAAGGCGGTGACATAAAATTAAAATACATATCAAAAGTCACCGACTTCCAAACTTAGTTATTGAGGTTAAACCAAAAGGTTTATTATTTTTGCTTTTCAGTTTTTTTCGGCGGATTTTTTTTTAAACGTTTTTGTTTTATAATTTTTTGACTTCTTTAATCTACTAATTACTGCATGATTAATTTTTGTAATACACCACTTAGCATTAAAATCTGTGAGTGAACAATAAATCACCCCTATTTTCCCAACCTGGGTAGATATTTTTTCCAAATTTACATGAAACCTATTTCGAGGTATACCCTATCCAATAAAAAAGAATTATCAAAATCGAACTACTCTGTAAAAAGATATGCGTGGTCATAAATAAAATAAAAAAATATACGCGTCGAATTGAGTAACATCCTCCGTTTTTTCGTGTGTTGTGCCAAATTTCTTCCAAATCCGTTCAGCAGTTTTTCGTGATTGAGTAACAAACATCCAAACATGAAGGTAAATATCCCAACATGTAAACGTACAAACTTTCGCACAATATTAGTAGGATAAAACTTTAAATTGCTACATCATATCTTAACATTCTTGATACGAAACTGCAGAAGCATTTTCTGGTGAACCTTTTTTAAGATGGTTAGATCGAATACAGGCATTCTATACCTACGCTTTTATACTAAGTATACCATTAATGCATCTTGCCAGCTATATACCCCTTTAAAAGAGTGTGATAAGGAAGGTGCTTTCCTCCCCCCGCCCCTTTTTATGACCCCTAAACATCGTTCCGGGCGTTATCGAAAGCATACGATGTTCAGACATTCAACGCATAAAACATTTACAGCTGATAGGGCTGGCTCAATGCCTTATCAGGCATCTGTCACTTTTTACCCAACTGTCCCATTAAGAGGGTGGGCAATGTTTTTTCCTTGATTTTTTTGTTAACAAAGTCAGGAATAACCCATTACTGGGGAACATGCTGGGGAGTTTGTGCTCAATGTCGAATTAATGAGTGCAATGCCCGGCATTTCTTCTTCCCAGCTAAAGTACTATAATAGGAAGTGGTGAAGGACGGGCGCTTTAGGGGACTGTCATAATTATCTAATATTGACGTTAAAAAAGTTCCGATTCTTAATGCCTAATTTGGATAAATCACTATTTATTTTGAAGGACAGGTTATTTATACATAATTACAAGGAGAACTTATTTTAGTATTTTGTCTCTTTTTGTAAATCATGAACGAAGTGGACTTGAACTGCTTATAAATATTCTCTCAGAAAATTTGTATATCGAACTGTAGCAGAAAAAGCAAAAAAAAAAAAATGTGACGTCTAGCAGCCCTAACTCCAGACATGAAGGTCGCAGGGTAAGTGCGGGTCATTCAGACCCTTTCAGCATTCCAGGAGGGTATTCAACTTTAGCCCTATCTAATGCTAACGAGTAAAATATAATAATGTAATTAATGGCGCCTCCTCCAAATGAGGTCATTTCATTATGGGTTTTACTTAAGGATTATTCGTGCCTACGTCATCTTCATCCAGTGAATATTAATCAACAATGGTTTTTTTTTTGCTGATCAAATACGATAAAAACGTAGAATAAATTATTTATTTACCTTTTTTTTATTCACGTGTCGTGGTAACAATAAAATAGATTTTTCACCAATTCCATCAGATCGCAGTTTTATTTAAGACATGTTCCTGTATGTAATCTGTAACCACGAATTCAGCATGCAAATCTAGACCCGCCGCTAGCCTAGCCTAGAAATATTTCATGAAATTTTGCATTTTTTCTAAGATATCGATTTTTTTATAGTCGACTAGTCTAGAATCATTTATTCTGAATTCCTGGTCACATTTACCATGTTTTCCTGTACATTGCGGTTTTCCATAGTTTTTTTGCTCGGATTGTTTACGACATTCACAGGACAGGGCGGCCTTGGCCTGGATTAAAAGGGGCATTCAATAAAATATTCGGTATTAACTGACACAGTGAAAGAAGAAGAAATATTGTCTAATAAAGTCATAATATACTTACATAATGAGTGAAGTATCACTCGATAATTAAATAGACTAGATATAAATATATGAAATAAAAAAATGGCCGACTGTTCAATTTAACATAGAAATAAGAAAGACAAGAAATAATCAAAAGAAATAATTGCAACAACTACAACCTTTTACAACTTTAAAAACCGTCTCCACATGTTAAACCGATAATAAAAAATATTAGACTAGACACTAGATTTTAACTATTCATTGTTATAAAAGTTGGCCGACTGTTCAATTCTATCAACATAAGAAATGATTCCAACAACGTGAATTTTAATAAAAAACCTATAAACCATCTGTCTGTAGGTACCTACTTATTTAAAACCGCTAAATCTTAGCGACCCTGATTATTTTGATGCCGTCACTACCGCATGTCGCCTCATTGTCGGCCTTGTGACCCGCCCCCTGGTCCCCTTTGTGATGAATGGCTCTTCGCATTATGGCCCTCTCTACTCTTTGTAAAAAAAAAAGACTGGAAAAACTGATAAGGTTGTAAAAAAGCTCTCAAATGTTGTTTTATCGTTCCAGAAGGTAGGAATTAATTTGGGTCGGAACATTGCAATGTGACGCGAATAAATTTTAATTGTTTAAGAGTTTTATAAGGCAATGTTGTTAATACTTATCTCTTCGTTTTCATATAGATTCATACATAATTACCTGATAACATTCTATGATACAAAATTACAATGCCCAGGTATGTAGGTGCATGGCCATTTTATATTCAATCTAATTCTGTAAGTTAGTCTGGGTATCTCCTAAAAACTATCGAAATTAATTCTACTAAAAAAAAAAAAAATGTGAGTATATAATTGGATAGGTATTTAGAAGATTTGATGTTTGTCACTCAAACACGCTTAAACTGCGGAACGGATTTCGATGAAATTTGGAACACAAACAGTTTATCCTGGTACTATTTTCGCGTGGGATAATTATCGACTTCGACGCGGGCGTAACCGCTGGCAAAGGTAATCTATATTAATATAATGCTATATCGTGCTATATATTTCAGCTAGTTTCACGTATGTAATATGCGAATTTATTACTTTGAATGACAAAAAAAAAACTGTTTTAAAGCTTTTTGAAACGCATAAAATGAAAAATAAGTAACATGTTACTGACACACACAATTAACCATAATTAAGTTTACAGTATAATGTTATCCATGGCGACGACGTGACTTCGCTGAATAAGCCTAATAACACGTTAGGGCGGACCCACCCTTGTGCGTCCACGAAAAAGTAGTTGCGTGATCGCGTCTAAGCGCGGTTTAATGTGTTTAAAGCAGGGACCGAAACCGGTATGAAAAATACCGGTATTTTTCGGTTACAACCTTTATTTTTTTAACCGGTATTTTTAAAGGTTACCTAAATTCTTCAATTTCATGCAACCAGTATTAATACCGGTTACCGAAATAAAAATTACCTCTATCTTACACGTGCTGTCGGCATTAGTCAAAGGGCGCGGATCGCTTTTGTGTGTACCAGAGTCGAGTCGACCCGCGCGCAGGCAGAGCCGATCGTCTGATCGGCGCCGCCACGCTGTATTGCTTCCATCAGTTTGCTAGCGAGTGTTGGATTGTTTGGTTGGCTTCGTAAATAGATAGACAGACCATTTATTACTAT
Organism: Polymixis flavicincta; assembly: GCA_949987655.1. NCBI lineage: Eukaryota > Metazoa > Arthropoda > Insecta > Lepidoptera > Noctuidae > Polymixis > Polymixis flavicincta. Next base: position 7,813,472 of record OX465187.1, read on the forward strand.
TTAATAAAGGTACCTAATTGGATTTATATTTATTATCGGAGCATAAGTAAAATAAGATATCTGGTTGAAGATTTTCCTTATCAAATAATATCCCATAGGGTGTCGCCTATGTTTTATCACTCACGTCGTCATCACTGTCGCTGACATGTTTCTTTATTTGCAATATATGCTTTTGAGCTGATGAAGGTAGTCAAACAGCTCACCAATCGTTGCTAAAAATGTGCATCCGCTGATCCGCATGATTATTTTTATTTCATAAATTATACGAACAAGAAGAATTGCATCTAGGTACTTGATGTACTTATAACTTCCGACGTCTTCGAGTTGACGTGCGCGGTTGTTTGACTGTTGCTTGGGTTATACCTACTTATTAAAACCCCTTTGGAGATTACGGGCGCGACTTCACGTTTGTATGTATGTTTTCTTATTTTCCATACCACGAACACGGTGTGCGACAGCGGAAACTCAAGCTGACGATTTTTTTTATCCTGAACTGATACAAACCTGAACTGCATGAAAATAATCATAAGCTTGATTAGTAATGGAAGTAAACATACGAATAAGAACTTTTTAATAAATGAACCTACTGGTGAATGGGTAGGTAGATAACTAATAAACAGCTGACATGGTCGTAACCTCACAGAAGTCAAACCTCATAAGAGTCATTATCGAATTCGATTTGCACCCGTCATGTCTAGCTCTAATTGGAAGCGCAGAAAGCTGGATAATCTTATTCCGGAAAGTGAATTGGATCACTTATTTAGACCGGGTCCGGTACCGGTTCACCTTAGTTATTCCTTTGGCACCGGCACTCATTCGCTCATTTTGGTTCCGCGGTTCCCCTAGAACATTATATTCATTCCGTTCACTGGGTCATTTGGCACATTTTGATTGGAACAATACATCACTTTATGCATAGTGAAGTATTGAGGCGGAGCTGTACGAGGGGTACAGAGTGGCGAAGACCGCCCTCCGGGATGAGATCCTGCGGGCCAGAGTTGTGGCCCGCGAGGAGTCGCTGGAGACTCTGAACAGAGACCCGTGGGGACGCCCATACAAAACGGTGCGTGATAAAATCCGCCCGTGGGCTCCCCCGCTGACGCAGAGTCTCCGGCCTCATCTCGTGCAGGACGTGGTGAGCGCTCTGTTCCCCTCACGAGGGGAGCACGCTCCCCCGCCTATGGCTCCGCCTCCTGCGGTGCCCGATGCGGACCACACCGACGACGACGACGACTCTCCAGAGGTGACCGAGGTAGACCTGAGAGTGGCGGTACGTAGGCTGAATGCCAAGAATACCGCCCCAGGACCCGACGGCTTGCCCGGCAAAGCCTGGGTCCTGGCCTTACAGGCTCTCGGGCCTCGACTAAGAGGGCTCCTAAGCGCATGCTTGGAAGAGGGCCAGTTCCCACTTCGCTGGAAGACGGGGAAACTGGTCCTCATTAAGAAGCCGGGGCGCCCAGCGGACTCTCCGTCCGCATACCGGCCCATTGTGCTGCTCGACGAGGTGGGCAAGCTCTTTGAGAGAGTAATTGCAGACCGCCTCGTCGGGCGGCTGGTGCGGGTGGGGCCGGATTTGGCGGAGAGCCAGTTTGGTTTCCGCAGGGGGCGCTCCACGGTGGATGCCATCATGCGCGTGCGAGCCCTCACGACGGGGGATGCTGTGGCCCGGGGTGGGGTCGTCTTGGCGGTGTCATTAGACATCGCCAATGCCTTCAACACCCTGCCCTGGAGTTGCATAAGGGAGGCACTCCGGTATCACCGGATGCCGACCTACCTCTGTCGTGTGGTCGAGGCCTATTTGACGGACAGGGCCGTCATCTACCCCGGTCACCTCGGAGAGTGGAACCGGCGAGAGATGTCGTGCGGTGTCCCGCAGGGATCGGTCCTGGGGCCGTATCTGTGGGACATCGGGTACGACTGGGTGCTGCGCGCCGACCTCCCTGGCGGCGTCAGTGTAGTCTGCTACGCTGACGACACGCTAGTCCTGGCGCAAGGGAGGTCGTACCAGGCGGCGGCCGACTTAGGGACACAAGGGGTTGCGACAATCGTCGATAGGATCCGGCAACTGGGACTCGAGGTGGCATTGCACAAGTCCGAGGCCATGTGGTTTCATGGTCCTCGGAATGCGCCACCGACGGGTTCCCAGATAACGGTGGGAGGGGTTCACATCGGCGTCGAGTCGACGATGAAGTACCTGGGACTCGTCCTCGACAGCCGGTGGAACTTCGCGGAGCATTTCCGCCGTTTGGCTCCCAGACTGGAGCGGGCCGGGGCTGCGCTGAAGCGGCTCTTGCCCAATCTAGGGGGGCCAAACGCCTCCTGCCGGAGGCTCTACGCGGGGATCGTGCGGTCCATGGCCCTATACGGGGCGCCGGTGTGGGCGCCTACATTGAGGCGCCAACCAGCTCGTAAGCTGAGGGCGTCCCATAGGCTCATGGCGATCAGGATGATCCGAGGATATCGCACGATCTCCGGCGAGGCGGCGGGCCTCCTTGCCGGATTACCGCCATGGGATCTGGAGGCAAAGGTCCTCGCGCAAATATGGGAGTGGCGCGAGGAGACCAAACGCCGGGGCGTAACTCCGCTGCCGCGGGAAATTGCGGCACAGCGGACAGAGCTCCGGCGGGATCTCATGGTGACATGGAGAGAGCGATTGTCGCAACCCAGTGCTGGGCACGCCACGATTGCGGCGGTAAGTCCCCTCTTTGAGGAGTGGTTCGAGAGGCGGCATGGCGTCCTCACCTTCCGCCTGACGCAGGTCCTCACCGGACACGGTTGTTTCGGGAGGTTCCTGTTTCGGATAGGGCGGGAGGAAACGCCCGGGTGTTTCCACTGCGAAGATCGCCCTGAGGACACGGTGGAGCACACGGTGGCGGTCTGCCCTGCTTGGGCGGAGCACCGCCGTGTCCTCGTGGAGGCGATCGGCGGCGGCGATCTCTCGCGTCCGGCCCTGGTCCAGGCCATGGTACGGAGCGAGAGGGCATGGGGAGCCGTCACCTCCTTCAGCGAAGCAGTGATGCTCGCGAAGAGGGAGGCGGCGCACGTGAGGGAGAGGCAGCATATGCGCCCTCGCGACCCCAGCCGCCGCAGGATACGGAGACGCCCTGGGCGTCGGGAATCCCAGGCCGATTTCCGGCCACCGTAGGCATGGGCTTGCGGACGGCGAGTAATGGGTAGCTCGCTGTCCGGTAAGGACCAAGCCCAAGTCGACGGCGCGTTGTGTTCCACGCGCGCCTCAAAGAGATGTCAGCACAAAAAATGATGGGGCCCGCAAGGGCCGATGCCTGCTAGGGGTGCGGGTTTGTTCGAAAGAGACACCACAGCCCCTGGCTTAAGGGCTACTGAAGGAACACGGGTGGGTTTTAGTCAGTAAAAGTCTGACACGCCCTCCTGCTCCACCCAGAGCGGGAGAAGTTATTTGATGATTTCCCACCCAAAAAAAAAAAAAAAAAAAAAAAAAGACTGGATCTCTGCCCTTTTATGTTAAACTAGCAGCGCTCCGCGGTTTCACCCACGTATTTCCCGTTCCCATTGGAATACGGGGATAAAATATAGCCTATGTCACCCGGGGAATATGTAGCTTCCCAACAGTGAAAGAATTTTTAAAATCGATTCAGTAGTTTCGGAGCCTATTCAATGCAAACAAACATACAATCAAATCTGTCCTCTTTGTAATATTAGTATACAATATGTAGGTTAAAATGCCTTTACAATTCTAACAATATCTAAAATTTCGTGGTTATGACAGGTTTATGAAGTTTATTATAATATTAAATCAAATCTAATGTTGCGCGTATAATTGCAATTTCATCCAATCCGTTTTGTGGTAGACCTCGCAATTAACTAGTGATAGATGACTAATAAAGCGAAACAATCCATAAATGAACTCTCTAATTAGCTTTGTTTGTTGTTTATTTTCGTATTATAATATTGTTTGGTTTCGATATATTTTGTAAATCTCACTGTGAAAGCTTATGAAGTGTAGTTTTCTAATATTCGTTTGCCTATATACTTTTACTAAAGAGGAAAGATTTGATTGTTTGTTTGCATTGAATAGGCTCCGAAACTACTAAACCGATTTGAAAAAAATATTTCAGTTTTGGGAAGCTACATTATCCCCGGGTGACATAGGCTACATTTTATCCCCGTATAACCGATGGGACCGAAAAGTTCTGGAGTGGCAACCGCATACCGGGAGACGTGAAGTTGGAAGGCCTCCCACAAGGTGGACCGATGACTTTGTGAGGGCCGCAGGAGTCCGCAGGATGCGGGTAGCACATCAGAACCGGTCGAAGTGGCGGAGCTTCGGGGAGGCCTATGTCCAGCAGTGGATGTCTTTCGGCTGAAATGAAAATGATCATGATTACCACGGGAACGGGAACTACACGGGTGAAACCGCGGAGCGCTGCTAGTTAGGTATAATAAACATTGACTTCATAAATATTCTCAGTATTTCGCACATTTGCGCGGTTTCGCTTTCAATTATAATTGGTCCAATTAAAGGACATATCATATGAACACCAAGATAGTAAGGTCTGCTGTTGAGACCATTAAAGATGCAAGCAACCCACCTTGGTTGTCTATTGTTTGCCTGAAGATTATATGCCATAATCATCATTTTCCCGAATTTCATTTGCCCGAATGTTTCATTTGCCCTAAAAGATATATGACATACTTTTAATTGCCCGAATTTTAGAAACCATAAGATACGAATGCCATAAGTATTGTTTGCCTTATTTTTATGTGCCATAATAATTATTAGACATAATATTTAAATGGCATAGTATTTAAATGACATAACAAGTATGTGCGCAATGTTTGGTATAATAAGAATAAACTTATTTATTCTGTGCATGGTTTTTTTGTCTGTGCATGGTTGATGGTGGGCTCCTACTTCTGTGTGGTTTATAAAAAAATAACCACGAAGGGGATGGCGGGGTCGTGTGAGCGAGCGAAGCGAGCGAATAGACCCCGCCATCCCCTTCCAACCTAACCTGTCCGAGTCGGGGTGCCCTAAAGTCATAATTGCATCCAATTTCTCTTGATATAAACAACCGTTACACACCCGATGTCGATGGCAAATTATGTTATGGCATATCATAATTATGGCATGTGATAATTAGGGCTTACAATGATTATGACAAATGATGTTATGGTAAGTGACTTTATGGCGAACAATGATTCTGGCACGTGACTAATATGGCAAATGAGAGTAGGGCAAATGAGTATTATGTCGTATGATACTATGACTGTTGACTATTATGGCAAATGATATTAGGGCAAATAAAATTCGGGTAAACGGCGGAATACCACCCACCTTTGCTTCGGACGGTTCTTTAATTTGATAAAACATCGTGATTTCTTTATTATATATGGGTGTATTAAAAATATTAATATTGCGGAATGAATTCTCTAAACGATGGTTAAAACCGCATCAAAATCGGTCGCGCAGTTTAGAAGAACAACGCGGCCATGTAGAATTGTAGACACACGGAAAGCGACTTTAAATTATAGTATGTATGGGTATAGAAACGGCTCCTCGATTCGTAAAGATAGTGGAGATCAAGATCTGGGTCGGGTTTATAATATCCCGTTAGAAAAATAACACAGTTATGGTTAGCATTGCAATAACACGGCTACACATCAAGCTATAAAATTCCAGTTTACGCTGATCTCTCACTGTATGGAAATCCTATACAATGCGAGATCAGCTTATACTGGAAATGTATAGCTTGATGTGTAGCCGTGTGTACCATAAATAATGTTAAGTCCGTACCCTATCTTATTTTGGCATTTAACCCTTTAGCGATCTGTGGGAATACTGCAGCTTACTATTTGATGGAATTCGAAATTAAAGGAAAAATACATCGTTACTTTTAAAATTACAGATAATCTTGACGAATTCATGAGGGAGTTAGATATTTTGTTCGTAATAAAGGTGTAGAAGTAATATAATTGCTTGCATTACATTACTTCGACACTATTCTAGTGTTAAGACCTTATACAGGATAAGTTTTTAACCAGTGCGCAAACTGTAACCATGAATTCGGCATATCATTCTAGACCCCAACGTAGAAAAAAAAATCTGCTGTTCCATATCTACATTTTGACTGCATAGGTATTGTATTTTCTATGAAACAGCAGATTTATTTCTGTATAACCGACGAAAAATTTCTGCGCTGAATTTATGCAGTAAGTATTCATGGTTACAGTTTGGGTACTGGTTAAAAACTTATACTGTATAGTGGTTGGAAAAGGTTGTAAATAAAATTCCAGAGTCCAGTATAAAGTCTATTGACTGCTAACCATGAACAATAAGCACAGTGACGCTTTTTTTTAACCGACTAAAAAACGGAGGAGGTTACTCAATTCGACGCGTATATTTTTTTTTATGTATGACCACGCATATCTATTTACAGAGTAGGTAGTTCGATTTTGATAATTCTTTTTTTATTGGAAAGGGTATAACCTCAAAATTGATCCAATATAAATTTGGAAAAAAGAACCTACCCTAAGGTTGGGAAAATAGGGGTGATCTATTGTTCACTCACAGATTTTAATGCTTAAGAGCATTCATTCCACGCGGGCTGGCAACAACGCATTTATAGTAGTTTTTCGTCATTATTTAATTAAATACAAACAAAAGTACAATTTTTTTTCAGCCAAGCACTAGATATTCTGTATTTATGATTATTTTTAACATTTACTCTTTAATGAAAATATGTAATCATACTAAATAATGCAAACAGAAAATAATTGACGGTATGTCGATTTTTGTAATTAAATAGCAAAATCACTGCAAAAAATAGCATACAAACAAGAAAATACCAATTATCTAGTGCATGGCTGAAAAACATGTTTACTTTTGTTTGTATTTAATGAAATAATCGCGAAAAACTACTATAAATACGCCGTTACCAACCCACGTGGGATAAATGCTCTTAAGGTGTATTACAAAAAGTAATCAAAAATTAATAATTTAGTAATTAGTAGAATAGCCTCAAAAAATTATAAACAACTAAGTTCGGAAGACGGCGACATAAAATTACGAGTACATACATTTACAAAGTCACCGACTTCCGAACTTAGTTATTGAGGTTAAACAAAAAGGTTTAAAATTTTTTGCTTTTCCGTGTTTTTTTTGGCACTAATTTGTTTTTGTTAAAAAGTTTTTATTGCATCATCTAAACAGAACAAATTGATAAGGCGGCGGCGGCGCGGAGTTGCGGTAAAGACGAATGTCCGCAAAACTGAATGTGCGAGAAACATTGCATTTAGAATTATTTGCATTAATGTTACCTGTACTTTCACAGTAGGTAAGGAAAATACCCCAGAAGGCAGAAGGCTCATAATTCTTGCTCGCTCTGAGATACAATTTACGAAATATAATGTGGCGAGAGAGCAAGCACCTTACAAGATTTTTTTTTCGATAATACTTGTGGCATGAGTCGTACAATCTCAGGCAGTACCGCGCCCTCGTGTACTTCTACATCAATAAGTAACAGAAAATCACAGCTTCTGCATTCTAGAAATTTTAATTCAATTCCCAGACGAACTATTTAAAACAAACTTAAGCGCTCAAACACGCGTCCCCTGTGTGTCTGCTCCCTATACTCGTTTATATGAGTTGTAATTCGCACACACTGTGCAAAGAGCGAAGTTTCACGAAGTGTCTTTATCGTCCACTTAATACTACTCAAATTGATTTCCTCGCTCAAAGAATTTCCAGGACTTGAACGTCTTTATTGATTAAATTGAATCCTTCTAACATGTGTCTTCGGAGAACTCTAGGAAATTGCCTGTCAATTATATGTATCCAATTACCTCCCTTAAAAGTTGTTTCAAAATCACTAATAAATCCGCCTTTAATGTTCCCACTGCTGGAACAAAGGCCTTCTCTCGGAGGGAGAAGGTGAGCCATAAAGCGTAGTGCGGGTTGGTAGATATCACATCGACGGTCCCTACGTACAATCCCCTAAGTGGTAAATACGTGATTTTCATGTTTTGTTTTCGTGATCTTCAGGCCAGCCTATACTATCGTTTAGTTTAACAAAAATAAGTCTAAGATGGTAAAATACTATTTAAATCCATCATGACACTACATTAACTAGAACATGATATAGCTACGTGTGTTTGACAACTTTGAAGCGCTCTTCTGTAAAATTTGTCATTTGTGGTTAGCGTATTGATTATACGTAGGGACCGTTGATATATGTTTGGATTTTTTGTTCTAGGACATGCCGGTTTCCTCACGATGAAAAAATTAGAAACAAAAATTTCGAAGACATGTGACATCTACCAACCCGCACTGGGCCCGCGTGGTGGATTACGGCCCACTCCCTCTCACGGAGAGGAGGCCTGTGTCCCAGCAGTGGGAACGTAATAGGCTGAGTATGTAAAACGGCTGTCTGGATTCGTGAGTTTGATTTTGAGCTGTAGTGGCTGCTCAAAATCGAACATCATTTATTCAAATTAGGCTGAGAATCAGGATTTTTTAAACGGTAAAAATAACACGAGATAGTCCTCCAAAACGCCCGCCCTTCGCCACTTCCTAGTGTTTTAGATGGGAAGAAGTAATGGCGCAACATCCTTCTCAACAACACAATCATGTTTCTTTTGTTAAGCTGGTTATTTTTTTTACAGTTAGCATTTAATTTATTGTATGGTAACACTCTGATAGTGTCTCTGCGAGATTTCAACTCTTCGCATGTCAAGTGATGTGTACCGATAACAATAGAATTTCTATTGTGTCTATTAATTAGATACACAACGGGTTAAAACATTGTTCGTGCCGTTGAAAACCGAAAATCTTTTGATCCAGACGTGTTATGTCTGACGGGCTACAGCCCGATTGCTCTCCTACTGTTGATGATTTAAATGCAGGGTGCCTGCTCGCTAATTTCTGTCAACGAAGATTCAGTTCCGTCTGAAAGTAATTTTATACGCCGGAGTGAACACTTTTGGACGAGTAAAAAAACAACAGCCAACAGCAAAGCCAACTGTCAAATCGTGTCGTCATTCATTATTAGTTTGGGCCCAAAACTAATCATATTTCCGCAGCTGATACGGAGTAGAAAGTGCCGTGTTTAGGTAGTAGATCTCCAGACTAAAGCAGGCTACACACCTTCAGGTTTAACTGATCAGTTTCAACTGAACAGTTGAATTGTTCAGTTAAAACGCACTATGTGTGTAGGCAAAACTGAGAGCTGTACAGATGATAATAAACTGATAATCTAATCAAAATATCAATAGATAAAAAAAAACTGCACAGTTAGATTGTTAAGTTAAAACTGATCAGTTAAAACTGAAGGTCTGTAGCCCGCTTTAGTGGATAATGTAGCATTCTGAGCCGTCAATCTTGACTGACATCTGCGGCTTGTGTTTAGATATCATGTATGTTACGTGGTTTGCAATTTGCATGTCAACGGTGCCGATACAGCCGGTACGCCCCCACTATCTATATAACCGTGGTCTTACCATGAGGGTTCCGTAAGGGCGGAGGGCCATAAATGTGAGATGATATTCGTGTAATTCAACGCAAGTGCAAACATTTGTAGACATCACGATGAAATATCGTTAGGAGTGTACTTGTATGCGTCACAGCGGTTTTATGAGAGAAGCTTGGGCTTTGATGACGTAAAAGGTAACGTTGTGGGCGGAATTAGGTTACTTACGTTTGTTTAAATAATTCTGTTTAGTAAATTAAGCGACAATGAACTTTAAGTGGTGTCTTTCAGGGTCTAAACTGGGGTTGCTTTTCAAGGTTGTTTTTCTTTCACGTTGTGATGTTTTGAGTTTTCTTTCGAATTGAAAGTGTTGATTGTCTCATAGGCCATATACATGCATAATCAGCCTATAATTTTTCCACTGCTGGGACGTAGGCCTCCTCTCTGTGAAAGGGATTGAGCCATAATTCACAAATCTTGAAATTGTTGATGAGGTCATGCCGGTTTCCTCACGATGTTATCCTCCACCGTTTTGAGAGCAGTGGTTATGAAAAATATTTACACAATGCAAACCCGAACCCGTGACCTACCTACTCGTAAATCGGGGGCGACTGCTCGATGGGCCATGCCCATGGAATGCTTTGTAAACTGCTATTGCTTGACTCATTTCAAATTTCAAGGCTGTCTGGTCACTTTGGTCTCGCTATTGATTCGGTTAGATAGGTCGCTTCACGAAATTGGAGGCTGCAGCTTTAGACCGATAAAAATTAAGCCCCACTTCCTATCCTCATCATCATCATAATTTCAGCCAGAGACGTCCACTGCTGGACAAAGCGTCCCCCAATTTGGGAGGGCTTGCCATAATCGCCACGCTTGGCAGGCGGGTTGCCGATCGCAGTATGGTGGTAAAATGCATACAGAACGCTGCTGCCCATTGTCTGGTACAGTCCCTTAGTCGCCTTCTACGACACCCACGAGAAGAAATGGGATGGTGCTATTCTTTTACGTCCGACACCTCACAGATAGCTGCATCATGACATGCAATAAATTAGGATCAATAATTGAACAAATTCTTCCTATTATTCAAATTCTCTGCAGCTTTTAAAGTAGTCAAAATGGAGATTTCGCCATCCCGAGATCCGTGAGGTCTGAACTAACAGCATTGGCTGCCGCTGATGGCGGACATTATTCATACTGCCCGGCTAAAGTGGGAACTATTCCAGTTGAATATTTGAACTACGACTACGATTCCCGTCACAAAAGTTTTAAATGCACTTTTTGATTTAATCTTCAGAATTAATGCAGTTTTAAAACTGGATTGGGATAAAATCGTTTGTTTGTTTGTTATTTACGAAATATTTGTGTGTTCCAGGTACAGCAAAGTGTTGTTGATTTGTCAGTAGCAGCTCGGAGTCTCTATTTTTGCCGGTTGATGGCAATAGGCCTGCCCCTATTACAAAAAACTGAAGTGGAAAGCACGAAGTTGAGACGAGGCAGTAGCGGAAGTTTCCTTAAGCGTTATAGCTACAAAAAAACGTTTCTAGTAGACTGTTCTCAACTTCTTGAGTTATCGCAAACTGCATTCACAGATTCTGAATAAAAGGGTACAGTCAGCTAGAAAAACGTTAAGTAATTCTGACATTTTATTCAAAGGTATTTTTAAACTCTCACTGATCGAAACCCAAGATTTACAGTTAGATTGAAGGGTGGTGAGGGAGGAGTGTACTCATCATAGGTTACTGGGTAGCGTGTGATTTCGGCGTATTCTTAATGATGCCCAACAAATGCAGCGAATGATCAAATATACGACATATTTGGGACAAAAAAGCTCTGAACGGACAATGATTTGGAATGAGGCGCCTTAGTAACTTCAATAAAATAAAATAAAAAGCTCTATACAACGGTGTACACGGTGTGGTGTACTATTGGAGGGGATACCAAAATAAGCGTTATCCTTTTCTTTCAACTTTTCTGTCACAGGCGCCACTTTCAAACTTTCCCTCATGTACTTCAGTACTCATTTCCTATTTTATACATTTCGTTACTCACAGATCCATATCAACACTCTCATCTCCGCTGCATACAATCTTTTTCCATCCGTCTTCTTCACAGCCCACCATTCTGAGTATGTACCCCTTTTACAATATTACTAGCATTTGCCAGCGGTTTCGCCCTCGTGGAGGTCGAAAACTATCCCACGGAAACGTGTTGTCGGTATAAAAATAAAAACTAAGTTCGGAAGGCGGTGACATAAAATTAAAATACATATCAAAAGTCACCGACTTCCAAACTTAGTTATTGAGGTTAAACCAAAAGGTTTATTATTTTTGCTTTTCAGTTTTTTTCGGCGGAATTTTTTTTAAACGTTTTTGTTTTATAATTTTTTGACTTCTTTAATCTACTAATTACTGCATGATTAATTTTTGTAATACACCACTTAGCATTAAAATCTGTGAGTGAACAATAAATCACCCCTATTTTCCCAACCTGGGTAGATATTTTTTTCCAAATTTACATGAAACCTATTTCGAGGTATACCCTATCCAATAAAAAAAGAATTATCAAAATCGAACTACTCTGTAAAAAGATATGCGTGGTCATAAATAAAATAAAAAAATATACGCGTCGAATTGAGTAACATCCTCCGTTTTTTCGTGTGTTGTGCCAAATTTCTTCCAAATCCGTTCAGCAGTTTTTCGTGATTGAGTAACAAACATCCAAACATGAAGGTAAATATCCCAACATGTAAACGTACAAACTTTCGCACAATATTAGTAGGATAAAACTTTAAATTGCTACATCATATCTTAACATTCTTGATACGAAACTGCAGAAGCATTTTCTGGTGAACCTTTTTTAAGATGGTTAGATCGAATACAGGCATTCTATACCTACGCTTTTATACTAAGTATACCATTAATGCATCTTGCCAGCTATATACCCCTTTAAAAGAGTGTGATAAGGAAGGTGCTTTCCTCCCCCCGCCCCTTTTTATGACCCCTAAACATCGTTCCGGGCGTTATCGAAAGCATACGATGTTCAGACATTCAACGCATAAAACATTTACAGCTGATAGGGCTGGCTCAATGCCTTATCAGGCATCTGTCACTTTTTACCCAACTGTCCCATTAAGAGGGTGGGCAATGTTTTTTCCTTGATTTTTTTGTTAACAAAGTCAGGAATAACCCATTACTGGGGAACATGCTGGGGAGTTTGTGCTCAATGTCGAATTAATGAGTGCAATGCCCGGCATTTCTTCTTCCCAGCTAAAGTACTATAATAGGAAGTGGTGAAGGACGGGCGCTTTAGGGGACTGTCATAATTATCTAATATTGACGTTAAAAAAGTTCCGATTCTTAATGCCTAATTTGGATAAATCACTATTTATTTTGAAGGACAGGTTATTTATACATAATTACAAGGAGAACTTATTTTAGTATTTTGTCTCTTTTTGTAAATCATGAACGAAGTGGACTTGAACTGCTTATAAATATTCTCTCAGAAAATTTGTATATCGAACTGTAGCAGAAAAAGCAAAAAAAAAAAAATGTGACGTCTAGCAGCCCTAACTCCAGACATGAAGGTCGCAGGGTAAGTGCGGGTCATTCAGACCCTTTCAGCATTCCAGGAGGGTATTCAACTTTAGCCCTATCTAATGCTAACGAGTAAAATATAATAATGTAATTAATGGCGCCTCCTCCAAATGAGGTCATTTCATTATGGGTTTTACTTAAGGATTATTCGTGCCTACGTCATCTTCATCCAGTGAATATTAATCAACAATGGTTTTTTTTTTGCTGATCAAATACGATAAAAACGTAGAATAAATTATTTATTTACCTTTTTTTTATTCACGTGTCGTGGTAACAATAAAATAGATTTTTCACCAATTCCATCAGATCGCAGTTTTATTTAAGACATGTTCCTGTATGTAATCTGTAACCACGAATTCAGCATGCAAATCTAGACCCGCCGCTAGCCTAGCCTAGAAATATTTCATGAAATTTTGCATTTTTTCTAAGATATCGATTTTTTTATAGTCGACTAGTCTAGAATCATTTATTCTGAATTCCTGGTCACATTTACCATGTTTTCCTGTACATTGCGGTTTTCCATAGTTTTTTTGCTCGGATTGTTTACGACATTCACAGGACAGGGCGGCCTTGGCCTGGATTAAAAGGGGCATTCAATAAAATATTCGGTATTAACTGACACAGTGAAAGAAGAAGAAATATTGTCTAATAAAGTCATAATATACTTACATAATGAGTGAAGTATCACTCGATAATTAAATAGACTAGATATAAATATATGAAATAAAAAAATGGCCGACTGTTCAATTTAACATAGAAATAAGAAAGACAAGAAATAATCAAAAGAAATAATTGCAACAACTACAACCTTTTACAACTTTAAAAACCGTCTCCACATGTTAAACCGATAATAAAAAATATTAGACTAGACACTAGATTTTAACTATTCATTGTTATAAAAGTTGGCCGACTGTTCAATTCTATCAACATAAGAAATGATTCCAACAACGTGAATTTTAATAAAAAACCTATAAACCATCTGTCTGTAGGTACCTACTTATTTAAAACCGCTAAATCTTAGCGACCCTGTTTATTTTGATGCCGTCACTACCGCATGTCGCCTCATTGTCGGCCTTGTGACCCGCCCCCTGGTCCCCTTTGTGATGAATGGCTCTTCGCATTATGGCCCTCTCTACTCTTTGTAAAAAAAAAAGACTGGAAAAACTGATAAGGTTGTAAAAAAGCTCTCAAATGTTGTTTTATCGTTCCAGAAGGTAGGAATTAATTTGGGTCGGAACATTGCAATGTGACGCGAATAAATTTTAATTGTTTAAGAGTTTTATAAGGCAATGTTGTTAATACTTATCTCTTCGTTTTCATATAGATTCATACATAATTACCTGATAACATTCTATGATACAAAATTACAATGCCCAGGTATGTAGGTGCATGGCCATTTTATATTCAATCTAATTCTGTAAGTTAGTCTGGGTATCTCCTAAAAACTATCGAAATTAATTCTACTAAAAAAAAAAAAAATGTGAGTATATAATTGGATAGGTATTTAGAAGATTTGATGTTTGTCACTCAAACACGCTTAAACTGCGGAACGGATTTCGATGAAATTTGGAACACAAACAGTTTATCCTGGTACTATTTTCGCGTGGGATAATTATCGACTTCGACGCGGGCGTAACCGCTGGCAAAGGTAATCTATATTAATATAATGCTATATCGTGCTATATATTTCAGCTAGTTTCACGTATGTAATATGCGAATTTATTACTTTGAATGACAAAAAAAAACTGTTTTAAAGCTTTTTGAAACGCATAAAATGAAAAATAAGTAACATGTTACTGACACACACAATTAACCATAATTAAGTTTACAGTATAATGTTATCCATGGCGACGACGTGACTTCGCTGAATAAGCCTAATAACACGTTAGGGCGGACCCACCCTTGTGCGTCCACGAAAAAGTAGTTGCGTGATCGCGTCTAAGCGCGGTTTAATGTGTTTAAAGGTGCTCTTACACGGGCTAGTTTTTTAGCAATTATTGCTCGGCAACACTAATGGATCAATCTGGATCAATTACGAAGAGCAATTCGGAGCAAAATTATTAAAATGCGGAAATTGTTTCGGGAATATTGCTTCTGATTGCTCCTTAAATTTCATGAGAGCCGAATTTTTAGTCAATTTTTCTTTCTATCTCGTTTGAATGTGTAGCTATGTACGTCTCGTTTTTGCGAGAGGAACTAGCCGGCAGCGGAGACAACGGGGGGGGGGGGGGGCGTTTCGCCTAGTTTTCGAAGTTGCTCCATATTGCGTGATATTGTGTGGCCGTATCTCAGGCAACATTTGCCATTGCCCAAAATTGCTGGATTTAGTCGTGACGTCATAGTTTGCACGAGAATTGCAATTGCACGGGATGGAGCAATTTTCGTTGCTCGTGTAAGCGCACCTTTAGGAAGAGAAATGGGTAGTCAGTTATGCCATGTTGGGTAAGTCTATAAGAAATACATAGCTTGATAGTGCATTAAAAATATCGGTATTTAGCTTAGTAGCCTGACTAGCTTCCAAGGATGGGGCAATATGGCTAGGCGATGCGCCTATAGCCTTTTCCCAAGAATGTTGGGGTCGGCTTCTGGTCTAACCAGATGCAGCTGAATACCAAAATTTTACAGCGACGGCCAATCTGCCGCCTACAACCCAGTTACTGGGTAACACGATATCCCTTACTAAGACTGGATCTCTGCCCTTTCATGTTAAACTAGCAGCGCTCCGCGGTTTCACCCACGTATTTCCCGTTCCCGTGGGAATACGGGGATAAAATATAGCCTATGTCACCCGGGGAATATGTAGCTTCCCAACAGTGAAAGAATTTTTAAAATCGGTTCAGTAGTTTCGGAGCCTATTCAATGCAAACAAACATGCAATCAAGTCTGTCCTCTTTGTAATATTAGTAAGTATATGTAGGTTAAAATGCCTTTACAATTCTAACAATATCTAAAATTTCGTGGTTATGACAGGTTTATGAAGTTTATTATAATATTAAATCAAATCTAATGGTGCGCGTATAATTGCAATTTCATCCAATCCGTTTTGTGGTAGACCTCGCAATTAACTAGTGATAGATGACTAATAAAGCGAAACAATCCATAAATGAACTCTCTAATTAGCTTTGTTTGTTGTTTATTTTCGTATTATAATATTGTTTGGTTTCGATATATGTATTTTGTAAATCTCACTGTGAAAGCTTATGAAGTGTAGTTTTCTAATATTCGTTTGCCTATATACTATTAATAAAGAGGAAAGATTTGATTGTTTGTTTGCATTGAATAGGCTCCGAAACTACTAAACCGATTTGAAAAAAATATTTCACTTTTGGGAAGCTACATTATCCCCGGGTGACATAGGCTACATTTTATCCCCGTATAACCGATGGGACCGAAAAGTTCTGGAGTGGCAACCGCATACCGGGAGACGTGAAGTTGGAAGGCCTCCCACAAGGTGGACCGATGACCTTGTGAGAGCCGCAGGAGTCCGCAGGATGCGGGTAGCACATCAGAACCGGTCGAAGTGGCGGAGCTTCGGGGAGGCCTATGTCCAGCAGTGGATGTCTTTCGGCTGAAATGAAAATGATCATGATTACCACGGGAACGGGAACTACACGGGTGAAACCGCGGAGCGCTGCTAGTTAGGTATAATAAACATTGACTTCATAAATATTCTCAGTATTTCGCACATTTGCGCGGTTTCGCTTTCAATTATAATTGGTCCAATTAAAGGACATATCATATGAACACCAAGATAGTAAGGTCTGCTGTTGAGACCATTAAAGATACAAGCAACCCACCTTGGTTGTCTATTGTTTGCCTGAAGATTATATGCCATAATCATCATTTTCCCGAATTTCATTTGCCCGAATGTTTCATTTGCCCTAAAAGACATATGACATACTTTTAATTGCCCGAATTTTAGAAACCATAAGATACGAATGCCATAAGTATTGTTTGCCTTATTTTTATGTGCCATAATAATTATTAGACATAATATTTAAATGGCATAATATTTAAATGGCATAACAAGTATGTGCGCAATGTTTGGTATAATAAGAATAAACTTATTTATTCTGTGCATGGTTTTTTTGTCTGTGCATGGTTGATGGTGGGCTAGGTCGACGGAGCCCCGCTCTGCGGGGCTCCTACTTCTGTGTGGTTTATAAGAAAATAACCACGAAGGGGATGGCGGGGTCTATTCGCTCGCTTCGCTCGCTCACACGACCCCGCCATCCCCTTCTAACCTAACCTGTCCGAGTCGGGGTGCCCTAAAGTCCCAATTGCATCCAATTTCTCTTGATATAAACAACCGTTACACACCCGATGTCGATGGCAAATTATGTTATGGCATATCATAATTATGGCATGTGATAATTAGGGCTTACAATGATTATGACAAATGATGTTAAAGTGACTTTATGGGAAACAATGATTCTGGCACGTGACTAATATGGCAAATGAGAGTAGGGCAAATGAGTATTATGTCGTATGATACTATGGCTGTTGACTATTATGGCAAATGATATTAGGGCAAATAAAATTCGGGTAAACGGCGGTATACCACCCACCTTTGCTTCGGACGGTTCTTTAATTTGATAAAACATCGTGATTTCTTTATTATATATGGGTGTATTAAAAATATTAATATTGCGGAATGAATTCTCTAAACGATGGTTAAAACCGTATCAAAATCGGTCGCGCAGTTTAGAAGAACAACGCGGCCATGTAGAATTGTAGACACACGGAAAGCGACTTGAAATTATAGTACCTATGTATGGGTATAGAAACGGCTCCTCGATTCGTAAAGATAGTGGAGATCAAGATCTGGGTCGGGTTTATACTATCCCGTTAGAAAAATAACACAGTTATGGTTAGCATTGCAATAACACGGCTACAATATATAAAATTCCAGTTTACGCTGATCTCTCACCGTATGGAAATCCTATACAATGCGAGATCAGCTTATACTGGAAATGTATAGCTTGATGTGTAGCCGTGTGTACCATAAATAATGTTAAGTCCGTACCCTATCTTATTTTGGCATTTAACCCTTTAGCGATCTGTGGGAATACTGCAGCTTACTATTTGATGGAATTCGAAATTAAAGGAAAAATACATCGTTACTTTTAAAATTACAGATAATCTTGACGAATTCATGAGGGAGTAAGATATTTTGTTCGTAATAAAGGTGTAGAAGTAATATAATTGCTTGCATTAGATTACTTCGACACTATTCTAGTGTTAAGACCTTATACAGGATAAGTTTTTAACCAGTGCGCAAACTGTAACCATGAATTCGGCATATCATTCTAGATATATAGATCTAGAAAAATGCGATGTCAAAATGTAGATATGGAACAGCAGATTTTTTTTTCTACGTTGGGGTAGAAAAAAAAATCTGCTGTATCATATCTTCATTTTGACCGCATAGCTATTGTATTTTCTATGAAACAGCAGATTTATTTCTGTATAACCGACGAAAAATTTCTGCGCTGAATTTATGCAGTAAGTATTCATGGTTACAGTTTGGGTACTGGTTAAAAACTTATACTGTATAGTGGTTGGAAAATGTTGTAAATAAAATTCCAGAGTCCAGTATAAAGTCTATTGACTGCTAACCATGAACAATAAGCACAGTGACGCTTTTTTTTTAACCGACTAAAAACGGAGGAGGTTACTCAATTCGACGCGTATTTTTTTTTTTTATGTATGACCACGCATATCTATTTACAGAGTAGGTAGTTCGATTTTGATAATTCTTTTTTTTTTGGAAAGGGTTATTATACCTCAAAATTGATCCAATATAAATTTGGAAAAAAGAACCTACCCTAAGGTTGGGAAAATACTGGTGATCTATTGTTCACTCACAGATTATAATGCTTAAGGTGTATTACAAAAAGTAATTAAAAAATAATCATGTAGTAATTAGTAGATTATAGCCTCAAAAAATTCTAAACTAAACTAACTTCGGAAGGCGGTGACATAAAATTAAAATACAAATACAAAGTCACCGACTTCCGAACTTAGTCATTGAGGTTAAAACAAAAGGTTTATAATTTTTTGCTTTTCCGTTTTTTAGGGTTCCGTACCTCTAAAGGAAAAAACGGCACCCTTATAAGATCACTTTGTTGTCCGTCCGTCCGTCCGTCCGTCCGTCTGTCAAGACCGTTTTTCTCAGGAACGCGTGGAGGTATCAAACTGAAATTTCTTTATGATACTTAGTTCTACTGTCCCTGGAAGCTGTAGAAAAATCAACCTTCTAAGTCAACGCAATCAAAAGATACAGCTATTTAGGCCGCAGATTTCCGCAAATTTTCGAAACTCGCACGGGAATCAAAACCTACAGGTTACTTCCCGTGAACTTAGAATCTTGAAATTTTGTACGAAGTCACGTCTTATAGTACAGATATAGGAAAAATTACGAAAACCGTAAATTTTTAGTTTCGTCATATAAAAAAAAATTTTTTTGACAATTTTGAACTTTTACTTATATACCCACAGGTTTGTACGGAACCCTCGGTGCGCGAGTCCAACTCGCACTTGACCGGTTTTTTTTGTTTGGCAGTAAATTTTTTTTGTTAAAAAGTTTTTATTGCATCATCTAAACAGAACACAAATTGATAAGGCGGCGCACACTGGTCCCAAATTAAAAAAAAGTGGACATTGATAGTAGACCGCTGATATTTTTTTTTATTGTTGATATAATGATAACAGATAAGGCAAAAAAATATTATTGTCCTACTTCAAATACTTTTCTCTAAAAAAAATATTTCTTTTTTTTTTTGTATGGGAGTGATTACATTTTACTCAATTTCTCAAAAACCTTAAGCGATGTCGAGATGGCATTCACATATGTTAGAAAACTAATAATTCTGAGTATTTGGCTCGAAGAAACTTATTGCTTATCTCTGCGTACTTTCGAGATAATAGTGACAGAAAATAACAATTTTTTTTAATGTTAATTGTTCGCTTTTTTTTATTCATAGCCTTACTCATATCGCAATAGGTCCGCTGGCCAGCAAAATGGAGCTTCGACGCGAGTTTGCCGGGATAACAAGATGGCCGCCTCTCATGACGTAACGTAATACGGTCACGAATCGCGCGCGTACACCTCAGTGTACAACTAAATGTGGTTGCGATAAGACGTGTCCTTATTTTTTCTGTGCGCTTGAAGAAATGCTTGTTGTTTGTTTGTTTTGTTATTGTTGTATTTTGAATCTTTGGATTTTAAAATCAAATAATTTTTGTTTGTCTTTCTTTCGTCGAATTTGTTTTCGTAATTTTTTTTTTGTTAAAATCAAAGTCACTTTGTCTTTGATATCTTTGATTCTAATTTGTTTTCAATTTTCCTTAAAATTATAATATGTCCGCATTTGTCACCAACTTAGACTTATACGTTGTTCTTAAATCAGGAGGTGGTTTTAAAAATGTCGAATTTTTATTTAATGCCCTTATTGAACGTATTGGTGTTGAATTGTCTTCCGAAGATTTGAGTAATATTAAATTATTTTGTCGTAATTTTTCAAGTAATATCTCAAAAAGATGGTCTGCTTCCAGTAGAGCTCAAAAGACCTTTCTTAACAAAAATTCAGACTGGTTACAATCCCAAATAGTTTGGCCAAAATGTCAAAATATCGATTTAAGCAGCATTTTTAAAGTTGCCGAGGAAGTAATTCCAAATTTCGAAACGCAAGTGGATACTCATCAATTAAGTTGTGGTACAAGTAAAAAACCATTTGTTGATATATCTGATAAACAGAAGAAAAGGCGTTCTTTGACACTTCTAGATCACACAGAGGAGGAATTAGTTTATGCTTTATGTGCCAAATTAAAAGAGTCTAAAAAAACAAAATTAGCAGCTATATTAAACGAACTCAGCCAAAACAAGGAAAAATGTGAGATGGTACATGATGTACTATTCGCTAAAAAGACTGACAAACCGTGTTTACCAGATGATAAAACGTTAGCGCTTTACACCTCAACAAATTTGTCAAAATGGCAATATCGAAATTTAAGAACTATTCTTGCTTCAGAGAAAATGTATGGTCTTCCATCCTATCAAAAGCTCCTGGAAGCTAAAAAAACTTGTTATCCTCCAGAGTCAGACATAACTGTAACTGAATCTGATGCTAAGATAAGACTTCAATCGCTTCTAGATTTGACAACCAATAGGATATTAAAAACAATTCAGCACAACTCTGCCGACCAAAAATCGCTAAAACTAATAAGCAAATGGGGTTTTGACGGGTCATCTTCTCAAAGTAATTATAAACAAAAGTCACACTCCGACACTAAAATTGACGATTCTTCAGTTTTCATGATTAGTTTGGTTCCGCTTCGTTTGGAAGAAGAGAGTGGTACTATCTTGTGGCAAAATCCTGCTCCCTCTTCAACAAACTATTGTCGTCCAAATGGCTTTATATTTGCAAAAGAAACAAATGAATTGATAAAGAAGGAAAGTGCATCCTTAGAGGAAGAAATTCGTAATCTTATTCCCACAATTGTAGATAATTTTGATATTAAACATGTTTTGTACATGACTATGATTGATGGGAAAATTTCTACTGTGATTTCCAATACTTCTTCTGCAGCTGTTTGTAATATTTGCAATACCCTACCTAGCAAAATGAATGACTTGGACTTTGTATCCAAAAGACTCATCAGAGAAGATATGTATAAATATGGTCTGTCTTCGCTTCATATGTGGATAAGATGTATGGAATGTATTTTACACATTTCGTACAACTTAGACTTCAAAAAGTGGGCTGCACGAAAAGAAGATAAATTGTTAAAAGAAATTAAAAAGAATTTGACACAAGAAGAATTCCGGGAAAGAACTGGTTTGTTAATTGACATAGTAAAACAGGGATTTGGTACAACCAATGACGGTAACACGGCAAGAAGGTTTTTTGAAAATTATGAAGTATCTGCTGAAATAACGGGTATCCACCCTGTTTTAATCAAGAGATTTGCAGTCATTTTACAAACAATTTCATCTGGTCAACTTATTAATACCAACTTGTTTAGGGAATATTGTAAAGAAACAGCAATGCTGTATGTAAACTTATATCCATGGTATTACATGGCTTCAAGTGTCCATAAATTGTTGATACACGGTGCTGATATTTGTGAAAATTTCTCCTTTATTCCGATAGGCATGCTTTCCGAAGAAGCTTCCGAAGCGAGGAATAAAGATTTCCGGAATGTTAGAATGGCACATACAAGAAAAATCGGTAGAGTTCAGACTAATTTAGACATTATCCACAGCTTTCTAATTAGCTCAGATCCTTACATCAGCCATATCAAACCAAAGTTTGCTCGTTTACATAAACAGTTGTTTCCAGAGGCTAGTGCTTTGATCTTGAACAATGATTTGCTTTCGTTGGAAAACGAGGAAATAGAGATTTATCAAGAGAATATAGACCCAAATATTAATCTTTCACCATAATATTTTTTCAGAATCGTTTGTGAACATATTCAACTTTATGTTTGCAGCTTTATTTGTCTTCATTTTGATTGTTTTTTAAAACTGATGAAAATACTCCTTCAGAAAGGTCATAGCTTTTCAGTCATTAGTGAGCCCCCATAACCTCTTTTACAGAGAAGTCTCTTTTTATTTATTTGACATTACGCATACATTATAATTATGTGCTAAAGTAAGGCTATGATTAAAAAAAAGCAAACAATTAACATTAAAAAAAAATTGTTATTTTCTGTCACTATTACCTCGAAAGTACGCAGAGATAAGCAATAAGTTTCTTCGAGCCAAATACTCAGAATTATTAGTTTTCTAACATATGTGATTGCCATCTCGACATCGCTTAAAGTTTTTGAGAAATTGAGTAAAATGTAATCGCTCCCATACAAAAAAAAAAGAAATATTTTTTTTACAGAAAAGTATTTGAAGTAGGTCAATAATATTTTTTTGCCTTATCTGTTATCATTGTATCAACAATAAAAAAATATATCAGCGGTCTACTATCAATGTCCACTTTTTTTTAATTTGGGACCAGTGTGCGGCGGCGCGCCGCCGCGGTGGCGCGGCGTTGCGGTAAAGACGAATGGCCGCAAAACTGTATGTGCGAGAAACATTGCTTTTAGAATTATTTGCATTAATGTTACCTGTACTTTCACAGTAAGGAAAATACCCCAGAAGGCAGAAGGCTTATAATTCTTGCTCGCTCTGAGATACAATTTACGAAATATAATGTGGCGAGAGAGCAAGCACCTTACAAGATTATTTTTTTTTCGATAATACTTGTGGCATAAGTCGTACAATCTCAGGCAGTACCGCGCCCTCGTGTACTTCTACGTCAATAAGTAACAGAAAATCACAGCTTCTGCATTCTAGAAATTTTAATTCAATTCCACGAACTATTTAAAACAAACTTAAGCGCTCAAACACGCGTCCCCTGTGTGTCTGCTCCCTATACTCGTTTATATGACTTGTAATTCGTACACACTGTGCAAAGAGCGAAGTTTCACGAAGCGTCTTTATCGTCCACTTAATACTACTCAAATTGATTTTCTCGCTCAAAGACATTTCCAGGACTTGAACGTCTTTATTGATTAAATTGAATCCTTCTAACATGTGTCTTCGGAGAACTCTAGGAAATTGCCTGTCAATTATATGTATCCAATTACCTCCCTTAAAAGTTGTTTCAAAATCACTAATAAATCCGCCTTTAATGTTCCCACTGCTGGGACAAAGGCCTTCTCTCGGAGGGAGAAGGTGAGCCATAAAGCGTAGTGCGGGTTGGTAGATATCACATCGACGGTCCCTACGTACAATCCCCTAAGTGGTAAATACGTGATTTTCATGTTTTGTTTTCGTGATCTTCAGGCCAGCCTATACTATCGTTTAGTTTAACAAAAATAAGTCTAAGATGGTAAAATACTATTTAAATCCATCATGACACTGCATTAACTAGAACATGATATAGCTACGTGTGTTTGACAACTTTGAAGCGCTCTTCTGTAAAATTTGTCATTTGTGGTTAGGGTATTGATTATACGTAGGGACCGTTGATATATGTTTGGATTTTTTGTTCTAGGACATGCCGGTTTCCTCACGATGTTTTCCTTCACCGTTTTGAGAGCAGGTGGTGATGAAATAATTTACACAAAGTAAAGCGGCTGTCGGAGTGGTAATGGCCGCGACTTACGAGTTGTAGGTCGTGCGTTCGAACCCAGCCAGGCGCATTACTTTGTGTAAATAATTTCATCACCACTGCTCTCAAACGGTGAAGGAAAACATCGTGAGGAAACCGGCATGTCCTAGAACAAAAATTTCGAAGACATGTGACATCTACCAACCCGCACTGGGCGTGGTGGATTACGGCCCACTCCCTCTCACGGAGAGGAGGCCTGTGTCCCAGCAGTGGGAACGTAATAGGCTGAGTATGTAAAGCGGCTGTCTGGATTCGTGAGTTTGATTTTGAGCTGTAGTGGCTGCTCAAAATCGAACATCATTTATTCAAATTAGGCTGAGAATCAGGATTTTTAAACGGTAAAAATAACACGAGATAGTCCTCCAAAACGCCCGCCCTTCGCCACTTCCTAGTGTTTTAGATGGGAAGAAGTAATGGCGCAACATCCTTCTCAACAACACAATCATGTTTCTTTTGTTAAGCTGGTTATTTTTTTTACAGTTAGCATTTAATTTATTGTATTAATCTCAATAACACTGACTGGTTTATTGAGCTGCGTCAAAAGGCAAAAATCAACACGTTTTCAAAATGAGCTCTTTAAAATGAGAACTTTTATGTGCGCTGAAATTTATTTAGAAAACTTGTTCCATACCTAATTATGTTTGCTTCTTGTTCCTTTTTGTATATTTGATGAGCATTTTTTTTTTTTACTCATATCAGTGGCTATATTGAATAATAAAATGATTTTATAACCGTCTGAAGGTTTGAGTATTTTGTGTCTTGGAGATCTGGTATTGGCTTGTGACGACTCGTTGAGCTATCCAATATAGGGTAACGTCTGTTGAGACAGGTCAGGTCAAAGGTGCAATGGTTCTCTCTTCAATTCTTTCTTGGTTCGCCCTTTCAGACATGGCCCTGCATTGTTAGACTCACAAAAAGTCTTAATAATATAAAGAAGAGAGTTCTCTGAATTTGTTTCAGCGTTTCTTCTCTTGGATTCGTAAGCTAGAAAATGCCCGCGCCATCTAGTTTTAAAATATTGACGGGTAAAACTGTCTTTAAATATCTACTTACATAAATAAATAAAGATTTCATTTCATTTTGCCAAATAAATAAATACACTAAGTTAGTAGGTAAGTAAGAAGATTCTTTCACCAGAATTCAAAACATCAAACAAGATTGATGCCTTAACCCTTCACTGCCAGATAGTTTATAATAATGTTCAAACTATCATAACATCCCATGAAAGTACCGCCGAGGGGATAACCCTTTTCCTCGGTCACCTTTTACAACCCTTCCGGGACTATAGGGATGGGATGTAGAGATTATGGGTTTTTCAGTTCAACATCAGAAACTTCACAAACTTCTTTCACGGATAAGTGTGAAAAATATATAAACAAAGAACCCATCATCATAATTTATACTATTAATAAAGCTGGTGTGATCCATGTGGAGCCGGACTTAAAGAATAGCACCATCCCATTTCTTCCCGTGAGTGTCCTAAATGGCGACTAAGGGACTTACGACAAAATCGGCAGTCATGTTGTCTATGCATTTTACCACTGTACTGCGATTACCAAACCGCCTGCCAAGCGTGACGATTATGGCAACAAGGATGTGAGAAGCCCCCATCTTCAGCAAGGATGTGGGAAGCACAAGACCGGTCGAAGTGAACGAGCCTGGGGTCGGCCTGTGTCCAGCAGTGGACGTCTTTCGGCTGAAATGGTGATGATGAATGAGAATAATTAATTTAGCAAAAATAAGTAAAAGGACACTATCATAATTATGAACGCCTACTTTTTAACCGATTTCAAAAAAAGGAGGAGGTTATATGTTCCACCGAACGTATTTTTTATTTTTTTATGTATGTTCCCCTATTTCTCCCTCATTTATGGACCGATTCTCAAAAGAAGTGGTCCCATTGGCACCAAATCAGGATCTGATGATGGAATCCCAGGGAAATCGAGCGCAACCCTCAAAATTTGTAGGTATTAACAATGTTTTTCATATATTTTCTAAAGCTATTGAGACATTTGCGTATGGTCATCATCATCTGATGACGCTGAGCTCAATCAATCAATCAAAATATTTTTATTTCATATAAACCTGCACGGGCACTTATGAAACGTCAGAAGCTAGGTGCACGGTTCCAAAATGTTGTTTCCTATGGAGAAGAGCCGGCAAGAAACTCCACGGTTACTCTTTTAAAAATGATTGGCTTTAACAGTGTTTTCAGTGATAAAATGTATGGGAGGACAGTGCAGGCCTGTCAATAAGTACCAGGTACTTAGACGAATACAGAATAGAAAATCGTCTACAAATAAAATGTATGGGAGGACAGTGCAGGCCTGTCAATAAGTACCAGGTACTTAGACGAATACAGAATAGAAAATCGTCTACAAATAAAATGTATGGGAGGACAGTGCAGGCCTGTCAATAAGTACCAGGTACTTAGACGAATACAGAATAGAAAATCGTCTACAAATCTAGCTGATGAAGGAAGGTACAACTCTTAAACGGTTAGGAGTTAGGTGGAGGTTCGGGCATAACTCCGTCATATATAGACCGATTTGTATTTTATTTTTAAGGAAGGACTTTATTCCGAAATGGTCCCATTTAAATTTCACATAGATCTGATGATGCGTTTCGGAGACAGACAACGGAACTCTTCGAAAAAAGACAGCAAATTAACCGCGATTGCTGCTATCGCATAAGTATGCATTGTTTTGACCCCAAGGATGATGAAATTTCGAATTGCTGTGGGGTAGGTACCATAACTAAAAAGTGAAAAATAAAAACTTTTTTTTCGCTACACTATGAAGAACAGTAATAAAGATTAATTGCCAGAATATCTAGCCATATTTTTATTTATTTTTTGTAATTCGATCTGTGTTACTATTCTTCTAAATATTTGAGCACCATGCGCCTATCACATATGATTAATGTATCTGTTAGTGCTTAATTTTTTCTTTTAGCAATTTTGGTGTAGTAATTTTTATTCTGGGTGCATGTTCGTCTTCACGTATCATTAATCCGACCAAAAAGATTTTCATGTAAAATATTGCCAAGACGAGACTAATGGCTAGCTAGCACTAACAAAAAGTTATCAGATCTCATGTAGAGTCCAGCTTCTAACTCTACACGTTCTAACTCTACAAGCTCTAACTTCACAAGCTCTACACCTTAGTCAAAATACGTGGCTTGACCTTTCTTTACTAGAAGAATTATTTTATAACAGAAAAGTAATGAACAGTCAATACATGTTTTCCTTACGCCCATGTAACTTTGACTTTTGCACTCATCGTCATCATCATTTCACCCGAAAGACGTCCACTGCTGGACATAAGCCTCCTTCAAAAGGGGGTTTTGCCATAATCGCCACGCTTGGCAGGCGGGTTGGCGATCGCAGTATGGTGGTAAAATGCATAGAGAACGCTGCTGCCCATTCTCCAGTAAGTCCCTTAGTCACCTTCTACAACACCCACAGGAAGAAATGGGGTGGTGCTATTCTTTTACGTCCAGCACCACACGGAACTAAAGTGTGTGCTATCTATCCATCTACTCATCTCCCAGCTCATGGTTAAGAGATACGTGATAGAAATTTAAAATAACAAACATGTAGGAAGGACAACTTTACGACCTTCCACATAATGTGCCTTGCCCAGCACCCTAACTGTGTAAGACACGATCAATCACCATCTGAATGATTTAGAAGACATTGCTTCATTGCTTCATATGATCGAAAAACATGTCTGCTCAACAACGTAAATAACGCAATGAATGTTGTTGAACTGTCCAATTGAAAACTATTGCTACTGTTAGATTGTTACGCAATTTCCCCGTGGAAAGTTTAACGAGACAGTTTAAAAAAAAACGTTTGTCGGTGACTTTCGATATGATTTTAATTTAATGTCACCGCCTTCCGAACTTCGTTATTAAGGTTAAACAAAAAAGGGTTTATTATTTTGCGCTTTTCAGTATTTTCGGCGGTTACATTTTTTATTAAAAAGTTTTTATTTATTTATTATTTATTTTATAATTTTTGGTGGCTATAATCTACTCATTACTACATGCTTAATTTTTGAATACTTTTTGTAATACACAACTCTGTATTAAAATATGTGAGTAAAAAATCAATCATCCCCTGTTTTCATACCCTTAGGGTTGGTTTTTTTTTTCGAAATTTATATGGGACCAACTTTGGGGTATACACCCTTCCAATAAAAAAAGAATTATCAAAATCAGACTACTCTGAAATATAAGTTATGCGTGGTCATACATAAAAAAAAGAAAATATATACGCGTTGACTTGAGAACCTCCTCAGTTTTTTCGTCGGTTAATTAACTATCTGTGTATCAAGTGAAGACGAAGAAACGTAGGAAGATACCTACTAGAACCTAAATTACTTTAGTCACCAACCTACTGCCACGACCTACCTACATCAAAATGTTCTCTATCGGGAACCATAAAGCCATTATGTATATAATACAATGACATGTATTTGCTCTTACATGCGTAGGCGTCAGTTGTTATACCATTACGTTTTCATCGTTCATATAAATATATAATAAAGGTAATATTTATGTAGTTTAAGTACACACATACGCCCCCACGTGTTTAGTTACACGGTTACCCATTCGATCTATTTTTGGAACAAAATTACCAGATTTAATATGTTCCGTTTTTGACCAACCTTATTTAAGAAAATAATTTGGTGGCGGTTTGTGAACCTTAGAATGTTGAAAGTTAAGTATTTGTTGGTGGAAAACGTTCGTTCCTACTATCTTCAAGAAGGCAATTGAACACCACCTACCTTGTCTTAACTCCCGGGTCAGCAGTAGAGCTTCAGCGTGCACGGCAGTTCACAGATAGGCAGTTTGAATGTACTCTGGGTTCAAAGGTCTTGAAGATCGCACACCACACGGTAATGAGTCTACAAACACTACAGATGCTAAAACGTCACAAGAGAGGAAGAAACGTTCATCCAGCTCAGGGCCTCAAATCGGATTTATATCGCCGCAACGTAGATCGTGAGCAAGTACAGTGATGATTTACCAACCACCCTCAATTCGACATAAGAATCGAACATAATATCTCATCGTAATTGAATTCCCCGAAAGATTGGGCAGTGTTGGTTTTATAATAAACCCACCTTTCGCCAGTTATGTTTAAGTCCCATGTAATTCCGAGCCTATCTCCATCAAGCAGTCACAAATACAGACGGAGAAATTCCTAATACATAATCAGCCCATAATGTTCCTACTGCTGGGAAAGAAGCCTCCTCTCGAGAGGGAGTGGACTGTAATCCACCATGCAGGCCCAGTGCACACAGCCAAATGCACGCTTCATGTAGGTACTTACCTATTTCGCGAAGTGGTGTATACATACCCCAAAGGAAAACATCGGGAGTAAAACGGTATTAGGACCATAAATTCGAAGACATGTGACATCTACCAACCCGCACTGGACCCGCGTAGTACATTACAGCCCATTCCCTCTGACAGAGTGGAGGCCGATGTCTCAGCAGTGGGAACATTATAGGCTAAATCTCAGATTAAAACGGTACTAGGACCATAAATTAGAAGACATGTGACATCTACCAACCCGCACTGGACCCGCGTAGTACATTACAGCCCATTCCCTCTGACAGAGTGGAGGCCGATGTCTCAGCAGTGGGAACATTATAGGCTAAATCTCAGATTAAAAAACAAAGGCAGATAGACCGCGCGGAACACCAGGAGTGAGGCCAAAAAACCAAATACTAAAGCGTCGCATTTTATGTGTTCCGCGTGGTCTATCTGCCTTTTTTTGATAATCTGAGGGCTAAATATGAAAAGTACTGTCATAAACAACTTGCGTCTTATCAAGCTACAAAGTTGATTGGTGGCAATCAACTTTGTAGCTTGAAAAGACGCAAATCAACCAAATTAGTTAATTTTGGAGATCGTATAATAATGTAATTAAGATTTACCTCAAAAATAAACCAGTGTCTTGGATTCTCTACCCCAATACACCATCACAGACTGCCTGTTCCTCAATCTACTTGGCATTCAGCTCAGCACGACCGTCACAATTACTCGCTAATGGTACATTTAAATGCAAAGACCAGCGGACGCCCCTCCGAAGTCGTGCCGCAACTGAACATGACCGAACTGAAGTTGTATTCAAGGAAATATCAGAGAGTGAATGTCTCTAAATATCATGCTAGTATACTGAGCTAATTTTTGGGAACTTTTTATTGTAAGTTTTTTTTTCTTTTTAGGGTTCCGTAGTCCACAATGAACCCTTATAGTTTTGTCATGTCCTTTCTTCCGTCTGTCTGCAGCTTAGCTCAGACACTCTTAGTACTAGAAAGATGTAATTTGGCATGAGCATGCCCATAATAGTCACGCCTACAAAATGGTAAAATAAAATCGTGATGAAAAATGTTTTAAAGTACCTACTAAGAATATAAGTAAAGTGTTTTTTTATTATTATTCACATCTACCGCATGGTGCGGGGTGTCGTTGGTTAGGTCTTAATTTTTTTTGCGGCTGTGTTAAAACTATGGTGTTTTTTGTTGTTTGGATATGTAAAAATAGTATAAAAGTTAAAAGGAAAACTATCACAGCTGTACAAGTTAACGAGTAAAAGTCGACCAACTTACATTTGCTGTTGGAATAAATGGTATTTAATAACATGTTTTTCAATCACAATTTTGAGTTTGTTCTTGGTATAAATTAGGAACCCTTCATTGTGCGTGGTCCGACACGCACTTGGCCAGGTTTTTCTTTTATGTTAATGGATGTAAATTAAGAAAGTATTGTATCTAATTAATATCTTTTTTGCTACCTACGTCAAACGGGATCCCACGATAAACCTGAAAGTCTAAATAAACACACCGTAATCGGTAGCAGAAACTTAAATTTCTCATAGTTATTTGCTTGCTTAAGAAGATAGTCATTCAAAAATCAGCATAGCATTGAATTCCCGAAGTAGCTTAGGTACTCCAGTTCACATACACACTTACATCTTACAATACAAATGACACAGAAATGTGTGCTCATTTACCCGGGCTAATAATCCGGCAATTCTAAAAAGTTTTGGACCTTTAGAACATGCATTAAGAGTCTAGATTTCAGTGACAAAAGGAGTGTATCACTTCACAATACATATTGTGGTTCACAGCTCCAAGTCTATAGAACTGAATACGTTCTTGTTTTGGTGACGCCAGTACATACATATGTATGTGTTAGTGCAAACGGGAAATAAGATGCAAATCCGATTTAAAATTTCACGGTTTTTAACTTAACTAAGCTTTTATGTAATTTTCGATATGTTGTGGTAAACAGCATGGTCGCGGTGATTAGAAAATACAAGGTGTCATACATTTTTTTTAACTATCTGTTTTAAATCTATATAAATTAAAGGAGAAACTGACTGACTGACAAATGAACGCACAGCCGAAACTACAGACTACGATCGTGAAATTATGCACTCGGCTTCCTTTTATAAAGTAGGGAGCACTAAGTAGGGGTTTTTGGAAATTCGACCTTTAAGGGGGTGAAAAGGGGGGATTTTGTTTGTATGAAAAATCTTATTCCTTGAGTTGATAAATTTGAAACTTGGCACAAATACTTACCCGCACTGGGTCCCCGTGATTTATTACGGTCCACTCCCTCTGACAGAGAGGACGCTTGTGTCCAGCAGTAAAAAACAATACAATCAAAAGTCATTTATTCAAATTAGGCTGAGAATCAGCACTTTTCGAATGTCAAAATTATATAATCCAGTCCCCCAAAACGCCAGCCCTTCACATTATAGGCTGATGATGCTTCGGCATATAATCCCATTTAATGACTATTTGAAAACGTCATTAAATGGGATTTTAAGAACTTAGATTATCTAATACTAACTTTTGCCAGCGTCTCCGCCCGCGTGGATGTCGGTTATCGCATAAAAAAGTAACCAATGACCTTCTCCATATTCCATATAATTTCATGACGATCAGTTCAGCGGTTTAGGCGTGAAAGCATGACAGACAGACAGAGTTACTTTCGCATTTATAATATTAGTAGGGATTAATTATATTAATGATAATAATTCTGTGAACCCATTTTTGTTTCGGTCGCGAATCATAATCTGTGAGCTGACCTGCAAATTGCAAAGAACGTAAGATCATTTTAACTTCGGGGGCTACCTTCGCACATCCCCATTCAGGCCTACATCCTTACACGACTTCTTTGTAGTTTCTTCCCAACTCTCACAAATCATATTATTATCAACATAAAACCTGACACTGAGCTTGCGACGGTAAGTACCCTGTTTGAAGAGTGGATTGAAAGGCGCCACGGTGTCTTCAGCTTCCGCCTGACGCAGGTCCTCACCGGAATCGGTTGTTTCGGGAGGTTCCTGTTTCGGATAATCCGGGAGGAAATGCCCAGGTTTTTCCACTGCGTAGATCACCCTGAAAACGTGGCGATCGGCAACGGCGATCTCTCGCGTCCAGCCCTGGTCCAAGCCATGGTACGGAGCGAGAGTGCATGGGTAGCCGTTACCTCCTTCTGCGAAGCAGTAATGCTCGCGCAGAGGGAGGTGTCGCACGTGAGGAAGTGGCAATATACTAGGCGTGATCAAAAAGTAAGGTGACTTTTCAAATTTCGCGGGCTGCGTCCGTTCGATCTTCGATTTTTTTTTATTGTTATGTTGGTACACTTGTCTTGAACATCCGTCAAAAGTTTCAAGTTGTTTTTTTGTTTGTTTGTGAGAGTCATTAAGGTTATAAGTGTTTTGCGTGCTCGGCGATTTTCTACTGTCGAAAAACATAGATCAAAGAGTTTGCATTATATTTTGTGTAAAAACTGAAATCAAGTGCCCTAAAACTCATTAAATGTTGACAGTGGCATACGGTGAGTCTACTTGAATTAAAAAAATGTTAACAAGTGGTAAAAACTCTTCCAAGAATGCCGAGAAGACAACAATGAAGAAACCTCGTTCTGGATGCCCCAGCATGTCATCAACTGATGAGAACGTTGAAGAAGTGAAGAAAATAGTGTTGAGGAATTGTCGAATTACCTTAGCAGAAGTTGCTGATAATATTGGCATTCGATTTGGTTCGTGTCAAGCAATTTTACCGGATGTTTTGCGCATGAGACGTGTGTCAGCGAAGTTTGTTCCAAAATTGATAAATTTTGACCGCTAGAACCGTCACATGAGCATCGCTCAAGAGCTGTTGAATGACGTTAACGACGACCAAGATTTACTCTAAAGGGTTATTTTTATTCGAATTTAGCCCCTGTGACCTTTTCTTGTTCCCGAAACTCAAGAAACGCATGAAAGGACGGCGTTTTGCAACGATTGAGGACATAAAGACCTCATCACTGGATGAGGTGAAGGCTATACCAAAAAGTGCTTACCAGAAGTGCTTTGAGGATTCAAAAAAGCGTTGGCACAAGTGTATTGTATCTGAGGGGGGTTACTTTGTAGGGGACAAAATAAATATTGATGATTAAATAAATGTTTTTTGATAAAAATAAAAAGTCACCTTACTTTTTGATCACACAGCGTATATCACGGCCTTAGTCGCCGCAGGAGACGACCAGAGGGGCAATTCTACTAATTTTAAGAACGTTCACAGTCTGATCTCAGTGTCAATCTGTCAAAAATTCCCATACATTTTTGTCAAATTTTTGAAATTCGATTGTCGCCGAGATGACACTGCGAACGTTTTTAATTAGTAGAATTGGCCTTCTGCACCCTAATTGCGTAACTTACGATTGATCATAATTGGTTTCGTCTTCACAGTTAAACAATATTCATTGCGTTATTTATGTTGTCGAACAGACACATTTTTCGAACATATGAAGCAATGGTTTAACAATCCGTTTCAAAACGATACAGATTGTGATGAATCGTGAGTTACGCAATTAGGGTGCTGGGCGTCGGGAATATCAGGCTAATTCCCGGCTACCGTAGACGCGGGCTTGCGGACAGCGAGTAATGGGTAGCTCGCTGTCCGGTAAGGACCAAGTCCGCGTAAACGGCGCGATGTGTTCCATGCGCGCCTCAAAGAGATGTCAGCACCAACTGGTGAGGTCCGCGAGGGCCGATGCATGCCAGGTGTGCGGTTTGTTCGAAAGCGATACCGTGGCACCTGGCACACAGGCAACTGAAGGAACACCGGTAGGTTTTAGTCGGTAAAAGTCTGACACGCCCTCCTACTCTAGCTATTTGATGATTTCGAACCTTCAAAAAACTGCAAATTGTAAAAAATAGGAAAACAAATAATCACATCTGCCTCATCTCCCTTCAGGCCTACATCACCACAGCACCATTCCTTTTTTCACAGTTTTCCAACACCAAAACTTCCGACCCCACAAAAAAGAAAATCAATTTTCATTTCTCCCCAATTCCGTGAAAGGTTTAGCCGTTCCAAGTGGTACATTTTCGCGACTCCCAAGCAATAACTGTCTATGTCCATCATTGTCACGTTCGCTCCAAGTTTACAAAGTGAGCGAGGTCAAGAAGTTTAAATAAACCATCTGGTTTAGTCCTTCGGTACTTACTTTAGGTTCTTTTACACCCTTCAGTTCCCGATTTGTTACAGAATATAAAACAGTAGTGAAAGTGTGTTACATTGTGGCAAAATTGTTAAAAGAACTTTAAAATAAAATGGAAGATATGTAATTTCTGACCATATGCTAGTAAGTTGGATAAATTATCTGCTTCTGCCTACTCATTTCCCAACTAAGTTTAGGTCAGCTTCCAGTCTTACCAGATGCCGCTGAATACCAGTACCTCTTTTATATGGAGCGCCTGCCTATCTGACCTCCACTAACTAGTTGCTGGGTAACACGATACCCCTTGGTAAGATTGCTTGTCAGGCTTTCGGGCTTCGGCCCGTGACGACTTTCAAAGACCTACAAATGACCTCGGAACCAACGGCTTCATGTGCTTCCCGAGGCACGGAGGATTCTTGATATGTTATGGATGAGAACCCAATCTACAAAGCGACCGCGGCAAGCGTAGCTTAACCTACCCGTGTGGCTGTTTAGCCACATAAAACCTATTTATTCTGGTGTTGAAAAAATATAGTGGTATGCCAGATAGTAATCTCGCTGTGATGATAAAAGAATAACAATCATCCACGTATATACTAAATGCAACAAGCGTATGTTTAGTAATAATCATAACGCGTAAGAAACAGGGTTTTATGATTGTTTACCTTCACTTTTGTTTATATTATTGTCGCCAGTTTCAGTCCTGTCCTCGGAAAATTCCCAAACATGCAGAAGAAAGGACTATGAAAAACCACATTGCATAACACTTAAGATGGAATTTGTAAGGGAAAATAGGATAGCTTTTTCTTAAAAAAAGGGTGTTTTTTTGTAAGCTATTAATATAAATAGAAAAAAATTGGTTGTTTGTATGTTTGTTTGTATTTTTGTTTTCTTAATTGTGGTGTCTTACGATTTCCACGCGAACGAAGCCGCGGACAGAAGCTAATATTGTATGCATATAAGTGTTGTTAGTTATGTTTATTATTTTAAGTTATCATTCGGTACGTAACGTTACGTCCATAATCCCCGCAGGTTTAGGCAGAGGTGTACTATAGTAACTCCTTGGACACAATTCATCGTGACCACGACCGCTCTGTAAAGAGCGAAGCGAAGAAGAATAAGAAGAATCCAAAGTTCTGCAGTAGTATACTTAATTACGGGATCACCTCCTGATAATTTACGATGAACGATTATTTATCTGACTGAAAGTTTCACGCAAATTCAGTAATTTATTTAAGTGTACCTACCTACTTTAGGCGTACTTTGCACTCTCTATGAACAGTAAACGAAACGGAACCATCACGATGCTGAATCGGGTAGACTTGGGTTCAGTCGCTCGGTGACGTTGAGTCGCGGATACTTCGGGTCCAGTCAGTCGGTGAGGCTGTATCGCGTATGTATTTGGCTCCAGTGCGTCGGTGATGTTTTTTTTTGGGTGGGAAATCATCATATAACTCCTCCCGCTCTGGGTGGAGCAGGAAGGCGTGTGATATTTTTACTGACAAAACCCACCCGTGTTCCCTCAGTTGCCTGTGTGCCAGGTGCCACGGTATCTCTTTCGAACAACCCGCACTCTGGCAGGCATCGGCCCTTGCGGACCCCATCAATTGATGCTGACATATCTTTGAGGCTGAGTCGCGTATACTCGGCTCCAGTCGGTCGGTGACGCTGAATCGTGTATACTAACTAGTCTTAAGTTTGCACTTGTATCGTGTGGTCACAGTTTTTTTTTTTCCATACTGTTAGAGCAGCCTATTCCATAGGTTATGTATAGCCAGTATGCAATGAAAATAACCTTCACAACGCCCCGCATTAAACGAAACATTTACAATATTTGACATACCTAATAATGATAATCTTGTTGCCGCAACGTTATCTTATCATTATGCAAGTGCAGTGTACTTACTGGTATTTATTTATTTTATAGCACTGACATTAATTTGGCCAAGGTAAGTAGGTATTCTTGTTTGGAACAACATTTGTACTATGAACCTGCTAGGAATAAATAATTCTGTATGGCAAAGTAACAAAATAATAAAATGATATGGGTATCTCTGTAGGGTTGCCAACTTTTTTTAGAAGAAATAAAGTAAGTATATTCGGGTCTATGAAAAATATTAAACAGTATTTTAGAAAATGAACAGTATTTTATTTATTTAGTATTTTAAATACATTATATTTTTAGAGTTTCTCGCACAAGTTACTAATTTACAATCTTATTTAAAAACTTCATACGCCTCATCACAATTATAACTGAAATTAAAATAAATGAGGAGCTCATTTTTTATTAAATTAATAGATGCTCTATCCTCCCGCCACTTAGCATTCATTACTGAAAAATGCTGAGGTGGCGGGAACAGAAAGTAGATATTAGATACGAGTATTTATTAAAGTTGTAAAACAAAAACAAGGTCCACGCGAAAAAAGATTATTTTCTGAGAACGCATACACTCACTCGCATGTCTGTCAGTGAGTGACAGTCTTGAATATATGACATTAACAGATTCGTTCAGAAACTCAGTGTGATTTGTTTGTGGCTGCGCTGCACTGAGCAGTGAGCACCCTCTGACTAAATAAAAACAATACATAATAATGTGTTTGCATTTTGATGCTGAAAACAGTATTTTGTATACTTTATTTTTGTTCAACAGTAAAAAGTATAATTTAGTGAAAAACAGTATAATACTGTTGAAAACAGTATAATACTGTTGAAAACAGTATGGTTGGCAACCCTATATCTCTGTC
This sequence comes from Polymixis flavicincta, assembly GCA_949987655.1. NCBI lineage: Eukaryota > Metazoa > Arthropoda > Insecta > Lepidoptera > Noctuidae > Polymixis > Polymixis flavicincta. The sequence continues at coordinate 7,850,945 of OX465187.1, forward strand.
CTACTGTAGGGCAAAGGCGTCTTTTGCATAAAGAGGAGGACGAGTATTGATTAGCACTCTTTTTCATGACGTGGCGGGAGTACCTATTTAACTTTTTATTTTGCATCACTGTCAAAATTAGAGTGATCTTTATCGTCGATACAATACCGTCAGGGAAATTAATCCTACTTTCTATTTTCCTACTAATATTATAGATGTAAAAGTTTGTATGTAGGTATAATTGTTTGGATATTTAGATGTTTGGATGTTTGTTACTCAAGAACGCAAAAACGGCTCTACGGATTTGGATGAAATTTGGCACACAGATAGTTTACAATCTGGATTAACATATGGGTTACTTTTCATCCCGGCAGTACGTTCCCGTGGGACGATTTCTGAACACCACGCGGGCGATGCCGTTGGAAAAAGTTAGTTGCTTATAAAATTTACACACTACGCCAAATTGCCGTGTTATAAACCATTTCATTTAACTGTCAAATAATGAGAACTGTTCCTTATATTATATTGAGATTGCTATTGAAATCTTTTTTTTTTTTTGTTCTGGGACATCTGTTGGGCTGCCGGGTTGCTGCTACTCACAAGTTTGTAAAAATCGCGATGGTCTTTATTTTCGTTTCAATAAGGTTGCTGTTGGGTTGCTACCGCCAGAGGTGAAACCTGTGAAAAGACTGTAGAAACTGGTACAATTAGGGATGAAAATAACTGAGTGATGAATATAATGTACTGATGAATATACTGCAACCACAATAGTATGATGGGTAGATAGTTGCCTAACAAACTCTTGAGAATGAGGAGTAAAAGAATTGATAAGAAAGAAACAAAAGTATTTATTGAAGTCGCACAGGAATATCACAAACTAAACTAAACACACTTATCTACTAATATTATAAAGAGGAAAGATTTGATTGTTTGTTTGTTTGCATTTAATAGGCTCCGAAACTACTGAACCGATTTGAAAAATTATTTCACTGTTAGGAAGCTACACTATCCCCGGATGACATAGGCTATAATTTATCCCCGTATTCCCACGGAAACGGGAACTACGCAGGTGAAACCGCGGAGCGCTGCTAGTAGAAACATAAAAAAAGTGAAATAAAAATAAAAACAGAAAGTCCTGCACGAGGAGAATTGAGTTCCTACGGATGGAAATAATTTGCGTAAAATGGATATTCAGACACATTTTTTTTTACTGACAGTTAATCCAAAAATAGTAGAGGGAGGACACGGTGAAGAAGAAGAAGATCTAGCTCTCGATAAAAAAATAGACGAGCACAACCACATGCAGTCACAAGTATTAAAACAAGAGCAAAAATGCACACAGATAAAAGGCGCAGCCCACACTATTTATAACTTAGTGAGAATTGGTCGCGCATAATGTCGCAAGAGCCATTGCAGTATCTACCTCCAGAAAAATGGTGCGAGCTCCAGAGTGCCTTCAAGAAGGCCTGGCCGAGAGGAGTCTCAGGCTACTCCGTACTGGCCATGCAGAAACAGTGGGTCGATAAAGGGATCGACTTTGATTTTAAAGTTTATTGCCCTTTCGGTGACGTGCAAAATGGAATGGTTGCTGTGAATGAAAAGGTATGGAACCCTTTTAATACTAACGATCATTCAAAACTCAACTTAAAAAGCATTAGGCTAAAGTAGACAGTTGTGTACGGTGATTGATTGTAAATTATCTATGTTAGGAGTTCAAGCAAAAAATAAATATTTTAATTTCTCTAGTCTATAGTTTTGTTTTTGTGGTTTTGTATGTTTATGAGTGGATATGAGGGAGAGGTAGGAGGTGGGAGGTCTTCTGTTACAACGTGTGTCCCTACAATGTATTTTTTAAACCTGTTGATTACGAAATAAACTTTGTTATTCTAATTTATATAATCAGTTCGTTTCGGCAAGCGTGCGAATCAGACGTGTTTTTACTAAATTAATTAGTTGTAGGTAATTTAAATTCCAAGAATCCGTGTTGTTTACGCGCTAAGCGACGCAGGTGGCCACCGGCCGGTGAATGCGCGGGCGCGCGGGGCGCGTTCGCCAGGTGTTGTTTACTTGCAATGGAGCAAAATAAATTAAACGATAATACACTGGAGGATGACAACCAAAACTTGATTGAAATGAATGAAACTGATGATTTACCGATTACCGGCCAAAAAAGAAATATGGACGAAGAATCTGATGAAGAGTGGAAGATTGTAGATAATAGAGGAAAAGGAAAAAAATCTCGTTTGAATAGTCCGGAGAAGGAAATACCGAAATTAGAAGTTACGATATCATGCAGTGATAAACTTCCGAAATCTTTTGCATTGGCTAAATTGTTAAAAGCAAATAAAATTAATGATATCCTGCACGTTAAATATCTGAGTCCATTTAGAGTTCGAATACAATTTCAAGATGAATCAAATATGAATAAGTTGTGTTTATGTGAAGAGTTTATTGCCAAGAGGTGGAGATTTACCAAAGATATGGAAGTAAGTTACTCTTACGGTGTTATAAAGGACGTTGAGTTGGAACTGAAAGAACCAGACATACTGAGCAGTTTATTCTGTCAAGATAATGTTGAGATTATCTCTGTGAAGCGACTAGATCGTCGGAACAAGGAAGGAGGCTGGTCTCCTTGTGAAGTAGTGAGAATATGTTTTAAAGGAAATGCTTTGCCTCCATATGTTTATACCGATGGTTTAAGAATCAAGGTTGAACCTTATATATATCCGGTTTCACAGTGTTCACGTTGCTGGAAACTGGGTCACAGACTTAGGACTTGTCCTTCCAATAAAATTATGTGTCCCAAGTGTGGTGGAGATCATGCAAACTGTGAAACAACATTTTTTAAATGCATAAATTGCTCAGGCAGTCATATGGCCCTATCTAAAACGTGTCCCCTATATCTAAAAGAACGTAGAATACGTGAAATCATGGCTGAATTCAATTGTTCATACAAGCGGGCCTTAACTGCGTACGTCCCACCTTCTCCTCGTGTAAATCAAAATGATCAAGCTAAACCGACAGAAGTAAATAATCCAGTTGTTTATGTTTCTTCATTTGAGAATACCCCCACATTTGCAGAAGTTGTTACGGTTGAGGCGGATGTTCACGTCGAAGAACCTGCTAGCTCTGCTAGCTTAAGCAATAAGACACCACTGAACAAGAAGAAGTTTTTGAAAAAGAAGCAAAACCTATCTGAATTTCTATTAGAATGGCAGTCAAGTTTGGCAGAGGAACCGCGATCTGACGAGGATTACGTGTACGAACTAAATGATAACAAACAAACAAAAGGTAACACTGAACACAACACAACATGCAACGAATTACTATCCCGAATTAAAGAAGTTCTTTACCTTAAAAATTGTTCATGGTATACTAAAATTAAAAATATTCTCAAATTAGGTATCGAGTGGTTCATACTGTTGGTGGTTGATAAAATATCGGAGTCTACGTTGTTGCAAATGGTTTTTAATTTTTTTAATGGATAGTGCTGAAAATGTAAAATTGAATATAATACAGTGGAATGCCCGCAGTCTTAAACCTAAGCTAGCAGCTTTTTCTCAGTTACTTAACCAAGATAAAATACACATAGCTGCTATTTCGGAAACGTGGCTAGATCCCGACAGCCATCTTAAAATAAATAACTATAACATATTTCGTCAAGATAGGCACGACTCATATGGGGGTGTGGCTATTGTTACTCATAAATCTTTAAAAGCTCAGGTAGGAAACTTAGATATGTACATACCGGGATTAGAAGTCCTTCATGTTAAAATTTTTAACTATCCCCTTTTAGAAAATGTAATAATTGTATACTGCCCACCTTCTGTTCGGACTAATCAAACGAATTGGAATAAATTATTTTCATTATTTAATAAGAAATCAATCATAATTGGTGATTTTAACGCCCACCATACGAATTGGTCCAATAAAACCGACACGAGAGGTGTTCAAATTGTAGACTCACTCGTAGATAATAGCTATGTTGTTATAAATAATGGCAGTATAACTCGCATTGAATTGGTAAACGGTACTTTGCAGGAATCTTCTCCTGATTTGTCCTTGGCTACATCTGATATCGCGCTTAATTTTAATTGGTCAGTTTTAAATGAAACTTTGGGAAGTGACCATTTGGTTATCAAATTATCTACTGAGTGTAGAATGAATAAAAGTTTTGTAGTTAAAAGAAATTATAAAAATGCCGACTGGGATTCGTATAAAACATGTCTTGAAGATATGTTTTCAAATTTAATACTCCCTGCGGACCCTCAAAAAGCTTATGATATTTTCATGGACTATATAAATCTTGTAGCAGACCTACATATCCCTCTGACTAAAATACCTCAAAATCCTGACTCAAAATTTTCCCCTAAAACATATTGGAATGCAGAAGTTTCAAAGTCAGTGGCAGTCCGGAGATTAGCTTTATCCAATTTCCGTAAAAATCCAAACCCCACAAACTTAGATATTTTACAAAATAAAATAGCTATAGCACAAAAATTAATACGACAAGCGAGGCTTAATGACTGGATTCAATTATGCTCAACAATTGATAATAATATATCAGTTTCTGAAATGTGGCGCAAGATGAAATGGATAAAGGGTTATCGGGTTCCTAGAACTATTATAGACGGTACCAAAGCAAAAAACTTAATCCGCAGTCTTACACCAGATTATGTTATGCCGAATCAACCAAAATTTACATTGCCTAATTTAAATATGGAGACTAATATCTCCATGCAGGAGTTAACTAAATGTATTAAAGCGAAGGATACATCTCCTGGGTGCGATGGTATCTCATACTCCATGATTAAAAATTTACCCAATAACGGTAAGGTCATTCTACTGTTGCTTTTTAATCAGTTCTTTTCACTTAGTTTTATTCCTAGTCAGTGGCGTGACATTGAAATAATTGCAATCCCAAAACCTGGAAGGGATCATAATCAGATTTCGTCTTTGAGGCCCATATCCTTACTATCGTGCGTGTGCAAAATCTTTCATCAAATTATTAATAGGAGGCTTGAGTGGTTTTTAGAAAAACATAGTATGTTCTCACCAAATATGGTTGGTTTTAGAAGAACCAAGGGTTGTTTCGATAGTTTAAGTTGCTTAGTTTCTCGTATTCAAAAGGGGTTCTCTGAAAGGTTGCACACTATTAGCTGTTTTATTGACATTGACAATGCCTATAATAACATTGATATTACGACCTTGTTAACAATTTTACATAAAATTAATGCAGGGTCGAAAATTTGTCAATACCTTTGGAATTTTTTGAATGAAAGAAATATTAAAATCAAAACTGAAATCGGATATATCACTAGAACTGCTGGTAAAGGTCTGGCCCAGGGCGACCCATTATCCCCACTACTCTTTAATGTGGCAACAATGAATATGTGCAAAGCTGTTGAAAAGGACATTTTTATATCCCAATATGCGGACGACTTTGTTTTATATTGTACTTCTCAATCTATTTATGAAGGTGCTAGAATATTACAAAATTCTATGAACACCATATGTGAACTTTTTCGGAACCTAGGCTTAACAATCTCTCCAAATAAAAGTAAGGTCTGTATCTTTAAAAATAATAACTATAATGAAAGGGTGACTTTAACGGTAGATGAAACAACATTAGAAAATGTACATTGCGTAAAATATTTGGGTATGTGGATTGATCGAAAATTAAGATGGACAAAACATATTAATGAAATTAGGGAGAAAGCTATGAAATTTTTAAATATTTTTAAAGTATTGACGGGGTCTAGTTGGGGTATACATCCATACTATTTGAGAATGCTATACATCTCAATCGTTCGAAGTAGATTAGACTACGCAAGTTTTCTATATGATACTAGCGCCATGAGTAATTGTGCCAAGCTGGATAAAGTACAGAATCAGTATATGCGCATTATAGGGGGTTTTATAAAAAGTACTCCTATCCATGTCATGGAATCAGAGTTACTATTGCAGCCTTTATTTGTGCGTCGTGCCTTCCTTGCTGGAAAATTCTGGCTTAAGACAAAGTCACTCAGCAACAATCCTATAATTTCGTTATTAGAAGATTTAGCAAACCATAGTCAAAATTTATATTGGAGGTGCAAAAAAACACCATTGTTAGTGACGATTCACATGCATTTAAAATCACAGCCTGTACACTCAAGCAAGCAATTAGAGATGTTTTCTTTAGATACCTGGATGAGTAATGTGGACACAAGTAGTTTTATAAGTTTCGAAATTCATAACGTCAATAAACCTAAACGTCAATATAAAAGGAAAAAGTTACTGTTCGTTTGTAGTAAATTCTTACACGAAAGATATTCAGGCTTTTACAAAATATATTCAGATGCCTCCAAGGACAAGCAGGGGATAGGCGCTGCTTTTCTAGATATACAAACAAAGGAGTTCATAAAGCTTAATGTAAATAATCTTCAAATATCTATTATGCACGCTGAGCTTATCGGTATTGCAGAATCACTGTCATACATTAAATCAATTAATAAAGATATTAATTTTGTAATTTTTACTGATGCTAAAAGTGCACTTCAACATTTAGTGCGATGTACTGAAATGGCCAGAGGTATTCCCCTGGCTTATTATATATTAAATACCTTATCCGAACTTAACACTGTAAATAAGAAAGTAATATTGCAGTGGATACCTTCCCATATTGGTCTAATTGGTAATGAATCTGTAGATAAATTGGCCAGAGAAGCGGTGGTTGATGGTATTGATTTCAATTGTTTGCCTTACTACACGAATTTAAACGGTGTTGTTAAAGAGTTTTCAACTAAATTGTGGTCTGAATATTTTGACAAAAGATCACTTACCAAAGGAATTTGGTACAGAACCATGCAACCAGCCTTGCCTCGAGTACCTTGGTTTGAAAAATGCAATATGGGAAGGTATGACATTGTGACGAGTCTTAGACTGCGCTCAGGACACATTCCATTAAATAAGTTCGGATTTCTGATGGGAAAAGTCAACTCTTCGAAGTGTACCGAATGTGATATCATAGAGGACGTATATCACATTTTGATGGAGTGTGTTCGTAACGAAGCATTTAGATATTCGGTAGTTCAAGGCGCGGTGTCCCCATTCGATGTTGGATGGTGTAACAGCATTTTGTCTTTTCCGCTTTCGGAGGATGCCAAACTACTTTATAAGCTTACTCATATAGGTATTAAGAATAGATCACCTTAAGTTAATCCACTGTATGATTTGTACATGTAGTTCATTTAAGTATTGTGATGTATATATTGTCATGTTTATTCTTACGGGGGTGACATGTTCAAATATGAACAAACCTCCATTAATAAATAAAGATTAAAAAAAAAAAAAAATTTATATAATATTTGGGTAAGTCCTACACACGGCTACATATCAAGCTATACATTTCCAGTTTACGCTGATCTCGCACTGTACGGAAATCGTATACAATGCGAGATCAGCTTATACTGGAAATGTATGGCTTGATGTGTAGCCGTGTGTACATCTAGGTTAGCATAATTGTTAGAGATACCTTCTCTAACAATTTGTTCACCCAAATTGTGTAATACCGACTTTAAATGTTAACCCGTAGTTACCAATCGAAATAATCGATGAAAGTCGGTAATCTAAAGACAATTACGATTATAAAAGGGGTATCCACCAGCTGACTGAAAGAAACTGATAATATTTTCTCTATTTAAAAACATGCACGTAGTAAATACGATTGTATATAAACTGCCATCTAGCGGTATCACAGCCAACTAATCTCAAAGATGAGTTTCTAAACAACACATAGATGGAGCTAGTGTTCGACGAACTATCTGTGGACCAAATACACACATTTTGAATGTTAAGTTCATTCATCATTTTTCGTATGCTAAATAACATAATTCAAATAGCAACACGGTGGTCCATCCGTACGTCCTTTAACTGGTTTTTCCTGGAGATATTTAGATATGTTATTTTGTCAGTTTGGATTTGTACCCAGTTGAAGGCCCCGCGTGTTGGCGGGTTAGAGGGCTCGTCCCCTGTTATAATTACATAACTGGCCAAATGTGGGTGTGTGTACCTACACACACCCACATTTGGCCAGTTACCTACCTAGGTACTTAGGTACTATAGATGCACCTCTGCATAGCCTTTCGGGGAATACAAGCTTGATGTTATTTATAATAAGTAATAGTGAAAACGTTTATCCGTGGTATGGATATTCCTTGACTAAAAACAAAATAAAACAACAACTTAATATTGTTCAACGTAGTCCTCATTAACAAGCAGTGCTGATTTTTAACAGGTTGCCATTGGACTTAAAAACTCTAATTTAGGTACAGGAGCTCATTTAAGGCGGAGATTTCTTGAAAACGCTCAAAAAGGCGGTTTTCATTGTATTTTTTTATCCGTAAATAATGTTCAAAGCAAAACAATACCTATATGATATTTTCAAGTCTTTTTTGCATACAGTGATGAAACTCAAAACATACTTAAACATATATTAATGCATCAAAAAAATCATCAAAGTCAACTCTTAATTATCTTCAAAAACAATTATTATTATTATATTAGGTCTTTACCTATGAAATTGCCGTTCTGCAGTACTGACCATTTCAAATCAAAATAATTTTTGTTTGGCTAAGAATTCTAATTTCAAATTAATTTTATTTTAAAAACATGAATTTTTTTTTCTAAAAGTAGTCATTTCTTTATTGATTAGTGTTACATTTTCATCGCATTTCAATCTTTTTCGTCATCATGGATACGTTAAAAATTCGAGTAATTATGGAATATGAGTACCGTCGTGGCAGCAACGCGGCACAAGCGGCACGCAACATCAACGACGTTTACGGAGCTAACACTACAAACCAACGCACCACCTGTTATTGGTTTGCTCGCTTCCGTTCTGGAAATTTCGACCTGAAAAATGAACCTCGCGGTCGTCCGAAGACTTTGGTCGACAATGACGAATTAAAGGCGATTGTGGAAGCTGATGATACACAATCTACGGCTAAATTAGCAGCAGCTTTCGACGTTAGCGTCAAAAAAATATTGGTCCATTTGCGTCAAATTGGCAAGGTAAAAAAGCTTGACAAATGGGTGCCCCACGAACTCAATGATCGCCAGCGCGAAGTACGCGTCGAGACGTGCCTTGCACTGCTCAACAGACACACAAATGAAGGAATTTTGAACCGCATTGTTACCTGCGATGAAAAATGGATTCTGTTTGATAACCGTAAGCGCTCAGCAAGTTGGTTGGATCCTGGTTCAGCACCTAAACAATGCCCTAAACGAAAACTTACCCCTAGAAAAGTGATGGTCACTGTTTGGTGGTCTAGCGCCGGTGTGATTCATCACAGCTTCTTACCAAACGGGGTGAGCATTACTGCAGATGTGTACTGTGAAGAACTGAACACAATGATGGAGAAGCTGGCGCATCTCCAACCAGCATTGGTCAATCGCTCGTCTCCGCTGCTCCTGCACGACAACGCGCGACCTCATACTGCACAGCAGACGGTCTCCAAGTTGCAAGAACTGGGGTTGGAAGCTCTCCGTCATCCGCCCTACTCACCAGACCTTGCGCCTACAGACTACTACTTTTTCCAGAATTTGGATAACTTCTTGGCGGGAAAAAAATGTAATACCCGAGAGGCAGTACAAAATGCCTTTGAAGAATTTGTTGCCTCCCGTCCAGCTGATTTCTTTAAGAAGGGCATCAATAAACTGCCACTGCGATGGCAAAGATGCATTGATTGCATGGGTGATTACTTCGATTAATACAAATAAAAAATTCATGAAAAAAATTCGTTTAAATTTTTTCATACAAAACGGCAATTTCATAGGTAAAGACCTATTATTTAAAAATAAACCATAAAATTCCAAACGCCAAACTGCATCCAGTGATGGATTATAGTATTATCATATAAGTAGTTAAAATCTAATTTTCTACGTTTTTATTTTCATTTTTGCGACAATGCTTGCTCATTTATTATTCGAATTTATTACAACAGATTTTAACCCGTATCGGATTGCAGTAGGAACTATTATCGCTCATAACGACAATACGACGAGTACATTCAATATTACCGGAGCCTTATGTCAAGACTCGCGTTCCTATTGGAGAAATGTCTATATTCGATAGACGATGACATATATCCACGTTTTAAAATTTGATATTAGTTAATATGAGACTGGGTAATATTAGTATGTAATAGTTGTAATGATATTGAATTTTTAATTGTCTTGAATTTTTTAATTTATGATATTGAATTTATTGTATTATCAATATGTTAGTTTATAGGTAATTTGAATGAGCTTGTTTTTAACCCCCGACGCAAAAACGACGGGGGTTAAAAAAATAAGTTTGACGTGTCTGTGTGTGTGTGTCTGTCTGAGGCAACGTAGCTCCCGAACGGATGAAACGATTTTGATTTAGTTTTTTTTTTGTTTGAAAGGTGTATTAGTCGGGAGTGTTCTTAGATATGTTTCATCAAAATCGGTTCAGCCGTTTGAAGATTATCAGCTCTTTTCTGGTTGAAAAAGGGATTTTCGCCTCTTCCATGGATCTGATCAACTCAAAATTTGGGATTCTATTACTTCAATAATATTAGACGAAAAAAAAACCTTGAACTGATGCTGGAGCAACACCTGGAATTTCCAGGAAACCCAAGTTATTCACCAACAAACAGCAGAAGTATCGTGTTTGGGCTCATTGAAAAGGTCGCAATGAATAGATTATAGATAAATGGTGATTTAAGGGAGACATTAAGTTTAAAAAGCAAGAAATAAAAATTAAATGTAAAATTTAAAAACCCCCGACCCAAACAAAAATTCTAAAAAGTAAAAAATAATATTTATAGGCCTTTTAATTAGAACGTAATATTTTGATCAGGGCATTGTCAAGTCGGGGGACGGCTAGGCCTCTGTTTGGCGTTTTCATTGATCGTCCCCCGACTTGACAATGCTCTGATCAAAATATTACGTTCTAAAGGCCTGTATATATTATTTTTTACTTTTTAGAATTTTTGTTTGGGTCGGGGGTTTTTTTTATTGATTATGTATGTTTTCAAACACTATGTGAATTGTTGCTGAAATAAATTGATGGCTGATGCTTACATGTACCTCCTTTTCTGTTTCAGAATGCTTTTTACGAAGTGATCATTCAATGCCCGAGCGATGACGTCACAAACCTCGGTATTGCATTGAAGAAAACAAAAATAATTGACTGGAAACGATCAATAATTATTCCATTTGTCCCGTACAACATAATTGAATTAATTAAGACAATTTTACAAGATATTCATGTGGAGATAGAGCTGATATTACCTTCAGTATCTTTTATATTGGACACGAAAACACCCTACCAAAATGTTAAGTAAGTTTATTTACGAACATGCATTGGCAGCATGCATGCAGGGCTTGCAGCTAAGAAATAACAGGCACACAGGTCGATCAATTAGGTTAAGCCCCTCCACCCTCTCAAGAAACCACCCTGCCCCGGATAGCACGTAAAGCCCCGGCTGTCATTTGTGGATCTTGGTAGTTGTTACGGGTCGTCAGTAGCCCGAAAATCTGACAACGATCTTACGTCAGATAAGCAGTCGCTCCACGTTAAATACTAGTATTTATTTGCACCCGGTTAGACTAGAAGCCGACCCCAACATAATGAGTGTTTTCTTGAATATTCAAGCCACCAGTTAGCGCCACTTTGACAAGAGGTCTTCCTGTTCGACAATGAACTTAAAATATTTGATGTCATTCGTTTCATTCATTCGTTCACCATTCAGTCTGTAGGCGCTTTGACACTTGACAGATGCCCGGACCTGATGTCTCAGTGCTGCCAGAAAACCCTCATTGAGAAAAGACACATGATTTACGAACATGCAGGACACGTTTACCCGAGGTGGTGGGCAGATACTATAGTTGGCGCATTGACTAAGCAATCAGTTTTAAGCTTTGGGTAGAAGGACTAATTCCAAATGTCCGGGCAAAAATATTAATAGTTTTCAACATTTCAAAATATTTAAATAACAGCATACTAGTCAACCCGCCTGCCAAGCGTGGCGATTATGGCAAGCCCCCCCCCCCCATATTGAGGGAACCCTATGTCCAGCAGTGGACGTCCTCCGGCTTTTTTTTTCCCTTGTCCTAGGGTTCATCAATAGGATGGACCCTAATCCTTTTACAATCTAGCCCTATAGATAGACTAATAAGTAATTTAATTATAACCTAAACTATTAAATTGTCTTTACTAAGAATGTGTCCAATAGCACTTTTCTTATTGTCTCTATTAAGGCGAATACACTTCGTTCTTGTGTTTGTTTGCACTTTTGCACTTTACACTATTCACTAACACTAAACACTAACTCGAACGGTTTTGTTCTTTTTAGTCTTCTAATTTTGTTTGTCTTCCGGCTGAAATGATGATGATGATGATGATGATGATGATACTAGCAGTCGTTCTTTGCCAGTTGAATGCAAAGGTTTTTTTTTTTTGGGTGGGAAATCATCAAATAACTTGTCTCGCTCTGGGTGGAGCGGGAGGGCGTGTCAGACTTTTACTGACTAAAACCCACCCGTGTTCCTTCAGTAGCCCGTATGCCAGGGGCTGTAGTATCTCTTTCGAACAAACCCGCACCCCTGGCAGGCATCGGTCCTTTCGGGCCCCATCATTTTTTGTGCTGACATCTCTTTGAGGCGCGCGTGGAACACACAGAACGCGTCGTCGACTTGGTCTTGGTCCTTACCGGACAGCGAGCTACCCATTACTCGCCGTCCGCAAGCTCATGCCTATGGTGGCCGGAAATCGGCCTGGGATTCCCGACGCCCAGGGCGTCTCCGTATCCTGCAGCGGCTAGGGTTAGGTATAACTTGGCAATAATGACGTTGTGTGTCAATTTGATAGACAATTAGCCAGTTGGTCCCGGCTGTCATACGTCGATCTTTGACAGTCATTACGGGTCGTCAAAAGCAGGAAATTCTGACAACCCTTCTTACCGGGTATCGTATTACCCAGTTACTGGGTTATTGAGATCAGATAGGCAGTCGCTCCAAGTAAAATACTGGTATTATACGCACCCTAACATAGTTGGTAAAAGGCTAGGCAGGTATTTTATTGTTATTTTATGACTCGAACGTCTCTTATGTCATTTTATGATCGTATTACGTAGACATCTTCATAAGTCACTGTTATACAGAATCACCATATGTAAAGCATATGCTTATATATGTAAATAACATGTTTGGATAGAGTTATGGCCGTATTATGCGGCTTAAGATATCTAATGGCCGATATGGCTGCCCAATTCTTTTTTTAGAACTGTTAAGCTACTGTCGAAATTGCATTGTCCTACTTTGTGAGAAGTTGTTATCTGTTATCGTTTTGTCAATGCAAACGTTTTTGTTTTGAGTGGCACAATGGTATCTGCCGCGACTTTGGGTCAATTCTCACCGAGACGCGACGCTGCGCGCTCTTTTTAAGATAGCAACAGATTATCTAACTTATTTACAACACGAAAAGGTATAATTTCACTTCGAGCGCGAAAGCGTCTCGAAGAACGCTGAGATGCACCGTGTTGTGCAGTCCGTATACCATTACGAGTAAGTGAAGTAAATACGATCTATTTTGTATCGTGATTTTAAAAAATGCGCGCAGCGTTCCGTTTCGGTGTGAACTGACCCTTATAAGTTCCACGCGCGCCTCAAAGAGATGTCAGCACAAACAGTGATGGGACCCGCAAGGGTCGATGCCTACCAGGGGTGCGGGTTTGTTCGAAAGAGACACCACAGCCCCTGGCTTAAGGGCTACTGAAGGAACACGGGTGGGTTTTAGTCAGTAAAAGTCTGACACGCCCTCCTGCTCCACCCAGAGCGGGAGAAGTTATTTGATGATTTCCCAACCAAAAAAAAAAAAAAAACCCTTATAAGTTGCTTGGTGTATTAAACTTCTTCACCACTGGACTCACAACGCTGAAGGAAAACATCGTGAAGAAACCGGCATGTCCTAGAACCAGAAGTTCGAAGCCTTGGCACATCCACCAATCCGCAACGAGCCCGTGTGGCGGATTAGGTACGGTCCACTCCCTCTCACAGAGAAGAGGCCTGTGTCCCAGCAGTGGGAACATTATAGGCTGATTATGATGATACGTTTTTGTTCAGGACCTCAAGTCTGCTATTACAATAGTGTCAGAATGGTCTATCATTGATTTCATAATTGTTGATTTTGACAGGTTTGGTAATCTACTAATACTCGTATAATGGCGTCATAATGACTTTCCAATGGTCAGCCACTGACACTCCATTGAAAGAAATTTCATTTATTGGTACCAGGTTTCATGATGCTGGTTTGGTAATATTATTCTAAAAGAGTAGGTACCTACTTGTACCACTTAAATATCTGGCCTAGGAACTGTTGATGTGGTGATGCTTGGATGAGTCCTGTAGAAATTTCAGGCAAAAAACAACTATAACTGGAAATACGCCTCCAAGTCGTTGCAGCTATTATGCTTACGTCGAATAGGTTGTCAGTCCACCACGTGTGGAGGCCGGGACCCACCCATTTTGCGCCTTCTGTAATTAATAAACTCTTTTATTCCACAAAGCAAGTCAATCAATCAATCATTTTATTTGCAACGAACGTAGGTTACATTAAAATATAGGTGGAGTAGATAAGAGTGAGCCATGTACATTCTGCCTGCAAAAATTATTTAAAAAAAGAATGTTGAGAAGGTACAAATTAAAATGTCACAGTTAGAATTATTACAATTAAATACATACATTTATTATTTTTGAAAAATGTGAAATCAAAATGTTACTATGTAATAAAATTAAAAATAAATGTAAATTAGGTCCATATTTTCAAGATAAAATTAATTATATTTATTTAACACATTGCTGATTAACAAGTTTTGTCCATTACAAAATCATTAATCGAATAATATCATTTTTCTACTAGTATGGCCACTCATTTATTTTTATAGTTTTTAATTATTGTATCATTTTTCATTATATCTGGTAGTTTATTCAAATTAACTTTGTTTCTTTACAGCCTACCACAAGACATTGCCTTCAAGCTTTTAACAAACAAATACATAGACATTATCGACTCCACCTGGCCGCATCGCTACCCTTCATCATCTACGTACTTCGAACTCCTCATAGACAACAAGTATGGCTACGGCCTCTTCCTCAACAATACTTTAATCTGCTGGCTCCTTATCAACGAATCAGGGAACTTATTACATATGTACACAGTCAAGGTCAGTCAATATTTATTTTATGTTTTTGTTTTTTAAACAATGAATAGGTACCTAGGTACATAAAACTGTGAATGTGAGGACTACATGGCACATTTTTTTTTTCAGTTACTTATGAGGAATAGGCTATTTTCCAATTTATTCAAAACTATTCTAATTTTAAGATTGGGACGATATATTTAACAGTCAATCAAATCAAATCAAATCAAATCAAAATATTTTTATTTCATATAAACCTGCATGGGCACTTATGAAACGTCAGAAGCTAGGTGCACGTGCAGTAAAAGAAATAAATTGTATTATATCCATTTTCTAAATTAAAAACTATTTAAATCAAATTTATTTTTTGCGATCGCAAGTGACGTCAACTTTGTGTAAACTAAAGTAGTAAGTAAATAAGCAAGTAAACGTCGAGTTTATAATTAACAAGATTTTAATGGATAGAAAGTGATATTACTGGTCTGCAGTGCCTTTGTGCGCAAATACTTCAAAACTGCGCCTAACTAAGTATTTGTACCGGTGCCGTTGACACAAAGCTAACGTCACGATGTCATGTGATAAAAAGTCATCTTAAGGAGCGTTTTGGCGGTAAATTCAAAACAGCAATTTTTTTTAATCCTTTTTAATCGAGAAAATGGATATAAAATAAATTTATTTTTATTATTCCAATAATAATCCCAATCTTCAAATTAAAATAGTTTTTATTATATTGGAAAATACCCTATTGTTAGTTTGAGTTCCTTCTGTGGCCCTCCCAATTTGCTTGCTTGCATTGTTCGTTGACTCATTGAGCTCCTAAAATGCTGAATTCTTGCACTGACTGGAAAATCCACTCAATAATATGTGCGGGTCTTTCCTTAAAATACCATCTCAGAAACTTATCTGCACGGTCCTCATATAGCCTTACCGAGATTAGGTATGTCTGGACTTTAAAAGAGAGCTCTTAATTTGTTTAAGTCTTTCTTCTCGGAATAGTCGGATAGGAACCACCGACCTCATCTAGTTTTTTTTTTTACAATTCTTTTCTCATTCATTTTAAACGTACGAAGCTGCTGGGAATCTCCCTGTAGTACCTTTAGACTCAACTTAAATTGAGTTTTCGAATTCTGTAATCGTGACAATCGAGCGCCTGACAGTTATTGACTGAGTAACATCACTAGAGTCAAACTGACAAGCAACCAAAAAGTTGTCAAAGCATTTATTTCAAATAGGCACGGCACATTTAGGGTACTTTTGAACGTCAACATCGTGCATAATAATAGATTGGGGTTAACATTTACATTAAAATAGAATTGATTCTAGTCGCCCCTTCCAACAAATATTTTCGTATGGAGAAGAATGGGCAAGAAACTCCACTTAAGTTTTATAACCCATTTTTTACTAAAATAAATATCTTTCCAGGAACATAGGCAGAAAGGATATGCAGAGCTGCTTCTGAAATTGGTAGCTAACGTTTTGATAGAAGATGGTAAGATAGTGTCTGCTTACTGTTTGAAAGATAATTATAACGCTTGTAAGTTGTATAAGAAAGCTGGGTTTGTTCAAGTTGAAGATGTAGCCTGGTGCTTTTTGCGTAGTACAATAAATTGAATGTTTGAAGGAAGTATTGTTTTTATTTGGATCTTGACACTTGGGCCAGGTATGTAGTAAAAAGGGCGGTAGTAACATCGACGTGCAACCGGTTACCATTGATTCAATAAGTTGATAAGATTCTGAACCTTGCTGCGTTGGAATTTTTGTCAGTTATTTCGGTGAAGGAAAACATCGTGAGGAAACCGGCATGTCCTAGAACCAAAAAAAAAATAGAAGACATATGACATCTACCAACACGCACTGGACCCGCGTGGTGGATTATCGCCCATTCCCTCTCACAGAGAGGAGGCCTGTGTCCCAGCAATGGGAATATTTTAGGCTGATTATGGCATGATGATGAAAAATCCGTGTTTTTTATCGTCGTAAAAATTCAACGATATGGAGGGGTCTAGAATCACGTGCTGTAATTAATGGTTTCAGTTTTCTCGTCCCTGCTACTCTGTACATAGTTATAACCGTCACAATGTCCCGTGAAGGGCTTTACAATTTTAGATGTTCCAGTACCTACCACTTAATTTTCTTGTTTCCCTGCAACGTTAAGACCACAAATTAAGGCTCAGTTCTTGACTGACAAAACTGCCATTCATTGTACAATTGAAATTAACTGTTAGCCTTTTCGACATAAGGATGAAGTTTAAAAAACCACAATTATCACCGGGTCGTTCAAATAAAAGAATTATTTTAATATTTAAAAAAATAATCTTATAGTCGGTTTCGTGTTTTTATAAGAAGACACATTCTGTTATTTTCTTATTAAGAAATAGTTGTCTCCTATATACTCATAAAACAACATTCATAAAGGCTGTAGGAACCTACTTATGTAGCTTTTGCGTAGCCTGCGCGGGAATTGCGTTACACACTAACAGTAGCAATGGCTTTTAATTTGACAGTTCAATAACATTCATTTCGTTGTTTACGTTGTTTATCAGACAACTACCTTCTGCCCGCGACTTCATACGCGTGGAACTACAATCTATTAAAATAATAATTTTTTTATGAAACTTTCCTGTCTACGTTTATTGTTTTGGTCTCAGTAGCCAATATATACGGTGAGTCAGCTTTGGTGACTGGTGACAAGCATCTCGTCCTGAGGTCTACCCGCAGCCTTCAGTAGCAATTTCCCATTTCTTACGTAATAGTTTTTTTTTTTTGTGAATTAATGAATGCCTGTCTTCCTGCATATACTACCTAATTGCACAACACTGATACACTGACTGATGTATTCTTATAGATTATTCATGGCTAATCAAATGTAACAGTACATTAAAACACAAACACGGGATTGTAGACGATCCGTTGACGTTGTGCGGTAGACTAACAGTGTCTTAACCATAGATATTTATTTTATTAAAACCATAGATGACAGTAGAGGAACTTCATGTTTCTCTGTGTACGTTCTACAAATTCAATATTCGATAAGAGTTCTGAAGGCCAATTCTTGTAACACAATCTAGTCGCAGTGTCATCTCGGCGACAAGAAAATGTCAAAAACTTGTCAAAAATGTATGGAAACTTGAGGTATTTTTGACAGATTGCGACTGAGATCAGACTGTGAATGTTCTTAAAATTACCAGAAGTGCCCCTCTGGTTCCGCTACCAGATCCGTTCAGTCTGTGGGATGAATTTAAAAAAATACCTTTCGGAAGTTGAAAGGCAGGTAAAAAGCGGAGTAGCGGAGAAAAAATTATGATTCCATCTTTAACATTTACCTAGATAAGTTTATGCCACGTTTTCTAAACCAAACGAATAAGATCTTTCATACAAACAATATCCCCCTTTTCATCCTCAACGGGGTTAATTTCCCCCCCGAGTGGGTTCCCGCATTGTCGTTGCGGGGGGGCTTAGTAACCGTGGTCTCCCACCCACGGTGAAGCCAAGAGGAACCCAACGGTGGGGCCGCTCGTCAGGGCTTTTGCCTTCAAGCCATTGACGTAGCGGCCAAAAAGTAGGTTGCGGTGAGGTGCACCGCAACTGAGGTGGGCCGCGATGTCGAATGGGAGGCATCGCGGCTGAGGGTTACGGGCTGCGGTAGAGGAGGAGTGCCGGTGCGTCTGAGCAGCACTCTTCCCTTCCGTGGCCTGGACGGGGCCGCCACCGTTTGATGGCGGACGCGGTGGGGCCGCAGGAGAAGAGGAGTGTCGGTATAGCGTCAGCCGCTCTCCCTATCCTCTGCGGCCGAAAAGTGGTAGACGGGACGGCGCGTTGTGTTCCACACGCGCGCCGTCAAAGATGTCAGCAACCACTGGTGGGGTCCGCAAGGGCCGATGCCTGCCAGGGGTGCGGGTTTGTTCGAAAGAGATACCACGGCCCCTGGCATACGGGCTACTGAGGGAACACGGGTGGGTTTTAGTCAGTAAAAGTCTGACACGCCCTCCTGCTCTACTCAGCAGGAGAAGTCATTTGATGATTTCCCACTCAAAAAAAAAAAAAAAACGGGGTTAATTTTTTAAGTCTTGTTTCTTTTACATTATTGGACTTAAAGGTTATTTATTCCAATTTTCGAGTTAGTGAAGACACGCAGTAAAATCATCCCTTGTAAAATTAACTACCCTTTTTTACCCCTTTTAGGGGTAGATTTTAGAAAAACCCAGATTATTCTTTATTTTTGGTTTTAGGTATAAATACTGAGTTTAGAGTTAATCAGATCGCGCGTTAAAATTCTTCCTTACAAACTTTGACGTCCCTCAATCCCCCTTTAGGGCATAGTTTAGGAAAACAATAAATGACCAACTTTATAATTTATTTAGAAAAGTATTTCTGCAAAGTTTCAAGTTTATTAATTCAAGGAAGATTTTTCATACTCGTACAACCAAAATCCCCTCTTTTCCCCCCCTTAAAGGTCGAATTTCCAAAAACCCCATCTTAGTGCTCCCCTACATTATAAAAGGAAGCCGTTTGCAAAATTACACGATCCTAGTTCTAATAGTTCCGGCTGTGCGTTGATATGTCAGTCAGTCAGTCAGTTTCTCCTTTTATGTATTTAGATTTTTTCGGACGTATGCAGCAATGGATTTCCTTCAAAATCGGTCACATTGTGGTTGATCATGTGTTACCACAATATAAGACTAAAGGCTCAACGGTACAGTAGCCGATCGTGCATTAATAAACTCATAGATGAATGAGAAACTTTTTCTAAAACTCGTTGTTTACGGTCGGGTTCTCTAATAGTTTCACGACCATAATCCTGTAAAGTGGACCGTACCTAATCGAGGGCAGGCCACAAATGTCCACGACTAAATAGAGGTCCTCCCTATAGACCACAATGAACAATTTCAGGAAAATACGCCTATAATAACTTGGTCGGCAAGCAGTTTGAAGACCACAGTATGATAACTTTGGGATGGAGGTAAATTATAAATATAGAGTTGTTAATCCCTTTAGTTTGGTAGGTTTTTACGTAGAAATGAGTAAAGAGTATGTTGACTTGACAGAGAAGCATTCGCGATCTTTTAAATCAAAATTAAAAGTCATTTATTAAAACTAGGTTGGTGTCAGCACTTTATGAACGTCAAAATTGCATAAAATAGTCCTCCAAAATGCGCTCGCCCTTCACCACTTCCTGGTGCTTTAGCTCGGAAGAAGAAATAGCGCAACACGTTTCGTTTACGTCTTATAGCCACATCTAACCATTTCTTTCTTCAATCTAATGATAATAACAACTAATAACAAGTGCCTCATTGGTCAAGTGGTCGCAAGCGCTACCACTGAGCATGAGGTCTGGGATTCTATTCCCAGGTTGAACCAGGTTGGTTATTGGGTATTTCTGTCAGAACTTTCGCAGTACCAGCCCGGATCAGGATTTGTCCCCATCATATTACATCATCATAGCAGCCGAAAGACGCCCACTGCTGGACATAAGCCTCCCCCAAAAAGGGGTTTTTTCCACAATCGCCACGGTTGGCAGGCGGGTTGGCGATCGCAGTATGATGGTCAAATGCATAGAGAACGCTGCTGCCCATTCTCTAGTGATTTGAGATTCGTGCCCGCTTAATGGCAATAGGCCCTATTACATGGGACTTATACATAACTGGCGTATGTGGGTGGACGTGGTGGTGTGGGTAGGTACATGTGTCTAACCCTCCATCACCTTTATCTAGACTGATAAGATACGATACTTAAGCAATCGCGGTGAAGGTACAGTGTATAATTAGTATTTTGTGATGTTTCTGATTATTTTGTTTTGATACAACTATTTTTATATATTTAAAGCCTTGATTATTCCCAGTTTTTTTTTTTTAATAATATAAGTGATTGAATTAATTAAGGACCCCTCGACGGGTCCTTAATCCTTCAGTAATGCCTGGTTTTAGCTTTCACGCGCCATGATTTGCGAACCAAATCCACTATATCGTCGTGCCAACGTTCCGCTGGTCAGCCTCTTTTTCGTTTTCCGTGGGCCTTTCCAAGCGGTTTTTCTAAGGATCCGTCTGTAGTATCCTGAAAGCGCTAGATGGCCAGCCTTTTGCCCCTACAATGCTTGAAAGTGTTTAAGTTGAAGTGTATGTGTTTTCTTTTTTTTTTTGGTTTTGGCTTCGCACGGTTGGTGCATTTAGCCAGTGTCAAGTAATTTTACTTTACAATCAAATAAGTGGCCCGACATCAGACACGAAGTTACAAAAAACTCATAGTCAGTCAAGTCAAAGTTATTGTAAAGCGGTAGTAACTTTACAACAACTATTTTTGGGGGAAACGCGAAAAGTCCACGTTAGTCACTTAATTTCACCTTCACTACACTTGTGCACTCACACGTAACTAAATTGAATAATTCACTACCAAAATTATACAATTTAATTCGCTATTTCACTACATGTTCCAACGCGATCCCGCCAAAAACTCTTGTGTTTTCTGTCTTATTGCTGGTTTTCATTTGTTTGTCTCAAGCCTGATGTTTAGAAAGCTTTTGTTTTGTTCCATAATTAAAAACCAAGTAGGTACAGACAATTTCACATCAATATAAGATTACGGTACAGTCCTTACTCAACCCACAGAAAACCAAATGCACCTATAAAGCTTATTACGTCACAATACCATCAGCTTCATCCCACTTTCTAAGTCGCTCATATACCTAAATACCTATGCATAATTAAAGACACCTTTTGCCCTAATACCGGTATCAATTACGTCATCAAAATTTACGACAGTGTCAGCAAATTGTGTCACCGTAGACGAGAAAATCAAGAGATGTGAGATTTATCAGTAAATCAATTAGCATTTATTTACATAATACACGTGATGGGATGTTTGTTTTAGGAAACGTTAATTAGTAGGAAATGTTTGTAATAATAATATTTATTTTGCACGCACTGAAAATATTTTGATATTATCTACTTGATATACCGGGAAGGTTTTCAATGAGCTGGAAACGTCGATATGGCAATAATTTGAAGCATAAATTTGTGAAATAAACACCTTCTTACCTGACGAGGTTCCAATCAGGAATCAGTTTGTCCTACTTAATATTATAAATGTGTACGTACCTATGTATGTTTAGATGTCTGGATGTTTGTTATGCAATCACGCAAAAATATCTGAATATATTTTATCCCAGTTGTACGTTACCGTGGGATTTTTTTTAACACCCACGTGGACAAAGTTGCTGGCAAAATCTAGTAGCCCATAAATTGAAAATTTTAATTGAAACAGTTTTTTTTTTCACAAAAAAAAAGTCTCGTATAGGCGATGCTTATTGCTGCTCTCTTTCTGTTTTTAATCAAACTCAAACCATTTATTTCAAATGAACCAATTACCAAAATTTTGAATTGGCAAGGGTCAGTCAGAAAGATGAAGGTAGTTGCGCATTCCAAAGCGTAATAGGTTCATATGAAGAAGAACAAGTAAGAAACTCGACAGACACTGTTTAATCGAAATAATTGAACTACATTGTGGCATGTACAGACGCCAGCACATCAAGCTACTCCAATCTGTCAAATTTATTTAATAGATTTTCAACTTTATACCGTAAGCATAAGGTTCATGTTCAATTGGGAAAATTTGACAGTTTGGGGTAGGTTGACCTGCTGGCGTCTGTACCTACATCTGCGAGACTATTTTTTTTTTTAAGTTATGAGATTCTTGACCTGCCGATCTATTTCTTTTGCTTTCTCTGTTAGTTTTTATCGCCTAAATGGGCTGGCAATTAGTGTAATTATGCGGGCTACCCAAATGTCCATACTTTGGTATTTTTCGTCGAATCGTTGAGCTCCTTAAGTTGACCTGCACGATTACTAACAAGAGCCTGCACTGACTGCAATGGACAGGTCCACTCAATCTGTGTGGTTCTTTCCTCAAAAGAGCATTCCAGACACCAATCTACATAGTCTTCACATGATCTGACTGAGATTATGTCTGGACTTTAAAATAGGCTGTGACCCCTGAGCTTGTTTCGGGCTTTCTTCTCAGAGTAGTCAGATAGGAAACGCCGACCTCATCTAGTAGAAAACATGATTGACGTGTAAAAGTATTTGTACAAACCTCAGTAGTTGCAGAAGTAAAATTATTTATTCTGTAAACGTTTCACTATGGAAACTCAGGTGAAGTGAGCTTGAAGTGAATTGTCAATAGTGTCATTTATTTATTTAAAAACACAACTTTTTGTCCTTATAATTAAACAAGGCACACTATTAGATCTCTGGGATATGTCTTAGCATGCCATGGTCTGCAATTACTCAACGCGCTACTGTGAAATTGAGGTAAAATGGAGTTGTAATATTCTTTGAGCTTGTCTTTTACGTTTTTCCTGTTCATTGAGTCGCGAATGTCTTTATTTGGTTTAGTAAGACGGATATTGTAAAAGATGTAATGCGCCTACCATAAAACCAGCCAATCAATCTCACCGTGGAAACTTGGGTGAAGTGGGTCAACAGTGCCAATCCCTAATCACTTCAGCTACGTTTTTCACGGTGATATTTTTGCAGAATAGACCGGCAGGTAGAATGATAGCTCACTTCACCTCCTTTTGCACTGTGGAAATTTACAGAATACCCCGGCTGAACGATTTCGTAAGACCGGCGGCAAACGGTCTCAAATTCAGCAGTCCGCTAACTTTATAATGTGTGAAGACAAATGTCTTGTCAGTGTTGTGTGACCTAATAATTCTATTATTATCAATAGAACGTGTTTTTATTTTGTTTCTATAATTTATTGGTGTCGGTTACCATTCTATTATTTTTTTCTATTCATTAATGAAAACATATAATTTCTAAAATTATCTTGAACGCCTGCAAATACATTTTAAATTGAAGTTGCTTCTGTCTGTTTGGCCGCGTTGTTCTATTCAACTACACACTGAATTTCGATGCGGTTTTCAACATCATTAAACTAATCATTATCATATCATAGTACAAATACCTGTTATAATATTATAGCATAGTATGACGATTTATCATATCATAGGTTTAGTTAGTTTTATACCATAAACTTTTCGGAATATATTTTCGGTTTTAACGACTTGACAACACGTGAAGATGCGGCGCAGGGTTGGGTCGCTAGTTACTGATATATCTGAAACATCGAGAGGAAACCTCGATTAATTATATAAATAGACAAACTACCAACACCCAGTGACCAAGGTAGGTAATTACCAATGCTCCTGCCTTCTCGGTATGAGAAGACACTTTAACCTTGCAGCAGGCTTAGCCCGAGAACCGTAGACAAGCGTTTTGTCGTCGAAAGAGTAGACAAAAATGACGTTTTCGTATAGACAGTTGATAGTTTTTCACCGAGAAATGTACATTCTACAGTAGAGTAGAAATAGAAAGCGTCATGCTAAGCCTGGTTTTTTAGGGTTCCGTAGCCAAATGGCAAAAAACGAAACCTTTAAGGATTCGTCATGTCTGTCTGTCTGTCCGTCCGTATGTCACAGCGAGTTTTTTTTTGAAACTATATGAACAATGATGTTGAAACTTGGTAAGTAGATGTATTCTGTAAACCGCATTAAGATTTTCACTCAAAAATAGAAAAAAAAACAATACATTTTGGGGGTTCCCCATACTTAGAACTGAAACTCAAAAAAAAACATCAAATCCATACGTGTGGGGTATCTATGGATAGGTCTTCAAAAATGATAATATGATAATTGAGGTTTCTAATATCATTTTATTTCTAAACTTAATAGTTTGCGCGAGAGACACTTACAAAGTGGTAAAATGTGTCCCCACCCCCCTCCCCTGTAACTTCTAAAATAAGAGAATGATAAAACTAAAAAAAAATATGATGTACATTACCATGTAAACTTCCACCGAAAATTGGTTTGAACTAGATCTAGTAAGTAGTTTTTTTGTAATACGTCATAAATCGTGTTATGTTACTTGCTGCTACGGAACCCTCCATGGGCGAGTCTGACTCGCACTTGGCCGCTTATTTTTTTTTTCTTTGTCTGCTCTTGGGAAGTACCTAATGGTTTTTTCTCCTACGTATAGATTCTATGCAGCTGTCACACAATTAACAATATCTTATCCTACTGGTCTACTTCATCCGACTAATATTATAAAATAAATGTGAAAGATTGGATATTTGAATAACCCATAAACGGCTGAACGCATTCGGATGAAATTTGGCATACCTACAGATAGTTTGCAACCTGGATTACTAACACAGGATATTTTTTTTATCCTGGTGGTACGTTTCCGTGGGATAATTTTCGAGCTCCACTCGAGCGAAGCCGCAGGCAAATGCTAGTAGCTACCTTTAATATCCATTTCATTTCATATCAAACTCCCAGACTTAGCAGAAACGACTACCTATCATGAAATACTAACTCTAGGAAGAAAACTACACCCAAGGGAGTTCTGTGAGCTGTTCGCTGTAGTGCTAAAATGTAGTTGAGATCCTCCAGGAGTTTATCGAAATTATTTCTGCCGTCAAGCAATGAATTTAAAAGTAACAAAATTCATGGACTTTCGAATTCATAAACCGTCTTTCCTGAAGTACCAAAGTATTGCTATAAGAAATTTTATATGATTTTCTTCGGAAAAAAAATACTGTCTTGGTCTAGCCGGCTCGTTGGTTTAGCTGGTAGCTGGTCAACTGCTGAGTGTAAGGTCCAGAGTTAGATACCGAGGCCAGGCAGTGTTTTAGTAAAATTCAAACGCTCTTTTATTGTTGTGGTGATTTTGCTAGATTTAAAATTGTCTTTTTTACCTTGTTTGTATTTCTTGTGCATGACCCAAATAACATTTTAAAAGAGTTACGGTGGAGTTTCTTGCCCGTTTTTCTCCATACGAAACCACATTTTGGAATGGGCGACTAGAATCAATTCCGTTTAAATGTAAATGTTGACGTGGGTACGTATTTGAATATCGAAGATTAAAATACCTACTGTTAAAATATCGATGTTCAAAACATCGAAAATGAAAATATCTATCGAACGACCATAAAACCGAAAATTAAAATAACGAAAGTTTATAGTATCGAATGGTTAAATATCCTACGTCCAATATATCTAAAATCTAAATATCTACAATGGTTACATCAAAAGATCCAAATATCGAAATACAGAATATCGAATGTCCTAAATGTCGAAGTACCTACGAACTATCGAACTTCCTAAAAATCGATGGGTATATATATTATTTGAACATCGAAAATTAATATACCTACGTGTAAAAATGGGTTAATTTTCAACATTTAATACATTCATTAATTCACCCTAAAAATACGTAGGTACAAGTTAAAATATCGAACCAATTTTGATATAAGTAGTATGAGTGGAAAAAGGTTGCTTCTGCAACGTCTCCGGCGCTACGGGGAGTGCAACCCCTTCGCCCTTGCGTAACAAAGGATAGGCACCCATGTTCACCTCCGCAGCTTCGGCTTGCTGGTCGCCTCCGGCGACCAGCCTCAGCCGTTACGGCTCCCACGGGTGCCTATGCTTT
Organism: Polymixis flavicincta; assembly: GCA_949987655.1. NCBI lineage: Eukaryota > Metazoa > Arthropoda > Insecta > Lepidoptera > Noctuidae > Polymixis > Polymixis flavicincta. Next base: position 7,877,619 of record OX465187.1, read on the forward strand.
GTTATAGCGGGCGTGAGTTGCCCTCCCTTCGCGCCTCCGGATTTTTATATACACTCTAGGGGTAACAGCCAAAAGACTACGTAAATTCGGGGTGCCCCAATTCGGTTTTGGAACAATTTCGACCTATTTTATCCATCCAGTGTAATTTAGAATCGCGTAGGCGCGGAGGGGAGAGGCAGCCCGCGAGCTGAGGAGCAGGTGGTTTTAACACCCGCCGCCGCAGCTGAGACTGGCCGGCAAAGCCGGCCAACAAGCCGAAGCTGCGGTGGTGAGCGTTTAGACCATCTGCGACGTTAAGCTCGCATGGGACTGCCGGAGCCCTGCAGCGCCGGAGCCGTGACAGAAACCATGCTTGCTTGCATGTTGCATGATTGCTGCATGCTTGTTTGCTAGATGGTAATCAGTTACTAGGTGGGTTTTTCAATTAGTAGGTATTTTTAACGTAGATATTATGAACTTAGGCATAATGTCATTCGATATTTTGAATCATTCGAAATTTTAATCACTCGGCATTTCAATCTTAGACGTTTTAAGCGTAGGTATAACAATTTTCGACATTTTGATATAATCGATATTTAAATTTTCGATGTTTTAAACATTGGTATTTTAAGCGTAGGTATTTTAATCTTCGATATTCAAATACGTACCCGTTGACGTTCAAAAGTGCCTTTTAAGTGCCTAATTGAAATAAATGCTATGACTTTGACTTTGAAACGCATTTTTTCTTTTTCTCTTCGAGTCTTTGAGTTACTCGATTAGAAAATATTGTGTATTTGTGGCAGGTACGTTTCTGTAGGGTCGCTCCTGGTACATGAGACCCATGGCATAATTGGCATAACGTGAGTCAGGTAGGTACAAGTCCTTTCACAATGATTTTACCTCTAATAGCAGCAACCCAATAGCATTCTTATTGCAACGACTATAAAGATCTCTGATTTTGACAGTGATGCAAAATCAAAGGTGAAATAAATCTAAAAGGCCTGTTGTTACTATGCCCCTCTGCCTACCTCTTTGGGGACTACAACCGTGATGTTACGTTACATTTTCTTCGTGTGTTTCCTAACCTTGTCTTTCAATTTAGACTGCAGCCATAAAACGGGCTGGCCATCAAATTTATACTATTTGCTATAAAACGCGTGATCCTGTACTAACAATGCAACACAACTATCGGAACAATGTTGAAATAAAGACTTCTTGGAAAATCCATCCTTTAATTGGACTAATCAAAAATTATGCAACCCACAAACTCGACAATTTCGAGTTTCTGTGACCTATATATTCCCAAATAAGGTATATTTTAACATATCAAAGATGAAATGATTGTTATGTTAAAATATACCTTATTTGGGGTTACAAAAAATTGTCGAGGTTGTGGGTTGGATCATTTTTGCTTAAATCGGTCCAATTTAAGACAAAATACAATCTCAAATATCAATCTTTTGTCGTGCTTCGAATGGGCCTTCCAAATTAAAGCGGACGACAATACATAATTATAACATTATTATGCAGGTACCATGACAAATGACACCCATGTTGAATTTTTTTATAGTTGTACCTCTATTTCGGCTTCAAGACCCTCAAAAACCATGAAAACGGCGCCCATGATGAAACATTTGAATATTATCGCAGCCGCCGAATCATCATCATCATTTCAGCCAACAGGCGTCCACTGCTGGACGTAGGCCCTCCCCCAAGGACCGCTTCCTCGACCAGTTCTATGCGCTTCCAGCGGATTCCTGATTCTAGGATAATACAATGTTTTACAGAATAAATCAGCACAAGCCAAATAATTAAAAGTATATGAGTACATGCGTAAGCTATACATTAACATTCATAATGAATTCAGTATGATACGTTTTATTTCTCATAAATCACAGTAGCAGTAAAGTAAAACCAACACGAAGCAAAAACCCATTGGATCTTTCATCACACCATTGAAACATCAAGAATATGAGCAGTTAATGTTATCATTTTCTCACAATCTGATTTATGTATGTCATTTTACTATAAATCGGTTCGCATAGTGTGGATAACTCAGTTGTTTTAGTAAACACAAAAAGGGGATAAAAATAATTTTATTGACATACAATAGGATTGGAAGTCGTTGGTCGGGTGATATGAAAGAAAATATAAATAACTAGCTTTTGCCCGCGGCTCCGCCCGCGTGGATGTCGGTTATCGCGTAAAAAAGCCCTTCTCCATATCCCAAGCTATATCTTTGCCAAATTTCATGACGATCGGTTCAGCAGTTTAGGCGTAAAAGCGTAATATACATTCAGACAGAGTTACTTTCGCATTTATAATATTAATAGATATATAATACATATAGTAGGGATTTTACTCGTATCTGAACGCTTGTACTCAGTGAGGAGCCAACTAGCATTGAAATACAAATAGCCCAAAAGATCTTTTGATCTTTTTTCACAGTGTGCCACCTGCTACGATCCTTTTTGCTTCGTTAAGGTGAATCTAGTTTACATTTTTCACGGGCAAGCTTAGGGAGTGTTTACTCCACTGTTCCACAATATACCTACATCCAAAATTAAATATGGTATGGTCTTGTGTCATTATTAATATTGTCTGTATGGAAACAGAATACTAAAATTAAAAATCATTAAAAAGTTAGGAGCCAACAAAGATTAGTTTTTCTTGATAATTTAATCTATCTTTGGGCGGGTTTTAGTTATAAAAGTAGTGTAAAATCTCCAAAACTAAGTCGGTACTAGCAAAGCTTAATTATCGAAAAGTTCAATAAACTTTATTGGTCATTGTTTTATGCAGTGGTTTTTTCAGAAAACCCGATCTTCTGAAGGACTTTTCTTAATTTTTACGCACCTGTATTACTATAACTAGCCCTGCGGCTTAGGGGTTGAATTTCGAAAAATCCTTCCTTATTTCTTGTCTATATTATAAAGAGAACCTCTGTGCAAAATTTCAGCTTTCTAGGTCTAAGGGTTTGGGCTGGGCGTTGATGAGTCAGACAGTCAGTTAGGACTTTTCTTTTTATTTATGTATATAACTGGCTTTTGCCAGCGGCTTCGCTCGCTCGGAACTTTCATCCCCTATTTAACCTCCTTATGGGTTGAATTTCGAAAAATCCTTCCTTATTCCTGGTCTACATTATAAAGGGAACCTCTATGCAAAATTTCAGCGTTCTAGGTCCAAGGGATTGGGCTGGGCGTTGATGAGTCAGTCAGTCAGTCAGGACTTCTCTTTTTATTTATATAATATAGATAGATAATAAGTTAATAATGATTGTTACAAATAGTAGGTGCATAACTGTATGGAAGATGGCTATGATATATGGCTAGAAAGGGGTGACTATCGAAATAACGTGTACAAGAGAAGTATGGAAGAAATAGAATTGTTGCACTGACCCTAAATAAGATGGGTTGAGGGCAAAAGAATGATGACGCAGTAAGTAGACAGCATACCGTACAGTTTTTGTGATAGTAAATTAATTGTCGCTCACAATGGGCCTTATCGGAAGGCTTAAAGTCACCCAAATGGCAATGGAGAGGGCTATGCTCGGAGTTTCCGTAACTGATCGAATGAGAAATGAAGAGATCCGTAGGAGAACCAAGGCAACCGTCATAGCCGAAGAATTGCCAAACTTCAGTGGCAGTGGACATTGCTCGCAGAACAGATGGCAGATGGAGCTGGAAGGTTCTGGAGTAGCGACCGCGTACCGAAAGACGTAGAGTGGGAAGGCCTGCCACAAGGTGGACCGATGACCTTGTGAAGGCCGCGGTAATCCGATGGATGTGGGAAGCACAAGAGCGGTCGTAGTAGAGGAGCCTGGGGGAGGCCTATGTCCAGCAGTGGACGTCTTTCGGCTGAAATTATGATAATGATGATGAAATCAATCGTGGTTCGTGAAATTTTCTACAAATACAAATGTACTTCATTAGTAGTGAGATGTAGTCTTAGTTATTACCTGCGTCAGAAGCAGTACCTACTTCTAACACTGCTGTTGGTATAGTTTGATTCCCAGGTTTGGTTAGAAGCATTGTTCCAGAATATAAAGCAAGCTGCCATTGCAGTAAACTCACCATTCCTCCGGGGACCTAGCGGGATGTGTCTCGAGATTTGATATCAGAAGCTGTCTTATAAACCAGAATATTACTTGTTTAGCGACATTGTAGTCTAGAGTATTTTGCATAAAATAGAATAGAACATAATTTATTTTGCAAATATGGGTAATACACAATTAATGTTAAGATACATAAAAGGTCAGGCATATTTTACCATTCAGCATGCATACTTGAATAGTTGTTAACTCTTCAGCCAATTCTCTTAATTCTCTTGACTTTTTTTTTATTTTTATTTTTTTGGGTGGGAAATCATCAAATAACTTCTCCCGCTCTGGGTGGAGCAGGAGGGCGTGTCAGACTTTTACTGACTAAAACCCACCCGTGTTCCCTCAGTAGCCCATATGCCAGGGGCTGTGGTATCTCTTTCGAATAAACCCGCACCCCTGGCAGGCATCGGCTCTTGAGGGTCCCATCAAATTGTGCAAACATCTCTTTGAGGCGCGCGTGGCTTGGTCCTTACCGGACAGCGAGCTACCCATTAATCGCCGTCCGCAAGGTCAATTCTCTTGATTTAGATGAATAGAAGCGCTGATTAGTTTTTAAAAGGTAATATTTAACGTATCCTCTAAAACCTTATTGACATTCTAATGAGGGGCACATTTTTTAATAATTGAGCCTCTTTTTAATTTTCTGGCCTTTTCTTGACAGTGGGTTACGGTCAACTAAGCTAGGGTACGCCAACCATAGGAGTAAGGTGAAGTAAGTAACCGCGTGAGCCGAATCGGTCGCAGTAACTAAGCTAGGGCGCTCTCTCATCTCGCGCGCTTAATCCAAACTGGTCGCAGTTACTTCGCTATTTTGTATTTTAAGGGCCCCAAAATATAAATAATTTGAGGTTTACAAAAAGGAGCGCAACCATTATTTACGGGTGTGCAATAATGTTTTTAGGAAAGCAATATGGGAATTATAAGAGATTCAATTAAAGTAAAGGGGGTGTTTATTGGTATATGGCAGAGCAAAAATGTTGTATCCCCTCTTCTCAAAATATTGAAAGAAAGTAAGATAAAGAAACCGGTATGTCATAGAACCGAAATTCGAAGACATGCGTCATCCACCAACCTACAATGGAGCCACGTGGCTGATTACGGTCCACTCCCTCTTTGAAAGAGCAGATCTGTCTTAGCAGTTGGAACAGCTGTTTACGCTTATAATGCCTAAGCCTTCGGTAGACTCCTCGACCATTTGATGTATTAGAAGCTTAAAGGATTACCTTAAGACTCTTTAGTTAATCCCTTAGTTAAGAGCAAAGATGGCTGCTTTCCTCGGTGACGATCATCAATCGACACGCCAACTTGGTGATTAAGGCAATTTATTTCCTACCGTTAATGTTATGGTCATTTAAAGCTTAATTACAGTAACGAACCCTACAACTTTACGTGTCTGTTTTCTGAAATAGTACGAAAAAATTGATGATATGGTAAAGTAAGCACCGTAGCTTAGTTAATAAAGTATTGGTTGCAATCGCGTCTTAATAGAGGGTTGTGATTTAGTAAGATGCATTCCTCGATGGGATGATTCTTCCCGTCATCTAAGCAACTTTCATGAAGCCGACTTTTCATAGATGACTAAGAAGAAATGCCGAAACAAACCCAGAGGTTATGGTCTTTTTAAAAGTCCAAACATCACCTCTGTACCTATTTTTCTGTTCTAATCTTCTTGTCTGTTTATTCAGTGTGTACATAAATGGTTAAATAAATAAATAAATGATTAAGAACTTATGTGACTCTAAAAATGCAGTGAACACAGCAATCGATTAAAAAGCGTTGCATTTAATAGATAGACGCGAAAACTAATCTACTTTACCGATTTAAAAATATTCAATTTTGCAAACAAAACCCAGCATACTACAAAAACCTTATGCGGCGAATGTACACGGTTGTGTACACAGAGATAGGTGCACATATTGATCAATACTGACACCAATATCTAGGGCGCTGCGAGATTAGCAAATGCTCTATCTAATCTTTACTTGTGCTTTGTGGAGCTGCGATGTTGTAAATATAATTTCCTGAGAACTGAAGTCAAATCTATAATTTCGATGGTCCCTACGTACAATCGTAATTGATTTGTAGTTAGAGGATTATACGTACTGGACATTCAATCTGTCGTCTGTTTAGATTTTTCTAGATTGTCTGCTTCATAACGGGAACAGGACCCTAATTGTAACACACACTATCAATCATAATATGTTTTGTGTTGGGGAAATTGCTAATCCATTGCTTCAAGTACCGAAAAATTTGTCTGCTCAACAACGTTTATGACGTAATGAATGTTGATGAACGGTGAAAATTAAAGCCATCCTACGAATATATTGTGTTACGCAGTTACCCAGTTGATTGAAACACCCTAGTATATTGCAAAATAACGGTTCCAAAATCAACGGGATCCACAATCAAATGCATACAATTGTCTAGGGGTAGGCCCCTTTAATTGACAATGGTATGCATTTTAGATTCGTAGTTTGTTAAACACACCGATTATTGTTCGCTTAATATGCAAGTACCTAGGTTAATAGGTACCCATTTAGGTACTACTTATGTCATACTGATTTATGCAGGTGACTACCGAATAACCTCTCGTTCAGTAGGAACTCTAATCATTTTAAGCTTGACATTATGTACTGTTCTAATAGAACATTAAGAACAAATCGCACATTTAACTCGTCTTCTACTGAGCACGCTAGTTCCATCATATACCACATCAACTGCTTGCCATCAGACATGATCGAGGTCGCGAGCAGGCCCATTCAACAGCAAAAAAATAAAATGCTTTATGTAGCGCTAGTGATGACCTCCGCTCATCTTCCCCTAATTGATCACAGAGCTCAACCGCAAACAGCTATTTTTTTCCCTCAAGGTATCGAATACAGCAAAGACTACGTTCTTCCAAACAAAAATAGAGTAATGCAAAGCGGCGTCGGAACGGCGGATTAAGAAACTTTAAATTCAAAACGCCACTATTCCTCCAAACTTTTCCCAGACATCAAACTTCAGAAGACGAAACTTTTCCTCTAGCTCCGGACTGGTCAGGCTATGAAACTGAGCAGTTAAATCTGACAATAACTTGCCGTATCTTTACGGCTGACATATTTTAATGATCCGAATTGTTTCGCGCACAGCTTAATGATCAATATGGAACCGGAAGTACGTTATATGCTTTTTATTGCTCAATCATGTCTTTTACGTGTGTACGTATAAGAACTGTACATAGTTTGTTCAGGACAACACAATAATTGAATAAAATAGAATATGATACTCTGTATGAGTTTATTTCGATTTGAGCAAAATTTTTTTCTCTATGGGTGACGTTCAGATCGATAGCGTTTTTTATAGATCGTAAAACATAATTTAAGGAGTACGATTTAATTTAAGCAACAAAATTTTAACAAGAAATGCTACACAGGAGAAAAAAAACATTGAGATCAAGGGAGGATTTCCTTAAAAATATTTAAAACTGTCCGAATCCCATATTATAAATATTCGCTAAACATTGATGAGGGCACGTTTCGGGAGCCTTTGGAGAGAAGCTTCTACAATTTTAATTTGGATCTCTTTTCAGGGGTCACTGAATAATGATGAAGGAGAATAAAATGCTAAATAAATTAATCAAAACTTTTATTTAACGCCATAGGTAGTATATGTCAAATAAAGCAGAAATGTGTATACTAATCGCAACATTAGTTCCAGCACCTAATAGTCAATACCTAAGTGGTCCTTTGAAAATCCTCTGAAAGCGACATTTCCCCTGTGTTGTCCCTTTGAAGAATACCTACACAAGATTTGATATTGGCAAGACGACCTACTTGCTTTCTTACGTGTAGTTTAAAAGTTGCAGCACCCTGGATCAAAACACTGCAGAAATTGTAAAAAGAAAAGCCACAACCTCCATTTCTCCACACTTCAAACATAGAAATATTTTCCGTTTACAAATGCAACTCACATTCGTTTCCAACTAAACTCAGTCCACGATTCCGTATAAAACCAACAGGATCTTTTAATCAGTTCACGATTTCAGAGCATACAGCGCACTCTTCCGGAAAATATCCTACTTTCTATTATGAAACCTATTACAGGTAAGTTAAAAAGTTTGTATGTTTGTAAATATGTGAGCACCATGTATCTATCATAAAATTAATTTATCTGTAATTGCTTCTCTTTCATTCTTTGTACCTATTTTGGTGTGGTAATTTTATTCTGGGTGCATCGTTTTCACACATAAATATATACCTAATGAATGTACGTATATCTTAAATATTGTACTCAAAACATTTTAAAAGAGTAACGGTAGAGTATCTTGCCCATTCTTCTCCATACGAAACTACATTTTGGAAAGGACAACTAGAATCAATTCTATTTAATGTAAATGTTGATGTTCAAAAGTGCCTTATAAGTGCCTATTTGAAATAAATGCTTTGACTTTAGTTCTCAATCAACATTTCAACCACTTCACGGATTCGGATAAAAATTGGCACACAGGTAGAATACGACCAGCACTCTATTTGCTTAATACACTATCAATAACAATCAAAATCATTTGAGGGATAAGTATTGCTAATTGTTGCTACTGCTTCAAATTTTCGAAAAATTCTTGTGCTCAACAACGTAAATAATGCAATGAATTTTGTTGAATAGGTTATCCCTTTTTTGAAAAGTGTCTTTAAAGTGTGTCTGAAAAGTGTGTATTAGATTCTAGATTGCTAGTAAACCACTAATAAAAACACAACATTTTTATTTTATCGATTAGTGCCATAAAAATGCATTTAAATTATACATTTTCAAACGCGCGTAGTTTGACGAAAACGCTGGACGCAGTGGACGCCATATTGCTCTGTGGGTATGACGTCAGTTTGCTCTATAAAGAAATCGCTGATGTTTTATAATATAATTTTCTATATTTAAAAAAAAATAGTTATTTTTCTACTTATCGTTAGTTTGCTGTTCCTGAAAGCAAAATATTATTTAAATAAAAATTACTTTGGTTACGAAAATAATAAAAGTACAATGTTTTCTCAGTTGACGTAATAAAATGGCGGCTACTATTTCATTAAAGCTATCTCAATTATATATTTTTAGATTTTTTCTCATAAAGAGTAAAATACCCTATCGTTAAAACGAAAGCCGTTCCTACTTTATTTGTTACGCATTAACTTTTTTTAAGTGAAATTTATTTAGGCGTACTTTGCCCTCATAAGCCACGATTTTCAAGAAGACCGTTTCCGTCACGTATATAACAGGCGTCGAAAATCCGACATTTTCACCAGTATCTGACATGAAAGTAGTATCGTTATTATTTGACATTAGACATCAATTATGATATAGATTAATTATTTTTAGTGATTGTCATGGAAATCATGTCACTTGGTTTAAATAGGTTAATTTTATTTATGTAGATTATTTTAAATATTTTGAATGAGATAACTTTGTAGGCCTTACAGACCAGATTTGTGACGATTTTCTATTCTGTATTTTCATTCCTCTAAGTACCTGGTACTTATTGATAGGCCTGCACTGACTGGTCCTCCCATACCCTATTATCACTGTAATTTGAAAACATAGTTAAAGCCAATTATTTTTAAAAGAGTAACCGTGGAGTTTCTTGCCGGCTCTTCTCCATAGGAAGCGACCATTTGGAACCGTGCACCTAGCTTCTGACGTTTCATGAGTGCCCAAGCAGGTTTATGTGAAATAAAATATTTTGATTTGATTTGATTTGAAAGGGTCAAAAAAGGCTCTCTATTTGGATGTAGGGTGACTCTGAATCGGGTATAAGATACTCGGCTCCGGTCGTAAGATTTCACCTATATCGTCCTCTTTTATTCTTTTATCATTTCAGTAATACGTTCCCGAAGGATAAAATTGTGTTTCCCAAAAACGTAGGCGAAGTCATGGGCATAAGCTAATATTTTCAATAAACTCACGTGAATGGTGTCGCCCTCCCTGGTACCTATTTCATAGCAAAGGATCCAATATCTACATTCTCAGACACCTGTCGTTGCTTGTAGGTTGCTCGACATTTAATTTACTTTATATTAACTCGTGTAAACCATGTTCTGTTAAGATAGGGAAAATATGAAATATCTTTTCTTTGAATAATTCTTTGGGAAATGTGACTGGAGACAATAATATAACAATGTAGGCAAGATTTTTTGTCATAATAAGTTATCAATTTTGGCACTTGTGTACATGTGCTATACGATAGCAAGGTATGCCTAAATAAAGGTACCTGGGTCATTCTCAGGAGACTCATTATTTGGTTGACTATTTTTTTTTTTTTTTGGGTGGGAAATCATCAAATAACTTCTCCCGCTCTGGGTGGAGCAGGAGGGCGTGTCAGACTTTTACTGACTAAAACCCACCCGTGTTCCTTCAGTAGCCCTTAAGCCAGGGGCTGTGGTGTCTCTTTCGAACAAACCCGCACCCCTGGCAGGCATCGGCCCTTGCGGGCCCCATCATTTTTTGTGCTGACATCTCTTTGAGGCGCGCGTGGAACACAACGCGCCGTCGACTTGGGCTTGGTCCTTACCGGACAGCGAGCTACCCATTACTCGCCGTCCGCAAGCCCATGCCTACGGTGGCCGGAAATCGGCCTGGGATTCCCGACGCCCAGGGCGTCTCCGTATCCTGCGGCGGCTGGGGTCGCGAGAGCGCATATGCTGCCTCTCCCTCACGTGCGCCGCCTCCCTCTTCGCGAGCATCACTGCTTCGCTGAAGGAGGTGACGGCTCCCCATGCCCTCTCGCTCCGTACCATGGCCTGGACCAGGGCCGGACGCGAGAGATCGCCGCCGCCGATCGCCTCCACGAGGACACGGCGGTGCTCCGCCCAAGCAGGGCAGACCGCCACCGTGTGCTCCACCGTGTCCTCAGGGCGATCTTCGCAGTGGAAACACCCGGGCGTTTCCTCCCGCCCTATCCGAAACAGGAACCTCCCGAAACAACCGTGTCCGGTGAGGACCTGCGTCAGGCGGAAGGTGAGGACGCCATGCCGCCTCTCAAACCACTCCTCAAAGAGGGGACTTACCGCCGCAATCGTGGCGTGCCCAATTATTTGGTTGACTTCGGTGTAATTTTTGTTTTCTAATTTAGGCATGAAATAACAAATCTAGAGTTAACACTCTACTACTAACATGCTTTAAATTAACTCTAGATTTGATATTTCATGTTAACAAGACTTAAATTAAAAAAAAAATTGACACCGAAGTCAACCAAATAATGAGTCTCCTGAGAATGACCCACCTATAAACAATCCGCCTAGCCTTTTTCCAACTATGTTGGCGTTCGGCCCCCAGTCTAACCGGCTGATTTACATACGTAGCGACTATCTGACCTTCACAAACCAGTTACTGGGTAATAAGTCCGATACCCCTAAGTAAGACTAGGTTGTGGAGACTATTTTGTGGAGTTCCTTGCCCATTCTTCTCCATAGGAAATTAACTTTCGAAAGGGGTAACTAGAATCAATTATTTTTTCTTAAACATTTTGACATTCAAAAGTGCCTTTCATGTCTTGAAATATTTTTTCACTTTGTATTTTTTCAAGTGAAAAAACCCAGAATCGGACTAAAATTGGGAATCTGTGTTTATTAGTGTAACTGTATTAATGCAAAATATTTAATTACTAGCAGCGCTCCGCGGTTTCACCCGCGTATTTCCCGTTCCCGTGGGAATACGGGGATAAAATATAGCATATGTCACCTGGGGATAGTGTAGCTTCCCAATAGTGAAATCATTTTTCAAATCGGTTCAGTAGTTTCGGAGCCTATTCAATGCAAACAAACATACAATCAAATCTTTCCTTTTTATACAATATTAGTATAGATATAGATTATTCTCTACATGAAAATACTACTGAGTCATAATCTCATCTGCCTAGCCTTTTCTCAATTATTTTGCGGTCGGCTTCCAGTCTAACCGGATGACCTATTTAACATGGGGCGACTGTCTATCTGATGGAGATGTTATCACTCCGAAACTGTTCACCGCTGCACTGGAGGATGTCTTCAAGGTTCTGGACTGGAAAGGGGCTGGTATCAACATCAATGGCGAGTACATCACTCACCTTCGGTTTGCCGATGACATAGTCGTCATGGCTGAGACCATGGAGGACATCAATGCAATGCTCGATGACCTCAGTAGAGCTTCCGAAAGAGTGGGTCTTAAAATGAACATGGGAAAGACAAAGGTCATGTCGAATGCCCATGTAACACCCACTCCCATGACGATCGGAGGCGCTACACTCGAAGTTGTGGACGAGTACGTTTACCTAGGACAGACTGTCCAGTTAAGTAAGTCCAACTTCGAGAAAGAGGTCAATCGTCGAATCCGACTCGGCTGGGCAGCGTTCGGGAGGCTTCGCAATATCTTCTCGTCCCAAGTACCACAGTGTCTCAAGACGAAAGTATTTGACCAGTGTGTGTTGCCAGTGGTGACCTATGGTACAGAGACGTGGTCGCTCACAATGGGCCTTATCAGAAGGCTTAAAGTCACCCAAAGGGCAATGTAGAGGGCTATGCTTGGAGTTTCCCTACGCAATCGAATCAGAAATGAAGAGATCCGCAGGAGACCTTGGTTCTCCTGCGGATCTCTGGGGAACCGACATAGCCCGAAGAATTGCCAAACTTGCCGATGGGGCCGAAAGGTTCTGGACTGGCGACAGCGTACCGGAAGACGTAGAGTGGGAAGGTCTCCCACAAGGTGGACCGATGACCTTGTGAAGGCCGCGGGTATCCGCTGGATGTGGGAAGCACAAGACCGATCGAAGTGGAGGAGCCTGGGGAGGCCTATGTCCAGCAGTGGACGTCTTTCGGCTGATATGATGATGATGATGACTGCCTATCTGACCTGCACAACCCTGTTACTGGATAAAACGATATCCCTTGGTATTACACTTTCGGGCTTCTGACGACCAGTAACGACTATTAAAGATGCACGGGTCGTTGAGCTCCCTAAAATAGGGTTGAGCTACACGGTGACTGATGTATACATGCCGTCTGTTGTGACAGTTCAGCTCAAAGCTACAATGACTCCTTCTTCAAAAGGCCCTTCCATACATGGCCCTGCATTGTTATACATACTCACAAACAATTCAAATGATATAATGTTTTGACTTTAAAAGAGATCATGACCTCTGAGTTTGTTTCGGCTTTTCTTCTTAGAGAACAGTCAGCTAGGAAATGCCGGCGCCAACTAATTTTTAAAATATTGACCTACAAAATATTGACGTGTAAAAGTGTCTTATAAGATCTGCTTACATAAATAAACATTTCATTTCACGAATGACAGCTTGGGACCAACGGCTTAACGTGCTTTCCGAGGCTCGGAGGGGTATTGGTAAGTAAACATAGTCATCCACGGACTAGTTAAGCTACACTTGCTGCGGGCAAGTGTAGCTTAACTTGATCGATCAACCCGAGCAGCTGTTATTTATTATTTAGCCACTAGTAATGACGGCCACAATATACAACTGAGTATAATTAATAAAAACAGCTATGATCCATAACCAGATCAAATACCGCATAAAACCTACGAAATCCATGTCAAGCACACAATAATCATAAGAAAACCACTAATTAACATAGCAAATATTTCTTTCTGCTCCACATATTGTCCAATGTGCAATAAAATTACATATGAACCACAATACGACCGACTCATAATACATCTAACAGTACTAAGTGCGCAATTATAATGTTTGTTTATAAAGATTATGTTCCACGGTTCAACTAAGTTGATTCACTATTTACTTTGGTTGAAATTGGTACCAGTGACTGGGCCCCAATTCTGTATCGTTATAATGATTCTCCGCGGAATCTTATTACGTTCAAACTACGTCAATTACGTTTTTTTTTTTCGAAACCAATGTAACGGTAAGGTATCGAAATGTCATATTCTGTAGACATGTTCCAAGACAATTTGTCAATATTACTAATTCGATATTATCAGATTTCGTGTGTGATTGACGTGGTTACAAGTAAGGAATCGTTTAGTGGTCATAGTGAATTCAGGCCCTGAAAAGTTGGAATCGGTATGGGGCATGTATTGCAGAGAAGTGAAATAAAGTTCGTGAGTAAAGTTTTGAGTATGAGTGTGGATGGCCATATAAATAGGGGAAGACGAAAGAAACGCTGGATGCTTATACATTTTTTGATTCATTTTCATTAAGCACAGAATTAACACTGGATGGATGAAATGGCGGCAGGTCATGGGAACAATCTTCGACTCCCACATTCCCCTTAAACTTAAGCGGAAGATATATAAAACCATGGTAAGACCTGCCGTCTTGTATGGATCAGAATGTTGGGCCAGAAAAGGGATGAATGAAAGGCAATTGCATGTAGCTGAGATGAGTTTGTTAAGAGGGATGTGTAGTGTTACACGGATGGATGGAATAAGAAATGAGTACATAAGAAGAAGCCTGAAAGTGGCACCGATAACTGAAAAGTTGTGTGGAAATTGGTTGTCATGGTATGGGCATGTGATACGGAGGAATGAAGAAGATGTCGTGAGGAAATTTTTTGAGTATGAATGTCGATGGCTATAAGAGTAGGGGAGACCAAAGAAACGATGGATGGACTGTGTGAATGATGATATGGTTAGAAAGGGTGTGACTACGGAGATGACGACTAATAGAGAAGTGTGGAAGAAAAAGACATGTTGGGACGACCACAAATAAATTAGGATAAGGACAGGAGAATTATGACATTGGTTGATTCATTTAAATTATGACATTGGTTGATTCATTTAAATTATGACATTGGTTGATTCATTTAAATTGAAAGACGAAAGTGAACCGTGTAGCTCTAGCTTTAGTATGAGACGTCGGTATTGGTACAGTGGAGGGTTTTTTATTGCCATTCACATGACAATCAATATCAAAAGGTTTTTATAACCGTTACATTGTCTAGTTAAGTAATGTTTGAGTTAAGTGCTAAGTATGTGGTGATAAATAAATATAGGGAAATTATGCCTATATATGTAAAGAAATCGAATATGTTTGCGTGTTCGAATCAGAAATGAAGAGATCCGCAGGAGAACCAACGTAACCAACATAGCCCAAATAATTGCCAAACTTAAGCACATTGTTCGCAGAACACATGGCCGATGGGGGCAAAAAGTTCTGGAGTGGCGATTGCGTACCGGAAGACGTAGTGCTGGAAGGCCTCCCACGAGGTGGACCGATGACTTTGTGAAGGCCGCAGGCATCCACTGGATGCGGGACGCACAGAACCGGTCCAAGTGGCGAAGGCCTGTCTGCAGCAGTGGACGTCTTTCCGCTGAAATGATGATGATGATGATGATAATCATGTATGCTGTCAAGAGCGTAGTTTAAAATGAACGAATAAACACTTACGTGGTCGACTTTTGGAAACTATTTCTATTTTCACGTATGATTACACCTTTATTTTCCGCACGTCCTTTTGTCCCAGTTCCCACTGTATTGGAAAAAAACTGATGGCATTTTTTTAAGTAGCTCTAAATAGTAATCCATTTGTGTAACAAGGGCTGGGGCCACGGAGTTTCTTTCTTAACTCCGTGGCTGGGGCCAAACAGTCCCCGTTAAACACTAGATTCGGCCCGCGTTTTCACTAGCTTGGATGTCGGTAATTATGCCACGGGAACATACTACCGGGATAAAAAAGTAGCCAAGGTTCTTCCTCAGAATGCCATCTATCTCCTTGACAAATTGTTTCGTAATCAATTCAGTGATTTATACATAAAAACCTAACACACAAACAGAGTTACTTTTGAATTAAAATACTAGAATGTAGTTTTGGATAACACTCATACTTTAGTAGGACATAACATTATTGAAAAAGAGCCAACATAATCGTTCATTTATCATGTCGTAATACTCGTAAATATAACTTCGCAAAAACTAAAGAGCTTATCCGTTGTCGTGAAATCGGTAGATCATAAATAACATGGAACAATATAGTGTGTTGTGAGCTGTGAACTAAGTAACAATATGAGAATAATAAATTCGTATACGTAGAAGCGAAACTTGCTTTTTACAAGCTGCTAAAGTCCTGATAGAGCCTTAGTTTTATCTCCTACTGGGAAATCAAAAAGGAGCTATATCAGTTTATTTTCTTCAATCATTGCCAATTTACATATGCATCTATATAGTCTTCTTTGTTGAGCTTATGGCTAAGTATTATCACGCAAGGGTCGATAGATCAGGTTTAGCTTATGTTTGCCGCGGTAGGTACGTGGATGGGTGTCTATCTTAACTTACCAAGATCCCTTCGTGCCTCGAAAAGCACTCTAAGCAGTTGGTGCCAGGGTTGTCATTCGTGGATCTTAAAATTGACAGTCGTTACGGGTGGTCAGAAGCCCGAAAGTCTGACAAACAGTTTTACCAAAGGGCCGTATTAACCAGTAGCCGGGTTGCGGAGGTCAGTAAAGTAGTCGGTACATGTAAAATACTTGTATTCAGCTGAATCCGGTTAGACTAGAAGCTGACCCCATGATAGTCGGGAAAATGCTAGGTAGATGATAATGGTGATGTAGCAATGGATTAGCCATATATCCTTCAAAATTATCCAAATTTACAATTAGGGTGCAGGGTACCACGGCAAAAAAGGTACAGTACCATAGTTGCGTACCACACTTTCAATAACAATACGAAGAATTTTAAAAGAAATATCCTGATGACAGCGATGCGGACGAATACTTCGACGCCTAACCTTTTGTTTTTGTGTTTATTTGTGTAGTTAGTTAGTTTTTTGTTTTAACAAATTAATTGTTTAAACAAATAAATACATCTTTATCTTTTATCTTTATCTCATAATTTTTTGAAGTGACAAATAATAATTTAAGTTTATCCAGTGTAATGATTATTCTTTATACTTACATTTTGTTAACATTAACCTTGAAATTTAAGCATTCTCTATGTACCTTCATACTCATTTTCTGGAAGGAAATATAGTATTTGCGTGTTACAATAACTATTTCTTTAATATCTGTAATAAAATAAAATTTGATCTTTGTAATTTTGTATGTTGTGACATGTATGTCAAGATTTGTCAAACTGTCAGTTACTTTTCTTTTTTCCCATAGTTTCTCACTAGTCTATAAAGAATTACTTTTTGGTTTAATTATTATAAATTATTTTTATCAATATTATTAGCTGAAATATTGTATTTTATTAACTATGATTGTTTACTTCTTAATTTTAAATTATATCTTTAAATTCTTTACACACACATGGTTGTATAATATGTGCTGGCTGGTTACATGTGTCTGGCCACTGGAGGATATAATTTTAAAATGTAAAAAATGTTCTGGAACGGCTGAAACTAGTATAAATAGAGGACGAAGCGCAGAAAGCGGGACTACTACGAGAGGGAACTACGAAGAGGGACAGCGACGTAATTTGATGTATGGAGGTGCTGTTTATTTTTCTGAAAAGCCTCCACTAATAATACTACTACTGCTGCGGCCCTACTATTGAGCTTCGGAGTTTTGTCGGGTCCCTCCTGTTTCCACTGCTCGTCTTACTACAACCAATAGACAACAAGGCGCTCATACCGGATCCTCCTCACGACATATCCTCCTCCCAGTGTGTGTGACTTAAGAACCCTCCTCACAATATATCCTCCTCCCAGTTTGTGATACTAAAGGACTCTAGTGAAATAGGTAATTTTTATAAAACTATTTGTATTTTTTTATTAATTTAAATTAAAAATGTACAAATCTACTTATAATCTTTATTTCCCTTAGGTTTAAGTTTGATATATCATGTGGTTCATTTTATTCTAGTTGCCCGAACCTAGACGAAATAACCTTCCTTCCTCGAGATATTTATGCCGCTAACATAGGGTTATTATCTGTCATCTTCGACAAAGTACAGATTGCACTATATGTGGCTCATACAAAAAACGCTTCTCATTATAACACAAGGCACAGTTTTAAGGAATTTAATATCGGTGATACCGTCTGGCGTAAAAATTACGTTCCCAGTAATGCTGGCAACTATTTTAGTGCCAAATTAGCTCCCAAATATATAAAAAGCACGATTGTTGAAAAACTCTCACCGCTTGTTTTCATTTTGGAGGATGAGGGCGGCTCTAGAGGAAAATGGCACGTCAAAGATTTTAAAGTATAGATATCTGCTCTATTTTTGAAACTTTTATTTGATTCTTGTAAAAACCATTTAGATTTAAGTTTTGTACTTCACAATATTAAAATTTTTTTTTGGCTTAGTTAGGTACCACTATTTTATATCTAGATTATTTTATTTTTATTTTAGAGCGGTACACAACTCGTAAAATAAGCCATTGTGTCGAGCGGTCTCACAACTCGTAAAATAAGCCTTAGTGTATCTTCATCTTAAACTAACTTGTATAATATTTTTTTTAGATACTTAAACTACTTGTAACTCGAAGGTTTATTCTTGGTAATCCTTGCATCTCCTTGATCCTTGACTTGAAGGCTTTTCTTAAGCACTTTATGCTTGGCTGCTTTTCTTAAGCAGAAAAACTTTGTAAATAATTTCTTTTAATTTTAACGGGTTTTAAAAAAAAGGTGCGGGTTACGACACCTAAATTAAATAAATAAGCCTTCGTAAACCTTAAAAATAATTCCTTGTGGAGTATGCGTCATTGAATGTGAACCATATCCCCTAAGTATGCTGGTGATGTATGATTGAGGAAGTGTGTAAGGTAGGTTAATGAAAGATGTATGAAAGAGCAAGGTCTTATTTATAACATCAAAATTTTTCTAGTTGATAATTTTCTGGGGATATGGGCAAACTAGTGTTAATTTTTTTTAACTTACTGTACCATTGTAAATACTCATTTAGCTTAATTTATGCTAATTAATGCTCTCTTATTTCTAAACAAGAAAATTTTTTCATGGTATTCAAAAAATTTCAGGGGTTTTCGGGGTAATGTAATGATTATTCTTTATCCTTACATTTTGTTAACATTGACCTTGAAATTTAAGCATTCTCTATGTACCTTCATACTCATTTTCTGGAAGGAAATATAGTATTTGCGTGTTACAATAACTATTTCTTTAATATCTGTAATAAAATAAAATTTGATCTTTGTAATTTTGTATGTTGTGACATGTATGTCAAGATTTGTCAAACTGTCAGTTACTTTTCTTTTTTCCCATAGTTTCTCACTAGTCTATAAAGAATTACTTTTTGGTTTAATTATTATAAATTATTTTTATCAATATTATTAGCTGAAATATTGTATTTTATTAACTATGATTGTTTACTTCTTAATTTTAAATTATATCTTTAAATTCTTTACACACACATGGTTGTATAATATGTGCTGGCTGGTTACATGTGTCTGGCCACTGGAGGATATAATTTTAAAATGTAAAAAATGTTCTGGAACGGCTGAAACTAGTATAAATAGAGGACGAAGCGCAGAAAGCGGGACTACTACGAGAGGGAACTACGAAGAGGGACAGCGACGTAATTTGATGTATGGAGGTGCTGTTTATTTTTCTGAAAAGCCTCCACTAATAATACTACTACTGCTGCGGCCCTACTATTGAGCTTCGGAGTTTTGTCGGGTCCCTCCTGTTTCCACTGCTCGTCTTACTACAACCAATAGACAACAAGGCGCTCATACCGGATCCTCCTCACGACATATCCTCCTCCCAGTGTGTGTGACTTAAGAACCCTCCTCACAATATATCCTCCTCCCAGTTTGTGATACTAAAGGACTCTAGTGAAATAGGTAATTTTTATAAAACTATTTGTATTTTTTTATTAATTTAAATTAAAAAAATGTAAAAATCTACTTATAATCTTTGTTTCTTTTAGGTTTAAGTTTGGTTTGTTACACCAGTCATATTTGATTTTCCTTGTCTAGCCATTTTGAAATAAGAGAATGGTGGACTAATACAGTATCTTATTGTAACACAAGAGGAAATATACAGTATAAGAAAATTGCTTAACTTAATTTGTTTGAAAATCTCGTCAGCCCGTAAATGTAAATACCTAACACAAATGATTATATCTACTTATACTTAATTATCTCTTAAGAGATATATAAAGTATCTCGAAAAAAAATCATCTAAGCGGCACATTCAATCTTCTTCTTCTTGTATATAAAATTCTCGTGTCACAATGTTAGTTACCTTACTCCTCCGAAACGGCTTTACCAAATTTTATATGCATATTCAGTAGGTCTGAGAATCGGCTACTATCTATTTTTCATACCCCTAAGTGATAAGGGTTGTTCACTAGAAATTACCTGCAAAACAACGTTTGCCGGGTCAGCTAGTAACTTATTAATCAACCCTCAATAGTTGAGTTGCATTGATAAATTTAACTTGAGCATTACCACTAATATGTGGGAATAACTACAAATCACAGCCCCCTACTCGTTTAGGGAGGCGTAAAGTTATGCTATGTTCAAAATTGCACTTTGATGGACTAGTATAATGACCGGTGATGGCTTCCGAGCGAATATTGGTCTCTAACTTGGTCATTTACAGCACAAACAAAGCACTCGTCTATACCAATTCATAATTCTCATGGTACCTCGTGGAAGGGCGGAGTACCTCTACCTACCTCCAAGACAGCGGCGGATTTTCATTCACAATGTTGATTCACCCGTCGTAGAGTAGTGCCACGACCAGTGCTTGTGAAGATACTTGTTTTTGTATTTATATAAATAGAGGTGTTACTCTTTTTATAGTACGGTTTAGTGCAAGTGTGTGGGTGATCTTCTGATATGTGGAGCTTGGTGATTTTTTGTGAGTTATTTTGTACTTTTTGTAGAGATTATGTTTTTGTTCGGAAAACTTCGTGCTTTTGTAGTTCACTTCAGCTGAATTGCCATGAAATTGTTTAGTATTACTTTCAAGGAAAAACATACATGATATATAAATTTTACAAATTTTTATTTGTTTGCTTGTGGGAAATAATATGGCTCTTCAAATAATAGTAAAAAGTTTCAGTAAGTAACTGAACTTTACCTTTATATTGTCAATTTCTGATGACATTTGTCTGACCCACTTCTTAAAACCTGGGTTCAAAACCAGGACAGAAACTACTAGCTACATAATATCATAACATCACACCTTGTTTCTCTAAAGGTTTGGGCAGACGTAAAGTAAACACCCCATTTTAGCCAGTTATGTTTAAATCCCATGTACCAAATAAGGGCAAGCCTTTTGCCATCAACTGGGCACAAATCCAGACTCCGGGCTGCTACTGACAAATTCCAGATAGAAAAACCCAATATCACTTTGCCCGACATGGAAATCAAACCCAGGACCCTCACGCTCAGCAGTAGCGCTTGCGACCACTAGACTAACAAGGCAGTCGGTACTACTAGATACTAAAGTGAAAATTATCTTAAGGAATATGTAATGACCAAATGTAGAAAGGAAGTGTGGTGATCCTTCTGAGTTTGAGAAGGGTTTTTGCTTCGAAATAGAACGGAAAACAGACTTATATTTATGAACAAGCAGCTATCTTAATCTGGCAAATGAATATACTTAATATTTACGGCTGGCAAAACTTAATTAAAACTTGGTTTATCGCTCAGGCAACGTCTTACAAGTTCATATTTATGATCGTGGCACATCCCGCGGTATGTGTAGATGCATAAACATTGTTATTACACTCTGCCAAGAAGATGTGAGGTATGAGGATGTAGGGAAGCTTATCTTCGAATTTCAAAATCAAAATTAATTTATTCAAACTAGGCCGAAAATCAGAACTTTGCGGGAAGCACAGAACCGGTCGAAGTGGCGGAGCTTGGGGGAGGCCTATGTCCAACAGTGGAACTCTTTCGGCTGAAATGATGATGAACTATGTAGGATTATATACAGGGTATAACAGAAACCCTGTTGCTATTCTTAAGCACTTAAGATAACAGCTGGTATAGAATCACTATACATAGTTTCAGCTCAAAATAAAATACTGTAACAATTGATACCAAATTTTCGGTTTCATGTTTCTTAAATTCAAATCATAACAAACGTGTCACCGCACTACGTAGGGCAATAAATTTCCACGTTACTTGCCAATATCATGATAAATCTCTTCCGAGTGATGTGTTTATTTCAATTTGAAAAGTTTGGTTTCTGGTATCAATGTATTGACACTTCCCCTTCCGTTACACGTTGTATAGCTAAGGTGGTGTGCTACAGTTTCTGCCAACCCTCATGGGAATAAGGTGTGAGTTTATGTATGTATATTGAGATATTTATAAGTGATGCTTAGCCAGCATCAGGAATGTAATCGGAAGGGTTTCCAACTATGTGATGGGTTATAAGATAGGGCAGCTATAATCTCCATTTTTATAAACGTAGCTTAAAGTTAAGAGGTGTTACACGTCAAAATGTATGGTTAAACAGATGCTAATCATTACTTAACTTTAAGAAAGGTTTATAAATAAGGGGGTGAGTGTTTAACCGTTATTTAATTTTAAGTAGGTAAAAGAGATTTTGGAAAACACTGCTTTAAGATATTTGAATCCACATTACCTTTCTTTTAATTTAACCCTCAGGTATGTAAACTAAGTTTTAATACCTTCAACGGTTGAATGCTTCCTGAGTAGTTAGACCATCACACGCGAAGAAAACTGTTCATTGCGAGGCTAAAACACCTTGATAAAAACTGAGATTGAGTGGGCTTCCGTTTACGTTTTTTTTTTCCTTCAACGATCTTAAACATTGTAGTTTGTCTTGTCTACACAATTTTATATCAAAATGAAATTCTGTTCGTTGCCAATCGCATCATTTAGGAAGACCGAAGAATGGACCAATTAGGCAGTTTTTTGTTTTTAAAGAAAGACCATTGGAAAAAGTTACCGGGAAAATATTTAAATTCGGGAAAAGCAGAACGTGTATGGGATTGTTTTATTAATAGTTGTATTTTGGACAGGATAAGTAACGTCTGTCGAGTCAGACAAAACATTTCATTGATATTGCAAAAACTATGATAAATTCATCTCTTATGTCATTAACTTTGTTTCCTTTTTTTTTTTTTTTTGGGTGGTATATCATCAAATAACTTCTCCCGCTCTGGGTGGAGCAGGAGGGCGTGTCAGACTTTTACTGACTAAAACCCACCCGTGTTCCTTCAGTAGCCCTTAAGCCAGGGGCTGTGGTGTCTCTTTCGAACAAACCCGCACCCCTGGCAGGCATCGACCCTTGCGGGTCCCATCACTATTTGTGCTGACATCTCTTTGAGGCGCGCGTGGAACACAACGCGCCGTCGACTTGGGCTTGGTCCTTACCGGACAGCGAGCTACCCATTACTCGCCGTCCGCAAGCCCATGCCTACGGTGGCCGGAAATCGGCCTGGGATTCCCGACGCCCAGGGCGTCTCCGTATCCTGCGGCGGCTGGGGTCGCGAGGGCGCATATGCTGCCTCTCCCTCACGTGCGCCGCCTCCCTCTTCGCGAGCATCACTGCTTCGCTGAAGGAGGTGACGGCTCCCCATGCCCTCTCGCTCCGTACCATGGCCTGGACCAGGGCCGGACGCGAGAGATCGCCGCCGCCGATCGCCTCCACGAGGACACGGCGGTGCTCCGCCCAAGCAGGGCAGACCGCCACCGTGTGCTCCACCTTGTCCTCAGGGCGATCTTTGCAGTGGAAACACCCGGGCGTTTCCTCCCGCCCTATCCGAAACAGGAACCTCCCGAAACAACCGTGTCCGGTGAGGACCTGCGTCAGGCGGAAGGTGAGGACGCCATGCCGCCTCTCAAACCACTCCTCAAAGAGGGGACTTACCGCCGCAATCGTGGCGTGCCCAAACTTTGTTTCCTTTAAGTATGATTTTCGTGTTATTTATTTTTATTTTTATTGTCAACCTTAATAATGTACCTGGATAACAAGTGAATTATGTGTTCTCCTATAATTGGAAGCGCACACTGTATTTGTCTCTGCTCAATGTAAACTTGCCTGATACTGTGTAGCCTCCGTTGGAGAACCAATAAATAAATAAAGTTTTACAAAATACTATACAAGCGGCATTGACTATCGATTTGCAGACTACGCAATAGTCGCTCACTTTCATCCTAACTGCCCATACCAAACTGCTCACATGACCAAGGCAAGGTTCTAAAAACGCCATAAAATTATAACATACATATATAAAAGTGGCCAAGTGCGTGTCCGACTCCCACGTGAAGAGCTCCGCACCACCGAATAATATTTAACACTACATTTTTTTTAATATTGTTGCAAAAAAACTCAGTTCCCCGGTCCCAGTTCTTGTATGGGGTGCCCCGGTCCCCCCATACAAGATACGTGTATTGTATTATACTTAGCGGCAATAGAAATACGCACCGAAAATTTCAAGAGTATTACGTATTACGTTTCACGAGAGGTTCGATACGGCCCATTCAAAAAACAACTGGTAAATGATAAATGATTTTATTTCTGTAAGTAGGTTTGTACAAACACTTTAACGCGTCAATCATATTTTTTTTAAACTAGACGAGGTCGGCCTTTCCTATCTGACTACTCTGAGAAGAAAGGCCGAAACAAACTCTGAGGTCACACTTCACGGTGTCTTTTAAAGTCCAGACATAATCTTGGTCAGATCCTGTGACGACCATGTGGATTGGTGTCTGAAATGGTCTTTTTAGGAAAGAACTAATTAAGAATTAATCTAACTGATTAGCAAAAGAGATTACATGTGCATGCGAATATGACATCTATTTCAAAAGCGCTAGTGTTCTGAATAGAACGAATTGGTTACGGCGCCATCTAGCGTTGAGTAGCTGAACTCGTTGTAAATTGGTCTGTTTATGTTTTTTAGACGAAAAACGTCTTTATTATTTGCGTCATGTCAAATAATAACAACTTTCATTCGTTGTGATAAGACTTAATTTTTGAAAGCAATAAGAAGATGATTTGTAAAAGTTGCGTACCTATGTAATTTGTAGCCAATCTTATCACTGTTTTTATGAGTGTAATGGACAATTTGATATGCAAATGTGGGAGTTCGGCGACACTGGTTCCCGTGCTTAGCCAGTGAAGTGGCGTTTCTATGTACCTTCTTTTTTCTGTGGTCGGCGGCATTTCCCCACAACAGAATACCAGACGACGTTACACTATGAAAGTAGGTAAAGTACACTAAACGGGCTGTCTCTATATCAGTTAAATTACGAATTTTTCTAACAGCATATGCTGCAGAGCTAAGTTTTTCCGACAATTTATCTATATGTAGGCCCCACTGATGCTTGGCATCCAAAGTTAAGCCCAATACAGTGCTATCTTCAGGATTCAATTCTTTAAATCATGGCAAACCCTCCCAAATTGGGTAGGCCTAAGTCCAACAGTGGACGTCTTTCGGCTTTAATGATGATGATGAATGATAGCGGCCATCGTAGACACTCAGTGACAAGTGTGTCACGGTTCAAAAGATAAGTACAGCCCTGCGTCAGACGGATGGACAGCGGACAGTTAGCAAAAGGGGCCCGTTGGCACGCTTTGGCTACTTACTGAACCCTAAAAACAAACAAGCCGTGATATAACTCTGTTCGTAAATAAACAGCCATTACTAAACTGTGTCGAAGAAATTCCTATCAAAGCCCAATATGTCACACCTTATGTAAGACTTACCTTTGTGATTTATTATTATTAGTCGGCCATGTCGTTAAATGAGTCGAAAATAGATAAAAATCCCATTTAAAAACGTAATCTGACCGTCATCTCATAATGGAAAATGTTAGTAGGTCACCTGGCCCTAAATGCAATGCTAAGGTACCATATTTAGTACAAACTCAAAGCATTTACTTAAAATAAACCAATTACAGGCACTTTTGAATTGTTATAGAGTCGGAAATATGAAGCTAGTTGCCCGTTACCTATGGATAAAACGGGTAAAAAATTCCATAGCCATTCTGTTTAAATCATAATATTGTTCAACGGGAAGCACAGAACCGGTCGAAGTGGCGGAGTTTGGGGGAGGCCTACGTCCAGCAGTGGACATCTTTCGGCTGAAATGATGATGATGATTGTTACGACAGCCAATCCCACTCCTGGGACACAAGCCTTTTCTCGGTACAACCACGTGGGCCCTGTGCGTGTTGGTACATGTCACATGTCTTCGGATTTTTGGTTCTAGGACATCGGTCTTCTCACGATGTTTTCCCCTGTAGTAAAGTAAAGCCCTTTTCTTGGTTAGAACTTACGACCTACAAATCGTAAGTCGCCGTTATTACTATTAGGCCACCACTGCCATCACTGTTAAAAAAAAAAAAAAAAAAAAAAAAATCAGCAGTGGTGGCCCAGTGGTAACGACCATGACTTACGAGTTGTAGGTCGTGCGTTCGAACCCAGACAGGCACTTTACTTTGTGTAAATTATTTCATCGGTGAAGGAAAACATCGTGAGGAAACCGGCATGTCCTAGAACCAAAAATTCGAAGACATGTGACATCTACCAACCCGCACTGGGCCCGCGTGGTAGATTACGGCCCACTACCTCTCACGGAGAGGAGGCCTGTGTCCCAGCAGTGGGAACGTTATAGGCTGAGTATGTAATTAAAATTTAAACTTGACTTTCTATAGGCATTCATGTCTCATATTATGTCAAACTACAAAACACATTTTTTTTCTTGTTTGTAAGTGAAAAAAAATACTGCTATTCATTTATACGGTGATTTAGAAGCCTGCGAGGTACAATTTGGAACACCAATCATAGTCATTAGGTTTAGAATCATAATGTAATTGCGAGATTGAAGCCTTTATTGGTTGGGCGAAATGTACAAGACGAATCATCGATGTAAAATAATACAGCTTTTTTTGGAAATCTCTAACATTCCTTGTCCAAAAAGGTTGTATTAATCGAAACCTTTGATACCTAATCTAAAATTTTATATGTATGCATTATTAACTATACAAAACGTTGCCCTAAACCCATTTGATACAGTAAATAGGCAATTCTTATCTGTAAATTGAGTTCTCATGTCAGGGCATGGGGTTCCGTAGCAATTAATTCTCGTGGCACGTGCTAACACTACATAGATTACTACGAAGTTCCACTTTGTTGTGATATTCCATAAAATGCAACTTACAACAATAACCACACACAACGCTAGACGACATCAAACGGGTAGGATGTTTAAAAGATAGGACCAAAAAGATGTTAACTTTCACGATCTTCGACTGTAGTGGTTTTTTATCCATAAGCCGCCTAGCCTTTTACCAACTACGAGTATGTGGGGTTTGGCTTCCAGTGTAACCAGATGCAGCTGAATAAGTACAAATATTTTACATGGAGCGACTGCCTATCTGGCCGAAAGGTTCTGGAATGGCGACCGTGTACCGGAAGACATAGAGTGGGCAGGCCTCCCACAAGGTGGACCGATGACCTTGTGAAGGCCGCGGGTATCCGTTCGATGTGGGAAGCACAAGACCGGTCGAAGTGGAGGAGCCTGGGGGAGGCCTAAGTCCAGCAGAACGTTGCCCTAAACCCATTTGATACATCATTTCGTCTTTCGGCTGAAATTATGTTGATGACGATGATGACTGCCTATCTGACCTCCACCACCCAGTTACTGGGTAACACGATAACCAGTTGTAAGACTGGTTGTCAGTCTTTTTGGCTTCTAAGTAGGTACTTGTAACAACTGTCAAAGATCGATAACGGGCTTTACGAGGCACGAAGTGGTCTCAATTTGTAATGGATGGTCACTGCATCGACTTTAAATTTATTTATTTATTTAAATAACACGGGAGACTTACAGCTAAGTCAAACAGTTCAAGGACAGTATATTAGACAGAAAGCCAATTACAGGTCTCCACTTATAAAATACAGATTAAAAAAAGTTAAATTCTAAGGACATTCACACTAGGTTACTAGGTACATACTACAGCATATAGTTACTATGTTGCTCGCACTGCATAAAAAAACATCTTAACACAACAAAATAAACTACATGAAAAAGTTATGGCTTAGACACCTCCTGGCTGACGACACACGGGTTAGGAACATATCTATATCGTACTGCTTACAATGCTTGTTTAAATTTCTGCTTGCACGCACAATGTACAAATTCTGCCTATAATTAGTTGAAGCAAATGGCACGCGCAAAGTTGGATTGTATCGCTTACACTTCATGGGGATGTTGAAATAAAATTTTGACAAGATATCGGAACAGTTTATAGTATTGTTAAAGATTTTCAATAAACACACACAATCAGAAATCTCGCGGCGGTTGAGTAAAGGTAATATGTGAAACTTTTTACATAGGCTATGGTAGTTTTCCGAGTGATACGGTATTTTTTGATTTAAACATAAGTATCTTATGAACCTTTTTTGGATGCTCTCAATGCGGTTAATATATTTGTAGTAACATGGGTTCCATATTTCCGACGCGTATTCCAAGTGGCTTCTAACAAAAGTACAGTATATAATTTTTAAAGTTTTGGCTTGAGTGAAGCACTTGGATAATCGCATTATGAAACCCAGTGATTTAGAGGCTTTAGCGACTATTGCATCGACGTGTATTTCAAAACTGAGCTTGGAATCGTGATGAACCCCCAGATCACGGACAGAGTTTGATCTAGGTAGAGCTTGATCACCTAGGGTATACGGTGTAGCAATGATTGAAATAAAAACGATTCTTACCTTGTACCTATTACCTTAACTAGTGGAATAATTGCACGGTCCGAACACACTTAGTGTGGTCAGGGTGTGACCATTCGTTATTTTCACGCCCTCTTCACGCCCTTCATAACGTTGCATGAAAGCACGTTGAAATATCGTCCCGTCGTGCCGTCGTCCCGTCGTCGTGTCGTCAGATATTACCAGTCTTTACGAAATTGACTGAACTACTGCCTAGCCTACCTACTGCTAACAGACTGCCAAACTGATAACATAGCTTTCGATTTATCTTACGATATTGTATAAGACACTCGGTCTAAGATTTTTGCTGTACAGAGGCCAGCGCATCAAGCTACCCCAATCTGTCAAATTTCTTTGATAGTTTTTCAACTTTTTTACAAAGGAATAAGGTTCATGTTCAATTGGGAAAATTTGACAGTTTGGGATAGCTTGACCTGCTGGCGTCTGTACCTGGTTCAGAATTCCACAGATTGTTTGATGTCTTCATGGGGAACGGCTTTTTATATCATCAGTCTCCTACCCATAACGTATTTTATTTGAGATTGGCGCAACATGTCTTCTTCCACACTTTTCTATCAGTTGTCATGTCAGTAGTCACTCCCTTTCTACCCATATCATCTTTCACACAGTACGTCCAACCTTTATTTGGTCTTCCCCCTACTCTTATAGCCATATTCACACTCGTTATCCAAGCTTTATTGTTTATTACTTTGCTTATGTATGTATAGAATCAAGTCCATCCGACTAAACAGACAGCTGTGCTGCTGGGGAGTTTGTTGCGCCACTTCTTCTTCCCAGCTAAAGCACTAGGAAGTGGTGAAGGGTGGGCGTTTTTGGGGGATTGTCCAATGTATTTTGACGTTCGAAAAGTTCTGATTCTCAGCCTAATTTGAATAAATGTCTTATGATTTTGATTTTGATCAATACTTTCCTTACATTTTCCAATTTTTTTTGCGGAGAGACTCAAGCAAGCACCGCTATCAGCTGGGAAAACTAGGTCCATGCAACTTCTGACCTTATCTATAGGGTCGATGTTATTGTGCGGCTAGTAATTCAATAACTGTGTATTCGTGTTATCTGACAGTTATGGCCGACTGGCTGACCAGCCTCCTACATGATGCAGTAGGTCTCCACAGACAAATGAATGGCTGGGGCGGGATGTGGACTGGTCGGCATCCTGTTGTATTGTGTGAAGGCTTTTGTTTTCAATTTCAAGGGCAGCAGGAGAACTCAGATGCAAAATGAGTTTGTAAATAACGGAAATGGTTATTAGTGGAGTATTTTGATAATAGCTAAATGTTTAACTATGTCACAGAAAACTTGTTTATCTAAAGAGGGATGCGCCAAGGTAGGAAATAGAAAATAAAATATTCTTGTTTTTTTTTTCATCATTTAAACCCATTGAATGGCATATAGTTCATGAAATACGATTCAATGGGAATAAATTAACTTAGAGGCAACCCAATTCTATTTGGATGAAAAAAATTCTGTTGTCAAATCTCATGTCACAATCACATGTGTCATGCGTCTGTTTTCAAGTCATGTATGTGACTTGATATGTTTGGCAACGCGTTCGTAAATTAACTTTTTGTTGATCAGTTTTAATACAGTGTGTATCGAAGAGTAAACCACCCTCCAGTTGATACCCATTACCACAATGGCATTCTAAAGTGTTTGCATTGTGCACGTAGGTACGAGTACCTTTACAATCAATATAATTACGTTACATTAGCCACATCAGAGCACGGGCCCCTATTTTTAAAACAGTCTCCCAGTTAAAATTTTGAGGCTGTATTTTTATTTCGAACTTTATTTCGATTTTGGCAGTTTTAATGCTAAACTGACAACTTAGCGGCGAACTAAGCTGTCATTTTTGTTTATTGAACTGAATTTCTATAATTCATAATTAAATAACTAGCTCAGTGGTCAACCAGAGAGATCAGAGTTAACACTCTGATCTAAAAAAACACTTTGTTTTATAATAGGTAATGGGGTACAAATGGAGTCACAATAACAGAGTTATTTTAAATGTTAACCAGTCGAAGAATCAATTATTTTTCTCTTTAATGCTTATTGTTATCCAAGAAGCAATATCTGCAGGGCTATGCCCCGTCAAACATCATTAAAAAGCTATCTTCTATACTAATAACAAAGCAGAAGAGTTTTTTCTTGTTTGAACGCACCTAGGTATTTCCGGAAATACTAGTCGGGTTAGATTTTTTTTTGCATTTTATAGCCCAATTCTTACGGAAGATTAAGGGGAAAGGAAGGTAACATGGCTCCTGCTAAGTCCCCCTAATTAGTTTTGAAATGAATACCATCTCTGAATTTGTGGTGTCATGAGGAAGCTCTTCATGCTCATTCTCTTGGCCAGCGTACTCAACGCGGCCGTCTAAGTGGCCATTGTTTTAGCTAGGGAAGTTGGTTGTACCATGTTATAATCGGGTTGCTACTGTTACTGTTTGCTTTGACTCGTGATAATTAATGTCCTGACGGTCTCTGTATTCAAAATAACTAGTGCTGAAACGAATATCGAACCATAGCATACGCGTTACCCAGAAGGCCAGAACTTAAGTGTTTTATGTGGTTTACTCCAAAAGGCAAAACGGACAGGACGAATCATCATCATCATCATCATTTCAGCCGAAAGACGTCCACTGCTGGACATAGTCCTCCCCCAAGCTCCACCATATCGACCGGTTATGTGCTTCCCGTATTCAGCAGTTGCCTGCGGCCTTCACAAGGGCATCAGTCCACCTCGTGGGAGCCTCCGCTCTACGTCTTCTCTGACCGGACGAATACGAATAGGAAGAAATTTTAAACGAAAAAGAAACATGTTATTATGTAACATCCGAGGAAAGGGGAAACTAGAAAGAAGAGTGACAATAGAGATTTAAGGTTTAGGTAAGCTTTTGGGAGACCCCAATTCATTTTTTTTTAAGTTTTTATCAATTTGCAGGTCATTGCAAGGTTGTACGTTTCATATTTTAATTTTGTTTTCTCTAAATTCGTTCTTGCAAAAATTGTCCGTTCTGCCTTCTCTTCCCCTATAGGCTATTTAACACACCTGCACTTTAAGCAGCAGCAGAGAAAGTTTTATCATTTAAAAATATACTAATGGAGTAATAACATTTATCAATTAATAAGACTGACAATTTCTTTTTAAACAGTGGAATGGACTCGTTTTTTATTCCATCGGGTAATTAATGCTTAATAATGCAGTGTTATGACCACTAACGCAAAGCATGTTTGTATACTGCCTTCTAATTGGTCGTGTTCTATTGTCAGACGATTTAATAAAAAGATGCATATTTGATTTCACAAAAACAGCTATTTCGAAAATGTATACTGATGGGAAAGTTAGCAAATTTAGGGACTTGAATACAGGTACGCAACTATCTGTTACTTTCATGTTACACATTGCCCTAATGCATCGTTTTTGAGCTTTGAATATAATAGCTAGTGCTTATCATAAAAATACTGCGCATACGTCTATAATTAACAAGATGTGTTATTATATCAACAGAACAATGCCTCTTTTTGTTATGAATGTTATTCAAAGCGGTTTGCAAGAGTCTCTTCAACTCTTTCTTGTAATTAACTATCTAACTAACAACTAGACTTTTTGCAAATCAATCTATTGGATGGCGGATTTATACCTGAACATACATAAAATAAAAACTTTCCGATTTGATAATCTCCTCCTTTTTTAACTCGGTTAAAAATGAAGTTCATTGCGCGCAGCTCGTCCGCTCATTATAAACTTCAATATTGACTCGTTCATTCAGAATGCAAACAAATGCCGACGATCCGACAGATAATTGGTCCATACGGATATTCAACGTATCTACTATAGTTGCACGTAGAGTCAGGGAAATATAATTGTTAGTTAGGTGGGGTTTGTGGCTAAGTAACAATAGCTACGCGGGTCAATCGATCAGGTTAAGCTACGCTTGCCGCGGTTGGTCCGTGGATGGGTGACCATCTTTACATACCAAGACCCCTCCGTGCCTCGGAAAGCACGTAAAGCCGTTGGTGTCCCGGCTGTCATTTGTGGATCTTTGACAGTCGTTACGGGTCGTCAGAAGCCCGAAAGTCTGACAACCAGTCTTACCAAGGGGTATCGTATTACCCAGTAACTGGGTTGTGGAGATCAGATAGGCAGTCGCTCCATGTAAAATACTGGTATTCAGCTGCATCCGGTTAGACTGGAAGCCGACCCCAACATAGTTGGGAAAAGGCTAGGCAGATGATGAGTTAGGTATATTAAAGCCGTTGATATACAAAATACCCAAGATTCACAGTCTCGAACAAAACTAACACTCAAAACTCTCCCCAATTATACGACAGTATTATAAAACATATCTTTTTGCAAATTCAACCTTACACGCATGACTTAAAGTAGATTTTACATAGCAATGTCCAAAAAGACTGACTGCAAGATGACTGACGATACTACTCGTATTTGACACCTGCGCACATTGCGCCCTATTTATGCGGTTTTTGAGACGCTGGTTATGTATCTTGGGTTTTTTGTACTTATATCAATGACTAGCAGCGCCCCGCGGTTTCACCCGCGTAGTTCCCGTTCCCGTGGGAATACTTGGATAAAATATAGCCTATGTCATCCGGGGATAGTGTAGCTTCCCAACAGTGAAATATTTTTTCGAATCGGCTCAGTAGTTTCGGAGCCTATTTAATGCGATAACGAACAAACAATCAAATCTTTCCTATTTGTTATTAGTATAGATTAAAGCCATTTTATATAACTGGCAAATGACAGTTGGGTTTTGAATAAATGAACAGTTTAAGTTGGCAGCCAATTTGTTTCACAATTAATTTCGCTAAAACTACAGCTTCCATAATTATTATTTTTACGTAGTATAACGTAGTAGTATATATAAAAATCGATTAGGTACTCAATTTATAATGGCTCAATGGAAACTCCCATCTCGTAGGTAGTTCGAATCGCTATTTTAACACTTTCACTGTTCACGAAGTTGGTAAAACAATCGCCAGAAAACATAAAGTGGCCCTTTTGGAAATTCTGAAAAAAAATTACCCTGGGAAAGGTTAGGGATAGGTACTTGTTACCAACTATTACTAAAATCATCATACACTTTTAGGAGCAGCCTATATCAATTCAAAAGTTAAGTTCATAAGTTGTTCTTTGTCATGAAGCAAAAACATTCCTTTTGGTCACTTATGTTCGCTCGTTAGTACTCAACTAGAAAACTATTTCATTTAAACCCTCGTTGTAATTTTCTTGTATAAGTAGCTACCTACTTAGGTTGTTTTAAAATCAACTCATGGCATGAAGCGTTTTCGTCCCGCCCGGGTTCCTCATCTCTTCCTTATACTTTGATGAGACGCGTCCGCATCTGGCCCGTACTGCGTATGCGTCCCGTCGTCTTCCCTGTTTCCTTCTATGTGGCCCGCAGCTAGGGTGGTCAAGCAACTACGAGGTTGATTATACTCTCTTCCTTATACTTTGATAAGACGCATCCGCATCTGGCCCGTACTGCGTGTCTGCGTATGTATGCGTCCCGTCGTGTTCTCTGGTTCCTTCTATGTGGCCCGCGCCTAGGGTGGTCAAGCAACTACGAGGTCGACTATACCTACCTACTCCAGACAAAGCCCCCAACAATGAAGGTCGACATTTTCAAGGTCGGTACTTAGCGCGAGCTTTTACTAGTACACCCAATATAATCCGTAATTCAATCCCAAAATCGACTTGGAAATATAAACAAACTAGAAGTACCAACATCATAATAATTACCTACCCGCGAACTTTGATTCAACTTTGATGGATCGCTTTCGCTTTGCTTTTGTTTGACATTCGAAAAACGAATATTGAGCACTCGGGTTTAGCACTTGCGCGATTGATTGGCTTATGTTCGGGAAGTTGGAACCAGTGGGAACCAATCAAAACTATTTGAGAATGGAAGGTTTTATTGATATTTGTTTTTCAACTGTTTCAACGGTTTATCGCTATTCTATAAATGGCTTGTTTGTTTTCCATGAACTGCTTCGTTCAATGGTTTCGTTTGTCTACGACATTTCTTTTTTCCGAAAAGCATTGATTTTGTTATTGACGGCTGTATTTACGTGCTTTAAAAATCTACGTTATTTTAAAAAATGGCTTTCGTTCGTTTAAATCAATCGTACTATAGTATATGATAGTAACTAGATACCTAGGTACCTTTAAATACCTAGTAAAATTAAGCTACCTACTTAATTTTGTACTTGGTATATTGTGAAAGTTTGGGTGTTTGTTACTGAATCCTGAAAAACGGCTGAACGGATTAAAAGATTATTAAACACACAGACAGTTTATAACCTGAATTAACAATTATGAGACTTTTTTTCCCGTAGTACGTTCCTATGGAACAATTTCCGACATAAGCCTACGCGGGCGAAGCCGCTGGCAGAGGTTAGTTATTAATAAACGTAAACATTAAGCTAAATATCAAACAACAGCTAGAAATCATAACTCAATAGCGGCATTGATAACACAGATTAATCATGATATATAAACGCATACACGGCCTAATCTGCAATAAACAATACATATTCATCACGCGCCGGACATTGGCTCAATCGGCTTATCCAATCCATTTATCATATTAAAAAGTTATGTCCATACAATTCCCACAGAGTAAAATTTAAAATACGAGCTGTTATCATCTGTCACGTGGAAAGTCATTAGGCAAAGGCAAGTTATGTCATAGATACAGCCTCTTGAATGAGTTTAGGAATACATTATAATAAATTGTTTTAACGTCCGGTGGGACATATAGGTACCATATTCTTGTGGTAGAAAGTTAAAAATATGTTATTATTAGATAATCGTTACCTGTTCGGACTAATTTTAGGCGAGTGTGACGAAAGGTCAGTGAGCTATTGGGAAAATTATGTCGATTTAAAGTTTGTTTTGGTCAAACAACTTTTTTTATCGGTTACTTATGTATGTCAATAAAATGTCGATCAGTGAAATCGGCCCATACTAAAAACAAAATACGACTCTTTTGTGCTACTTGGTCACGTGGTTAACCATTATTACGACCTACGACTAATTTATTTACTAATTTTTTTTACAAACTTTTCACCTCGGTTTCGCCCGCTTGCCGTGGATTACAGAAAAAATCCTACGGGAACATACTACCGTGATTAAAAGTATCGTTTGTGTTAATCCGGTTAAGAAAATATATGTGGGTGAAGTTACATCGAAATCCGTTCAGCAGTGTTAGCGTGATTGAGTAACAAACATCCAAACATACAATCTTCCACACAACTACAGTCTTTGACACTTCATTTCAAGGTTTTGCTTTCCTATTCGGAAGAGAATTGCCAAACTTAAGTGACATATTGCTCGCAGAACAGATGGCCGATGGGGCCGAAAAGTTCTGGAGTGGCGACCGCGTACCGGAAGACGTAAAGTTGGAAGGCCTCACACAAGGTGGACCGATGACCTTGTGAGGGCCACAGGAGTCCGCTGGATGCGGGAAGCACCAAAACCGGTCCAAGTGGCAGAGCTTGGAGGAGGCCTATGTCCAGCGGTGGACCTCTTTCGGCTGAAATGATGATGAAGATGATTTGGGAAATGCACTTGGTTTTATAGAAAAAAAGTGTGTTCCTCAAATGCATAGATGCTTAATAACTAGTTTCGTTTAGTAGTTTACTAGCTTCTACTGATACTTCGTTCGCTTGAAATTTCTTGGCCCCCGACTTACTCCGTCCCATCGTATCACTTCACAGCGATATCAATTCTTTCTGACTTTTTTTTTGAGGACAGGTATCATCAAATAACTTCTCCTGTTCTGGGTGGAGCGGAAGGGCGTTTCAGACTTTTACT
This sequence comes from Polymixis flavicincta, assembly GCA_949987655.1. Taxonomy (NCBI): domain Eukaryota; kingdom Metazoa; phylum Arthropoda; class Insecta; order Lepidoptera; family Noctuidae; genus Polymixis; species Polymixis flavicincta. Next base: position 7,914,128 of record OX465187.1, read on the forward strand.
GACTAAAACCCACCCGTGTGCTTTCAGTTGCCTGTGTACTAGGGGCCACGATATCTCTTTCGAACAACCCGCACACCTAGCAGGCTTTTTTAAGAAACAGCAGATTTTTTTTTTTTTTTAATAAAACCGATGAAAAATTTCGACGCTAGGGGGTATAGAATGAAATATTGAATTCATGGTTACAGTTTGCGCACTGGTTAAAAAATGTATCCTGTATATTTCCTAACACCAAGATTTACAACTCCAAGCTAAATTGGTTTCAGGAGCTAAACACTACCTACCTAGTAGTTACTAAGTCGTAAATCTGAGCGGGTAATCAGTTAGGATTCTCCGTAGCTGAATCACTACCTTTTTTTGTTGCTATGTGTTATTTATTAGCTTTTTTCTATTAGAACAGAATAGAATAGACAGTAGGTATTAAAGTTTAGTGGTAGGGACAAACAAAAAATTACACAAAATTATTATACCAGAAGCAACATTGTACCAACCTCTCGGAACCATTGACGTTGGTACCATTTGACGGCCAACTCTACCACCGCGCGTGCTCACAGGTCAAATCAAATAGCGCGTGCAAACCTTGGTTCGTGTTACATACTCCCGTCCCTTTTCATGTTACCACTCCCACGGATAGCCGGAAAACGAGAGGACAGATGTTATACATCAAGTGACCCACGTACTAGTCCTCGTATTAGTATACTTATATTCCTATGGTACAGATCACATTACAGCAGCACACTGTAGGTACCCTAGGCGTCCTTGTAACAATACCCTATCCTAAGTAACCGTGTGAGTTGTACGTCAACGAGTTAGTTTTTGCTCCCAGATTACTCTAACCAATAAAAACTATGAGAACTGTCTCCATAGTATTCAAGTTTGCGACACGATTGTTGAAGAAACTATGCGGGAGTGAGCTGGTAATAGTTGTAAGATGTGTTCAACTTGCGATTCGTAGGTATAATTTAGAATTTATTTGTTAATATGTTTGTTCATGTACAGAGGCCAGCACATCAAGCTACCCCAATCTGTCAAATTTCTTTGATAGTTTTTCAACTTTATTACAAATGATTAAGGTTTATGTTCAATTGGGAAAATTTTACAGTTTGGGATAGCTGGACCTGCTGGCGACTGTAGAATGTGAAGCCCTGACTCCTGCGCTAGGTATCAACACTCAGTGAAGTGAGCTTAAAGTGAGTTGTCATTAGTAATCATCCCTAGTGCCATGGAATGACACCTAAGTTCACACCGTGAGATTAACAGAATAGATCGGCTGTACAAAAGCAAAAATTTAAAGAAATCTATTCGAGTGATGTCATTACGTAAGCTCTGTTATCATGCCCAAAACTAAAGCTACATAATTCCTTTATGTACATTCCATATACTTCCCTACTTTCATGCTTTTCAAGGCAAAAACATAGCGCAGGAGTCAGGGCGTGTTCCAGGATCTAGTGTATATTCTACCAAACAATAGGATCTGGATTTTGTGCAATATCATTATATGGATAGCAGATTGAAATTATATAATATCGATCTGCTATCTATATAATGCCTGGGTCACTTTACTTTGCGTATTTAATTTCATCACCATTTCTTTCAAACCGGTGATAGAAAACATCGTGGTGGATTGTGGCCCACTCGCTCTCAGAGAGAGGAGGCCTGTGTTCCAGCAGTGGGAACATTATAGACTGATTATGCTATTAGGTATGATATTATATGTATAGTTTTCACAAGCTAGTGGATTGAGCTCATCACCTTGGAGTTTCTTTGGAGCAGATCGAAAACGTTAACGCTAACATAAAAGTCGTTCCTAAAAACTGGAAAATCACGCTTTTGTAGTTAGCAGAACTAAAAAGTGGAAAATAAATAATAGATAAAAAAAAACTAAAAAACACGCTTTAAAACCCAACTAACTGTTTTTTAGTTAGTACAAACCTTCATCATCTTAAATCTCATAAACATAGCTTGAGAAATGCTGGTGTACCGACTATAAGTGTACCTCTGCCCAACCCTTCGGGGAATACAGTCGTGATGTTAGATTTAAATGTGCACTAACATTATCACTATAAGACCTAATATAAACTATGTACCTGCATTGTGACAAATAAAATGATTTGATTTGATTTTGCTTAATCTCATAAACCAAACTTCCCAAACCTTCTCCCAAACACTTTTCCGCTTCGTACATAGCGTCCGTACATCTGACGCATCCATCTCTGGCTACCCAGAAACTAACCAGAGAATTTATTCAGATGGGTTTGCCTCGGAAACACTTAGTTAAATTGAGTTCGAAAGGACCCCGGTATAACAAAACGCTGCAGATATCCCGAAACAATAACGATGGTTTTACAGGTTTTTCAATTCAATATAGATTCACTTTGTTGTTGTGGCACTGTAATGCATTTGACATGGATGAATAAGCGAATGGAATGTATGGGTACAATTGGTGTCCTACTACTATTGATTGTATAACTTAACAACTAGTCTGCATTCCCGATGGGTTGGACAGACATGTACCTACCACCTTTATTAGGGGCGAACCTATTGTCATCAACCCAGCATAAATTCATTTTCTGAGATGGACTTCAAGGTGGAAAAACCCAATAACACAGCCTAACCCGGGAATCGAACCAGGGACCTTATGGTCAACAGTAACGCTTGCGACTATTAGACCAACGAAGCAATATTAATATCATAATAGGAGTCCTATTTGCTTTGTAATAATTAGGTCAAACCATAAATGGTGCATGTTATGTTAGCCTTTAAGTAATTGTTGCACTTATGAACGGAATATTATCGAAATTATTTTGAATGTATTGTGTTAACAATTTTTGTCTTACCTAAATAAAAAAATAAAATGTTGGTAAAATGCATACTTACACAATTTACTCATTTTCAAATCGGCGGACTATGAGAGCAACTCATAAGAGCCACGTGAAAATAGTAGGTATTCTATCTGCTACACTATCTATACCTACATATTTAAATAAAGTCCAATTCATCGAAACCGGCGATAGCAACATTTTCTGAATAATTTTCTTTTCTTTTCTGTTCTCTGCTGGCTAGAAAAACTAAAATTGGTCTTGAAAACGGTCACACCGCGTACAGAACAGCAGATTCGCATCGTTATACTACATTATACCTAAGAGTACAAATTAACGATCTTAAGGCGACCAGCTCAGGAACGCTATTAAGGATTCAAAGTCAATTAAAATTCTCGACTGCAGTCATTTTGTAAAAGCTTGCTTAATAAATCTCTTTCATTTGCTTCTTTAGTTTATTACCGTTAATCGTTCAGTCTATCCGGCTTGATCAGGTTTTTTAACACTCTTTTGCCTACACTTTGTAATAAGTAGACTTATCGACAGTTCCAATATAGAAGCGTAAACTTATAGCGCCCTATGGTTGACCATGGGATGGCCTTTTATGGCTAAGCAGAGTATATTATTAAATTAGAAGACGTAGTACCTATATCCAGAATTACGAAGACGCAAAAAAAAGTAAGTGAGCCAAAGACTAAAGTTTGATGTTTCTTTATTTCCAGTGTGCCTCACCATTACATGGGCTGAAGCTCAGAATGGTCGAGGGCCGCAGCACCAGGACCACAACGGACATGGGTGGGACATTCGGCTGGCAGTTCCAGGGGAACCCGGCAGTGACTATCCCACCCTGGGCGCAATACCACGGACATCTTTCTCGTGCGCCGGCAGAGAACCAGGTAATCTTGGCAAAATTTTGGAAAACAGCTGGAAGCTGGGTCGAAAGGCATTAACTCAGGCCCTAGCCTTTGTAGTGAGACGTTAGTTTAATTATCACTGTCTAACACGTGATCAATTTCTATTTCAGGATACTACGCAGATTTAGAAGCCAACTGCCAAGTATTCAGAGTATGCACCGTTGGATCAACGTACGGCTTCCAATCCTTCCTCTGTCCTAATGGAACGTTGTTCAACCAAGCAGTCTTCGTATGCGACTGGTGGATGAACGTCGACTGCCAGAACTCTCAACAGTTCGTCAATAACAACAACGAACAATTCGAAAATCTTAGACTAGGACCTCAGCTCATGAAGGACATAAAGAAAATGCTTACTCATCCGATGCTAAACCCCTATGATAAGAACGCAATGAAAAGCAATCTCATCGTGATGCAAGATTACAAGCCACCATTCGGACAATTGTTCCCTAACGGAGCTTTATTAGCTGGTCCAGAACGAGCTCCAAACAACGTTTATGTTCCGGCAAAGCAAATACAACAAAATCTTATTCAAGGCATTCCAAACGATTACACATATTCGGCATCTACACCTGACCCCAGATATGTACCAGTGCCTATAAATTCTAACTTTTTGCCATTGCAAAGAGATGCAGAAATATTCCAAAAGCAGAGACAAAACGGACAATACAACGCTGTAAATGGTATTCAAAACGGTAGAGTGCAAACGACACAAACATCACAAACCGGAAACCTCATTTCAAACGGACATGCGGGCAGATTTTTAAAGAATGGAAACGTAAAGTTAGCTAATTCTAATAGTTACTCACAAGCACAAGTGCAATCACCACGACCAACACAAATCGCTAATAACTTCTCACAGAGACAAACAAGTTCTGTGAGTAATTCCCAATTAAGCAATGCCCAAAACACTCAAAGAGGACAAGTTAACAAACAGCGATCACAGTATTCAGAACCCAGAAGATTACCTCAAACGAATAATGAAGCACAATTTGCGAAAATACAGAACAGTCAAAATAAGCAAGACAAACAACCGTACACATACAGTACACCTGCATCCAACACACCACAGTTTTCAAATAATTTAAGTAACCCAGCTGGTAGAGAACTAAAAGAAAATTTGGTGAGTACGATTAGTGATGTTCCATCAACTGTTATAACAAAAACTTTAACATATAGCAGGGTTATACAAGAACCGAAGGTTGGAAAACCTAAATCTAGAATAACAGTAAAAACTTGGATTGTAAAACCTACTAAATCGGCAAGACTAATAGTGGAGCCTACTCCATACACTTACGCTAGACCCCCTGCGCCATCACCTCCATCCCCATCACCTACTGAAAGGCTCATTGAGGAAAATACACCTTATATGTATGATGTACCCACATCTTTTTCACAAACTGAGAAAATAATCTCACCAGAACTGGAATCTGAGTCATCGGAGGAACCTTATGTTTATACAAGGCCTACTTCTTCTGCCAAGCAAGTGCAAACAACTGAGATTAAAACTACACAGATCTATATTGCTCCTACAACGTTGCCGACTCGTCCTACTTTTTTGGGACGAATTCAAAATTTCCCACAAACATCTCCACTCCCAACTAAATCTTCTCGGTTGTATCTTACTCCTTCGCCATTTTCAACGACTGCTCGATTCTATCTGCCTCCACCTCGTAATCCAACTACTCTGCCTCGGCTATACTTACCCCAAAATGTTCAGCAACCAGTGTATTATCAAAATGCTCAATTAAGAGCCGCACCGACCATACCTACTCCTTCGTCTTTTAGTGAAACTTTTAATCAACCTTCATTTTCTCTAATGAAACAATCTCGCATTAACGCTAACAATCAGAATGTAACGTTCACTGATATTCTGACTAAAGAAAAACTTGATGTAACTGTAACTGATATAGTAAAAGACACAGAAGATATTTTGAAAACTGCTTCACCTCCTCAATATAGTCAGTATCAGAATCAGAAAGAATTCAAATCCCTTGATTATCCAGACAATTACGTAGCATCACGCACAACAACCGATAGTGGTGAAACTTTGACTTCTCAAGTTCCAATACAAAGTTCAACGGTGTCTACAAAAGGTTCTAGAATTATAGCAACACCTGCAATAGCCTTGCAACCTCCTAACGAAAATTTTATATACCAAAATTATAACCAGCTCTCGAATCTGCCTTTCTTTAAAGAAACTGGCATACCAAACACTATAGAGCGCACTGTCTCAATAAAAATAACGATTCCAGAGAGAATCGCCGCATTTCTATTTAAAAATCGAAGTGACTCCGACTTTGATAAACTAGAAATACTAAACACTGGAAGCAGCAACTATTTAGTTATGAGTAACAACTTTGTACCCAAGAAAAATGCGTTTAATTTTATTCCAATCGCTAAACTAATAGGAAATCAAAACTCAAATAATCTTTCTGATTCACAGGCGCTCGTGTATTCGTTTTTGACTGACTCTATCAACGTAGCGAGGGAATACAACAACATTGCACAACGAGACATACAAGCTTCTACAGCATCACCTGCACTAGCACAATTTCAAAACCTGAACAACGAAAAACTGTCTCAAATTACGAATCAAATTTCACAACTTACATCATCACAATACTCTAGTAACAATCTCAACAGTTTTGGCACTGATTCAAATACTATTCCTACCCAAAGAGCAAATACTAATCAACATAATCAATTTACAGGCAATGCAAAATACACAGATGGATCGAATCAGGCGCAACAAACACAAACAAACCAATTAACACCTTCACAACAAACTCAAGGTAATTTTTACTCATCACGATTCCAAGTACCCAATGCACAACAAAATCTACTTAATAGTCAAAACCAACTGTACAGTGGTCAATTATATCAATGGTCTGTTCCAGATGTAACTACTCAAATATACAACAGTCCAAGCCCTGCAAACCTCATTAATCCCAGCAACGCTCATCAGAAAACTACGCAAATGCTCAGTTCACAGCGAAACATAAATCAAAACAATGCAATTGACCATTTTAGGCAATCAAATCCTCAATTTGAAGTTGTCAAAGCAGAAACTGTAGATTTGAATCCAGCCAAACTGCAACTCGAACCGCCTAATGAAGCACAACAATTTGCTAGTCAAGAGACTCTTAACAGTTTGCTAAATAGTGAAAACGGAATATCGGCACATCTTGAAGATAAAATCGTAGGCACTATACCACATCCATTAGAAGACAACAAGGTATTCACTTATAAGAAGGACCAATCATACTACCTTTACACAAAACTAGAAGACAACACGATTGAACAGAATCCTCCAACAAACCAGCAGACCAATACAAATACTGAACAAAATGCTAAATTGAGACAGTCTGCTAATAGCAATATGCCAAAAAATGTAGTATCGTTCCAACTTATACCTTCAGTAAGTTACGAGTTAGAAGATGAGAAAGAACAACAAAAATTCCTTAACGCTTTCCAAATTGACGAGTTCGGGGCTCCTAGGGATATCACTAGGCCGCAGCAAGGAGAGACCCAAAACAGTAATCAAGGACAGAAAATTATGACGTCAAGTGTAGATTACTCTGTTGAACACCCGGCTACAGGTAAACAAAACGAACAGTACATAATAAATCCCCTGTACTCTGGACCATCTTCGTATACCGCTCCACAATCATCAGTTGGTAGCTTAGGATCTAGACAGGTAGCACAAAATAACTTTAATTCTAGACTAGAAGATTTTGAGAGCAGTAATAACAATGGTTACCCCAAAGAAAGGCCTGCTCGCCAATTTATTCCTACATACAGGTACAACTAATATTCTTGTCAAGACTAACATTATGTTAAAAAATATCCATGGACGCCGGGATCGTGGTGCAAGAGGGTGCACTTGTATCTTCCTGCCGTCAAAGTAATATTATATACCTACATCGTCAGAGTTAGACCTTTTCGGTATCCATGGACAAAATAAAACCTATTATTCCAGTCGAGGCGAGATTCAAAAATTATAGAGCTCCCTTTTGCATTCTACATTCTCATAATTGTTAAGCTTTTCTGCATAAGTCGAGAAAGTTACTCCTTGTATAGATAAATGGGAAAACGATAACCCAAAATATCCCAGGTGAACTGCTAAAATCATCGAGCTCGATTCATGGAACTGAAGAAGAATTTATTTTCAGGGGTGCACCCCTGAAAATAAATTTGCCCATGAATGAACCTGTAAGTTTTATTGGTTTAAAAATAGTGTTGTAATTTGTAACCAATGTACATAAAAATTTAGATGTAAGTAGACAAAAATACAAAGTATTTGGAGACTTGACTGCAACCAAAAAACGAGACATTACAAAATAATACAGTAAGTTACAAAAAAATAAGTAGATTTAATAAGAAAAGTAAGTAACTAAATAAGAACTAAAATACTTGTTACGAATTAAATTAGTAATTTGTTGTGTAAGATGTGTGTGTGAAAATTTGATAAGTGATAAATGATTAAAGGTAAATATTAAACGAACATAATAAGAAGAGGTGTTTTTTTTTGGAAAATAATGTCTTGAAATAAATATCATCACGGAGCATATAACAACAAGGAGTTAAGGACTCAATTTGAAAGGCCATTTGAAAGTATCAGCGAAGTAAACAGCCTGTTCTACGACCGGCTAGTAAGTAAAAACTATAATGAAAAAAGTCTGTTACCCAAGTCCACAAATTGTTACAGTGCAAGATTATTATTCTTCTGTCACTTTTGTCGAGGATACAAAAAATCCTGACAGCTTGAAGAATAAGCAAGCTCTAATAGCAATAGATCAATTAACAATCAAGTTCAACCTATCGCAGTCGACAACTGGACATAGGCCTCTCCCAGGTTGCGTCATAACACCCTGGCCTCCGCCTTCCGCATCCAGTGATCCAGCCGGTCCCAGCCAATTTTGTAACTGGGGGCCGTCCCACGCTACGCTTGCTGATACGCGGTCTTCACTCCAGGACTCGTCTGCTCCACCGGAGATCAGTTCTTCGATAAACATGGCCAGCCCACTGCCACTACTCCGCATTTAATATCAGACTCCGGTTTTTATAGCAGTAGCTAGTTTTAAACTATCAGAACCCTGAAAATCATGAATTATTACATGAAATTATTACTTAGGTACATTTGTTCAAATACTACTCAGTTTTAGGTTCAATTAACAAAATAAACCAAAGTTGTAGAGGATATTTCGAATTCACCTATATACTTCTTCGCGTTCACCTATTAACAAAATAATAATGCCAATAGAATAGGTACAAAGTTACGGCGTGAGCGAAACCTGGGTATAGAGTCCATTCAGCTTTTCGCGGTTGAACGGATGCTTACGCATCTCATACAAAATCGTTGTTTTCTATGGACAAAAGCTGAACAGAGCTGAATAAGTGTGAGTCGTAGTCCTGTCTTCGATCATAGTCGATCTTAGCTACGTTTTTACGCGTCTAAATTTCTAGGGCTGTCTTCACCTTCGGGTACAAAGATTCTTCTACAAGTCGTGCTGCTGCTTATTTATGTAAAAAGTGCGTCATAGTTCGGCTTCAGATGTGATCTCTTCTAATTCTTAAAATTTAAATAATTTTAGAACTGTAATTTTAATTCTCTGAGCAGGGTACAACAATGAAAGAGTAACCGCTGGTGAGTGGTCTTTGCCGAATCTCGCCTCTAATGAAGATGATAACGAATCCAAATAGGGCACGTATAACGAGCGACGAAATTACTCGCCAAGGGATTGGTTGATCTGCCCTATGCTGTTGGCGGCTTGCTGCACCACGCTACGGCTTTCAACCTTGAGCTGCGTTCTTTCTATCTAAAAGCAGCTCTACGTTCAAAGCGAATAATCCAATTATTATTGGGTTATTTCTTCAGCTGATCTGATTAAATCTTCACTCCCTTCGTCCGCGGAACGCCTGTGTTCCGCAATTGCAGTGGTTACGGTTTGTATATGAACCTACTGCACATCTTATTATGTTCAGCGTTTTAGACTGTAATATGTTTGCGATGGGTTGGAGCAGCGAATTGTATTTGTCTATAATACACAGAGCACATTTAAATGTAGTTTGACTGACAGCTGATAACAACTGGAAAAAAACTTCCCTTGTCCTTGTTCCTTGTGACCTTCCCGAGAAAGCTTAATACTTTAGCATTTCTGGGACCATCTTGTTACACACAGCAATGGTATTTTTGTTGGCCACAGTCCGAGCTGACGACAGCCGAGCGCGGCATTTTTGCAGCGCTGCTAGCGAATAGGTAGGTAGAACGGACGCGACGTACGATTTTTAAAAGTATTGCAAATGTCAAAAAGTTATTTCTCTGCTGCTGTCCCCCGTGAAAGCCTGAAAGTTGGAATAATAATGTGCAATAAGATCAATCTACAACGCCACATGCGAACTACGCATCAAAAACTTGACGACATACAAATCCTACATCGCGCAAGCAGAGTTTACCGCGCGACTCGTATACAACATCCCGACAACAACTGTCGGGCAAACGCCACTGTCATGGATCCTCCCACACCCTGTTCCTCATACCTACTATATAGATAATAATAAGATCGCGGGAGCGGACTGGTTGGTAAGTTTCTGATAACGCCACAAAAATTAAGATATCATAAACCTGAAAATACCAGTGCTGCCAAATCATTCGGTTTCAACAAAACGGCAGTGAACATATACCGCAAATTCAATTTTACTGCCGATCGGATTGATATCTTGATAAATAAACCTAAATAAATAAACATTTCATGCACAACTTGTGTAATTTTTCACATGTATGAATCTGCCCCATTGTCTGTATGACAGTGCCCCCCATGTCATTCATACTTTTTTTTTAAATTTTACCAAAAGCCGTGGTCAGCGGTTCGTCTTAGGGGCGGAGTTGTACCTACATATAATTACGTAAACATGTTTTTGATATATAAAGTCAGATGGTAAGACTATTGATTTTTGATGAATCGTTAAAGATACCTGAAATAATTATATATGACGAAATATGAAAACTCTATGAAGCTGCCCCACCTTCCTCTACAAAATACAATCCACTTGTAGGCACATCTATTAACGTGATAAAAGATACCTACTACAAAGAGGGTGGGTAACCGTGTGTGCTTATGACCACAAACCGACCGCAAGAACTTACAGTAGATAAACGTGGCTGATGACAGCTTTTGTCGCCTGGAGCCGAGTGTTAGTATGCGAATCAGCGTCACCGACCGACTGAGCTGGGTATACCCGATTCAGCGTTACCGATCCAAGCGTCACGGTTCAGTTCGTTCACTGTTCATAAAGAGCGTATGGGGCGCGAGAAGTTTTCGTTTTAAAAAGACGGTCTTTAACTTTATCATCGTACCATACCATTGTGACGGCAACTAAATTGCCACGTGTGAACTACATGCATCGCGCAGAGTTTGCCGCGAACTAGCATAATATACGACGTCCCGATATCAATCGTCGCCGCGTCGGCCAGATACCCTTGCTGGTTGGAGGATCCTCTCTTTTCTTTGAAGGATGAGTGAACTTTACACCCGGTTCCTCATTCCAATTTAACATGTTATAATTCAAAAACAATGTGTCCTCTTCTTTTTCGTCTAGACTAGTAAGTCAAAATTGCAACAAAACCACAATATTCACTTGGTTTCCCGCTTTCAGTCACCTTTCCACATCCCATTACTTGGAAACAGCAGACTCCTCAATCATACAAACTCATTCACTTGCTCCACACTCATAACATTTATTTCACATCACACAACGACACGGGCGACACCTATACACACTCCTCAGTACCAAATGGTGAAAATTACGTCGCATTCCGAATAACAATAAAATCGATTTGAGCGTGCTCACACCTGTTCCGAATTGGCGTAAGCGCTATATTGAATCGTCATAGATGACGTCATGACATGCGCCTTCTGTGATTTGATGTGAGAAATGACAGTTGTGCTTTTTTGTTTTGAGTCGCATTTAGCTAACTTAGATTTATTTAAAATAGTACTGGTGGCTAGAGTCGTCACCTAACGAAATAAGAAGAAGAAATTTGTGGTTTATACAAGTTTTATATGCTTTATATGTCACCGTAACATTATAAAAATTGACAGTTTATAATCTATCTCGGGAGATCACAAAGTACCGAAACATTGTGAACTGCAAAAACCATTTACAATTTACCGCACTATTTTTCTATAGTATAAAATCTGTCCATCAAATTGTGATCTGGTATCAAGACGGATAGTACAGACGCCAGTACATCAAGCTACCCCAAACTGTCAAATTTCCCCAATTGAACATGAATCTTATTCTTATGGAATAAAGTTGAAAATCCATCAAATAAATTTGACACATTGGGGTAGCTTGATGTGCTGGCGTCTGTACCTTGCTCTATTACTAATTATTCAAGTAACTGCCACTAACTTACAAGTAGCGCTCGCCGGACGCTGCGATGCCGTGGCGGTTGTTCGCAGTTCTACTTCTAACCTAACTTATTCGCGGTCGTAGATTACAAGCTAACGGGTTTCACAATCTTATGGTAACATAGTTAGGTTTTAAGGTAGAGTGAGCACTGTTACCGCGTTCACGAGTGTTCCGTATTTTTGGCAAACAGGACACCTCGTAGCTGTCATAGTCTTGATATACCGAACCGCAAATTATTGATGTGAGCGCTGTTAGCGATATTATCCTAATTCGGAAAGCGGCCTTAAAGACTCGAATGTTTCCGAACGAAAAAATGACAAGCGCGAAAATTTGAATCGCTGTCATGTCATGAATGATGAAAGAAAAGTTTTGTTACCATGGCAGCTGAATCTTGTTTTGATTTCATTGTTTTATTTACTTCTTGGATACCGCCAATGCTAATATCGATTGCTTCTAGGTAAACTTTAGTAAAATCTGTATAGAAGTACGTAATTATGTAGAAAACCAGTGTAAAAAGTGAAATTGTAAAGATACGTACTTCAGTGATTCGCCGCAAACATTTATGTGAAGTAAAGGGTGAGTAAAATCATGGTGAAATACTATGTTCTTTCTTTACGAGAGTTATACATTTTGGATTTTAGGGATCTAGCTATACTCACGGCAATAAATTATGTGCTTAAAACTTTCAGCTGTCTTCTAATAGAGTTTGATTCCTTCAAAAAGGAATAAACATGACGGACTCTGGAGCGCGCAAGTCGCCGTCAGAAGACACGTCGCTCGACGATCTGGATGTTTACCTTGATCTGTATAATGATCCTAGAGCATTATGGTTTAAGGAACGAGTCCTTGCGTTTGTTGGCTTCGACGATGATAGCCTTTTTTACAATATGTTAGCTGACGCGAAGGCCAAACAGAAGTTCGCTAAATATATAACTGAAACTATAGAACCAGATGAACTCTGTCTCGAAAAGAGAATGATGTACGTTTATAAGGTGATTGTTGACAAGCTTATTCATGAAGATAAGGAATTTACTGAATGGAGTAAGTTATCTCTTTTTTGGTCTGTTTATCCTTACCTGATTGATTTACTTGCATTAGCTATTGCTAATTTTTATAAATAATGAGTTAACATTATTTATTAATATTAAGTTGGTATTAAAACATCACTAATCATTAATAAATATTAAATAATCTGTAATTAAATATGTTGCGTGTGGTGTTGGACGGAAAAGAATAGCACCATCCCATTTCTTCCTGTGGGTGTCGTAGAAGGCGACTAAGTGGCTTACCAGAGAATGGGCAGCAGCATTCTCAATGCACATTTTACCACCATATCGCGATCTCCAACCCGCCTGCAAAGCGTGGCAATTATGGCAATCCCCTCCCCGTTTGGAGGAGGCCTATGTCCAGCAGTGAACGTCTTTCGGCTGAAATGATTATGATAATGATGAATTATTTAAAGGTGATGTTTTAATATTGTCAAACTGGGTGAATACTATATTATTTCAATGTTAAAATCCCTTTTATAGTTTCCTCCCAATTTACCCCTTCATCCCTAATCACAAATAGGAATTTACAATTGCAAAAAGACTATGATCCTATTTACTAAATGCTTAGTAAATGCCTCCATCCCATTTTGCTATCTGAATAGTTATAAAAAAAAAAACAGGAATCCTACCACCGGCGCCACCACCGCAGCACAAGCAAAAGAAAAAGAAAGGCAGAGCAAAGACTCCGGAACCTGCTCTGGAGCCAGAAGATGCAGAAAGTAAAAAGAGTATGAAAACTATTAAGAGCACGAAAAGCATGAAGGGCATGAAAACTGGTAAAACTATGAAAGGCAAGCAAGGTATGTATTTGACAGTAAACTTATAGTTGATGGTTTTGCTTCTTTTTAAGAGCAGTGATGGCCCAGTGGTAACGGCTGCGACGACATGTGCCAACTACCAACCCACACTGACTGGCCCCGTGTGCTTGATTATGGTACTCCCTCTCATCGAGAGGAGGCCTGTGACCCAGCAGTGGGAACATTATATAGGCTGATTATACTTTTAGTTTGGTCTAGTGTTAAAGGTTTCAAGTATGAAGTAGAATCAGTGTTCCTGAATAACCCCATAAATGAAAGATTTTCTGTACCAATTCTTTTTTTAATGACAAAAATATATGTGTCAATGAGTTATTGTGTGAGTACGCTCATGTATAAAGTCTTCTTAGCATCATTATTTAAACTAATAAAACAGTTTTACAGGATAGTAATATTTTGTTTAAAATACACTTTAATATATGTAATTCTCAAAAAATAATGATTAAGGCAAAATTATAACATAATAAATTGACCTAAACATGAATTGTTATAGTTAAAATTAATTTATAAAGCTTTGTTATTTCTATGAACATCAGTTCTCTTCAGATTAACAGCCAAAAAAATTCTACCTTATGTTTGTACTAATAAAGTTGAAAATGATTAAATATTTTATTACAGAAGAAAAGCTGGCATCGACTGCTGGTAAGTAACTTTTGTATGCCACCTGGTTTATTTACTTTAATTTGAGTAACTTAACTAACTTTTTATGTAACATCGAACACAAATTAAGATACATTGACAAATTTCGATTTTTAGTGTCAGTTATTGTATTAAGAAGTTTGTCCTCTTTGGAATAAAGTCTGGCTCGAAGGCTTGGGCGTGGCCTAAAGTTAGAATGTTTTGTATCTCATGAGACAGTATGCTTCTGTCTAAAGGTGTGTCCAGACCTGGCGAATGCGCCGCTCGCGAGCCGTTTGCGAACTGCGCGCGTGCATTGCATGCTCTTGCGTAGACCCTGCGCCGTGCACGCGCCGCTCGCCCGGATACTAGGCGCCGTACTCAAGCGGCGCGAGAGGTGCGCGCGTGCCGGTCGCGGTGAAACCTCCCTCGCCCACATATTTAGTTCAACGCGAAAGAAGCTATGTGCGCACAAGCTGCGCGCGCGCTGCACGCGCGCCCCACTCGAGCCTTGCTGGAGTTGCACTCGAGCGGTGCACCAAACGTAGGCTTTAAACGCACGCGAGCAATACGCGCACAGTTCGCGAGCGGCGCATTCGCCAGGTCTGGACACACCCTTAGAGTCGATTTCCTCAATTGTTTATTTTTTTTTTATTTTTCATGTAACCTATCACGCCCTTTATACCACATTTTTAATTTTTAGGAAGGAATTGGTGAAGGGTGGGCGCTTTTTGGGGGATTGTCTTATATGTTTTGACGTTCGATAAGTGCTGATTATCAGCCTAAATTGAATAAATGACTTTTGATTTTGATTCATCCCTGGAATAAAATTTACATCTGACAGTTTTTGTATGGAAAATCTGTCAGATAGTTAATTCACATGCAAGATAAATAAGACTTACCTAAATAATATTTTATGTACAGAAGTAGATGTGGAAACCATGCTGGAGGGCGATAAGATAGGAGAGCTTTCAGAAAATGATGACGTTCATCTTGTCGCCGAAGACACGTACTACTTTCCACCACGTAAGTCTTAATTGTTGTACTTTTAAGGTTCCATTCTCGGGCTTTTTGAACCGAAATCTGCAAATTTTTCTGATTGATATCAAGCTCAAATTCCAATACTGCTATGCATATATTAAACTATAGTTTTATTCTGATGGACATACTGTTTAAAATAGTTTTTTTACAGCACCCGAGGATTTAGACCCGGAAGAAGGAACGTTGGAATTCTATACCATTATCGTAAGAATAATGTCGCAATTTTTATCTAAGTTGTAGAACGTTTATTTTAGGTACGTAGGTCGTAGGTATTATGTTCTATTTAGAGTCCTGTTCTGAAAAAATCTCATGAAAATATAAACACATGGATCAGAAAACGTAGGTACCTGTGAACGTAAATTTATAGTGTCACTTACATTTGATTATTTCAATACTTGTATCCGAAATTCTAATTTTAAATCCCCCTAAAGTTGTTTTTCACTTCATTCAGTTGCTAATTGTGTTTAAATAACCTTAATTTTTGTCGACGATTTATGAATTGCAATTTAATAATGTTATTAAATAATATTGTTGGAAAAGTTATGAGATATTAACTTGAAACCTTATAATCTAAATACAGATAGATGACTGTGTTACTAATTTACGGTATACTTAATAAATGGTTGCGTAAGAATTTCACATGAAGGAACAGGGTGTGTTTACACTTTCTATAAAATACATTTGGAACAGAAAGTAGTATTTTTACACAATAGTTTGTCGTAGATCCATACTTACGAAGTAGTCAGACAATAAGCTGCACCATCACCTTCCGAATACCACCTACTCCTTTTAAATTGGTCTCTTTCACTTTTGTACGGGTACTAGTAGCTCGCTCCGTACACCGATTTGTCGGGAACGTTTTTTTTTTTTTGGGAAATCATCAAATAGCTTCTGCTCTGGGTGGAGCAGGACGGCGCGGCGTGTCAGACTTTTACTGACTAAAACCCACCCGTGTTCCCTCAGTAGTCTGTATGCCAGGGGCGGCGGTATCTCTTTCGAACGTTTGTAAGTTCAGTAATCAGTAAGTAGACGTGGAAAGGAACGTAATGAAACCGCGGATAGTTTATCGCGCACTGAATTTTCATCTCTCGGTCTTGAACCGAGCATTGAGAATGCAACAGAGTCCAGCGCGCCCGCGAGTGAGTTCCAGCGCGTCAAAAAATCACAGTTTTGGATTTTCAACTCTCGGCGCTAAGCAGTGCGTTGAAGATCCAGTGCGCGAATATTCCGTCGCGATTATATTACGTCCGTCCGTGGGAACATAGGCTTAGTGTACAAGATAAGTTTTTAACCAGTGCGCAAACTGTAACCATGAATTCAGCATGTTATTCGGGACCACAGCTGTTCCATACATTTTGACCGCGTAGGTATTGCACTTTTCTATGAAAAATTTCTGCGCTGGGGGTCTAGAATTATATGCTGAATTTATGGTTACAGTTTGCGCACTGTAGAGAACTAGAGACACACGATCCGCTAACATGCACTAAGTACCTAGGTAAGTTTATTTAAGTTAATGAAGCAATGGTTTAACGATATGTTTCAAAACGCAACAGATTATGATTAATCGTGAGTTACGCATAGGTATAGATGGGGCGGGTTTTATGAAAAAACCACTGCATAAATCAATGACCAATATAAGTTTATTGAACTTTTCGATATTTGAGCTTTGTCGTTACCGACTTGGTTTTGGAGATTATACACTTCTTTTGTAATTTAAACACGCCCAAATTTAGGTTAAATTAGCAACAAAAACGAATCTTTGTTTGCTCCTAAATTTTTAATGGCTTTTTAGTATTCTGTTTCCGTACAGACAATATTAATAATGAGACAAAACCATACTATGTCTAAATTTTGACTTACATTATCGAACAGTGGAGTAACACATTCCCGAAGTTTTTTTTTTTTTTTTTAAAGAAAACGTTGCCCCACACTAGGAATTCCTCCTGTATTGTGGGTGCATTTACAAACATTTAAACTCACATACACAAACGGCCAGACCCGGAACAACTACTTGCAGGTCATACAAATATTTGTTCCGTGCGGGAATCGAACCCGCGACACGCAGCGCAGCAGTCAATCCCTTAACCACTGCGCCAACCGTGCCGTAAAAAGTTTGTATGGAAACAATGTTGATCTTGAGTTAAGCTTGCCGCGGTTGGTCCGTGTATGGGTGACCATCTTTACATACCAAGACCCTTCTGTACCTCAGAAAGCACATTAAGCTGTTGTTCTCAGATGTCATTCTAAGATCTTTGACAGTCGTTACGGTTCGTCAGAAGCCCGAAAGTCTGACAACCAGTCTTACCAAGGAGTATCATATAAATCAGTAACTGGGTTGTGGAGGTAAGATAGGTCTTCGCTTCATGTAAACTACTGGTACTCAGCTGAATCCCGTTAAGACAGGAAACCGACCCCAACATAGTTGAGAGATGATGTTGATTAAGTAGGTATGACTTAAGTTTTATGCCTATTCACAGAGACCAGTCCCCCGCGTGATCAAGTACCCCAAGTTGACTGTATTATTCGGTGAGATGACTCCTAATATAGCAAACCGCAACCGACGATACTTGTACTTCGTGAGACAGACGCAAGAGGGCGTGCCCATCCGTGATTGTGAGCGGTTCATCAAGCTCAAGATGTCGGAATACTTTCTCACTGGGCTCCTCACTGGCAGGGTGCTTATGACTCTTGGGCAGCATTTGAAAGAGGTAATAGTATGATTAGTTTATAACGGTCCCACTGTTGCGACACAGGTCACACAGCCCCTTCCCTGTGAGAGGGAGCGGGTCGTAATCCACCACGCTGGCCAGATGCCACGTCTCGTTGAAATTTTTGATTATTAAAAAGAGACGATATAAGCGCTAAATGTACTACTGATGAGCATGAGGTAGCTACATAAAAAAAAAAAATGTTTATCGTTCCTTAACTTGATAAGTATCTGATTATGAATTCAAATATTGAGCGTAAACGAAGCAAAAGGAGTATGTATGTAAGGATACGACCCTTACATACTCCTTTTGAATCGTTTCCACAGGTGTCGTCCTGTGTTTTCACAGGAGTGCCATGAAAAAAAAAGGCGTGAGTTTGTATTCAAATTTAACTTAATTTTCTTTCTTGTTCCTAGGCCACCATCCCGTTGTTTAGGAAGCAGTTCCGTGAGATCACAGTGACTGCGGAAGTGAGCCATGCTATGCTGTCGAGACAGGTCTCCTTTGCTGGTGGACATCATAGTATGGCGGACGCCGGATCACAGGTACGTGCCACTGTGACTACAATGATGCAGGAAAACAGACCTTAATTAGTTCATTGTTATGATGATTGTGTTCAAATAAAAAAGAGAGTGACTCTCATCATTCGTTATCACTTCTGTCGTATGACAGAAGTGATATAACTTACGACTGGAGCGAAGTATACCCACGTGATTCAGCGTCAAAGTCGACATGACGGCTCAGACAGATAGACGGACACTTGATTTGTTCAGTTTCGTTCACTGTTAAGGAAGAGCGCAAAGTTTACTTAAGAGAGGGTATATACCAAAATTGCCTACCTTCAATTCGATTTTTCATGAAATTGATTCAAACTTTTTGTGGAACAGAAACACGAAATATTAAAATTTTCTCGCCGAAAAAACATCACGAAGATACATCTAAATTCTTTTATTGGCGAAACTGACAATTCTGCTTTTCTCTTCATACCAACTCATCATCGCCATCTTTATAATTGCATTATGTTTTTGTTGGGGAGGTTCATTCTTCAACGGTACAGGAATCTTATAGCGCGCGGCTAAAATTGGAACTAACGTCACCATCTTGTTTTTGCTCTCAATTTTGAACACAGGTGAACTACCTTCGACCTTCGGACTATAGAAGAATGTCTAACATAGCTAGAGGAGAAAATGCCGAGAGAAGGTTAGTAGCCAGTTCTTATTGCATTTGTGACCTCATAGACTCAAAAGAAAACTCACTTTTTGTTTCCTGCTCGATGTGTAGGGCAGTAGAAGTCTTGCTTCTACATCCCTGGAATCGGCATAAAGTAGTACCTTATGCCATGGTTAAAATATTAGCCAATCAGCAAGAAGTGCCGAGTGTGCATTTAGTTCGCCACTACTTGTGGGCATTTCGATAATTGAGGGAAGCAAAACTGTAGTTTTTTCTTACTGAAACTTTCTGTTTTCATCGGGGGTAGAACCTGGGTGAGGCCGGCACAGAAGCGACGGGATTGGTACAAGACAAGAGACGCCTATGCGCAACAGAGGGTGAAGTCGGGCTGTGAATGATGATCATTTCTGATTGATTCCGTTGCGGATTCATAGTCTGTTAAATCATTTACTGGGACTTACTGATGAGCTTCATTATCTTGGCGCTTACGCATTAAACTTTAATTATCTGTACAGTTAGTGTATAGTTATTAATATAAGAATAATTATTATAGGATGAAGAACATGCGCTCAGGTCCAGATGAAAGGCTTTCAAGCGGCATTGCTACAGTAAACACGGTATTTTTTACTTTATATTATTTTTTCTTTAGTTTCTAAGATCAGCATGAGTCTTTACCGTATATATAAGAAAGAAGGTCTTTACACAATTTACACTTTGTTTTTACAATTATTACTGTACACATACAAACACATAATACATACAAACAAAAAGAATATGCAAAACCTTAGGTATCGGTATTTATTCGAAGATTTTTTTTAGGTTCTGAAACATATTCTGTTTTCTATTAGAATAGGAAGGGGTATCATGTGTGTATATATGGTAACACGTGTGATGGGTGTGTGAATGTGTGTGTAGCCGAGTCTGTCAACCATGTTGATCGCTTTCTTGGAATATTTTTATTGAATTCGCTTCGGTTTGCCCAGAGCCAAAAATTTATTGGCCTTACAAAACACGAATATGAATCCAGTCTTGAAGCAAGTCAAGAATTAATTCTTGTGTAGTTTGGTATGATTCTATGCTAATTTTATATAATGTTCTAGGAAGTATCAATGGGGACCGGTTTGTTCAGCAACGTTGATCCTAATGCAAAGTCTTCTGCCGAAGAAGTCATAACAGATATAAAAGAACTCGTTGGAATTGTTAACTGGTTCGTATAATTATCCAATTTATATAATAACGATATCTGGGTGTACGTAAAGTCACCAAAAGAGAAATGTTACGAAGGTCGTCAGATAGAGTTGAAGTTTAGTTAGAAACCGTTTCCTTACTGAACTATAGTCATAAACGATATAGTTATGAACTCCTCGTCAAATTTCAGGTAGTTGTCATAAAAGACATAAATAATCAATTGAAAGTACAGTACCGGGCAATAACTAATAAGCGCTGCTTTTTTTTGTTGTTGAAATTTAACAGTATTTCAGAATTAAACCCTTAATTCAATACAAATAAAAGAGAATCACCCGACTACGCACATAGCGACAATGCAGCTGTGTGCGTGAGTGTCGACGTCTTACCTACGAACCAAATTCAAGCGTGCGCGACCGAGCGGCGAGCAATGAATGACCTGAGCGACCGGTAGCAATAATTTTACCTAATTTTATTTCGAAAATCACCTACATTATTGTCATAAATTTAGTTTGATAGTTACCTTGCATCATTAGAATCGGAAATCTTACTAATGACAGTAATACTAGTGCGCCAAAGAAAAGTTCACTGACCTGGTATCAGATGATTAATAAAATGTTCGTTTTGATCGAATGCTATCGTTCAGCCTAAACTTTTCGTAATGGTTTTGTTTTTATTTTTGGATTAAATTGGTTGATTTGAAATTTTCCTTCCTACTTAACGGGCTTAGGACCGGCAATAATACCTACCTACCTTAGTTGATGTACCGATCTACTAAGTTTAAAAATGTGTTTTAGGTTTAATGGAAATGGAAAGATTTGCTAGTTAAGTGTAAGTAGGTGGTGATACTTTCGACTCTTAGGTATTATTGACGTAGTTAAAAATTTAAAATCAACTTGTTTACACTAATAAAATTGATTAAGCTAACAACGTATTTACAAAATGTACAAATAAATAAATTACCTACTTAAGTTACCCGGAGGAGTTGTTCAAAGTTGCCACCATCACACTCTTGGCACAATCGAGCACGACGTAGCTGGTTTTCCTTTAGTTTACGTAACACTAACACATTCGTTTTTAATGTGTCGAAAGCACTAATGATCCTTGCACGTACACTGTGGTGTGGTGCACTCCAAAGCGTCGACCAATCTCCCGCGTGCTTGCCCGTGGTTCTCGCTGGAAGTATTCCAGGATGTCTTCCTGCAAGGCGACAGGCAGGCCTACGCTACCGCGAGCTTGAGCATGCCAGGGAACGTCAAACTGCCGATGATCCCGCAGTCTCTGCGTGGCAGCCAGCATGACGCTCTGTGATGGGGGTTCCCGATCGGGAAACATTTCCGTGAACATCCGGATGGCTCCACGTAGGCTGTCTCCACTGATAGCATACAGGCGGACTATCTCCTCGACATTAGTGTAATTGTCCGTCATCTTGCACTTTGTATCGAGTGACGTCTCAACAATTTACCGAGAACTGAGAAGCGCGCACGCACATTTCGGCGACATCAAACACACTGTTGGTTCGGGGGCGGGGGGCCGCGCACGCGGCGCCCGAACGAACGATCGCGCATGCTTTGTGAATGGATGTATTGCTTGCGTTTGTGTGTGAAAGCGCGGTTAGGCTAGTAACAGACGGGCCGCGTTTAAATACGGCTGGTTTACACTTACGGATTTTAGTAAACAGGAAAACATATTGAAAAAAATACCTACTCATTTTATTGTTGATTTGGGTCGAGAATCATTAGCATAATTACGTCCTTGAATTTGACTAGGATGCAAATCAACATCTTGTATAACTATAGTCATAAAATTAGTAAAAAATAAAATAAAAAAAATATGCGAGGCTGAAACAAAACCTTTAAAAAATGTAATAAATTTAAGAAAAATCAAAAACACTATTCCAAAAATATTCAAATAAGGAAAGAACGTGTTTCTCTTGTCAATAAATTGAAGAACTATTAAATTAAATTAGAAGACAGTATAAATATTTATGAAATTGACATTCAATGCTTACAGTCATAAATTGAAGTTCTTGATTATTCACTAAAGTCCCTTTATAAAAAATATGTATGCTCTCAGCACCAAATTAAGGAACATATAATTGCTACTAATGTGTTGGTAGATAGAGTGGACTCGCTGACTCTCGGCAACACTGTGTACTTGTCACACCGGCGGAACCAACCTTGATGCCCTCCAGCCTGAGGTAATGGAAGACCCGTCCCAAGTTGTGAGTGCTCTGGACTGTAAACCCAGCTAAGATATACCGGATATTGTGCAAGTACCATCTCAAGATCAGTCAGCTAGTAGTGTTATCCCTCGTAGTAGTCAAGAAAAGGTTTAGGGAAATTACTTAGTACCAACTTGAGTAATTCTTCTCAAAACAATTGTTTACCTGGGAAATCCTTCAAAGAAATAATGACGTTACAAGAAATCAATATGATTGTAATACCAACATAACTGTACTTGTAGGTAATAAGTTTACAGGTAAAAAAACAAGATATCACTGACAGTGTTACTGAGATTTTAAAGATTAATTGTAAAAAAATATTTTGTGTGCTTTTCCATATTTTGAGAGATTATCTAGCAGAAAAAACAACTAAATACATATGAGTATAAGTCACTACAGTGAAAAACTTATATTTTTTGACACCAACAGTTTTTTTGATAAGTTAAAATCGACAAGGAATACAGTGTAGCTGCCCATTAGGTTTAGACTTAAAATAGCGAGGCTATTAGCTTATATAAACCCGGACATAAATACTATGTCGAAGTCTTGTTTGGTTACTGTTAGTAGTGGTACTAACACTACTTTTGATTCGCCTAGTAGTTTAAACTATTAGGTGCGACAACGGGTGAGCCGCATGTTGTTTATCAAAATATGCAGGGTCTGTCCGGCAAAGAGCTAGAGTTAAGCTTATTTATGTAGAACTATGATGTTCAGGTGTTATGTTTGACTGAACGCTGGCTGAAGGAACATGAACTAGTGTTTATCAATGATGATAATTTTACTGTTCAAAGTGCATTTGTAAGAAAAACTGCTATTCGCAGTGGATCTTTAGTTCTTGTTTCAAACAAATTAAAATGTTAACAACGTTTAGATTTAGTTAACCTTTCTATTGAGCGCACTATTGAGTTGTCTTGGGTTGAACTCGAGCGATATGTTATAATTTGCGTTTATCGACCCCCCTCTGGGGATTTCATTCGTTTCGAATCGATAATGGAGGATTTACTCAATAAGTTAAAACCTATTTAGATATTTCTCAATCTGTTTTTTTTTTTCATTTAGCCTACACTGTCCCACTGCTGAGCAAAGGTCTCCCCCAAATCCTTCTCAATCTGTTTAGATCTTTTAATTTAATTAACTTGTTTTTTGAACCTACTAGGATCACGGCATCTTCGTCAACATGTCTTGATAATATTTTTAGTGATTCCAAAAATAAATTAGTGTTAGATAACTGACTTAACATCCGACCACTGTGGTTTATTAACTAGCTTCTCCATTTCATTACATAAAAAGCGACCCCGTACACTTGAATGCAGGCCTTATACAGCTAGTCGTTGCAAAAGGTTTACAAATAATATAGCTCATAGAATTACACCGTCTATAGCACAACACGAGAATCCGAATGAAATTTATGAAGCTCTTTTTGATCTTGTGCAAAAAGAGTACCAATCTGCTTTCAAGACCAAAACCATTAACATTAATGACACCTCCGTTGGCTTTAATCAATGGGCTCTTCCGGGTATTTCCACAAGTAGAGCGAGACTATTTGAGTTATATGGATTGAAAAAATACAGGTTTGATACTGCTTTCCTAGAGTAGGTCAAAAACTATTCAAAATTATTTAAAAAGATTAGTGCTTTTGCAAAATCGAAATTTTTAAGCGACACAATTAAAAATTCTAATAATAAAGTTAAAACCACTTGGAAAAATTATAAATAATGAAACGGGTAAGTCGGTTAAACAAGACAAACAACTTGAGATTATGGTCGACGACAAATTAATCATTACAGAAGCTGACGTAGCACAGGCATTTAATGAGTTTTTTGCCAACATACCTGTAACTACGACTCGCTCCTTAAATTTGTCCCCGTCAAAAGCAGAATACCTTTTGCATAGTAGTGTGCCTAAATGTAGTGACCTATTCAGTTTCGAAAATGTAACGCCTCGTGATGTAGGTAATATTTTTAACACACTAAAGTCTAAAAACACTGGTGATTTCTGGGGAATATCCATTAAACTTTTAAGTAATATAATAGACTAGCTTCCGCCCGCAGCTTTGCCCGCATGCCAGTCGGTAATTATCTCGCTCCAACATACCACCGGGATAAAACGTATCCTATGTGTTAACCTAGGTTATAATCTGTTTGTCAAATTTTATCCAAATCCACTCACTATTTTTGCGTGATTACGTAACTAACATCCAAACTTCTTCACAAACTTTATAATATTAGTAGGATAAATATTTATCTTCTGACGTCAACAATATACAGTGATGTGATCACTATCCTTCACACAAAACCACCTCAGCAAGTTTCAGGTTTATAATAATATCGCTCAGGTATATGTGTATATTATTTAGGTACTTCTCCACAGAAAACTTCAAACAAACTGTATTCCCCCTTTCACCCTCAAAGGGGTTAATTTTTAAATCTTTTTTTCCTTTACATTATTTGACTTTTAGGTTATTTATACCAATTTTCGAGTTAATCAACACACGCAGTAAAATCATCCCTTGTAAAATTAATTACCCTTTTTTACCCCTTTAGGGGTAGATTTTCGAATAACCCTGATACACGTTGTTCTTTATTTTTGGTTTTAGGAATAAATACTGAGTGTCGAGATAATCACACAGCGCGTTAAAATTCTTCCATACAAACTTTGACATCCCCAATACCCCTTTAGGGGGTAGTTTAGAAAAACAATAAATGGCCAACCCTGATATATGTTATTAACCCTGATACATGTTATTCTTTATTTTTGGTTTAAGGTATAAATACTGAGTTTGGAGTTAATCAGACCGCGCGTTAAAATTCTTCCATACAAACTTTGACACCCCCCAATCCCCCTTTAGGGGGTAGTTTAAAAAAACAATAAATGGCCAACCTCATAATTTACTTAACTTAGTATTTGTGCCAAGTTTCAAGTTTATTAACTCAAGGAATAAGATTTTTCATAAAAATAAAATCCCCCCTTTTCACCCCCTTAAAGGTCGAATTTCCAAAAACTCCTTCTTAGTGCTCCCCTACATTATAAAAGGAAGGCGTGTGCAAAATTTCACGTTCCTAGTCCTAGTAGTTTCGGCTGTGCGTTGATTGATCAGTCAGTCAGTCTCCTTTTATATATATATAGATTAATATGATATATTATGTCAATAGTTATTAGCTAGCTACATAGTTATTAGCTAGCTACATAGTTATTAGCTAGCTACATAGTTATTAGCTAGCTTACAAAATGCAAAATGCATTTTGTAAGCTAGCACGCCCTTTATACCAGGAGGGTTTTATTTTGGTATTATGCTTTATTGTTTATCACTGTGCCTATGTATTTATAGAATCAAGTCCATCAGACTAAACAGACAGCAGCTGTGCTGCTGGGGAGTTTGTTGCGCCACTTCTTCTTCCCAGCTAAAGCACTAGGAAGTGGTGAAGGGTGGGCGTTTTTTGGGGGACTTTGTTATGTATTTTGACGTTCGAAAAGTGCTGATTCTCAGCCTATTTTGAATAAATGACTTTTGATTTTGATTGAAGTATTAGAATAAAATTTAATTTGATAAATGAACTGTTTGTTTTCCAATAAATAAATCAAATTTTATTCGAAAATATCCATCGGTCTCTTTTGGTGACCGTGCTATAGGTACACCTCTGCTTAACCCTTCATGGAGAACAAGCGTGATGTTATGGTAAAGTATTTTTTGTTTTCTTTAGAAAGGAAGTGCAATGATTAGAAACTAATAAGCTATCCGATTCCTTCTTAAGTAATTTTCCGCATCAAAAAGGGGGCGTCCATTAATTACGTGAGGCTTTTAGGGGGGGGGGGGAGGCGGTCGTGTCGAATCTTACCCAATCTCACGTGGGGAAGAGGGGGGTTTCGGAAAATATCAGGTATTTTTTTATGATACAATGTAAAATGGCGAGAAAACTGGGTTAAATCAAGTAAAACATGTTACCTACCAGCCAAACACAATGCACAAATACAACGCAATTAAGCACAGATTAGCGTTTTACACAAAAAATACGCATTGTTAAATATCTCACGTGAGGTTATGGGGACGGGGAGAGGGTCGAGCCAAATCTCACGACATCTCACCAGAGCGGGGTTGGGGGTCGATAAATCGCCAAAATTGCCTCACGTAATTAATGAACGCCCCCAAACATTGCGCGTAATTGCGTCTTAGTCTATAATACAACTGCCCGACAGTTGATGTCGGGATGTTGTATTGATGCGAGTTTCGTGGTAAACTCCGACTGCGCGATGTAGGATTTCCTTGTGTAGTTCGCATGTGGCATTGTAGATGGCGCCACATCACTTTTTGTGTTTCAATATATTTTGTTGCAAAGTATTTTTGTGTAGAGCCGCTACAATACGTTCCCGTGGGATAATTTTCATCCTAAAAGCGGGAGAAGCCACTGGCAAAAGTTAGTACTAAATAGACAATGCTTTTTCACCATCCAGGACCATAGAACACATAGAAGGCGAGATCCAGCTCCCCATGCCGAACATACCGATGTTGACGGAAGAACATAGCCACGGTGTAGACTTCATTGAGCCTGAGCTCGTGTCGCAGCTGGAGGAGGCAGTCATGATGTGGCAGCAACATATCGACCACACTATAGCAACCTGTTTGGGCAAGGTAGGTAGGGAAGGGTAGCCCGTAAAACTCAAATTTTCTTACGTTTTTTGTGATTTGCAGGTTGTATGTTGAACAAAATATGATTTGCGATCATAATAAGTATGTATTTACGGAATTATAATCACTGGAATCATCAATACAACCCTCTTAGTTCATGTAACCCTATTGATTGATGGACATTTTCATTCAATATAAATATTAAGGTGTGTTTTTTTTTGGGGTGGGAAATCATCAAATCATTTCTGGGTGGAGCAGGAGGACGTGTCAGCCGTTTACTGACTAAAACCCACCCGTGTTCCTTCAGTTGCCTGAGTCAAGGGCCTGGGTGGGCCACGGTATCTCTTTCGAACAACCCGCACCCCTGGCAGTACGTGTATTTTGTTAAATACACAACCTGACATCATCGTCATCAATATTTCAGCTGAAATACGTCCACTGTTGGACATAGGCCTCCCTCAAGCTCCGCCACTTCGATCCCGCTTCCCGCATCCAGCGGACTCCTGCGGCCCTCACAAGGTTGGAGGTTGGAAGGCCTCCCAAAAGGAAGACCGATGCTCTCTTTTGGGAGGCCTTCCAACTTTACATCTACCGGTGCGTGATCGCCACTCCAGAACTTTTCGGCCCCATCCCCCATCTGTTCTGCGACCAATGTGCCCTACCCACTGCCAAATTTCGTCAGGCTATATCCGTTACCTTGTTCTCCTGCGGATCTCTTCTTGATTCGATCACGCAGGGAAACTCCAAGCATAGCCCTCTCCATTGCCCTTTGGGTGACTTTAAGCCTTCTTATGAGGCCCATTGTGAGCGACCACGTTTCGGTTCCATATGTCATCACTGGCAACACGCACTGGTCAAAGACTTTCGTTTTGAGATTCTGCGGTATGTGGGACGAGAAGATATTGCGAAGCTTCCCGAACGCTGCACAGCCAAGCCGTATTCGACGACTAACCTCTTTCTCGAAGTTGGATCTACTTAGCTGGACAGTTCGTCCTAGGTAAACGTATTCGTCCACAACTTCGAATGCACCGGCTCCGACCGTTACGAAAGTGGGTGTTACATGGGCATTGGACATGACCTTTGTCTTGTCCATGTTCATTATAAGACCCACTCTTTCGGAAGCTCTACTGAGGTCATCGAGCATTGTACAGAGGTCTTCCATGGTCTCAGCCATGACAAATATGTCATCGGCAAACCGAAAATGAGTGATGTACTCGCCATTGATGTTGATGCCAGCCCCTTTCCAGTTCAGAACCTTGAAGACATCCTCCAGTGCAGCGGTGAAGAGTTTCCATGAGATAACGTCTTCCTGTCTAACACTTCGCTGCAGACGGATAGGTTTCGAGGTCTAGTCTTGGAGTCGGACTGACATAGTAGCGTTTTCGTACAGACACTTAAACACCTCGATATACCGATAGTCGATCTTGCACCTTTGGAGGGACTGCAGTACAGCCCATGCCTCGATCGAATCAAAGGCTTTTTCGTAGCCCACAAACACTAAGCAAAGAGGCAGGTTATATTCTTCGGTCTTCTGTATAACTTGCCGCAGCGTATGTATGTGGTCTGCTGTGCTAAAGCCTTTCAAAATCAAGTCATTTATTCAAACTAGGCTGGTGTCAGCACTTTTTGAACGTCAAAAATGACAAAAGACAGTCCCCCAAAAACGCCCGCCCTTCACCACTTCCTAGTGCTTTAGCTGGGAAGAAGAAGTGGCGCAACAAACTCCCCAGCAGCACAGCTGTCTGTTATGTTAGAAGAACTTTATTCTATACAATGGTAGGTACGTTATTAACGTTACGAAATATTAAATTTAAAAGGTTCTAGATATAATAGATCAATTGTCGAGGTCGCTAGCTAGCAACATCTTGCAATGTAACTCATTATTAAAAATAAAAAAACATTGCAATGAGTAGATAACATTGCAATGAGTAGATAACATTGCAATGAGTAGATTATGTCAACAATAAGTAAATGAAAATGAATTTATACAGTCAAATAAAAACAAACAATTATGGATGTAATAAAGATATGACCTGTCAATAGGCAAGGAAACTGGTGAAAGAACACAAACATAGTCTTGAGTTAATCACAGCGACCAACTGTTCTTTTCGTTTAAGTAGTCGTTGATAGAATAGTATGCCTTTGCGCATGCAAGGCATGCAATTCTTCCTCGAGTTCGACGATCTTCTCGTCGGCCCGGAGCCCGATACGCGTGTTGTATGTTGCCAGCTCCAGTTTTCGGTGATTGTGGTAGCCGGATCTCTTCCGTACCGTGTGGTGCCGGTCTAAAAGAATACCACCACCCCATCTGTACCCGTGGTTGTCGTAGGAGGCGACTAAGGGCACTACTAAAGAATGGGCAGCAGCGTTCTCTATTAATTTATAAAACCATACTGCGATCGCCAACCCGCCTGCTAAGCGTGGCGATTATGACAAACCCCCCAACATGACAAGCACAAAAAGTTAATGGCTCCTAGTGCCCGGCGGCCCACCTACCCTTGGCTACGGTAGCGGCCAAGGCCACGGTGAGGCAAGGGGTGCGAACAATCCCTGGAAGAGGTCCGGCTATCACAATCACCGAAAACTGGACCTGGCAACTCGCAGAGGATAATTTAATGAACACCAGATTTTAATTGGGTCTTTTTAAATCTAAATATATCTTTCAAGTGTATTAAATAGTCATATAATTTGAAACTTAGTGGTAAGGCTTTCTTAAGCTGTAAAGAAAGAACAGCTTGATAAAGTCTTGTCTTAAAACTTCAAAGTAGTGTAGCGACACCTATGCTAGTGTATGAGAACTACATACACAAACAGGGAGCGAAATTTTCAACACAGATGGCGCATCATAACTCTACATCGCGCTAGAAAATTTACTTGAAGAAA
Source organism: Polymixis flavicincta (assembly GCA_949987655.1). Classification (NCBI taxonomy): domain Eukaryota; kingdom Metazoa; phylum Arthropoda; class Insecta; order Lepidoptera; family Noctuidae; genus Polymixis; species Polymixis flavicincta. The sequence continues at coordinate 7,944,590 of OX465187.1, forward strand.
ATGCCGAAGGAACATTTCGTGAAAAATCACCCAACCTGCTTAAAATATCTCCACTTTTGTTCGACACGTTCATTTGTTTATTTCTCCACGAAACTTTTATTTAATTGACAGACTCGTGATGGTGACGGTCCAGTGGCAGAGTACAAGTATTGGCGTGAGCGCGACGCTGAGATATCGTTGTTGGTCGAGCAGCTCAAACAACCGATGGTGGTCAAGATACTGGCCCTACTGAAGAAAGCTGATTCTCCTTTTCTTCAGGTAGCTACTGTAGTTTACAAGATGTTTATGCACTTTGTGTCGGGTCTTCGAGCTCCCTAGGATGTGTTGAGCTATACGATAGCTGATGCCTGTGTCCTGTCCGTTGGGACACAGGATTACATTAGTGGGTTACAGTCCCACATAACTGTGCTATTTCCCCGTGGTCACGCAGTATGCATCAGCATTTCTCCACGCTAACAGAAAAAACATAAAAGGATTGCATAAGCTGTTGGTGGCACAGTCGTCGTCAAGCAACCAAACATTGTCTTACATTGTTGTAACTAAAAATTTATCGTTTATCCAAACGTTTAAACGTTTAAAAAATAAATAAGCTGATCATGCGTGAAGCACAGGACGTTTCGTTGCAGCGATGTTTGGTATAGACCTATTGTCAAGCAGTAAATGTATGTTGCAGTGATGATGATGAATCATTTCTATGTTTTTGATTGTATTTTATTACAGAATTTCACACACTACAAAGAAAGACTAGTGGAGCAATACAATATGGCCAATGATAATTTAAAGTTTCTATCCACTTTGATGCGTTTTTTTACTGTAAGTATACCTTAAGTTATTAAAAACTAGCTTTTGCCCGCGGTTTTGCCGCTTTAAAAATTTAAGGAGTCCCCATACAAGAAACTTTTTTTTTAAACCGCCTGGCACTTCGTTGGTTTTTATTTATTAAACGTAGTTCACTATAAAGGCAAACATCACATCGGAAATTTCTTAGCAGACACACGTAGTTTGCTAAACAAACCATTTCCCTGACTGCATCAAAGTATTCGTCTAGTTTATTTTAACACTGCCCTTTCAGGTCATAGAAGACGACTCAACGCTACCCCAAGTGATAGAAATCCTCCCGGAAATGGTGGAGAGTATCTACATGATGTGGGTACTGTCCAAAGGGTACCGCTCTGACGAGACCATGGTGCCTCTGCTGTCCAGGATCTCATGGGCTCTTAACGCCAAGCTGGAGAAGATACTTGACGTACATAAGCTATTTGAGTATGTATGGAAAGTGTTGTCTTTTCTTGCTAACGAAACTGGTAACTCGTTTAGGGACCCTCAAACTTATTTTGCATACGGTTTCATTTGTAGGAATTCCCAAAAGTTATGGGAAAAGTCATCAAAGACTAAGAAGCACTTCTTGTCCAACCGAGTTGTAATAGGATGGAATAGGCTCCCACACAGAACTGCTTCAAGAATCGAATATACAGATTAAATATATCCAAGCTTTTTGATACATACGCATCTGCCAATTAGCTGCTAGGGAGTCTAACGAAATAACAATAATAATTTGACATTGCTTTTACCTACAAACTGTATAACCAGTTTAAGTTGATTTAAAATAAATAATGCCGTATTCACTGACTTGCTGGGACCATTTTTACTGGTTCGTTTGACTTACAACTTAGGGCTGAATTATACCGGGCGAAAAGCAGAGCAGAACAGTTGTCATAGCAAAAATATAAAAAAGGCCCAGAATACTAAGTGTCAGCGAAAAATAATGTGTTACCCTGGTCGGAGAAGTCTTTTTGTAATTTTTTATTACTGCGCCGAATCTTTGACGACCAATCCTGCATCTTGAACAAGTATTACCTACTGTGACAACAAACCTCTGCGAGTGATCCTATAACAATTTTTTTTTTCATTTTAATTTAATTGAGTTTGTTCACCTTCAATTTATTTTCGCCATTCAGTAGTTACATATTTTTTTATTAAAATTTATAAAACTAGATATATAGCAACTTTAAAAAAAACACCTGAAGGAGTGGTTGTACAGATACGGCGTAATTGTAAAAAACATATAAGGGTGACTTCCTTGACCAGGGTTAAAAAAGAAAAAAATACTCCCTGGTTAGATCTTTGGGTACTAGGCCCAATTTTGTATGAAACGCGACTCGTTGCATCCTTTGTGTTCCTAGAAACTTTCAATTACCTATTATCATGTAATCTAAACGCAAATAACAATTTTCAGCTATCCTAACGAAGTAGTCCTAGCCCTGGCCCGAAACGGACAAAAGATAATGGAGATGTGGCACGCGTTATACAGAGAGACTCGACGCAACATAGAACTGAGTAACAAGGGAGCGCGCTGGGAGTTCGATCAGCCGCTATTGTTCACGCAGACTGACTATATGGGCACTGTTGCTAAGGACTTGGGAGATGTGGTGCAGGTAAATATCAACCTTATGTCTATTTCAATAAAGTAGCCAGTCCATTGTAGCACGGGCGTGTGCTGGTAGTTCGATTAGCCGCTATTGTTCACGCATACTGACTATAAGGGCACTGTTGCTAGGGACTTGGGGGATGTGGTGCAGGTAGATATCGACCCTATGTCTATTGCTATACGGTAACTAGTCCCTCGTAACATAGAAGCGCGCTGGGAGTTAGATCAGCTGCTATTATCCACGAAGACTGACTGTATGGGGACTGTAGGTACTAATAGGGACTTGAAGGATATGGTGCAGGTAGATATCAACCCTATGTTTGTAAATATAAGGTAGCTAGTTCCTCTTCATAAGGAAGTGCGTTGGGAGTTCGATCAGTCGCTGTTGTTCATGCAGACTTAATAATATACACACATCAACACTGTCTAGGGATATTTTGGATTTACTCAATTTACTCAAAATTTATTAAAAATAACATTCAACATGCTTATATTTTTATAAAGCCATTTATCAGACTACACTCCAGAATAAAAGAAAACTATTTTTTTTGCGTAAACATATTTTTATTAAAATTAAGCAAAAACGTAAAATAATGGTAAAACTAACAATGAATTTATTTCTCAAAAAACGTGAAAAATAAGGAAAAATTAATCTGTTTTTAACAGTTATGTGAAAAATCAGTAGTCAGTTAAACCACCCATGATGTTTATAACGGTCCTGCAACGGTTTTTCATGCTTTGGATTAAGTTATCCAAGTCTTGCTATAGTAAATTGTCCCAGGTCCGGCTAAGATGCAAAAAAAGTTGCTCTTCCATCGCAATGTTTGCAGGGAAATTCCTCAGAGCCCTTCTTTGGAGCATGTCCCACGCGTGTTCTATGGGGTTTAGGTCAGGCGATTGAGCGGGCCAGCCTAAGACCGATACGTCGTGCTCCTGCAACCAGCTTGTCACCACTCTCGCTGTGTGCGGACGGGCGTTATCGTGCATGAGCGTGAATTCTTGGCCCATTTGTAGTCGATGGGGGTAGATTATTGGTACTAGCACCTCGTTACGGTATTTTTCAGCCGTCATGGTGTTTCTGATCCAAACGAGGTCTGTTCTTCCACCAACACGAATTCCCGCCCAAACCATAATTGTCCCGCCGTGGTATGAATGGACTTCCTGAGGATGTTGCAGACGGCTCTCACGACCACGAACTCGCCAAACACGTACTCTACGTGTATCGGGATGGAAACCGAACCGGGACTCATCGGTAAACAGCACTACAGACCACTGGTTATCTTCCCAGAGCAAATGTTCACGAGCCCACTCTAGTCGTCGTCCAAGATTTCCTCGGCGGAGTGCTGGAGTACGAAGCGGTCTGACAGCATGAAGGTTAACTTCATCCAGCCTTCTCCTCACAGTTTGGTCACTCACAAGCAACTGGTGCTCTAAACCAACTGCATAGCCGTAACATTTGGTTATCTTCTCGCGGCAACTTGCAAAAATCGGTCTTGTCGTTGAGTGGCTATGCGCTTCCCGCCTGAGTGTCTTTCAGCCACTTCACCAGTAGCACGATAACGTGACCATACCCTTGATATCACGTTTTGTCTTGTTCCAATCTCCTCAGCAATACTCCGTTGAGTAGTCCCAGCTTGGAGCATGCCTACTGCCCTTAACATTTCCTCTCTCGTTAAATGGCGCCGCTGCATGATGCACACAATAACATTAATTCGAAATTAACCGATAACTTGTTATAAAACTTAATTTGACACAAAAAAATAGCCAAAAACTACTGTAGGTAAATGAAACCTTCGGACTTCGCTACCATTATGCCGCGTTAAATCTTTTGTTTTTAATTTATTTTTTCAAATTCAAATTTAGAACCGTTCAAAAAGGTTTACAAAATAAGCTTTCTTCAAAAAAAAAAAAATTAAACTGGACAGTATTTTTTGAGTTTAAGAACTTTATACAAAATATCCCTAGACGGTGTTGATGTGTGTACCTATAGGCACTGTTGCTAGCGGCCAGGGGGGTGCGTTGCAGGTAACTATTAACTCTATGTTTATTTACAATAGGGTAACAAGGGGGCGCACTGAGAGTTATGTCGAAATATGCTAATTCTGTTTTTAAATGTCAAAAATATATCACCCTTATTAAGTCGAAAATGAAGCAACCGAAAGCTCTGCCCAACGTCATTGATACATTTTAAAGTTGAGTTTTATAATCATAATAACTTTTCTAGGTACTAATAGACTACGAGCGTATATTCGGCCTAGAACTTAAATCGATCATCAGCGATCCCACACAGATCGACGACGTGCGCAAACGCGTCAAGAATCTCGTCTTTCCGATCAGAACGATCGATTTTAGCATATTCGTATGCGATAACAAAGAGAACTGGGATGTCATCATGGGAGACTTCTGGGCCGAAGTCCGGTATCTAGAGGAAGAGGCCAAGAATTATATCAATCAGAGTTTCGGGAATTTGAGGTGAGTTTGTCAGCAATATGTTGAATTTGTTGATTTTAAAATCTTGTGTGTTGAACGCTTTCTGAATACGCAGAAAATTGATAAGTTATCTAAATTCTATGGGACCTGGCATACTGTTAGGAAGAAGCAAATCGTGCAATATCACCGAAATACTGCCAGCTTGGTAGAAAATATGTGTGTGCATGGTCGACTTCGTAATTACTACCTAAATATATCAAACTAAAGTTGAATGTCACTTGCACGTTTTAAAACGACAATGTATGTTTATTTATCTATGTAACAATTAGCTAGTTTCAACCATAGTAAACTTGAAATTTTCTGGGGATTTTTGTTAAAAGCGGTAAACTCTTCACACACACTCCTACACACCCACCCACACTGCACACTTAGATATGCTAAGAAGGTGCTAGCATGACATCCTGTTTGTTTCTGATGCATATAAGTACAGTTATTAAATTGTAAATCCGTTATTGGCTGTAAGATTCGTTTATTTATTTTAAGTGAAATTGTTAAAGAGCTGTGGATTTTGTGAATAAATAAAGCAATCCAAGACTTTTGAAGGATATTTCTAATCTATTGATTCATAGGCTCAATAAATTAGTTTGCTCATTAACGTAAATAACGCAATGAACGTGGCTGAACTGTCAAAATGAAAGTAAATGCGATTAATTGTCATTTTATGTGTCTTTCGCAACCACATAGGTCGCATTTTTACGTGCGATACAAATTTGAATTGAATGTGTAGTGAGTTTAAGTGAGTAGCTTACTCATTTGAATATCGACAATATTTCCAAGGAGATAGTCAGTCAAATCGTATGTATACCCACATCTTGTAAGTCCCGTGTAATCAAGAGCGCAATCCGGGAGCTAGGCCAACGAGGCAGTCTCACAAAAGACCTGTAAATTATATACTTGTATCTACATATAGAGGTATGAGGAACAGTGTGTAAATTTCACTCATACTTTATGGAAAAGGGAGGATCCTCCGACCAAACGGGTGTTGTGTCTGGTGGGCAACTGCCCGACGGTTGATGTCGGGATGTTGTGTATACGAGATACCAGTCGCGCGGTAAACTCTGATTGCACGATGCAGGATCTGTGTGACGTCAGGTCTTTTTGATGCGTAGTTCGTATGTGGCGTTGTAGATGCCGCCACAGGTCCATGAAAAGTTGAAGGTTCTAGAAGGCGGTAATTTAAAATAACCTCAAAACCATTATATTGGAATCTTCTCTCCCATCTAGATCTTCAGAAGAATCGCTGACAATACTGCTAAAGTTCCTCGACTTTGACATTCGCGAGTCGATCAAAAAGCAACTGGCCACCAAGTTCGACCTTATCATGAGACAGTTTATTAAGGAGATCACCAGTATTGAGGATAAGTTTACTGTGAGTACCAGAGTATCAATTATACTATGATACTAGATATGTCCACGACTTTCCCCGTTTTTTCGTCTACTATGCCAAAAAAACATCCTGTGACACCAGTGGCACTCAGCAATACTGTAGGTTTATATTAATGAAAGCATTTTTGAAATCGGATCAGTACTTCCAGATTTTCTTTATTACTAAATGGGTCTGCTCTTATTAGATTCCATCATACAAACAACAAACAAACAGATTTTGCCTCTTTGTAATCTCAGAATACGGAAAGAACCAGAAACCGCGTTCAACTCATATTGCAAGCTGCAGGCTGTGTCCAAAAACAAAACAAGTGACCCCCGCTCGCCTCACTTCCCACCCGCGTAATATTGCTAGCTCAGACATTATTTGCCCATTTTTGGGGTAAATGTTTGAGAGTATTGGGGTACGAAAATAATAAAATCAAAATTTACATGCATAATTATATTACATACTACGGTTTGCTTTGATAACATTATTTTTTTCAAGTCGTTAAAAATATTTTTTTTAGTAGTTTTATACATACTAATAAAATAATAAAAAGAGTAAAAGCCCTCAGTAGGTAATAAAAAGAAGGGAAATTAAAACTCTAAAATTGGCAACACGTACAAGATGGACCCATTATTTACGACAATTACAAATTAAACAAATTATTCAAATTATAACTGCACATGAAATGTGATCCCATCCTAAATTTTTTTTAGCCCAGCTGAATTTTTAGAGGTAGGAACGACACAAGATGGCATAATTTATAAAAATTGAACACCGGTAAAACACGTCGCGCGATACGACAGTCACAGAGTAACTGATCGGCTGCGCGTCAAACTACTCTATTTAAGAGTAGTTTTTGTGGCTTCAGTATTAGGCGCTCTCACGGCTTCTGGTTCTTTTTCTATTCTGAGTTTGTAATATTAGTTTAGTTAAGAAGTTTAAATGAACTAGACGCAAGGTTATGGTATTAGAAATGGCGTTAATATTTACAGACATAAAACGGGTATGTACAAACTTCTTTTATCTTTTTATCTTCAAAATATATGTGCCCCTGTAGTTTTAAACACAGCTAGTGGTAGTCCGTTACACGTTAGTTCAGACGAGCCATAACTGGAGATTGAAACAAAATATTTGTTTCCGTGTTGACTTTTGCGACTGAAATTCATAGCAACAAGCCAAACCACTCGCATACTCTAACCAAGCCGTGTAAAATCAATAATGTACGGTTATGAATATAAAAATGAATACTTACTTATAAATAGCGTTACCGCAAAAACCCACCGCTTCTCCGCAACCACCCACCGGTCGCTGGCGCCATCTACTGGGCGAGAGCGCTCTTCAACAAGATGAAACAACCTATTATGAAGTTCCAAAAGGTACACTAATTCTTTATTTTATTCCAGCAGGCTTAGCACGAGCACCGATTTGACGACGAAAGAATAGACATGACTATTAACTAAATGATGTACAATAGAAGAAGATAGTTATGTTTTTCTATTAATTATCACATTTACGGGTTCTAAACGAATCATAATTTTATTTTGTAGATAATCGTATATACATACTTTGTGGCCGTCGAGTAGAAAGTTTGTTGTCAGTGTGATTTTTGACAGTTTGGGAAGAAATACTCTTCTGAAATAGTCTACACTTATAAGGACCTAGACACAGATCGTTACAAACGAAAGACAAAATGACAGAATGTGGAAGGATATCTACGGTGCGATGTTAAAAATGGAGCAACGAAATGTCACTTTGTATTGAAAAAGCACTGTCTATTCTTCGTAGAAATACAAAGCGTCATGCTAAGCCTGCAGGGTCTTTTATTAGACATTGGTGATGATGCTGTTGTGCACCAACTTGAATTAATTTAGGCTATTCCTATCTTTTTCCTTCTAATTAAACAAGAAAGAGATGGATATAAATAACAGGTGTCTTTAGTTGAACTAAGATTTTCTTTGACGCAACTACAATGGACTAAATTCGTCATGCTTAAAATCACGCCAAATTCAAGCCAATCGGGACGTAATTTAGTTTGAATGTTCTAAAGCTTCACTCGTATTTTTCTTTCGTGGTCTGTCAGTAAGAGATAGCAGGACTCTTATTTTAGTTTAGGTGGTACACAAAAGAATCACCAATGTACGTCGTTTATTTTAATGGTAAGTATGCAGTTATTTAAATATCTACATGGTAAGAGCATTGTTCTAAAATGTTGACGTTGAATTAGCGCAAGTTTAGCATGAGAGCATCTATGGCAGCATCTATGGCGCGAATCTGCTTATACGATTTACATAAAATACATACGCACTTTGCTCCTGTGCGGTTTTATTACGAAAATGTTACATTGCACTCTGAAATTACTGACATTTCTAAGTACGTATTACTAAGTACTTTGAATATTCGAGAATATGCCCAGCAAAAGATTACTTTATAAAAATAATCTAGTACTTATATTCATTCTTAAAACTTTCCAGGTCCCGCAACTAAATAACTGCGAACAAAAGAAGGAAGCTTTCAAGCAGTACAAGGCATTCTCCAAAGCAATCAAAGAATACGAAGACACCAAGTATAAGGAATGGGTGCAGGGAGCAGCCAACTTTGTAGATAATATGATGAAGAAGAATGTTCTGAAGGTCGAGTTCCAAAAAGAACCTGGTATGTTATTTATTTATTTTTGAATCACAGTTTTGGTTTCGTGCATTCGAATTCCACTGCACACAAATATCGGTCAGCCGGTCGGCTAGTCAGCCATACCCATAATCGGCCTATAACTAGAAAAAATAAAAGAACTCTTTTGTTACGCACTTTTGACATTTAAAAAGTGCGATTGGGTTCCAAAATTTGTGTAAATGATTGTATCATTTTTTTCCTTTATTTTCCAAGCAAACGAGAACGATGAACATGGTAAGATATTTATAATATCCACAATCTTTTCGTGGTCTCAAGCTGTGCTCATTACAGTTGTTTTATGCTTAGTCTTCGAAACACAATTTATTGTTGTGAGTGCACCATCATAATAAGTTTTTTTTTTGTCCAAAAAGTAAGAGCAACAAAATTACGACTTACAGTCTATCACTAAAATCGAACCACCCACAATATTTGTGCAGCTGCAGCTACAACAACCGCGCGTGGCATGGAACTGACGGCGGCTGGTCGTGCGCACATCGAGCGTAAGCGGAAAACCGGCTCTAAAACATCTTTGCTGCCCACCGACATAGTTAATAAAGAGATCGCTGAGAAGAGGAAAAGAGATAAGGCTAGTAAGTACCACTGCTAACATAATCAGCCTATAGTGGTCCTACTGCCACAGCAAGGTGTGAGGGAGTGGGCCGTAATCAGTACGCGGGGTCAGCGTGGGTTGTTTGAACAAACACAATATTAGGTCTTTACCTATGAAATTGCCGTTCTGCAGTACTGGCCATTTCAAATCAAAATAATTTTTTTTTTTGGCTAAGAATTCTAATTTCAAATTAATTTTATTTTAAAAACATGGATTTTTTTTTCTAAAAGTAGTCATTTCTTTATTGATTAGTGTTACATTTTCATCGCATTTCAATCTTTTTCGTCATCATGGATACGTTAAAAATTCGAGTAATTATGGAATATGAGTACCGTCGTGGCAGCAACGCGGCACAAGCGGCACGCAACATCAACGACGTTTACGGAGCTAACACTACAAACCAACGCACCACCTGTTATTGGTTTGCTCGCTTCCGTTCTGGAAATTTCGACCTGAAAAATGAACCTCGCGGTCGTCCGAAGACTTTGGTCGACAATGACGAATTAAAGGCGATTGTGGAAGCTGATGATACACAATCTACGGCTGAATTAGCAGCAGCTTTCGACGTTAGCTTCAAAACAATATTGGTCCATTTGCGTCAAATTGGCAAGGTAAAAAAGCTTGACAAATGGGTGCCCCACGAACTCAATGATCGCCAGCGCGAAGTACGCGTCGAGACGTGCCTTGCACTGCTCAACAGACACACAAATGAAGGAATTTTGAACCGCATTGTTACCTGCGATGAAAAATGGATTCTGTTTGATAACCGTAAGCGCTCAGCAAGTTGGTTGGATCCTGGTTCAGCACCTAAACAATGCCCTAAACGAAAACTTACCCCTAGAAAAGTGATGGTCACTGTTTGGTGGTCTAGCGCCGGTGTGATTCATCACAGCTTCTTACCAAACGGGGTGAGCATTACTGCAGATGTGTACTGTGAAGAACTGAACACAATGATGGAGAAGCTGGCGCATCTCCAACCAGCATTGGTCAATCGCTCGTCTCCGCTGCTCCTGCACGACAACGCGCGACCTCATACTGCACAGCAGACGGTCTCCAAGTTGCAAGAACTGGGGTTGGAAGCTCTCCGTCATCCGCCCTACTCACCAGACCTTGCGCCTACAGACTACTACTTTTTCCAGAATTTGGATAACTTCATGGCGGGAAAAAAATTTAATACCCGAGAGGCAGTACAAAATGCCTTTGAAGAATTTGTTGCCTCCCGTCCAGCTGATTTCTTTAAGAAGGGCATCAATAAACTGCCACTGTGATGGCAAAGATGCATTGATTGCATGGGTGATTACTTCGATTAATACAAATAAAAAATTCATGAAAAAAATTCGTTTAAATTTTTTCATACAAAACGGCAATTTCATAGGTAAAGACCTATTATTTACCTTACTTTTGGCCTGCGCCAATATATACTCAAATTAATGTTTGGTGCACCACCGCAGCAGGTGTAATTCACCTATCAACTACTTTGTTTTTTTTTCCAAACACGTCTAGTTGTGTTTTAGCCTGTGAGCCAAAATTTAAAAACTATGCTGGTATTAAAGGCAAAGGAGCAGTTTGGTAATTGCAAAATAATCTAGATTAATGTTGCTCTCGGAAAATCCAAAACCACGAAAATACACACTGGTCTACCGTATAGTATGAATTAAGATATCATCTAAACTTTGTTATCTTGAAGAAAAGTGAATAAAAAATTGGCTTTTCGTTGCAAAATGACACTTTATACCCTTAGTGCCCTTATTATATCCGTTCCACTTACTTTGCTTACACATAAAAACTGAATTAAGAAACATGCATAAAAAAGCAATTTCGTAAATTACTAAAGTTGCTCACAAACTCACATCAACATAAATTAATAAAACTTTTGTGTTGTAAAAATAATGGTTCTTTTCCTAAACAAAACGTAATTCGACGAAATAATTTATTATAGTTAAGTGCTCATACACACGAGGGACACACTGTAACTGCAGAGGCAACCTGTGGTTTCTCGTGTGTAAGCATACCTCATGGCAATGATTGGAGATAGCTGTTATTTTAGTTGATAGAACCCTTGTGACTCAAGTATAGTTATCAAGCTGGGATAAGCTCCAATTTTGCTCGAAAACTCTTCAAAACAAGAATTCAGGGGCGCCGTTTTGAAATCTGATACGTTTTTGCAAATCTGTGGAAAATTTACAGTGATGCTGATGAGAATACCGGGACAACATTATGAGAATGTCAGATCGCCTAGTTCCACTTCCTTGCTAGCTAAGGAAGGATTGGTAAGTACAGATTCTAAACCCGTTATCATATCTTCCCGGATACATCAATTCCTGAACATGAAAAGGTCAACACCTTTTAACCCATTAAATACAATAATTATTACAGAAAAATGAATGTTGATGTGGTGACATTGATCGCAGTTTATTGGTATATGCTGAGGCTAGCAATAACAGAGTTTAAAAATCTCATAAAGTCAAATTCAAATCATTTATTTTATTTAGATCTTCAATAGGTGCTATTGAAAGCTAAAAACATGAAAAAGGAATTGAATTTAATCACCTACGTAGTTAGATAACTTTTACGCTATCTTCCGCCTTAATTTCTTAGCGTTGTTTCTTCCTTGCATCTTTATCAGTCATCATAAACTCAACTCTTCCTAGCTTTAACATCGTGTCCTTAAACAATTAATCTTTCTGTCATCTCAGACGGACGTGACATGGCGTGACCTCACGGTACACAAGCTGCTGCAGGAGTACCAGCTATCCTTCCAGCCTAACTTTGACGAGCAAATATTCCTCGTCATTCGTGAGGCTGAACTGCTAGAACAACTTGGTAAGTAAATTAAAATAAAAGTTGTTTATTCAAATTAGGCTGAAAATCAGCCATTTTCATGTCAAAATTAAATAAGACAGCCCCCAAAACGCCCGCACTTACTACACACACACGACATCCTAGTGTTTATTGTTGCGCTAAGACTCCCCAGCTGAAGACATGACCTTCCTGTTTAGTCGGCCTTAGCCACATTTTTTGCCAGTAAAACATTGTGTTGATTTAGTGTAGGCACTGTCATGTATGATTTTGACTTTGATCTTCTTCGTCGTATCGATGGCACGACAGTATGTAATATTTTGCTGGTCCAAAACTTCGTCACTTCCATGGTATCATCGGTAGCAGCGTAGAAGTCGCTTTGGCTGCACATTCGATCGGGGCGCTTTTATTTGTTAGTGGAAAATGAAAGTTCAGTGTGAAGCTCATATTGCATCCATGTATATTGAGAACAATCTTTAAGAATTAACAAAACAGAGTTGAAATATCAGCTTAAGTCCAATTAGATATTTCAACTCTGTTTTGTTAATTCTGATCGAATCTCGACCATTAAAAACCAATTAAATCTATCATCCAGTCTCGTGTCAGCTACCATATGTATTTTTAAACATTGGTATTTAGTTTGACCCCGTAAACATCGTTCAAATCTTGCGACATCTTATTTAGGACCAATTTAACAATACGATCATACATAATGATCTGATTTGACAAAGACCAGGCTTTCAGATAGTCCAGATTACAGCTCCATAATTGCGTGTCACAGGTTTCGATCTGCCATCATGCATTCGTGACGTAGCGATGCAGAAGCCTCGGCTTTACTATGAACTGGAAGCGCTAACCATCGTGATAGAAAAGTACAACAAGAGCACGTGCTCACTCAGTCATTCGGAAACCTTCCTCATGAAGAAACATCTTCTGGACATGGAGAGGCACATCCTGCCAGGACTCACTAGAGTCACCTGGACTGCTCTCGGTATTGGAGAATATATCAAGGATATTACTAAAGGTTTGTTTAAAATATACAGACGCCAGCACATCAAGCTACCCCAATCTGTCAAATTTCTTTGATAGATTTTCATCGTTAAAATATATGCTTAGGGTTCATGTTCAATTGGGAAAATTTGACAGTTTGGGGTAACTTGATGTGCTGGCGTCTGTGCATAAATATATTTTTAACGTAAGTCGCCCGTACGTAAGTGTTCTATTTTGAATCATCATTATCATTCTCCTGTCCTGATCCCAATTTATTTGGAGTCGGCGGAACATGTATTTTTCTTACAAAATTCTCTATTAGTCGTCATCTCGGTACTCACCCCCTGTTGGGAATCGAACCCAACACACGACCTTGCGCGCGACCTACACACGCAGGCGTCTTCGTGGCCGACGCGTCATCATCGGCACGCCGAGGCGCGGCGCGGTGGCAACATGGCTCGGCCCAACGAGCACTCGCTTCAACGGACTCCACCGCGACGGACGACTCTCTATATCTAAAACTATTGTTTGTCCGGGAAAGTTTTCCTCTTGTTAATAGCACGGCAGTAAACCATTGCCTAAAATACAGTCCACTCTTTCATTTGCTCCACCCGCTAACACCCCCCCCCCCCTTCTTAGCCATATCATCATTTACACAGTAAATCCTTCGTTTCTTTGGTCTCCCGTCAATCTTATACCCTTGCCTTATTCCTCATTAGTGTTCTACTTTGAATATCCTTTGATTATGAGTAGTTAGTTATCAATAGACACGAAAACAAGAATGTTCTTCTCAATTATTCTATTCTTGTTCGATGCGAGGGGGCCTATATCAATTACTTTACATCATTTCTATGTCATATGGACGACAAAAAAGCCGACGGCCTACCTGCTGGTAAGTGGTCACCACCACCACCGCCGGCAATGGACATATTTTGCAAAACCAAAGATTTAGAACATGAGCTTTTATCTCCGGTATTACAACGCATACCTTATGTCGCAACACCGCAACATAGATGGCTAGATGTTGATTATGATGTCCAAGTATAATCACTCAAAAAGACTTCCCCAAACCAAGACAAATACCATTATCTTTCAAAGATAATGTTATTCACGAGCGCACGTCTTGTGACACTCATACCATTTTCGTACCAAACTACTCTGGGATTTCATGACACACTTTGCATTCAACATGTGTGTCATCCTGCCAGGGGTGCGGGTTCGTTCAAAAGAGATACCGCCGCCCCTGGCATATAGGCTACTGAGGGAACACGGGTGGGTTTTAGTCAGTAAAATTCTGACACGCCCGCCACCCAGAGCGGGAGAAGTTATTTGATGATTTCCCACCAAAAAAAAAAGTATTGTTGTCTGTCATGAAATCCCAGGTGAACATGCCTTACAAGCTGTGTATAAGCAACTGAAGATGGTGGAGAAAGAGATCCAATTCCTGGTGGATCAAGTGCAAGCCTTCGACCTGTATCCGCTCTTGAAGCCGGAGAACTATGTGGACCCTGTTACTGGCATCCCTGACCCCACGTGGCTGTATCCCTGCAAGGTAAGGACCTGGAAATATTTTAAGTTCTCAGTTTATTTTGTCTCTGCTTCACTTAACGGAAACCAAAACCGTTTCTTCGTAGATTTATTACGAGCCAGTTATTAACAAGATCATTGCAAAAATGCTACTGTGACGTTTATTACTCCGATCATCGGTCATTATGGTACGCAATAAAGAACTGAGGATTGAATTGAGCTAGTATTCCTTGGTAATTATCCTTAGGTTTTCACAAATATTCTATTTGTTTGACTATCTTATGACATAATCAACTACTCACAAGGACTCCTTGAGTCATGCTCGACCAAATGTGGTGTTAAAATATTAAAATTATGTTCCCTTTATAACTGTCTGACGGAAATGTATGAATACGATGTTATTATTATAATAGGGTATTTTCCAATTTGTTAAAAACGATTTTAATTTGAAGATTGGGACGATATATTTAACAGAAAAATAAAAATTAATTTATTTACATCCATTTTCTCCATTAAAAACGATTAAAATCACATTTCTTTTTCGTTGTTTTGAATTTACCGCCAAAACGCTCCTTACGATGACTTTTTATCACGTGACATCGTGACGTCAGCTTTGTGTAAACAGCCACAGTACAAATACTTAGTTTGGTGCAGTTTTAGAAGTATTTGTGCACAGAGGCACCGCACCACAGCACACCAGTGATTTCACGTTCTATCCATAAAAAATCTTGTTAATTATAAACACGACATTCACTTATTTACTTACTAACTACTTTAGGTTACACAAAGTTGGCGTCACGTGATAAAAAGTCATCGTAAGAAACGTTTTGGCGGTAAAAAACAACAAAAAATAATTTTGGTTTAAATCGTTTTTAATTGAGAAAGTGGATAGAAATCAATTTTATTTTTATTTTTCTGTTAAATATCTCGTTCCAATCTTCAAATCAGGCTAATTTTTGAAAAATTTGAAAATACCCTATTATCTACTTCTCAGGCCTTCTTCGTGGAACTAGAACACGAGCGTCTAGACCGCGTGGCAGCGCTCGGCCGCATGTACGAGCGCATCGGTCCCATCCTCATGAAGTTAGAATACCTGATCCTGGGCACTTGCACTGGCACGTCGCCCATGATGAACGCCTACTACACGCACTGGGAGATGAAGATCTACTTATGCCTCGTGAGGTTAGTAAGACCATAAAGGTGGGAGAAGACCTTTTGTCTCGTCACGTTAGTAACGATGTTAAGATGGTCTTCAGAGCTGATCTGGAGTCGCTGTAATTGCCAAAGATCTCCTCGCTTCTCCGTTTTATTTCCTCACTAGCTCTGCACATTGCAAGGAGTTCCGCCTAGTATACCGTACAAAATTGGGCCAGCTTGAATTAAGAGGTCTTTACCTCTGCTGCACTATCCCAAAAGTTAAGTTGTGCTACAACCTTACCCTCAATTCGGTTACCGACGGTAAACCTGGTAGCCTGGTTGTTATGGCTTCCACAGGCACCTGGTCTAGCAAGCTCGCGAACTCTTACACACTTTACTTATACGAGTACAACGTGTCAAGGTTATTTTGGCGCGTGGCCAAACTCGGAACTCACGTCGCCATCTTGTCAATGTAATTTGTGTGATAATTTCGCAAATGTTTACCAACAAAGCCCTCCTGTCAACCCCGCCCCCCCATCTGGATTCTTGTGTCATGTATATGCGTATACGAGCAGGCTCCAAAAGATCCTAGTATTTATAATTGGAACTCCTACTTTAGTAACTGTCAACTGTTACAGTCAGTGACCATTACAGGTTAAGCGTACTGGATATAGGATGAATTTTTCAAGAATGTGCGGTTGGCATAATTCCGTACTATTGGCAAAAAATACAAAAAGGAATCACAGGGCCGATCTTCATAAAAGCCGAATAAGAATCAAATGTTATTCAGTCATTTTAGGTTGAGATTCAGGACTTCCTAGTGTTATACCTACCATTTCTCTACTCCTACGAAAGCTGCATCATTAGATTTAGTACAGACGCCAGCAGGTCAACCTACCCCAAACTGTCAAATTTTCCCAATTGAACATGAGCCTTATGCTTACGGTTTAAAGTTGAAAATCTATCAAATAAATTTGACAGATTGGAGTAGCTTGATGTGCTGGCGTCTGTACTTCGTTCCAAGACAGACCTTGGTTTGTACCAATGTTTTTTTCATTCCATCGATTGGAAAAGGACGACTTGGTTCGCCTTGAAGTACACCCAAAGGTGTTGTTTTCTATAAGAAACTTTTAGCGAGCAGTAATGAGTTTTTAATCCTCTTTATAAGTCCGCCGCAATAGGGTATTTTCCAATTTATAAAAAACTACTTTAATTTGAAGATTGGAACGAAATAAGTAACGGAAAAATAAAAATAAATTGATTTATATCCATTTTCGCAACTAAAAACGATTAAAATCACATTTATTTTTCCTTGTTTTGAATTTACCGCCAAAACGCTCCTTACGATGCCTTTTTATCATGGGACCACTCGTGGCGTCATCTTTGTGTAAACAGCACCGGTACGAATACTTTGCGTGGCGCATTTTTAGAAGTAATCGTGCACAGAGGCACCGCACACCAGTAATACCACTTTCTATCCATTAAAAATCTTGTCAATTGTAAAAACTCGACATTCACTTGCTTACAACTACTTTAGTATACACAAAGCTGACGTCACGTGTGGTCATGTGATAAAAAGTCATCGTAAGACATCGAGCGGGAGCGTAGGGCGCTGTCGGTTCGCTGTAACATGTTGGCACGTAGGTTTTCACGCTGCACTGAACAAGTAAAAGTGACCTTATTTAAAGCTTATTGTCAGTCTTTTTATACGTGCAGCCTATGGGCCAACTTTGTGCAGCGAGCATACAGTGCCTTGCGCGTACAGTACAACAATGCGTTTAGGATACTGCTAGGGCTGCCGCGGTTTTGCAGCGCTTCTACGATGTTCGCGCAGGCGCAAACCGATGACTTTCATGCTATTATTAGGAAGCGGAGTGCCTCGCTACTAAGTCGCTTCCAACGCAGCCCTAACAGTATCCTGAGCGTATTGTCCGAGCGATGGGACTCGGTGTTGTTGGAGAGATGGATGCACCTGCATGCCAGTTCGTCACCATTTATTAAATGATTAAGTATTGCTTTAAAAAAAAACAAAAAAAAAAAAAAAAAAATTGAATCGAATGAATTTAACGTAATGAATTGTGAATGTGCTGTAACTTTATTTTTATTTTTTATTAACTTTAATTTATTATTTATTTGTAATGCAATGTTTTTATGTGTAATATTATTATAATGTACTTAGAATGTAATTTTTATTTATATTTCCGTGTAATTTGTACCGCTTAATATGGGAATAATTTCCTGAAATAAATGATTATTTAATTTAATTTAATTTAAGGAGCGTTTTGGCGGTAAATTCAAAACAACGAAAAACAAATTTGATTGTAATCGTTTTTAATTGAGAAAATGGATATGAATAATTTTTATTTTATTTTTCTGTTACATATTTCGGCCCAATCTTCAAAATAAATACCCTATGAAAAATTGAAAAGAAAGAAAGAAAAATAGTTTTATTTGTCACAGAAACACGTCCATATAAAAGATGACAACATTAAAAATAAAGAAAAAAAACATGATAACAAACACAGATAAGTATACATAGGCATAAAGAACACAAATAGTCGGCAGCTGCACGCCGTGACTGTGACAAGAAGGCTTCCACTCAGCATTATGCTGTACTATGGGATCCACAGCACAGCGCTGATTTTCAGTGGTCACCCGAAAACAACGTACGAAAATCAAGCCAGGTTTTTTACAATTTATACAAAAACAAGTAACAAATTAAAATAATTATCTTTATTAAACAGTACATATTGGAAAATACCCTATTATCTTCGCCGCGCATTTTTTTAATTTGGAACATCTTAGTGTTCAGCGCCAAAGAAATCGAACGCAAAAATTGTTTGAATAAAGACTGGCTGGTACGACGGCCCATAGTCGCGGCGCCGCCTGAATAAAAAAAAAGAAATCAAATTAAAAAAGGGGGGAACTAGAGCCCGCGGTTTCGTCAATTTTCACGGATTGTTAGAAATTCATGGTTTTGTTTCGAAAAATAAATTCTTCAAGTGACAGTGAAAGTATAGAATTAAAACCTGAAAGTATTAGAACTGACGCAAGAAATGTGATTGATAATCTATTACCTGCAAAATTGTGGGAGAAATATATATGAAAGCCTATGGTAATTTTATTGAATGAAGAAATGCAAGAGGCAAGATTTTTTCAGAATCTGTGTATTTGGCCTACTTCCAGTACTTAGCCAAAACTAAACAACCTTCCACTCTTTGGAGTACCTACTCAATGCTAAAATCAACAGTCAGTTCTAATAACGACGTATATAAAACTGGACACCCATACGAAATTAATAGCGTATCTGAAGAGGATGTCTGATGGATTTAAACCTAAAAAATCCAAAGTTAAAAACGTGGAGCCTTTCCTTAATGAGGCACCCGACAAAGTCTTTCTTGCCGTAAAAGTAAGTAACTATGTATATGGTGGATTAGTAAAGTATAACCATAGTGTTTTAAAATGCGCATTTTATTGTAACCGTTCTTCGATAGATACTTGTCTTATTCACATTCGGTTTTGTTACTGGTGGCTTTAATTTTCGGAGTACATGGAGCTTGTCGTGGCAATGAACTTTAAAAAATAATTGTTTATGATTTACGAAAATCACTCGGATGATTTACTCTTAGTAAAGCTGACAGACACAAAAACAAAAATTGACCGATCCTTCGTAATCCGAGGAGAATACAAAACTGTTGTACAGAAATACCTGGACCTGCGTCCTGCTGATATGAAGACCAATTGGTTTTTTCATCCGTTATCAAAATGGCAAGTGCTTCAAACAAGTTATGGGAAAATATAAAATTTCTAACATGCCACAAGAAATCGCTACTTATTTGAAACTACCAGATATCGCGGAGCATTTCCGCCGTTTGGCTCCTAGACTGGAACGGGCCGGGGCTGCGTTGAAGCGGCTCTTGCCTAATCTAGGGGGGCAAAACGCCTCCTGCAGGAGGCTCTACGCGGGGATCGTGCGGTCCATGGCCCTATACGGGGCGCCGGTGTGGGCGCCTACATTGAGACGCCAACCAGCTCGCAGGTTGAGGGCGTCCCATAGGGTCATGGCCATACGGATGATCCGAGGATATCGCACGATCTCCGGCGAGGCGGCGGGCCTCCTTGCCGGATTACCGCCATGGGATCTGGAGGCAAAGGTCCTCGAGCAAATGTAGGAGTGGCGCGAGGAGGCCAAACGCCGGGGCGTAACTTCGCTGCCGCGGGAAATCGCGGCACAGCGGACAGAGTTCCGGCGGGATCTCATGGTGACATGGAGAGAGCGATTGTCGCAACCCAGTGCTGGGCACGCCACGATTGCGGCGGTAAGTCCCCTCTTTGAGGAGTGGTTTGAGAGGCGGCATGGCTTCCTCACCTTCCGCCTGACGCAGGTCCTCACCGGACACGGTTGTTTCGGGAGGTTCCTGTTTCGGATAGGGCGGGAGAAAACGCCCGGGTGTTTCCACTGCGAAGATCGCCCTGAGGACACGGTGGAGTACACGGTGGCGGTCTGCCCAGCTTAGGTGGAGCACCGCCGTGTCCTCGTAGAGGCGATCGGCGGCGGCGATCTCTCGCGTCCGGCCCTGGTCCAGGCCATGGTACGGAGCGAGAGGGCATGGGGAGCCGTCACCTCCTTCAGCGAAGCAGTGATGCTCGCGAAGAGGGAGGCGGCGCACGTGAGGGAGAGGCAGCATATGCGTCCTCGCGACCCTAGCCGCCGCAGGATACGGAGACGCCCTGGGCGTCGGGAATCCCAAGCCGATTTCCGGCCACCGTAGGCATGGGCTTGCGGACGGCGAGTAATGGGTAGCTCGCTGTCCGGTAAGGACCAAGCACAAGTCGACGGCGCGTTGTGTTCCACGCGCGCCTCAAAGAGATGTCAGCACAAAAAATGATGGGGCCCGCAAGGGCCGATGCCTGCCAGGGGTGCGGGTTTGTTTGAAAGAGATACCACAGCCCCTGGCATACGGGCAACTGAAGGAACACGAGTCAGTAAAAGTCTGACACGCCCTCCTGCTCCACCCAGAGCGGGAGAAGATATTTGATGACTTCCCACCCAAAAAGAAAAAAAAAAGTTACCAGATATCAAACTGTATACAATACAGGGGATTGTTTTCGTCGTAGTTCTGCTACCCTTTTGGCAGATTCTGGAGTGGACTTAGCTGTTCTCAAGCGACATGGAGGATGTAAGTCGAGTGCTGTATTAGAGGGGTAAATAGAATATTCCATTGAGAACAAAGCGAAAACATGTGAACGCATCGTGGAAAATATTAAATATCAACCTTAAGTTAATCCATCCATGCCACTGTCGCCGCGCACACCCAAACATCGAGATTCACCGTCACATTTTCCTCAAAATGAGCCAGATTCGGACATTATTTCAAACACGCAGAATATAAAATCTACAACAAACTCTATTCCTAATAAAACTAACAATAAATGTTCATAATTGCGAAAATGTCTCAAATGCAATTATAAGTTTTTAGTTGTTTTATTATCAGATACTATTTAATTTCAATTTAGTTGTTACTCTATGTTTTATTAAATAATAATTTTACAATAAAATATGAGGCGCCTTTTATTTTCTCATAGAGGGTGATGAAAAGTAGAGTGTATCACTCGGGCGCAAAATATATTTTTGGCTCGGGCGGCGTACTTTGAATCCCTCACTTCGTTCTGGATTCAAAAAAGCGCTCTACCCGGAAAAATATTATTTTGCTCCCGTATGATACAATATACATTTTTTTTTTCTAGATTGACCCTAGAAAACTTAGAAGACTTTCAGCAGAACCTAAGCGGGAACGTGCCTATGTTCCAAGTTGACGCCGTGTTGGTGCCCCCTGACATCACCATGCGGCCCACGCAGACTGAAGTCTGCAACATACTAGGATATGACGCCAAACATTATCTAAACAGGTAAGTAACAAAAACTCAGGTGACAGGTGAGTCGAAAATACATTTAGTTATGTCCTAACGTGGCGCACATAACAATAATCAGAGAACGGAATAGGTGTAGTATAATTTTCTAAGCTTCAAGTAAGTAACAGAGTGGATAATAAGTCCCTCTAAAACCCTGGAGTAAAGTAAACAATCAAAAATATTAGTGGTCGCCCAGTGGTCGAAATTCGAACATTATTCTCTGCCCTCCTATATATAAACTTTAACCGTGCCAAATTTCATACTCCTCCGACTGCGTTATTTTCGACGTATTAATAAATAGATTCATTTCTCCTAAATTGACTAAGAAGCCAGGTGGGCCGCTTTTGCCGCATTTTGATTTTTGATAGTCATGTTGTTTTCACCCCGGGCTTAAGCAATTACAAATCATGACTGCCGTAAAAACTACTATCAGTCCAATCCGCACGAAGTATGGGTGTACCACTGCTGCCTAGCTCGTCTGAAAAAACAGGCGTGATTCAAATTATGGTCCTATTCAGGTTAACAACATTCCCCCGCTGGATGAAGAAGACCTGCCTCCCATGCGCTCCACAACGCATAGCAGAGGCGACCGGCAACGAGTACTTCACATGGTCATTCTTCGAAGACATTCTCCGGGTGGAAGCCATCAATGACATCACGCTGCTCATACAAGACACCATCTTTAGAGTTACTTCGGACATCAGCACTTATAGCCTCAAGTATACAGGATAAGTTTTTAACCAGTGCACAAACTGTAACCATGAATTCAGCATTCATTTTCGTCGGTTTTACAAAAAATCAAAAAAATTGCTGTTTCATAGAAAAGTGCAATACCTACGCGGTCAAAATATATAGAACAGCAGATTAATTTTTTTCTGCGCTGGAGGGTCTAGAATGATATGCTGAATTCATGGTTAAAGTTTGCGCACTGAATAATTTTTTTTCCTGTATAGTACATATTATTCAATTTAATATGAACCTTATGACAATGGAATAAGATTTTGATTTATATCTTTTTTGCATGCGCTCATTTTACTATTCGTAACTAAGGTTCCCTCAAAATCATTCTGGTATTTGCCAGTCAGGATTTTATTGTTGTTTCAGACCATGAAATACTGTGTTTTCAGTGCATTTCTTATTTATTAGGCATTTTATGAAATTAAACTTTAAAAGAAAAAGGACATTATCAAAAAAAAAAAAACTATTGCTTTTGTTCGTTAAAAAAAAAAACGCTTTCAAAAGTCATGTGCCCCGAACATTGTTTCATGCATACATACAACTACCTCCTTCTTCTCATAGGGAAGGCAGAACTAGAGAACGCCAAAATTATTTCATACATTAAAAAAATCTATCGAAAACAGAAATCCAATTGCAAAAAAACCGGTCAAGTGCGAGTTAGACTCGCGCACCGAGGGTTCCGTACAAACCTGTGGGTATATAAGTAAAAGTTCAAAATTGTCAAAAATATTTTTTTTTATATGACGAAACTAAAAATTTACGGTTTTCGTAATTTTTCCTATATCTGTACTATAAGACGTGACTTAGTACAAAATTTCAAGATTCTAAGTTCACGGGAAGTACCCTGTAGGTTTTGATTCCCGTGCGAGTTTCGAAAATTTGCGGAAATCTGCGGCCTAAATGGCTGTATCTTTTGATTGCGTTGACTTAGAAGGTTGATTTTTCTACAGCTTCCAGGGACAGTAGAACTAAGTATCATATAGAAATTTCAGTTTGATACCTCCACGCGTTCCTGAGAAAAACGGTCTTGACTGACGGACGGACGGACGGACGGACGGACGGACAACAAAGTGATCTTATAAGGGTTCCGTTTTTTCCTTTAGAGGTACGGAACCCTAAAAAATAATACAATATCTTTTTCTAGATGGTATAAATATTCTCATCTCTGGTCTTATGACAAGAACCTCTCCTGCGAGAAATACATACAGAAATTCGACCAAATCTACAAATACGACGAAAAATTCTTCTTTTTCGAAGACATCATAAGCGACCTCCATGATCACGTGAAGTTTGTAGACATAGGTGCTATAAGGGTGAATCTAAGGCCGATTATTAAGCAAATACAAGACCATGCACAAGAGTGGAAAGATATATTAGGAGCGTGTATTGCAACGAAGACCAGAGTTAGCATGCATGATCTGAAGAGTCAAGTTGATGTGAGTTCATTTGTTTTTCAATCTTCGCACAGCAACCGCTGGCTTTAGAAACCTGAAACTTTGCACAAGAGTTAAGCACTACGAAAGGGTTTTTTATAAATTTATCTCCAAAAACTGTTTAAAAAAAAAACAACCGACTTCCAAAAAACACTAGAAATTGAAAAAAATAACTTTAATTTCGGAAGTCGGTGACTTTGGATATGTATTTTATTAAGTTCTTGTCACCGCCTTCCGAAATTAAAGTTATTTTTGAGAATCGGTCCTCAAATGGGGGAGAAATCGAGTAACATACTAACATTAAAAAAAAACATACAGTGGAACATAATTATAACCTCCTCCTTTTTTGGAAGTCGGTTAAAAAGGGTTAATAGGGGAGGAAAGTTTGTAATTTTTGCCGATGAGAAATCCAATCGGGCACATCATCATCTTTGTCCACAGCCTGACCTTACCGAATACTGGCCACAGGCCTCTTTGTTCTTGAGTCAATCCCCACGCTGCTGTGCCAGCCTCATCCTCATCTGGCATTACGCTTTAGGTTATAATCTGAACAAAACCTATAATGTGAACCCAATGATTATACTGTTGTTGCCTTGGAAAACAAAAAGCTCATTCATTGAACTTTATCTAAACCAGAGTCTCCGGGCGACAGTAAACATGAACATCAAAGGTCTGGACGACTTCAAGCTGGTGATGGCTACCATTACTCTAGTGCAACAAATGACCATTACTGCCGAGTGCAAATACCAGAATATGCAGGAGATATTCCATATGCTGAGGCAGCATAATATTGACGTAATTATATCTTATTTATTTGTATAAACTATTAGCTCGCCCCTGCTTACCTTGGGTGCAATGTACTTATGTGGCGACGTGTTAAAACATTCCAATTTCTGTGGTTTGTTTTAGTAATACCTACGTATTACTAAAACATACCACAGAAATTGGAATGTGTTCAAAATCATGTACAGAACTCATGATAACAGGTTGTGCGTCGATGTCTCTGTTTAATACAATAATATTTAACTTAGACATAACAAATAAATCTTCACGTTTCGGCAACTCATAAAATCCTTGTGAAGCAACGGCAATTTAATTAATGATTTTATTAAATTAATTAATGAAAAAAAGTTCAGTATCACATGTTCCTTTGTTCGACTACTTTCATCGTTTAAATACTCTCATTTCACAGGTACCGGATGACGATCTTAAATTTTCTAAAGACCTACAGACTTCTTGGGGAAAATTGTACCAAACGACACTGTTCAGAGCTGCGACTCTAGAAAAAACAAAAGACAAATTCTCTAAATTGAACGTCATAGAAATAGCGAATTTCTTGAAGGAGCTCGACGAGTTCGTTGAGAAGTTTGACACCGAAGGCCCCGGTACCATAGGCGATGATATGGACAGAGGATTGGTCCTTTTGGAGGTATTTATTGGTTATTATGGACGGTCACGAATAAGATAAGTAGCCAGGGTCGTGGGGTATAGTTCAGGTTTAGTAAAAAACCGATGAATGTTTTCGAATTAAATGTATTTAGATAAATGAACTGTTTGTTTTCTATTAATAAAATACAATTTTATTTGAATACATCCGTGGGTTTCTTACAAAATTTTAACTGTATCCGACGACCCTGGTTACTACATTTGTATATTTTGTAGACTGTTGTTACTGTTCTCATCAATATTACATCCAACAGGAATACGCGAAATACTTCGACGAGTTTGAAGTCCGAAAGAAAACGCTTCAAGCAGCTGAACAGCTTTTTGAAAATCCTCTAGCAGACTTTTCAAACTTTAACCGCGCAAAAACTGATTTTACTTACATGGAGTTGATTTACAAGATTTATAAGGCCCAGAAGAACGCTAGAGAAATATGGTCGAAGACCCTGTGGGCTAATCTGAACCCGCAAGGCCTTGTTGATGGTATAGAGCAGTTCTTTAAGGAATTTAGGTAAGAATTTATTTGGTTTTCATGGAACTAGCATGGCCAAGTTGGACCAGCACCCTAATTGCGTAACTCACGATTCATCATAATCTGTATCGTTTTGAAACGGATTGTTAAACCATTGCTTCATATGTTCGAAAAATGTGTCTGTTCGACAACAAATAACGCAATGAATATTGTTTAACTGTGAAGACGAAACCAATTATGATCAATCGTAAGTTACGCAATTAGGGTGCAGTTTTTGGGCAGTATTTAAAAAATCATGCATGTGTGCGTGTATGTGTTTATGTCTGTGTGGGCCATTGCATCCTGAAATAAATGCCTATTATTACTTAAAAAAAAAACGTTTACCCCAGCGGTGATTTAAGAAGTTTATACCTAAACTAGCTTTTGCCAGCGGCTTCGCCCGCGCGGAACTTTCATCCCCTATTTATCTCCCTTAGAGGTTGATTTTCGAAAAATCCTCTCTTATTCCTTGTCTACATTATAAAGGGAACATGTAGCGACATCTATTGGTGCGAAACGATACTAACGAATACAATATGTAATATTAACCGGCATTCTCATAAAGGTTACTGTGCCTGTGT
This sequence comes from Polymixis flavicincta, assembly GCA_949987655.1. Classification (NCBI taxonomy): domain Eukaryota; kingdom Metazoa; phylum Arthropoda; class Insecta; order Lepidoptera; family Noctuidae; genus Polymixis; species Polymixis flavicincta. Next base: position 7,971,229 of record OX465187.1, read on the forward strand.
TATTTCAAAAAGTAATGATTATTAAAATCGCTTTCCGTTGGTGGTTGATTACCATGAATCAAAAAACCTAAAAGAATTTCAAATAAAAAGTGGTGATAATAATAATTGACGTGGTGTTCTGAGTCATAAAGAATGCAATGTTAGAAAAATATTTATTAGCTTTAAAAATAACAACTTTACAAAATCAATACAAATAGAGGGGAATAAATCTCATAAAAAAATAAAATTGTGATAAAAGTCTCAGTGGCGCCATCTAGAATATTTAACAAAATTAGAGCGGCTAGGGGAACGTCTCCTTAAAACCTTACAATTAATCTCAAGCGTCAGTAACGCTATCTAGGTTTGAATAGCAAACATGCGAAGACAACAACTTGATTTTGCCTGTTTTATTGATTTTCTATCGAATACTTATATTCGAGAGGCGAGATCCAAAATCCGTATATCTATGGATAAACCCATAAATCCGTCTGCGATCTCTCGCGTCCGGCCCTGGTCCAGGCCATGGTACGGAGCGAGAGGGCATGGGGAGCCGTCACCTCCTTCAGCGAAGCAGTGATGCTCGCGAAAAGGGAGACGGCGCACGTGAGGGAGAGGCAGCATATGCGCCCTCGCGACCCTCGCCGCCGCAGGATACGGAGACGCCCTGGGCGTCGGGAATCCCAGGCCGATTTCCGGCCACCGTAGGCATGAGCTTGCGGACGAGTAATGGGTAGCTCGCTGTCCGGTAAGGACCAAGCCCAAGTCGACGGCACGTTGTGTTCCACGCGCGCCTCAAAGAGATGTCAGCACAAAAAGTGATGGGGCCCGCAAGGGCCAATGCCTGTCAGGGGTGCGGGTTCGTTTGAAAGAGATACCACAGCCCCTGGCATACGGGCTAATGAAGGAACACGGGTGGGTTTTAGTCAGTAAAAGTCTGACACGCCCTACTGCTCCACCCAGAGCGGGAGAAGTTATTTGATGATTTCCCACCCAAAAAAAAAAAAAAAACCCGTAAATCCGTAGGTCCCGCAATGCGTGGTGACGCTAGGTAGAAATTAGAAGCCTGTGGTAGGTATGTTACCATTTGGATATAAGGTACGAGTAGGTATCGATAATATTGTTCACTTTTTACGCAGTCTGTTTTTTTATTTTAATGTTTGACCAGTGTTTCCGAAATGCTACTTTTTAAACTGCTTCGAAAATAATTTTGTTTGACGAAGCAGATGGAACCCAATAGGGGGTATTTTACATATTTTTTAAATCTACCATGAAATAATAGCCGACATGGTATAACGTCATACCGCTGTTTTTAACCGACTTCAAAAAGGAGGAGGGTCTCAATTCGTCGAAACTTTTTTTTAATGTATGTTCCCCAATTACTCGAAGATGGCTGGACCGATTTGGATTTTTCTTTTTTTGTTTGTAAGGCTATACTTACTTCCTAGGTGGTTCCATGATCATCAAGTCAGGATCTGATGATGGGATCCGGGAGAAATAGAGAGAACTCTTCAAATTTTATAGGCACACTTGAAGCGATTTGGGTAGTTTTTGGAAGAGTACTTTCTCGGAGTGCTCCCATTTCAATTTGGTGAAGATCTGATGCAGAACTTCGGAGATAGGCATAACGGAACAAATAGACTGGGATTGCTGAAATCTCAAGTCTGTCTATTGTTTACACCAGTTCATAACTTAACATCACGCCGGTACGCTGTGGTAAGCACCTGAGAACCCCTAAAAGTGAAAAATAAAACATTAAAAAAAAAAACCACTGACTTCCGGAAACAAAACAAATCACTACAAAGTGAAAAATAACTTTAAATTTCGGAAGACGGTGAAAAGAAATGAATAAAATACATAGGTATCCAAAGTCACCGACTCCGAAATTATTAACACAATAAACCTACAGAGCAATATACGGATTTCCACTGCGTCCAACATTTTCGTAAAAATACGCGCGAAATATGAAAATGTAAAATTTAAATGCATTAATTTTATAGCACTAATCGATTTTTTTTACCCGACTGCGCCAGAAGGAGGGTTATGTTGTTGGAGGGTTGTTTTTAGTGGTTTATTAGCCTTTTAGAATCTAACTAAGACAATTTTCAAAAACGGGTAGGTATAATTTATTGGGAGTTTTGGGAGTAACGAGTTGTAAATATGTGCTATTTTCATGATGTTGGTTTTCGAGGTGGGGGGGGGGGGGATTTGAGGGAGGTTGGGTGGCGAAAATCAGGAAATAAATATCCAAAATTGCGGCCATAACTACTGGTGGATCTGAGTAAATAGGTTGGTTTTCAAACGGGCAACTGTAGGTATGTCGGTGCTCTTTCGAGCAACATCGCTTACTGAGAAGCATTTTCTGAATTAAAACAAGTTTAAAAAAGATACATAGAAACAATAGAAATCACAATAGTAAAATATTGACATTTAAATAGTTTTTTGCCTGGTTTGGATTTTTTTTCAACAGCTCTCTTAAGGTGGGTAATGACCACGTTACGGGGCGTACCTAATGTAACATTCGCAGCGTTGTCATCAGTGTTGCTCGCTCGCATGTTTTGCCGTACTGACTGCACGAATGCTCACTTGGTAACATGTTATGTGCATTTTGACCCATGATGCCGGTTAGTATCCACCTTTACAGCGTGATGTTTCTTCAACGTGATAACGCCACGGAACCACGGGCCGTTAACTACAGGTGGCGCCAGGTGTTACTGCACTACTACCTGTCGAGGCCTATCGCAGTCCGTGCCGAGCATTCCCACTGCTGTGGTTTTATTCAGTGGTCAATATTTGATTAACAAAGCTAAAAGACACGCACCTGTACGGGCCGAGATAGGCGCCCGCCCCCGTTCTGCGCCACGCCGCGCCGGCGACGAGTGGCCATCGGAGTTCTCATCGGCATCGGATGTTCCCAAAAAAACTGTGAGAAAGCGGGCCCTGGGATCGTGGAATAATGCTTCAGCACACTCAAACGACGCGCAGTCGATTTATTGAGTGACTACGGCAGGTGCACAAATACAGTAAAATGTGCCTAGACCAGGCGCTTTGATTTATATTTATTCTCAAAAATCTTAGTGAGACTTCGTCGCACTATCATTATAAACCCTAAAGACGCAGTGACTGCATTCGAAAGCAGTGGTAGGTTAGGTTCCTACCAGGAATAGATCGAAAGATTCATCCTTTTTAATGGAGGAGTGGTACCTACACTACCTAAGCGACACATTATTGTTTTCCAACATGCACGCGAACGTAGTCGTGGGCACAGCTAGTACTTAAATAAATACGCTTTTTTAGGAAATTATCAAAAGTAATTCGCCAGACGCCTTGTGGTCAGATGTTGGACCTGAAGATGAAGCAGTTCAAGGGCGTAGTACCGCTGATGGTGTCGTTGAAGAACGAAGCCATGCGGGAGAGACATTGGAAGGAACTGATGCATAAGACCGGTGAGAAATTTATAGTGCTATCGGGTGTAAAAAGACCCATCACAAAGCCGTTATCGACACATTCTGTACATAAAACTAAGTAACATTAAGCAAAAATATTGTTGTTGGGGAACTACTTTTATTTTTGGTGCAAAGGGTCTGTTTACATCAGCGCGCAATGTGACGTATGCAAAATATTGTGTTATTGGGTCTCGTTTCGTCGCGTGCCCCCTTAAGCATAATGGTTTGCATGAGTTCAGCAATTGTGGGTTATTAAAAGTTAATACAAAAGATTTTTTTTAAACGATGATTTAAAAATTGATTTCGTGAAATAATTTGTAACTTCGGTCTTTAATATGTCCGTAACGAGAAGGTTCCCAAGTATGGCCAAGTAGAATAAAAAAGAGGGTGTTTAAGTGAATCTTGGCTTCGTTGTCTTTTACGCCTGTTATCGCATAGCTAGAAACAGCCAATAATGTTCCTACTGCTGGGACGGTTTGGTATACTGATAATGGATTCAAATTCAAATTCATTTATTAGTCCGAACATGGTACATTACATGGTCTTAAACAGCCAATGGAGGTGGCCAACGGTTACTTTTGTGACAGCAACGTTGCCAGTGACAATCGGACACCGACAAAGGTCTCATTTCTGTGGGATATATGGCTTAAGATAACAGGGCGTGCGATTCTCCATACATATGTATTCCCCTTTTTCTTCCTGAATAATGCCTCTAGAGCAATTTTTCATAAAATCAAGATCTGATGTAAACACGTCCCTGTCATTTTCTTTTTTCAGCCACTCATTAGTAAAGAAAATATAGCCCTCTAAAATTTACAAGAAATGCCCTATTTTATTTTTCCCCAAATTAGAAAAAAAATTGACAGAAAAAAATAATGATAGGAACCTAAACATACTCTTTCTCAAAATGTTAATGTAAAAAATAATTGAATCGAAATCGAATCAGTTTTCGAGGAGAAAAAATGGGAATACGAAATGTCGATCTCGTCAAATTTTTTTGTGATAATTTCGGTCTTAGCTGCAGCGCTGTTCCTATCACACACTACGGGGGCAGACTTACTGACAGCGCGACGGCAATTGTTTCTTCAAATACCTATTTTTCAAATTCCTCGCAGACCCTCTCCCCTCTAAAGTACTAAACTTATTTAAAAAATTGCTTGACTATTGTCAGAGCTAAAGAAACTCGATACCTAATTACAAGGTTATGGTCGACTAACTTTTTCCCGCGGCTACGCCCGCTTAGAGGTCGAAAGTTACGCTACGGGTTCACGTACTACCGGGATTAAAAGTATTTGATATCATAACCATGTGCTAAATGTTATACACATCCGTTCCTCCGTACAGCCTTGAAAGGTAACAGAGAGTTACTTTGTAAAAAAACCTTCAATGTTGAACTGTTATCCAGGTCAGGACTTCGACATGTCTCCGGAACGCTTCACGCTGGAGAATATGTTTGCTATGGAGCTGCACAAGTATCAAGAAGTTGCTGAGACAATTGTCAATCATGCTATTAAAGTAAGCTATATTTACTTACTAAATTACATGTGTTTCCGGTTAATCAACTTTAATTTTATAAGTTCTAGGTTAATTTTGGATTGACGTATGTCATTAAGAGGGCTTAAAAAATCAGATATTTTAAACGTATTCATTCATGACATTGAGTCTGTGTTCCTAAATATTATTTATGGGATAAGCCGTATGCCCTTCGGGATTTCCTAATGGCAAAAATGAGGAACTTCCATACATAGATAATATATTTTTCATCTCCGATTTAACTTCTAAATAGATGCTTTTTCAAAAATCCTTATAAGTGGTTATCTTCGCTATAATCATAAGAAACTTTTGTGCAAAATTTCATGCTGGCAATTTGTTCGTTAGTGAATTAAGATTTTTATGAAATAGATTCCGAATTCAAGTACCTCCACATCAAATTAAAAATAAAACTCATTTATTTATAATCTAATCAAATAATAAATTTAAATATAATCATTTATTTACAGGAGTTAGCAATAGAAAGAGGAGTGAAGGACGTTCAAGATACATGGACCAACATAGCCTTCACAGTAGCGCGACACTTTAACCGCGGGGAAGACCGCGGGTATACCCTCAACCCGTGCGACGAGATCAGCGTGAAGCTGGATGATGACGCTATGACGCTGCAGAGCATGGCCGCTTCTCAGTTAGTATAGAACTTATTTTGATATTTATATTATACTACATTTTTCCCGCGGCCCGCCCGCGTGGATGTCTGTTATCGCGTAAAAAAAAACGAAGACAAGTGATAGGGCTAGTGATTCTCGATACAGTAGTTACCATAACAAATGTTTTTGTTTATAATTTGTACCTATTTTTTTTAGCATTTTTTGTACACTATGCTGTGAGAACAGTTAAATGAACCTTGAGATTATACTCATTTAAAAACATTTTTTTTTTACAACTGTAGCAAGCAATGTATTAAAAATATAAATCAGCTGATAGGCTCACGCATAACCGCGCTCGAACCCAAGTCCAGGCGGCATCCTTTGTAAAGCGGCGCAAAAATTAAATAGGTAGAAAGATTACAGAAGCGTCAAACGTTTTAAATTGATGCAAATTACCAGTTTAAGGCGAAAGGTTATTTGTATCCGTTTGCATTTAGGTTGTATATAACCTACGTTCTGGCTTCGGAAGCATTCCCCTTACACCCTGTATACCCCTTTAACAGAAATTATCTTAGGATTATCACAAGGGTGGAGACAGGGATGACGTTAACAACTACAGACCTATCTCAGTCTTGCCTGCAATATCTAAAGTTATTGAAAAGCTAATTAATATAAGACTAACCAGCTATACTAATAAATATAATATTATTTCACAAGCACAATACGGTTTCAGACAAAAATTGTCAACAGAAGACGCAGTTACAGCACTAACCACTCATATTGTTACCCTAGTAGATTCAGGAAAAAAATGTCTAACAGTATTTCTTGATCTGAAAAAAGCTTTCGATACCGTTTCTGTCCCCATTCTTGTGCGTAGTCTGGAGGGTATAGGCATAAGAGGTAACCCGTTGGCATTACTAATGGATTATCTGCGGGACCGTAGGCAAAAGGTTAAGGTAGGAGATTATATTAGCAAAGAATCTTGTGTGACCTACGGCGTCCCTCAGGGTAGCGTATTGGGCCCGACTCTATTCATAATATACATAAATCATCTCTGCAAAATGATGCTACAAAACGGCCGCGTTTTCTCATATGCAGATGACACGGCTATTGCTTTTTCTGGCGATACATGGGAATCCGTATACAAATCTGCTGAAGAAGGTCTTTCCAAAATTGCTGACTGGCTGAACTCACATCTTCTTACATTAAACATCTCTAAAACAAAATATGTTACATTTACCATCTACAACAACACTCAACCTGGACCTAACGTATCTCTCAAAATCCACACTTGTCATAATGTATCTAGCACAAACTGTTCCTGTGAAAATATTGAAAAAGTGACTCATATCAAATACCTTGGTATAATCGTTGATCAGCGGTTATCTTGGCATACACATACAGATATGGTCATGGCCCGCATGAGAAAACTTATCTGGATATTTAAGAACCTAAGACATGTGACAACTAAAAAAATGTTAACTGAAATCTATGTTTCTCTGGCTCAATCAATTCTTACCTACTGCATACCCGTGTGGGGCGGTGCGACAAAAACGAAGTTTATTGAGCTAGAGAGAGCACAGAGATCTCTTATCAAGGTCATGTTTACTAAACCGTACAGATTCCCAACCAATGAGCTATACTCCCTTAGCGGTATTCTCACAGTCAGGAAGCTATATATACTACATGCTGTATTAAAATTACATAAAGCCCTGCCCTATGACCCTCACCATCAGGAAAAAAGACGAAAATACAGAGTAGCACCAGTGAAATTCGTTAAAACTGCATACGCCAAAAGGCAATTCAATACAAAGTCCGCTGTCCTTTATAATAATCTTAATAAAATAATTAACATCTATCCTATGACTAATAAAGACTGTAAAAAGGCAATAGTTCAATGGCTAAAACTCAAGACTTATGACGACATTGAATTATTACTGCAAGCATCGTCAATATGAGTTGAAAAGATACACATACGGACTCACACACTCACACACACCAACACACACACCCACACACACACTTTCACACTCACTCTTTCACACTATTTTAGAATGTATCTCTAAGTTTAGATTCCTTGCTCATTTATTTAGTTTTAGGTATAATTCAAATCTTGTCTTGTTTAGTTTAAATTTTACTAGTATTTTTTTGTTTTTGTACACCACTTTTACTTTTTATAATTTTGTTATAGGAGAGCGGGATCTCCTAGCACAGGTATATCTTTTACTTAAAAGGAGATCCCAGTGTAAGATTAAATGTAAAAGTTGTACAAGTTTCTGAAATAAACCTTTTTATTTTTTATTTTTTTTTTATTTTTTTATCTCCTATATCAATATCATTTACTTACTGGCTTCTGCTCGCGATTTCATTGGCGTGAAATTTCTTGTTCCCTCGCTACTCGTCGCATCGCATCGCCTGCGCTATTACTTCGTTTTCGATAGGAATTGTATCGTCCTGCCTTTTGGAACATTTTACGGCTCACCAACAACACCACAACACGCATACAATCGCACTCCCCACTCCGCTTGACTGCCGGAGCACGACTGACACGTGACGTAGGCGCATGAGACAACCAACATTAGTCAATACACTACATCCCTTTTTTGTTTTGATTTTTTTTTTTTTTTTTTTATAATTGTTGTTTTCTAAGTTAATCAAATATAATGATGTATCAATAAAGGTAAATCAAAACTTAACATTATTTAGGTTAAATCAATAATCGTAACCGTAAGTAATTGCTTTATATTTAGCTCCCTTATAATCAATAGAATGTCCTGTTTACTTTGTTTATTAAGACCTTCCTTCTCCTTTCCCTCATTTTTTTCAATTGCTTGAAGTAGATGTATCTCCTAAATTTAATTCATCAGGCTCTTTACCATTTAAAACTTTCCACTGACCCTCCATTTTTTCAGATGTACTACGTTTCTCCTAAGAACTTGTCCCGTTGAATCATTTCGTACCTCGATATCTCCTCTAGCTGCTTTTTCAACCGTGTGAGGAGTGGGGTCATAATTTAAACTTAATTTGTTTTCTTTAGTGATATTTTTCAAATATACTTTATCTCCCGGTATTAAATCACATTGTTTTGCTTTTCGTTTTCTATCTGCATATTCTTTTCCCAACTGTTTCTTTTCCTTGTCCATATCTCTCACTTCCGAGTCGTCTAATTTCCGGTTGATGTCATTGACCATTGAGATTTTATCACGAAATTGCCTTTTGAAAAATAATTCTGCCGGTGGCTTTCCCGTCACAGTATGTGGGGTACTGTTGTACATAACCAAGTATTCCTCCAAACCCTCTCGCCAGTTTCCTTTCTCAGCTTGGCTGATTTTTAAGCGTTTCAAGATATCTCTGTTTTGGCGTTCTACTTCACCATTCTGTTGTGGCCAATATGGTACAGTGTTAAACAAAAATATGTTTCTTTCGTTACAGAACCGCTTGAATTCTTCGCTACAGAATTGTTTTCCATTATCTGCAGTTATTTTTGATGGATTTCCCAGACGGCTAAATATTTCTTTTAAATTTAATATAATATCTGCACTGGAAATCTTACGAGTTATCTTCACCTCTTTATATCGACTAAAATAATCCACCACGACCAATAAAAAATCTCCACTCGGAAGCGGTCCCATCAAATCCATAGCTATGTCTACCCACGGCTCATTTGGAAATTCTTGGTTGGTGGGTTTGGAGCTGAGACAAGGGTGCATCCTTTGCAAGACTTAACCAAAGTCTCAGCATCTTTATCGCATTTTGGCCACCACACCTTGGTTCTCAATCTAGCCTTCATTGAGACTATCCCGGGATGACCTTCGTGAGCTGCCGTTAACACTTGGTTTCGTAGTTCACTTGGGATTACTATTCTAGTTCCTCTCAGTAACACTCCTTCATAAAAGCATAGCTCATTTTCAAATAGCTTGTAATGTTTTACTTCATCGTCCCATTTATTATTATAAATACCTTCTTTAACCTTTATAATCTCTTGATCTTCTCTTGAATGTTTTATAATTTCTTTTAGTGTCACGGCGGTAGGCTTAGCTTTCTCCACAATCCAATGTACGTAATCTTCGATTTCATTTACCGATGAATTCTCCAAGTGGCAGAATCTAGACAAACAATCTGCAATGCTCTCTTTGCCTGGTTTATAGATGACCTTGAATGCATTTGTCTGGAGTCGTAAAATCCACCGTTCGATTCTGGCTTAGGTCCGAATATGACCTCAAGTGGCTTATGGTCAGTTATCAGATCGAATTCCTTACCATACAAAAAAACGTGAAAGTGTTCTACAGCCCATACTAATGCCAAAGCTTCCTTCTCTGTTTGGTAGTATCGCCGTTCGCAGTCTGTCAATGTCTTATGCCCATATCCGATAATCCTTGGCTCTTTGTGGTCTATCTGTATCAAGACACCACCCAATGCTACTGGACTAGCATCGGCTATGACCACTGTCCGATCTTTTACGTCATAGTAACCCAAAGTAGGAATACAGGATAGAGCCGACTTTAGTTCATTAAACGCGACATCCTGTTTGGAACCCCAGAGTTTACTAAAGTCTGATCCTTTTCCTTGCTTGTTTCGAAGTAACTCTTTGAGAGGTTCAGTTTTGGTCGCTAAATTGGGAATCCATTTCCTGACATAGTTTATAGGACCCAGGAAGCTCTGAAGCTCACCTATGTTACTAGGTGGTCGAAATCCCTGGATACTAGATACAAATTTCTGTAAAGGTTTGACTCCTTTGTCTGAAAATTCATGTCCAAGAAATTGTATCTCAGTCATTCCAAATAAACATTTGTCTTTTCTTAGCACCACGTTGTTCTCTTCTAAAGTTTCTATTACTTTCTTTAATCTTTGGTCGTGTTCTCCTCTATCTTTCCCGTACACGAAAATGTCATCAATAAAATTGATTGTTCCCTCACATCCTAAAAGAATACGCTCTAACGTCTTTTGGAAGATTTCAGGAGCGCATGTGATACCAAACATTAGTCATTTATATCTATACAGGCCCTTACTGGTAATAAAAGTTGTTATTCATTTCACTTTTCCTTTTCAGTGGTAGTAACGTTAGTTCTGCAATATTGTCTAAAATGCCCTTTCAATCCACATTTTATCCCTTTATCCCTTGCTGGACACTTGGTGTCTTGCGAGCCGTGGTTTTTACTTCCACATCTACCACAAATAGGATTATATGTCCGTGTTTTATAATGGTCTTTGTCCCCTCTTTTGTTAGTTTTTAAATCCACTTTATTTGTATCTATGTTTTTTCTGGTACCATCCCCAAAATCTTCCATTTGCCGATTAACTGCTTCGAGGGCATTTGCCTCAGCTATTATGTTGTCCAAAGTCATAGAATCTCCTGTTTGCAATATTTTCTTTCTTAGTCCTTGTAACGAACATTTTTCAGTTACCTGATCTATAATTTGGGCATTTTTGTCCGTAAATTGACATTTGTCGGCTTGTTGTCTTAAGCGAACTAAAAATTTTTCGAATTTTTCATTAGATTCTTGCTTAATTAAACGAAATAAATGTCGCACATAAACTTTGCTCTGCTTCGGTGTAAAATAGGCATCAAGTTTATTTATTGCAGTCTTGAATATATCTGATTCAACTGAGCCAGATACATTGGTGTCAGGTCATCATCATCTGCCTAGCCTTTTCCCAACTATGTTGGGGTCGGCTTCCAGTCTAACCGGATGCGGCTGAATACCAGTATTTTACATGGAGCGACTGCCTATCTGACCTCCACAACCCAGTTACCGGGTAATACGATACCCCTTGGTAAGACTGGTTGTCAGACTTTCGTGCTTCTGACGACCCGTAACGACTGTCAAAGATCCACAAATGACAGCCGGGACCAACGGCTTAACGTGTTTTCCGAGGCACGGAGGGGTCTTGGTATGTAAAGATGGTCACCCATCCACGGACCAACCGCGGCAAGCGTAGCTTAACCTGATCGATCGACCCGCGCAGCTATTGTTACTTAGCCACAAGCCCCCTGATGAGTTAGGACATTTTAATTACCTGGAACCAACAAGTTTATTGTTGTTTCAATACCAATTTAATGATCAGAAAATTCTGCTTATTTTAATTTCTCAAACATGAGCTATAATACGGCAATAACCTGGAGCCAACCAGTATATTGTTGTTCCAATATCAATTTAATGATCAGATAGTTCTGCTTATTTTAATTTCTCAAACATGAGCTATATCACGGCAATAACCTGGAGCCACCCAGTTTATTGTTGTTCCAATATCAATTTAATGATCAGATAGTTCTGCTTATTTAAATTTCTCAAACATGAGCTATATCACGGCAATGACATGGAGCCACCCAGTTTATTGTTGTTCCAATATCAATTTAATGATCAGATAGTTCTGCTTATTTTAATTTCTCAAACATGAGCTATATCACGGCAATAACCTGGAGCCACCCAGTCTATTGTTGTTCCAATATCAATTTAATGATCAGATAATTCTGCTTATTTTTAACACTCAATTGACATTGTCAAAGGTATAATAAAATTATCCTCAGAACATTGTCAAAATGATTCAATTTAATGACCAGCAGTGCTGCTTTTATTTCATAATAATAACGTTGTATTAATTTAATTATTAGTTTTTTTTCTTTTACAACCGTCAATTTGATGACCAGGCACTTCGCCAGCTTACGTGGAAGTAGGTTACTTGGGTTCAGGGTTACTAATATCTACCCATTTATTTAGGCTCCACCGGTTATTAGACTTCCGAGTCACAAACCAATGATTATTATATTTATATTTTATGTAAGTAGTTTTTCGGAAGTTATTACTAACAAAACACCTCTGCCTATACTTTGAATTATATTAAGTATGATGCTTGAATTTTTTCAAACAATCAGAATCCAATAAAATACTACACACACTTATGATTACGCGATCATGGTCCATATCTCACTGTATCACTTTATTTGCCATAGTAAGTCGTAAATACAGTAACTTATTTAGATAATTAGACAACATTAACTTAGATCTACTACTGAAACAATTAAAAATCTTAGTTGAGGAAATTAATAATAGGTCTTTACCTATGAAATTGCCGTTTTGTATGAAAAAATTTAAACGAATTTTTTTCATGAATTTTTTATTTGTATTAATCGAAGTAATCACCCATGCAATCAATGCATCTTTGCCATCGCAGTGGCAGTTTATTGATGCCCTTCTTAAAGAAATCAGCTGGACGGGAGGCAACAAATTCTTCAAAGGCATTTTGTACTGCCTCTCGGGTATTAAATTTTTTTCCCGCCAAGAAGTTATCCAAATTCTGGAAAAAGTAGTAGTCTGTAGGCGCAAGGTCTGGTGAGTAGGGCGGATGACGGAGAGCTTCCAACCCCAGTTCTTGCAACTTGGAGACCGTCTGCTGTGCAGTATGAGGTCGCGCGTTGTCGTGCAGGAGCAGCGGAGACGAGCGATTGACCAATGCTGGTTGGAGATGCGCCAGCTTCTCCATCATTGTGTTCAGTTCTTCACAGTACACATCTGCAGTAATGCTCACCCCGTTTGGTAAGAAGCTGTGATGAATCACACCGGCGCTAGACCACCAAACAGTGACCATCACTTTTCTAGGGGTAAGTTTTCGTTTAGGGCATTGTTTAGGTGCTGAACCAGGATCCAACCAACTTGCTGAGCGCTTACGGTTATCAAACAGAATCCATTTTTCATCGCAGGTAACAATGCGGTTCAAAATTCCTTCATTTGTGTGTCTGTTGAGCAGTGCAAGGCACGTCTCGACGCGTACTTCGCGCTGGCGATCATTGAGTTCGTGGGGCACCCATTTGTCAAGCTTTTTTACCTTGCCAATTTGACGCAAATGGACCAATATTGTTTTGACGCTAACGTCGAAAGCTGCTGCTAATTCAGCCGTAGATTGTGTATCATCAGCTTCCACAATCGCCTTTAATTCGTCATTGTCGACCAAAGTCTTCGGACGACCGCGAGGTTCATTTTTCAGGTCGAAATTTCCAGAACGGAAGCGAGCAAACCAATAACAGGTGGTGCGTTGGTTTGTAGTGTTAGCTCCGTAAACGTCGTTGATGTTGCGTGCCGCTTGTGCCGCGTTGCTGCCACGACGGTACTCATATTCCATAATTACTCGAATTTTTAACGTATCCATGATGACGAAAAAGATTGAAATGCGATGAAAATGTAACACTAATCAATAAAAAAATGACTACTTTTAGAAAAAAAAATCCATGTTTTTAAAATAAAATTAATTTGAAATTAGAATTCTTAGCCAAACAAAAATTATTTTGATTTGAAATGGCCAGTACTGCAGAACGGCAATTTCATAGGTAAAGACCTAATATTTGAAATCTTACCTATTTCATGCGTACCAGGAGGTAGGCACTAAGCGGCGAAATGTTTGTATTATAAAGCAATTAAGCATATAAGAATTCCTTTAGTGCGTATTCGTAATAAACAAATTGCATAAAAAGTTATGTGGCGGTCGGCGGCGTGCCGATGTAATGAGTCATCTACCAAACAATTACTCGTACTTCCTATATAATATCGAATAAAGGCAGGTAGTCAATCTAAATATGTTTTTCACTTAATTTCCTAAAGGTTTGTTGTTTACTAAACCAAAACTATGATTATACCCTTGAAGTAGGTATATAAATATTGTTGTTATCATCCAACTATCATAGTATAATACTAGCAAAATGTTGGTAAAATATTCGACGGTCGTTATATCAGCCGAGATGCAACTGTATTGGTAATAACTAACGTTTATAACAATAGAATAGAATAGAATATACTTTATTGTACACCAAAATTGACACATAACGGTTAACAACAACGGTTCATAATAATATGGGTAGCTTGAGAATAACGTCACTTGTTTACTTCATTTTATCACATAACTAGTCTTCCATCCTCCTTTTTTTCTTTAATTGGTTATTATTATTGTGTACTCACTTTTGTCCTCGTCGCCACATGTATCGTCCTGCCTTTTGGAACATTTTACGGCTCACCAACAACACCACAACACGCATACAATCGCACTCCCCACTCCGCTTGACTGCCGGAGCACGACTGACACGTGACGTAGGCGCATGAGACAACCAACATTAGTCAATACACTACAGGAATTCTTTCTGAAAGAAAGAAAAGTAGATTTATTTGTCATAGAAACACGTGCATATAAAAAGATGACATAATAATTTAAAAAACGTGTAAAAAACACAGATATTTATACATACGCGTAGAACATAAATAGTCGGCAGCTGCACGCCGTGACTGAAAACTTTATCCAAAAAATAAAAAACAACCGACTTCTGGAAAAACACCACAAATTGAAAAAAAAAATTAATTTTGGAAGGCGGGGACTTTGGATATATATTTGATTAATTTCTTGTCACCCCCTTCCTAAATTAAAGTTATATTTCACTTAGTAGTGTTTTCACAGAAGTCGAGTTTTTTTTTTTTGGAAAAAGTTTTTATTCTACACTATTTAGTTATACTACTTACACCACACCAATTAGAAATTTAATCATCCTTGGGGTTAAAACAGTCCATATTTATGCGGTAGCAGCGATCGCGGTTGATTTGCTGTCATTTTTTGAAGAGTTCCGTTGTCTGTCTCCGAAAGGCATCATGAGATCTACATGAAATTTAAATGGAACCATTTCAGAATAAACCCCTTTCGAACAAGAATTTTGCAAATCAGTCTATATATGACGGAGTTATGCCCGAACCTTCCTTCATCAGCTCAGTGTCATGAGATGATGGTGACCAAACGCAAATGTCTCAATTGCTTTAGAAAATAGATGAAAAACATTATTAATCCCTATAACATTTGAGGGTTGCCCTCGATTTCCCTGGGATCATCATCAGATCCTGACTTTGTGCCAATGGGATCACCTCAGGTGTATACTCTTTCAAATAAAAACATAATTTTGAGAATCGGTCTAAAGATGGGGGAGAAATCGGTGAACATACATTTAAAAAAAATACATACAGTGGAACATACAACATCCTCCTTTTTTGAAGTCGTTTAAAAAAGAAGGGTCCCACTCAGAATGATACTGTGCTATAGGACCTATATATAGCACAAGACACATAGCTTTCCTTAAGAATTAGGCTATCAAATGAAAACAATATGTTTCCAATTCCGACTGGCAGTTTCAGAAATTAGCGCCTGCAAACAAACTCTTTAGCTTTATTATCAGCAGTATAGTTATAAAATCGAATCTATCTTACTGTAATATTTAACTGTAGAACAAAAATTATTCTCTATAATTGTCTGAGTCGAAGCATCTTAGAGTATTGTAGCATGGTGTGTCGGCCACACTATGCTACCCACTCATTGCGTCTTGAGCGTGTACAAAAACGTTTTCTGGGGCACCTGGCCTATGCTAGCGGTTTGGCCAAGAAAATGCATTCATGTAGTGATAGGCTCAAACATTTTAATATTGGTGTTTGTGTGCAAAGTTATGGCCCATAAAATTTACTGCCCGCAATATTAAATAATTTTAACTTTCGTGCCCCTCGGGCCCTCCAGAATTCCTCGCAATTCTATAACGCCACTCTGCCCTCCGGTGAGATGAACAGTTCTGGGTGCTAATTTTCCCTACGCGAGGTTTTGCAGGGCTGTGAACGATTGCAGGGATCGGGTCGACTGCCATTTTGACAGTTTAGGCAAGTTGAAAGCCAGCTTTTATAAGTATCTCCCCGAACGTTGAGTTTCTTGGTCCTGCGTTGTCTCACTCTTTCAATTTAAACTACTTATTTATTACTTACTAATTTTTTGTATTACCCAATTTTGTTAGCCATAGTTTGTTTTGATCTCGTTTTAAGTTTATTTTAATTTAGTTCAATTCATTTATTGAGTTTTTTCTATTCAGTGCAAATTTATAACATAGTCTTTTATTTCTATTTTCTTTTTTGTAAGTTAGGTACATCAACGTTTTGTGTGCATCCATAGTTTACCTATAAGTGATTTTTACATTTTATTCTGATTTGTTGCTTTGTTTCTTTAACTTATACCAGTGTTTACAATTGTTGGTGAACCAAATAAATAAATAAACTCTTCTTCTATCTTCTATATAAATAAAAATGAATGTTGCTAAGCGCAAAACTCGAGAATGGCTCGACCAATTCGGAAATATTTTTTTCGTATGTTCCTCTTTCTAATTCCTCTATCAATTTTCTTTTTATTAAAAAACAATTGCGCGGACAATAGTAAAAACAACACTTTGATACTTTTTATACCGGTAGTACGTTCCCGTGGGATAACCTTTCGAAAAATTCTGAAAACATTGATGACTTTAAAACGTGTTTTTCAGATTCATCGGACCGTTCCTGTCCGTGGTGCATACATGGGAGCGTCGCCTGTCGCACATCTCGGAGGTCATCGAGGAGTGGTTCGCCACGCAGCGCAAGTGGCTGTATTTGGAGGGGATATTCGTTGGAGGGGACATCCGTATACAACTGCCCGAGGAAGCTAAGAAGTTCGATGATATCGACCGCTCTTTTAGGAAGGTGAGTTATTTATTGAAATTATATACATAACATTTATATCATCACGTCTGTTTTGGCAGAACCGTATAGTATACCCACATTTCGCCAGTTATGTTTAAGTTACAAGTTATATGGGGCGAGCTTATTCTGGCTAAACGGGTACGGGCTACGGGTTGAAAACTGATAAGTTTAATTCAATACTGGGTAAGTAAAACGGCTGTGAATAAGAGAGTGATAAAATATAATATACTAAATTAAAAACCTTGAAGGATTGCGTAAAGATAGATTTGAAAGAAAATGAAATGCTAACACGACGGGAAATTGGATTAGAAAAATTTTATACGTCAACCCCAAGAAACAGAGGCAAGGACATGGTGAATAGTTTTTCTTCAAAGTGCTGATTGATACCTTTTTAGATGTCAGCGTGTTTTGAATGACAAAAATTACTGAAACTATACTTCAAAAGAATCTACAATCATAAAGATGTTTTAATTATTTCAGATTATGTTAGATACGGCTAAAAGGTTAAACGTGGTGGATTGCTGCACTATGAGTGGTAGACTAGAGGAGTTCGTGGCCCTGGGCCTCGGCCTGCAGAAGTAAGTGTTTTATGCAAAGACAACGGGTATAACAAAAGAAGTATTGTTTGACCCGGTGTGTAACTGGATTTTGGAAGTTAGATATAGCTTGACCGATACCGCTGTACCGCGCCTTAGGCATGCGCGGCGAGCCGGGGGCGGGGCGGACGACAGAGCGGCTTGCACTGACGAATCAGAGGCCTGCACTGCTCCCCCGTCGCGCCGCGCACTTACCTAAGGCGCGGTACAGCGGTATCGGTCAAACTATAGGTAATAGCTGTGTAGAAGTTAGCACCTGCGTGGTTTAGCACTAACTTCTGGGTTGGTTGATATTTGGTTTATTTTGGTATTATATTAGAATGGTTATGGTTTGGATGTTGGTTTACGACCACTGACTTAATGATATGAAATAATATGGTTTAAAGGGATATATTGAATTTAATGTATCCTAATATTAAATGGTAAACTTAAGCTAAATTAGCACGAAGATTGTTTGGTTTGGTATGGTTTGAGTTACGCGATTTATAGTCGGACACGAACTAACTGGTAATAGTTGCGATACACGCATTTATGGAAATGCATGCAGGACAAAGTGCTTAGCTATTCGGTCGCAAATATTGTACCGAACAAGCTGCATGTACGATATTGGTTTGCAGCTATGTAGCTGAATACCTGGATTAGACTGAAAGTTGACTGTAAAAAAGTTGGGCAAAGTCTTGCCAGATGATGATGGGGAGTCAACCACATCTAGTTTTTAAAATACGAATCATCTCTATGGGGGGTAGTATAGTGGTAGGGATGGGTGCGTGCCATCCTTTTCTAAAATGATTTCTGTCCGAAAGAGATATCTAATTAAAAATATTTGTAGGTGCCAGAAATCGTTGAATGATTACTTGGACTCAAAGAGGAGAATATTCCCTCGTTTCTTCTTCATTTCGACGGACGAATTGCTTTCCATTCTCGGCAGCAGCGAGTGCAGCTGTGTGCAGGAACATATGATTAAAGTAAGTGCTTTTGATAAGTGGTAGTATCTACAACCTCGCATGCGAATTACGCATCTCACTGCGGCACGCGAAAACCTGCAGCGGTCAAGAAAAATTTGACGAAAAATTAAAACAAAATATGCTGTTCAATATATTCACTTTTCACACACTCACATTACATTATACAGTTTTCTATAACTAAGTTCGCAAGGCGGTGACATAAAATTAAAATACATATCCAAAGTCACCGACTTCCGAACTTAGTTATTAAGGTTAAACAAAGCAGGTTTATTCTTTTTCACTTTTCAGTTTTTTCGGCGGTGATTTTTTTTTTTGTTAAAAAGTTTTTATTTCATAATTTTTTGTGGCTATAATCTACTCATTACTACATGCTTAATTTTTGATTACTTTTTGTAATACACAACCCATTATTAAAATCTGTGAGTAAACAAACAATCATCCCCGTGTTTTCCTACCCTTAGGGTTGGATTTTTTTATAAATTTATATCCAACCAACCAACTACGAGGTATATACCCTTTCCAATAAAAAAAATATTATCAAAATCAGACTGCTCTGTTAAAAGTTATGCGTTGTCATACATAAAAAAAAAATATGCGCGTCGACTTGACTCTCCGTTTTTTCGTCGGTTAAAAGACAGCAAAAGGGTTACATTTCTTATTCATATTGATGTATTCTTTATTCTACACATTACAACATTTCAAATTCCTTTAAAAAATCTTAATAATTATAAAATCCCGGAATCCCGGAGGCATATCCATATTAATAGATCAGAGTTGGTAGATTGATTTGGGGTCAATGAACTAGCGTGTATTAACACGCTAGTTCATTGACCCCAAATTAATCTACCAACTCTGATCACTGTAGATAACCCACGGTTTTCGTCTTGAGTGTTTTGTATACATGAAAAGTTTTTATTTAGTGCGCAAACTTTAACCATGAATTCAGCTGTTTCATAGAAAAGTGTAACCTACGCGGTAAAAAAATTATGGAACAGCTTATTATTATTTTTTTAGAACCGGCGAAAAATTTCTGTGCTGGGGGGGTCTACAATGATATGCTAAATTCATGGTTAAAGTTTGCACACTGGATAAAAACTTATCCTGTATATTGAAGATCGAATTAAAAAATCAAGTATTTTTCAGATGTTCGATAATATTCGCTCTTTGGACCTGTACGTCGATCACACCAACCGTCCCGTGGCCTCCAAAATGATATCCGCTGAAGCAGAGGTAATTCGGCTTGTGATTACTGAATCTGTACTAATATTTTAGAGAGGTAAAATTTGTGTTTGTATGTAGGGGTAATTTTCGGAACCACTGATCCGATTCGGGAAATTCTTTCAGTAATGGGAAGAGCTTGTAGATATATTTACATTGTTTTTAAAGCTAAAGTAGACGTTGTCGTTTTGTACCGTGCAAGTGACATTCAAACCTAATGTAAATAGCAATCACGAGGTTGACTGTACAATTACCTAAACTTCGTACCAAACTATCAGTTCCGGTAATATCATTATAGTTTTCCGTATAGCCTTGTTAGTGATTAGTAATGTAAATGATAGTAATGTAAATGTTGACGTTCAAGATCGATTTTTAAGTGCCTAAATGAAATAAATGCTTTGACTTTTGACTTTGATTGTTTATTTAGGTTTTGGAGTTCCGGTATGTGGTCTACACTGAGGGTCGCGTCGAAGACTGGATGAACCTGGTACTCAATGAGATGCGAAACACCAATAGGTTTATCACCAAAAAGGCTATATTCTACTACGGGAGGAACTGGAAGGTGCTAAGGTGAGGAGCCAATAAAGCAGATAAAATTATTTAAGCCTAAAAAAACTACTGGTTCAGATACAACGTATTATAATTTATCATCTTTGCAATGTAGAGTTAACAATATGACGATTAATAAAATAAAAAACTTAAAAAAAAAATATCTGAAAAGCAAAGCAAAAAAAAAAACCTTTTAGTCTAACTATGCTCCTACATTAATGTTAATTACTAATTTTAAGTCGGTGCTAATAATAAACAGGCGCCAAGTAAAATAATGGCAACTTGATTGATTTGCGTTCATTGTTTGTTTCAAAATGAGGATGACTGACCCACAAAAAAAACCGTGGGGTAGTCCACAAATATTTGTCACAATATATTATCATCGTAGGTACCCTTGCTCTATTAATTTCTAAGTATTTATATGCCACCTCCAATTGTGCCATGCTGCCCTGGTCTGTGCGAGTCTCGTCCACCCAAAATATGATGTTTAAGATGTATTGTTTCTTCGCAAATGTTTTTTAGAGCAGTAGGTAGTGGCCGCTACTTACGAGTTGTAGGTCGTGGGTTCGAACCCATGAAGGCAGTTTCATCTTCATCATTTCATCCGAAAGACGACCACTGCTGGACATAGGCCTCTCCCAGGCTCCTACTTCGACTGGTCTTGTGCTTCCCACATCCAGCAAGCAGTTTACTTTATGTAAACTATTTCATCACCATCTGCACTCAAAACGGTGCAAGATAACATCATATGGAAACCGGCATGTCGTAAAACCAACAATTTGAAGACATCCGCCAATCCGTACAGGGCTCGCGTGGTGAATTAAGGCCTACTCCCTTTCATAAAGAGGAGGCATGTGTCCCAGCAGTGGGAACAATATTGGGTGATATGCTTGAATGTGTCGTTTGATACGCGTGAGCGTTTGCCATTGCACACTTGTATCAAAATGTACAATTTCTTACACTTTCCCCAGAACCGACTGGATCATGGAATACCAAGGCATGGTCTGCTTAGCTGCAAACGGAGTGTGGTGGACGGCCGAAACGGAGGAAACATTCATCCGTATAAGAAAGGGCAACAAGAGAGCCATGAAGGAACATTTATTTCAGCAGAACGAACAGCTAGCTGGACTTGTGGTTAAAGTGAGGCAGGGTAAGTACCTGCAATTGATTTCATCATCATTTCAGCCGAAAGACGTCCACTGCTGGACATAAGCCTCCCCCAAAAGGGGGCTTTTGCCATAATCGCCACGCTTGGCAGGCGGGTTGTCGATCGCAGTATGGTGGTAAAATGCATAGAGAACGCTCTGCCCATGCTCTAGTAAGTCCCTTAGTCGCCTTCTACGACACCCACGGGAAGAAATGGGATGGTGCTATTCGTTTACGTGCCGCATCTCACGGAACAATTGATTTAAATACCATCAAATACAAAAAAAAAAAATGTGTGCGGACTCGTACTCTCACCAAATTGTCACACCAGTGATACTAAACGTATTTTTTGGCTTTTAGTCAC
Source organism: Polymixis flavicincta (assembly GCA_949987655.1). NCBI lineage: Eukaryota > Metazoa > Arthropoda > Insecta > Lepidoptera > Noctuidae > Polymixis > Polymixis flavicincta. The sequence continues at coordinate 7,993,143 of OX465187.1, forward strand.
ACTGATAATATTTCTACACAATGTACCACTTGTTATTATCAACTAGTGCTGTGAAATTAATCTTTGTTTCAATAAAAAAGCTATTGTATGTAATTATTTAAAATGCATTTCACACTTACAATCTGGTGCGCGCACTATAAATTCCTTCCTTCCTCAGACCTATCATCGAACGATCGCCTCAAGTTCCGTACAATATGCACAATCGACGTGCATGCACGTGACATCATCGAAGGCTTTGTGCGTGACAACGTGACGGAAGCCAGCGAGTTCGAATGGGAGAGTCAGCTGCGGTTCTACTGGCTCAAGAAAGATGATAATTTGTGGATCAGACAGTGCACAGGTTATTATTACTATCAGTCGAAAAAGTTGGTGACGTCACAAAACAAGAGGAGTCTATGCTACTGAAATCTTCTATACACTTGCGTGCAAAAAATCGACCCACTCCGTTATCTTCGATTTGAAACAGTACAATAATTTAAAAAATGTTAATATTTTTCGTACTTATGACAAAAAACCCACTCGGACTTTTGCCTGTTTGAATAAAACCATAAAAAATCCGAAGACAAGAAGCTCTGGGGAAACTAACGACAACCTCATAAAGCAGTGTTATTTTAATCTTACTTCAGTTCAGTGTGGGAAGGAGATGGAGCTATTTCTATTGATATTTACAATAAATAGTCTGAATCAGAAATATAAAAGTATTGCCAATTATCATTGCAGGTATCTTCGAATACGGTTGCGAATACATGGGTCTAAACGGTCGCCTGGTGGTGACGCCGCTCACTGATCGAATCTACCTCACCATCACACAAGCTCTCAACATGCAACTTGGTGGGGCACCTGCAGGTAATTATAAACAAACAATAACACGTTGAACGCCAAGCAAAAAATGCATCTTTCCGATTAGGCCGCTTTGGTCAGTGATGGTCGACAAGTAGACTTTCCGTTCGGGCCACGTCGGTCAGTGCTGCCCGCGTTTTACGAGTGTTTTCGATGCGTTCATACAGGCCGTAGGGCATACTATAAAACTAAATCCCATATTCATTGACATTTGGTCTTTTGGATAGAACTGTGATTTTTGCTTGGCCTGAAGGGAAAGTTCGTTGTCAGTCAGCACTGACCGCGTTGGGCTTCAACGTGATAACATAATGCACCAACGAACGACTACAAATTACTGGAATGGACACATGTCGTAACACAGGGCTAATGTTTATATTTCTGTAGAATTAAAATCTTCTCTTGTTAAAACTCATTTTAGAGGTATGAGGAACAGGGTGTAAAGTTCGCTCATCCTCTATTGAAAAGGAGGATCCTCCGACCAGACGGGTATTGTATCTGGTGGGCAACTGCCTGACAGTTGATGTCGGGATTTTGTATATGTTTGAGTGGTGTGGTTAACTCTGATTGCGCTATGTAGAATTGCTTAGATAGATCGCCTGCTGCATTGTAGATGGCTCCACTTTTCTTTTTGCGTTTCTTAGATTTTGTTGCGAAGCATTTTTATTTGTAGTGCCGCTACATCTTTAATTATTACACTCGGACGTCTCAATACATTTTTACATTGCTAAAGCCAATTAATGCTGGCAAAAAACTGCTTCCAATAACTCTCAGCATTCATGAGAAATCGAACACTTTCGATTCTTGACTTACTATCAGAAGTTCAGCCCGAAATCATCCTTTGCACGATAGTCTATGAAAGTCCGAAAACATTCACCTACTCTAAAATAAAAATCTAGGTCCCGCCGGCACCGGTAAGACAGAAACAACAAAAGATCTAGCAAAGGCCCTAGGGCTCCTGTGCGTGGTCACAAATTGTGGCGAAGGCATGGACTTCCGCGCCGTGGGACAGATCCTGGCCGGGCTGTGCCAGTGCGGCGCGTGGGGCTGCTTCGACGAGTTCAACAGGATCGACATCTCCGTGCTGTCCGTCATCTCCACGCAGCTGCAGTGCATCCGGTCCGCGCTCTTGATGAAGCTCAAGAGATTTACTGTGAGTGGTTTTTTGACGTGACTGCGGTGTAGTCCAAAATGAGGAAATTGTTTTTTACTAAGTTGTTAAATAGATAGTCTATTTCATAAAATATGATGGATTTTGTCACCACTATTGATAAGAAGAAATCGATCTTTCTAGAAACAAGTGATTTTCATTAGGTCCTCAGTCTGGAATTTCGAGTCACGCATGTGTACGTCAAGCGCATCATTGTTACTTCATCATCAGGACCACAACTCACCAAATCCGTTGGGCGCAAAACATATTTAAAACATCATTCCGTCTCTATCATCTTCGAACCAGTGATAGTGATTTAAAAAGTTAAAGACATAAAAATGTGCAACCTAGGCTTAGTAAATTTTATTTCAAGAACTTTATCTCAGTCGAAACAAGGTTCGAAACACGAAAACTGGCTGGCATATTTAAGCATATATGTTGGAGCAAAGTAAATATGCGTTTGAAATAAGACGTTATCATCTTTCTCCTAGTTCGAAGGTCAAGACATAGTAATGGACAGTAAAGTGGGCATCTTCATCACCATGAACCCTGGGTACGCGGGCCGCACGGAGCTGCCGGAGTCCGTGAAGGCGTTGTTCAGACCCGTCGTCTGCATCCTGCCGGATCTCGAGATGATATGCCAGATATCGCTGTTCGCTGACGGGTTTCTGACTGCTAAGGTAATGGCCAATCTTGTCGATTTATTACGCAAATTGATTTTGAGACTTCTAACAAATAAAAGGAATATTACATACCTATTCAGAAGCCCAAGTTTTCTCTACTTTCAATATGAATTCAAATCAGTAGTAGTAAGGTTTCAATAAGGGCAAAATTCGCGTGTAATAATGCTTCATAGGAATCAGTTAAGTAGTTGGCAGACCTTCGCAACCTCTGAAAGTGTAGGAAAATAACTGATTGTGTAATAAAATAGATAAGGAACTTGGAACTTGAATGAACTGTTCCAACAGAAATAAATATTTGAAAGTGGAGACGAACGAAATTGTTTACAAAAACTAGGTGTTAAGGAGGAAGGAAGGATTGTAGCTCTTTTCGCTTAAGGTACTTTCTGAAGCCTGTCACAGGTCAAATTGTGTTTAGCCCTTCATATGTATCGTCAGGTGCTAGCCAAGAAGATGACAGTACTATACCACGTGGCCCAGCAACAGTTGTCGAAGCAGTCGCACTACGACTGGGGCCTGCGCGCACTTACAGCAGTACTGCGCATGGCAGGCAAGCTGCGCAGAGACTCGCCTGGCCTTAGCGAGACCATGGTGTTGATGAGAGCTCTAAGGTAAACTACAGTTACTCGATGCTAAATAAGCTGTTTATTATATTCATCCAAATAAATAAATTTAAAAAAAAACCGTTATGTTCGAATATAATACGCTTCTTGCTTACTGATCAACTGTAATCATACATGCTTTTCTTTCAAGGGGCTCAGTAAGCTTGTCCGCTTTCGATTATCCTAAATTCAAATAATAAATATAGCCTTACTGCCATATTTCTACGTTGAAGTCGTAGTGGGGCTTGCGCGCTTCTGGACTCTAGATCTGTGCCGGTAGAGTTGTTACATTGCCGAATCAGGTCTAGGGTGAAGAGAAAGACCAAGAGAGATACAGAAACCTGCAGGACAGCATATAGCGAACTGTTGGGCAGGAGCGACGCCACGCCTATTTCATGGGAGAAATTTTGTTCCTCATCTCTTGCTTGCCTTTATTATCCGGCAGGAGTGAACACTGACGAAAAACAGAGCTCCCACTTCTTTCTTGCCTTTATGCATTTATCTCGGCTTGAGTGGAGATTCGCAAGAGCAAACGTGCTCGAAGGAAGGAAGTATTCCAGTAAGATGCTGGTAGAGATCATGACCACGTACTTCCAGGATTATCCTGATAGCCGTGGAACACCTCTCCACTCCTCCTCAGCACCTTAGGACATGTTGCCTCCTTGTCGCTGCGGCGCTATGTGCTTGCGACCGTTTCCGGGGGCCCATTATTGCCATTTTATCTGTGTGGTTTATATAAAACATTGCTCAAGCAAGAACAACTTTCCTTAGTTCTAGAGAACCAGTTCACTTTAACCATCCAAACCCATAATCGTCTAACAGGCTTCTGTGGGTTGGTTTCGGCCCCTTGTACGCCTTTCAAAAGTCCGGGACCCCCAGAGACCCTAGAAATGTTAAAAATAAAAATAATTTTAATCACACTGTGCCTGCGGCTCCACAGATATAAAGTTAAAAACTGTCGTAGCAATAATTCATAAACTCGCTCTAACGTACAAAAACGTAGCGATACGGCGCGTTTTTAATACATACATATTGTGTTCACCATGTAAACATAACTTTGAGCCTCCTTCCTCATTTTTTAGAGACATGAACTACCCGAAATTCGTGTTTGAGGACGTCCCGCTATTTCTGGGTCAGATCAAAGACCTGTTCCCTGGACTGGAGTGCCCTCGCGTGGGCTACCCGGACTTCAACTCAGCAGTCGCTGAGGTGCTGGAGAGCGATGGGTACATCGTGCTGCCTCATCAGGTATAGTGTACCTAGGGAAAACGGTAATCACTTTTGGATTTAATTACAATACAGTACTCGGCCATGAATGCATTCCTATCATTTCTATGCATTAGCTTGCCACGGTATGCTCTAGTCCCCTTGCGACGATATCAACGCAATGGAAGTGCTAAGGTAACGGAAATAGGATTCAAAATCAGGCACGCTCCGCTATAGCCGTTGCGCCCATTAGACCATCGAGAAGTCTTAAATAATACCCCGTTAAAGTATGAAATTGCCGTTGTATAGTAATAAACACTTCGAATTGATGTAAACTCTTCATGGTGTGAGATTTTTGTGTGATTTTTTTTTCACCATTTTCGACTTTCTATTGTTTTTTTTTGTTCAGCTTAGACGTAAAGAGGGATACTTCGAAAATCCGAGTTATTTTTAACCGACGAAAAACCGTAGGAGGTTCTCAAGTCGACGCGTATTTTTTTTTCTGTATGACCACGCAGAACTTTTTTCAGAGTAGTCCGCTTTCGATTAATTGTTTTTTTATTCGAAAGGGTATACCCCGAAGTTGGTCCCATATAAATTTCCAAGAAAAATTCCAACCCTAAGGTAGGAAAACAGGGGATGATTGATTGTTTTCTCACAGATTTTAATACTGAGTTGTGTATTAGAAAAAGTAATCAGAAATTAAGCATGTAGTAATTAGTAGATTATAGCCTCAAAAAAATATATAAAATAAAAACTTTTTATCAAATAAATTAACTAAGTTCGGAAGGCGGTGACATATAATTAAATACATATCCAAAGTCACCGACTTCCGAACTTAGTTATTGGGGTTGGACAAAGCAGTTTTATTATGTTTAACTTTTGGTTTTTTCGGCGGTTTTTTTTTTTTTTAGATAAAAAGTTTTTTGAATACAAGTCTTAACTTGCCTCAAATACGAGCCGTTTCTGCCGCGTTAGGTCCGGCAGAAACGAGTATCTATGTATTTTCACCTCATAATGAAAAGTATTCAGACATTGCCGTGCATTGTTAGACTCACATAAAATTCAAATAATATAATGTATGGACTTTAAAAGAGACCATGACCTCTGAGTTTGTTTCGGCTTTTATTCTCAGGGAACAGTCAGCTGGGAAATGCCGGCGCCAACTAATTTTTAAAATATTGACCTACAGAATTTTGACGTGTAAAAGTGTCTTATAAGATCTACTTACATAAATAAACATTTCATATCACCACAGGTCGATAAAGTAGTGCAGCTATACGAGACGATGATGACACGGCACTGCACCATGATCGTGGGCCCGACAGGCGGCGGCAAGACGGTTATAATACAAACCATCGTGAAGGCACAAGGACTAATGGGGCTGCCCACTAAACTGACTGTGCTGAATCCTAAGGTATGAGTACGGTCAGTTCAGAAAGTCTATGATGAAAGTGTAAACAAACCCTGTTCTGGTTACCATGACAACCGATTTTGACACATTTTTTTTCAGTAATCGGTGCCACTTTCAGGCTTCCTCTTCTGTACTCAATTCTTATTCTATCCATCCGTGTAACACTACACATCCCTCTTAACATTCTCATCTCAGCTACATGCAATTGCCTTTCACTCATACCTTTTGTGGCCCAACATTCTGACCCATACAAGACCATATTTTTTACTCGTATTAATATGCTTAAAAAATTAAAAGACGGTGATTGAAATGGAGTTGAAATCTTTACTGTTATTATTTTTATCATAGAATCAGTTTTACAGTTTTCAGTGCAATCTAGAATAGGATAGGAAATTGGGATAGGAAGAAACGCCGGTTCGCACGTAAATAATGATAGAATAAATGCAAAGTAACCAAAAACATGTCCCGACAATTTTGCCTGGTCGCTAAGCGCTGCGCACCGAAGTCGCGGTCACGAACATTACCGATGTCACCCGAACTCAACCGCAAGCAATGACCGACTTGGCCGACTAGCCGACTATTCGGCCAAGTCGATCATTGCTTGCGTTTTAATATAATTTTATTTTGCTCAGTTTTTATTTTATTTTCACTTTTAATTTCATGGACTTTAAAATAAAATTGTTTGTGAACTGTTTGACCTAAAGCACCAACAAACCAGATAAACGACTGTTGCTTCTAAAAGAGTCAATTTAACAGTAGTTATAATCAAACAACAAATTAATTGAGGTACCATATTCTATCTTTACACCATAATTAACACTGATTTAATTAATTTGAAGTTTTTGTTAGTCATATCGCAGGTTATTATTAACATACTAGCTTTTACCAGCGGCTGCTCCCGCTTGGTGGTCGAAAATACATCATCATCATCATCATTTCAGCAAAAAGACGTCCACTGCTGGACATAGGCCTCCCCCAGGCTCCTCCACTTCGACCGGTCTTGTGCTTCCCACATCAAGCGGATACCCGCGGCCTTCACGAGGTCATCGGTCCACCTTCCAAAATTATGCCGCGGGAACGTAATACCGGGGTACATAAATGTAGTTTTATCGCGATTTCAGGTTTGGTCCCATAGTTAAAGTTGTTCATAATGATGAATACAATCTCCCATTTCGGTTTGTCGCATGTTTTCAATTTCAGCCTGTATATCTTTCACAGGAGATACCCCTGTAAACCTATAAAAAAAACCGGCCACGTGCGACTCTGACTCGCGCACCGAGGGTTCCGTTAAAATTAATAAAAATATTTTTATTATATGATGTAACTAAAAATTTACCAAAGATTCTGAGTTCACGGGAAGTACCCTGTGGGTTTTGATTCCCATGCGAGTGTTGAAAATTTGCGGAAATTTGCGGCATAAACGGCTGTATCTTTTGATTACGTTCGCTTAGAAGTTTTAATTTTTTCACAGCTTCAAGGGACAGTAGACCTGAGTATTATATTATTAGTATAAATTCCAGCTTGATACCTCCACGCGTTCCTGAGAAAAGGGTCTTGACAGACAGACGGACGGACGGACAACAAAGTGATCATATAAGGGTTCCGTTTTTTCCTTTCCCCTAGGAACCCTAAAAACTAAATATAAATAAAAATATAAATAAATGCAGGCATTATATGACATCTTCCTCGGATAATTAGTTATATAAATTAGATATGAGTTTCATTGCGGCTTTGGAGCGGGACTTCAGGGCCATATACCACAAAAAATTACAAGTCTACAATTCTACAAACTTGTGAAACTGTTGAAAATTAAGCATAACACAGAAATCACAAATATTAGTTACAATTAATAATCTACAATTATTTCGCATTTTTAAAAGCGTAACACAAAGTTTAAGGGAAAAGTATAAATTGTAGAATTGTCGACACTACAATCAAGTTGTAACTTGTTGTTATAAATTTTAGTGATGTAAGGCCCAGAAACGCAACTTTGATAAATAATATGGGTCTGTCGTAAAAAGACCACTTTCCCTACAAACTATATTCATAAGAACTTTCATATACAGTAAACTAGCTTCTGCCCGCGGCTTCGCCCGCGTGGAAGTCGGAAATTATCCCGCGAGCATGTACCACCGGGATAAAAAGTATCCTAAATACGAGGGTCATTCAATAAATACTTAGCCTACAAAAAGTAAACGAAAATTTTGGAAAAGTGGCAATTTATTTTTCAACATAGTCTCCTTTTAGTTCGATACACTTAGCCCAGCGATGCTCCAACTTTTTTAACCCGTCCGAAAAATAGTTTTTGTCAAACTCTGCAAAATAGGCCTCCGTGGCGGCGATGACCTCCTCATTCGATCCATATCTATTCCCGGCGAGTGATTTTTTCAGATTAGGAAACAGAAAGAAGTAACAAGGGGCAAAATCTGGAGAATACGGTGGATGGGGCAGCAAATTCATAGCGTAATTCGACCGATTTGGCCATGGCAACGGCAGACGTGTGAACCGGTGCGTTGTCGTGGTGAAACAGCACTTTTTTCTTCGCCAGATGGGGTCGTTTTTTCTTTAATTCGGCGTCGAATCGGCCCATTAAATCGGCGTAGTAAAGCCCTGTAATTGTTTTACCCTTCTCGAGGTAATCGATGTAGATCACACCTTGTGAATCCCAGAAAACGGTGGCCATAACTTTTCCGGCCGATTTTACAGTTTTCGCCTTCTTTGGAGCACGTTCCCCGGTCTGGATCCATTGTTTTGATTGCTCCTTGGTCTCTGGTGTGTACCAGTGGATCCAGGTTTCATCGACGGTCACAAAACGACGCAAAAACTCCGCTGGATTTCGCTTAAACAGCGCCAAACACGTCTCCGATGTGATCTCACGGTTGCGCTTGTTTTCTGGTGTGAGTAAACGCGGCACCCATCGCGCCGACAGCTTTCTCATGCCGAGTTCCTCGTGAAGAATATGATGCACTGTTCCTTTTGAAATGCCTACAGTCTCAGCTAGCTCCCGCACCTTCAATCGGCGATCTACCAATACGAGATCATGGATTTTTTTAATGTTTCCTCCGTAGCAGCTGTTTTCGGTGCACCTGGACGTGGTTAATCAAAAACCGACGTACGGCCACGTGCAAACTCTTTGAACCAATTCTTGAAAAAGAGCAATATCGTTCGGTGGCCATCGATGGAGAAGAGTCACCGTACACAGCATCCAAGCGCTCTTTGATTTCGATGCGCGTTTTCCCTTCCAAAAATAGGAATCGAATCACCGAACGATATTGCTCTTTTTCCATTTTTGTAAAACCGATCGACACGTTCGCTTCCATAAATTGTCAAATTAAAACAAATGAAGGGATTGGAATGAAAATTTGAAAAAAGTATTAAAAAAGAATGTGCTAGACTGTGGTAAAACTCTTTTGAAACTACAGCGCCCTCTGGCGATGAGGCTAGGTACTTATTGAATGCACCTCGTATTAATATATGTTGTAATCTATCTGTGTGCCAAATGCCTTCCAAATCCGTTCCGTCGTTTTTGCGTTATTGAGTAACAAACATCCAAACAGCTCCACAAACTTCCACATAAAAAAATAAAAAAACTGACGGCAACAATATAAAGTGATGTGATGTGATCACTATTCTTCACACAAAACCACCTCAACAACTTTCAGGTCTATATTAATATGGCTCAGGATGTGTATATTATTTACTTCTCCACGGAAAACTCTTCAAACAAACTATATGCCCCGTTTCTCCTTCAAAGGGGCTAATTTTTATAAAGTCTTATTTCTTTTTACATTATTTGACATATAGGTTATTTATAGCAATTTTAGAGTTATTGAAGACACGCAGTAAAATCATCCCTTGTAAAATGAACTACCCATTTTTACCCCTTTAGGGGTAGATTTTCGAAAAATTCTACACGCTACACGTTAATCTTAATTTTTGGTTTAAGGTATAGGTAAATACTGAGTTTCGAGTTTATCAGACAGCGCGTTAAAATTCTTCCATACTTACAACCTTTGTCAACCCCCAATCCCCCTTTAGGGGGTAGTTTAGAAAAACAATAAGTAACCAACTTTATAATTTACTTAGATAATTATTTGTGCCAAGTTTCAAGTTTATTAACTCAAGGAATAAGATTTTTCATACAAACAAAGTCCCCCCTTTTCACCCCCTTATAGGTCGAATTTCAAAAATACCCCCTTCTTAGAATTAAAAATAAAATATTTTTTTATTCACACTATTATTAATTTATATTTATTAAAAATTTTAACACTATTCTTAATTTAAATTTATTTTCTATTTTTTAGTTCGGTTTTCTTTAAAAAGCGTGTTTTTTAGTTTTTTTTAACCTGTTATTTATTTTCTACTTTTTAGTTTGGTTTATTTATAAAAGCGTGATTTTTTAGCTTTTTAAAACTATTATTTGTTTTGTAGAATTAAAATTCTCCTTAGTATTCGAAAATTTGTCAATATTAGAGAAATCGGCTAAAGATAATTACTGGAAATTAACATTAAGGGCACACTTTGCGCGGGCTCGAACTCACTGGTGGGCCTGGCTAAAAATCACGCTGTCTCACCAGGCTTCGTACCCGACAGAGATAGTATCAGTGGTGAGCAGTTAGACTCTAGTCTACACGTACAACGTTATTGAGTGAGATGCAGTAGCATTTTTGGCAAAAAAATCGCGAAAAAATTAAGAAAAGTCCTTCAGAAGATCGGGTTTTATGAAAAAACCACTGCACAAATCAATGACCAATAAAGTTTATTGAACTTATTGTTAATTGAACTTTGTCGGTACCGTCTTGGTTTTCGAGATTTTACACTCCTTTTATTACTTCAACACGCTCAAAGTTAGGTTAAATTAGCAAGAAAAACGAATCTTTGTTGGCTCATAACTTTTTAATAGCTTTTTATTTTAGTATTCTGTTTCCGTACAGAAAATAATAATAACGAGATAAAACCATACCATGTTTAATTTTTGATGTACATAGTCAAACAGTGGAGTAAAACCCTCCCGAAGTTTGTATGGAAAAAATGTGAACAAGTGTTACCTTAACATCAAGTCCTGTCTTATCGACTGTAGAGAAAAATTATAAAAAAATAAATTAAGTTTCTTACCTTATCGACTTAAATTAACAAAAATCATATTTTGCAAATTGAAAAATGGAATAATTTTATCAAATTAGAGTATTGTCATCGGTCCTCGATAAATCTACAAAGTTTGAAGGAAATCTGGCCGTTTAAAGTGGGTCAAAATCGCGCCCAAAGAAGTCGGTTACAAACATACATACAGGTGAAGCTAATAAAAAGCGTGTAATTAAATACAATTATAAATTTATATATACCACATATTCTGATACGCGCATGCGCATACACACGCAGTGTGACGTCATAGGCAAAGCATATCACGTTTAAAAATTGTTATAAATATGACCTATCTTTTGAATGCTCAACCATTACTCTAGTATTAAAACTGACGTAGTTATTAGCGATTGAAATCTTACATGTTTTTTTTTTGGTCAGAAATAAGTATTGAATTTACTACCAGTACTCAGAGCGAAAAGACGTTTTCACGTCAAAAACTAGTTTTCTATTTCAAATGTGCTATAATGCAATGGTACTTATTGACAAATTTATGACTATTTTCAGGCTTGCTCAGTAATAGAGCTGTATGGAATCCTGGATCCTGTGACCAGAGACTGGACAGATGGCTTGTACTCTAGAATATTCCGAGAAATGAACAGGTATTATAGTCCTTGCAAGTCACGGGCACGCTTCATGTGATTCTTATGTCGTTGTGTTAAAGTATAAATTGCAATGTTGGGCGCGTTCGTTGTATTTAAAAACGATTTTTTAAATGACAGATAAATATCTACAGAATGAGTTCTTAAACGAGGATCAGTATGTTATTGAACTGTAGATATAGAAAGCTTTTTTGAATATTGTGTTAACGAAGTTTTATCAAAAAAAAAATAAGGTCGCATTGCTCTTGTGACTGCCGTCGACCTGGGTTTGGTCCTTACCGGACAGCGACCTACCCATTACTCACCGTCCGCAAGCCCGCGCCTAGGGTGGCCGGGAATGGACGCTCAGGGCGTCTCCTGTGGAGGCTAGGGCCGTGAGGGCACATACACTGCCTCTCCCTCACGTGGGCCACCACCCTCTTCGCGAGCATCACTGCTTCGCAAGAGGAGGTGACGGCTACCCATGCGCTCTCGCTCCGTTGCTCTAGTGATCACTAGCAACTTATGGGTGTAGAATAGAAACCGAGGTTGAATTCAAGGTCAAGCAATAATCATAATCAGCCTATAATTTTCCCACTGCTGGGACACAGGCCTCCTCTCTGTGAGAAGGAGTGGGCCATAATCCACCACGCTAGCCCAGTGCGGGTGGTGGATGACACGTCATCGAATTTTTGGTTCTAGGACATGCCGGTTTTGCTCACGACGTTTTCCTATTTGAAATAATGGCAGTCTGAATTATGTATTTAAGCTTAGTAAATAGTAAAAATCTCGCCCTTTGTTCATAATAAAGGACTAAAGAAATGTAGTTTGTCCCCACCCCATCAGGAAAAAAACATGACGTCATCTGCCTAGCCTTTTCGACGAACCTGCCTAGCCTTCTGACGAACTATGTTGGGATCGGCTTCTAGTCTGACCGGATGCACCTGAATACTTGTATTTTACATGTAGCAACTTCCTATCTGACCTCCACAAATCATTTACTAGGTAATACTACCCTTTGGGTAAGACTGGTGTGACATACTTTCGGAATTCTTAAAACCCGTAACGACTGTCAAAGATCCACTAATGACGCTTTCCGAATCACGGAGGGCTCTTGGTTAAATAGTCTTGGTATTTAAATATGATCACCCAACGACGGACCAACCGCAGCAAGAAAAGCTTAGCCGATCGATCCGTGCGGCTGCGACTTAGCCACCAGCCCCTCTCGGGAACAAACATGACGTATGAATTATTTTTGTACCAGGCCATCAGAAAAAGACGAACGTCGCTACTCCCTCTTCGATGGCGACGTGGACGCCCTCTGGATAGAGAACATGAACTCAGTAATGGACGACAACAGGCTCCTGACGCTAGCCAATGGTGAACGGATCCGCCTGTCGCCATCTTGTGCGCTACTGTTTGAAGTCGGCGACCTGAACTATGCTTCGCCCGCGACTGTGTCTAGGGCAGGCATGGTGTTCGTCGATCCGAAGAATTTGGGCTACCAGCCTTACTGGGAAAGGTTTGTATAAAAACTCAAAAAACTATGTCATTCAAAATGAACAATGATGCCGGTTCTTTTGTTTACCACTTGAACTGAAATAAGGGTGCTATCTCTTACTCTCGTTTCTAATATCGTGTCTTGTGTGCTTTTTATTTAGTCTGTGTCGTATAAATGTATTTTCGTAATTTTTTTCCTATAATGAGGCGGGTTCCGTTTAACTCTTCCTATTGCTCCACATAGATGGCTCCGCGGCCGCAACAACGAGCTAGAGCGTGAGCAGCTGAACGGCATGTTCGAGCACTACGTGACGGGCGCCATCAACTACATCGTGTTCGGGATGTTCGGCCTCCAGCAGCAGACGCCGCTCAAGACTATTGTGCCGCAGACGCCGCTGAACTTGGCCAGTATACAAACTATACCATGTGTAGATAAATGGAGCAATACTCTCCTCGTGGTAACGGTCGCGTCTTACGAGTTGCGGGTTGTGGGTTCTAAGTAGTTCGACGTGTTTCTATTTCATCAGCATCAAGGAAAACATCGTGAGGAAACAGGCATGTCTTATTACCAAAAATTCAAAGACTTGCGACATCTATAAACGCGCACTGGGCCCACACGGTAGCTTATAGCCCAATCTCGCCCATGCTGGGTACTGATACAAAGTTACCTTTCGCTCAGTTTATTAAGGGTCGGCGCAACATGTTGCGTTTCATCCATACTTCGTTATTAGTTGTCATCTCGGTTGTCACCGCCTTTCTAGCCATAATATCATCTTTCAGACGATCCAACATTTTTTTGGTCTTCTTATATTCATAGCCACCCCCGGTAGTAATTTCTTACTTCTGTTCCATCCATTACCAGGTAGTGCAGCTCTGTTACATGATCAGCGGTTTGCTCCCGAACAGCGAAGATGCCAACGAAGAGCTTAACACGTCGGTCGTCGAATGCGTGTTCATGGTGGTAAGTATAGACAATGCGCGTCTTGTGACTCTTCGAGTCATTGTTATAAGGTATAAATTGGAATGATTGACGCGCGTGTTCTTACGAACGGTGCAATCCTATCGCCATACTATGAAGTTGCGCTCGTACTATGTACGGTCACCAAAAGAGATAAGTAACCGATGGATACTTTTGAATACAATTTAATTCAATTAATAGAAAACAAATAGTTAATTTATCAAATTAATTTTATTCCAAAATATTCATGGGTTTCTTACTAAACTTCATCTACATCCGACGACCCTGGTCTCTTTTGCTGACTGTACTTAGAGCGAATTCCATCAATGAAAGTGAACACGATAAACACAGGTAAAATGTGCTCAACAGCTGTCAGTGTTATCATTATTCTGGAATAGGGACACTGGAAGCTCTTGAAAGTGGTTTAGCCCACGTTCCCACGAACTTAATAAAATCGCGACGAGATTCTTTCGCTCACTCGATATTCAACACACTGCTTAGCGCAGGCCTGCGCAGGGTGTTTTACAATTATGAAAATATAATAGTTAAACACACGATTTTGGACGCGCTGATTTTATGACAGTGCTAAACTCGAGCTACCTACAGCGATGCGAGACCCCGCCTCAACGCGCATCAAGTTTATCGAAAAACAGCCCATGTTGATTTATCAAAAACAATTCAAAGAAAAACCGTATACTAAATTTTGGGTGATTAAATTGTCTTTTAGATGGTGAAAGTTTCATGGAAATACACCCAATAGTTTTTGCGTGATTATCGTTTTTATGTCCGCGATAGACATTACTTTACCAATTAATTACATTATATTATAAAAATATTATTTAAAAATTCACATGTCAAATGACGAAGAAAGTTGTCTAGTTTCACATATTTTTTTTTCAAATAGCCGTTTAGACGTGATCTTCAATAAAAAGTCCTTAAAAGTCGGCTGTCTGCGCCTTAACTGGTGAAATTGTCCCTTCTTCCATAGTAACGTGCGTCAGAGATGTCTATGCGTATTTTTTCATTTGCGGATGATTCGAATTGTACATACAGATACAGGGTGATAAACGGTGTAACCTTTTTATGTGAAAAAAATTACCGGGGTAAGACCGCGGGTATAGTTTGCTAGTTACATATTATTTTAGACTGCTGCCCCACCCTGAACCCATGGCTGGCTACACCCATGATTCCGATTGAAAGTGTACGTAATTCGGGTGCAATCCTATTACACTGTCGACCAGAAAGAAGAAAAAAATTATTGGAAGTTAATATCTGACAGACACGTAACCGAGACTTGTCAATTGTCAAAAGGTGACTTTGTATTTTTGCAGTTCTTACGCAACAAATTGTTTGTACATGTTTATTCGCAAGTAAAATGGCTAAAAATAAACCGTCTTATTTTCTTTCTTTCTATATATATATTTTTTTTTTTGTTTGCTCAAGAAGTTATTTGATGATATCCCATCATCAAATAACTTCTTGAGCTCTGGGTGGAGCAGGAGGGCGTGTCAGACTTTTACTGACTAAAACCCACCCGTGTTCCCTCAGTAGTTAACTGTGTGTTTGTGAACCGAGCCAGATAAAACTCATTCTCATTTATTTAATAAAACTTAGACATGCTTTATCTCTTATCAGATAATTTTGAACAAATATTTTACTGCTTAAGATTTTCAAGGTAGCGTCATATCAATGTCACGTACACAAAATGCCAATTAAATTTAATATAAATAACATTCACTTTAATTTCTGAGTTGGTGGCGAATTTCGTACAGTTGGTATATCGGGGGCGTAGCTCAGATGGTAGAGCGCTCGCTTAGCATGCGAGAGGTACCGGGATCGATACCCGGCGCCTCCAGAATATTTTTATATTTTGGGAATTCCTTGAAATAAATATCCAATATTTATACAACATTTACCTACAAACAACAGTTTAGAATATCACACATTAAAGGCCCAGAAATGTGCCATATCACAGCTATATAAGATCGTCTTCTTAGCGTTCGATAGCAATCTGAATACAGTCAGCCAAGAATTTGGTTACAAGCTTGGCACTTCAGCAGCGTCCATCGACTCCTGTAGCGTGCAGACAGTAGGACACGCTGGACAAGATATTAATTATACCCCATTGTTTGTGGGACAGCACCACATTTACACTCAAGGGCGTAGTCATCAGTGAGCCCACCTGAGCAGGCTTTCTTTACCTCGGCCTACCTGAGACCCGAGTCTATTTAAAGACTAGAGAATAGTGGTCAAAAGATACATTAATGTTTTACCACTTTTTGAAGTGAAACTTATTTACGCACGCTTGACTTGAGGAGTAAGCTGGCGAACGCGTGTCGTAAGCGTTACGAAAAGTGTGATTGGGCGAGGCGAGCGGGAGTTGAGTGGGGAATATAAGCAAGAGATAGTGAGCGTAGAGCAGTACGCGAGCTCATTTTCTTTCTCTCTTCCTCTCATAGCCAAATACGTTCCGTATATCTAAGCACAGTGCAAGCCTATTGTCTGTATCACAGTGTACGAGCAAGAGAGAGTAGTGCGCGCGCACATTTTCTTTCTCTCTTTCGAAGCTAGTAAATGAAATATGTATATATTTCAGTCAGTAGTTCGTTTGCGACTTTACTAGCATTACGTTAACGGTGATTCTTTTGGGGCGAAAGAAGTTTAACTTCAGTCGTGTGGTTATCAATAAAAAAACCGAGTGTGCTTATGAACACAGTCGGTTTTTTATTGTTCCCTAGAATTATCTAACGCTGGAGCTTGGAAATAACGAAATCACTGTAAAAATTTACAAAATCTGTATTTTTTGTGTACCGATAGTACTGTTACCGGCACCCTGATTGCGTTGCACACTCACAATCTGAATCATTTTTAAGGATACTTCCAAATCAATTCCTTCATAAGTTCGAAAAATTTGCCTGCTCGTTCATGTAAATCACGCAATGAACATTGGTGAACTATGGAAACGAAAGCAATTCCCACTGTAACGGTACTGTTTTTTTTGCAATTACCGCGCTGATCAGATGAACTTGCTGCACTATACTTTGCTACTTACTTACATTACAACAACAATTAACCAGTAATTTACCGTGTGTTGCCGGACGTAAAAGAATAGCACCATCCCATTTCTTCCTGTGAGTGTCGTAGAAAGCGACTTACTAGAGAATGAGCACAAGCGTTCTCTACGCATTTTACCATCATACTGCGATCGCCAACCCACCTGCCAAGCGCGGCGATAATGGCAAATCCCCCCGATTGGGGGAGGCCTATGTCTAGCAGTCGACGTGTTTCGGCTGAAATGATGATGATGAACGTAACACCATACCAGTTTTCCCCCAAGGGTTAGAAAGAAGTGAGGGCGAGGTGTTCTTACAAGTTTAGTTATATATACGTGTTTATTTCAGTCGATGTATAACAGTCTTGGAGCCACCATTGTTGACGATGGCCGCTTTGACTTCGACGTGTACATCAAGAAAACTTGCCCAATGATGCTCGTTGAAGATACGCTGGAGAAGAAAGCCACTACAAGTAAATAAACGATTATTATGCATTGCTAATTTCTCAATCGGCCTATCATGTTTCCACTGCTGGGACACAAGTTTTCTCTCTGTGAGAGGGAGTTTGTGAATGTCACGTGTCTTCGAAATGTTTGTTCTAAGACCGGTGTTCCGTTTGAAAGCACTGGTAAACACAATCCCCCTTATTACAAAACAAGGTTTTTCTTTAGGTATGGTTTAAACCATCGAGCCTGTTTTTTTAATAAGAACCTAACTGAAATCGAAATACAGCTCCTTTTACAAAACTGACAAGTTAGTCCAGTGCTAAATTGTCAGTTTTGGAAAAAGAGCTTTAATTCTATTTCAGTTCTAAGTTCTTATTTCAAAAACGTGTTCGATGGTTTAAACCATACCTAAAGAAAAACATTGTTTTGTAATAAGGGGGAATGTGCCTACTTGTAAGTTGGGGCCGATATACCACTGGGCCACCACTGCTCTCATTGGTTATTTTTAAAGCAAAAATGTTTAAAAAAAGCTTTAGCACTAATGTGAAATAATATAATCAAACACTCGTACCTACTTTCTGAAGTGTTGTTTGATTTGCGAATGGAATCATTTTTTACAACGAAGTACGAACGAGTTTCAACAATAATGGTTCTAAAATGGCATAATACCTCTATATGTTATGAAACCACCAAACAAGATACTAATTTTCCAGTTGTACGTACTGTGAAAAATAAAAGTACCTGGTATTAAAAAACAAATTTTAGGTAACAATAACCATAGGTGTTCGCGATTAAATTTCGAAATAAGTAAACGAATAATATACCTATATATTTTTGTAAAAACAACTTTAAATCCCTAAAATTGAGTTCGCGCTACAAGTACAAACATTTCTATGACTTTTTCAATTTAGCCATTCTCAAAACAAACAAATTACGCTAGCATACATTTGAATTTTGTTTAAGTAGAAATAACACAGCAGGATTTGAATAGACTTCAGATAAGTGAACCTTCCTCAAATTCACAGAACATTTCCCAATGGGTTACCCAACGCTTTACGACTACTGCCTGGAATTGACTACGAAGACCTGGGAAGCTTGGGAGTGGCTGGTGCCAGACTATGTTCACAATCGTGAGATGAAGTTCCCTGACATCCTGGTACCCACTGTGGACACGTTGAGACTTACTTGGCTCATCAAGATTATGGAGAGCGTGAGTATTTTGTTAAATTTATTTATTATTCCTAATCGTTATCAGCAATAACTATTATAAGGTCTGCGAAACTGCAAAACAGTTTGTCGGCAGTTGTTCTTGTGTTCATAACTTAATTATGCTAAGTAAATAAAAATAAAAAGTTTTACATTTTACAACTAGCCAGTTTCGCGAACGTGAGGTTTTTTACAAACATAAATATGAACAGGTTGAGAGAGAATGTTTTGTAGAGCTCTTTATTGTTCTAGAGATTTGGCATGCGCGATCAGTTTTGAGGGAAGCTCATTTAGTAACTTTAGTACCTACCACGTACCTTCTTGAGCGCGTACTAAACTAGTTGCTTATTTTTGGAATAGCAAGTGTCTTCTTCTTTGCTAAAGATTAATTTATAATAGGGTATTTGAGATTGAAGGTGAAGGCCTTCACCTTCGAATAAGAGGGGTTCTTGCTAATAAGACTTCGATGTAGTCGTTTAAATATTTATTAAAAATAAATTTATTAATCAATTAAATAATCTGAATGTTTAGTAATAGTGAAAAAAAAAACATTGAATTATTTTTTATTGATAAATGATAAATGATTTTATTTCTGTATGTAGGTTTGTACAAACACTTTTACACGTCAATCATATTTTTTTAAACTAGATGAGGTCGGCGTTTCCTATCTGACTACTCTGAGAAGAAAGGCCGAAACAAACTCAGAGGTCACAGTCTCTTTTAAAGTCCAGACATAATATTGGTCAGATCATGTGAAAACCATGTGGATTGGTGTCTGAAATTGTCTTTTTAGGAAAGAACCACACAGATTGAGTGGACCTGTCCATTCAGTGCACGCATGTATCAGTAATCATACGGCTCAACTCAGAACTTGAGGAGCTCAACGATTTGACGAACAATACCAAAGAAAGGACATTTGGGTAGGCCGCATAAAGTACTCAAACTGCCAGATTAACATTAAAAACGAACTGAGAAAGAGACGAAATACAAAAACAAAAATACCACATAGTCCTCACATTCACAATTATTAAAACAAAAATAATATTATACTTCTCAAAGTAAGTATTCATGTCAAAGTGTATATAATAATAATCAAATGTCAAAGAGCAAAACAAAGAAAAAACTGAGAGAGTGTCTCGGACTTATATTGTGATAGTTAAAAGATAAAAATGGTGAAGAAAAATGAAAACAATCTTATATTATGAATTGAAATGTGAAATGCATGCAGTATTTTTAATTCAAACAGCAAGAAATAAAAGGCTATTTTATTTATTTGAGATTGGTGGAAATTAAATTCGTGGTAGACTGCAGGCCCATACCATAATAAAACAAATAGAAGAATGATAATACTACGATGGGTGCCTGACGATGGACGGCGACACGGAGACCGGCCCAAGAAGAGGTGGCTAGATTATCTAGACGCTTATCACAAGGGTTGGATCGAGGTGGCCCTGGAAAAAGATGCCTGGAAGGTTTTTAGGAAGGTCTTTGTTCAGCAGTGAGACAGTGAAGTTTAATATAAAAACAAAATACTGCGAACCAAATTGAGCAATAGATGTAACTTGCCTAACCTATATACTGATTTTGAAGCAATTCTCGTATGTGTAATATATACTGTTGGTGCTCTTACTACTTAAATTGATAGCAAAGGCACAAAATAGATAAATACAGAAGGCTGGCTGTATCCAACGACCTAGAACAGTTGCGCACACATATGGATGCGTATGCACCATACAAATGCCGGCTGCGTGTGCACTTGCACTCGCAACCGGCATGTGTGTCTATGTGTGCGTGCGTTTTAGATAGTTATAAGGAGGCGAACTTCTGCACCCATTTAATCCGTTCTACTCTGTCCCTTACTGAAAAGCGACGCCCTACGCCGAGGTCTGTAGACACAAGGGTTACCCTCAGAATGTAGACGTTCAGTTTTTAAGTTCATAAGCCTGGCCGGGGTCGGTCCGGCCTGACTGGAGCTGGCCTTAATTTATTGGCAAGCCCGGCGAAGCAGCCAACAAGCTCCTAGATGTTGACCTGCAAGATGCCATTTGTAAAAAAAAAAACCCGTCTATTTTGTGATGAAGTAGTCAACAACCCTCGTAAAATAAACAAGTGGTAATGAACTGGCCATGTGTGCTTGAGTGGAACGCGGGCAATCGTAAGGTCTCAAAACTCTGTCATGTCTTATTTAGTTATCGAAATAATTGTCAACAGGTAGAACGGCCTGTCCTGCTGGTCGGCGAAACGGGTACGTCAAAAACTGCTATAGTCACGAACTATCTACGAGGATTACCAGCAGAAAGATATGTAAGTTCCCGCTTATTAAATTATCACTTGTAAGAAACCCTTACCTAATAATAAATTCAGACTAAACAGAAATAACATTAACATCCCGTAAGTAAACAAAAGGTAGGCACATCGGTACTTCCAGATTTTAAGTCTCTCGTAGATACGAGGGTCATTCAATAAATACTTAGCCTACAAAAAGTAAACGAAAATTTTGGAAAAGTGGCAATTTATTTTTCAACATAGTCTCCTTTTAGTTCGATACACTTAGCCCAGCGATGCTCCAACTTTTTTAACCCGTCCGAAAAATAGTTTTTGTCAAACTCTGCAAAATAGGCCTCCGTGGCGGCGATGACCTCCTCATTCGATCCATATCTATTCCCGGCGAGTGATTTTTTCAGATTAGGAAACAGAAAGTAGTCACAAGGGGCCAAATCTGGAGAATACGGTGGATGGGGCAGCAATTCGTAGCGTAATTCGACCAATTTGGCCATGGCAACAGCAGACGTGTGAACCGGTGCGTTGTCGTGGTGAAACAGCACTTTTTTCTTCGCTACATGGGGTCGTTTTTTCTTTAATTCGGCGTCGAATCGGCCCAATAAATCGGCATAGTAAAGCCCTGTAATTGTTTTACCCTTCTCGAGGTAATCGATTTAGATCACACCTTTTGAATCCCAGAAAACGGTGGCCATAACTTTTCCGGCCGATTTTACAGTTTTCGCCTTCTTTGGAGCACGTTCCCCGGTCTGGATCCATTGTTTTGATTGCTCCTTGGTCTCTGGTTTGTACCAGTGGATCCAGGTTTCATCGACGGTCACAAAACGACGCAAAAACTCCGCTGGATTCCGCTTAAACAGCGCCAAACACGTCTCCGATGTGGTCTCACGGTTGCGCTTGTTTTCTGGTGTGAGTAAACGCGGCACCCATCGCGCCGACAGCTTTCTCATGCCGAGTTCCTCGTGAAGAATATGATGCACTGTTCCTTCTGAAATGCCTACAGTCTCAGCTAGCTCCCGAACCTTCAATCGGCGATCTGCCAATACGAGATCATGGATTTTTTTTATGTTTTCCTCCGTAGCAGCTTTTTCGGTACACCTGGACGTGGTTCATCAAAAACCGACGTACGGCCACGTGCAAACTCGTTGAACCAATTCTTGACGGTGGCCATCGATGGAGAAGAGTCACCGTACACAGCATCCAAGCGCTCTTTGATTTCGATGCGCGTTTTCCCTTCCAAAAATAGGAATCGAATCACCGAACGATATTGCTCTTTTTCCATTTTTGTAAAACCGATCGACACGTTCGCTTCCATAAGTTGTCAAATTAAAACAAATGAAGGGATTGGAATGAAAATTTGAAAAAAGAATTAAAAAAGAATGTGCTACACTGTGGTAAAACTCTTTTGAAACTACAGCGCCCTCTGGCGATGAGGCTAGGTACTTATTGAATGCACCTCGTAGATGTGGAGGTCAGATAGGCAGTCGCTTCATGTAAAATACTGGCATTCAGCTGCATCCGGTTAAGACTAGAAGCCGACCTTGGTGTCGGCTTCCAGTCTTAACCAGATGCAGCTGTTGGGAAAAGGCTCGGTAGATTAATTGATGAATAGATAGCGACTGTATTGCCATAGCAGACTGAATTAACGTACGAGCGTATGAGCGTAAATCCAGACGACGGCCGCTAAATAGAATTTCCTTAACTCTGCCAGTCGCAGTGATCGAACCAAGACCTTAGCGATCGTATTTTCTGCAACTAACCCAACCAGAATGTAGATATTGATTTAAAAAAATGCCAAACCTTGTACAAGTATGTGGACAAAGCTTTCGTTATCGATTTGGGACGAGCAGTTTGCTGTAGCAGCAAGAAATATTTTAGAAAAAAATTGTGAAGTAAATTTTCGGCACGATTATCGTCAACGTCCATACTACGTTGAATACACCGGTTCTCGTCCGATCACCGAAGTTAAGCAACATCGGGCGCGGTCAGTACTTGGATGGGTGACCGCCTGGGAACACCGCGTGACGTTGGCTTTTTTTTGTTTTATTTTTACGTAAACTACTTTTAGTAGGAACATTCTCTATACTTAGCCAAATATAGAAAGAAAGAAAATAAGACAGTTTATTTTTAGCCATTTTACTTGCGAATAAACATGTACAATCGACAAATTTTAAGCATGCTCACTTAAGAAAATATTTCTGTGGCAGCGCATCTAGTGACAAACCACACCCCTTACTGGTTTCGCCCAATTAGAAACAACATGTATTTGTGTGAGTGTATTCACACACATCCATATTGTCTGTTGAATGCATGACGTATAGAGACGCAAACCAATGTCCATTCTTTTAGTCGCAATAAAGGTTTCGTCAACAAAGCACGCATTTCGTTCCCACAAAAATCCATACAAACAATTTTCAACCTTACTACCATCAAAACATGGTCGAAATCGAGCCGGATTACAGTGCACCGTACTGAGCGTCGAGAACAAAAGACATTGCATTCCTTAGATAAGAAGCGAGCCCGGACAGTCATTAGCAGTGTTTGAGGGTTTTTTGTGCAAGTTATTTACAATATTATTACAAAAGGATTCTACGCATCGTAACATCACGTTATTTTGAAGAATAAACGTTTTTTTGTTGTTTACAAAAAATGTCTCAGAACAATTACTAGGAGTATTAGAAGGAGTAGCGAAGACATTACAAAAAACACAAATACGTAAACATAAGGAAGGTGTGCTAAAATTATAAATTTATAATAAAACTTTTTAATTTCATTAGAATTGCCCGTGCTTAAAGTCTGTCATTATGACACTATTTTTGATTTATTAATAATAACTTTACGATATGAGTGTAGATAAATACAAGTTGATGATAATTTCTGTGTAATTTTTAAATTAATTTCTGGGTGAATCTTTAAAATTTCCTTTTGAAATCTTGAAACACTCTATTAAAAATAAATAAGTTCAACTAAATTAAATTGCTTCTTTTCCACAACTACAAATCCTTAAAATTGTTCTTAAATTTTAACACATTTTGTATGATTTCACACGAAGATTGCAGACGACAGTTTCGCTTTAAACAAAAATGTTTTACTAAAATGTTTTAATATACAGATACGGTTTAAATATCAACCATAAGAAATCTTTAATCCTGAAGAGCTTATTATTAAATGAACACGAACTGAAAAATATATATTTCACTAATAGCTAATATTTCTTTTTTTTTAAATCCTTTCACTCTACTATTTCTGTTATATTTCAGAAATTAAGGAGTATTTCTTATTGAAAATTATAGTTCAGTTTAATTACTTGTTATGCTTCCGAATTTTAAAGTGGCCTATGAACTGAGTTATTGTTATATTTGTCAAAATATACTTGTCGTACGCAATGCGGGCAACGCGCTTGTCTCGTTGATTATAGCATGGTTTGTCAACCTTTTATTAAAAGACGGCCCACTCATAAACTCCAATCTTAACGTACTGCCTTTTGCAAGCCTTTTGTGAACCACCCAACGGTAAGCATCCTGCAAAGCATGCCCCGGACATTGGAAAGATACCTTGTTCGTGTAATCTCGTTTATTTATGATCAGTGGCGGCTGGTAGGTCATGGAACTGGTGGTGAACTTTACTAGCTCACTAAGTATTAGGGGTAATAAGTAAATAAATAGAATTTATTTATTTCAGATAGGTAAGTAATTTAAATCTAGACGAATAAAAAATAAACAATAGTATTCAATTCCACGTAAACTAAACTTCGCAGTGACAATAATGAGTCGGTCATTCATTATGGCCGGCATGCAAACTTTGCCAAACCTCGGGCGCTCTCGCTAATCGACGTGACGTTCGGTAATATTCGACAAACTTCGGTTCCCCGTGCGGCGCACGAGAATCGACAATATCTTCTGTCTCACGCGCTAGGCGTTTTAGCTCGGATCTCATAGAAATGTATGAGCATTCACTGTAGATCTTCTGTACCGCGAAAATGAGTCTTAATAGTTTAGCAAAGAGCTTATATTGTTTCCTCAGTTTTGTTAATATTACGTAGACCACAACCAGTGGCCACAATGTGATTATTAAACATTGTGTGATTCTTTCTACATCTATTAAAATCTGGTAGTTCAGCGCACGAGTGCAGTAAGGGGACAGCCGCCTGTTTATAATAATAAATAATAATAATATTTATTTTATTTCGGAAAAGAAATCCATAGAGTGTTAGTAACATAATATGAAAACAACTTATTATCTAGTGTTAGTACCAATCAACCTCTGCACAAACTGCTGTTATGATTAAATAAAAAATCAAAGGTGTGATAAATAAATGGATAAAACGAATATTAGAACTACTCAAAGTATTCAAAATATACATACCTATAAGAAACACCTGCAAAACATTCGAGATAGGTAACATGGTAATAAAATAGTAGGCATACCTTAAAATTCTTTGTAATATTTCGCGAACGTATTTTATGGTCCTTCAATAGAAGGGCCATAAAGTATGTCTTTAAGCCATTCTATTGTTAAACCGGATTTTCAGAAGTTCCCACTAAATAACAATGGTATAGATAATGAACGTATTATTATTGCAGTTGCAAGAGTTCCGACAAAAGTAAACAAAAATCTCTGATAACATTGTATGAATTGCGCAAAGTATACCTATTTGTGTTATTCCAATCATAATATAGAGCAATAAAATAAATAGATAATAACAAATGTTGCAAATTTCCAACAAAATATCTAACTTGCTTCGTTTTTGTATATTTTCAAGTTTATAACACATTGTAATGAAGATTTTTACTTTTCAATAGAACTGCGCAAGTAACAAGTCCCTCTTACGCCCGCGCCGCGCCGATAATACAGGTTTTTTTTTAAATGGCATTAATAAGTTGACCTTGAAAGGCTGTAACTTCTTAACCGGAATTTACAGAAATGACAATAATTATTAATATTTTATAACTTTATGCAGTGCCAGTCAACGTGCCTAGCGCGTCCGCTGCGTTTTGTATGGCGGCGGTATCGCATAACCATTGGACATCATGAAAATTGGGGAGGCAGTGAAAGTGTTCATATATATCAAAACTTATAGACCTGACGGAACATTATTATATCGGAGAGAGGAAAATATTAAAGTTGATAGAATAGATATAAATTGTTGTTTGACATTTTTATTCCAAATTATTGATAAATAATCTATCTATACTAAAAATAAAGAGGAAAGATTTGATTGTTTGTTTGTTTGCATTGAATAGGCTCCGAAACTACTGTACCGATTTGAAAATTTCTTTCACTGTTGGTAAGCTACACTATCTCCGGGTGACAAAGGCTATATTTTATCCCCATATTCTCACGGTAACGGGAACTACGCTGTTGAAATCGCGGAGCGCTGCTAGTAAGTAGCTGAATAAATAGAAAAACTAACAAAAAAAAAAACATTAAGCTAATCGATAAGATTCTGTTTACAATTACTGTTTGATCTGTTGTGATGTCTTATTGCCTGTGGTAAAAAAAAAAGTGACACCGTCTCTCTGGTCTCGTGTCAAGCAAGGCATGAATTAGTTTTATTCTCCTCTGCTAATCAAAAACAAACCTAAAACCTACAAAAATAAAACACATTAAGAACCTAACAATTATTTCATTTAACTTAAAGCAATAGCAATAATACATTTTCTAAACCAAAAAGAAGATAAATATGAGTACGAAATTACTTCTTGTCAACAACAATAATTCATAAAGAGCTCATACCGGCCGTGCCTATTCAAAAATAATCTCACAAACTAGTGAACATAGCACGCGCCTGTGTGAGTGTCACACTTCTATACACCATTACTACGAACACTACTAAAATATGTTTCGTGCATTCTATTGGTCAAAACGCATGCATTGTGCGATCGAGTCGTGAGCCTTGCTACGCGATTATCGCCTTAAAGGTGAGCGTGCGGAAGAAGTCGCGATTGTACAAACATAATTTTTATTTCACTTTTTGTATGAATTATGATTATTACTCTTATTTATGTTGTGAAGAATTGCAAAAATACAAAGTCACCTTTTGACACTTGACAAGTCTCGGTTAACGTGTCTGTCAGATTTTAACTTACAATAATTATGTTCCACTTTTTCTGGTGGACAGTACAATTGTATTGCATCCGAAGTACGTAACACACTTTAAATCGCATTCTGAATTATTTTAAAGGATTAAGCAAAATACTTTGTGAAAATTAAAGTAGTTTTAAACAAGTGAATGTCGAGTTTATAATTAACAAGATTTTTAATGGATAGACAGTGGTATTACTGGTGTGTGCGGTGCCTCTGTGTACAAATACTTCTAAAACTGCGCCACACAAAGTATTTGTACCTACTGGTGCCGTTCACACAAAGCTGACGTCAAAACAACGAAAAACAAATTTCATTTTGAAATTGAACATAAATAAATTTTATTTTTCTGTTATATATTTAATCCCAATCTTCAAATGGGAATAGTTTTTAATCAATTTGAAAATATCCTATTATGTTCGGAAAATTTGTCTTTTCATAAACTTAAATAACGCAATGAACGTTGTCGAACTGGCAAAATGAAAGACATTGCTATTTGAAGTGTGTTACGCCACTACCCCGCTGTTGAAAATAATCAAAACAAATTACTGCTTTTAATTGAATAAAATAAACCTGCTCCAATTGATTTATCTACTTATTGATATTACGAAAGCTCGCTCAGCTATTATTAACTGTGCCACTTACACGGAAGTATTGGATTACGAAATGAAACTAGTCCTATAATAAGAACGAAGCAGTCGCTCATGAACGCGAACGGATATTTCAAACGGTATTTGCAACGGGGGCGTAGCTCAGATGGTAGAGCGCTCGCTTAGCATGCGAGAGGTACCGGGATCGATACCCGGCGCCTCCAAGGTTACTCTTTTTGTGTTTCTATAACATTTAATACTTCATGCTAGTCAAAAATCTCACTAAGCAGAGTTGATACCGTAACAACACAATATTAGTCTAAAATTAAATTTTAGATATTATTTACTTTTCTATATATAACATTTTGTGATATTATCCAATGTAATAAATAACAATTTTCATTTTGTTAAAAATATTAACTAATAAACAACTTCACAGCAATCGTGTTTCTATTTCTATTGTTAAAGAGATGAGCAATTATTTCAAAGCTGAGGATAATTCATGATGGATTTTTTTTTTAACCACTTACACTAATTGTTGAATGAGTACCTTCTTATTTTTACATTTATGTTATTTGCCACATACATTAAACCGCGTCAGAAATCCAAGCCTTAAGCTGGTGAAGTATTCTCCAATGTGACCTATTTCCTGCATTTTCTCTCCAATTTCTCATTTTAACAGTTCTAATATCTTTTATCATGTATTTTTTACCTAATCATAATCAACCTATAACGTTCCCACCACGCGGGCCCAGTGCGGGTTGGTAGATGTCACTTGTCTCCGATTTATTTGGTTCTAGGACATGCCGATTTCCTCACGATGTTTTCCTTCACTGTTTTGAGAGCAGAGGTGATTAAATAATTTACACATATTGAAGCGCCTGTCCGGGTTCGAACCTACGACCTAGTACAGCTCGTAAGTCGCGGCGGTTATCACTGCTCTTTTTTACAAATTACATACCTACACATGAAAAAGAACAAAATCTTGAGCTCAACCCATAAATTAGACTAGCCTATGAGCTAGGAAGAGTATGTTCTTCCAATTCTTTTAAACCTCTTATTAAGACATGTTCCACCATTCACAGATAATCCAACAAATGAACTTCTCCTCGCGAACGTCGTCGATGGACGTCCAACGCAACTTAGAATCCGTTGTTGAGAAGAGAACCAAAGATACCTTCGGTCCCCCGATCGGCAAGAAGATGTTGGTGTTCATCGATGACATGAACATGCCTATTGTAAGTACTTATGCTAATTGTTTAGTAGGTACTGTAAAGGTTGTGTGCAAAAGTCGACCTTATGTTGTGCAGGGGTGGTAGAAAAATAAGCCGACTTTTGCACGGACGTAAAAATATCGCGGCGAGATTTTATCATGTACTAGGTTGTCGACTCTCTGTTTTTTTTTTTTAGGATGGAAATCATCAAAGCGTGTCATACTTTTACTGACTAAAACCCACCCGTGTTCCTTCAGTTGCCTGTATGCCAGGGGCCACGCTATCTCTTTCGAACAACCCGCACTTCTGGCAGGCATTGGCCTTTGCGGACCCCACCAGTTGATACTGACATCTCTGTGAGGCGCGCGTGGAACACGACGCCCCGTCGACCCGGGCTTGGTCCTTACCGGACGGCGAGCTCCCCATTACTCGCCGTCCGCAAGCCCGTGTCTGCGGTGGCCGGGAACCAGCTTAAAATTTCTGACGCCCAGGGCGTCTACTGCGGCGACTAGGGACGTGAGGGCGGCAGGGACGGCAGTGTTAAACGAGCATTGAGAATCCAGAGTGAGTGCACAGTGCATTACACGTCGATGTAAAACACACTGTTCGATTTTCAACTCTCAGCGCTAAGCAGTCGGTTGAAAATCCAGTACGCGAAAAATCCCGCTGCGATATTATTACGTCCGTGTAAACGTCTACTAAGTCTGGTTGCATTCGACCATTAAACCGAATTTAGAATGAGCTTTGAAATTATGTCAATTTGGTTTTTGTTTCGTAAAACCAGTAATTGAATAGACGCGTAGACGTGAACATGATCGCTTGGAATAAACATAATAAATATTTTATTGTATCATAATATCATTTTTCGTACTGCACAGGGCCTGTAAATACGGTACTTTCGGCTTTGTACAACGTTGTCCCTCACACTGTCTGTTAGTTGCGTCCGTACTCTGGGAGTCTGTTGTCGAGCAAAGACCTAAGGATATATTCGACCCACCAGTGGGTAAGAATGTAGGCTCGTGTGCATCAAGACTGGCTTAACCAAGCCATTAATTTAGAAAAAGAAAACGCGTACTTTTATACCACGCGAGTCACGAAAATGGTAAAAATCTTCATGAAAAAATTATATTTGGAGGCGCCGGGTATCGATCCCGGTACCTCTCGCATGCTAAGCGAGCGCTCTACCATCTGAGCTACGCCCCCGATATGTAATGTCTCTATAAAAAGCTATGTTGTGTGCACTTAGGTAGGTACTACACTCATTCAATTACGAAATGACCTTCGCATTATAAATATTTCGAAAGAACTATGGTCAGTTCATAATGATAGTTACTTTAGTCATTTCGAAGTGCCTTATGTATTAAGGTTGCATAAAGTTACCATCGACTTTCCTCCTTTGTCTCGTAGGTTTACCACACTAATTTCCCATAATCCATATTTTTAACCCGCGACGGAATAAGAGGGGTGAGTATCTGTCTATCAGCATAAGAGCTCCTAATCGGCTGAACCGATTTAGAGATTTTTGTTTCGTTGGAAAAGTGACCTGAGATTTTTTAAAGAATAACCTAGTTCAGTAACTGTTTTTGCCGTCAACATTATCAGGGATCTTATAGTAATCACCTTGGTACAAATATTGCCGCTATCTAAAAGCATTGCATTTTTTTTCTGTAGTTTCTGTAACCGGAATCTTAAAATGATTGAATATCGGAAAGTGATTAGCTATGCTATTACAGTGAGTTGAGCTGCATGACCAAACCGCGCTGGGCCCGCGTGGTGGATTACGGCCCAATCCCTCTCACCGAGAGGAGGCCTGTGTCCCAGCAGTGGGAACATTATATAGGCTGATGATGATGATGATGAGCTGAGCTGCATGATTATCTACTGATAATTGCGTGCACTGATTGGACAGGTCTACTCAATTAGTGTGGTTCTTTCCTCCAAAGTCCATTTCTGATACCAATCCACATGATCTTTGATTGTATCTGGATTTTAAAAGAGTTTTCACAGTCTCTTTGAAAATCCAGACATATCTAAGCCTCCAAAAACCGCCACTTCGACCGGAGTTAGTTTCGGCCTTTCTTCTCAGAGTAGCCACCAGATAGGAAACACCGACCTCATCTAGTTTTGAAAATATGTTTGACGTGTAAAATTGTTCGTACGCACGGCTACACATCAAGCTATACATTTCCAGTTTACGCTGATCTCGCACTGTACGGAAATCCTATACAATGCGAGATCAGCTTATACTAGAAATGTATCGCTTGATGTGTAGCCGTGTGTACAAACCTACTTACAGAAATAAAATCGTTTATCAGTGGGACGAGGTTGTGGCTCACAATTGCAAGGAATGAAATTTGGTAAAAGCTGGATGGCGTGTTTGCTTGGGATGGGTGAAACTAAATAGTAACTGTATATTTACATTTTCATCAGCTTTTGCCAGCGGCTTCGCCCGCGCGGAACTTTCACCCCCTATTTAACTCCCTTAGGGGTTGAATTTCAAAAAACCCTTCCTTATTCCTTGTCTACATTATAAAGGGAACCTCTGTGCAAAATTTCAGCTTTCTAGGTCCAAGGGTTTCGGCTGGGCGTTGATGAGTCAGTCAGTCAGGACTTTTCTTTTTATTTATATAGATAGATTGCGTACAACAGTTTTATCTGACCAATGGTATAAGTTGTTACTGCCGTATTACTAAACCATTTCGCTTAGATAGCAAGGTTATTTCGTCATTAAGTGAGAGTGTCGTTGCTGCACTTGCTATAACATTACCTGTTATAGTTGTAGTATAATATCGGGGGCGTAGCTCAGATGGTAGAGCGCTCGCTTAGCATGCGAGAGGTACCGGGATCGATACCCGGCGCCTCCAAGTCGTTTTTGCATAGAAAGAATTCAACCCTTTTCATGACTCGTTCTCCCGTAGATCTTGCTTCCTAAATAGTTTTTTTTTTCCTTTTTCTAATCGAAACTGTAACGGTCATAGACAAATCTAAACTACCTATATTATTATTTTTGCTATTTACAATAATTAAAAGATATCAAAGCACTCAATGACGAAATAGCCTTTTTAATGTACGCTACATTAAAAATGCAATTTCGTCACATAACAAGAAATGCCTTTCATTTCGAAAGGACTGGCCAGTTATTAATGTTACTGCCGTATTACTATACACAAATAAAGGTATTGACCCGTTTGAAGACTTTATGCATTAACTAAGTTATCAATTGAAGAGAATACTGCGATTCGAAAAATATAGGTTCCTCTAATATCCGTGAAGTATCAAAAGACAGCGGATAAAAAATCTTTGGGTATTATACGTGTTTTGTCAGGTAATGTATCAGGGGCAAGGGTAAGTTTCCCGAATAAAATAAAACATTAAATCATATAACAGTGTTGACCCATGACGGTTGCCTCTCTGCTAACTATAATCATTATGGTATGTGTCAAAGCAAAATTATACCTGTTATCCTACTATAATTCCTACTACCTATATAATGTTATAAATGCAAAAGTTACTCTGTCTGTATGTTATGCTTTCAGGCCTAAGCCGCTGAACCGATCGTCATGAGATTTGGCAGATATATAGCCTGGGATATCGGAAAGGACATAGGCTACTTTTTTTTACGTGATAACCGACATCCACGCGGGCGGAGCCGCGGGCAAAAGCTAGTCTATATCTATACTAATAATAAAGAGAGGAAAGATTTGATTGTTTGCATTGAATAGGCTCCGAAACTACTGAACCGATTTGAAAAATTATTTCACTGTTGGGAAGCTACACTATCCCCGGCCCGGGTAACATAGGCTATATTTTATCCCCGTATTCCCACGGGAACGGAAACTACTAAACCGCGGAACGATACTAGTCATATCATAAACGTGAAAGTTTGTGAAGATGTTTGGATATTTGTTACTCAATCACGCAAAAACGGCTGAACGGATTTGGACGAAATTTGGCACAAAAATAGCTTATAACCTGGATTCACACATATGATAGTTTTCATCCTGGTAGTACGTCCCCGTGGGAAATTTTTACACCTCCACGTGGGCGAAGCCGCGGGCAACAGCTAGTATAATTGTATTAAAAAGCAGTAATTGTCATGTCCTCTTTACAGGTCGACAAATATGGCACCCAACAACCCATAGCCCTGCTGAAGCTACTGTTTGAAAGGAAGGGATTCTATGACCGCGGCAAAGACCTGACCTGGAAGAACGTCAAGGATATTGGCTTCTTAGCTTCTATGGGCAAGGCTGGTGGTGGGAGAAATGATGTGAGTTGAACATTAGGTAATTTTATTGGTCTTTGTGTGAGTGGAAAGAAGAAAGGGCGCCCCATTCACGTTTCGCCCAACAGTAGTACATTACAGGCTAAATAGATTAGATACGTATGACAACATATATGGTTATATGGTTTTACTTTCTGTTGCAATATCTAAGACACGGAGGATAAGGAGCCTTCCTAGAATATTATTATTATGGTACTGAAACGATAAAAATATACAATAGACAGTTCAGAACTTAACATCACGCCTTGTCTCCCTGAAGGGTTGGGCAGAGGTGCACCTATAGTACACAAACATTTGGCCGTTTGTGTTTAAGTCCCCTTGTAATAGGGAGCGAACCTATTGCCAACAACCGGACACAAAACCAAACTCCGGGCTGGATTTAAAAAATCCATATAGGAAAACCGAACAACACTTTGCCCGACTTGCATTGCTATTCTGTTACCATCTCACCACGTGAAGTGAGCAGTCAGTGTCATTGCACCTAATGCTTGGTCAATCCCTAGCATCAGTTGGATGACACTGACAGATCACTCCACGCTCATTTAACGCGGTGAGATGGTTACAGAATCGACATGCAGGAATTCGAACCCAGGACTTCGTGGTCTGCAGTAGCGCTTGCAGTCACTAGACCAACGAGGCAGTCACAAAGGCAAAACAGTTCATCATTTTAGTTCATCTGAATTATTTAATTACTCATTTATTTTAATCTTCTGATGGTAGTCAAAATTAAACTAGCATTAGGTAATACCGATTTTTATAATTTCTTAATGGAAAAAACGTGTCATGAATACGCGGGGCCTTCAATAGTAAGTAGTAAAAGTAATCAATCAATCAAAATATGTTTATTTCATATAAACCTGCATGGGCACTTATGAAACGTCAGAAGCTAGGTGCACGGTTCCAAAATGTTGTTTCCTATGGAGAAGAGCCGGCAAGAAACTCCACGGTTACTCTTTTAAAAATGATTGGCTTTAACAATGTTTTCAGAGATAAAATGTATGGGAGGACAGTGCAGGCCTGTCAATAAGTACCAGGTACTTAGACGAATACAGAATAGAAAATCGTCTACAAATCTACAGTCTGTAAGGCCTACAACGTTCTCTCATTCACAATATGTAAAATAATCTACATAAATAAAATGAACCTAATTAAACATAGTGACATGATTAACATGACAATCACTAAAAAATAGTTGATATTAAAATTGATGTATAATGTCAAATAATGACGAGAATATGTCAGCATTGTAAAAGTAAAAAAGAACATTGAGAGCAGTTAATAGACTTTCACATAGTTATGCTGTTAATGAGGTACCAGGGAAGCCACATGTGCAGAAGGAATTAATGCCAAACTTCCCTGTCTTCAACGTAGTCTTTTATCTTATAATATGCTTTTTTGATAAGGACACGTTTGATGTGCGTTTTAAACTTTCCACCGCTAAGTTCTGTAACTGACTTTGGCAACTTGTTAATTTGGTAATTAATAAAATATATCCCATCTCTTTCCCTCGCCAGGTGGACCCCCGCTTCATCTCAATGTTCTCAGTATACAACCTGCAGTTCCCATCAGAGGCCACATTACGTCACATCTACGTGTCGATCCTGAAGGGGCACTTCGACATCTTCCCCGAAGAGATACAACTAATTGTCGAAAAGATTGTTAATATGACCCTGGATCTATACAAGGTATGGTTACTCCATAATAGGTCAAACTCAAAGCATTTATTTAAAATAAACCAATTACGAGGCACCTTTGAAGTGTCAGTCAGTCGGAAGCTGCCAATTGCAAATCGTAATAAGTACTACCTATGCCAAAGAACGGGCAATAAACTCCCAAGACACTCTATTGTTACAATAAACGCTCGAAGGGTAATACGTAATACGGGCTGGTGTCCGCAACTCCACGTCAATCTGCGTATTTAGTGGACGAGTGGGATAATCGATTACTCGATCCACCACAGAGCCTCATGAAAGCCAGCAATACCTGGGTGTTACTGACAATCTCACGGAGGGTACCTGGGTTACCGAAGTACTTTGCCCTGAATGTGGCGACCACCGGGCAGTTAAGACGCACATGAGCTGCTGTCGCGTCGTCTTACATGCAGGCCTTGCTCAGCGGAGTATCTGTGACTCCTACGACAAAGATGTGTTTATTAAATTATTAAATGATCCGTGGCCAGTTATAGCTGCTGTATCTGTACGCAGTTTTCTGCTCTTTTAATGCAGTGTAACCCAGTAACTGGGTTGTGGAAATAAGCTAGGCAGTCGCTCAATGTAATAATGGTATTCAGCTGCAAACAGTTAGACTGGCAGTTGATCCTAAAATAATTGGGCAAGCTGATGCTGTAGAAATGGGCAGGTGATGTAAAAAATTTAGTGTTTCAACATAATCTTGCAGAGATCATCGTGGGAACCATTTCTCTTATTTAACATTCACAGATAATAATAGTAGACCTGCCACCAACGCCAGCGAAGTTCCACTACATCTTCAACCTTCGCGACCTCTCCCGTGTAGCGGCCGGCATGTGCCTCACTCACCCGAACTACTTCAGTGAGAAACGCTGCGTCGTGCGCTGTTGGCGCAACGAGTTCACGAGAGTCATATGTGACAGACTGATTAGTGTACAAGTAAGTGCAGTTAGGGCTCTCTTGGTTTTTTTTTTAAGTTGTCCTTTAATATCTTCGTAACCAGAAGGATCCCAAATATGTTCTACTAGTATTTTCCCGCGTGGATATCGTTTATATGTGGCCTTCTCCATATCCCAGGCTATCTCTGCCAATTTTCGTGACGTTCGGTGCTGCGGTTTAGGCGTGAAAGCGTAACAGAGAGACTCGCATTTATAATATTAGTAGGGAAGTAGGAATTACAAAAGAAAGGTGCATGCAATAACAGGGAATACAAGAAGCGAATCCTCTGTTGATGCGAGATGACCTGGCCGCATACCGAGAGGGCCAGTTGGTGGTGGCGCGGAAAAATTGGTCCTGGTAAGACTGGGGAAAGGCCTTTACCCTTTAATGAGGTTAAACAAAAAAAACCTCTTTTCACAACCTTTATATTAAATGGACCACCTCTTCAAGTTTCGCCAGCTAATTAAATATGACTCTTTAGATTTGGATACCCCTGGAAAATCATCGTTTATACTCCCTTAATCTAAAAATAAACGGTTTATTCTAATGCTAGGCGTATTTTAAAGTATTCATGCCATCATTTTTGCAGATTATGACGCAGATGGAGCTATACATGACTGATAGCACCGTCTGTTTTTCGCAACTGAATCGTGATGACATTAATAGTTACTTAGTACGGCTTCTGTTTTTCGTAATCAGGATAACGAGCTGATGCGCAACCACATTCACGAGCAAGTAATGATATACTTCCCTGAAGAAGAACCTGTCGTACTTGAGGAGATTGTGTTGCCTGAGGAAGAAGCCAAAGTTGAAGAAGAAGAAGCAGACGGTATAACCCTTGCCACTAAAGAAACCAATTGAAAATGGTGGCCAAACAAAGAAACCCTTTCACACACACATACTTAATATTGGCTTAGCGCCACTATTTTCAATTTGTTTCTTTACGAAGGATGCACTAAGGTACCCCGTAGAACTTAAAAATTTCTTACGTTTGTAATAGGGTAGGTATTTTCCAATTTATTAAAAACTTTCTAATTTGAAGATTGGGACGAAATATGAAACAGAAAGTAAATTGATTTATATCCATTTTCTTAATTAAAAACGATTTAAACCAAATTTATTTTTCGTTGTTTTGAATTTACCGCCAAAACGCTCCTAACGACGACTTTTATCACGTGACCACACGTGACGTCAACTTTGTGTAAACTAAAGTAGTTAGTAAGTAAATAAGTGAATGTCGAGTTTATAATTAACAAGATTTTTATGGATAGAAGTTATATTACAGGTGTGCGGTGCCTCTGTGCACAAATACTTCTCAAACTGCGCCAAACTAAGTATTTGTACCGGTGCTGTTTACACAAAACTGACGTCACGATGTCACGTGATAAAAAAGTAATTGGAAGGAGCATTTTGGCGGTAAATTCAAAACAACGAAAAATAAATTTGATTTATATATCGTCCCAATCTTCAAATTGAAATAGTTTTTTTTATCAAATACCCTATTCTGTAAATACGTATTTGTAACGGCGTACTCACATTATGCCAGTTTGTTTTTCCTTAAACCTCTACGAAATACAACACATTGTTAGGCAACTTTGTTCT
Source organism: Polymixis flavicincta (assembly GCA_949987655.1). Taxonomy (NCBI): domain Eukaryota; kingdom Metazoa; phylum Arthropoda; class Insecta; order Lepidoptera; family Noctuidae; genus Polymixis; species Polymixis flavicincta. Next base: position 8,030,594 of record OX465187.1, read on the forward strand.
TCTAAATAAATACGATGTACGACAAAAGATAGTCAGAATCGCATAGGTCTAAATACCAGTCTCATTAAGGGGGTATCGTGTTAAGACCTCCGTAACTGAGTTATGGAGACAGATTGGCAGTCGCTCCATATTAAATACTGGTATGAATACTGCTCGGTTAGACTGAAAGCCGACCTCAACATAGTTAGGTAAAGGCTAGGGAATAATTTCATCGACTTGTTCCACAGAGTTCGGTATGATAGAAGAAAAGGAGCACGCGGCAGAGGGAGCTGCTGTTACTGAGGCAGTTGAAGAAGAGGAGGAAATAGAACCCGAACAAGAGCTCACGGTGAGTTCATTTGTATTTGTCTGTTCACTGCATGAAATGGAAAGGTCAATAAAAACTTTGGGTTGTTTCAAGTGTCCGCGAGCACGCACGTCACTCGCGGGCGGCACGCGAGCGGTGCATTCGCCAGATCTGTGCACACCCTAAGATATGCTACTTTGAGCATTGTTATCAAGTAATTAAAAATACGTTTTCTGTGCAAAAGTCTGCTCAGTGCAGTACTGTAGCCTCATTCAATTAATTGAATTTAGATGGAGGAGTACGTGTTCCGTGAACCGCTTTTGTTTGGTGATTACCGCAACGCGCTGGATGAGGAGGAGATCAGATACTATGAGGATCTTCTCGATTATGAAGCTGTTTACTTCCTGTTCCAAGAGGTACTGTGAAATTGTATTTATAATACACCATCGGACTTCACCAAGAAATGTTAAACTTAAAAAAAAAATTAGCGTAGCAGACATTAATCATAACTTAACTTAAAGCAACGTATATAAACAATTGGGATCGCGGATTTAGACAAACTTTCAAAAGGTCATAAATTGTATTTTAATAATAGATATACCTACGTCACCTTCAATGAGACACTCTTCTCCACACGGAGAATCGAGTGATATAATCAGCTGTTTTATACATTTTATTGAAACAAAAATGTATGGAAACGTGTTTTTTTTTTTCGCTATTTCAGTAAAAGTCGTTCATAATGAGTGATGAGTTTAATGTCCCTTTTTCAAGTTTTCAGTTTTAACTGGCGCAGCAGTCAGTCAATTCCCATGATTTTTGTACATCTTGTTTAACGTTACAATTTTTTACTTTTTTTTTGTATGCATATTCCCTTTTGTCTGCTTAAGCTACGTTAGCGGACCCAAGCCAACTCAAATGATTGTTATTATTTCCTTAATTTAATTTGAAACCCATTTTTTTTTTACTATTCAGATCCTAGACGAGTACAACGACCGCGTGGGCAAGATGTCGGTAGTCCTGTTCGAGGACTGCCTGGAGCACCTGACGCGCATGCAGCGCATCCTGCGCATGGACCGCGGGAACGCGCTCATCATCGGCGTGGGCGGGTCCGGCAAGAAGTCCATCTGCAAGCTCGCGGCCTTCGCGGCTGGTACGATTTTCATACGAAAACGTTAAACACGCGGACTTTGTCACATTAAACTTGTAAATTGTAGAACGATCACTTTTCGACGCCGTGCAGTGATCACGTCATGATAGCAATGAACGTTATAGGGGATGATAAAAACTGTCTGAGAAATGGCTGTCATTGACGTATGCTGAGGTTCTCATTGTCATTAACAGAAGGCATTAGAAACATCTTAGAGCTGTTCACGTTTTTTCTAAATACATATTACGAGGTCTCTACATAACAGAAAAATAATCACAAAATGTTAACGTGGTTTTCACTGCCCGATGACGTCATTTGAAACTCGAAATGTGAAATAATAATAGTATAAAATGAGGAAAGTCTTGAGTATGAATGTGGCCATCCACATTCATACTCAAAACATTCCACCTGTAAGAGTAGGGGAAGACCAATGAAATGATGGATGAGTATCGTTAGAAAGGAAGTGATTAGTAAGATGACGACGATTAGAGAAGGTGGAACAAATAGATATGTTGCGTCGACCACAATATATCAGGAGGGGCAGGAGAATGATGATACGTTGGTACCCCTTACAGTTGTTGGATGTGAATGGTATGCTTCTAATTATTTAATAATCCTGGAGTTTATATGAAAAGTTGATTTCAAACAAATAATAAGTATTCATTGAGAGGTAAATTTCATTATAGATTTTTATGAGATTCCAGTGCCATAGGCTTCTACTCCATTCACCTTTTGTACCCCGTTTTGTGTAGAGACTGCAACAAACGTCTGCCGGTATATTTACAACTAGCTGTGCCCGCGACTTCGTCCGCGTGGAATAGTGTCTTTGGGTAGATTTGTATTTCACAGTTACATTTTGGCGAGAGAAAGATTCAGAAGCATTCAAGCTTGAAATCTGTACCTACCTACTTAAACTTTACTAAGTAAGCCTTCCATACGAATATGAAAATGCATTAATTCTACTGTGTTTATACCAATTTAGTCCATTACCTAGTTCCCATCTCCGTAGTCATACCCTTTCTAACCATATCATCATCTACACAGTCCATTAATCGTTTCTTTGCTCTTCCACCTAATCTTATAGCCAAAATTATTCAGACAAAAAGTTATTCGTATTAAATTAATGATCACATTGGATTACAGAAAAATGAACATAATTCCAGCGGGGCATTGCGTAATACTTTTTCAGTAGCAATAGCTTATATTTTAACAGTTTAACAACAGTTATTGCGTTATTTACGTTTTTCAGTAGACAAAGTGTTCGAACTTATGAAGCAATGGATTAGCAATAAATTATTCAGATTGAGATTTATAGTACCTACGTTACGCAGATAGGGTGCAGGAATAAGGTTCATATTCATAAGAAACGCTTACTGTACTAAGGAAAGTAAAGCCTAAGTACGCTTTATAGATCCAGCAATTACAATAGACATATAACTAACTAGCAGCGCTCCGCGGTTTCCCTCGCGTAGTTCCCGTTGGAATACTGTGATAAAATATACCCTATGTTACCCGGGGATAGTGTAGCTTCCCAACAATGAAATAGTTTTTTAAATCAATTCAGTACTTTTGGAGCCTATTCAATGCAAACAAACAATCAATCAAATCTTTTCTCTTTGTAATATTAGTAGATAAAGATTTCTACTATATAGGAATATACTGTCCTATCATGCAGGTTGTGACGTGTTCGAGATCGTGATAATGCGTAACTACAATGAGAACTCGCTCAAAGACGACATGAAGAGGCTGTACAACGCACTGGGCGTCGATAATAAGAAGACTGTGTTCTTGTTCACTGCCGCACAGGTAACGTTTGCACATTGTATTAGGAAAATTTTAGAATAGTATTTAGGTTTGGTACTTATACAAATACAGGTAAAAAACTTATGTCTATAAAATTTCCTTTTTTTGAGTGGGAAATAAAATAACTTCTCCCGCTCTGGGTGGAGCAGGAGGGCGTGTCAGACTTTTACTGACTAAAACCCACCCTTGTTCCTTCAGTAGCCTGTATGCCAGAGGCGGCGGTATCTCTTTCGAATAACCCGCACCCCTGGCAGGCATCGGCCCTTGCGGGCCCCATCATTTTGTGCTGACATCTCTTTGGGGCGCGCGTGGAACCACCCGCTGTCGACCAGCACCCTAATTGCGATTAATCACACTCGGTTTCAATTCGCAGGTCAACAAGTATTCATTGCGTTATTTACGTTGTTGAACAGACACATTTTTCGAACATATGAAGCAATGGTTTAACAATCCGTTTCAAAACGAAACAGATTATGATGAATCGTGAGTTACGCAATTAGGGTGCTGGGCTTGGTCCTTACCGGACAGCGAGCTACCCATTACTCGCCGTCCGCACGCCCACGCCTACGGTGGCCGGGAATCAGCCTGGAATTATACCGACGCATAACATTTCCCTTGGAAATATGCAAGTAAATATACAACCTTTTACCATTTGCATTCTTCTTATCGTCAAATAAAGCTAAAATAGCCCCTGGCGTTTTATGATGTCATTACGTTGGGTTGGTACTATTTCGTAAACAGCCCATAATGTTCCAACTGCTGGGACACAGGCGTCCTCTCTTCGAGAGGAAGTGGGCTGTAAACCACCACACGGGAGTGCAGGTTGGTAGATGTCACACGTCGTCGATTTTTTGGTTCTAGGACATTTCTTTATTATGTTTTCCTTCACCGTTTTTGAGAGCAGTACTTATGGAATTATTCACACTAAGTAAAGCGCCTGCCTGAGTTTGAACGACCACGACCTACAAAGTCGGTATCGATACCGCTGGTCAACCACTGCTCTCTAATGTCACCATATTATTTTACAAAATATTTTTATACAGTTTAACTTGAGTTGATGAACAAAATGGGTAATGGGTGTATTTGCGGGCTTGCGGATGGCGAATAATGGGTAGCTCGATGTCCGGTAAGGACCAAGCCCGAGTGACGGTGTGTAGTGTTTCACGCGCGCTTCAAAGAGATGTCGGCACCAACTGGTGGGTCCGCAAGGACCGATGCCTGCCAAGAGTGCGGGTTGTTCGAAATAGATACCGTGGACCCTAGCACACAGGTAACTGAAGGAACACGTGTAGGTTTTAGTCACTAAAATTCTGACACGCCTTTCCGCTCTGCCCAGAGCGGAAGAAGTTAAGGTAGCGTTAGTAAGAAACGTTTTCGTTCGACCGTTTTTTCTCCGTTGGCCCGTTGCGACCGTTGGTCCCGGCTGTCATTTGTAGATCTTTGACAGTCGTTACGGGTCGTCAAAAGCCCGAAAGTCTGACAACCAGTCTTACCAAGGGGTATCGTATTACCCAGTAACAGGGTTGTGGAGGTCAGATAGGCAGTCGCTCCATGTAAAATACTGGTATTCAGCTGCATCCGGTTAGACTGGAAGCCGACCCCAACATACTTGGGAAAAGGCTAGGCAGATGATGATGGTTCAGTAGATCCAGAGATTACCCCCTACAACCTCACAAACTCGGTAACCTATCATAAGTTCGAAAAATATTTGACCGAATTTCATTTCACCTAAAACTTTTCAACTATTATCGTTTCGTTTTTTTTTTTTACTTCATCGAAGTCACGTCTGCCACTGTATCAGTTGACCTATTATCAATTCGATTTCTTTCGTTACTCTGACGTTTCATTTCGTCGAAAAACTTTTTACCGAAGTTACACTTAGCCAAAATAAACATTTGTTCCAAGTATTATGTTTCCGAACATTCATTAAACCACTATTTTAATTACCATACTTTAATTTCAACCTCTCCGTCACTATTCTCAATTTTTTTCTTATATTTTCGTCCTTGTCATCGTTTCATCCTTGGTTGCATGCAAACATGCGCTTGAAGCATGCCTATGCAGCATACAAGCAGGCGTGCAGAGTTCAAGCAGGCATGCAACATACAAGCAGGCATGCAGCGTGCAAACAAGCATGCAACGTGCAAGCAGGCATGCAACATGCAGCAAGCATTGTTACTGTCACGGCTCCGGCGCTGCGGAGTTTGGGCGGCCCCACGCCAGCTTATCGTCGCAGATGGTTTAAACGCTCACCACCGCAGCTTCGGCCACCCCTCCGCGCCTACGCGGGCTTAAATTACACTCTAGGGGTAGGGCAGACAAGACTGCGTGAAGTCGGTTTTGCACCGATTCGTTTCTCACAAAATGTTGTAGCACAAAATGTTGACTTTTATGACACTATTGTAATTTAATTTTGAAAATGCTACCAAGTAACCGGCTTTATATATTGGACCAAATAATATTACGTAAAATGTTGTTTCTGTGTGTTGAAAGTATGGCAAATAAAACATTTGGCTAGTGAAAAAAGTTCAAAAGAGGCTTCGGCCAATAGCAAAAAGTTATTTTGCAAATTGGCAAAATGCAGTTCGGTAAAATAATACCTATGACACATGATACTTCGATGATCTAAAAATATGTGTCAAATAAAGCATATAGCAAAAAAGACGTCGGTCAATAGTTTTCGGTAAAATGAAATTCGAACAAAAAATAATAATCGGAAAAGTGATCGGTTCCCCAATCAAACAAACAAACTCACAAACTTTACCTCTTTTTAATATTAGTATAGACAAGTAAAGTTTAAGCCGGCCATCTGTCCCCCTCAGATCATCGAGGAAGGCTTCCTGGAGTTCATCAACAATATATTGATGATCGGCATGATCCCTGCGTTGTTCGGCGATGACGAGAAGGACGTCATTATCAGTTCCGTGCGTCAAGCCAGCACCGAGGCTGGATATGGGATCGGCAAGTTAGTATGCGATGCTGATTTGTACTACTGTTTAGAAAATATCGAACAATAAGGAGTAATGCAAGAAAAATCGTCTGGGGTTATAATATTCGTATAAACTCGATCATCATGTATCTATCAACATATTTTGCTTTCTGTACGGAGGGCTGCATCAATTGGGTACCCAATTTTAATACAACTGGGGTACCCAATTGATGCAGCCCACTGTACACAGTCACTTTGTTCATTCAGGTCAATCACCGAACAATAATAAACTTGTCAGTGTAATTGCTAATGAGGTGAATGAGATGAGATTGAGCCGCGCACGATGTGCTGTCCGAAAGCGTACTGACTAATTTACTTAGGTAATTAATACATAAAATATTCAAGGCATAGAGCGCGGTGTCGCAATTACGCTGACAAGTTTATTATTGTTCGGTGATTGACCTGAACACACTTTATGGGAGAGGCCCAGGCCTCTATATCAGTGGACATTTTTAGTCTGAAATGATGGTGATGATGATGAGTCATTTTATTCTAGGTACATCGTTTTCACATATAATTATATTATTAAAACATAAAAGATATTGTGAAACAGTTTTTAAAGGGTGACTACGTAGTTTTTTGTCCATTCTTCTCCATGCGACATTACTTTTTGTAAGGGTCAGCTAGAATCAATTCTATTTTTAATTTTACGCGTAAGATTTAGTAGAAACTTACTGATACTTAAAGATGACACACGGTCTTACATTCTTCTCACAAAATACATTCTGACAATATCGTCTCCAATTCTTCCGAATTCAGGGACGCGGTGTGGAACTTCTTCTGCAACAGATGCTGTGAAAATCTGCACGTAGTTCTGTCCATGTCTCCCAGCGGTGATATATTGAGGAACAGGTAATATATTGCCAGTGGCTTTAATGTAAAACTAGGTTTTGCCAGCGGTTTCGCCCGCGTGGTGGTCGGAAATTATCTCGCGGAACGTACTACCGGCATATAAAACACCCTGTGTGTTAATTCATGTTATAAACTATATGTGACAAAATTTCATCCAAATCCATTCAGCTGCTTTTGCCTTATTAAGTAACAAACATCCAAACATCTAAATATCCAATTATGCAAACTTTCATATTTATAATATTAGTAGGATATAAGTAGGATTCCGTGTCGTGCTGGACGTAAAAGAATAGCACCATGCCATTTCTTCCCGTGGGTGTCGTAGAAGGCGACTAAGGGACTTATTAGAGAATGGGCAGCAGCATTCTCTATGCATTTTACCACCATACTGCGATCGCCAACCCGCCTGCCAAGCGTGGCGATTATGGCACAATCCCCCTTTTGGGGGAGGCCTATATCCTGCAGTGGTCGTCTTTCGGCTGAATTGATGATAAGTAGGATTAAAAAATAAAATAACCTTATAAACTTCCCACAGGCCACTTTCTTTGAATGAAACCCAAAGTTATTTAAAATTTAACAGAAACGAATACCTGAATACGACGGCATAATAATCCTAAATTAATATTATAAATGCGAATGTGAGTCTGTTTGTTTGTTACGGTTTCACGGTTAAAAGGCTGTTTGATTTTGATGAAATTTTGTATGGGGGTATTTTTCTGACCCTGGAAAAGGACATAGGCTACTTTTTATCGATATACCATACTGGGGAAGCCGCGGGTATATCGATAAAAAAACGACTATGTGGATTTTAATTTATTTATAGTAATCAATCAATCAATTTATTTACTAAAGTTACCATGACACATTTGTTGGTTGAAAAGCTTATCCTATGTTAGTAATATACATTGAAAAAACAAATTCCTGTAGAACGTAAACATCGGCAGCACCGTCCGCGAACATACCTGATGCGCTGCAGTAGCGGGGCAGCCCCAACAGCACGAAAAACGTAAAAGTGTATTCTGCATTGCGCCAATAATGTTCAATCACATTCTGTCACACAGTAAAGAGAACCCTACTTAATTACTTATGAAAATATTTCAGAGTTCCTGATGGAGTATATTTTGTTTTGTTTTTATGTTAAACTATTTTGTTACTTAAGTTTATTTTTGTGTTTGTCTTTATTTCAGATTCGCACACCAACCACATAGTTGATTATGTCAAAAACTTGCCATGTGTAGTTTGTCAACTTGTTCTAGTATTCTTACAAATAAGTACTATTTCTATTCCATCAGGTGTCGGAGTTTCCCCGGGCTGGTGAACAATACTACAATAGACTGGCAGTTCCCGTGGCCAAAGCAGGCGCTATTGGCTGTGGCCAATGTCTTTTTAGCTGACGTACGTATTCTTTTAACTTGTCTTAAGAAAGAAGCCTGATTCTGAAAGTTGGCGACGCCTCAAAATTTCGCTGTTTTGATTAATTGGTCAATATTGCTTAGTGAAATTATGAAATATTGCCAGTGGCGGTTCCAGGGTTGTTGTGTGGAAGAGACTTGACCCCACCGAGGGCAGGTTCTGACAAAGTAAACACTAAAAAAGCACACAAAAAGCCAATTTATTTTACGAATTGGATACGATTTTCGTAGCTAAAGTGACCCGAATTACGCGAGTGACTGAATTGCGACCCTGTATATTTATCTGTATTAGTAATTATTCAACCAACTGGCGTTCATACATCCTTAATATGCGCAAAATTATAATGTCCAAAAAATAAATCATTTTGATTTAATCGCTTTTAATTCTCAGGTGGCGAAGATCCCCGAAGAGTTCCGACCGATCATAGTGGAGCACGTGGTTCACGTGCACATGTCGATCGCGCATTACTCGCTGGAGTTTCTTCTGCGCCTGCGCAGAAATAACTACGTCACGCCCAAGCATTACATGGACTTTCTTACTAACTACCTGTCGCTGCTCAAAGAAAAGGACGCTTTCATTGTGGCACAGGTTATTATAATTCAATTATGCGCTATTTGGTACATATGTAATTACCAGAAAGGACATATTTTTTTGTTTTTAATGCCAAAACTGAGTCTGCGCCTAAAAAACAAGATGTCGGTAAATTTCAGTCCGACAAACGCTGCCGAAAACAAGATTTTCTTGTCGGCTCATCTCGATAGGAAACGATCAATTGTAACCCTTAACGAAGCTTTTGACGTCTCACAAGTGTGTTATTTTTATATCATGGTCACAAGTACAATAGGAACGATGACAGCGTTTCCTGAACAATCATCATCATAATATTATTATTGTCTCAGTGCGAGCGTCTAATAGGCGGGCTGGCCAAGATAGAAGAAGCAAACGTTCAGCTCGCAGACCTGAACGCGAAGCTGGTGGTGCAGAAAGTCATCGTCTCCGAACAAACCAAGGAGTGTGAGACTCTGCTCACGGAGATCACCAAAGGTTAGTTACTTCATCCTACTAATATTATAAAACTTTTTAATAAAAAAATTAAACCGCCGAAAAACCTAAAAGTAAAAAATAATAAACTTGCTTTGTCCAACCCCAATAACTAAGTTCGGAAGGCGGTGACATATAATTAGATACATATCCAAAGTCACCGACTTCCGAACTTAGTTATTGGGGTTGGACAAAGCAAGTTTATTATTTTTTACTTTTAGGTTTTTCGGCGGTTTAATTTTTTTATTAAAAAGTTTTTATTCTATAATTTTTGGTGGCTATAATCTACTAATTAATACATGCTTAATTTTTGTAATACACAACTCAGTATTAAAATCTGTGAGTAAACAATCAATCATCCCCTGTTTTCTTACCCTTAGGGTTGGAATTTTTCTTCGAAATTTATATGGGACCACTTCGGGGTATACCCTTTTCAATAAAAAAAGAATTATCAAAATCGGACTACACTGGAAAAAGTTATGCGTGGTCATACATAAAAAATAAAATAAAAAATACCCGTCGAATTGAGTAACCTCCTCCGTTTTTTCGTCGGTTAAAAAGCCAAAGTTTGTATGTTTGGATGTTTGTTACTCAATCCCGCAAAAACGGCTGAACGGATTTGGCACAGAAACAATTTATAACCCAGATTAACACAAGATACATTTTGTCCCGGTAGTGTGTTCCATGGGATATTTTCCGACATCCACGCGGGTGGAAACGCGAGCAACAGCTATTTTTAAAATATAATAATAACAATCTTTCCCAACAGCAACAAACGCAGCAGTAGCGAAGCAAACAGTTGCTTCGGTAAAATCAGCGGAGATCACAGAACAGAGTGCTATCATCTCTGAAGAGAAGGCCGAAGCTGAGGAGGCGCTGTCTGCCGCGCTGCCGGCGCTGGAGGCTGCGAGACTCGCTCTTGCAGACCTGGACAAGAATGATATCACTGAGATTAGATCCTTTGCGACGCCGCCTGAGGCTGTACAGGTTAGTGGCATACTGGTTGTTTGGAAAGGTAAGGTGGAAGTTAAAAACATCGTCCGTAAATTCAGGGTTAGCGCCGGAAAAGAATAATGCTCCTTTTTTGTGCTATCAAGAACAATAAGCAAATTCAAATTGTTTATTTGCAAGAAAATACGTAGTTTACAGGGAAAGATCTTACACCCTTAAAGTCATTGTATTCTGCCTGCAAGCAAAAGTAGAAATTATTTGTTAAATGTCATACCTAATTATTATGCAGATTATATTATTAGTACATTATTAGCACACATTATTATTTCATACAAATCTCATTAATTAATTTACAATACATTTATTTATTAATATTCTAATCAAATATGTTCTAAAACAAAGCATGTCGAATTGGTAACCTCCTTTATGAAGTCAGTCATATTAGACAGTCTTAAACATTGACATATCACTAACATAATTCAACTTTATGTTCGAGTATTATGGTTGAGGTTCCTGCCTCAGTAGTCTACTGCTGCCAATTTGAAGTCACTGTGCTGTTGGTGTACTTATAAAAAATCTATATAAATAAAAATCAATGTTTGTATGTTTATCCTCTATGCGTTCCGAAACCATTGATCAGATTGTGATGTAACTTTAGTAGGGTGTTCTGGAGATGCCCGCGGGATTTGTTGGCCCAAAAAATCCATCTGTAAATTATTTTAACGAAATTTTCACGGACGAAGTTGCGGGTAGATGCTAGTTATTAATAAATGTCACATTTTAAGTGTTATATCATTTACCAAATATCCATTTCTATCCAACAGATAGTATGCGAGTGCGTGGCCATAATCCGAGGCGTTAAGGAAATCAACTGGAAGGGCGCTAAGGGCATGATGGCCGACCCCAACTTCCTGCGAAACCTGCAGGAGATGAACTGCGACCTCATCACGCAGAAGCAAGTCAAGGACGTGAAGACACACATGAAGAAGAGCAAGAAGTTAGACACTATGCAGCAGATCAGTAAAGCCGGGTAAGCGAATGCGAACGTTAAAGAAAGGTTGTTTAGGTTTAGTTTTGTTTGCACAGAACATGAAAGTTAGAGCAATAATTTGGACACCATGCAGCAGATCAATCAAGTAACAGAACCATATTTTTCGTATGTTTAGCACTGTACATAATTTAGTTATTTGTGGTCCAAGCCCGGCCTAAGTTATGAACTTTACCACAGTCAAAATAAAGTTAAAAATACGAAAACTATCTCGAAGGTTCAAGCTTGGAACAATGTTGAAACTCATTTTGTAATGAGTCTAATCGGGCTTTAGAAATACAGTTTTTAAACTCCATTTGTTGTATTAACGATCGGATACTTAATATACACTTTCCCCCCTTTTTTTAGTTAAGTAATGAGTGAAGTTAAGTTCTGTTTATTTTCCGGTTTTATTAGCTTTACTTTAAAATCAAAATATTTAATTCACATAAAACCTCCACGGACAGTTATGTATGAAATGTCAGAAGCTAGGTGCACGGTTCCAATTTGTCGCTTCCTATGGAGAAGAGCCGGCAAGAAACTCCACGGTTACTCGTTTAAAAATAATTGACTTTTACTAATGTTTTCAAATTACAGTGATAATAGGTATGGGAGGACAGTGCAGGCCGATATTAGAATTGATGTTTAGGCAAATAATGACGAGAATATGTCAGACACTGTAAAAAATTATAAAAATTTACATTGTAATTTGGGAGCAGTTTATAGACTTTCACATAGTTATGCTGTTAAAAAATTAATGTCTTCAACATAGTATTTTATCTTATAACTAGCTGTCCCGACAGACGTTGTCCTGTCCATCCAAAAGTCATTCATACAAAATCCATACACTACCTACCCTACCTACTCTACCCTACCTACCCTACACTACCCTACCCTACACTGCCCTACCCTACACTATCCTACCCTACACTACCCTACCTACCTACGCTACCCTACCTACCCTACACTACCCTACCTACCCTACACTACCCTACCCTACACTACCCTACCTACCCTACACTATCCTACCCTACCTACCTACCTACCCTACCTACGCTACCCTACCTACCCTACACTACACTATCCTACCTACCCTACCTACGCTACCCTACCTAATACCGGGATAAAAAGTATCCTATGTCCTTCTCCTGGCTCTAAACTACCTCCCTGCCAATTTTCAGCTAAATCGGTTCAGCCGTTCTTGAGTTATAAGTGAAGTAACTAACACGACTTTCTTTTATATATATAGATATGCTTTTTTGATAAGGATATGTTTGATGTGAGTTTTAAAACTAAACTAAACTTTCTAAAACTAAACTTTCCATTGCAATTTGTTATAGAAGCGGATACTGTTTATTACACAATTTCATCTTTACTACGTGCATTTAGATTGTGGCAGTCGCTTAATTAAAAATACGGACCCCAGCATAGTTGAGAAAAGGCTAGGCAGGCATATTTTATCTCATACATACTCAGCCTATAACGTTCCCACTGCTGGGACACAGGCCTCCTCTCAGTAAGAGGGAATTTTATCTCATACATAAATATTTATTTATTCATTGAAACATAAAATTATTTTAACAGAGAGAACCCAAGGTAATAAAATTAGTCATACAATACGACACCCAGAGACGCCAACAAAAACTGATCACACACCTACACGGATTCATGACGGACCAGTCCCAAGTAACGGCTCCGTGTGCCCATGTTACATAGAGGACAACACACTAATTGTCACTTTCTGGAATTCCGCCAATGAGCAGGAAAAAATATCCAACCGCTGAGAGATCCTATTAATGATCTTAACTGCCCGACACATGGGTGCAAACTTTAAGAGGTTTATTCAGGCTCATCATCTGCCTAGCCTTTTCCCAACTATGTTGGGGTCGGCTTCCAGTCTGCAGAATACCAGTATTTTACATGGAGCGACTGCCTATCTGACCTCCACAACCCTGTTACTGGGGAATACGATACCCCTTGGTAAGACTGGTTGTCAGACTTTCGGGCTTCTGACGACCCGTAACGACTGTTAAAGATCTACAAATTCAGGCTACCAGAGTTTTAAACAGACTCTCCCTTGGCCCCAACCGTAGCCTACTGTTTGAAACTAGTAGTAATCCCAACGATCCTAAAATTTGCGGATTGCTTAGCACATTATTCTATTCTCCTCCCACAGCTATGGTCTACTGAAATTCGTGATCGCTGTACTGGGCTACTGTGCCGTATATAAAGAGGTGAAACCCAAGCAGGACAAAGTGGAAGCTCTTGAGAAGGAGTACACCGAAGCGTGCAACTACTTGGCGTCGCTGAACCGCGAGATAGATCGGCTGCAGAAAACACTTGACGGGCTCAATAATAGATATGAAACTGCCATGTTGAGGAGACAGGAGTTGCAGGAGGAGACTGATATTATGATGCGAAGGTAGTCCTGTTTGTAACCAACTTCAAAAAAGGAGGAGGTTCTTAATTAGGTTGATTTTCTTTATGGTTCGGTTTTACTCTGTCATTTATAAATCGATTTGAAAAAATATTTTTTTGATTTGAAAGGGTAAACTTACCGAGTGGCCCCATACAAATTTGGTTAGGTTTTGATTAGTCGTTATTGAGTTAGCTTCAATAAAATGTATTTTTCCATTTAGTTATGTGACTATGGTTTAATAAATTCCTGTCACTGTTATTTACTTAGCAAGTGAAAGTTACGAATTTGGGTGCCACAGCTAAAAAGTGAAAAATGTAAGTGTAAGGGCCGATTTTTCAACTGTATGATGAGAAATAAGTAAGATGACACAGTTTTTTACAGGAAAAAGATAAAATCACCGAAGTTATAATTTCATCATGATGAGGGCTGATGATGATGATGATCATCATCATCAGCCCTACTTCACCCACTGCCGGGAATAGAGCTCTCTTTTCTAGTGCGAATCCCCACACTCCTGTGCCAGCGTCATCCAGTTTCTTCCTGAATGCAGTCCGCCCATCTCGCCGCCGGAAGACAGTGATGAAATGTGGAGTAAGGCTGTGACAAATTGGCGTCCAACGACTGGAAGACGATTCATTCTTTAGATATGTTCTCTGATCATTGGAAAATCGGCCCTAAGTCATTTCAATGTTTTGACGCCGAGTAACGCAATCGCGCCAACCTTAGCTCCAACGAATCTTGAGCTTCAAAAGTTGTGTTCTACGCAAACGCGAAGCTATCGCCGCGTCAACCAACACCAGAATTCACCATGTTCAAAGACGACTTAGTTCTTGTGTTTCATGTTGAGAAATTAAGCTAATGTTGCCATAATGCTTTATTGGCAACATTGTGACGACCCATTCACATATCATCATCATCATTTCAGCCGAAAGACGTCCACTGCTGGACATAGGCCTCCCCAGGCTCTTCCACTTCGACCGGTCTTGTGCTTGCCACATCATTCATTCACATATGCATACATCTACATGTTAGTTCTATGAGTAACTTTTTTCTTTTAGTCTTGTGAATTTAATATTCTTCCTTTCTTTCAAGATTGGTCGCCGCCGACAAATTGATGTCTGGCTTATCAAGCGAACAAAGTCGCTGGACAGTA
This sequence comes from Polymixis flavicincta, assembly GCA_949987655.1. Classification (NCBI taxonomy): domain Eukaryota; kingdom Metazoa; phylum Arthropoda; class Insecta; order Lepidoptera; family Noctuidae; genus Polymixis; species Polymixis flavicincta. The sequence continues at coordinate 8,045,675 of OX465187.1, forward strand.
GACCTGGCTGCGCTTTACGTGGAACAATCCCGCTTGATCGGCAACTGTTTACTATCAGCTTCGTTCCTCAGCTACGCGGGACCATTCTCGTTCTCGTTCAGGCAGATTATGATATATGAAGACTGGTTGGGCGATGTATTAGCGAGATGCATACCACTGACTCAGCCATTTACTATTGAGAAGAATTTGACCAATGAGGTGGAAATTAGCGGGTGAGTTTTATTTCTTTATTGTTAACTAGTTGCGCAACGTTTCACCCGCATAAATCTGTATTCCATGTGAATATCGGGATAAAAAATATCCTGTGGCCTATCATCATCATCATCAGCAGCCTGTAATGTTTCCACTGCTGGGACACAGGCCTCCTCTCGGTGAGAGGGATTGGGCCATAATCCACCACGCGGGCCCAGTCCTGTGGCCTATCCAGGTCATGATCTACCCATATGCCGAATTTCATCTAAATCCGTTTAGCAGTTTTAGTGTAAAAGCGTAACAAAGAAACAGCAAACATCACAGCTTTTGTCTTATCCCACCGGCAAAAATGTACTTACAATACGAACTTTATCTCCCACCCCTTTATCAATTTTCAAAACCTTTCCTGTTTATTTTCTGCAAAACTCAAAACTTCAAGCCTCTAGCTAGACCCAGTGGTTTAGGTTGTGCGTTGTCTCTCAGTGAATGAATTCAAGATTTTAGAGAAGTAGATTTTTTTATTATTATTAAAATATTATGTATCTTCACTTGTATATCCTGGAATTTTGTAATTAATATTTCATCCACTTCCACTGAAGCTATCGGGCTAAAATTTAGCACACACTTTCTCGTGAAAATGCACGATAAAGCTTTTTTTATATTGAAAATATGATTTTAATAATACCTAACTCATTTTTATTTAAATGCCTAACAACTATTTCAGTTGGAACTCCGAAGGTCTACCTCCGGACGAGCTGTCTGTGCAGAACGGCATCCTCACAACGAGAGCGTCCCGGTTCCCGCTGTGTATCGACCCGCAGACGCAAGCTCTCTCCTGGATCAAGAAGAAAGAAACAAAGAATAATCTTAAGGTAAGTACTGTTATCATAATTTACACTGTTTTATGAAACAACTTGATATTAATCGCTTGTGTCATAAGAACAAAGAGTCCCAGTATGTTTAATTACAGTGTATATGCTATATGACCCTTTATACGGAAAATTGTTTCGACAACAGGGAGTGACATCTGACTTACATGTTCGAAACTATACAAAATTAAGTGTTATTCTTTTCTTGCTTTTGTCCGCGGGTTCGCCCATATCAAAAAATATCCCACGTGCACGTAGTACCGTGATTAAAAGTACCGTATGTGTTAATCCAGGTTAGAAAGTATCTTTGAGACAAATTTCATCCAAATCTTCGCTCGACACGTTCCCGTGGGATTTTTTCCGACGGCCACGCGAGCGAAACCGCGGGAGAAGACTTTAACACATTTGAAAGATTTAATATTGTTCAAGGTGCTATCATTCAATGACCCTCAATTCCTGCGTCAGTTGGAGATGGCCATCAAGTACGGCATGCCGGTGCTGTTCCAAGATGTCAACGAATACATAGATCCTGTCGTAGATAATGTACTCGAGAAGAATATTAAGGGTATGCAATATCAGGGACATAAGTTGTGTAGCAAATTGTTAGTATATTCAAACCACAACATATTTTTTTTTTACAGTTGTTAGAAATTGCTATAATAACGGAAAATTTACGTACTGTATTAATTTGTTGCACAATCAATTTCACAAACTGGATTTCCGAATAAACTATAATTGTATATTGGAAGGGAACCTGGGAAAGCGAAAGTCCATGGTCAGCTTATGTGATATTAATTCAAAGTGAAAATAAAATCCTTTTCAACACACTTGCTCATAAAATGGCTCTAATTTCACTACAGTTAGGCACATAATGACACCTATTATCAAACTGTGACTTTTTCATTACTATTATTCACTAATGAGATATAGAATTGGTTGAGTTGCTTTGTTCTTAGTGAGTTATAGGTTGCTTTTTGTTTGAGTTGCTTTGTTCTTAAAAACGATGATGATGGATGATGCTGGGTGATGATGGATGATCATCGATCACTAATAAAGAACTAGATACACAATCCCAAGCAAAAGTTCTCTCTTAAAACTGTCACCAAATTGTGTTTAGGTAATGCTAGTTGAAATAAATATACAGTAATGTAAATTCAACCTTAAACGCAATGCTTAAAGTTTATTTCACAAAGCTATGTACAAAAAGCAATAAATTTTTACGACCGATACTCACTGGTCAACGTAAATTTTAAAAAATCAACCTTACACGCATGTCTTAAAGTTTGAATTAAAAAGTGCCAATAAACAGCAATAAAGTTTTACGATCCAGGCTCTCCGCTAGGACAAGGAATGAGTGGAGTCGAACTGTCCAATATTTTTTGTTTGTACTGTAATAATAAATGGCCTTTTTTAATTTCGTGGATAATGTATTAGGGCACCACATTTATTTATTAACTAGCTTCCGCCCGCGGCTTCGCCCGCGATTTCGCCCGTGGCTTCGCCCGCGTGGAAGTCGGAAATTATCCCGCGGGTACGTACCACCGGGATAAAAAGTATTGTATGTGTTAATCTAGGTTATATTCTATCTGTGTGCCAAATTTCATCCAAATCCGCTCAATCGTTTTTTCGTGATTGAGTAACAGACATCCAAACATCTTCACAAACATTCACATTTATAATATTAGTAGGATAAATATTTCTCTTCTGACGTCAACAAAAGTGATGTGATCACTATCCTTCACACAAAACCACCTCAGCAAGTTTCAGGTTTATATTAATATGGCTCAGGTATGTGTATATTATTTACTTTTCCACAGAAAACTCTTCAAACAAACTATATCCCCCTTTTCACCCTCAAAGGGGTATTTTTTTTTAAGTCTTTTGTTTGTTTTACATTATTTGACTTTATAGGTTATTTATACCAATTTTTCAGTTAATCATGACACGCAGTAAAATCATCCCTTGTAAAATTAACTACCCTTTTTTACCCCTTCAGGGGTAGATTTTCCAAAAACCCTGATACACGTTATCCTTTATTTTTGGTTTTAGGTTTGACTGAGTTTCGAGTTAATCAGATAGCGCGTTAGAATTCTTCCATACAAACTTTGATACCCCCCAACCCCCCTTTAGGAACATAGTCAAAATTAAATCCATAAAATGTTACCATAATATTGACAGAAACAGCCAAGTACTCTCATTAAACAAAAAAAACAATAATTCTTTACTTAATAACAAAATTTAAAAAACAATAGCGTCTCCAACAAATGGAACAGAATCAACGCACATAACCCGAATAATTTAAGTGGGCATGCTATAGCATGGTTAATACGTTTAGTATGAGTCTTTAGAATTGAGATGCTTTATAATGCCTGCTGTTTAAAACGATTTATTTAAAAAATGTTTTTACGATGATTTCTTGACAAAATATCAGCATTTATAATACAGTGATAACAATTATGTAATGATAATATTAATACTTACCGAAAATATCAAACTCCATACTTTTTTAGCGTCCTAGATGTGTGATTTTAATATTTTTAAACGAGCACCGAGACATGTTTACCGTCGGAGCGTTCGAATGCTACTAAATGAAAAGCGCACCCAAATGTTCAAGTGGGTGCTCATTCGGTGAGGACATTTTTTGCCGCTGATTGTGTATCTAGTTCTTTATTAGTGATCGATGTGGATGATGATGGATGATGCTGGATGATGATGGATGATGACGATGGATGATGATGGATGACGATGGATGATGATGACTGATGATGATGGATGATGCTGGATGATGATGAGTGATGATGGATGATGATAGATGATGATGGATGACGATGGATGACGATGGATGACGATGGATGATGATGGATGACGATGGATGATGATGGATGATGATGATGGATGATGATGGATGCTGATGGATGACGATGGATGATGATGGATGATGATGATGGATGATGATGATGATGATGGATGATGCTGGATGATGATGGGTGATGACGAATGATGATGGATGACGATGGATGATGATGGATGACGATGGATGATGATGGATGATGATGATGGATGATGATGGATGATGATGGGTGACGATGGATGACGATGGATGATGATGGATGATGATGATAATGGATGATGATGATGATGATGATTTAGTATTATTTTCTTCGCAAGTGTGTTGAAAAACGTCGTATGATACACGTGTGTATTGATGATTATCGTCCTCGGCTCTCTTAAGACCCTCGCCTGACGGCTCGGGTCTCAATGGCGCCTCAGCGATAATCACCAACGTTACACACTTGTACCATAATGTACTATTGTCCATGTTCAGGTTTTTATAAAACGGCGTTCACATACATGTGACGATACCAAAGCAAAATTCCCGGGGCAACCACCACCACCACTTTACTAACAGTCTATTTTATTCCATACCATAATATATGGGTAAAGTTCGTCTGTCAAAATGACAGTGAACATTATGCTCGTTAAAATAAAGTATTAATTGGGTTGCACTTGTCAGAGTTAAAATAGCTGTGAACGCACTGTAAGTTGACATTTTTTAGAATATAAATTATATATTATTACGTAGAACTTGGTCTTTTGGCATCTAGTTCAAAATACAAAAACTGACCATAGTTAGAAATCGTTTTGTAAGGAGACCGTAATGGTTTCGCCTATATTTAAAACTCACACCAGACAGATCTACGTGTGTTTCCAGTGGAAAGTGGGCGTTCATTCGTGATGCTGGGCAGCACGGAGGTGGACTACGACCCTAACTACCGCATGTACCTCACCACTAAGCTCGGCAACCCACAGTTCAACCCCGCCACCTACTCCAAAGCTGTCGTAATCAACTACACTGTCACCGTACAGGTTTGTATAAATACCTTACATTGACAAGTATAGTCACGAGTGCGAAAACCTTACAGTTACGCAAGAACCAGCGTTGGATAGCCTTCCACAAGGAGGGCCGATGACCTTGATTGTGAAGGAAGCTGTGATTCACCGGCTACGGGAAACACAGAACCGGTTGAAGTGGCGGTGCTTGGAGGTGGCCTATGTCCAGCAGAAGAGCTATTTTGGCTGAAATGATGATGACACAAAAATCAAAACTGGCATGTAATAAAATTACAACTTTGAGAAAAGACATTTCTTATTATTAACAAATTTTCTTTCAAAGCTTTAGGAGAAAATAGGTTCTGAACCTTGCGTAAGTGTATGGGTACTTTTATCCTCGTAGTCATACAAAAATAAAATAAAAAACTGATTTTGATCATAGTACAGACACCAGCAGGTCAACCTTTCCCAAACTGTCAAATTTTCCCAATTGAACATGAACCTTATTCCTTTGTAATAAAGTTGAAAAGCTATCAAATAAATTTGACAGATTGGGGTAGCTTGATGTGCTGGCCTTTGTACTTTAAGACACTATTTTTTTAAATCTGGGCGGCAATTTTCGTATTGTTTTGGATTGAAGAAATGTCAATGGCATTATGAGCACGAGCTATCATTGCAGGCCATTAACATGCTTACGTGTTCTTCCCCAGGGCTTAGAAGACCAGCTACTAAGCGTAGTAGTCCGCTGCGAACGCTCAGACTTAGAAGAACAGCGAGAGAGCCTCATCATAGAGACCAGCGCCAACAAGAGTCTACTATCAGGCCTCGAGGACTCTCTGCTGAGAGAACTGGCGACCTCCACTGGCAACATGCTGGACAACGTCGAGCTCGTCACCACGCTGGAGAACACCAAGTCTAAGGCTGCTGAGGTAAAGATAGAAAAAAAATTCGTATCCATTGGGACTCGCACAGGAAGATTATATGAACTTTAGAGGGTTGTATGTAATTCTAATGAATATGATTCAGTATAGCCATGTTTGTTACGCTCGCGCTATTTTAATCAACAAACAACCTTACAATGACCATGATGATGAATTGCAAAAAAAACGTAAGTAAATTGGTAGCAAACTACATTGCTCCAATTTGCCAAAAAAGGCAACATTGACAGATTCCCTTAACGTGCTTTCCGAAGCACGACCGGAGTTCGGATAGCTAAACTAAGCCTCTCAATACGAAATAGATGGAAGCTACGTCAGTATTTTGATTTGTAGAAACCAATGTAATCGAAGAATCGAAATGTTTTATTCTGTATGTTAAGGAATTGACGTGGTTTCAAAGTAAGGAATCGTTAAGTGGTCATAGTGAATTAGGGCCCTGTTATTTTATTCTGACTGAGGCAACTGACTGATATCGCTTAATGTTGTACCCAGGTGATGGAGAAGCTCGAGCTAGCAGCGTCAACAACGCAAGATATAGAAATATTACGCGACGGATACCGGCCGGTGGCCAAACGCGGGTCCATTTTGTTCTTCGTGCTGTCAGACATGGCCGGCGTCAATAGCATGTATCAGTATTCCCTGTCTTCATATCTTGATGTAAGTATTGAAATGGTGGAACATCTTGTCAAAATTCGTTAAAATTAATGCCACCGAGTCAGATGAGACTACTGCACTGCACATGATCAATCCCATGTCAGTCGTAACACTAACCATACCAGAACTATCATTACTGCTACGAAATAAACTATTTTTCATTCATTCATTCAGTTTTCTGAAGAGCATCGTTTTAAATAGTTGTTCTTATAGATCCTGCTTTAAACGTTGCGAAGAACGCTTGTCAGAATTTGCAATACTGAAAAGTAAAATATGCAAAAAAAAAAGCATTAATTGCAAATTTTTAATAAAATAAGGAAAAAGCTAACGTCACGCGGTGTTCCCAGGCGGTCACCCATCCGTGTACTGACCGCGCCCGATGTTGCTTAACTTCGGTGATCGGACGAGATCCGGTGTATTCAACATAATATAGATGTTGGCGACATTTCTGTTGAATTTATTGCTTATATCCAACAACTACATATTTATTATACTTATTTCTTTTTGTTCTTCATAAGGTGTTCTCGTATTCACTGCGCAAAGCGATGCCGAATGTAATGCTAGCGAAACGTCTGAGGAACATCATAGGCATGCTCACCAAAAATGTCTACGACTACGGGTGTACTGGTAAGCCTCTTCTTCACTGGAATTTTAATTGACGATTTTCTTGTTTGAAACAAGTCTATCAAAATGAATACTGGCCTGCCACTGTTATAATTCATTCAATAAAAAATAAGTCAGGCATAGTCAATTTATGTTATTTGAAAATTGAAGATAGGGCCTTGTAAACTTACAAGGTTTGGTTAGAAGTAGCTATATTATAAAAATAATAATCAGGCTGGAGAAAATCAGACTGGCTGCTAATTTAATTGTTTAATTTATTATTTTTACGACATTTATTTACATTGTGTGATTACTCTAACTTATTACTTTTTAGGGAAACCGTATTCTGTAAGTTGTGAGCACCATGTATAACTAATTTATCTGGCATTGCCTCTTCTTAATTGATTTTTAACTTTTGTGCTGAAGTAATTTTATTTGCACATAATATAATAAAATTCTTCTTCATATAATTATAATGATATAATTAATGTTGTAAAATATTTTAACTATGAAATTACTTGGGAAATACAAAATATATTCAATGTTCATTGTTATAAAGTTGATATTGTATTAGCGGAAGAACGCGAATTGTTCCCCAAAACGTGCCAAGAGAAATGATAGCATATTAAAAGCCTGTGAAGTCCCACTACAGGGCATACGGCTCCCTCCTCCCTCTCTCTTTCCACTTCATTCTATTATAAGCTGCTAAAGACCAATCCACCAACCCTCACTGGGCCTGTGTGGTGGATTACGTCCCATCTCTCTCAGAGATGAGGCCTACGTTGGGACGTAGCCCAACGTCAACGGCAACATTTGTTTGTTTATGCTAATTATGAATCAGCTGGATGCGGGAAGCACCTATGTCGAGGTGGCGGAGCTTGGGGTAGGCCTATGTCCAGCAGTGGACGTCTTTCAGCTGAAATGATGATGAGCATCCTAAAGACTTGTTGCCAAGGAAACGCCAGCATTAGTAGATTACATATTAAATTCTAGGTATATTCGAACGCCACAAGCTGTTATTTTCGTTCCAAATGAATATAAAGCTAGAACAGAGCGAAGACAGAGTCAACCAGATGCAGCTGGACTTCTTCATAAAAGGCAACGTGTCCTTGGAGAAGGCGGCCCGCGCCTGCCCCGGGACCTGGATACCTTCACAGGTCAGATACCGTAACAAAGTGTTAAAGACATCATTTTTCCAGTGCAAGAGAGTGATGCAGCTATGCAGTTATAGCATAATTTCTTACGCAAATTTTGTTTAAGAGAGATATTTCGCTGTTTTGATTAATTCACGTTTCAATTAATAAAGTCAATATTACTAAATTAAATGATGAAAAGCAATTGTGTTGCAATCATGTCAGTAGTCACTATATTTCTAGTCATCAAAAATTTCTAAATCAAAAGTAATTTATTCAAATTGGGTTTAGAGATTCACACAGTCCAGCTTTCAGAGATCTTACACACAGTCCAACCATCGTTTCTTCAGTATTCACCTACTTTAATACACATTATGCTGACACATTCATCTGCCTAGCGTTTTTGCAACCTTGTTTTGGGTCGGCATCCAGTCTAACCGGATGCAGCTGAATACCAGTATTTTACATGGAGCGACTGTCTATCTGACCTCCACAACCCAGTTACTGGGTAATACGATACTCATTGGTAAGATTGGTTGTCAGACTTTCGAGCTCCTGTCGAATCGTAACGACTGTGTCTAAGATGTACAAATAACAACCAGGACCAACGGCTTAGCGTGCTTTCAGAGGCACGGAGGGGTCTTTGTATGTGAAGATGGTCAGTCATCCTTTGACCAGCCGCGGCAAGGGTAACTTAACTTAGTCACACGCTCGCTCATTCACATCATTCTGCATAATTCGTTTTACAGGGTTGGCAAGACATAATGAAGCTAAGCATAGACTTCCAGAATTCCTTTGCAGCTTTACCTGATGATATCACTAGGAGACTGGCTGACTGGCAAGAGGTATGTTTTAACTATAGAATTTTAAACTTAATATCTATATACATAAATAAAAAGAAAACACCTGACTGACTGACTCATCAACGCCCAGCCCAAACCCTTGGACCTAGAAAGCGGAAATTTTGCACAGAGGTTCCCTTAATAATGTAGACAAGAAATACGGAAGGGTTTTCAACATTCAACCCCTAAGGGAGTTAAATAGGGGACGAAAGTTCCGCGCGAGCGAAGCCGCTGGGAAAAGCTAGTCCTAGAATATAATGCAGTGGGCCCCCAGTCGTATTACCCTGATTTACGACGTAGGTACTTCCAACCCAGGAAGGCATACTTTCTCTCAAAACGGTAAAGGAAAACATCGTGAAGAATCCGGCATGTCAATTCGAAGACATGTGACATCCACCAACCCGCACTGTGCCCGCGTGGTGGATTACGGCCCACTCTCTCTCTGTCACAGAGGACGCCTGTGTTCCAGTAGTAAGACCATAGAGGCTGATTATGTGTCCTATATAATATTAAACAAATAATTGACTTAAACATTCCAATGCAGACAATATACAAAAAATAACAGTTAGTAAAATAATTTAAATGTCAATAGTCCAGAACTACACGTCATATTTTTTTTGTTGTTCTCATTAATGCTGGATATGTCGAAAGGCCATGGTTTAAAGGCCCATTTTGTTTTGTTTTTTGAGGATCGTATATCATTAAATAACTTCTCCCGCTCTAGATGGAGCGGGAGGGCGTGTCAGAATTTTCCTGACTAAAACCCACCCGTGTTCCTTCAGTTGTCTGTCTTCTAGGGGTCACGCATCTCTTTCGAACAACTCGCGCCCCTGGAATCCAAAGGGATTTAAGGAAAATGGCCATCTCGTAACGTGTCCAGAATACAAAACCACTGGATTTGTGTAAAGGCCCATGATGATGCTATTTAGTTTATCTTACCTCCCACCCGCTTGTCGTGCAGTGGTTTGACAGCGACACGCCCGAGTCTACCGACATCCCGGGCGGCTACCGCGACAAGCTGGCGCCCTTCGAGCTGCTCATGCTGCTGCGCTGCTTCCGCGTCGACCGCATCTACCGCGCGCTCACCGACTACATCACCGTCACCATGGGCGAGGAGTACATCACTCCGCCCGTCATCAGGTATGTAGTGGTGGCTCACTCGGATCGTTGTGCGCGGTGTGTCCTGGCTATCATAGCCAGTCTAGCTCCGATCAAGAAGCGCAGGAGCTTCCTGGATCCTCTTACTCCACTGTAACGAAGACTTGTATTCATTGGGAAGCTACGACCTCGCATTCCAAGATAGCGTAGGCGGGTTGTCTGTTGTTTGTTTCTTTAATGGACAATCATATTTACCAGTCGCCCACTGGTCGAAATTCGACCATAATTCAGTTAAATTTTAAGTTTGAATTATAGAAAATATTACTTTTATGCGCTCCTCCTCCATATAAACTTTAACTGTGCTAAATTTTGTACTCCTCCATCTGCGGAATTCTCGTCAAAGGGGTACAAAGTTTTTGCTTCACGTATTAAGGTGCAGATAGACGACTTTTAAGGACTTTGTATTGAAGATCAGGTCAAAACGGCTCGTCTTATGTATTTGAAAAAAAAAAAACCGGTCAAGTGCGAGTTGGACTCGCGCACCGAGGGTTCCGTACAAACCTGTGGGTATATAAGTAAAAGTTCAAAATTGACAAAAATATTTTTTTTTTATATGACGAAACTAAAAAATTTCGGTTTTCGTAATTTGTCCTATATCTGTACTATAAGACGTGACTTCGTACAAAATTTCAAGATTCTAAGTTCACGGGAAGTACCCTGTAGGTTTTGATTCCCGTGCGAGTTTCGAAAATTTGCGGAATTTTGCGGCCTAAATGGCTGTATCTTTTGATTGCGTTGACTTAGAAGGTTGATTTTTCTACAGCTTCCAGGGACAGTAGAACTAAGTATCATATAGAAATTTCAGTTTGATACCTCCACGCGTTCCTGAGAAAAACGGTCTTGACAGACGGACGGACGGACGGACGGACGGACGGACGGACGGACAACAAAGTGATCTTATAAGGGTTCCGTTTTTTCCTTTAGAGGTACGGAACCCTAAAAAATATGTTAAACTAGACAATTTTTTTCGTCATTTGGTATGTGAATATTTTAAATCCTATTTTTTTAACATAATGTAATTAATTGGTAAAGTAATGTCTATCACGGACATAATCACGCAAAAACCATCGGGCTTATTTCCATGAAACTTTCACCATCTAAAAGACAATTTAATCACTCAAATTTTAGTATACGGCTTTTCTTTGAATTGTGTTAGATAAATCAACATGGGTTGTTTTTCGAAAAACTTGATGCGCGTTTAGGCGGGGTGTCTTGCGGGCGACGGGCGGCAGTGCATCGCTGTAGGTCGCAGTCATCTATTGTCGCCTTAATTAATATATAGATCATCATCCCCCTTATGAACGTTTCTTAAAGTTAAGTATCTAATAATTAGCTTCTGTTCAGCCATACATTTTGACGTTTAAACATCTCTTAGTTTTAGGCAACGTTTTTAAATAAGATGGTATGTTATTTCCAGTTTGGACATGATATTCGAGCAAACCACTCCATATACTCCAGTGGTATTCATTCTGAGTCCCGGCTCGGACCCCACAGCTGATTTGATGAAGCTTGCGGACAGATGCGGCTTCGGGGGCGGCAAGTTCAAGTACTTGTCCCTTGGCCAGGGACAGGAAGGAGTAAGGAATTACTTTGCATTATTGTGTTGATATTGCTACTTAAAAAGAAACGAAAAGAGTTCCTGGAAGGATTTTGGGGAATTCTTTGCCCAGGAGAGGGACAGCATAGACTAAAATAAAAAATTATAAGCTTCTTCTCGTGTCTATGGTACTCGTACACTTTCCTTTTTTATATAGTTTGAGTTCAGTAGTTAGTGAATTATAAGCTGTTGGGTTCTTTATATACTCTGTGAAATGATCAACCATATTATAGCCATCGAAAGATATTGGTGACGTTCTGGATTTTTGTGCAGGCGCGTTCTTATATTAATTACACAAGGCGGAAAATGTAAATTGTTGGTTAAAATGAAATAGTTTCCGGTATTTTTAAATGTTGAAACAGCAGTATACGAGTATTTGTACTTACAGGAGTATATGCAGGATGCGTATAATTTCAACCCGAAACGCTTATAAAACGTTTTTTTGGAAAAAGAAAAAATTACCCATGTTAACCTAGCCGAGCCGAGGAGCACTTTCTATCTTTTTAAATAATTTTACTGTCACTACGTATGCGCCGACAGTTGGAAATCTAACAATTGGTTTGCTTTTGTTAAGCAAGACATTTAACTGTCTAAAAGTATTAATAAAATGGGGCATTAAGTTCAATCTATACCACTGTGGAATTTTGTTTACGTGATTGATTGATTAAACAAACATCGTCCGTCAAAATGAAACGAATACTTTGTTATTTCCAGACAGCGTTAGCTTTACTGGAAGGTGCAATCTCCCACGGCCAGTGGCTGATTCTGCAGAACTGCCACCTCCTAGTCTCCTTCCTGCGTGAGCTGGAGAAGCAACTGGAGATGATGTCAAAGCCGCACCCGGAGTACCGACTCTGGCTCACCACGGACCCCACGCCGACCTTCCCTATTGGGATACTGCAGAGGTCCCTTAAAGGTAGATATTACGACCTATTATAATAACACTTTTCCTATCTGTTTGTTTGCTGGGGGCACAGCCGCGAGAGGGCGCTGAGTTTTTCACTTCTCAAAGCGATGAGAAACTTCAAATCGGTGACGAGTAGGATGTAGATTGTAGTGTAGGTATTACCTACCCTAAACCACCTACCTACCTACAACTAAAAAGTGAAGAATAAAAAACTTTTTTACATGAAAATCGGTAATTTGTTTAAAAATATTGTAGCTCTGTTTTTGAATATTCACTAAAGATACTGCAATTAACGAGCGCGCATCGCGTAAGTCTTTGTTATGACGTGTTTGTTATAAGGTGTAAATTAGAATTATTGTCTCGCGGTTGTAAATGCAACATCTGTACCATAATAATGTGTGGAATTTGAATGATCAACGAAATTGGGGCAAGGTTTAATAAAATGGTCACGAACATACAGAAAAAGTCTGGGTCTACCCTATCTTTTTAGGAAAATAAATAAATAAACACCTTTATTCGATAGCAGTTAAGTAGATAGCTATTGTATGTTTATATCCATCATTCGCCAACGTCCATACTACGTTGAATACACCGGTTCTCGTCCGATCACCGAAGTTAAGCAACATCGGGCGCGGTCAGTACTTGGATGGGTGACCGCCTGGGAACACCGCGTGACCTTGGCTTTTTGCAGGAAATTAATTTTTTCTCACTATCTACGTTTTTATCCTTGGTGATTTATATTATTAACACTAAGTTATAAATGCCTGTACTAAGTTTTTTTTTTTTTTTTTTGAAAAAAATCAATAGTTTGCTTTGGTGTTGCAGTGTAATATTTTTTTATATGTAATTAATAAATAAAAAAATAGTGCAGAATAAAGTATTTATACTTTCTATCTTTTTACAGTGGTGACAGAGCCCCCTAATGGCTTAAAGCTGAACCTACGCAACACATACTTTAAGTTGCGCCACCATGCCCTCGAAGAATGCGCCCATCCACACTTCAAGAAGCTGACGTATGTGCTCGCCTTCTTCCACGCTGTTGTACAGGTAACTGACGCCCAGATTCTAAAAACTTCATCATTTCATCATAGGACATAGGCCTCCCCAAAGCACCGCCACTTCGACCTGCTCTGTGCTTCCTGCATCCAGCGGATTCTTACCGGCCTTCAACTGAATATTATGATTAAGTATGAAAAATTCAAATAAGGGACTAAAAAAGTGACGTTATTAAAAAAAAAAACAGTGGCACTCCGGGAGTGCCGCCAGAAGTGAAAACTTGAACAATTATGTTTCTATTTTTTGAATCGTCAGATTAAATAACGTTCAACGTACGTTCAACGTTGTTCGTGTTGTCAGTGGTGTCAGTAAAAGTGTTGCGAGAATTTCACATTATTCATAATCATAATTTTGGTCATATCTTCTAAACGGATTATCCGATTTTCATAATTACAATTGGAATATTTGTTCTGGCCCTAAACCTATCTTTTGAGACTTAAATTATTGAAATACCTCTACTAAAAAAACAGAGGTGTTGGTAACGGTGTCGCGAGTTCAATTGTTTTTCCCCTCTCAAAAAATGTTCAACGCGCCTAAAGAAGTTTTCACTTCAAAAATTCCTGTAATATAATCTAAATCTCAGAAACGGCTCCAACGATTTTCATGAAATTTAGTAGGTTTCGGGGGCGATAAATCGATCTAGCTAGGTTTTATTTTTAGAAAACGTCAAACAAAAAAGAAAAGGTCATCCAGATACTATTTATTAATTTTGATCGTGATAGAAATAGAAAAGTGAAACTTTTCTATAAAACAGCAGATTTTTTTAGCTAGGGGGAGGCGGGGTGGGGGGGATTTTGTGCTGAATTCATGGTTACAGTTTGCGCGTCGAAATTCCGTCACAATATAACTATATGACTGCTTAGATCGACTAAACTAAACAATGGATTTTGATGCGGCTTTCGCTATCATTTAGATTCGAGGATTATTCTGAAAGGTTGATGTGTATGATACATCTATACAGATAAATAAAATTGGAGTGTCTGTTTGTAATATTAAAATAACCGCTTTTTACTAAATGCCTAAGGATGTATAAACGGTAATAATACAATATTTTTTTACAATTTTTGTCTGTCTGTCTGTTTCTTCCGGCTAATCTCTGAAACGGCTGGACCGATTTTGACGGGACTTTCACTGGCAGATAGCTGGTGTAATAAAGAGTAACTTAGGCTACTTTTATTTTAGAAATTTTATTTAATTTTAATAATATCTATACAGATAAATAAATAATAAAAAATAACTGTTCCGCGCCGACGAAGTCGCGGGCACAGCTAGTTCATAATAAACTTCAACATAATAAAGGAATGTCGATGCTTTCTCAAGTTGTACAAAACCGAACGAAGAAGGGTCAAGTCACTAGTATTCAATGAATAAATATAAACTTGATAAATCATTTTCCAGGAGCGTCGCAAGTATGACAAAATCGGCTGGAACATATCATACGACTTCGCGGAGTCTGACTTCACGGTGTGCATGCAGATCCTACAGTGCTACTTGGACCGATGCTACATGGTGCGTGGGCCCACGCCTTGGGCCACGCTCAAGTATCTGTTTGGAGAGGTACGTGTTTCAAAATTACAAACAAATATGTGTTTTTGGAAAATCCAGGTTCTCCGGGCTACTGATGAGATATTCCTGATGGAAAATCCGTATAACATGTTGCCTGACCCGGGAATCCAGACCCCACGTTCCATCACAAGAACAATCGGAGCACGAGACCAAATAAAATAATTTCAATTTACAAATCTACGACGGTAAAATCAGAAGGCCAATTCTCTTAATTAAAAACGTTCACAATCTTGTCGCAGCCTCATTTCGGCGACAATCAAATGTCAAAAACTCAAACGCGCTAACAGACAGTGGACGACGGCTCGCGAGTTAATACGTCACGCTCGCGACCCGCTCCGATTAGTTTTGATTGTTAATCCCATTTTTACCTGTTTGTGCTCTCATAATAAGTTTTGATTTAATTAATATGCACTTTACACTATTAAACGCGTGCCCAAAAGTATTTTTGACAGATTGAGACTGAGACCAGAGTCTGCACGTTCTAAAAAATTACGAGAGTCCCCCTCCAGGTCATATAAGAAAATATTGATACACAGGTTTACTCTGTTACGCAAGGTTTGTAGCTTCGTACTAATTCGGAAACACGAAGATTACCGAAGCGCCTACATTTTTTGGTTGAACTATAACAACAACAATTATATTCTGCAGGTGATGTACGGCGGGCGCGTCATCGATGACTACGACCGGCGCGTGGTGAGCACGTACATGGAGGAGTACCTTGGAGACTTCCTGTTCGACAAGTTCCAGCCCTTCCACTTCTTCCACGACAGCGTGTTCGACTACGTCATCCCGCCCGACGGAGAGAAGGAACAGTATATCGGTATTAAAATAAATCAAAAGTCATTTATTCAAATTAGGCTGAGAATCATCACTTTTCGAACGTCAAAATACAAATACAAAATACCCTTCGACACTTCCTAGGGCTTTAGCTGGGAAGAAGAAGTGGCGCAACAAACTCCCCAGCAGCACAGCTGTTTGTTTTAGTCGGATAGACTTTGTTCTATACATACATAGGCAAAGTAATAAACATTACGAGACACAGAACATTCATTAAATAATTAGTAATATGTCAGCTAGCCATGCCAATATACCAACAAATAAAAAGAAGACTTAACTCAACTCTCGCGACTAGATTCCCCTTAAGAGCGTGCCCTGCATTTGAGAGTAATATATTATGTGCTGTCAAATTTCATGTTACCGGTGAGTTGATATGTCTAAGTGAATCACTTTTGGAAAGTGTTGCACTTTTGTGTGTGTAAGAGAGAAATAACATACTTATAGCAAGATAGTGTTAAATTCTCATATGCCTGATGGATTTCCAACGTAACCTAACATCTCAAATACTACTACATTTGGTGTATTTGCGCAAATGTGCGCATTATTTTGATAATTTAATGCAAAATGAACTTTAATCCAAATAAATAGGGTATATTTTGTAATACCCAAGTCACGCGATTTTTTCGACCAGTATCCGAAGTGAAATGCCAGTATAACTATGAGCGTAGTAGGTTACAAAACCAACAGTTGTGCATACATTGTATATTGATAAATTGATGTCCACAGAATTCATCGACACGCTGCCACTGGCGAACACTCCCGAAGTGTTCGGCCTGCACCCGAACGCAGAGATCGGCTACTTCAGCCAGGCTGTGCGCGAGATGTGGGGACATCTCATAGAACTGCAGCCACAAACAAGTTTGTATTATTTTAGAACTCTTGAGTTTTGCCGCCAATCAAACGAAATAGCTGGATAATAGAAAAAAAAATCTATTAGACTTTAAAATTATTGATCATTAGGCCTAACATTTTTACACCTATGCTTACATAATAGCTTATTCAAAAATTGATAGAATTCACGTGACTTTGTGTGACACGTGTATTTCGTACTTCGTGTTCGTTTATTAGTAAATACAAGACACGTGTTTTTTTTTTCGGCGTTCTCTGCCTTGTGGCTCGGAACCCTTCGCGTGCAATTCCGACTCGCTCTAGCCGGTTTGTATGACGTTATATCTAAATAGAGCTTAATAAGATTATTTTTCTTTTTCCACGCGGCTTTAGCAAAAGTATGGGACCGTAAGTATAATGAGGCAATGTATTAATGAAGTCGATACACTCATGTTCGTTATTTATGTATGTGTTCTAATTTTTTATTGTTTTATTTCCATGCTGCTAGGCTTTGTGAAAAGTAAGTTCATCACCGCATTACTATTAAATACATAGGTAATCTCAATGTCAAACTTATTATTTGTATAATATAGGTGGGGTATAGAAACGGTTGGTGTAAATAAAATGTGTATAGTACCTACACTATGTTTTGCCATTGACGGCGTACAAATATCAATAAAATGAGTATCTAAAATTACACTGATGTAATAGAATTAAGCAAAAACTTTGTACACACGGCTACGCATCAAGCTATACATTTCCAGTATAAGCTGAATTGAGCGGACAGAGGAGCGAACATTTGGCACAGTTAAAGGTTATATTATTATGGAGAGGGAATGCAGAAATCGAAAAAAAATATTTAAAAATGAATGATCGACCACTAGTTAAAATAAAGTGGTCGATAAGCGCAGAACCAGTACACTATGTCCAGCAGTGGACGTCTTCCGGCTGAAATTATGATGATCATGATGACGAAAATAAAATGAACAAACCAATCCATGAAATTGTAATCCATTATTATTATATCCCTGATTTATTTTAAGTATGTATTTAAAAATATATTTATAATTATATTTTGAAATACATACTTATAAAAAAAAGTAATAATCTATTATTATTAATAGTATGATTGATACAGATAAATATTATCAAAAGGGGAAACAGTTTCATATCAAGGTACTTACTTTCGTTTTTTCTGGGCAAACACCAATTTAGTTCGTGAAGTAAGTTTTCAGACCAGTTATCGCCAACGTCCATACTACGTTGAATACACCGGTTCTCGTCCGATCACCGAAGTTAAGCAACATCGGGCGCGGTCAGTACTTGGATGGGTGACCGCCTGGGAACACCGCGTGACGTTGGCCTTTTGTATTTTTTTACGTTTCATTGTTTTATTGCTAACCGGAATTATTAGCATTTAATTAATTTGGGACAGTTTAGGCCAAACAAAAAAGAAATGCAAAAGTTTGTATGTATGTATGGATGTGTACTTACATCCATACATACAAACTTTTGCGTTTATGACATTAGTAAGGATTACTGCGCGTTCTAAATAAATAAATTTAAAAAGATCGGTTAGCAATAATACGTGAAATGTGAAAATACAAAAGCCAACGTCACGCGGTGTTCCCAGGCGGTCACCCATCCAAGTACTGACCGCGCCCGATGTTGCTTGACTTCGGTGATCGGACGAGAACCGGTGCATTCAACGTAGTATGGACGTTGGCGAAAGCTTGTCTGAAAACGTACTTCACGAACTAATTGGTATTTGCCTTGAAAGTAAAAAAGAATCTCCATATAAACACATTTCCTTAATGTTATTATTTAACTGTAA
The DNA here is from genome assembly GCA_949987655.1 of Polymixis flavicincta. Classification (NCBI taxonomy): domain Eukaryota; kingdom Metazoa; phylum Arthropoda; class Insecta; order Lepidoptera; family Noctuidae; genus Polymixis; species Polymixis flavicincta. The sequence continues at coordinate 8,064,520 of OX465187.1, forward strand.
GTATTAATCATAGTTTAAATAATAATAGATGATTACTTTTATTTAACCTAATTTTATCCACTTCGATCTAATATTAACTAATTTTATCTAATTTCTTTTAATTTAACTCTGAGACTTTTATGATTGTAAGTGTAATATTAATAGTAATGACAGATAACTTGTGTGTGGTATGTATTTGCTCCGTGGTAGTATTTAACTGTAAATATAAGATGGTTCATAATATACCTAGTTAAATTTATATTTCTTTTTTGTTTAGCCTACACTGTCCCAAATTAATTAAATAAATTTATTTATTTATTCACCAGGCAACTACAACAGGTAACAATCCTATTAATTCAGTAAGTTAACATATTAAGTTTCGACCTGATTATCACCCAAAGCGTAATCGCACAACATGACCAGCAAAAACAATAATTATAATGATGACTACAGTAAAAGGTAAGTTCACAAAAACACAGTTACAGGGTCTGTGCGTCTGTCCTCCGACACATTTCTACTTAGGCAGGGAATGTGTAGGAGAACAACACGCCAGGTAAATTACATAATTGATAAAAGTTACATTATTTAAAGAATACGTACGAAAAGTATTTAAGCATTAGGATATTAAAAGGAAATAGTACATACATGTCTTTTGAAAGCAACGGCACGAGAATCGAAGATGTCAATACTGTTATTGTCTTTTGAAATTTCATTATAAAGTCTACACATTCTGACGATGGGGTTGTAATATGAGGTGTTATTTGTAAAGACCAAAAGTGTAAAAGTTTTCGGTATTCGGGTGTTATACCTAGTATGAATGTTTATGAAGGACAGCAGAGTTGAAGAGTCCAGCTTGGAGTGTAGGATCTTATGCAGGTTAATTAAGTCTTGCTGTTTGCGACGAACATGCAAAGGTTTCAAATTGAACTTAACGAGGCGTTCGGGATAGCTTTGAAGTGTTCTAGAGAAGCCGTACCGGTACGAGACCCACTTAACACATTTTCTTTGTACACTCTCAATTCTATCAGAGTGTACTGCGTGACACGGTGACCAGATTATCGAACAGTACTCCAATAAACTTCTTACTAGGCTTTTATAAAGTAATATGAAGCTTTGAGGTTTTTTAAATCCTTTGGTAGACCTAAATACAAAACCGAGAAGTTTCAATGCTCTGTTCGTCATGCTATTGTAATGATCTCTAAAAGATAGTTGTTCATCAAACAGCACGCCGAGATCTCTGGCTACGTGTCTTCGTTCCAACAAATTACCCTCGAGTTTGTAGTCAAAGGTGTTCTTAAACGTTTTTTCGTGAAACTAATAACTAAGCATTTGTTTATGTTTAACTTCATTCGATTCAGAGTACACCAGTCAGAAATGATATTCAAGTCATTCTGAAGGGATTCACTGTCGGAGATGTTTTTAATCGACGTGAATACCTTCAGATCGTCGGCATATAACAGGCAGGGACATGCTAATTTGGTCACGAGATCGTTAATAAAAATGATGAAAAGTAGGGGCCCTAAATGCGATCCTTGAGGAATGCCTGACGTAACGTCAACCGGTAATGATAAGTATCCTCTGACAGAGACGAGTTGGCTTCTGTTTTGTAAGTAAGACTGTATCCACCGGAACAGTGAACCATGTATACCGTACGCTTTCAGCTTCAAAAGCAGAACTTCGTGGTTAACTTTATCGAACGCTTTCCGAAAGTCTGTGTAGACTGAGTCTATTTGACCACCCTTCGCAAAAGCAGTACACAAATAGTTTTATATTCAAGCAGGTTTGTGAGGGTTGATTTATTACGAACAAATCCGTGCTGGGATTGGGAAAGAAACGGTTTAAAGTGAGAATAAAAATGCTGATACAAAGACGCTTCAAAAAGTTTTGCCATTCCTGATAACATACTTATGGGTCTATAATTTGCGCAATCTGACTTGTCACCATCTTTGTAAATGGGCACAACATGCGCCTTTTTTTTTGTGGAAATTTACCCAGTGCAAGCGACCGATTAAACAAATAATAGAGTGGCAATGACAGCTCTTCAGCACACTTGACCAGGAAAAGAGAAGGTATTCCGTCCGGACCAGCACATTTATTACGATCTAATTGTTGTAATGCACGCAAAACATAATCGTGCTCAATATATTAATTATTCTCGTCCTCTCAGTACTTGGAGCTTATCTATGTTGTAGTACGTAAGTGCAATTTAATATTGTAATTTTAAGGGTGTGAGCCTGGAGGTCTGTAATACAGGTCCCGAACCCAGTATAGACTCCAGCTCTCACAAAGGTTTGAATCTACCTTTAACCTAAATGCCATGTACCGAATTTGTACCTTTTTGAGAGAAATAAATAAATAAATAGTAAATAGTAAAATAAATCTCCGATAAAGAGGAGTTGCATTCAATACCTGCGCATGCCTCACCACTAGGGGGAGGTCCCGACGTATCCTCAAAAACCGAACTAAAGAAGTCCGAAAATAATTCGCTAATAACTTGACTGTCAGAAGAAACCACTCCACCGAACTTCATAGTTTGTGGTAAGCCATTCGTACCTTTTCTGCTATTGACGAACTTCCAAAATGATTTTATATTATTAGATAAATTTTCCTCTGTGGATGATACAAAGGAACCGTAGCATTCTTTTGTAAGAACCTTGCACCTACTACGCAACATTGAGAAGGTGTCATAATCACGGGGATTATTATATTTTATGAACCGTCTATGATATTTATTTTTCTCAATGAGACATTTTTTAAGAGCTGATGTGTACCAGAACGGCTGTGCAGACTCTCCCAATTTGGATGTGGGAGTATGCTTGCTGATTATAGAGTTGAGAGCCAAGTAAAACTCTTCCACCGCTCGGTCAATATCAACTGACTGTAATAGGGTAGCCCAATCAACCTCTGCGATAGCTTCCTTAACCTTCGCATAATCACATTTGTGGAAATTTAGCCTTATGATGTTATTAGGTTTCATTTGTTTGGTAGGAATGCTGCCTTTTATATGTATATTTAAAGGTGGGTGATGATCATCAACCCTACAGAGTGGGTCATTGTTCAACATTACTTGGATACTATCGGAAGTGCAAAGGACAAGGTCCAAAAATCTATTGTTTTTGTTAGGTATATGATTAAACTGTGACAAATTACAAAGAGCTAACAAATCCAGCAAGAGAGAGGACTTAAAATCTGTGTCTGCAATAGTATTCGTCAATTTGCTGCACGAAGGCGCGCGTGACCATAACAAACCCGGAACATTAAAATCTCCAATAATTAGATTGACACAATCGTCACGAGAACCCGTTACAATCCTTTGTGTATTTGTATAAAAAGCTTTAAGGTCGCTATTTGGCAAATCTGGGGGAAGGTAACATACACAAAGGTTGCACTGACTCTCATGCGAGTTGTTAGGCAAAATACTTTCCCAAATATCTTCCACTCTGCTGTCCCATGAGGAATGTCTTATCACTTTGTAATGTTTTTTAATCGCTATTAAGACACCCCCTCCGTCCATCTTCGTTACACATGAACTTTCGCGGTCTCTTCGAAACACGTTATACCGTTGGTCTAAAAGCTCGTTATCAAAAATACCAGAATTAAGATTCGTCTCCGTTAAACAAATAATATCGTAATTACAATTTAGTGAGTTAACATATAAATCCCGCAATTTTGATCTTATTCTATTTACATTCTGATAATAAATTATCCCCATTCCCATTTTATATCCAGACCAATCGCTGTCCATGCCAGGGTTGCCTGGAAGAGATCGCGGAAAGCGATAAGGCCGCCCATTGTATATTTTGTAGTGTACCTTGTTTCTTTTTTGTAATGATTTTTTTGTGGTGTACAATAAAGTATATATAAATAAATAAATAAATAAATAATAAATTAACATAAAAGATACAGTAAACAGGTAGATCCAAGTAAATAACAATCGTGTGAGTTTAAGTTAGGCAAGTTTGGCCAAGCAACCAGCGTCTTTTATAAGTATAGCCTGCTCTTGCTCAATTTTTCTAACGTAGATGCGGCCGTATTTTACCCATACAAATTTATATGAGTGTTCCTTAGCTGCCAGTTTCGTCGCGGCGTGAAGTTTCTTGCATTCGGGTGAAAGATGTTCCGCCAAGTAGATAGTGCGTTTATCTCCAGGAACGCCCAGGTGTGACGAGTTCAAGACTTCGTCTTTTTTGCCTTTATTATATTGCGTGAGGGCTAAGAGAAGCATATCACGTTGCCTTTCTGATGGTAATGTTGCCAGTATGTTTCTTGGACGGGCAGATTCACTGTTAATTTTCGCTACACGTCGAATTGCTTGTAAGTCTGTGTCTGCGATTGACACTTTGATTTCGTTACAAAGATTCTTGAAAATCGCAATTAGGTTTTCATTTTTCTTTTCCGGCACGCAATGGATTTCAATATTCCGGCTTCGCGATAATTTTTCCATCGTTTGCATTCGACGTGTGAGTTCAGACATATCTGAGCGGAGTTGAATGTTCTCAGACTCCAGCGACTGGATGGTATTCTTAACCGAAGCTAGATTATTATTAAGATCTGTTTGTTCAGCCGCTAAAAAATCTGTAGTGCGTGTAAAATCATCTCTCAAACTGTCGATCGCGGATGCTATTTCCTTCTTGATGTCTGCAGTCAAGGCAGCTCTGATGCTTTCGAGCTTAGAATCAAGAAGTTGGCCAAATTGCTCGTAAGAGATAGAACAAGAACTTTCTGGCAGTTTAATTAGCGGTCCAGTAGTAGCCTGAAGCGAAGACTTCCGCGGGGACACTTTAGGGTCGCTATCAGAAATTTCCAATAAATCATCGCAAGACATGTTAGCATCTCCACGAAGAATTTCAAATTGGTTTCGCACCGGCGTGTTGTCATGTTTGTAACGGGCTATGTTGCTACACGTTGGGCAAATCCAGTTCCGTTTCAGTTCAATTTGATGACTTGTATAGTAATCTGACGAGCAAACCAATAATTCTCCGCGATCTATGATTTTGCTACACGCCACGCACTGCATCTTGCTTATCGGCTTTTGTTTTGGAACAGAAAATATAGATCTGTTAGTATCTAAACGCTCCGAGTAGGTAGATGTGTTTAAATGTATGACTTATATGTGAGTCACTTGGTCACAGCGAGCACTAAGCGAGCGAACTGCGGGTTGCCCTAGGTCAGGGACACGGCCGTTATTGGGATTTTTAAGTTACGTTTTTGCTTAAATCCCAGGTGTTTGTGGATCGATTCGAATCAAACAAACAACACTGCACACAATTTGTATCCATTCACATAACCACACCAGTTTTACTGTGTTACTGTTAACAACACTTTGTACCACTACAATCACGGAAAAAACAGCGAAGTAAAAAAATAAGATGTTGCTCTGTACAAGGCCGAGCGACGAAAATTAAATGCTTATAATTTCGGTTAGCAGTGAAATGTGAAAATACAAAAAGCCAACATCACGCGGTGTTCCCAGGCGGTCACCCATCCAAGTACTGACCGCGCCCGATGTTGCTTAACTTCGGTGATCGGACGAGAACCGGTGTATTCAACGTAGTATGGACGTTGGCGATAGCTGGCCTAAAAACTTACTTCACCAAATTTAATAAGTTGTTGAAGTAAGTTTTTCGGCCAGTGACGAGAATATGTCAGGCATTGTAAAAAATAAAAATAATAACAATCAACATTGTAATTTAGGAGCAGTTAATAGACTTCCACATAGTTATGTTGTTAATGAGGTACAAGGGAAGCCACATGTGCAGAAGGAATTAATGCCAAACTTCCCATAAGAACCTTCTTCTGACAAAAAAAAAAAAAACAACAAAATAAGAGTTATCAAAATTGGTCCAGCCGTTCACGTGTGGTGATCAAGGGAAATAGGGATTCAAATCAAATCAAACCAAAATATTTTATTTCACATAAACCTGCACGGGCACTTATGAAACGTCAGAAGCTAGGTGCACGGTTCCAAATTGTCGCTTCCTATGGAGAAGAGCCGGCAAGAAACTCCACGGTTACTCTTAAAAAAAAATTGGCATTAACAATGTTTTCAAATTACAGTGATAATAGGTATGGGAGGACAGTGCAGGCCTGTCAATAAGTACCTGATTCATTTTTATATATAAATAGATTAACCCCGATGCAAATGTATGTATGGTGTAAGTCTGGAGAAGGGGTGGTGTGTGTTGGTTAACACAATATTTTGTTAACATTAAATTAAAAAACCACTACACTAACAACACACCAACACTCATGGGCGTAGCTAGAGATTTTTTGTAGGGGGGGGGGGGGGGGCAGCCGTCTAGATGGAGATCTTAAATGACGCCTAGTAATAAATAACCCCACAAAAAATATTTCATGTTAAGTAGGCTGCCAAGAATTAAATAGGTAACGCTTGCACTGTTAAAAAGTTATCAGATCGTAGATCGAAGCCTTCAACTTCACAACCCTTAGGTACATCTTTGTCAAAATGTACGGATTGACCGTACCGCGGGTCCGCGGCACAGACACTCCTATGGGCTTCATCATCATAATTTCAGCTGAAAGACTTTCACTGCTGGTCATAGGCCTGCCCTAAACTCCGCGATTTCGACCGGTTCTGTGGTTTCCGTAACCAGTGGATTCCTGCGGCCTTCACAAAGTCATCGGTTCACCTTATGAAAGACATTCCAACTCTACGTCTTTCGGTATGTGGTTGCCACTCCAGAACCCTTCGGCTTCATCAGCCATCTGTTCTGCCAGCTATGTGCCCTGCCCACTGCCACAATTCTTCGGGCTACGTCGGTTACAATTGCTCTCCTGCGGACCTCTTCATTTCTGATTCAATCACGTAGGGAAACTCCAAGCTTAACCCTTTGGGTGACTTTTGGTGACGATCATCTCGAAGTGCATCATACTTCGTACCTTCGTGAGCTGTATTGCAAATAGGATCAGAGAGCTTCTTGTTTCTATATGTACGATGGGTTTAGAAGATTTAAGACCCGACTGTATGGACAGTTTTCACGAACCCATCGTTAAAATCGTCCACAGAGCTCTCTGAGCACTCGAAATGATTCTGGAGTTCGAGTTGAAAGCTCTTGGCGTTTTGGAGTTGGATCAGTGTTGAGCGAAGCGAAGACTTCATCAATCGAGATCTTTCCATTTTGATAAGTTCAAATTGCTTGTTACCATGCAGTGATCACTTCCAGTTTTCACCGCGTTGGTCACAGAGACATCATTGGATACCTGCTTTTTCGTCGACATAAACACATAAAACAATAAAAACATTTATTTTCAGAATCACTTACATATTTGTAAGTAACAATGTAGACTGGATTCCAATATATTAAACGTTGTGTAAAAAACTAAATTAATTACTTAGGCATTAACTAAAACTAATTTAAATACTAAATCTTAAAATTACTGATCCTGTGGACTGTCTACTTGACTCCCACCTTTCAGCCAACGTTCTAAGAATTATACTGGGACTGCCACGAACACGACGTAGCAGAGATGCGCATCTCTTGCGCACGACGGCCACCCACGTTTGACCCCCCCCCCCCCCCCCCAGCTACGCCCATGCTAGTACTACCACTACCACAACATCTCAACTTTAGGAGAATATGCATCCGAATATCCGATCTCCGATTATAATTTATTCTATCGCCTAAATTTTCCGTGATCAGGCGAAGTTGGCGGTGCAATGAGTCGCGAAGACTTCATCGACGGTACTGCGTTGGACGTGTTGGCCAAGCTGCCGACGCCCTTCGAGATCTGGCGCGTGCGCAAACAGTTCGAGATGAACATCACGCCCACACTGGTTGTGCTGCTGCAGGAGTTGGAAAGGTATAATGTGTGTAGATAGACGGTGGAAGGGACAGTGTACTGCCAGTGGTGTGGGTTGTTCGAAAGAGATACCGTGGCCCATGGCCCATAGGCAACTGAGGGAACACGGGTAGATTTTATTCAGTAAACGTCTGACACGTCTGACTCCTGCTCCACCCGCAGCGGGAGAAGTTATTTGATGATTTCCCAGCTTCAAAAACAAAAAAGGGATAGCGTAATGCTAACAGTACACTCGGTTTGTTCACCTAAATATTGCGTACCGGATTTTCAATTCTCCGTGTTGAATCGAGCATTGAGAATCGAACAGAGTGCATCCCAGAGCATCTAAAAAAAACACTGTTCGATTTTCAATCCTTTGCCGTTTGAACGTGGACATAAGGGTTTCTGGACCTATTTATCTCAGTAGCAGCCTGGAGTCCGGATTTTAGCCCAGTTGGTAGTGATAAGCTCGCCCCTTATTACCATAATCAGCAGATAATGTTCCCACTGCTGGGACACAAGCGTCCTTTCTGTGAGAGGGGCAGGCCTCCTCTGTGAGAGTGGGCCGTAATCCACCACGCGGGTTTGATGTCACATGTCTTCGAATTTTCTAGGATACCGGTTTCCTCACGATGTTTTCTTTAACCGTTTTGAGAGCCCCATAGTACATGAAACTTAAAACATAACTGGCGAAATGTGGGTAAACTAAAGGTTCCTACACCTTTGCCTAACCCTTAGGGAAAAAGAGATGTAATGTAATGTTATGTAGGTATTAATTACGTGGTTCCTCAGTCCATTACAAAAACCTAACTGCCAAACATTATCTCCAGGTTCAACCGCCTGATCTTAAAGATGCACAGCACTCTATCGTTACTCCGCAAGGCCTTAGCTGGCGAGATAGGCATGGACGCGGTCCTGGACAACGTGTCGTACTGCATGTTCAACGGGCAGCTGCCTGAAGTGTGGCGCGACCTGGCACCTGCCACCTGCAAGGGGCTCGGCGGGTGGATGGACCACTTCATAGCACGGACTAAGCAGTATACCGACTGGGTACGTTTTTTTTTTTATAATGGTGGACTTTCAGTACCTACTTTAGCATTCCTGCAGATCGAAGGCACCAAATCTGAGACAACCAGATTACAAACTGTAACCATGAATTCAGTACCTACATGATTCTAGTCGTAGTGTAGAACAGTTTCGTTGGCTATAAAAAAAACGATTTCATAGAAAAGTATGCAGTCAAAATGTATGGAAAAGATAATTGTTTTTTTTTTTTAAATAACCGACAAAAAATCTCAACGCTGGATACCATACATTTCTACGCTACGTCTAAAAGTAGCGTAGAAATGTATGGTAAATGTAGAAATTTTACCTCGATTATAATAAAATTAAAAAATTGCGGTTTCATAGAAAAGTGCAAGACCTATGCGGTCAAAATGTATGGGCAAATTGTTTTTTAATACCTACCGACAAAAAATATCAATGTGGTTCAGAATCATGTACCGTATCCATGGTAAGAGGTTACGCGACGATGTATGCCATCCTGTTATAATATATGGAAATACTAATCTAGTCATAAACCAAATTGGTGGATGCTTTCCCATACCTTCATTAGCTTGTAAGCTTTCAGATGGCAAAGCATCAGCGTTGATTTTGGTACGGCCCGATTCAAAATTTATGTCGGTTCTGCAGGCCTAGACAAAACACATTTCTGTTAGCGTTCACGCCAAACGCTACGCCAAAATGTATGGGAATGACATTACCTGCGGAAAGAACACGACGTAACTTTTCCGCAGGTAATGTCATTCTCATACATTTTGGTACAGTACTTGTTACGCAGTAGGTACCTACCTATTTCACTCTACCCATTTATTTTTGTAACCTTCACAGACATACTTGATGGGTTTCGATATTTTAACACAAAACAAACATACTTCAAGTAACAAAACTACCAGCGCTTGTTGACCAAAAAAAAAACATCAAATCGTTTTTTATCGTGATTAGATATCGACCCCATGACGTCAGCAATTTTGCTGCCAAATTTAATTTGTCCCTGTATAACTAACACACTAGTTCTCTACTTTCTGCGCAGGCGACTATAGAAGAGCCAGTAGTAATCTGGCTGTCAGGGCTCCACATCCCGGAGTCGTACCTCATAGCGCACGTACAGATCGCGTGCCGCCTCTACACGTGGCCGCTCGACCGCTCCACTCAGTTCACTCGCGTCACCAATTGGACCTGCCCCGATGAGATTGAAGAGAGGCCCGTCTGTGTAAGTACCAATTATTGGTTCTTTTATGCGGTAAAAATGATTATGCCTTTGAAGACCAGTGGAAGAGAGAACTCGACAGCAGGCGAGACCACCTCAAAAGTCTGTCCTTCAAATACCACAGTGGTGTTCTAACATGTCCACACTGCACGTAGGTACCTATATTCACAGCCAAGGTAACGTAACCTATAGTCGTCAAAAATGAAATAGAAAGTGACCGTAGGCAACGATCAAGATCAAATCGGAATGGAATGTCTTTCCCCCGGCTTCGCTCCCGTGGTTTCTCCCGCAGGAGCCATGCTGTCTCCCACAGTATTGCTGTTACGTATTTTGTATTGATGCCTCTATAATGTACCTATAATTGTGGTGAGAAAATAAAAATCATTATCATTTATACAGGGTTAAAAGTAGCCTATGCAGCTCGGGAATAGTGTAGTTTCTATTAAAGAGGAAGAATTTTTGTAATCAGATCAGTATTTTAGAGATTATGTTGTACATAGCTACTTATAGATAATTATGGAATAGAACAAAGTCTATAGAAATACATAGATAGAAGTTTATAATAAACTACCAGATTGTTTTAAAACTCATCACTTTAGGACATTTAAATTATTCAATAATCTCCAAGTAAATGCTCGACTAATGATTTTATGTATAAAAAGATGACTTAAATAAATATAATTAGGCAAAAATTAAGTACTTTTAATAATCTATTCTATACATATAATAAATCTGTAAAGGAACTTTTTCTGTACATTTAAAATATTTTGAAAATAATTGCTTGAGGTGGTAAGGGATAATCAACAGATGACATTTTAACCCTTATCAAAATTTTTGTCTGTAGCTCGGTTTTTCAGTTTCTATGTTGAATAGATCAAGTATCACGTCAAAAGAACGAAACTAATATGGTTATCTTTCATACTCAAATATTGTTTATAATTCAGAGTTTATATTAGTCTTTGTTTCATCGCAATCGCTTCGGTCAACCTATCTAAATAATTTAAAGTGTTCAAGAAGAATTTATTTACGTAATGTTGAAATACTTAGCGACATCTATTGGCGTGAAACGGTACTAACGAATACTTAATATTAACACGTCATTCTCATTTAAGTTACTTACTGTGTCTGTGTTATTTCAAAAAGTAATGATACTGATTACTAAAATCGCTTTCCGTTGGTGGTTGATTCCCACGAATCAAAAAAGCTAAAAGAATTTCAAATAAAAAGTTGTGATAATATTAACTGACGTGGTGTTCTGAGTCATATACCTAGAATGCAATGTTAGATAAATATTTATTAGTTTTATCAATCAAATTAATACAAATAGAGGGGAAGAAATCTCATTTTTAATTGTGATAAAAGTCTTAGTAGCGCCATCTAGCATAATATAGCAAAATTAGAGCGCCTAGGGGAACATCTCCATTTTAATCTCTAGCGTCAGTAACGCCATCTAGGTTTGAATAGCAAACATGCAAAGACAACAACTTGATTTCGCGCGAAATTTGATAATGTTAAATTTAAATGCGTGTTTACAGCATTACTCGATTCAAATAATGGGAGTTTTGGGAGTAAAGAGTTGTAAATACTTATGTGCTAATTTTCGTGATGTTAGTTTTCGAGGTGGGGAGGGGTTCAAGCGAGGTCGGATGGTGAAAGTCAGGAAAAAAAATCCAAAATTGCGACCATAACTACTGGTGGATTTGAGTAAATAGATAGGTTTTCACACGGGCAACTGTAGTTATGTCGATGCTCTTCCGAGCAACATCGCTTACAGAGAAGCATTTTCTTAGTTAAAACAAGTTTAAAAATGTATTTATTTATCCATTTGGCATCTCCAACAAAGGATACATTACCTACACAGGAACAATAGAAATCACAATAGTAAAATATTGACAATTTTAAAGTCGCTTCTTTAAATATAATTATTTATTGGTCTACAAATAAATGTATGGCTGAACAAAAGAAACACTGAAACATTTTTGATTACAATTTACAATAAAAAGGCATCGCAACTGAGAGTCGCGGAGGATCGCTCTGTTACGTCCATTATCCTCGGGATCGGGCTCTCTCTCTTCCTGCTGCCTGCGTCAGCAGCGAGGAGAGAGGTGGGGGCGCGCGCGGTATGGCACTACGTAGCAACAACATCGTACTTACTATGTTCATAGAAAACCCGTGCTATACAATTAAATAGTTTGTTTTGCCTGGTTTGGTTTTTTTTTCAACAGCGCTTTTAATGTGGATAATGACCGACGTTACGGGGCGTAGGTAATGGTAACATTCGCAGCGAGCATGTCTTTACGCCGTGTGCTAAAATCAGTGTTGCTCGCTCGCATGTTTTGCCGTAGGTACTACTGACTGCACGAATACTTGCTTGGTAACATATTAGGTGCATTTTGACCCGTGACGCCGGTCAGTATCCACCTTTACAGCGTGATCTTTCTTCATCGTGATACAGCCATGGTCCCACGGGCCGTTAACTGACAGGTGGCGTCAGGTGTTACTGCACTGCTACCTGTCGAGGCCTATCGCAGTCCGTGCAGAGCATTCCCACTGCTGTGGTTTTATTCAGTGGTCAACGTTTGATAAACAAAGCTAAAAGACACGCGCCTGTACGGGCCGAGATAGGCGCCCGCCCCCGCGTGGAATAATGCTTCAGCACACTCAACCAGACGCGCAGTCGATTGAGTAAGTACAGTAAAAGCTCCTTATTCGTGCTTCCTTCATTCGCGTTTTCACTATTCGCGGATTAAAAAAATGCGACCCAATTCCTATATCCGCGGCTAAAGATTTATTTATTTGCGGGTCTAATCGGTACATCGGTACCTACATACATATTAACAAATAACAAAAAGGATTCCAATAGGTATCCAACCCAATATCCTTTGTAAACGCGTCGTCAGATGGACTATAAAAAAGTGAAATAGACCTTATTACAACTTTGCCTAAAGTACATTGTCAAATGATATCGCCGCTGTATTGGTTCGGCCTTTGACATCTACAATAGCCGCCTTCGCCGCGGTCGGTGTTTTTAACCGACTTCAAAAAGAAGGAGGTTATCAATTCGACATGTTTATATTTTTAATGTATGTTCAGGCATAACTCCGTCGTATATAGACGGATTTGCAAAATTCTTTTTTTTTTCGAAAGGGGTTTACTCCGAAATGGTCCCATTGAAATTTCATATAGACAGGGCCCGATCTAGCTATTTAGCCGCTCCGGGCAAAAATAACATTCGCCGCCCTTTGCACTAACACCATCAAAGATGGTATGACCATAATTATGTGATATTCTTTTAACTATATAATATTCACATACGTTAGTCTACTACGGCTTCTGAACAAGTATACAAAAATTCATGAGAGTAGGTATGTTTGTAAGTATACATTTTGCCGCCGCTCATTTTTGCCGCTCTGAGCATTTGCCCGGCTTGCCCCCCCTTAGATTGGGCCCTGCATATAGATCTGATGATGCGTTTCGGAAACAGACAACGGAACTCTTCAAAAAATTACAGCAAATCAACCGCGAATGTTGCTATCACATAAATAAGTATGCATTGTTTTGACCCAAAGGATGATGAAATTTCGAATTGGTGTATGGTAGGTAACAAAAAAGTGAAAAATAAAAACTTTTTTCAAAAAAATACCAACCGACTTCCAAAAAACACTACCTACAAAGTGCAAAATAACTTTAATTTCGGAAGGCGGTGACAAATAATTAAAATACACATCCAACGTCACCGACTTCCGAAATTAAAGTTATTTTGCACTTTGTAGTGTTTTTTGGAAGTCGGTTGGCATTTTTTTGAAAAAAGTTTTTTGAGAATGTAAACAAACATAATGAAACCAACCTCATCACCATAAAGTATATTTATATATCATCATCATCATTTCAGCTGAAAGACGTCCACTGCTGGACATAGGCCTCCCCCACATTTATAAATGCTGCGACTTAATAGACATTCCATCCTTTGGTACGAGCCGCTTTGCGTGTTTTACCTATTGTTTCATCTTTCCATTTATTGCAAAATGTAGAAATTTTTTTTTTACTTAAAAACGATTTTCGACGCGAAAAATCTGTTTAACGCATAGAAATGCTTGATCGTTTACGCCTTGGAGAGTCGCTTGCATCCATATCACGCTCATACAATTAATCAATATGGTCAAAAACTTCAATTAAATTGTTTTTTTTTTTGTCACTTAGGAACGTATCCCCTATAATCCCATATAAATTACCATTCCAGTCACGGTTTCTGTATTCGCGGTAGGTATTTTACGGAACGTATACCTCGCGAATAAAGAGCTTTTACTGTACCTACGGCAGGTGCACATTTATTATAAAATGAGCCTCGACCAGGCGCTTTGATCTATATTTATTCTTAAAAATCTGAGTGAGACTTCGTCGCAATATCATTATAACCCCTAAAGACGCCTGCAGGCCTAGACAAAACACCTTTCTGTTAACGTTCACGCTAAACTCTACGCCAGAATATATGGGAATGACATTACCGTGTCCTTTCCGCAGGTAATGTCATTCCCATACATTTTGGCGTACCGTTTAGCGTGAACGCCAAGAGTAATGTGTTTTGTCTCTAGGCTCTGGACTGCATTCGAAAGCTGTGGTAGATTCCTACCAGGATAGATCGGAAGATCGGAGGAGTGGTACCTACACCGTCAAAGCGACACATTATTGTTTTCCGACATGCACGCGAACGAAGTCGCGGGCACAGCTAGTATCATCATAAATTCAGAATATGACTTACATAATTTAATATTCTTGACATTTCCAAAACGAATATTTTTCAATTTTGCAATTCAAATGCTATCCTAATTCATTTAATTCAATGTTCTCACCAAAAGCCCGAAAATGTACTTGTACGCCGGAAACGGTAGAATATTATGAACTTTAAAACTGTCTGGGACCATATTCTGACAAATCAATTCACTGTTACAAACCTTCAAAAAACTTTGCCTCTTTATAAAATGATGTACAGACGCCAGTACATTAAGCTGCGCAGTCAAATTTTTCCAATTAAACATGAACTTTATTCGTTTGTCATAAAGTTTAAAACCTATCAAAGAAATTTGACAGATTGAAGTAGCTTGATGTGCTGGCGTCTGTACTTGGCTGAGATAAGTTTACCTCTTCACAATTACAGTATTAACTAACAAAGTAATCTAGGTACCTTCGGTAAAGTAAATCTTAGCATTCCACCTGTTTTTTGTTTATATGCTAGGAGGAACAGAGGCCAGCACATCATGCTACCCCAATCTGTCAAATGTCTTTGATAGTTTTTCAACTTTATTGCAAAGGAATAAAGTTTATGTTCAATTGGGAAAATTTGACAGTTTGGGATAGCTTGACCTGCTGGCGACTGTACCTATGTTAGTACCTAAATAAATTAATAACGGGGCATCATGGAGACGTAGTTTTATTTCTACAACTAGCATAAATAAAATAAAAAAGCTTCATCAGTGAGATCAACATAAAAATAACGACTATCATTAGGCTTCATTTCTTGTCAGTAAATCAAGAAAAACTCAAATAAAAAAATGCACATTTTATCAATTAATTGCTTAAGTTTAATTTCACTTCACGCGCTTGTTTTAATTCTAAAATTTCTCGTTCTATTGTGGCACTTTTTAATTTTTCCAACTGTATTGCAATTTTAAGTGAATGTTCTTCTTCAGCCATTTCTAAACGTCTCCTGTGCTCTTCGTCTTTTAATGTTTTTATATGGCTTAATATGCACATAACATGGTCATCGTGGTCCTGTAAATGACAACCACGTTTAAGTTAATTATTGGGTTATTTATAACTAAGCAAGAATAACAAAACTAGCACCCTAAGTAGGCATTTCACGAGCGCACGTCAATCATTATAATTTATACCTTACTAGCTGACCCATCTTGACAAAGTATGTTCAGTTGTCCCTGAATTTGAAAATGTTCCAGGCAACTTTTCCAATTTTTTATTCCATAAAAACCTAATTCAGATTATTACGAACATTTTTGACAAAAAAATATTGTCAAATCGGTGCAGACGTTCTCAATTGATGCACTCATCATGT
This sequence comes from Polymixis flavicincta, assembly GCA_949987655.1. Lineage (NCBI taxonomy): Eukaryota > Metazoa > Arthropoda > Insecta > Lepidoptera > Noctuidae > Polymixis > Polymixis flavicincta. The sequence continues at coordinate 8,080,635 of OX465187.1, forward strand.
GTTCCTTGGAACAGCATTTCATTTTATTAATATAGATAACGTGACCTGGCTGGCTCATACTTTGGCCAAAAAATTAGCATTCAACATGGCATTGCTGCCAGTCTTCTGAGCACATTTGGTGACAGTGATGTGGAGTACTACCGCGTAAGTGTCCTTTTATTTTGGCATAATTATATTAGTACAGTTAATTTATTCAATTTAGTACCTAGTGTAAATAGTTAGTTGTATATTAATTTGAAGGTGATAACGGTGAAGGAAAACATCGTGAGGAAACCGGCATGTCCTAGAACCAAAAATTCGTAAACATGTGACATCTACCAACCCGCACTGGGCCCGCGTGGTGGATTACGGCCCACTCCGTCTCACAGAGAGGAGGCCTGTGTCCCAGCAGTGGGAACATTATAGGCTGATGATGATGATGATATTAATTTGCTATTGTATACCTAAGCTTATTACAATGACATTAGGGCAAGTCATTCAACTCGGTAGACACAACCTTGTGAAAGTAGCCGACTGAAGGATCCGATTGGGTTGGGCAGCGTTTGGGAAACTACGTCAAGTATTTCCGTCGCCTATTCCGCAATACTTGAAGACTAAGGTCTTCAACCAGTGCGTCCTACCTGTGATGACATACGGTGTCGAAACGTGGACACTGACAATTGGGGTGGTCCATAAATTTAAGGTCGCTCAGCGCGCTATGGAGCGGGCTATGCTGGAAGTTTCTTTGAAGGATAAAATTAGGAAAGAAATTATCCGGAAAAGAACCGGAGTCACCAACATAGCTTGTAGAGTGAGCAAGCTGAAGTGGCAGTGGGCTGGCTATGTTTGTCGAAGGTCCGATGGATAGTGGAGCAGACGAGTCCTGGAGTGGAGACCGCGTATCGGCAAACGTAGTGTGGGACGCCCCCGATCTAGATGGACCGACGACCTTAAAAAGGTGGCTGGGACAGACTGGATGCGGAAGGCGGAGGATAGTGTTGTGGCGCAGCCTAGGAGAGGCCTATGTCCAGCAGTGGACTGCGATAGGCTGAGTTCACTGATTGATTGAATTTTTAGATGTAAAAGTAAAATGGTACCTTGTTGTGTGAAACATTCTCGGAGATATTGGGTATTCCATTTTGTATGGGTACCTGCAAATAAAATAAAAAATTACGTTCATAAGAAAATTTTCAAGTAGTTGCATTGGCAAGCAAATAATTTATATTCGTACATATGATTTCTTTACTGGAGTTGTGCCCATATTTTTTTCCATCTGAGGGACTGTGAATATATCTTGAGAGACCTGTAAGAAATTGCAAAACATGAAATCTAATATCTTTTTTTTTATAGATCTAGTAATATATCTTATTTACTTATATCTATATCTTATTAAGTACTTTTGTTATGCTCACCCTTAGTAAAGGAGTATAAATTCTCTGATCATCCAATTGCCTATCAATATTGTCATTTGTTTCTACACAGTCCTAAAAAAAGGTTGGAAAATTGAAAAAATAATACTTGGGTTATTACAATCATATGACTTAAGTGCATCCTGTTGTTTCACTTATTACTATTTTAAGCTCTGTATCATATCATCCAAATATACTAACTTCAGCTTTTGCAAGCGGCTTCGCCCGCATTAAGCAATTGACACGAAACCTTAAGAAATTATACGACTGACTAAACCTTCCTCATGAATCACTCTGTCTATTGGTGAAAACCGCATGAAAATTTGTTCAGTCGTTTTTGAGTTTATCACGAACAGACAGACAGACACGGTGGAGGACTTTGTTTAATAATATCTCATAAATTTATAAGTAAAAAGACACCTTGTTGTGTGAAACATTCTCGGGGATATTGGGTATTCCATTTTGTATGGGTACCTGCAAATAAAATAAAGAATTAAGTTCATAACAAAGTTTTCAAGTACTTGCTTGCATTGGCAAATAAATAATATAAATTCGTACATATACTTTCATTACTGGAGTTGTGCCCATATTTTTTTCCATCTGAGGGACCTTAAATATATCTTTGGAGACCTGTAAAAATTTGCAAAAGTGGAAATATAGTATCATATTTTTTTACAGAATACTAATACTATATTTTGTTTTAAGTATTTCTGTTAAGCTCACTCTTAATAATGGAGTATATATTCTCTGATCATCCAATTGTGCATCAATATTATCAATTGTTTCTATACAGTCCTAAAAAACACTGTAAAATTATAATAAGCCTAAAGTGCATCCCGTTGTTTCACTTATTGCGTCCAGAATATTAAAATGATATATATAGCTTATAAATTAGTAAACATAGTCACATACTTACAACTATCTGTTGATTTTCTTGGATAATATTATCATTCATGCATGTATCCACAAACGTCATTGGGGTCAAATTCTGAAACAAGCAACCTCTATCTCACCAGTGTTGAGTACTTATTCATTTTTATTTTGGTTGATGAACTTGGGATCTATTAAATACAATTAGATATCAATTGTTTGCATAATTAAATAGAATAGCAATGGAAGTAAAAGTACTAGAGATGAGGGAAAAAATATGTTGAAGAATTTTATCAATAAAACCTGATTTACACAGTGCAATTTAATGGCCTTTGGCATATCATAATTTGAAGCAGCAGTATAATTGGCATTGTCTAAAAAGCATTTAGATGATGCAGTTTGAAGTTGATGGCTTCGACTTCTAAAAAAATTACTAAACATAGTTACAAAATGTTCTCACATTCTGTGTCAAAGTCTCTGCAGGATTAGATATCTCTTTAATTTCAATTACTGCATCATTAGAAGCAGCTTGGATTGCCTCATTGAGTTCCCTCTTTATCTTCCTCCTCTTCCGAGCTTTTAACTTCATTGTTTTCCATTGAATTTTCAGCTGGATTATATTTCGATGTCGAACATTTAACTCATTAAACCTAGTACAAAAAGGTGGAATATAAGATATGAATAATGTTTAAGGGTTTTGATATTTAATCATTGCTTAAAGTTAAAAGACCTACCTATATACATCAAATTATGTAAGTATTTGTAAATGAAATAAAATAAAACCCAATAAAAAAATTGTATACTGATATCAAAACAGATTTGGATTAATATAGCTGAAATATTTATACGTCCTCTTCACGAAAGAGACATACAAAAGACCGCAAACCTGGGTAGATCATAAACAGAAAACCAAAATCTTACTTTTTGTAGACTTCATCCCAAGCTTTATTTTTAAGCTTAATTGTTTTGCTGTCTATCGCTTTATTTTCAATAACATTCGTATGGTCTCTCAGTGCAAAACGAAGTAATTGCTGAAACAGTCGTTTAAATTCTCATTTACAATACATTTTTAATAAGAATCATGTAGCTAAATACATATCCACATGATTTACCTTTTCTGCTTCATCCCAGTTGACGGACCGACTGCGTTTTTTCTCCATATTAATAATTAAAGTAATTTAATTAAATAAAGAAGTTATTTTCGAAACTGTAACAATCTTGATTTATTTTTCTTCACACAAATAAATAAACATTGTCACTGTCACAATTGTCACTATCGTCAAGTGTCAACAATGTCAACCTCAAATAGCCGTCAGTCAATGTTTTTTTTTTCTTCAAACAATCAAGAAGCTTTTAGGTATATAAAAGTGTTGCCTCTATTTTTATCTTCTTGAGGGTGTCAATACGTCTGTTAGGAATGGTTGTGGTTGTTAATACGAGGGTCATTCAATAAATAGTTAGCCTACAAAAAGTAAACGAAAATTTTGGAAAAGTGGCAATTTATTTTTCAACATAGTCTCCTTTTAGTTCGATACACTTAGCCCAGCAATGCTCCAACTTTTTTAACCCGTCCGAAAAATAGTTTTTGTCAAACTCTGCAAAATAGGCCTCCGTGGCGGCGATGACCTCCTCATTCGATCCATATCTATTCCCGGCGAGTGATTTTTTCAGATTAGGAAACAGAAAGAAGTCACAAGGGGCCAAATCTGGGGAATACGGTGGATGGGGCAGCAATTCGTAGCGTAATTCGACCAATTTGGCCATGGCAACGGCAGACGTGTGAACCGGTGCGTTGTCGTGGTGAAACAGCACTTTTTTCTTCGCCAGATGGGGTCGTTTTTTCTTTAATTCGGCGTCGAAACGGCCCAATAAATCGGCATAGTAAAGCCCTGTAATTGTTTTACCCTTCTCGAGGGAATCAATGTAGATCACACCTTGTGAATCCCAGAAAACGGTGGCCATAACTTTTCCGGCCGATTTTACAGTTTTCGCCTTCTTTGGAGCACGTTTCCCAGTCTGGATCCATTGTTTTGATTGCTCCTTGGTCTCTGGTGTGTACCAGTGGATCCAGGTTTCATCGACGGTCACAAAACGACGCAAAAACTCCGCTGGATTCCGCTTAAACAGCGCCAAACACGTCTCCGATGTGGTCTCACGGTTGTGATTGACGAGCACCGATTTGTCGACGGAAGAATAGACATGATTATTAACTAAATGATGTACAATAGGAGAAGATAGCTATGTTTTTCTATTAACTATCACAGTTATGCGTTCTAAACGAATCATGATTTTGTAGATAATCGTGTATATACTTTGTGGCCGTCGAGTAGAAAGTTTGCTGTCGGTGAGATTTTGACAGTTTGGGAAGAAATATTCTTCTAAAATAGTCTACATTTATAAGGACCTAGACAAATATCGTTAGGAACAAAAGACTAAATGACAGATTGTAGAAGGATTTCTACGGTGCGTCATGCTAAGCCCGCTGGTGTGAGTAAACGCGGCACCCATCGCGCCGACAGCTTTCTCATGCCGAGTTCCTCGTGAAGAATATGATGCACTGTTCCTTCTGAAATGCCTACAGTCTCAGCTAGCTCCCGAACCTTCAATCGGCGATCTGCCAATACGAGATCATGGATTTTTTTAATGTTTTCCTCCGTAGCAGCTGTTTTCGGTGCACCTGGACGTGGTTCATCAAAAACCGACGTACGGCCACGTGCAAACTCGTTGAACCAATTCTTGACGGTGGCCATCGATGGAGAAGAGTCACCGTACACAGCATCCAAGCGCTCTTTGATTTCGATGCGCGTTTTCCCTTCCAAAAATAGGAATCGAATCACCGAACGATATTGCTCTTTTTCCATTTTTGTAAAACCGATCGACACGTTCGCTTCCATAAATTGTCAAATTAAAACAAGTGAAGGGATTGGAATGAAAATTTGAAAAAAGAATTAAAATAGAATGTGCTACACTGTGGTAAAACTCTTTTGAAACTACAGCGCCCTCTAGGTACTTATTGAATGCACCTCGACCTCGTAGTTGGTTGAATGTGTCCAAAGTGCGAGGTTACCCTAAAATTCTAAAAAGCCTTTTAATTCCGCATCTTCGCAAATATTTTCATTGCACACAGCATATAGATTTACCTACAAAGTTAAATAAAAAAGATTTTCGGTGGAAGTATTTGTTTTTATTACATTTTTCGTATATTCTCTGTTATGTTACTGTACTCATAAACGGCTGAACCAATTTTGATTATTTTTTTTGTTTGTGTTTGAAAGAGTCTGGATTATTTAGATTGACAATTAGACCTGAAGCCCAATTCTCGTAATTAAACGTTCAAAATCTAGTCGCAGTCTCATCTCGGCGACAACCAATGTCAACAAAAATATATGAAAACTAAAAGTATTTTTGACTGGTTGAGACTGAGATCAGACTGTGAACGTTGTTAAAATTACGAGAATTGCCCCCTTGGCACGTGGCACTGCGGTGGAGTTCTAGGAAACAGGACAATGAATGTCTAGTCATAAAGTTTCGTAGTATAGTCTTTACTATGTTCTTTCACTTGTACTTTCTTCCCAGCGAAAGCACTAGAAAGTGGTGAAGGGTGGGCGTTTTGTTTTTGACGTTCGAAAAGTGCTGATTCTCAGCCTAATTAGAACAAATGTTTTTTTTTTTTACTTTACTATGTTCTTTCAGTAGGTTACCTACGCTCCTTTCTATAGCTTTCCAATCTTTATTTGTATTTATGTGATAAAAACGTCCAAGTCTCACATCCTTATGTGAGAGACGGTAGGATACCTACATTTGTCAAGCACGCCTTTTAAGTTCTCTTCTAGGGCTCATAATTTCCTACAAGTCAATTCTACCCTTAGTTCACCTCGTCTTCGGTATTTTTTATTCTAAATGACAATGGTTTTCATAAGTACACATACATAGCCATTTTTATATCATTCTAGAGCCTTGCCGTTTAATAGTGATTGGGTAAGCATTGCTGTTCGTCATTACTAACTTGTGTCTTATCCTCTTTTCCAGGTTAAGTAGGTATCCTATGCACCTACGAAAATGTAGGTATCAATGTTATCGTTTATTAACGAGTGCGGCGGTAAGTCTCCTCTTTGAGGAGTGGCTTGAGAGGCGGCATGGCGTCCTCACCTTCCGCCTGACGCAGGTCCTCACCGGACACGGCTGTTTCGGGAGGTTCCTGTTTCGGATAGGGCGGGAGGAAACGCCCGGGTGTTTCCACTGCGAAGATCGCCCTGAGGACACGGTGGAGCACACGGTGGCGGTCTGCCCGGCTTGGGCGGAGCACCGCCGTGTCCTCGTGGAGGCGATCGGCGGCGGCGATCTCTCGCGTCCGGCCGGTTCAGGCCATGGTACGGAGCGAGAGGGCATGGGGAGCCGTCACCTCCTTCAGCGAAGCAGTAATGCTCGCGAAGAGGGAGGCGGCGCACGTGAGGGAGAGGCAGCATATGCGCTCTCGCGACCCTAGCCGCCGCAGGATACGGAGACGCCCTGGGCGTCGGGAATCCCAGGCCTATTTCCGGCCACCGTAGGCATGGGCTTGCGGACGGCGAGTAATGGGTAGCTCGCTGCCCGGTAAGGACCAAGCCCAAGTCGACGGCGCGTTGTGTTCCACGCGCGCCTAAAAGAGATGTCAGCACAAAAAATGATGGGGCCCGCAAGGGCCTATGCCTGCCAGGGGTGCGGGTTTGTTCGAAAGAGACACCACAGCCCCTGGCATACGGGCTACTGAAGGAACACGGGTGGGTTTTAGTCAGTAAAAGTCTGACACGCCCTCCTGCTCCACCCAGAGCGGGAGAATTTATTTGATGATTTCCTACCCAAAAAAAAAACACTGTCAGTTATATTCAATAGGACGAGGCCCTGGGGATCTTACCCAGGATATCATGTTTAGCTGTCGCGTTTCGAAACGTGACTATTTCTGCAAAGATGCATAAAATAAGAGTAAAACTCTTATATTTTTTTAGGGAAAACTTATAATAATGTTTTTTCTAATTGATTTATTTGACTACTTGGTTCTCCTTTTTATTGTTACGGCTCTTCCCCAGAATGCAATACGTGATTTCAAACCCGAAGACCAGCTAAAAATGCCAATTTTTTTTTTTACTCTTGTTATCAGGGCTGCTACGTGCGTGGTCTATACCTGGAGGGTGCCCGATGGGACTTGGAAGAGGCCTGCCTGAGACGCTCGCATCCCAAGGTGCTGGTTACAGAACTACCCATCATGTACGTCATACCCATAGAAGCCCACAAACTCAAGCTACAGGTAAGTTCTACATACAGGGTTATCGACGCGCAAATGATTACCAAATACAGGGTCGCAAGAACATCGACGCGCAAACTACCTACTTATAATAATGAATTTAGCACATGATTCGAGACCCTCTAGCGAAGAAACCTTTCTGAGGTTTTCAAATAAAAATCTATTGTTTGTTGGAAAAGTGCAATACCAAAACATTAAAAATGAATGAAACAGCTTTTTTTTTTTACCGACGTAAAATATGAACGCAGGGGTGTTTTAGGATCATGTGCTGAACCTATGGTAACAGACTGCATTGGTGCCACTTAGTATATATTTCCTGTTTTAACTTTTTCAAAAGTCTTTATCAAATCTATCAGAGAAAAGTCAGAAAGTAGTTAGTATCTCTAACAGTAAGTGTGCCTGCGGGCTGCGTCTAGCAACCTTTAAGAACTAGGTATCAAAATATCATGGCTACCTCTTTCAATAGGAGCTTTGTCTACAAGTCGAGATTTACACAAGTAGTTAGGGTGTGCCGGTATATTGAGGTGCACATTTAGGCCCACTCGCACCACTAAATACATTTAGGTAACGCTAAACACTTGTTTATATCGAACAGTTTTCAGAAATAGACCGATGTTGTAAGTTAAACGCTAATCGTAAGTAGGTATTGAGTGATTTGTGGTGCTGGCGGTATAATGCACTCAACAGGGATGGACCTTGCTTGCATCTGCACCTGGGGGCCTACTCCCTAAACACGAAGTCCGTTGTTTCGGTCGAAGATACGGGCGTTTCCAACTCCGTATCACTTACGGACAAAAGATTGTTTTGGAGCCTGAACTAAGAATGAATGACAATATGATTTGACAGTTGTCCCTACTCCCGATATATGTTTTTGCCCGTCCAAAAAAAGTTAGTTAATTGACTAGGATTCACTAAGAAGTTGCGAATTACTTTCGGACGGGCCCGTATCTTCTTTGACGGGGGTTAGAGTGTACCTACTTAGACCCCCTGATTCTTTCGATGATTCTTATGTTCTCGTCGGACAGATTCTAGGCTAGACAACTGTTAGCCATAACCTTGACTATGCGGCCCAGACAGGGACAATCCCGATGGTGACTTGACATATTGTTTACTAGGTAATCACTTTTTATATGTAAACAATAAAAAAGTAGGTAGGTACAATAACACGGATATTCCTCACACTGTTCGTGTAAGTGTTTTTTTTTTGTACATAGATGAAGTAGGTACCTACTTACAGATAGCGCGCGAGTTGAATGCAGAGCTTAGGAATGCGGTAGTGCTGTGACCTAATTATGACCACAATGAGTAATGAATGTCGATAAATTTAAACAATGTTATAAGTTTAATTTTATTTTTTACACTAGGTTAACATGATGAAAAAAAAAACAATATCATAATTATCACACGTTTTTAATAATCATTTCACAAAACGGAATAAAAAAAAATTAATCAGATTCAGAAATGGCAGATATGGTTGAATCGGTGTCACTATCCTCGCCGTCGCTGACCTCAATGACGAATCGATCTATGGTATCTTCAATTAATCCATCTCTTTGCCAATAATTTTCTTCTAAAATTATGACGTGATCATCGAAGCCACGATACGATAGTTGACAAGGATGGCACACACTGCAGGCGCGTGAGGTGGGGCGTGCGGATAGCGGGGGAGATGCTCCCGCTCTTTACCTCAGACCCCGACTGCATTCAACTCGCGCGCTATCTGTAGGTAAGTATGACGCAAAATCACTTCCGAGTATTGTTTTCATCATCTGGGGAATGTACCTAGGCTTTGATGAGTGATATCATTGGAATATTGTTGCTACAGACATTCGTTTTTCATTTCAATCGATTACTTAGGTATAGTTTTTAACCAATAGGTAAGACCTATATGCCTACTAATATGAATACTAGCTTTTGCTCGCTGACTACATATATCCGCGTGAAATTTCTTGTTTTTACTTAAAATAAATGCTCACACTCGACAAAGGTGCGTTCTGTAGTTTCCTATTAGTGAAAATATTTTCGAAATCGGATCAGGGAGTCATGTTAGGCAGACAAGAAATCCACAGTCTCGGGCGAAGTTACGACGCTTTCCTACTCCTAATCATCTACGGATGTAAGATTAGTTTGGGGACAGACCTAAAAAATATGACACGATTTGACAGCTGTGCTTCCCTACTCTGGATGGTTTTACTCGTCCGAAAAAGTTAATTAATTCGGTGTAGGGTTTATTACAAAGTTTCGAACTTCTTTCAGACGGACCCGTATCTTCGTTGACTATCTCAGAGAGTACCTACCTAAAACCCCTGTTATTCCGAAGGTAAAGCAGCTAGGTATAGGTAAATAATTTGAGAAGTAAAATTAACTGACCAAAATCATCTAAGAACACCAACGTCGCGCCGAGATAAATAATAATAAATGTTTATTATCAAATCCAGACGTTAAATTTTTTACGAAATTTCGTGTCTTATTGAAATGATCATAAGTCCTCGTATTCACTGTAGTTACTTCCATACCTATGAATAAATTGCCATCCCTCCTGAGCTGAGCCGTACTTCAAGGTTTTCCTCTTCTCGCGATTCTGCGCTGCATTTACCTAGTTTTAAGATTATGGAATCCAACAACTTTCCTCTATCTCTTTTGGGCTTGTGGGCCCGTGTGGGAAATTATCAAATAACTTCTCCCGCTCTAAGTGGAGCAGGGCGTGTCAGACTTTTACTGACTAAAACCCACCCGTGTTCCATCAGTTGCCTGTGTGCCAGGGGCCACGGTATCTCTTTCGAACAACCCGCACCCCTGGCATTGACCACCTTTTGGCCTGCCTTTTATAAATCTGCATATACGTAAGCCTTTGGACATTTAGTTGTCGTCTAGGTATTTACTACCCTATCCTCATTAACCGTAGGGTGGATTAGTTATGCCACACCGAAACCTCGAAAAATATAGATCCTGCTATAGCTATACCAACATTTTTCGTTGTTTCAGTTTGGCATAACTTTTTTTTTTATTGATGAATGATCGAATTCAAGAGCAGACCTCTTGAATTCGATCTCTCCTGATGGGAAGCGCTGGATCTGGTATATGATGGAACGAGCGTGCCCAGAAGCATGTTCACTCTTGATTTGAATTGAAGCGGGTTATATGTGGAAGGGAACAGAACACTAATCAGCGTTTATTAATAAGCTAGTGAGTACGCGACTTTAGCCACTTCACTGTGACCTCCAGTAGGTGCCGATAACCTACATTATTAAACAATATTCAAGGCCAAGAGTTTATCTGATATTTTTATTTATAAATAACCATTTTGTTTGTCCACAAACTTCACTTCTTTACATCTTGTTATCTTCATTAGTTTTTGGAATTTGCTGCGTGTGTGATGATAAGATTAGCGATGTGCCGTTCCCGGGAATGTTCCCAAAGTGGGAATGTTCCCAAAAGAATCTTTCCAGTGCCCGGGAATATTCCCAATTGCTGGGAACGTGTCAGTGAAACCACATAGAATTATAATAAAAGTAAAAATATAATAACATAGAAAGTTATTGGTAAGATTTAGTAAGTTAGTAGATTTGACATGTAATCAGTACTCATTTAGTAACTTGTCATTCATTGTATTAATTTTAGAAAGAGGTAAATACAAATTTCGAATGTAGGAGACTAGGAGGTTTAGATATTCATCATCATCATCATCGTCATTTCAGCCGAAAGACGTACACTGCTGGACATAGGCCTCCCGCAAGCTCTGCCACTTCGACCGGTTCTGTGCTTCCCGCATCCAGCGGACTCCTGCGGCCCTCACAAGGTCATAGGTCCACAAAGATCCTCCTAAGTCCTCATAGGTAATCAAAGACTTTTTCGTAGTCCACAAATGCTAAACAGAGAGGCAGATTATACTCTTCGGTCTTCTGTATAACCTGCCGCAGCGTATGTGTGTGGTCTACTGTGCTAAAGCCTTTACGGAACCCAGCTTGTTCGGGAGGCTGGAAGTCGTCAAACCTGCGCGCTAGACGGTTTGTGATGACTTCGGAGAACAGCTTGTAGACATGGCATAGAAGTGAGATGGGCTTATAATTCTTATGAAAGGCATTGTCACCCTTCTTAAAGAAAAGTACCAGAACACCTCTGTTCCATGCCTGTGGCGTTTTGCCCTCGAGTATGACGGAATCAAACAGCTTCTGGAGGGCATTAAGAACGAGTTTCCCGCCGGCCTTTAGGAGTTCAGCTGTGATTCTGTCATCACCCGGCGCCTTGTTGTTTTTAAAGCTGCTTCAGAGCCATCCTAATCTCGTACAAGCTGACGTCCGGGATGTCTTCAGTATACTGTCGGGTCAATCTAGCTCTTGGGTCGTTTGCCAGATTCGTAACGGGGTTTCTTGTTTACTTGTATAACTGTCCATAGAATCTGTCAATCTCTCTCAACACCGACCGATGAAGGCAGGATCGTATCCACCAAGCCTGAGCCTTGGTGGATACGATCCTGCCTTCGTCGGTCTTCACTTTTGTAAGCTGACTCTGCCCAATAGACAGATCCCTAGCAAAGACCTTGGAGCCTTTATTCCGTTCTATTGCGTCTTTAATACATTCTGTATTAAAGCGGCCGAGGTCGCTTTTCAAGGACTTAAAGACCCGTCTGTTAAACTGCCGGTACTCAAGCGCATCGTCTGAAGACTGCAGGACCATCTCGCGCCTCTCCTTCATGAGCTGCAAAGTAGGATCAGAGAGCCTCTTATTTTTATTGATACGATGGGCCTTGAAAAACTTAGACCCGACCGTATGGACAGTTTCCACGAACCCATCATTACCCGCAATTCAGAGATTATGCACAATATTTTGAAACGTTAAATAGACTGGTAGAATACATTATTCTTTTCTTTTTTTTTTTGTGTTTCATCTTGCAATCAGTTTTTAAAAACTATGAGCAAATGAGTTATTCCTCATCAGGAGCAACTTTCATATGAATAACGAAGCTCTCTCCAAGTTATCCAATTGTAGGATGTTGCATCTTTTAAGTCTACTGACACAAGCTGGTATTGTGAGTTGAGCGGCCAATTTGTTGGGATGTCTCTACGGTCTGGATTGTTTGTTACGCCGACCCGGTTAGTTGGAGCCATAAATCATGCGCAAAGGATAAGTAAATAACATTTCTCAAAATTAGCATCACACCTGCACAGTTAAAAGGATAGTTTTTTTGTTATCAGTTTAACTCTCCAACTAAGTACATCAATTAACTGCCGAAAATTCTCAGTAACACATTATGGGTGTAAAAGATATGCATTTAATTTCTATCTTTTATTATTTTAAACATGCGGTAAGAAACCTAATCTAAAAAGTTAAAAAAAGAAAAATCTTTAACTTTTGTGTTAGTGTTCCCACTTACTGGGAATGTTCCCGGGCACATGGGAACATTCCCGGGAACATTCCCGTTGGGAAGTTACTGGGAACGGGAATGTTCCCACGGCACATCACTGGATAAGATATTGTTAATTAGAGTCTGCAAATATATTGCGTTTTAAAAGACTACCTATGCTGTTTGACTGTATGGAGGCGACACGACTATTGAATATAGGCGTCCTAAGTAGCGCTAAAAACACTAGGTAGGTAGGTAATATTAATAAACGAATTGCTGCCTTCTTAAATACAAGGAAAATATATAAAAGAAGATTTAGCGAACAAGGATGCGACGGACCGTGATAGATATGTCAGATATCCTTATCTACCAGATAGGTATTAGAGTAATTGATCAAGCTACTGTGACAGGCATTTCCGATGTTATCATTGCAATGTTAAAAAAAATGGTTACCTGCGGCCCGCATGTTAGTATTGTGACAGGAAGACAGTACTTACTGATAGTGTCATCAAAATCTTTTTAGGTATAAAACATGTTTATTATTCATGTTTGTTGTTCAAGACCGCTTCAATCGATGATGATTTCATTTGAAATTGTCTCATATTTGGATCCTTTCACACCATATGAAAACTTATTGCTAAAAACCCCTGGGCCCTGGACAAACTTTAAACCGAAGCTGCAACTCTGCAATCGATGAGTCAAACACGAGAGTAAAACCGTAAACATAAATAACTAGCAGCGCTCCGTAGTTTCACCCGCGTAGTTCCCTTTCCCGTAGGAATACGGGGATAAAATATAGCCTATGTCACCCGGGGATAGTGTAGCTTCCCAACAGTGATTTTTTTTTAAATCGGTTCAGTAGTTTCGGAGCCTATTCAATGAATCAAATCTTTCCTGTTTATAATATTAGCACAAGCCTACCAATTATACATATTTAATTATCACTATTTGTTTCCCAGAACACCCTACGCAGCCCAGTCTACACCACATCTCGGCGACGCAACGCAATGGGAGTGGGTTTGGTCTTCAACTCAGACCTATGGACCGCAGAACACCCTAGCCATTGGATCCTGCAAGGAGTCTGCCTTATTATGAATACCGACTGATCTAGGAAGCGAAACTTTTAAGGGCGGTGATGACATACAACTACGAGCTGCGCAAATATAAAAAAAAAAGCAAATGAGATGTGGAGAGGCAACTTTCGACTGTGAAGATGACACAGTGTATAATCGCGAGGTTACCAAAGCCAATCTTGCAACGAATATGCTCGGTTTCTATAAAAAAAGTAATGGTAGCATTTTTTTTTTTTCAAACTAAATCGTTTCGTAAGGAATTTTACTTGTGATAGCTACTTCCATATAGGTTGGTCTACTTTGCAAAGCTTCATTTTTGGTAAATATACAAAAGTCTTAATTTTAACCTACAAATGTCCGTAAATTATAGGAATCGGCCATTAGTCGCCAAGGCATAAAAATAAATAAGACAAAAAAGAAAATGTTGGCTGGCTTTTTCGGGTTATGAATTAACGATGCTCAAGTTCAGTTAAGACCCTGATGCTCAAGTGTGTCAGAATTTATTATCAGTACCTACGCATGATGGCTGTATTCTCAGATTATAAAACAAAGGCAGATAGACCGCGCGGAACACCAAGAGTGAGGCCAAAAACCGAATTTGAGGCTGTATTAGTTTCCGACCACGTTAGCACGAACGTATAAATATCACGGCGGGTATTCATAGCGCATTGGATTTTCAACTCTCGCTGTTGAATCGAGCATTGAGAATCCAATGACTACATCCCAAAGCGTCTAAAAAAACACTGTTCGATTTAGATTTCTCGGCGCTAAGGGGGCGTCCAGGTAATTTTGGCGATTTTTCGACCCCCACCCCCGCTCTGGTGAGATGTCGTTACACTTGGTTCAACCCCCACCCCCCTCATTATCTCACGTGAGATATTTCAATATGTGTATTTTTAGTGTAAAAACGTTACTCTGTGCATATTTGCGTTGGATTTGTGCATTGCGTTTGGCTGGCTCGGCTCACCGGAGGCGGTATAACAACCGAGAAGCTACTGTGCTACTTTGTAGCGTTCGCATAACCGCGATAAATATTATTTTGTAGGATTTAGCGGATAAACATGTGTTACTTATTAACCCAGTTTACTCGCAATTTTACATTGTTTCTTTGCTGAAAATTATATAAATTACGTGTTATTTGACGACTCCCCTCTCCCCCACATGAGATTGGGTGAGATTCAACTCGAGCCCCTACCCCGCCCCCCCAAACATCACACGTAAATAATGGACAATAGCAGTCTGTTGAAGATCCAGTGTGCAAAAAATCTCGTCGCAATCCTTTTACGTCCGTTACGTACCTACGTTGATTGAATACATTTAATGAAGTGTTTGTCCATCTAACCAACCGCTGTATGGAATTACTATACCTCAGTTATTTCATTATAATTATGTAATAGAGCGCCAAAATGTCTCACCGCCTCATTAGTCAACTGTCTAGTCAGTGTAGTACTTATTTTATTTTAGAATTATTTTTTATTGTAATAATTAAGTATGTGTACCATAGATTTTAATTACATGTTACTTTTAAAATAAAGACGGACTGATTAGAATGTAATCTATTGTTTTCTATTGTCAACTATAACAGTAGGTATACAATACATTTATTTACCATTTGACAGTCAAGGTTACTTAACCACAATACTGAATGGTCTTGACCCACCTCCACCTAGGTACTTCTTAAGGTCAAAACACTTCTTTATGTTCTTGTTATTTACCTATGTACAGGGTTGTGTTAGTTTCAACATAAAGATTAAAAAAAAAAAAATATGTTGACGCCAAGTCTGTAGAAGAATTTAATGTTTGTGGTCATGCTAGTTGGTTATTATTTAATTTCTCAAGCAAAGAGTGCAGGGTAAATGCTTTTCTGATCTCATTGAATAATAAACTTTATTACCTATCAGTATCTTACAATGCAAAGCGCGCATCAGCTCGCTCATATCTGTTAGATGTTCAAACAACATTGCACTTTATGTTAATGCTTTTAAAGCATATTTTCAAAAGACAATCCTTTGCTTTGCGCTCCTCTAGGTCTGCACATAACCTAACTCAATTTGCCTTTTGCTTTCACTTGAGGTAAACATAAATTATAAAATGAGCTACTTATAAAATGTGACAGCAGCTGCCACTTCACCCAGCCTTTGTTGAATAGGAACTCTTTTGACTGCTCCTTCCCTACGTAATGGGGATCCTGTAAGCAATTAAACATAAACTAGAAGTATGAATAAAGTTCAGTAGGCTAGGCACACTATGAGAGACTTACAATACATTCAACAAAATAAACTATGAGCCCAATGAGTTTTAACTAAAGGGAATTTAATCAAACATTTTGAAAGACTATCCATCACGCAGAAACAATTGCTAGGAACTACTTGGTTCATTAAGATTAGGAAACAACTGAAGTGAATCGGCCTATGCTTGAAAATGTGAATTTGCAGGTTAGTTTCGGGAAGTATGTATGGTTACGCTGTTATCATAACTACTAAAAGAATTCTACCATCAGACAAACATACTGCATGATGTCCTTGAAGTTCCACACAAAAACCATTCTGAAATGAATTCTTACCACTACTAAGAGACTTGCATCTCTCTGTCCAACATGAATGCCCACAATTCCTTTAGAAGAGGCATCCACATCTCCACCCATCATCACAGGACTGCCGAACTTGTCAAAATGGGCCACCAAAGTATCCACTAAAGTCTTCAGTTCATCTCCATGATTCACATGGAGTATCTTGCAGGGTACATCATACAATTTGTCTATTACCAGACACACCTGTAATTCGATAAAGGAGGATTTTAGTTGAATGAAATGTGAAATGGAGTGGTGATCGCATACTGGAAGACATAGAATTGGAAGGCCTCCCACAAGGTGGAGCGATAACCTGGTGAATGCCACTGGAATCTGCTGGATACAAGAAACACAGAACCAATTGAAGTGGCGGTACTTGGGGAGGCCTAGCTGCTGGACCTCTTTCGGTGGAAATTGTAAAACTGAGATAGAATCATTATGAAATAGTTTTTTTTGTCCATGTAATACCATAAGCAAGTACACAGGTTAACGGAAGTTGAAATGACATGAGTAGCTTAAAATATAACCCACATCTAAGTATGCATATTTTCTAAGTATTGTTTGCCAGTGATGAACACGTAATTTGTTTAGTGTTGCAGCTCTGGGTTTCGCGAGCAAAGTCAGCGACGTAATTTGATTTGAAATGCTCATCCAAGGCACCTTGATTTTGGTGTTTGAATAAGCCTGCCTCTGCCTCCTATACTGTACGGCTTTAGAAGCCTCTATGACATAAGATACTTTAATAAGTTATAGCAATGAAAAGGAACATCATGCTTACCTCAAAACTACCGATCCATTGTCTTGAACCCAGAAATCCTTGAGGTTTGTCTTCTAGTTTTACCAAAATATCTTGAACCTCTCTTATGGTTGGGACTTTGACTTCACAGTTTTGATTATCACTCAACCAGGAACATAATGTTTGCAAAGTTCTATATCCACATCCCCAACCCTAGGAGTAGAATAATTAAGATAAAAACAAACATCTACTTAGACAACATAACCTAACGTAATAATAGGAGAGATATGATCTAAGGATTTATATAAAAAGTATCTTACTCTGTCGTCAAAACCATCGCAAACGTAATGATAGTATTCATACTTTCCAGAAACTAAGTATGTTTTTCCTGAATCTTTTACAATCCCGGAACTTTCATGGACATTTGTCAACAAATCTGACATTTTAATGGCAGTGTTGCTATCTCTATAAATTTAAGTATTTTCAGATTAACCTTTTTCCTTGACCCTTTTGTGTATGCATGGTGCATAAAACCAGGTTTTAATGTTTTGCGTATATAGAGAGATGGAGTGCCGGTCATGAGATAAGGCTGCACGAAAAAAAAAAATAGGGAAGGGAAGAGATTTAAAATATCGTTGGAAACTATCGCAACTAACTTAAAATAATGGCAACACCTTCACATTGTGCTCGAGTCCAACGGGTGTAAGCAGGACTGTAGAAAATAAAAATCGTGTAGCAAAAAAACTAAAATGCAACGAAAATCAAGCAATTCGAAACATGAAATAGAAATTAAAAGAAATACAATGGACCTGGATATTGTGTGTGCCGCCGATCACAAGAACTGGCGAGTATAAGTAGGTAGGTACCTACCGTGTTGGTGAAAACCGGTAATGGTTTCTACTTCAAGATTCAGTACCTAAGTTTGCAGTAGGTATCGTAAAAGGCATTTAGAAAATTAAACATATTATTAGTTCCAGATCGAGTCACTCAGGTAGGTGGCATTAGATACCTACCTACCTACTCAAGAATACCTATAATTTAATATTGATAGATCACATTTTTCATTTCCTATTATTTCATAGTTTTTTTGTCGATTTGTAAAATACCAACATATGTTACTAAGATAATTTTATGCAAAAACAAGTTTTTGAGAACCTCTTAAATGTGATTTATGAACCTACTAGTACTAGGTAGATAAAGTAGGTAGGTACATTCGATCGCACAGCGATAGTAGGTAGGTACAGACGCCAGCACATCAAGCTACCCCGATCTATCAAATTTCTTGGATAGATTTTCATCTTTTTAACATAAGCATAAGGTTCATGTTCAATTGGGAAAATTCGACAGTTTGGGGTAGCTTGATGTGCTGGCGTCTGTACCTATCACTTTGAACTTGAGGCACTTGAGGTAGCCTAGTGTATGTAGGTAGCTAGTACGATGTTTCAATGGAATAAGAGGGCAGTTTACCTATACCTACTGGTTTTTCGGGCTCTGTACCCAAAGGGTACCTACAAACGGACCCACAATTACTAAGCCTCCGCTGTCCATCCGTCGACTGTCTGTCAGCGGGCTGTATCTCATGAAGCGTAATCTGAAGACTGTGTCTTAAGGCGACGATAGATGACAGCTACCTACAGCGATGCACTGCCGCTCGTCGCTCGCAAGAGACCCCGCCTCAACGCGTATCTAGTTTTACGAAAAACAATCCATGTTGATTTATCAAACACAATTCAAAGAAAAACCGTATACTTTATACCGTATATTTTGGGTGATTAAATTGTCTTTTAGATGGTGAAAGTTTCATGGAAATACACCCAATAGTTTTTGCGTGATTATCGTTTTTATGTCCGCGATAGACATTACTTTACCAATTAATTACATTGTGTTATAAAAATATTATTTAAAATATTCACATATCAAATGACAAAGAAAATTGTCTAGTTTCACATATAATTTTTTCAAATACATAAGACAAGCCGTTTAGACGTGATCTTAGACAATAAGAAGTCCTTAAAAGTCGGCTGTCTGCGCCTTAAATATTTTTTGCCGTTATATTTATAATTTCTCACTCCCAAATAAAACAGCCATGATGCAAAATTGGTACTTGTGATTGGTGTCTCTCTTGCATGTGACCTATGAACGCATTGATGTTCCGTTCGTCCTAAATTTTGAAAGATGGTTCAACTCTCCCACCTGGGCAAGTCTCCCGGATTCCCCTATTCATTTTTTTTTTTTTTGTCAAATATAATTTGAATTTTGTTACCACTGTTGTGTCTGTGGTGCGTTGACTGTAAGTAAGTAGGTATGTAGGGACTATTACTATCATCGATCACTAATAAAGAACTTAGTGATCGATGATTACTATCCAAATATTATGCAATTAATTAAACATCGCATCTATAATCATCGTTTATATGTTAAAACAGGAATATCTACATAGCAACTGTTTTGAAATTCAATAGAATAATACCACGGAATAATACCGACAGTATAGGTAGGTATTCGTCTTCTTAGTGTGTCTATAGCAAAACACGAAAAAAAAATCGTGTGAATGTAAAATTTTCTAAATTCGTTTGGCCCAAAATTCAGCAACGCGAATACCTACCGTTCACTGACCCAACCTGTACCGGACATCGCGTGTACTGTATGCCCATACGGTGCAAGATGGGAAGTGAGCCATTGTTTGTGGAGAGACGCCGCATAGACACCGTAGGTCTGAGCCTTCCATGAACTCCCATTTGTGGAGGTCATCCTTGCTGCGACCTACTTGGGTACGAAGTCTGTTTAAAAATCATACCGACTGACACTAATCTACGTGGTCCATTGGTCTTCAAATGATCAGACCAAGATTACCTACGTCTGGACTTTAAAAGAGACTTACCTCCGAGTTTGTTTCGGTGTTTTTTCTCAGAACCGTGTTTATAGGAAACGTCGATCGTAACGCTAAAGCTTTTAAAATATTGTTATTATTGGCGTGTAAAAAAAAGTGTTTGTACAGACCTAGTTACAGAAATAAAATGTTTTATCATTCAGAGCTCCATGAATCAGACAGCCAGCCAGGACCACGTGCTGGAAACTGTAAAATTTTCCCCATTGAACATAAACGTTATTCCTTTGTAATAAAGTTGAAAAACTATCAAAGAAATTTGACAGATTGGGGTAGCTTGATGTGCTGGCCTCTGTACCTATGCAACTAGCTTCATCTTTCTAACTCACCGACCTTGACAATTCATAAGTGCCTGTAATTGGTTTATTTGAAATAAATGCTTTGAGTTTGAGTTTATGTAAAGATGGTGATGGAAGACTTTTCAATGGATCAATCGCTGCAAGCGTAGCTTAACATGATCGATCTACCCGTGCGTTTGTTATTTAGCTACCTCTATAATTTTAGCCGACTTCCGTTGCTGACTGTACCACTGCTACATCACCTCCAATGATCCTGACGTATCAATCAAATCAAATCAAAATATTTTTATTTCATATAAACCTGCATGGGCACTTATGAAACGTCAGAAGCTAGGTGCACGGTTCCAAATTGTTGTTTCCTATGGAGAAGAGCCGGCAAGAAACTCCACGGTTACTCTTTTAAAAATAATTGGCTTTAACAATATTTTCAAATTACAGAGATTAAAAGTATGGGAGGACAGCGCAGGCCTATCAATAAGTACCAGGTACTTAGACGAATACAGAATAGAAAATCGTCTACAAATCTACAGTCAGTAAGGCCTACAACGTTCTCTCATTCACAATATGTAAAATAATCTACATAAATAAAATGAACCTAAATAAAATTGATGTATAATGTTAATTAATGACGAGAATATGTCAGCATTGTAAAAATAAAAAGAATTAAAAAGAACTTTGTATTTGAGAGCAGTTAATAGACTTTCACATAGTTATGCTGTTAATGAGGTACCAGGGAAGCCACATGTGCAGAAGGAATTAATGCCAAACTTCCCTGTCTTCAACGTAGTCTTTTATCTTATAATATGCTTTTTTGATAAGGACACGTTTGATGTGCGTTTTAAACTTTCCATCGCTAAGTTCTGTAACCGACTTTGGCAACTTGTTATAGAAGCGGATACTGTTTATTAGAAATGACTTGCTAGTTTTAGTCAATCTAAATTTTGGAATCACAATTTCATCTTTACTACGTGTATTCAGATTATGGAAATCGCATCGTTTTTTGAAAAGGCCTAAGTTTTTGCGAACATACAAGATATTTTCTAGGATGTAAAGAGAAGGCAGAGTTAATATATCAATTTCGCTGAATTTGTTTCTAAGAGACTCGCGAGGCCCCATTTTATAGATTGCGCGGATTGCCCTCTTTTGTAAAATGAAAATTGAATCTACGTCAGCTGCCGATCCCCACAGCAGAACGCCTTAGACATAATACTGTGAAAATAAGCAAAGTAAACTAACCTAGCTGTGGCTACATCAGTCAACTGCCTTATTTTTCTTACTGCGTAAGCAGCTGAGCTTAATCTACTTGAAAGAGCTCTAATGTGAGCACCCCATTGCAATTTTGAATCTAAAGTAATTCCCAAAAATACAGTTTCCGAAATAGCATCCAGTTTCTTGCCATCAAGTTTTAAGTTTAGACCTACTTGGGGTACATTTGGTAACGAGAACTTAAGACATTTAGTTTTGTTCGCATTGAGTAAAAGATTATTAGCAGCAAACCATTTCGAAAGAACAGCTAGACTATCATTGACATGTAAGACATCCGTATCTTTCCTATCTATTCTAAAAATAAGAGAAGTGTCATCAGCGAATAAAATTATATCCGAGAATTTAGCCATCAGGTAAGGAAGGTCATTAATATAAACTAGAAATAAAAAAGGGCCAAGAATTGAACCTTGAGGCACGCCCATCTTAACTAGAGACCCCGAGGACGTCGCCCCATTGACGTTTACTTTTTGCTGCCTGTTTGATAAATAGGAAAGTACAAGATCAGCAGCTTGTCCACGAATTCCGTAGTGGTGTAATTTACAGATCAGTGTATTATGGTCAACGCAGTCAAACGCTTTTGAGAGGTCACAGAAAATGCCAATGGCGTCCTGGGAATTCTCCCAGGATTCCAAAATGTGACTGATGAGTTTTACTCCTGCGTCAGTCGTCGACCTACCTTTCGTGAAACCAAACTGTCGACTATGTAAAATCCCATTCGAGTTAAAGTGTGATAACATCTGGTCCAGCATGATTTTTTCATAAATTTTGCTAAATGCTGGAAGCACAGATAAAGGTCTATAATTAGAGGGATCACTCTTACTACCCGATTTGAAAATTGGTACTACTTTACTATGTTTCATTAAGTCAGGAAACGTACCGCTGTCTAAACATTGATTAAATATGCCTGTTAGGACAGGGGCAATTGTGTCAATGATATTTTCGAGAACTTTAACGGAAATCCCCCATAAGTCTTCAGTGTTTTTTATGTTAAGACTTTTAAATGCTGTTTTAATTGTGGCAATAGAGATGGGTTTGAATTCAAAACTTGGAATGTCCTTGCTGAAGTTTTCTTTAAGAAGAGATTCAGCTAATACAGATGATGAGGGGAGAGATTTCGTAACTTCTATTGGGATGTTGGTAAAGAAATTTTCTAGAGTCTCAGCAACTTGTAACTTATCTGAAATGGTTTCATTATCAATTTTTAGAGCTAACTCATTCTGATCTCGCTGTTTTGTGTTTCCAGTTTCTTTGTTAATTACCTGCCACACAGCTTTTATTTTATTTTTAGAGATACTAATTTTGTTACTTATTAATTTAGATTTAGCGTGAGCGCAGACTCTTTTGAATATCTTAGAATAGTTTCTTACATAATTATGAAGGGCCTGATCAGAAGTCAATGATTTTTCGTGATACAAATTATATAAAATATCTCTGCTTTTTCTAATGCCAGCAGTGGCCCATTCGCTAAATTTTGGTTTAGTAGCTATCGTAACTTTTTTTACAGGACATGCTTTATTGAATTCTTTGCATACTGTAGAAAAAAATGTGCCATAGTTTATATTGGGGTCTTGTGAATCAAAGCTCGCTGTTGAGAGCTTGCTAAGAACATTATTATTAAAAGATTTCAATTTATTTTTAGTCAGAGGTCTCAATTCAATGGTTTTATCTAGATGTAACTTTTGATCTAAGTCAAACAATACAAGCTGACCAGTATGGTCTGACCTGACGCCACTAATTAAGGAGGAGTCCTTTATTTTGCAATTAGTAAATACGTTGTCTATGCATGAAGCTGTGGTTGCTGTTATTCTAGTCGCTTCATTAAATATACATTTTAAATTGAATGATTTAAACAAAGAGATAAGCTTACTTTTTTCTGGTGAATTAACTAATAAATCAATATTTAGGTCACCACACACAAAAACTAATTTATTATCTTTGAAAAGTTTACCTAATATTTCTTCCATAACTATCAAAAATGATGACAAATTCGTGGCTGGTGGTCTATACACAGATAAGAAAGTATGGCCCTCAACCTCCGCACATGCTACCTCACATAAGCGATCAACAGAGCAAGCGGTGATATCCTTTCTTTCCTTATATCTAAAACAACTATTACACAATATCAAAGTACCACCCCCTATCGAAGACCTATTGTACGCACTGGCAACTGAAAAATTATTTACATTAAACAACATCCTATCCGGTTTTAACCAAGTTTCAGTAAAACATAAGATATCCATATGATATTTATCTATTAACATTTCCACGTCTAGAATTTTGCCAGAGAAGCGATTTATATTTTGGTGATACAGTAAAATACACTTAATAAGCTTCTCTTTTGTCGCGTCTAAAAGTTTAAAGAATTAATTACAGTATAATTAGAAGTACTAGATAATACTGTTTCGTCACTTAACCTAGTCTCAGTTAAATTATCAATAACTGCGTGTATATTGTAAGCTAACAAAGTAGCTAATACATGTCGACTAGTCTTGGGAAGAAACATATGTTCCCGAACTAGTACAAAATCTCTAACAAAATTGTTAGTATCAAAATACAATAAACGGTCACTATGACGACATGTCAAAATATGCATTAAATTATTTAGGCTAAAAATGTAATCATTTTCTTCATAATTCAAATGATTTGAATATGGCAAAGCACATAATATTATTTTACCTAATTTTAATTTAAGTAGGGTGTCAATACCATTAACTATGTCCCTTTTAGTTAAGCTCAGACTGTTACCAATTAAAAGAACTACTGTTGTCTGCTCATTCAATTTTGTATGTTTTATTTTATGAACAAGCTCATTAAAATGCAGGTTATGGTAACAACAATTAGTTATAGTAAGTTTAGAGCGGTTATTTAACAATGGTCCAAAACCTGTTCCTAATCTATCAGAATACACCAAAACATTACTTTGAGTGGGATAGACACTGTCTAGTGTATGAGGTAAAATGGGTGAAGCGGCAGAAACAACATGCTGTGACATGAGAGGTGGCGGAGTGGGAGCACAACTACAGGTGAGATTGTTTGTCAGTGACTCATACCTCTCTGCATTGTACTTAACCAGGTCCACCAACTCACAGGCCTCCTGCAAACGTTCGCTTAACATTTGTTGACTAGACTCATACTTACAGGATATTACTTTAAGTGTATTTTCCCTGCTCAGTAATTCCTTTTGAAGGTTTTGTATGTCAACATTATACATGAATCTACTAGACGTAGATACCTATTACTACCTATTTGCTAATAACATGCAAACAATAGGGAGATGCTAAGTAAATTGAAAAAAGACAAAATTCACATAACGTTTACTCGATAAAAATAACATTTTTTTGTGTAATTGTAATGGATAGGTAGGTACGGTCAGCGACACGCACTCCGTCCCCAGTCTTATCCCCTTAGCCCGTGCGCCTTTTGATGGTTTCCTCCCGAAAAGATAAAAAAACAAGGTACGGTGAGCGGCGAAAGCCGATTAGCGCAGCAATTGGACACAACCCCAGAGCGGGAGAAGTTATTTGATGATTTCCCATCCAAAAAAAAAAAAAAAAAAAAAACATTATTGGGTATACAATTTATGTCAAAGAGTAAGAGCATAAATGTGAGCACGCGCAAGAATTTATGTTATTGTAGTTTTACTTCTGTACCGATTTTATTTATTTATTTAAGGATTACAAACTAGATACATAACTAATAAAAGGAAACGCCCGGGTGTTTCCACTGCGAAGATCGCCCTGAGGACACGGTGGAGCACACGGTGGTGGTCTGCCCTGCTTGGGCGGAGCACCGCCGTGTCCTCGTGGAGGCGATCGGCGGCGGCGATCTCTCGCGTCCGGCCCTGGTCCAGGCCATGGTACGGAGCGAGAGGGCATGGGGAGCCGTCACCTCCTTCAGCGAAGCAGTGATGCTCGCGAAGAGGGAGGCGGCGCACGTGAGGGAGAGGCAGCATATGCGCCCTCGCGACCCCAGCCGCCGCAGGATACGGAGACGCCCTGGGCGTCGGGAATCCCAGGCCGATTTCCGGCCACCGTAGGCATGGGCTTGCGGACGGCGAGTAATGGGTAGCTCGCTGTCCGGTAAGGACCAAGCCCAAGTCGACGGCGCGTTGTGTTCCACGCGCGCCTCAAAGAGATGTCAGCACAAAAAATGATGGGGCCCGCAAGGGCCGATGCCTGCCAGGGGTGCGGGTTTGTTCGAAAGAGACACCACAGCCCCTGGCTTAAGGGCTATACCTGAAGGAACACGGGTGGGTTTTAGTCAGTAAAAGTCTGACACGCCCTCCTGCTCCACCCAGAGCGGGAGAAGTTATTTGATGATTTCCCACCCAAAAAAAAAAAAAAAAAAAAACTAATCTGTTACACATCTGTTATCCTGAAAATCCTGAAATGCAAACTCAATTACAGGTAACCATAGCCTAGATTAACGAAAACACGAAATGCTCTAATAATATACCTACATATCGAAATTAAGAATACCTACCTACATTAAAAAAACAGTAGGTAGGTACCTATACATCTTCTATAGAATTTACAATTATTAAACGATTTAAATTGCATCGATACAATGCAATAAAACCAAGCATTATTTTCAATATGATGTCTGACTGTTGATGTAAATAAAACGCTTTTGGAAGAGACAGATATTTAGGTAGGTACCTACTTATTTTTATATTCATTTAAAAATTGGTGTTAGTTGTCTTTGTTGCTGACTGTACTAGAAGAATTGTACCAGTCTACAATTCTCTCAACGTGTATGTATGTATAGGTACCTATAGCATTTTGTTTTGACGAATTTAACACCTAGGTACATAATGTTTTATGTACACTTTTAAGACAAAGAGCAATTATTTGTACACAGTTGCATACATAGATGGCAAAAACATCGCCAAGGCAAATGCGCTCGAATTCAAATTGGGTACTTACGTCTGTGCTAGTGTAAATACCTACGTACTTTTTGTAAACAATTTATTACGGAACTGACGAAACTAGGTCTTTTAAATAGGTATCTTTTCAATAAGAGTTTTTCCGTCTTTTTTAACTGGGACCAGCGTTGTACTTAAATTGGTTGGAATTATTGTATTAATTAACATGTGATTGATCAATTTATTTTCTAATTTTATACTTGCTACAATTATTACGAATGATAAAAAAAAAATCGTAAGTTTTTATTTGTTATCATACCATAGAATGTTGGTTTAGATACCATATTTGTACGCTTCCTGGCATAAAATAGCACCCTTATTTATAAACTCTGCTTAAAGTTAAGTAATTATTAGCGACTGTTTAACGATACATTTTTGACATTTAAACACCTCTTAACTTTAAGCATCGTTTATGAATATGCCCCCTTAAGATCTGTATTTATTTACCTATGTTATCAAATAAATAAACAAATTAAGGTTAAGGTAAATTGAATTTAGCCCACCACATTAATACACACACACACACGCACACGCACCCGCACCAGCACCCACTCACACGCACTTACCACATCTTTTTCACACTAAAATTAAAAACATAATTGTACTCCTTAAAGTAAGTACCTACTACTTATATAATTAATTTCCTGTAATTTTGTAAAATGGATGGATGGATGACCCCTGGTAACACAGGCTCCACCTAGCATGGGGGTCATTGATCAAAATTCTGTGCACTTGTAAGTCCTAAGGTGTAAATGCTGCGCATAACTACTTTGTGTTCCGTGTGGTGCCGGACGTAAAGAATAGCACCATCCCATAACTTCCCATGGGTGTCGAAGACAACTAAGAGAATTACTAAAGAATGGGCAGCAGCGTTCTTTATGTATTTTACCACCATACTGCGATCGCCAATCCGCCTGCCAAGTGTGGCGATTATGGCAAACCCCCCCAAAATGCTTGGGGGAAGCCTATATCCAGCAGTGGATTTCGGGTGAAATGGTGAAGGTTAAGGTAAATTGAATTTAGTCTACCACATTCTCACGGACGTAATAAAATCGCGTCAAGATTTTTAGCGCACTGCATAGCACCAAGAGCTGAAAGTCGAATAGTGAAACACACTTTTCGATTTTAGATGCGTTGAGATTGCACTCTATTGAG
The DNA here is from genome assembly GCA_949987655.1 of Polymixis flavicincta. Taxonomy (NCBI): domain Eukaryota; kingdom Metazoa; phylum Arthropoda; class Insecta; order Lepidoptera; family Noctuidae; genus Polymixis; species Polymixis flavicincta. The sequence continues at coordinate 8,108,427 of OX465187.1, forward strand.
ATTTCAGTGCTCGGTTTAAGGTGACACTTGTCCACATTTTTTCCATACAAACTTCGGGAGGGTTTTACACCACTGTTTGACTATGTACATCAAAAATTAAACATGGTATGGTTTTGTCTCATTATTAATATTGTCTGTACGGAAACAGAATACTAAAATGAAAAGCCATTAAAAAGTTAGGAGCCAACAAAGATTCGTTTTTCTTGCTAATTTAACCTAACTTTGGGCGTATTTAAGTAATAAAAGGAGTGTAAAATCTCGAAAACCAAGTCGGTACCGACAAAGCACAATTATCGAAAAGGCCAATAAACTTAATTGGTCATTGATTTATGAAGTGGGTTTTTCAGAAAACCCGATCTTCCGAAGGACTTTGCTCAATTTTTTACGCACCTGTTTTACTAGAACTGATCCTGCAGCTCACTCAATAGTGTTGTGCGTGTAGACTAGCGTCTAACTGCTCATCACTGATACTACCTCTGTCGGAAACGAAGCCTGGTGAGACAGCGTGCTTTTTAGCCAGGCCCACCAGTGAGTTCGAGCTCGCGACTAGTGTAGTGACACCAAAAATTTTAAATCCAGCCCAATCCATTGCTGTAAATATAGATATCTAAGTACCTACCACTATCCAGGATACAGGCGTGATGATATTTGTACTGTTGTTAATATAGATACCTTTCTACTAAGTACACATCAAGGTATACAATTTCCAGTATAAGCTGGACTCGCATTGAATAGGATTTACTTACAGTGCGAGATCAGCGTAACCTGAAAACTAATAGCTTGATGTGTAGCTGTGCATACCTACCACCATCGAGAATTCAGGCTGGATGATATTTCATCATCATCATTTCAGACGAAAGACGTCCACTGCTGAACATAGGCCTCCCCCAGGCTCCATTGCAGGCTGATATTTGGACTGCTGTAAATTCTATAGACACCGTAGGCACATGTGCTGAATTCCACATTTTTCTATCAAATTTCAGTCACGGCGGCCAATTTAAACGGATGCCAGCGAAATACGCAGAAGATATTATATAGTGCACTAATGTTTGCCCACTGCCAGGGGTGCGGGTTCGTTCGAAAGAGATACCGCAGCCCCTGGCTTACGGGCTACTGAGGGAACACGGGTGGGTTTTAGCCAGTCAAAGTCTGACACTACGCCCTCCTGCTCCACCCAGAGCGGGAGAAGTTATTTGATGATATCCCAACCAAAAAAAAAAAATGTTTGCCCAAAGACAAGAGCACTCTACATTCCTTTGCTTTCATAGCCCGATGGAACAACGGACACGACCGGGAAGAGATCAGGCGCAGGACTAACGACTTTGCGTTCTTTCTGAGGTGTCACGCCACCAACTTTCAAACTCAGGGCTGCTACTGAGAGATTCTTTAAAGAAAAAACCTTGGGAATCGAATCTATCAGGATCCGGATCAGGAGGAAAAATTGGGTTTAGGTAAATACCCAGACCACACGTAAGTACATACTTACGTAACTATTATTTCCGAAAATCACAAGGAGAAGAGGTAAAGAAAAGTAAATAGGAAAGAAAATAATTTATTTCTGGCTATTACATTAAGATCTTAGTAGGTATTAAACAGAATCACATATTTAATACAAAATTAATCAAAAACTGACCTCAGGAATAAAGATGATTTTCAATCAGCAAGAAATTAATAACAAACTAAATTAATTCATAGAAATTACAGAAAAACATTTCGCCTTGGCCCGTAGATAACATTTATACAGATGAACGATGACATACAATTACTGGAATTATACAGGAAAACATTTTGGAACCATTTGTATAGGTATCGCAACGTACCAAATATTTGAACGCTTCACTATTTGTACAATATTCGCTTGGGTCGGACAGGTTATCGGTAACTCGCTATAAAAGAGACAACTCTAAAAAAATTCGGCATACGTACTTGTCAGGTCTTATAGTTCTCTCATCATCTGTGATATTACTAAGCAAAATGAGGGCATTTTCGGTGAGTCATCTATGATTAAATTTTTGTTTCATCTAAGCTATTGCATTCTTAGACATAAAATTAGATAACATTCAAAACTGGTTTCTTGTTTGTTTTACAAACAGCAGAAAAAACGTTGCAAAATACAAATTTTAGTGACAGTTTTAATTATTTTTTTGGGGTTTATTGTGATTGCTTATAGGTACTTATAATGTGGAATTTAAAGATCTTTTCTCACTAATGGGTTTATTTTTTTCTAGAACAATTTTAAGATTTATTAAACGTCTTCCCTTCGTAAACTTTTTTCAATTTTTAAGTTTGATTTTTCCAACGTCAATAAATTTTATCCTTGGAATAAAACTGAAAATTGGCATTTCGTAAAGGAAAAACTGTCAAAATATAAATACAACATTTTTCTTGCGATTATCTATAGCTAGCGTTGCTTCAATAAAAGGCAGTTCCGTACAGATTTTTTTTTGTGATATTAGTGTGTTGTTCTGGAGTGCGCTGCTCATAATTTGTTGAGTTGTAGTAAGAAGTTATAGTTGGGCTAAATGTATAAAACTACACAGGTCCAAGTATCAATCTCTGAGGAACACCTCTAAGAGGGACCTGAAGTTTAACTTAAAAGTCCATGTACGCACGCTTATGTGGCTCCCAGATCAATCTAAAAACATCTGAAATAAACAAAAAATGAGACAAATTACCTTTTCATCATAAACCATAAATCATACATGTAACTGACTCAAATGGCTTACTTAAATACGTTTTTTTAATTTTGTGTTTACCAAATTCTTTCAAAACAACTATCGTTCTAAAACAGACTGGACTAAAACCATGTCTTCCAAGAAGTTTTCTATAAACTGAGCTTGTACGGTTTTTAATTTCCCAAAGTATTGCACTGCTTAAAGATAAGGTAATTACTGTTATCAATAAAACAGTTTCAGTTCCTAAGTAAATAACGATAACCCACGATAAGAGAGACCAGATTAAAAAAACAACAAATATGCGCAAACGAAATTCATATATCATCCATACCTACTTGTTAATATCAATGTGGTAGTAACTATGTTTTAATTTTTCACACCGAAAAGGCTACACGCGAAATTTGGTACACCGCTAGACCATGAGCTGAGTCAGAACCTGTGGTCAGGACAAAGGATAAGGTTATAAATTCTCCTGGGATCATTTTAGTCTTCCACGCAGGCGAAGACACGGGCAGCAGCTAGTACCTTGTTAAACTGACTGGCCAACTTGATTGCAAACTGATAGCGATATAATAACATTGTTTTTAATAGAGATTATCCTTACCTATCTTTCTATTTCACGACATTGTCTCTCTGAGTTGTGTAGACAAACACGCAGTTATTAAAAAATAAATTGCTCTATTGTGATTCATTACTTAACTGGTATATGTACATCCTTATTTTTTATTCATAAACGTAGATAGGAAGTAATAACCATCACACGGGGCAAGCTACGCTTCAGGTTAAGCTACGCTTACCGCGGTTGGTCTGAAGATCGGTGACCATCTTTACATACCGAGACCCCCATGCCTCGGAAAGCAAGTTAAGCCGTTGGTCCCGGCTGTAATTTGGATCCTCGATATTTGACAGTCGTTACAGGTTGCCAGAAGCCCGAAAGTATGACAGCCAGTCTTACCAAGGGGTATCGTTTTATCCAGTTACTGGTCGTGGAGGTCAGATAGGCAGTTGCTCCATATAAAATACTGCGGCATTCGGTTAGACTGGAAGCTGACCTCAATATAGTTGGGAAAACGCTTGCCGGATGATGATGAAATATAGGTGTCTTATGTGTTTTTGTTTCTCGATTTCACCATTTGCTGTACCTGGGTACTTTTGGTCTTTTTAATAATTACATAATTATTGATGCCTTTATTTGAAAGCACTTTATTGTTTAAATTCCAACTTAACAAACACAACATCACGCCTGTAACTCCCTGAAATGTTATCAACCTACTCCTATATACCTACTCATGTACTTAAATAATTTGTCTTCATACAAAGTATTCGTGTTTTCCTTCGCCACACGTAACTCTAGGTACGTATCCCACATTATCCTTGATCTTTTGCAGTTTTTCGTCAGCAAAAATATGCTTCGTCAATTTTATTCTTCCCAAACCACCATGTCTAAATAATTCAATGCCTTAACCAAATTGAACATTTTGTGCGCAAACAATGAGCGCCAAATCAAATTGTTTGAATAGATAAACAAACATTCCGGTAGACAAAGCGAAGGCTATGTGTGTGATAACTTAATAAGTATTTACACATGATTCAAATCTCAGAAACAGGTCTCATTCAGCGGAAGGCCTTGACACCACAGATTCTTTGGGTTTTTTGTTCGTGTTTATTTACCTACTAATCATAATTTTATTTGTCAAGCTGCTAAAATAATGAAAACTTATATAATATTCGTTTTGATGCATTGAAGCATGGCAATCGTTATTTCTTGTTTGTTCATTAAAACGTACCTACCATATATTGCGCTTGTATTTCCCTAATGGGGTAGACAAAGTTGTACCTATACAACTGAGTCAGTACACGTAGGTACATTTCACTTTGTTGACCTAAGACGTACCTATACAGGAAAAGTTTTTATCCAGTGCGCAAACTGTAACCATGAATTCAGCATATAATTCTAGACGCATTTCTACCGCACACATTTTTCGCCGGTATTACACAAAGAAATCTGCGGGTCCATACATTTTGACTGAAACAGCAGATTTTTATTTTTTGCACTGGATAAAAACTTACCCTGTATACCCAATAGTCCAAACAAACGGTCTGCTACTGAGTATTTCCTAAAGAAAGAACCTAATAACACTTTCCCGAGGTAGGAATCGAACCAATGTTCCGTCTCCCACGCGACCCTAGACCAACGTGGCATGTGGTAGGTACAAGGTTTTGTCCACGTGCAGGTCACAAATTATCCCTCTGGATATTACCTACTACCGGGAGTAAATATACCTTTTCAACTAACCTAGGAATAGAACATAGTTTTATTTTGCAAATAATATGGGTAACTAGCATGCGCCCGGGGCTATTCGCCCGCGTGCAGGTCAGAAATTGTCCCGCGAGAACGTACTACCGGGACAAAAAGTATAATTTGTGTTAATCTAGGTTATAATCTATCTGTGTGCCAAATTTCATCCAAATTAGTTCAGCCGTTTTTGCGGGAAAGAGTAACAAACATCCATACATACAAACTTTCGCGTTTATAATATTAGTGAGGATACACAATAGTTGTTAGATACATCAAAGGTCAGTCATATTTTACTATTCGACATGCAAACATCTACATTATTTATGTACCCTGTATTTAGCTTGCTTGCTGACTTGTTAGGTTAGCTAGCGTGCGCTAAATTTCATCCAAATCCCTTCAGTCGTGAAAAGGCGTGAAGACTAAGAGGCAGCCAAATAGTTAAATTCCTATTTAACTTATTTATATAGTATGCATATAATAATTATTTTTAATCACATTTAATCCCACGTCTAAATTTTTGACGTATCTCCTTAGGCCAAAAAACCGTGGTGATCAGGGTAAAACCTGGTGATTTACGTTGGCTGTCCTACATGTACTAATCTTATCGATAAGATAAATCGATTTCGTATCACATAAACACACGTATCTGTCAACATTTGGAAACTTTCATATATAATTGAAACTTGCATCAGTCTGGAAGTGAATCAGTGTTAAAATGAAGGTGTTTTTCGTGTTTCAGTTATTCTTCGTATTGGCGCTGTTCGCCATGGCTGCGGCTCAAGGTTTGCTCAACTAACATTTTATTTTATTATAATTTTGTAGGTTAATTTATGATTTTTAGGAAGCAGTTTCAGTAGTAACTACCTTCCCAATTGTGATTAAGATGCTGATGGATTATACTATGAATTTTTCTAGTATTTTTAAAGTTAGGTACCGTAATTTCAAAATGTAGGATTTTTGATGTCATATTTACTATGTTCCTACTGTACGTATAAACCACCGATTGTAAAATCAGGGGTCTTGATTGCTATACTAATTGACTATCAACAGAAAATAATTCGAAAAATGACGTAGACGTCAATCTTGCTGAACAATTAATGTCCTTGACTCTACAGTCATGTTCAATTGTTGTGTCCTGTGTAATACCGTCAAAATGAAGTTTTCTATTTCTATTCTATTCTATTCTGCCTCTTCTACATGTTATTCTCTTTGCATGAACGTAATGATTATTTTCATCCACAAGACGATGAAAACGCTTTGCTTATGTGTGCTTATGTATTGTTTTCAGTGAATGTTGTCGACAATACCCCTGATCCAGGTGAGTCAAGTAGTTTTTATAGTAATTTAGAAAGAAACTTTTTTGCGAAGGGAAACGTGACGGATTTTCTCCGTCTGGGGACAATAGAGTGTTATATCGGACTTCTACCGGCTTAAACCCCAACCTTCTTACTAATAAACATGGAATAAAGTTATACCAGGAATAACAAAGGAGTATACATTTTTTAAACTTGGAATAACTTTATTCTCTGTTTATTAGTAAGAGGACAAGGTTTCTTCTGTTACGATAGGACGGGACTAGGGCATAATAGTATACTATTTAATACTATCCACACCCCATAGGTATCTACAATGAACCTGGTATTTTTTTAAATTACAAACTCCGTTTTTTTTAAGTGAAAAAAGGGTATATCAAAATGAATGTTAATTAAAACTGGCGGCCTACTTCAAAATAAGTACCAACTTAGGGTTAGCATCAATTCTTTGCTCATTAGAAGTTAATATTGCTTGCAGTTCAAGTCGTGGACAACAGCAATCCTGGCCAAGGTAAGCCCATGATGACTATTAGATGCCTCATGGCAAACTTGTATTATTGTAAATAGATATTGGTGGTTGATACCCATCACGACTACGGAGTTTGGCTAGCTAAATTATTTAACTCTGTGTATACGACTTTCGAATAAGTCCACGATCGCATTGATGTAAAAATATAAACGAGACAACTTTTTTGTGAGGGGATAACGTGACAATAGTGTTATATTGGACTTCTACCGACTTAAACCCCAACTTTCTCACTAATAAACCTGGAATAAAGTTTAACCAGGAATAACAAAGGAGTAACCATACATTTTATAAACTTGGAATAACTTTATTCTCTGTTTATTAGTAAAAGGACAAGGTTTCTTCTGTTATGATAGGATGGAAGTAGGGCTTAATAGTATACTATTTATTACTATTCACACCCTATAGGTATTTACAATGAACCTGGTTTAATAAAAAACACAATCTACGTTTTTGGATAAAGAGAAAAAAAGTAGGTATATCAAAATGAATGATAATTAAAACTGGCGGTCAACTTCAAAATAAGTAGGTACCAACTTTGGGTCAGCATGAATTCTTAGCTCATTAGAAAGTTAATATTGCTTGCAGTTCAAGTCGTGGACAACAGCAATCCTGGCCAAGGTAAGCCCATGTGACTAATACATACCTAATGGCAAACTTGTTTTAATGTAATTAGATATTGGTGGTTGATACCCATCACGACTACGGAGTTTGGCTAGCTAAATTATTTAACCCTGTATATACGACTTTCTAATAAGTGCACGATTGCATTGATGTAAAAATATCACGGCACAATTTTTGCGTACTGGATTTTCAATGCAATGCTTATCGCAGAGAGTTGAAAATCGGACAGACAGCATGTTTTTTCGACCCGCTGGGATGCACTCTGGTGGATTGTAAATGAAATCCTGCCGTGATATTTGTACGTCAAAGCGATCGTGGCCGCAGCCGCCACTTCTGCATGATTACTTACCTATTTATTTTCGATACACTTATCTATTACTAACCAATTTCGTCTTAATAACACACGAAAACTTCACGAGTTTGGACACTCTTAGATAGAAGGGTAATTTTCTACATCTAGTAGTTTTGCCTGGGTCATTTACCTCATCCTCAATTAAATAATAAGATCCATTATTTCTGAATGCTCACTTTAGAATGCTCCTGGATATATCATAAACCCAAAAGCTTGCTTACATCAATTAAATTATTTTCAGGGAATTATGGGGTTAACAGACCTACACCTGGTGAGCGCATTAATTAAATAAAATATTTATTTCAAATTAAAACATTCGAAACGTGAATGCAAATTGTATGAGTAAACAGCATTTTGAATAATTAACCATTCATTTATCGAGCTTTTTAAAGTGCAATACAATGCTCATTTTTATATGCTTACGCGGAGAATACTAACTTGAAATGCTCAATAAAGATTCACGTTGCGAATGCTAGCTTTGAATGATTTCACTTGGGACGCACTGAAAGTGCTTAGCTCACATTGGACATATTATTTTCAGTACAATTTGTGAACAACAGACCCCCGGGCAATGGTGAGCAAAACTTTATTACGTAATATATTTCATAATATGACAAGCAATAAGGCAAGACCATTCAATAAATTGTATAGTATATGTAATATATTTAATACTATTACTATACTGCTACTAGTAAATGACTATTTTTCTTAACAATGAATGCTCACTGTAGAATGGTTGTGGTCATTTCGCATGAAACAAATGCTTGGCTTATTGTAATGGTGATATTATTTTCAGACAACTTTGGAGCTTATAGACCTAGACCTGGTGAGCATGTTGAACAAATAAAACAATTAAATAAACAATAAGAATGTATGACTCAACTGTTGCTCTTTTGAAAATATTTATATTTTATTAATATACGTATTAATCATTAGTTTAAACTATTATTCGGCAAACAATAAGTAAATGGTAAAGTCTACGAAAATTTAATGTTCAACACAAATAAATGTGTGTAATATTTTTTCACGACTAAAGTCGATACAAGAATTTTAGTCAGCAGCATCATAAGCAAAGGTACATGAGCATTGCCAAAATCAATCAACCTGTCGATCGTAATAACTTGCGATCAAGAATACTTCCATGTTTGTAGGAAACTGCGTCATACATCTTATTGCACGACGGTTTTGAAATGCTCGGAGCATCGCTCATTAATGAATGCTTACCCTGTTGTTTTTATCGGCAATGTTTATTTAAATATTCACATAGGCAGTCACGTTGCGAATGCTCGCTTTAGAATTGTTCACAACGACATGCAAATGCTTTGCTCATTTTGGACGTATTATTTTCAGTGCACTTTGTGAACAACAGACCCTCGGGCAATGGTGAGCACTTGACATTATTAAATATAGATATACTAACAAAATTATTAATAGGTACTTTTAATCAATAATTAAGCGCTTAAGGATTTGCGTTCTGTTATAAGTTATCACGAGCACTATCAGTTTCTGATAAGGTTAAAATCAGCACGAATTGACTATAAAGGTTTTCTCATCCCTATCACAAATCATTCACAAATTCACTTGAGCATTCATGATCTCAAATGCTTCTCTTTATTTGGCCGTACTTGCAATACTTTGCTTATAATAGGTTACATTATTTCTAGGGCATTATGTCGACAACAATCAATTTCAAATTGGCAACCCCAATTACCCCACTCCAGGTGAGCATGAGCATACTACATTAATATAAATATATATTATACATTCGCGGAAGGAATAGAATAAGCACTTTTTGAACAATATTTTACTATTTCTTTTTCGCAACGCGAGACCATTTATCTTGACGTTTAATACTGTGATTTTTATTCATTTGATATTTAATGTGGAAGTAAAATTAAACCGACAGGAGCTTCATCTTGACTCTAAAACGTATGCATCGTCAACGAGATACCTCTTAAATTCCACAATGTTTTGTCAAGACACATTTTTTGGCTTCTTGTTGTCATATTTAGCTTTCCCATTTACAAACTTTGGAGTTTTCGTTGTTATGCTTTTACTTGTACATTGTTCAGATCATCGTCTGTACTATTTGAAACTCCATACCTACCTATGCTGGCTCTCGTATGCTGTTGGTGGTCGTACAAGCTTTGCTTATAATCGTTCATGTATTGTTTTCTAGTGAACTTTGTCAACAACAACCCCAGTGACCCGACTGCTGGTGAGCAAACTTAAAAAACATAAGATCTAAACGTTAGAGTATAAAATCAGCATTAAGAGCATTTATCCCGCACGGGCTGGCAGCGTCGCTTTTCAAGTGGTTTGTCGTGATTATTTTATTAAGTTGAAATTAAAGTACTATTTTTTTTAGACATGCACTGTATTGTTTGTAGTTATTTTGGTATTTACTCCTAAAAATCGAATTGTCAGTTATTTTCTATTTGCAGTACTTACTTATTACGATTAAACAATGATATTATAAGTGTAAACGATTAAATATCTGTATTCTTCTTCTTATGTTAAAAATAATATAAAAAGAAATACGACGTTGCCAAAGCCACGCGGAATGAACGCTCTTAAGGATTTTTTAGCCAATACAAAATGAGCGTATCTAATATAAATGATATTATTTGGCTCTATTTTTTAAAGAAAATTCTTAAAAAATATGTAAAGTTCAAATTTACATACCGATGCTCTCTCTCGTATGCTGTTGGTGGTCGTACAAGCTTTGCTTCTAATCGTTCATGTATTGTTTCTAGTGAACTTTGTCAACAACAACCCCAGTGACCCGACTGCTGGTGAGCAAATAAAAAAAAACATAAGTTAAAATAGCCGTTAAGTGCGTTTATCCCGCACGGGAACGTCGCATTTCAAATGGTTTGTCGTGATTATTTCATTAAGTTTAAATCAAAGTACAATATTTTTTAGCTACGTACTCCATCGTTGGTTTTTGAACGATTTTTCGTAATTATTTTGGTATTTACTCATAAAAATCGACATAATTGTCAGTCATTTTATATTTGCAGTACTTATTACGATTAAATATCTTTAAAAGAGTTAACGTTAAAAATAATTATAAAAAGTACTAAAGATGAAGCTTGGCTGAAAAAAAAATAGTACTTTGATTGAAACTTAATAAAATCATCAAGAAAAATCAGTTGAAATGTGACGTTGCCAGCCCGCGCGGGATGAACGCTCTTAAGGAATTTCTAGCCAATACAAAAATGAGCGTATCTTTATTTAAATGATATTATTTTGGCTCTAATTTTTGAGCCAACTATTTAAAAAAATGTAAAGTTCAATCTATCATACCTATGCTCTGTCTCGTATACTGTTGGTGGTCGTACAAGCTTTGCTTTTAATCGTTCATTTATTCTTTCTAGTGAACTTTGTCAACAACAACCCCAGTGACCCGACTGCTGGTGAGAAAATTTCCAAAAAACATAAGATAAAATAATCATTAAGAGCGTTTAACCCGCGCGGGAACGTCGCATTTCAAGTGCTTTGTCGGGATAATTTTATTGAGTTTAAATCAAAGTACCTACTATTTTTTTCAGCTGTGCACTATTATTTTGTACAATTTTTTGTAGTTATTTTATTATTTACTCCTAAAAATCGATATAATAATTAATTATTTTCTATTTGCAGTACTTATTACGATTAAATATTTTTAAAAGAGTTAATGTCAAAAATAATTATAAAAGGTACCTACTAAAGATCTAATGCTGGGCTGAAAAAAAAAGTACTTTGGTTAAAACTTAATAAAATCATCAAGAAAGACCACTTCAAATGTGACGTTGCCAGGCCGCCCGGGATGAACGCTCTTAAGAAGTTTCTAGCCAATACAAAAATGAGCGTATCTTATTGAAATTAATTAAAAAGTAGTTTAATCGCGATAAATTCTTCAAAATATTTTGGCTCTATTTTTTTGGGAAACTAATAAAAAAAAAAAACTATCAAATCCACCATATCTATGCTCGCTCTCGTATGCTGTTGGTGGTCGTACAAGCTTTGCTTTTAATCTTTCATGTATTGTTTCTAGTGAACTTTGTCAACAACAACCCCAGTGACCCGACTGCTGGTGAGCAAACTTCCAAAAAAACATAAGGTCTAACCGTTAGAGTATATAATAAGCATTACGAGCGTTTATCCCGCGCGGGCTGGTAGCGTCGCATTTCAAGTGGTTTTTTTATTATTTTATTAAAATAAAAATACTTTTTTTTTTCAGTGATGAGCTAGATCGTTGGTTTTATAAAAAAAATTTAGTTATTTTGGTATTTACTCACAAAAATCGACATAATTGTCAATTATTTTCTATCTGCAGTAAGTACTTATTACGATTAAATATCTTAATGACAGTTAATGTTAAAAATAATTATAAAAAAGGCAATCTCTTGAAAAATAGTAGTAATAGTAGTAAAAATTTAGTAAAGCCACTTGAAATGCGACCTTGCAACCCCGCGCGGTATGAACGCTCTTAAGTAATTTCAAAGCCAATACAAAAATTAGCGTACCTAATTTAAATTAATTATTAAGTACATAGTTTCATTGCGATAACTTATGTAAATATTTCGGATCTATTTAATTTGTTGACTAAACTAATTTTTTTATTTGTTAAATTTGAGTCACCTCTTTCTATTTAACTCTATTGTCGTTAGATCTTATGTTATTGCTGCTAAACGAACATACGTGAAGACTTATTTATCACTTTCCACATAAAAAAGAAGTACATAACTACTTAATAAAAAGTAAATAAAAGTAGTAAAAAAGTCTGCCCGTATATTAACATACCCAAATACTGCTATGTACGGCTTTGCTTTTAATTGTCATGTTTTATATTATTTCAGTGCATGTGGTAGACAACAACCCTGAAACAGGTTGGTACTGTTTCTAAGAAAGCCTCTAAGCATTAGTCATAAAGGATATGATAGAAAAAATTTAATAATACAAAACCTTAATGAGTTTGTCAGGATCCAGATGTCTGAATGTGCTCATAATGTCGTTCTTTCTATTTTCTAAAGCTTTATTAATCTATGCGGAAAAACGGGAAGGAATTTCATACGCGTCGATTAAATCGGTATAACTGTCTGTATTAACAACGAATCTAAAAATTAGGTATCTAAAGCACCTACGGTTAGATCTTTTAAACTACGTAACGGATTTTAATGTGGTTTTCATCAATAGAGAGAGCGGTACGAGAGGAATGTTTATATGTATACACCGACCTACACGTGGGCGAACCCGCTGGCAAAAGCTAGTCGTAAATAAATGAGGGTCGCAAGGACATTAACGCGCAAACTATAACCTAAAATTCAGCACCTGATTCTAGACTGCTAATGTGGAACTTTCGTGGGTCACAAAAAAAATAAACAGCTGTTTCATACATTTTGACGATGTAGGTACATATTGAACTTTTCCATGTAACAGCAGCATGTCGATTCTGTAACCATCTCACCGCGTGAAGTGAGCGTAGAGTGAGCTGTCAGTGTCAACCCACTGATGCTGGAGATTGACCAAATAGCAGGTGGAATGACACTGACAGCTCCTCGGGAAACCGGGGGTCTCACCCGGCGGTGAATGACCGCCGGGATGCCGAGAAGCAAGCGGCGTTGTGGATCAACGCCGTGGCGCTCTCACAGAGACACTGACAGCAGCCATTCACATGGGCTCACATGGGCTCACGCGTGCATGCATGCAGCGTGAGCCTTTAAGTTCCAAAAAGCCCAATGGGCGAACAAAATGAGGGGCCCGCATTGACGGGCCACCGTATAGCGTCCGCGGGCAGGGGGCGATGCCCCGACCCCGCTTGCCACGCCCCCTTACGGGGACGTTGCGACTACTACTACTGACAGCTCACTCCACGCTCACTTCACGCGGTGAGATCGTTACATAGCGTTGCAGATATTTCGAACCCACGAAAAATTTCAACGCGGCGGTGTTCAGAATCATGTAGGTACTGAATCCTTGGCAATGGGATGCGCGGCGATGTCCCTTCCATTTTGCATAATAATTAACTCACAAGTATTTAAATTATTTTTCTTTTGTTTCAGTTAACCTCAACAACCGTAAGTACTGAAAAACTATCCTATTAAATAAATCAGTGCCTGTTGAGTTAAAATAAAGAAAAAGCATTACTTTTTCTCTGCTGCGTCATGCCCAAATCAGGGTAACTTATGAGGCTCAGGGTACTTTTTCGTTCTAACAGAGATAGAGTACTCTACGCGACACCTAAATGAATGTAAAAGTGCCCTTTCTTTAATAAAAGCATACTGTTTAATTTTAATTCTCAACGCTCGGCGCTAAGCCGAAAGTTGAAAATTCAACAACGTGCTCATACCGATATGGTTCATAATTATTTTTAATTGCCTTTGGAGCAGTTGTTGAATCAAGTGGTTTATGCTTCCTATTTAAATTGTCCACAAGATAGGTACCTAAAGGTACCTTACATTGGGCACGCCACGATTGCGGCGGTACCTAAGTCCCCTCTTTGAGGAATGGTTCGAGAGGCGGCATGGCGGCCTCACCTTTCGCCTGACGCAGGTCCTCACCGGACACGGTTGTTTCGGGAGGTTCTTGTTTCGGATAGGGCGGGAGGAAACGCCCGGGTGTTTCCACTGCGAAGATCGCCCTGAGGACACGGTGGCGGTCTGCCCGGCTTGGGTGGAGCACCGCCGTGTCCTCGTGGAGGCGATCGGTGGCGGCGATCTCTCGCGTCCGGGGCCATGGTACGGAGCGAGAGGGCATGGGTAGCCGTCACCTCCTTCAGCGAAGCAGTAATGCTCGCGAAGAGGGAGGCGGCGCACGTGAGGGAGAGGCAGCATATGCGCCCTCGCGACCCTAGCCGCCGCAGGATACGGAGACGCCCTGGGCGTCGGGAATCCCAGGCCGATTTCCGGCCACTGTAGGCATGAGCTTGCGGACGGCGAGTAATGGGTAGCTCGCTGTCCGGTAAGGACCAAGCCCAAGACGACGGCGCGTTGTGTTCCACGCGCGCCTCAAAGAGATGTCAGCACAAAAATTATGGGGCCCGCAAGGGCCGATGCCTGCCAGGGGTGTGGGTTTGTTCGAAAGAGACACCACAGCTCCTGGCATACGGGCTACTGAAGGAACACGGGTGGGTTTCAGTAAAAGTCTGACACGCCCTCCTGCTCCACCCAGAGCGGGAGAAGTTATTTGATGATTTCCCACCCAAAAAAAAAAGAAAAAAAAGGTATCTTACATAGTATCTAGGTCTAATCGTAATATACCTACTAATGAGATACATTTATGGTTTTACAGCTGACCCAGGTTTCGGCAGGCCCACATACGAGACACCCGGTAAGACCATATTCAAATAATTACTACTTACATACCTTAGTCCGCGCTGAAAAAAGAGGATTTATCTCCTAACTTTTCATCAATGTAACTGTGGTTCGCAAAGCGTTAATTACGCTGCTCAAAGTGAGTCAGCAAAATAACGAGATTCTGTATTCATGCAATGCCGAATTTGATTCCCGTGACTCATTTTGTGTAAGATTAAATTAAATAGCCCTTACTCCAATAAATCTTAAAGTTGCTGCAGACAAGCGCGAAGTGACGGTGCGACGCGATCCGATACCTAGAGTAAATTTACATTCAATTTTCATAGAAATTGTTCTATTACAGTCACATCGCACCTGTCAACAGAAGCCTTTATTAGTGACTGACTGACAAATTAGACCTAACCGGGTGTACCTACAGTAAATCAATCTGCCTATCCTTTTCCCAACTATGCGGGGGTCGGCTTCCAGTGTAACTTAATGAATACCAGATTTAACATGGAGCGACTACCAATCTGATCTCCCTTTGGGTTAGACAGATTGTCAGACTATCGGACTTCTGACGAACCGGAGGTAAAGACTGACAAAGATCCACGAAGACAAGATCATGTGCTTTTCGAGGCACGGAGGGGCATTTTTATGTAAAGATGAGGGTTACCCATCCATGGAGCAACCACAGCAAGCGTAACTTAACCTGATATATCGACCCGTACGGTTGCAGTACAGCTATAAAAAATCAGGTTGGTCATAATATTTTCTCCTTCCGCAGACATTTCACCAGCCTGGGCCCCGAACAGCCGTCCTCCCTACCCCGGCAAACAATGTAAGTGTACCAACTTAGTACCGATGGGAATCCCTAATCAGCAACAATTAAAATCGATCTTCCTTACTCACATTCATCACCTATTTAACCCCTATAGGGAAGGACTTGTCCAAAACGCTTCCCTAGTGCTTAGCTTCGTTAACTTTACGTCGGTTATCAATAAAAATCAGCTGTTGCAAAAAAAAGTGCAGTACCTACTCGGTCAAAATGTATGGAACAGCCATTTTTAAAATAAATAACGAAAAATTTCAATGTAGGGGCTAGATTGAATATATATGTCTGTCGGTTTATTTTTGTATCTTTATTGCCTACGCAAATATCCTGCACACGGCAGCGACATGCTAGCTACACGATGACTGATGCATACATGCCGTTTGTTAGGACAGGTCAGAACATAACTGTCATGGCTCTTTGTCTAAAAACCCCTTCCAGACATGGCCCTGCATTTTTAGATAGACTCACTGTAAATCCTATAAATGTAATGTTTGGATTTTAAAAGAGCCCATGACATGTGACTTTGTGTCGGCATTTCTTCTCAGAGATCAGTGAGCTAGGAAATGCCGGCGCCAGCGCCGTCTTGGTTTAAAATATGAATTTAATGACGTGTAAAAGTGTCACAAAAATCTACTTACCTACATTCATCATCAGCCTTTTAATGTTCCCACTGCTGGGACACAGGCCTCCTCTCGGTGAGAGGGGATTGGGCCGTAATCCACCACGCAGGCCCAGTGCGGGTTGGTAGATGTCACATGTCTTCGAATTTTTGGTTCTAGGACATGCCGGTTTCCTCACGATGTTTCCCTTCACCGTTTTGAGAGCAGTGGTGATGAAATAATTTACACAAAGTAAACCGCCTGTCTGGGTTCGAACTCACGACTCATAAGTCGCAGCGGTTACCACTTGGCCACCACTGCTCTCACTTACATTGTAAACATTTTATTTCAAGAGAATTTCCGCAAGATGGAGACGGTGTTCCTTCACTGTGAATTAACTGTGAACTTAGGAAGGTTTATTTTGAAACTGATCATTTCTTTCCGAACTTTTTACACCTTTGCCTGCCAGTTATGACCCGGGGTACTAATATTTTAAATGCGAAAATAACTCTTTATAAAAATTTGGTAGAGATATAGCCTGTGTGGGATATGTAGAAAACCAAGTCTACTTTTTTCCGACATCCACGTGGGCGAAGCCTAGCTAGTTTCTAATAATCTTTTATTTATTTTTCAGACAACAACCCCTACGCGCGCGGCGGCAATTAAATATCTTCAGTAAACGACCTACTTACGATTAACTTCAATTAAATACCCAGATTTTTTTGTAACATAAGTATTAACAGATTCATAATACTTATAAAAACTTTGAGTAAAATATACCAACTTTGTTGTTCGAGCTTTTCAGCTTGAGTTTTTGACACTTTTTCCATCTACAAAATTATTATGTAATAAACACAATCTTAATTTTACTTCGTCTTTTATTTTTATGACACTTATCTATAAAGACAGACCGTCTGAGAAACCGTGTAATAAGAAGCAAAACAAAGGTTATAGACATAACGTGCAAAATTAGAAGGCTTAAATGGCGATGGGCAGGGCATATGATAAGAGGAAAAGACAAGTGGAGCAAAATTGTGACACGATGGTATCCTAGAGAAGGTAAAAGGAAAAGAGGTCGACCACAAAAAAGATGGGATGACGACTTAAGACAAGTGGTAGGCGTCACATGGAACAGTGTGGCTCAAGAAAGTCATGAGTGGAAAAGGTTGGAGGAGGCATTTGTCGATTGCACCTGCTCTCACATTTATTATATTAGTAGTATTAAAAGTCTCTAAAAAGTAGAACAATAATATTTATTGGCCTTTTGCTGCTGTAGTTAATATTTTGATCAAAGCATTGTACTTCGCAGGACGGTAAAGATGTACTAGTGTGCTGGATATCCTGGCTGCTGCATCAGCTTATCGTGTTGCCACCATTACATTGTGTGTAGAATCAAATAATAATCGAAACTAATTCAAACACGATATACCTGCTATTATTTTTTGCAGAGTGTACTGGTGTGCTGGATATCCTGGAGAGTGTACTGGTGGGCTGCAGCATCAGACCAAGAATTCCATAATCTTGCATAGTTATATAGCATAAATAGGTGTTTCAGGGAATTTCAGTTCATACGTATGCGGCAGTATATTGCGTATAAGATAAAATCAGAACCGCCGCTAGAAAACCTAGTTTTAAATAAAAAAAAACCGCAGACAGACACACATTATCATAGTGGTCAAACTTATAACACCCCTCATTTTACGTCGGAGGTTAAAAATACACATAGTTACCTACTTTGTTGTTTGAGCAATTTGCATATTGATGAAATAATACAATTCAAACAGGCATTAATTACAATACAGGTGAACACGACAATAACTTTATGCGTACATCGTAACCAATCTACATAGAAAAAAAATATTTTAAAAACATCCAGTAGTTTAGACACCATCAAAAAGTCATCAGTCAAAATGTCAAAGTCAAAGTCGAGCAGTGGTGGCCCAGTGGTAACGGCAGCGACTTACGAGATGTAGTTCGCAAGTTCGAACCCAGACAGTTGCTTTATTTTGTGTTAATTATTTCATCACCACTGCTCTCAAAACGGTGAAGAAAACATCGTGAGGGAACCGCAAAAGACATGTGACATTACCAACCCGAACTGGGCCCATGTGGTGGATTACGGCCCGCTCCCTCTCACAGATGGGAAAAGTCAAAGATTGGCAAAACCCATTGTAGGCATTTCGATGTAATACCGAAATCGACGATCGCACGGACGTAAAAATATCTCGACGAGATTTTATCACGCACTAAACTTTCAACTCTCTGCCTTGAACCGAGCATTGAAAATCCAACAGAGTGCATCCCAGCGCGTCGAAAACATATGCTGTTCAATATTCTACTTTCAGCGCTTAGCAGTGCGTTGAAAATCCAGTACGCAAAAATATCCCGCCGCGATATTGTCTTCTTTGATTTATTTGATAGTTCCAAAACACTCTTATGCATTAGAATTGCTATTGTTTTCATTTAAAGTTGTATTGTCGAACAATTCCACTTTGCCCCGCCAAGCCGCCCCACTTGTTGGGCAAAGTGGAATGCTTAAAATTTTGCACTGGAATCAAACCAAACCCCACCCCCACCCCACCAAATTTCAAATCTGTCCGTCCAACTTTATCTGCCCCACCAAATTTAATTTGGTGGGGCAGATACCCCTACTCTAAAATCTTGTTGGATCCTATTCCATTAGGGTTGGCACCTGAGAATAAGAGTTTTTTTTATTTCCGCTTTGTCTCAGCAGTGGAATCTACCCCACCAAATCGAATTAGTGGGGCAGATTCCACTGCAAAATTTAAGGCATTCCACTTTGCCCCACCAGTGAGCGGGTTGGTAGGGCAAAATGGAATGATTCGTAGTGTCGGCTCCACATTGAATACTATATAATTTTTCTTGCAGTTTTCCTTATCAAAAAAATATATATGTACAAAGAAATAGGATGTATCTATTAAATAATTAACTCTTTATAGGAATCTTGATTGACAACGCTATAGGTAATTTCTCGTATCCTAGAATATCCATTGTAATTATTGTAATTGTGTCGTGTTTTTATGAAATAATGCAATTACTGCTTACGTATGTCTCCCACGATTAATAGATCGTGTGCTTGTAGAAAGCTGATATAAAAGACCATAGTCTCGGTCAAGAAACAGTCAGTGATTAGAATACCTATTGAAAATGTCTCGTCTTGGGGTAAGTTCTTGCTGTTTTCTGTTATTTTGTTTTGCATTTTTATATACTACGTGCTGACCTGTCAGACCTCTTTTATCTGTTCTGTACGTCAGGTGATGGCCTTATGGTGGTGATATGATCTGACTAAAATTATATGTGTACTTTAAAAGAGTCGGCCTTGTTAGACTAGCCAGCTAGGAAACGCTGACGTGACGTTGACGTGTAAAAGCAAGATTGCATAAATAAAATAATTTTTTCATTTAAATTCCCATAGAAATTGCTTTTCCAATTTTTCCAGCAACGTTTTTTTTTCCGTACGAACCGGGTTCGAACTATTACAAAAAAATTACACATCGATCCAGCCGTTCGGAAGCGATGTGCTACCAACGAACAGCATTTCATTTTTATTAAATAGATTTTTGCATAGCATAGAATAATGAGCCTGAAACGATCCCATTGCTGGGACACCAGCCGTCTCTTTGTTATAGAGAGTACCCGTAATCCACTCATGCGGGTTGGTGGATATACCGAATTTTATGTTCGAGTTCAAGTTTGTTCCGTTAATTTTTATATCAGCGACTTTAAGATTGATTGATATCCTATGAAATAGAAACAAAAATTATGATTCTTTGCATAAAACATGTTATGTAGAAAGTTGTTTTTGTTTGTATAGTCGAGTTCTTTAATATATTGGCCCTTTCAGGCTTCAAAAATATATGAATGTCAGAAAAGTTCATAATATTGTGACAACTATACCTAAGCATTATTAAATTGCGCTCAAGATTTAGATTCATTAAAATGTGACAGCTTTTTCTCATGATTTTTCATATTTTATTATTAATTAACTGTTCACATGAGGACATATTTTTAATCTATAGGTTCTATAGAGTTTATTGAGCTACCCAACGCTCACAATATTTTGAACCCTTGACAGTGTCAATATATAAATGAACTCGACTGTAAGCTACCTAGTTGTTCTAGTAGTCGTAAGCGCTACTGTTGAGTACGAGGTCCGGGGTTCGATCCTCGGCTCAGCAGTCGTGTTTGCGAAACACAAGATACCTCTTTGGAGGCATGAGCAGAGGACTTCTTCATTCCTTTTTGGTATAATAAGCACAATAATAATGAAAAGATTCTTTGTAATGCACGTCCAATAAATTCTTGCCTGGTTTGCTATATTAGCTATATTACCTATTTAGTGCGCATTGCTCTGATTTTTATATAAGGGTTATTTGTAATTATTAAAATTTTGAAAATATTTGGTTAAGAGCTCGTCAAACCGCCATTACTGATCAATTAAATAATTGGGTAACTTGTATTTGGAAAAACGAAATAGTACCTACATTACGATACGCGTTTAGCACCCTCGTTACGCTTGGGCGCTAATTTCATGCCGTACTTAGGTCACACGTGTCATAAATTATTTTATAGTCCGTGTGACATAAACCCATACTTAAGTCGACTTTTCTTGTAAAAATAGACTATATAAGTCACTGAAAAGTGTGACTTAAGTGCAGGTTTAGGTCATACAGTGCTGTAAACGATTCATTTTTACCTTGACTGAGCAAGTACGATGGTTAAGGCTAATGCTCTGCCAGGGGTGCGGGTTTGTTCGAAAGAGATACCGCAGCCCCTGGTATACGGGCTACTAAGGGAACACGGTTGGGTTTTAGTCAGTAAAAGTCTGACACGCCCTCCTGCTCCAGCCAGAGCGGAAGAATTTATTTGATGATTTCCCACCCAAAAAAAAGGCTAATGCTTTCCCTGTATATGTGGAAGCCTGTGCCCTGGGGTTGCACAGTAGCCGGATGCTATGTATATTTTTACGTTAAAATTATAAATTTCCTTACCGTCTTTAACACAGATATTCGCAAGCCTGCTGATGCTGGTGGCCGTGGCTGTCTGCGTCGATATGCCACCCAACATGAAGGCTTTGGACCCACCGAAAGATGGGGCCAAGCTGGACGGTTCCCGCCATGACCCACAAATTCCCCCACCCCGCCCCGAAGGTCCCACTCTCCGGACCGAAGGCAAACCAGACCTACCCAAGGTTGAAAACCCGAAACCTGATGCCAAGCCACCTCAAGATGGAAAGAGCTAAACGTTTACATAGACCAATGTGTTAGAATAATTAGACCAAAGCAATCGAATGTTAAAAAAATATTATTATTGTGTATTTTATACATATTTGTAGAGGATTATAAAGACAGTTGCAGCTGGAATGTTTTTTTTTTTTAGTTCAACACCTCATCAGACGTCTATGTTTCGATCCCAACCCTAACGCTGCCTCAAAGATAGGCCACCCTTGCGATATCTGTTTCTAACAATATTCTGTATACAATCCTCCGTAACAAATATGGCTTTAGAGAAATCATCATCATCATCATCTGCCTAGCCTTTTCCCAACTATGTTGGGAACCTGATGCAGCTGAATACCAGTATTTTACATGGAGCGACTGCCTATCTGACCTCCACAACCCACTTATTGGATAATACGATACCCTAAAGTAGGTGAGTAATAATAAATATGTTTGGTTGAGTGTGGAGTTGTCTTTCACAACTCCTACATGACTTATTGATGGACTGTGTTCGATATAGATCTTATATAAATGAAGAAGTTGAACTAGGTTGATATGGGCACATTCCACTATAGTCTGTCCGGACGAGATGGTGATGATGCGAAGAGTCTGTTCAAGATCATGACTCAAATGGTTTCCGAAGCGGTGCGTATTTAGGGTACGATGGGACTGTCATATGCATTGAGTGAGTTTGTTGCGCCACTTCTTCTTCCCAGCCAAAGCACTAGGAAGTGGTGAAGAGTGGACGTTTTTGGGGGACTGTCTTATGTATTTTGACGTTTGAAAAGTGCTGATTCTCCGCCTAATTTGAATAAACGACTTTTGATTTTGAATGCGGTAAAGAAAGAGAGTAAAAAAAATACTTCAATAATATCATCATCATTTCAGCCGAAAGACGTTCACCGCTGGATATAGGCCCCCCCAAAAGGGAGGTTTTGCCATAATTGCCACGCTTGGCAGGCGGATTGGCGATCGCAATATGGTGGTAAAATGCATAGAGAACGCTGCTGCCCATTCTCTAGTAAGCCCCTTAGTCGCCTTCTACGTCACCCACGGGAAGAAATGGGATGGTGCTATTCTTTTACGTCCAGCACCACACGGAACGGTACATCAAAAATATAAAACAATTTAAATAATGCTGACACTTTATGGTGGTGTGACTGAGTACACTTTACTTTTTTTCTAAAACCTTGTTTCTTTTTGTCGACACATTGCATTTCTGGAAATAACAACGGAATTCCAGACAAAAGAAAAAAGACAATAATATTGTAACATTTACCTTATTTACTTGCTGAGTTTTATTCGACTGCAGTTGAGTAAGTAACTATAATTACATATCTCAAAGAAAAAGTGACAAGATACATAATAAGAATGTCGACAATGACTAATTAGGTATGCAAACATAAGAGGAAACTGGTTTTAATTAAGTGTACCTAGTCACGCAAGTTATAATTATGAGAGTTATTGTAATAATTAATTAAACAATAATCACTATTTAATTATGAGAACACAGGATAGGTGATTAATAAATGACCTCTGAAACCAAGCGGTAAAAATCAAAGTTTTCCATAGACATCTACATATACTATCTATATCTAAACTATTAATATTGAGAGGACCGATTTGATTGTTTGTTTGTTTGCATTGAATAGGCTCCGAAACTACTGAACCGATTTGAAAAAATCTGATCTGTTGGGAAGCTACACTATCCCCGGGGGGCATAGGCTATATTTTGTCCCCGTATTCCCACGGGAACGGAAACTACGCGGGTGAAACCGCGGAGCCCGACTAGTATTGCATAAGTATATCAAATGTTACAACATTACTGGCTAATACATAAACTTATCTGATATTTTATTAACTCTTCAAATATGATAAATTCTTGCCAAAAGTTTTTTGATGAAGAGAACAATCAATAGTACATGAATACCAAGCATGGAGATAGTTCATCTATGGTTTCAGTGGCAGACTAAGACGGTTGCAAGCTCGGAGCGGCTAAGCAAAATGAGGCTGAACTTACTAGAGAATGGGCAGCAGCGTTCTCTATGCATTATACCACCATACTGCGAACCCTGAACCGCCTGAGATGCGTGGATTTATGGCAACCCCCATAAATGGCAAAGCACCAAGCAAAACGGCCCCTAGTGAACGGCGGCCCTTGGCTACGGTAGCAGTCAAGGCTACGACGATTAGGGGAGGCCTATGTCCAGCAGTGGACGTTATCAGCTGAAAAATATGATGAGCTTTAGAGTACCAAGTAGAGGTATTTGTGAAGAAGCTCGTTTTTTTATACATTCAAATTCATTAGTTAAACTTACACAAATACCTAGTTAGCGAACAAATAGCATGGCATGAAATTCGGTTCCTAAACTAGACACAGCCTAGATGTTGGTGACCCAAACACTACTACATACATACTCAGCCTATAACGTTACCACTGCTGGGACACAGGCCTCCTCTCAGTGAGAGGGAGTGGGCCGTAATCCACCACGCGGGCCCAGTGCGGGTTGGTAGATGTGACATGTCATAGAATTTTTGTTTCTAGGACATGCCGGTTTCCTCACGATGGTTTCCTTCACCGTTTTAGAGCAGTGGTGATGAAATTATTTACACAAAGTAATGCGCCCGGCGGGGTTCGAACGCACGACCTACAACTCGTAAGTCGCAGCCGTTACCACTGGGCCATCACTGCACCCAAACAATACACACTCTACACAGGCTATTATTTAATGAGTTCTGCTAGCGTAAGATTGTTATTGATAATTTCATAACACAATTGGAGTGTAAACGTGGTGCTGCTTCGCAGACAATGGGACATTTAATATCTTGTCGAGCGTGTCCTGCTGTCTGCACGCTACAGGAGTTAATGGACGCTGCTTGAAGTGCCAAGCTTGTAGTCAAATTCTGGGCTGACTGTATTTAGATTGTTATCGACACGCTAAGAAGAAGATAACACAATTCATAGTCTTAAATACACAACTACAGAAGAACTCTCTGAACTGAACTCGTCCTAATCAGATGGGTACTCCATAAGATGCAGTGCGACTGTGGAGCCACATTGCCAACTAGTACAGTCTACCAATCAACTTATAGGTATTTTACGTTATTATAAGTAGCTAGGCACATTAAAGTTGTAATCAGGTCTCAAGGTCTGACTGAAAATTACTCAACAAATAATGTAGGAACTGATTTTGATAGAAGAGAGAAAATCTATTATAGTACTTTGTTAATTTCCTAAAACATGAAATAAGTACACTCTTTAATGAGTATGTTTAATGAGTGTGTTTTCTGCAGAGAACAAAAAGGAAAACAGGATTAAATTGTAACCTACCTACTTATATTAATTAGTAGGTAACACTTTTGTACCGATACTGTTATTAGTTTGACATGTGGTAGGTAAAATGAGGAAGGAAGGTTGGTGGAACTGAGCGTAGTTTCGTGGTGATGTATGTTTTATTGAAACCTAAAAAAAAACCTTATTCTGTGTAGCTAGGAAAATTGTCGAAATCATCATAAGCTACTATCCTTACTTAATCCCTAATTCCCTATTAATATTAATATTACTAGCTGACCCGACAGACGTTGTCCTGTTCGTCCAAAAGTCATTCATACAAAATCACTACCCTACCTACCCTACCTACCCTACCTACCCTACACTACCCTACCCTACACTACCCTAACCTACCTACCTACCCTACCTACCTACCCTACCTACCCTACCTACCCTACCTATCCTACCTACCCTACCTACCCTACCTATCCTACCTACCCTACCTACCCTACCTACCCTACCTACCCTACCTACCCTACCTACCCTACCTACCCTACCTATCCTACCTACCCTACCTACCCTACCTACCCTACCTACCCTACCTACCCTACCTACCCTACCTACCCTACCTACCCTACCTACCCTACCTACCCTACCTACCCTACCTACCCTACCTACCCTACCTACCCTACCTACCCTACCCTATCTACCCTATTATCCTATCCGTGAAAATTTTCGTTTTTCGACAGCCAACTTCCACTTTGATACTTTTTTTATTTCTGAAACAACTGAACGGGATAAAAAGTATCCTATGTCCTTCTCCTGGCTCTAAACTACCTCCCTGCCAATTTTCAGCTAAATCGGTTCAGCCGTTCTTGAGTTATAAGTGAAGTAACTAACACGACTTTCTTTTATATATATAGATACTAGCTGACCCGACAGACGTTGTCCTGTTCGTCCAAAAGTCATTCATACAAAATCACTACCCTACCTACGCTACCCTACACTACCCTACCTACCCTACACTACCCTACCCTACACTACCCTAACCTACCTACCTACCCTACCTACCCTACCTACCCTACCTACCCTACCTACCCTACCTACCCTACCTACCCTACCTACCCTACCTACCCTACCTACCCTACCTACCCTACCTACCCTACCTACCCTACCTACCCTACCTACCCTACCTACCCTACCTACCCTACCTACCCTACCTACCCTACCTACCCTACCTACCCTACCTACCCTACCTACCCTACCTACCCTACCTACCCTACCTACCCTACCTACCCTACCTACCCTACCTACCCTACCTACCCTACCTACCCTACCTACCCTACCTACCCTACCTACCCTACCTACCCTACCTACCCTACCTACCCTACCTACCCTACCTACCCTACCTACCCTACCTACCCTACCTACCCTACCTACCCTACCTACCCTACCTACCCTACCTACCCTACCTACCCTACCTACCCTACCTACCCTACCTACCCTACCTACCCTACCTACCCTACCTACCCTACCCTATCTACCCACCCTACCCTATCTACCCTATTATCCTATCCGTGAAAATTTTCGTTTTTCGACAGCCAACTTCCACTTTGATACTTTTTTTATTTCTGAAACAACTGAACGGGATAAAAAGTATCCTATGTCCTTCTCCTGGCTCTAAACTACCTCCCTGCCAATTTTCAGCTAAATCGGTTCAGCCGTTCTTGAGTTATAAGTGAAGTAACTAACACGACTTTCTTTTATATATATAGATATGCGAAAGTAACTATATTTGTCTGTCTGTCTGTTACGCTATCACACCTAAACCGCTGAAACGATCGTAATGAAATTTGGCAGAGATATGGCCTGGTATATGGAAAAGGACATAGGCTACTTTTTTACGCGACAACCGACATACACGCGGGTGGAGCCGCCGGCAAAAGCTAGTATATACATATATCATTATGTCCTACTATAATATACATTTTAATGTGAAAGTATGTGAAGATGTTTCGATGTTTGTTACTCAATCAAGCAAAACTGGCTGTGGTACACCTCTTGTCGTGCTGTCTGTGCAACACCTGCATAATGGAAGACATAGATGGCCAACGATAACGCTGGCGAAGTGGTTGAATTCTGATAGAAGCTTATTTAAAACGAACAATTGAACATAACGACATGACGAGGAAGAAGACGTCGTATTGAACAGGCCACTCTGGAAGTTATTTGAAACGTTGAAATTGGTGTTATATACAGTTAGTACGGAATAAAAAATACGTAGTTCATACGAGACTGAGGGCTGATTTTTCAGTAGTCAGATAATTTTTATCTGATGAATAAATATGTCGGTTTGGCAGATTTTGTATAGAAAATATGCCAAAACGTCAGATTTTTTCTTCAGATAACAGCTATCTGACTATTGAAATATTTGGCCCTGAGTAGTTTAAATATACTAGCTTTTTCCCATGGTTTCGCCCACGTTAATTT
This sequence comes from Polymixis flavicincta, assembly GCA_949987655.1. Taxonomy (NCBI): domain Eukaryota; kingdom Metazoa; phylum Arthropoda; class Insecta; order Lepidoptera; family Noctuidae; genus Polymixis; species Polymixis flavicincta. Next base: position 8,135,928 of record OX465187.1, read on the forward strand.
AGAATTTAACAATCATTTCGGGTTGTACTCTGCTTGTTTGGTCGTTGCAATCATGGGCTCAGAACGTAACATTATTCTAGGACGCTCTTATACACAATGTTGTATGTGCTTCTATTTTCGCTGATACCTATACATTCTGGGCATTGGACACACGCGAACATGAAAAGTTTGCCCTTGCGCTTTATTTTATTGGAAAATGGAGTCTTTTAAATAGAAATAGGTCAGTGGGGATTATTGGGATTCGAGGTATAATTACACATTCCCCTTTTTCACACCAGATAAAATAGTTGCAGCGATTATATTTTGTCCTAATTGTGTAATCCAAAGCCTCGTCCCATTGCATAATCGAAGTGCATCTAAATTGCGCATAAGCAAGCGCATAATAAAGTACACCTTATTTTAATTGAAGTTTATGCGAGGGTACACCTGACAGCTCTGGAGCATTTAAAAATTCAGCGGGATATGAAGTGCTCTGTTCTGGGTCCATGATGGTATGTATTGAGAAATACTTCTTTATAAGCATGACTTAAGCATGCTTTCTGACAAATTTGAGAAAATGAGGTTAAAATACTCAAATTTTGATTAGAGTTTAAAAATACTTAATTCAGAAACGAAAAAATGATTGAGTTATACTTAAGTACAGATCACGACGTTCTCAAATTCAAATTCTCAATTCAGAAACTGGGTATATATCTTCCTGCACCTTATTCAAAATATGTACAGTCACGAGCAATAATATGTGCATGTATTTGCTGCAGTCGCTGAAATAATGGTTTCAGAAATGTGTTTCTACTCATCCCACAGCGTTTGAAGACTGTAAAGACCGCAAGATGATATGAGGGTTGCGTGAACTTCCCTGATTTTGTCTGGTAATCGGTAGGTACTGCACGGATTCTTCTATAGTTTCGTCCCAGTGGTTATCGTTCTCTAATAGACGTAGAGCTTCACATGCTTCTCTATAAGTTCCGTTGTAACCATTAACAATTTTAACTTCCTTAAAGGTAGTTCGACCTCGAACATCATGCAATAACATGCGCAGACAAAAGCATTCAAAGTTCGTTGCATGGACGCTACCTATAGACACGACCAAGAGCGCCCGTTGACTTTACCCCAGGCCACATTTAAACAGGCGTACCTTGAACGCAGTGATTCCACTTCCTTTTTGAGGTGTTCCATCGGATAGATTTTGTACTTCATTAAGCTGCTGTGCTACACCAATTTCGTTTGAAAGTTGCAGTCACTCTCAGAGAAGCTTAGCAGGCGGCTCGGCCCTCCAGTCTTTCCGTGCTTTGAGAAGATGTCTTATCAGCTCTCAAAACTGCTTTTCGCTCCGCTTGTTCACACTTTCTTAATTCGGCATGAACGGAGGATTCTAGAGATCGAGCAATTTTCGATGCTCGGGCTCGCAATGAGTTCCTATCTATGTAGGAACTACGTTTGCGAGGCATTTTGAAATAGAAAAAAAGACAAAGAAACCTAAACTAATAGAAACACACATAGGAACCTTACCTAATACAAATAGTTAAACTAAGGAACTATCTAAAATAAGCGAATTTTTTAAAAGAAAATTATTAAAGACAACATCTTTTTATTTTCAAAAACTATGACAGTGACACCCAACGAGTAAATTGTGAAACTGTTGAAATTATGCTACAAAAACGCTACGTGGTATCAAGCAAAAAAACTTACTTTCGCATCGATACTACTAGGTATGGTTAGGTGGATGAAAAACTGGTCTATTGACACTACTAAAATTTCTAAAATAATAGAATTTAATCATGATTCAAAAGACACGTGGTGCCATCTTTTTATCATAAGAACGTTATTGTTGTTTTCCTCGGGAAAAGTACTTATTTTCGGGATGAAAGCTACTGTATGTCGTTTCTATACACCTGCCAACACATCTGCCAAATCTCAGGGTGGTCGGTTCAGTGGTTTAGGCGTGAAAAGGTACCAAACAAACAAACAAATTTACTTTCGCATTTATAACATTCGTCAATTTTTGATGCTGTACACTTTTCTTTCCGTAATTATAGCTATTTATACTATCATAGATTGTTATAAAACGCAGTATTATTTAGATATTATTAACAATTTTAGCTCATCTATGGAAGATGTTGTTATGTAAATCATTGCGGAGATTACGTCCAGTTAAGACTCTCAGACATTGGTTACACTGTTTTTTTACTTTATTCGTATATAAGTCACTAAATAAGTACTTCAACATTTAAATTCAAATAATTTAATACCGAAGCACAATATTTGCGTGACGACTACCACCATCTACCAAAAATATATTGCTACGCCGTAGCGCGAGATCTACGAAGACCATTTTGTTGCTACGACGTAGCATAAGATCCACAACAATCATAATATTTAGCTTGTCCTATTACCGGGCCGCTTATCTCTGACTTACGAACAAATGATATCGAAATGCAAAACTTAATATTTGTATTCTCAGGTGTGGAAACTTCTGGTCGAATCATACGAACAGGATGTGCTTAAATAATAAAAAAATAAAGACAATATTTTTTTATTTATGAGCGATGTCCTTGTTTATAAAAATACTCGCAACAATAACAAGTGTTAATTATCTTTGAACTTGAAATAGTTGGCACCCTTTCTTATATGTAATGGGGATGCGCGCGATGTTAAAGCTTGTAAACACAGATAAGATTTTTTATATGTAGTGAAGTGTGTCACCGGCAGTGAAGTATTGTCTTGTGACCCTATAAAACATGAGATAGCTGCTTCGTATTTAAAGCCTTGTCAGTCAGTACAAACGTTAGTAGGTCCGTGTGACTGATTCCTGCTGCCTCGGAAACTATGAAGTTACTAGTAAGTGTTTTTATATTAACAATAACATTGCTTCTAAGGGCCCGTTCAAAGCCTCGAGCAAACTGAAGTCATCATCTGCCTAGCCTTTTCCCAACTATGTTGGGGTCGGCTTCCAGTCTAACCAGATGCAGCTGAATACCAGTATTGAAGTGTAGGATTGTATTATAGCCGTGTAAGTATATGGCTCGCCCGTCATGGCAATGGCGGGGCGAACCGTTGGCCACAAATTCCCCTCAAGGGTTGATGATTTCCCACCCAAAAAAAAAAAAAAAAAAGGTTCTCTTCCTATCTAGATAATAATCTAGAATAGATTGGAATAATCTAGATAGAAGGGAAGGTTCTTAAACCTAGTACAAATAGGGTGAGTAGGCTGGTCGTAGAAGTCAGAAGGATCCAGGAATGGCGCCCGAAGATGAGCGGCGTTCATACGCCGTGCAACAGAAGCAGTACCTTTACTTTGGACATAGTGGTCCAGCGGATCCAGAAAGCCTCTTGGTGGCCCGAAAATGAGCAGCGTTCTTACACCGAACAGGCCTAGAGTCGGAGACAACACTCAGTTAACAGTTGTTGAGAGAATATTAATTTGAACTTTATTCTAAATACTTTAAGATTATATTTCAGTTTGAAATGACACGTTATCCTGATAACGTATTAAGCCATGTAGAAAATCAATTATGTAGGTATGTGTGATTTTAGTTAAGTTTAACACCATTAGTAGCATTTAAGCACAAATCTTTAGTTTTACCTAAAATACCTATTTTTTGCAGATTTCACTTTTCCTGACCGTGGTGTGTGTGCACTGTGAGTACATACTTACATTTTTATTTCATTATAGTCTGTAGAAACGTGTGTAATTTTACTATCCTCTTCATGTTATTCATGTTTATCTATTCAAATCTTGTCCCTAACATCGGATACTCGAGACTTATCGGCCGAGATTTATAAACGTTACTTAGCACGTGCTCTGGTTTAGAATTTTTCCCGTGTCTACTTGCACTTGTAGTTTTACAGTTGTGCGACAGTGGCAGGAATTACGCTTAGCTGAAGTACGTGCTGAGTAACGTTTCAGCCTTAGTTTTAATTTATAGTGACAAGAAGCATAGGAACAAATAGCGACTTCAAATGCAGTGACGTTTGTGTATTCGGCCTTTAAACAGTGTCAAATAAACCACAAGTCTTGTCAAACCGAAACACGTTTATTAGCCGAAACAAAAACTGTTGAGTTCCCGGGTCGTCTAGTGGTTTCGGCCGGACCGAGAACTTATGTGATTTAGTTAAAATTTAATTAAATTGACATTTTAACCTTAAATCCAGTCTGTTTCCAAGCTTTGTAAGAGTAAATCTGAGGAAAAAGATTGGCGTTTGATATTTAGGTACGTACGACACATGGCAAAAAAATGGTATCTATGAAAAGCAAAATTATTTTACGAATGAAGTAATCAGATAATACTTAGAAAAATAGTACTTGTAGTCTAATTAATAAACTAAACTATAAATACAGTCCGTTAATAAAATAATTGCCAAATGGTTCACGGTTATGAATAGCTTAATTATATTTTTTAGTTTAGTTTTCAGTTAGATAATCTAAGTTTGCGTATTGTCCTTCTGATGCGGAGCGATATAAAAACTTCAAAGTTTTCACCATTGGTGTCCTGTCCTTTCTATGGTTTTCGAGTGTGCTGATACAGAGTGAAATCAATTTGAATTTTTCTGTCTGTATTAACATCACGCTGCTTTCTCCAGCACATTCACGTTTGTCTAGTTATGTTAAGTTCATGTCTGTCCGCAATAAGGTGGGATCCCATTGCGACTAACCGGGCTTCTTCAGGGAAATTCTAATAGTATAAACAAAAAACACTTTTACCAGCCTACTACCCAAGCTGTCTATAAAAGTGACACCTAACAAATAGGTACTATTTTCGGTTACTGTTTGGCCGAAACCGAAACTGCGGCCGGACGCTAACGATAAGTATTTCTATATGTAAAATGTTATAATGTTACGTTTATTTCAGGCATACCATTATATGACGATGGCAAAGGAAATTACACAGAGACTCACACGTCGCACATCAACGATAACAACGGTACTCTCCGACTTAAGGCGGGCGTTGGGCTTGGATTTCATAACGGAACCGTAGTGGTAAAAACTGATGACAGTCTTGGTCCTGAGTTTTTCCATTACAATGACCCCTTGGTAAGGACTTTTGTCCGAGCAGTGGATACGACACCTCCACCACCTAATTCCGAACCCACAATTTGTGGAGAGAATTGCATTCTGATTCCACCTACAGATCAATGGTTAATGCAGAACAGACCCTCGCTAATGCCAAGCAATCCATTGAGCATCGTGATCAACCAACGGGACATGTCAAACGGCCAATGGGGCATGTCAAACCATCCGTTAAGTCAGCTGTATACCCAATGGGTCGTACCAAACAAACAATTGGTCATCACAAACTATCCACCTGCCGGCTGGTCGAACTACCCAATATACGCCACATCAAATGTAGCACCGAATGGCGCACCAAATGACTTGTCACAGCAGAACCCTTCATACGGTCCAAATTATATATCGGGCCGGTCGACCTATCCAACATACGTCACATCAGATGGTGCAGTAGACGAAATTACACAGAAGAACCCATCATACGGTCCAAACAATCCATCAGGCCGGTCGAACTTCCCAACATACGCCATATCAAATGGCGCACTGAATGGTGCAGTACACGACAAGTCACAGCAGAAACCTTCATACGCACAGCTGTCCACCTCCCTGGGATAATTATTTAATTTACATACTTTTCTATCGTACCTAAATTAGCAGCATTGAAATCTAGGACAAGTAGGTATTTATACCCAAATACTTGTTTTAAAATATTGCTATTGTTTTTAATAAAAGCCGTCGTTTAAAGGAAAGTGCGTTAACTATATTTGTCTTATTTGGTAAGAAAATTGACATGTCCTAGATCAATGAGTTTTTTATGAGTGCTTTCCTAGTAATCTTACCTCAGTTGGTCTCATAAAGGCATCCATATAACATAAAACTGCTTCCATTTGTCATAAATCTGTCACTACAAAAATGTATGAAACATGAAAATTGTTTGTGATTCCTGTCAGTTGACGAAATATTTTACAAAAAGGATGAAAGCAGTTTGCAATTTTTTGTACTGTCAATAACTCATTTCATAAAGCTTAGGTATTTGTAGGGCTCCTATGAACGCACCTGAAACGGTAAAGAAAGGTAGATCCTCCCATGTCCCAAATTACTACCCTGGTAGCGACTATTTCCTATGTGTAATCTATTTTGTTGTTTTTTATTACTGTACTAGCTGTCCCGACAGACGTCCTATCCATCCAAAAGCCATTCATACAAAATCCATACTCTACCTACACTACCTACTCTACCTACGCTACCCTACCCTACACTATCCTACCTACCCTACCTACGCTACCCTACCTAATACCGGGATAAAAAGTCCTATATCCGTCTCCTGGTTCTAAGCTACCTCCCCACCAATTTTCAGCCAAATCGGTTCAGCCGTTCTTGAGTTATAAATAGTGTAACTAACACGACTTTATTTTATATATATTAGATATATCAGACAATTTCTTTTCCGTGCTTTTAACTACATATTTGTTTTTTTTACTAAGTATTCGAGGTATTTTGTATTTTTATATGCGCTTACTTCTGTTATAATAATATTTTTTTTCTTTCTTTTTATCTTTCTTTCACGAACGACGCAATCCTGAAACATAGTAAATTGAGGCAATTTAGATAACAAAACTTTAAAATGACGACGGGAACATAATTTTAATAATACCTAATACTTTTTGTTGTTGGTTTGTTTTGAAACCAACCAAAAAAAAAGCACCCACATAGTCTTCACATTTACAAAAATTAAAATAATATTCATTATACTTTACAAAGTAAATATAGCATAGTAGGTATACCTGAAATATCTTAGTTGGGGTATTTTTTTAATGGAAAATCATCAAATGACTTCTCCCGCTCTGGGCGGAACGGTAGGGCGTGTCAGACTTTTACTGACTAAAACCAACCTGTATTCCTTCAGTTGCCTGGACCAGGGCCACGGTAACTCCTTCGAACAAAACCGCGACCCTGGCAGGACAGTGTAGGCCTGTCAACAAATAGGCTAAAACCAAAATTTCAGCACATGATTCTATATATCTAGCGTAGAAATTGTTCATAGGATAAAAAAAAAATATCTGTTCAATCAATGCTATTTTATAGAAAAGACCTACGCGGTCATAACCACGGTCATTTCTATCATCTTGAATTTATAAATGTGCCTGTGTTAATTTACATTGTTCAAGAAAAACCCTTCAATGTATTTTAGTGCACTATAGTGATGAATCTCGACTCGACTCGATATATTTATTGAGCCTAGGATGTTCACTCGGAACTATTTAACGGTTCCACAACCCGCCTTCCAGCTTCATCATCAGACCAGCTCGACGGTACCATATATTCTATGTTAGTGGATTTGTTTTCCGCACTTAGTCCTTCAAGTGGACCATAGTGCGTGGGCCATGGCGGCCGTCGGTGGTTATTCCAACTAGCCCACCTCCCTCCAGACGTTATCAATACCTCCTGATCTGTTGAGAACGCCCGTGTCAGATCTGGGTGGCCCGAGGGTTTCTGTCATAATTTGGTTGCGCCTGTGTACCTATTTAAAGAGCATGTTCACAACGGTTTCCTTAGCTTCCATGCTAGCCCTACATAAGGGCCTGTCCGTTATGCCTATTGTGTATGTGTGATGGAGAAGTTATTTGACGTTTCCCACCTAAAAAAAACGGCCTACACCATCCTCCCATACCTACTAATACCGTAGGTAATTTGGAAGGCTCGTGTGTAGTAGTTTTTTAAGGTTGTTTTATAAAATATGCATTAGTTTATTTAAAAAAAAAACTTGTATACTCGTATGTATTGTGTTTCATGGGCCTCAGATGCCTGAAATATAGGATAAATAAACATATTCAAATTCAAATATATTTGTTGACACAAACCTAACCTACAAAAAAGAAAACTCATACAATAGTTTACCTTTTCTACCAATTATGAAAAAAAAAATGTGTATTTACCATGTTCGAACTGCAATTTCACCAAGTAATCTCCCACAAAGTACTTTGTTCAAAAGTAGGTACTTTACCAATCTTCTTATTGTCAACTGAACACCTAGTACGAATCCCCCCCGAGTGGGTTCCCGCATTGTCGTTGCGGGGGGGCTTAGTAACCGTGGTCTCCCATCCACGGTGAAGCCAAGAGGAACCTAACGGTGGGGCCGCTCGTCAGGGCTTTTGCCTTCAAGCCATTGACGTAGCGGCCAAAAAGTAGGTTGCGGTAAGGTGCACCGCAACTGAGGTGGGCCGCGATGTCGAATAGGAGGCATCGCGGCTGAGGGTTACAGGCTGCGGTAGAGGAGGAGTGCCGGTGCTTCTGAGCAGCGCTCTTCCCTTCCGTGGCCTGGACGGGGCCGCCACCGTTTGATGGCGGACGCGGTGGGGCCGCAGGGGAAGAGGAGTGTCGGTATAGCGTCAGCCGCTCTCCCTATCCTCTGCGGCCGAAAAGTGGTAGACGGGACGGCGCGTTGTGTTCCACACGCGCGCCGTCAAAGATGTCAGCAACCACCGGTGGGGTCCGCAAGGGCCGATGCCTGCCAGGGGTGCGGGTTTGTTCGAAAGAGATACCACGGCCCTTGGCATACGGGCTACTGAGGGAACACGGGTGGGTTTTAGTCAGTAAAAGTCTGACACGCCCTCCTGCTCTACTCAGCAGGAGAAGTCATTTGATGATGTCCCACCCAAAAAAAAAAAAAAAAAAAAAACACCTAGTACGAATTGACAAGTAAAAACTTTCCCTTTGAGCTTTGTTTTTGTCTCTTTTGTTGATGCTTTTATAGATAAGAGTACCTATTTTTATTAGTTTTCGCAACATTCTCGGTCTGAGAGGCAATGTCCGTAATTATAAGAACGTTCTAATCTGTATCGATCTGCCAAAAATGTAAAAATGAATCAAAATGTAGGTACTCTAACCTACTACGGAAGAACGCAATTACGTACGTGTATTTTATGGATTTTATGTACGCGCTGACCAGTTTTTTGCCAGTCAGTGCTCTTTCAAGAAAAATGTCTGTTATGGAAAGTGATTGGTTTACGACGGTTGGCAGAATCTGAATACATATGCACTTCTCGCGGTCACGAAACCATCATTATCATCATTTCAGCCGAAAGACGTCCACTGCTGGACATAGGCCTCCGCTAAACTCCACCACTTCGACCGGTCCTGTGCTTCCTGCATCCAGCGGACTCCTGCGGCCCTCACAAGGTCATCGGTTCACCTTGTGGGAGGCCTTCCAACTTTACGTCTTCCGGTACGCAGTTGCCACTTCAGAACTTTCCGGCCCCATCGGCCATCTGTTCTGCGAGCAATGTGCCCTGCCCACTGCCACTTAAGTTTGTCAATTCTTCGGGCGATGACAGTTACCTTAGTTCTCCTGTGGAACTCTTCATTCCTGATTCGATCACGCAGGGAAACTCCAAGCATAGCCCTCATTGCCCTTTGACTTTAAACCTTCTTATGAGGCCCATTGTGAGCGGCCACGTTTCGGTTCCATTTGTCAACACGAAACGAAAATAACGAAAACATAGTGAGTTCAATTTTTTTCACTAACTCCATCTATCGAGCTAGCGGACAACTTTTGAACGACCGATGCCTGCAGGCCTAGACAAAATACATTTCTGTTAGCGTTCACGCCAAACGCTAAGCCAAAATGTATGGGAATGACATTACCTGTGGAAAGATTGCGTCGTGTCCTTTCCGCAGGTAATGTCATTCCCATACATTTTTGGCGTAGCGTTTGGCGTGAACGCTAACAGAAATGTATTTTGTCTATAGGCTCTGTTATTGTTACCCGATTGCGGGACAGGGTTAAGTTTTTCACTCGTATCGATATATCGCAGCCACCTGGTTAAATTAGCCAGCTAATTGGACGCCTAGCCCGTTCATTAAACGCCCTAACTAAATCCCATTGAATGCCTAGGCCGATAGTTAATTGAACTAGAATAATTCAACGTTTAACAACTTGGCGTATCGAAACGCCAAGTATGAAAACGTGGAGATGCCAAATAATACTATGTCTCCTGCAAGTTTCCTTGAAATATTTGAGTCTAAACTGACTGAATTTACTGACTGACTTAATTATTATTGTGTAATATTCGTGTTATGTACTTTTTGTGAAAAAAAAATATCACTATTACTAGTTACTTAGTGGTAACTAAAAAGTATTACTATGAAGTAGTAGTACATACCTAATTGGTGAAGTCATACTCTCCCAAACCAAACATCACTTTTCACAGCTCCATGGCCCTTTGTAATAATCGTATGCCGTGGACAGTCTCCTTTATAAGCGTCCTGTCTCGGCACTGTAGGTCATGGTTGGCAGGACATTGGTTGAAAAGGCGGGTTTTTAGGCATTCGGCACATAATTATTAAAAAGAGTATTATTATAAATATTGTACCTACAACTTTTGTCACCGCTTAAACTCATAGAAAACCACTACGAGATCACGGAATCGTAGCACTGTGCTACGCCGTAGCCATGTCGTAGAACAGATGCTAGGCACCCACCCTGTTGACTACGAATTCCTTCGCGCCTACTTTACGTATTCGTGTGCTTCTGTAAAAAAATGCAAAGTACGTTTTAAATTATGTGTTTGCACAAAAAAAATGCAGTGCCAGGAGCTAGTGCGGAATGGAAAATGGATTGTCCGGATGACGAAGAAAACTTTTGTACTGTCGATCGGTTGTGTGAAATTCAATGTTATAGCTTAGTAAATAGCTCTCCATTTACGGTAGCAGTAGTAAGTGAACAAAAGTTATTGCCTAAATCTAAACGCAGTCTTATAATTTAGTCAGTAATTTTACAATTTTATGATTTTATCTTCATAGCTTGGCTATTCAGCGACGAGATTTCTAATCTAGGAAATCCCGATTTACGAATCAGTAATAACAATTGTAAGGTCAACGATATTTTTATCAGCAGCTGTTATTTAAGCAACTTTTTGTTCCTGTTTGAAAACAAATATATTTATTTGATACATGTTTTCCTCATATTCTTTTTAACCGACTCCAAAAACCTCCTTTTCTCAATTCGTTCGTTTTTTTTTTTTGTATGTTTTTACGCGATATCTCCGTCAATTGTGGATGGACGTCAATTTTTTTTTTAATAAATACATTGGGTATGCTTCAGGGGTAGTCTCATATACATTTTATTATCTTTGTTTCGGTACTTGTTGCGTTAGCCTCGATAATACGTTTTCAATCCACTTTATGTAACTCGATGACATTCTGCTGATTCCTGTCATTGTTGATTCATATCAAGTAGTGGTATACGAATTGGTGTGGGGTAGGTACCACAACTAAAAAGTGAAGATATGTTTATACACACCCACTTCCGAAATTAAAGTAAGTTTTCACTTTGTAGTGATTTTTCGTAAGGCGTTTGTTTTTTATATAGAAAAAGTCATTTTAGTTTGTCGATTAGTAAACTTTACTTTTATTATTTGCCATGATTGCAGCCATAGTTACACGTATTCTCTGACAATCTCAACTAGACAACTACGTATTACCATCTCCTTACAAAACGAGTTTTAACTTTGGTGCGCGGAAATGTCTTTTCGTTCCTTTACAAGACACTTGTAAGACACTTGCTTGAAGGTCACTTGTGTGAATCCGCAAGGAGGACCTACTATACAAACCTATGAGAACTTAAAACTTCATTATTAGTTAAGATACAAGATATTTTTTAAACAATAACGATTCATAAAATTATAGAAATCGGCCAGAAGTCGGTTGTAATGCAGGAGAAAAAAAAAGAAAATACAAATCATTACTAATATTATAAATCCCGTGTGGTGCCGGGCGTAAAAGAATAGCACCATCCCATTTCTTCCCGTGGGTGTCGTAGAAGGCGACTAAGGAACTTACTAGAGAATGGGCAGCAGCGTTCTCTATGCATTTTACCACCATACTGCGATCGCCAACCCGCCTGCCAAGCGTGGCGATTATGGCAAATCCTCCCGTCTTGGGGGAGGCTTATGTCCAGCAGTGGACGTCTTTCGGCTGATATCATGATGATGATGATTATAAATGCGAAAATAAGTTTCTTTGTTACCGTTTCACGCCTAAACTACTGAACCTGTTGGGAATCGAACCCAACACATGACCTTGCGCGCGATCTGCACGCGCAGGCATCTTGATTAACGCGTTATCATCGGCACGCCGAGGTGCGACGCGGTCGCAACATGGCTCGGCCCACCGAACACTCGATTTCACGGACTCCACCACGACAGAAGAATCTCCTCTCTGACCTCATTTTATTATTTTTTTGTCCGGGAAAGTTTAAATTTGTTAATAAGCACGGCAATAGACCATTGCGTAAAATATATTCCACTCTTTTGTTGCTCCCCGCGATATCAGAACCGATCATCCTGAGATTTCTTCTATGTCCATTCCTGTACACCTGACAACATATTATGTTGTCAGGTGGACATAGGGTAGCTTTTATCCCGAAAATAAGTAGTTTTCCCAAAGAAAACAACAATAAGGATCTTATGATGAAAACATGGCGCCACGTGTCTTTTGAATCATCATTAGATTATAATTATTATTTTAGATATTTTAGTTGCGTCAATAAACCGGTTTTTCATCGTCCTAACTATAACTATTATTTATTATAGATGCGAAAGTAAGTTTGTCTACTAATAAATAATAATATACTAATACCACGTAGCGCTTTTTAAGCATAATTTCAACAGTTTCACAATTTGCTCGATGGATGGCACTGTCGTAGTTTTTGAAAATAAAATAAAAGAGTCTTTAATAATTTTCCGCTACGACAGTGTAAACTTTTATTATGGGACGAAAGTACAGTGGCCCCCAAAATAAAATATAGGCGTTAAACCGAACTTTGTTGGAGGTGCGTGATAGTAATGGTATTATGGGAGGCATCCCGCTGAATTTTTAAATGCTGTAGAGCTGTCAGATGTAACCTCTCAATTTTTTAATAAAATTAGGTGTAAAAGATATCCTTATGCGCAATGTAGATGCACCCAATTTATGCAATGGGACGAGGCTTTGGATTACACAATTAGGACTAAATAAAGTTGCTGCAACTATTTTATCTAGTGTAAAAAAAAGGGGAAAGTGTGATTATACCTCGAATCCCAATAATCCCCACTGACCTACCATTTCAATTTAAAAGATTCCAGTTTCCAATAAAACTAAGTTTTACTATCACAATTAATAGGGCACACATTGCATGGTCGCGTGTGTCCAATGCCCAGAATGTATACGTATCAGCGCCAAATAGAAGGCAATACAACATTATGTACTGTACCGTGTAGTGCCGGACGTAAAGAATAGCATCATCCCATCTCTTCCCGTGGGTGTCGTAGGAGGCGACTGAGGGACTTACTGGAGAATGGGCAGCAGCGTTCTGTATGCATTTTGTCACCATACTGCGATCGCCAAACCGCCTGCTAAGCTTGGCGATTATGGCAAGCCCCTCCAAATTGGGGGAGGCCTATGTCCAGTAGTGGACGTCTTCCGGCTGAAATGATGACAACATTATGTATAGGAGCGTTCTAGAATAATGTTCCGTTCTGATCTCATGATTGCAACGACAAACAACAAGCAGAGTACAACCCGAATTGATTGTCAAATTCTAAATTAACGCGAGCGAAGCCGCGGGCAAAAGCTAGTCCACTATAAATTCAATTGTTTGCTTTAAAAAATGTAGATCTGGGTCTGTCTTATCGTAAAACTGTATATAAATAAATACCTTAAAGGAAAAGTTACAAATTTACATTTATCAACAATTACCTCTTATTGGCTGTACCTAAATATCACCGTTTTCCTCAACTATACATAGCTTTGGATTATTTATAAGCTACTGTGTTGGTAAAAAGGCTGAGGTCACAACAAGATAACCGCATCCGTCATGTTTATAAGTAACACTCGCGTCGTAGGTACCGCTCTACTCCGCTAATATTCAGAGCTTAGTGAGGTACCCAGTGCAGTGAGTGTTACACGAAGCATACTGTCTGCAGTCACCATGAAGTTAATTGTAAGTCTTTATTGATTTTCTGATCGTGTATTCTGTCGACGTTTTCCTGAATGTCAGAACGAATTAACGAAACTTTATCCGCATCATTATAAAATGAATTCTAACTTTGGTCGAAGCTCAAACCTTCGATCTACTTAGTTAATTTAATGTTTTGAACTTTATTCCAAGCGACATCAACTTATAGATATACAAAATTGTCAACTTAGCAACAACTACACATACGCAACGTCGTACGTCGTTGTCTTTAGCTACAGATATAGTAATTAGATCTTTTAGATACTTCCTTTATTTAAGGATCTAAATTCTAAAATTACTCCATCATTTAGGAAGGTAGGTTATGCAGAAAGCATCCATTTGCAAATAGTAATCTATTTTTTTGAGTGCATGCGGAGTGGTACAGCGTATGGAGAGACGGAAACAAAGGCTAATCGCCGAGCCCTTCGTTGTTTTAATTGTTGCACAGTTTACCACTCAGCATGCACTCAAAATAATAGATTATTTGCTTGGGGTTGCTTTCGGAACTCTTAGAAAAGAAATTCGGATTTTGTAAATAAAGAAGCCAAGACAATAAGGAGCAATACCTAACATTATCAGTTTGCAAATAAAGTACTCGTAACATTGCTAATAGTGAAGGGTGACTTGATGTCACATCCCACTATGCCACTCAGGCCAACATGATGCAACATGGAGTCCAAATAGTGTACACCATGAAATAAACAACGCCGTGAAAAAAAAAACATATTTTAATTTTTGTTCATAAAATTAAATAGTCGTAATATTGCTATAATAGTGAAGTGTAACTTGATGTCGCACTATGCCACGTACGCCAACGTGACGTAACTTGAGTCCAGATAATGTTTGAACTATAAAATAGATCATTTATGGGGGTAAAAAAAGGCACTAATGTTTTTTGTTATGTTAATAATATGTTATGCCGCGCTTGTCTACGGCGCTTTTAAACAAAAAAAGTATCAGCTGTCAGTGGCTTAACTTTTACGATGAATTTGATATGATGATACGATGAAGCTGGCTTCAGTTACACATTGTAGGCGATGTCGCCATAATATTATCTCATCATGGGAAACGAATCAAAAATATTGAGAATTGTCTTTTAATGGCCCAATTATTGTCTTTATAGCTATTACCAGCACCCTAATTGCATAACACACTAGACATCGGATGATATGCATTTGCATGTTTGCATATGCAAATGCATAAAACTCTCTAATTACGGCGTTAGTGCATATTTTTGCCTTTTTTCCCAATCGTGGATATTTCGTTAAGTAGGAAACAATGATTGAACTTGCCAACGCCCTTCCTAATTCAATAGCAAAAAAGGTTCGCACAAAGTTGGATGACGTTTTGCGCGATAACGCAAGTCTTCAAGACCTGACGAACATTAATGCCTACATCAATGGCACAGGTCGTACCCTGCCTGAACAGGTATCTCCAGAAATGGCGCAAAATTTGAAATATTGTCCAATGACGTCAGTTGATGTGGAGAGGTCGTTCTCGGCGTACAAGTTAATGGGTGACAAACACCACAAATTTGCACTCGAAAATTTTGAAAAACACTTTATTGTATATTGCCACAAAAGCTATATTTAATTTTAAGAGAATTTCGCTGTTTTTGTACACTCTTTGATTAAAATAATTATATAAATAATAAAGGTGTTTTGATTTTGTATTGTGCATATTTTAGGCCCATCAATCGTTTTTTGTGCATACTTGCATGATTGGCAGTTTCTTAGTGCATATAATCCAATGTCTAGTCATCACAATATGAATCATTTGGAAGGTTTTTATTTTATTTTAACAGGTAGGCGTTATCCTGATTTTGGCGGTTTTGGAGTTATTCCCCTGTGAGTATTCTTTTACTATATACCTACTTATTTAAGGAGTCAATTCATTTACTGGCAGGGCCTCCATTGGCACATCGTCCACGACCCTACCGTGCGTGTTACAAACTCAAATCACCAATGAGTAGCGAGAATGTCACAGCACTACCATTTCAATGGCCGTCGACACAATACGATTCGCTATCGCGTTTTTTAATTCATTAAATGATCTGACCAAGATTATGATAGGACTTTAAAAGAGAATGTCACTCTCTGAGTTTGTTTCGGCCTTTCTTCTCAGAGTAGTCAGATAGGAAACACCTACCTCTTTTAGTTTTAAAAATATGATTGACGTGTAAAAGTGTTTGTACAAATCTACTTACAAGAACAAAAACATTTTTCATTTAATCGTTTGTGATTGGTTGCTTCGTTTGCGGACCCAAGAAGCTTATAGATAAAAGTGGAGGCAACACTTTAAATACCTAAGTTAAGACGACTGTGGCCGGATGCTTTCTTTCCAAATATACACATAAGAACGGGACAGTGATCTGTGATTTTCTCTCATAGGTATGTATTTCGAAAGAGAGCGTTGGCCCACAGTCGTCATCACATGGGTGTTTAGAGTGTTGTCTCCACTTTTATCTATAAGCTTCTTGTACGGACTACCACGCCATTGCAAAACTAGTGCTGTGAAATTTTGGCCATTCATTGGTAATTTGAGTTATGCAGTTTGTGACACGTTACTTTTGAGTAGCGTCGTGGCTGATTTATGTGTAATGTAGTTTAAAAACACTAACGGACTTTTAACATTTATAACCGACGAAAAAACGGAGGAGGTTACTCAATTCAACGCGTATTTTTTTTTTTTTTTTTATATATGACCACGCATAAGTTTTTCCAGAGTGGTCCGATTTTGATAATTCTTCTTTTATTAGAAAGGGTATATCCCGAAGTTGGTCCCATATAAATTTTGAAGAAAAATTCTAACCCTAAGGGTAAGAAAACAGGGGATGATTGATTGTTAACTCACATATTTTAATACTGAGTTGTGTATTACAAAAAAAGTTATGCGTGGTCATACATAAAAAAAATATATATACGCGTCGAATTGAGTAACCTCCTCCGTTTTTTCGTCGGTTCAAAAAAAATAATGAAAAATTAAGCATGTAGTAATTAGTAGATAGCCACAAAAAATTATAAAATAAAAACTTTTTAACAAAAAAATTAAACCGCCGAAAAACCGAAAAGTAAAAATAATAAACCTGCTTTGTCCAACCCCAATAACTAAGTTTGGAAGTCGGTGACTTTGGATATGTATTTAATTATATGTCACCGCCTTCCGAACTTAGTTATTGGGGTTGGACAAAGCAGGTTTATTATTTTTACTTTTCGGTTTTTCGGCGGTTTAATTTTTTTTGTTAAAAAGTTTTTTAATAACCAATCTTTGGAAGTCAAAATTATTTCGGAGGGTTCTGGCTGGGTTCGATCCTCGGGACGGATACGTTGTTATTTGGTTTCCATTACGACTTTGTCAGCAGCAATCAGAACAATCTTAAATTTTGCTCACTTAAACCTGCCCTCTAAATCTTCGGTAAAGACAGATCACATATAATTATTATATTATACATGCACCTATACTCCGATATCCTAAATATAAACCTATGTGTTTTGGATAAATTACTGTTTCCACCATCGATCACTAATAAAGAACTAGATACACAATCAGCGGCAAAAAATGTCCTCACCGAATGAGCACCCACTTGAACATTTGGGTGCGCTTTTCATTTAGTAGCATTCGAACGCTCCGACGGTAAACATGTCTCGGTGCTCGTTTAAAAATATTAAAATCACACATCTAGGACGCTAAAAAAGTATGGAGTTTGATATTTTCGGTAAGTATTAATATTATCATTACATAATTGTTATCACTGTATTATAAATGCTGATATTTTGTCAAGAAATCATCGTAAAAACATTTTTTAAATAAATAGTTTTAAACAGCAGGCATTATAAAGCATCTCAATTCTAAAGACTCATACTAAACGTATTAACCATGCTATAGCATGCCCACTTAAATTATTCGGGTTATGTGCGTTGATTCTGTTCCATTTGTTGGAGACGCTATTGTTTTTTAAATTTTGTTAATAAGTAAAGAATTATTGTTTTTTTTTTGTTTAATGAGAGTACTTGGCTGTTTCTGTCAATATTATGGTAACATTTTATGGATTTAATTTTGACTATGTTCCTAAAGGGGGGTTGCGGGGTATCAAAGTTTGTATGGAAGAATTCTAACGCGCTATCTGATTAACTCGAAACTCAGTCAAACCTAAAACCAAAAATAAAGGATAACGTGTATCAGGGTTTTTGGAAAATCTACCCCTGAAGGGGTAAAAAAGGGTAGTTAATTTTACAAGGGATGATTTTACTGCGTGTCATGATTAACTGAAAAATTGGTATAAATAACCTATAAGTCAAATAATGTAAAACAAACAAAAGACTTTAAAAAAAAAATACCCCTTTGAGGGTGAAAAGGGGGATATAGTTTGTTTGAAGAGTTTTCTGTGGAAAAGTAAATAATATACACATACCTGAGCCATATTAATATAAACCTGAAACTTGCTGAGGTGGTTTTGTGTGAAGGATAGTGATCACATCACTTTTGTTGACGTCAGAAGAGAAATATTTATCCTACTAATATTATAAATGTGAATGTTTGTGAAGATGTTTGGATGTCTGTTACTCAATCACGAAAAAACGATTGAGCGGATTTGGATGAAATTTGGCACACAGATAGAATATAACCTAGATTAACACATACAATACTTTTTATCCCGGTGGTACGTACCCGCGGGATAATTTCCGACTTCCACGCGGGCGAAGCCACGGGCGAAATCGCGGGCGAAGCCGCGGGCGGAAGCTAGTTAATAAATAAATGTGGTGCCCTATCCAAAAACATTTACTTTCAAGTAAACTATAATCATTACACATATACACCATAGAATATAATAAAATTTATGTAGGTACATAATACATTATCCACGAAATTAAAAAAGGCCATTTATTATTACAGTACAAACAAAAAATATTGGACAGTTCGACTCTACTCATTCCTTGTCCTAGCGGAGAGCCTGGATCGTAAAACTTTATTGCTGTTTATTGGCACTTTTTAATTCAAACTTTAAGACATGCGTGTAAGGTTGATTTTTTAAAATTTACGTTGACCAGTGAGTATCGGTCGTAAAAATTTATTGCTTTTTGTACATAGCTTTGTGAAATAAACTTTAAGCATTGCGTTTAAGGTTGAATTTACATTACTGTATATTTATTTCAACTAGCATTACCTAAACACAATTTGGTGACAGTTTTAAGAGAACTTTTGCTTGGGATTGTGTATCTAGTTCTTTATTAGTGATCGATGGTTTCCACGCATAAATTTCAGTTTGCGTGTAATTTTAAATGAAAATAAGGACATCAGTTGGAAACAAGGATTTGAGAATGTTAATTTTAGGTTCTGTTCAATTTCAGGTGCACCATTGATTGGCAGTGATGACGGTTGGGGCTTCCACACCGGGGTCAATGCCAACTTGGGTCTAGCAGGAGGGTATAAAGATGGTCAAGCAACTCTAGAAACTAAAAATCACTTCGGTCTTGAGGTTGGAGGTTACAAGGAGAGCAGTCAAAATAATCTTAAACCTGCAGCTGCTACTGCACCTCCAGCAAATTACTTCGTTTCAGGATATGGCTCCCCGTATGGCATGCCGAATAATCCAGCAAATGGCTCACCGTACTACATACAGTATGCTCCACAATCTTCACCACATTATTTCCCACAACGTGCCCCACAGTACGTCCCACAGCAGCCACAGATTGGTTCACAATACACCCAACAGTGGCCACAGTACGCCCTGCAGCAAGCACCGCAGGTTGCTCCACAATATGTGCCGCAGTATGCTTATGCACCACAGTTCACTCCACAGTATGCTCCTCAATCTGCCCCACAGTACGCCCCGCAGGGTGCCCCACAGTACGCACTATAGGGTTCCCCACAGCATGCACCACATGGTGCCCCACAAAAACCCCCGCGGCATACCCTACCAAATAGAGCTCCGAACAGTTCGCAGTTAACGATTAATGAAGAAAACGTACAATAAGTTCGTTTCTGGTTATCAAACACATGCTAGTTAATTCAGTGAAACCACATAACACATTCCATTAATTAAAGCATCCCTTTGTAGTATCCTAGTATTTAAACAAAATAATAAATAGGTGTTGTGCTTGTTATTATTTCAATTTTTTAGACTTTGTTAAAATATCCACAGACTCCGTGTAACGCAATATTAATAAAGTATCAATAAACTCATCATCATCTACCTAGCCTTTTCCCATCTATGTAGGGGTCGGTTAATTTACTGTAAGCATTATCGTTTCGTATTTAAAATTAGTTTATCTGTGTCAACCCTTGCTAATAAAGTTTTCAATAGTATAATTTGTATTATTTTCCACATTCTAGACACAAATTAATAAAACCCAACATCTTTTTGAATGAGTGGAGTTCCGATCTTAAGATGCTTGACAAATGTCACTTAGAACACAGTCATTTACTTTCGTCTTTAGTGTTAACTTTTGCTGAATGTACCTAAGCTTAAGTACAGTCACCGACGAAGACGCCAACGAACACCACAAGCGCTAGTTAGAGAGGCGGAACTATATGAGGTGTAAAGAGTGGGGAAGATGGCTCTTCAGCTGGAAATGAAACGGGCAAGGGCTGAAGCTCATGTTAATCGGTTGACATCGGCGCGGAGCCATGGCGCTCCATTACAATAGTAAATCAATTGTATCTCATTAGCCGATCTCGAGCGATTAAATTGCTGGCAAATCTATAACGAGATCCGTGGAGCCGACCTTATTTTTTATTTAATACTTCACGCACAGAAATGTACAGACGCGGACTGAATACCAGTCGATTTGGGTGATGCAGAGACAAAAATTGGTAGGTGCAATAACGTAAGTTGTGTTTTAAATATTTATTCAAATATAAGTTGTACACATAATATTATTATACCTATATAAAACTGTAGATATGATATAAATACCTAATTAAATATAACCACAATTAAACATACTTACATACACATAAATATAATAAAACAAATAAGACAGATAATGGAAAAATATTGTCATTGTGAAAACATTGCCAGCTTCTTTTGAATGTGCTCGCGAACTTTCGCTTTAAAGGATAACCGGTTGGTTGCCATCCTGATTTCCAAAGAGAGCGCATTCCACAGAGAGATAGACTGAACGAAGAAGGAAGAGTGAATAAAGTTTGTGTGGTGAGTGGGACATTGAAGAAGGCGATTGTTAGAAGAACGAAGATTTTTGTTGTGGTTGACACAAATGTATTGAAAGTGAGGGGCTAGATAGCTAGGGGAAGTTGGAGAGTCAAAAAATGAAAACAAAGTGGTCATGCCCTTTGCTCTCTATGCTGGCGAATGGGCAACCACTTTAGAAGCGACCGTTGCGCAGAACATGGTCATATTTACGCAGATTGAACACAAATCGAATGCAGTAATTGAGAAGACGGTCAAGTTTATCGAGGAGATCAGCATTCAGATCGTAGTAGCACACATCACCATAATCGATGATAGGGAAAATTAGGGACTGCACAAGCATTGACTTCATAGAGCACGCAGCGTTCTAACCTTCTGGCTGACCCTAGCGACTTGAGTACGCCAGTTTGGGGTACTATCATTGTGCAATTCTAGGTCCTTCACATCAGTACCAAATGGAATGATCGTACCATCGAAGAGTACTGGTGATAAGGTTGTACTATCCAGTTTAATCATACTCCGAAAACTACCTATGATTATAGCCTGACACTTGGAAGGGTTAACTGCTACCCCAAATCAATCAGACCAGGCTTTTACGGCTATGAAGTCCCTATCCAAACTGTCGATAACTTCATATATTTCTTCAACCGTCCCATGACAGTATAATTGGACGTAATTATGCAGAAAGGACTCAATCCACACTTTAGCAAAAATTGAGTTAAGTATGCCATCGTACTCCTGAGGGTCGAATCTATCATGTAGTGAAATCCTTATTTTTAAAATGTACACGGAAACTAGTAGTAAGTAAGCATATAAAATGTCAAACTTCAAATGCCCATAACTCAAAAGTGACTTTGTGTGGATTGAGTATTTTCTGCTTAGCTACGTCCAATTGCGAACCATCAGCATACAGGTGATACGCACACTGAATTTACCGTTTCTTTAGGGGCAAACTTGGCTCGTGGGCACCCCCACAGTCCCATAGCTTCCAGCTGCAGCTGCTAGAGAGAGTGATGAGCGCTTTATTCGCCTCTCAAGGGGAGCACACACCACCTCATATGGTTCCGGTTACTACAGTGCCCAACGCGGAAAATGACGATGACGACGCGTCTTAAGTAATCCAAGTAGAACTGAGAGCGGCAGTACAAAGGCTTCAGGCCAAAAACATTCCAGGACCAGACGGCATTCTTGGCCTTGCATCATGCACGGGCAAGAATGCATGGGTTCTAGCCATGTGGGCACTCTGGTCCCGATTAGTAGGACTCTTGATTAATTGATTGGAAAGGGGCCTGTTTCCACGCCAGTGGAAGACTTGAAAGCTGGTCCTGCTAAAAAAAAGATGGGCATCCTACGGACTGTCCATCCGCTTACCGGCCCATTGTGTTGCTGGATGAGGTGGGAAAACTCTTCGAGAAAATTATTGCAGACCGCCTCTTCCAGCCAATGGCAAGAGAGGGCCCGGTTCTGGCGGATAACCGGTTTGGTTTCTGTCGGGGGCGCTCTACAGTAGACAGAGAGAGAGAGAGTAAATTTTTATAATTTAAATTTTGTGTCTGGAAGGATTTGGGGGAGGCCTTTGCTCAGCAGTGGGACAGTGTGGGCTAAATGAAAAAAAAAAATTGTGTCGCTCATTTTTAATCTTATTTTCATACATTTTAATCTGAGGGGCAATTCTGCTAATTTTAAGAACGTTCACAGTCTGATCTCAGTGTCAATCTGTCAAAAATTCCTCGAGTGTCTATACATTTCTAACAAATTTTTGAAATTCGATTGTCGCTGAGATGACACTACGAACGTTTTTAATTACGAGAATTGGCCTTCTGATCTCTTTTTCTACACCTGCCACTGTTAATAATTAATTTGATCAAATAACTAATTTATTGTGACTTTTAATTTGATTTTACTAATGCTGTCAGTGTCATAATTTTATGATTTTTTTATGCATTTGTTTTTAACCAATTTTATGATTTTCATCATATTCGTTTTTAACCTATTTTATTTTCATTTCCATTTACAATGTCACCATTTTTTAATATTACAAATATTAATTTATTTAATTGAATATTGGCGCTTATTACTGAGTAAGTTAGCTTATCTCTCTAATTCATTGTTTTATGCATGTAGTGTTTATCTGTTGCGCTGTAATGTATTTTTAAGAATTAATTATTTATTAATTAATGTATTTTTATTTTTATTTTTAATTTCAAGTATAAGTTTACCGGCCTTCATCTCCTCGGTCCACAGCACGGATAAATTAACCAGGAACATTTTATCTTGCTCACTGGTCGATTTTGAAGTGCCGTGTTTGACTGATGCGTTGAACGCTTGGAAAATGGCTTGTCCCAATACGGTGTTACCTGACAACCCATCCTCCCAAAGACAGTGGGACGTGCCGCTCTGCAGTATTATACGGAATACCCTAGTAAATACGTCAACTAATACTGTTGAGCGTGCTCGTCTGCTTGCTGTGGGAGAATGGGAGTCAGGCTTGTGGCTTCAGGCACTCCCGTCATCCACCATAGGTACTATGATGGATGACTCATCGTTTCGGCTCTCTACGTGTCTCCGCTTGGGCGCACCTTGTGTTGCTCCGCATCGGTGTCACTGCGGTGAAGCTGTCGACATTTTCGGGCACCATGGCCTGTCCTGCTGCAGGAGTGCAGGTCGCATAGCACGCCACGCCAGCATCAACGATATTATTCGTCGTGCCCTTGTCACCGCCGGCGTACCAGCGGTATTAGAACCAAACGGCTTGGTACGTGACGATGGGAAGAGACCAGACGGTATGACGTTATTGCCTTGGAAGATGGGTAGACCTCTGGTGTGGGATGCAACCTGTGTCGATACCCTTGCGCCATCTCATGTTCCTAGCACGGCGGGCTGTGCTGGTGCCGCTGCTGCGGCTACTGAGACCCTCAAGCGGCGTAAATACTGTAACCTTATGGGTAACTACAGTTTTGAGCCGTTTGGGGTCGAAACGCTCGGGTCATGGGGCCCGAGCGCACGTCTCCTCTTTAAGGAAATTTCTCGCCGGTTGGTCGACACTTCACGTGACCAGAGGGCTGGGTCATTCTTCGGACAAAGAATTAGCATTGCCATTCAACGTGGCAATGCTGCCAGTCTTCTGGGCACGTTTCCTGATGACAGCGATGCGGACGAATACTTCGACGCCTAAGTGTCCTTTTGTTTTTATTTGTTTAGTTATTTAGTTTACATTTTTGTGATAAGCTTGTGTATTATAATAATCATAAAGTTAGTTAAAATATCTAATAATATTTTTTTTTTAAGAATGTGTTATGTTACTGTATTCAGTGTGAAAAATTGTTGGTAATCCTTATAAAATAAAATAGTGATAAAAAATAGGAAGTTAGAAAGTCAATATACACGGTGAAATTTAAATGTTTGTTTTCCCGCAGCGAAATGGTTTTGTCTTGGTAATACAATAGTTTTATAAACAAATAAAATATTAGAAACAAAAAATGGCAGATTAACCATTATGAAAAACAAAACTCGAAAGCGACCACGAACCAATAGTTCCGATACCTACGTTCTGCGCAAGCCGGGCGCCGCCGCCGAGCGGCCGCGCGGCCGTTGACCCGCGTGCGTTTCAATCAGCTGATCGTATTCTTGATAATAAGCTGTACCCAACAAGCTATTCAAATTTTCCCTAAATACTTTTACGAGCTTAGGACCGTCATAAATACTTTTTAGCTGCAATTTACTGAACAAGAAATTAACATAAAAATTAATTAATAAAAACAAGTTTATCATAATTTTCGGACTTAGATACCTTAAAAAGTTTGAGGCGCCTTTCAAAATTTGAATCACTTATTTACAATAATTTTAATTAATTTGACTACCTACTTTTAAATGTTCACAATTTACAAAAGTACGAGTAGGTACTTACACTTCACGGTAACGGAGTAATTGTTCGTAGTGCAACTGCAAGCCACTACGTTGAATACACAATGGAGCACGTTTTAATTGATTGCCTTTCAATTTTAATAAGGTGTCTCTGTCACTTCTTACGATATTGAAATGAAGTGGCCATTAATTATCACACATTAGGTATCACTAAAACACTCTAGATGCGCACACTCGCGAATAACATGTGGGTTATTTAACGCCCAAAAATGTTCGAGTCTAACTCGCGTAAAAGTTCCTTCATCTGTCCACAAAATGTTCGCATTTTGACTGTCGATTAACCACTGACAAAAAGTAATTCCTGCGCGTCGTTTTCATGGAGGGCATGAACTCTGCGATAATCATAAGGATGAAGTCCTTCAGAGTTGAATAGTTTCCAGACGTAGTATTGGCTTACGCCAAACCTAGCCGCAGCCTTACGTGTACTTCGCCGAGGATCCCGTTCGAAGTACTCGATGATCTATTCGTCGAGCTCTGGCGAAATAACGGCCGATCGACCTCTGCCATGTGCAACTGATGATGTCCGGAACTGCTCATGATCGTCGAGTAGCCGCTGTGTCGATGCTACGATCGTCCGGGCCGATGGCCGAAGACGAAGCGACTCCAAGTGTGGCAGCTCCGCGTAAAGTCGACGGGCATCAAGGGTGTCATAATCAGCCCTAGCGTACAGATGCACCATAGCGACGTACTCCAAATTGCAATAATTGTAATGGCGATCCATTGCACTGATAACGCGTGTTTCACGTACGACATTCGCGGGAAAACTAAGTGCGCCGCCGCCGGCGCCGCGCGCCGTCCCGCTCAATGGGAAGCCGGCGCGCTGCTTGGTTTGTAATTGTTGTTAGTTTGTAGTTTATGCCGTATCATTACACGCTAGAGCTTATTTTGATTTGAACATTTATAAATCGGTCTTTTCTTTGTCGGCGCCGCGGCTGTGTTTTGTGTTGTTGCGTGAAAACTAATTTATGACTTAGTATCACATGCGAGAGTTTATTTTGCTTTGAACATTTATAAATCGGTCTTTTCTTTGTCGGCGCCGCGGCTGTTTTGTGTTGTTGCGTGAAAACTAATTTATGACTTAGTATCACATGCGAGAGTTTATTTTGCTTTGAACATTTATGCACCATTGTTCCTTTGTCGGCGCGGCGGTGCGGCGGCGCGTGCGTTTCGAGTAATACCTACAAGTTACCTCCAGTGTTACTATTGATTCTCATGCTTTCTAGTTGATGAATATTTTTTTAATTATTTCAAAACAAAAAACATTTTAATTTTTTTACTTTTACTCTATGGTTCGAAGGGACTCCTTATGGCAAGTTGTTCTGCCGCGGGAAAACAACCATTAAAATTTCAGCGTGTATAGGTATTAACAAACATTTTATTATGTACAATTTCAACAAAACTATCGACACCTTCGTGTTTTATTTAAACCTGTCCCATCCCTAGTGAGACGTAATGACCTTTGTAGGGCCAATCAGAACGCAGTACCCCGCTTCCTCACACCTCTGCTAGTTGAAAGAATTGTTTTGGTGCGTTAGATCAAGCATTAGGCGTCTATTGGGTTATATAATCGCTGATTTGACGGTTTCACTTCGATAGATTATAATCTACCTATAAATAATGCGTTAAATTCTAAGAAGTATGATACGGTTCACACAGTACAATCGTCAGTTCACAATCTCGCGAGATAGATTATAATCTAACAGTATTTACAATTTTACGTTGATGATAATAATAATATTTACGACTATTTGTTAGACCTGCTATGCGTGTTGTTTTTTCTTCTTGCGCGTCATTATTTATGGCAACATTAGCAGGTATTTTAGAGCAAAAAAACAGTTTTTTTAGTTATGATTGTTTCTCCACTTCTACTTAATGACATAAAAAAAACATTTTCAAATGATTTATATTTTTATTCAAATTAACTGCAATAAGTTCATGTTTATACTCCGTGGGGCACGTTTTATCCATATCTGATAAATGATTAATTACATTGCTGCGCTGGCGCCGCGCGCCGTAGCGTAGCAATCTAATTCATAGAAAACCAATAGTGCTGCGTGCTACACCACGAGATCTACGAATATAACTTTGTTGCTACGACGTAGCACAGCATAATTATTTAGCCTATCATGTTCCTACTGTACCTTTTGTTTTGGGTGGGAAATCATCAAATAACTTATCTCGGTCTGGGTGAAGCAGGAGGGCGCGTATACTGCTAGCATTACTGCTTCGCAGAATCAGATGACGAGGTGATGATGAGGTGACGGCTACCCATGCACTCTCGCTCCGTATCATGGCCTGGACTAGGGCCGAACACGAGAGACCGCCGCCGCCGATCGTTTCCACGAGGACACGGCAGTGCTCCGCCCAAGCCGGGCAGACCTCCACCGTATGCTCCACCCTGTCCTCAGGGCGATCTTCGCAAAGGAAAAACCTGGGTGTTCCTCCCGCGTTATACGAAACAGGAACCTCCTGAAACAGCCGTGTCCGGTGTGGACCTGCGTCAGGCGGAAGGTGAGGACGCCATGCCGCCTTTCCGCCGCAATCGTGGCGTGCCAAAGAGATAGGCCTTTACTCCATGAGAGGGATCTACGATAATCATGTACTTTACATTCGCGCTGCTTACTTAAATAAAAATAAAAAATCAAGGAAATCTTACTAATAATATGTATGAATGTGATAGTTTGTTCATTTAGATATTTGAATGTTTGTAACACAATCACGCAGAAACGGCTGAACGGATTTCGATGAAATTTGGCATTCTGATAGCTTAAACCTGGATTAACATATATAACTTTTTATCCCAGTAGTAAGTTCCCTTGGGATAATCTCCGTCCTCCATGCAGGCGAAGCCGCTGGTATAAGCTAGTTACTCATATTTTTACAATTTATGAGCGAATACTCGCAACAATAACAAGCGTGAATGACTATCGTTGACATAATAAAAACTTTTTCAAAAAAAAAAAAAAAAAAAAAAAACAGCCGACTTCCAAAAAACACTAGAAAGTGAAACATAATTTTAATTTCGGAAGTCGATGACTTTGGATATGTATTTTATTAATTTCTTGTCACCGCCTTCCAAAATTAAAGTTATTTTTGACTTTCTAGTGTTTTTTTGGAAATCGTTTTTTTTTTTTTTTTGAAGTTTTTATATTTCACTTTTTAGCTATAGTAAATCCTACACCAATTCGAAATTTCATCATCATGGGGACAAAAAAATGCATATTTATGCTACAGCAGCAATTTTGGTTCATTTGCTGTCATTTTTCGAAGAGTTCCGTTGTCTGTCTCCGAAACGCATCATCCGATCTATATGAAAAAAGGGGTGTTGTTTGAACGGGAAAAATATTTTTTCATATCGGTCTGTATATGACGAAGTTATGCCTGAACCTCCACCTAACTCCTAACCGTTAAAGAGTTGTACCTTCCTTCATCAGCTCAGCGACATGAGATGAGGATGACCATACGCAAATGTCTCAATAGCTTTAGAAAATATATGAAAAACATTGTTAATACCTACAAAATATGTTGCCCTCGATTTCCCGGGGATCCCATCATCAGATCCTGACTTGGTGCCAATGGAACCACCTCAGGAGTATACTCTTTCAAATAAAAAAAGAATTTTGAGAATCGGTCCACAAATGGCGGAGAAATCGATGAACATTCGAACAATCGAACAACATCATTAAAAAAAAATACACACAGTGGAACATATAACCTCCTCCTTTTTTGGAAGTCGGTTAAAAATAGTTGGCACTGAACCTTATACATAATTTTTTCTCCTAAGAACAAAAAGATTCCGGATTTCCCTCCTCTTACAGTAGATGGCCAACAGCTTTTAAGATCGAACCATGAAAAATACTTGGGCCTGATCTTAGACAGTAGACTGACATTTAAACCACACGTTGATTACGTCAGAAGCAGATTGATTCCGTTAACTGGAGCTTTACGAAATATTGCTAAATGTGTGCCATTTCAATTACGCTACACAATCTATAATACACTAGTCAAACCGCATCTAGACTATTTAATTCAAGTTTGGGGACAGGCCGCAATTACGCATCTTCATGACCTACAAGTAACACAAAACAAAGCAATCAAAGTTCTATTTAATTACAATTACTTAACACCTACGAAAGAAATTTATGATAAAACTAAACTATTTAACCTTCAAAAACTTTATACTTATCACACATGCATATTAATAAAGAAAATTTTAGCAAACAAAATACACTCACAAATCACTTTCAAGCACAAAATTCGTCACTACAACACTAGGAACAGGGATAGTTTAGAACTGCCTTCAGTTAGGACCTTGTACGGAAGAAGAACTATACAGTTTGAGGGAGCGCAGCTTTATAACAAATTACCGAATGAGATTAGAGACTCTAAATCATTGACCACTTTTAAAAAGAGGTTAAAGTTGTATTTGGCGGACCAACAATGAATCACATGCACTTTATAAACTCGATAGATCGAACGACTAACTATGTATACCTACTTTGTTAAGTTTCTCATATTTAAGTGAACCATGTATGTTCTTTTTTGAGAAATAAAATTTCTTTAAACCGAAGTATGTCACCGTCATTGAAGTATTTACTACCTTCACTCATCATTTGTGACCCTATAAAACATGAGATAACTGCTTCGTATTTAAAGTCTTGTCAGTCAGTTCGAACGTTAGTAGGTCCGTGTGACTGATTCTTGCTGACTCGGAAACTATGAAGTTACTTGTAAGTGTTTTTTATAATAATAATAGTAATTTTACTTATTACTGAGGTACTTAAATCTAATACTAAAAGGGTGAGTACTCTTGCACAAGATATACAACCGGCTTGGTCGCAGAATTCCGTAGAATCCTGGAAGAGGTACAGCAAAAGCAGCCTCGTAGTCTGGACGTAGTCATCTTGAGTATCCTTATGTCATGCAGCGGAGGCAATTATTTTTTACTATTAACTATATTAGTGGTGCCGGAGTTCAGCAGCAGGGGCGGCCTGGAGTAGGAGGCACCCACGCATAAGGAGCGGACTGACGCGACGGCTTATCGGTTACGTCACCTGTCAGCGCTGCGTCTGGTACCTGACTAGGTCCTGGACCTGGAGTTGCCAGGATCCTGGTCGCGACTGGAGTTGTCATGATCCTGACGGACATGCAAACGACATCTTGACGTATTATGAAATTATGGAAGACAATGTTTACTTGGATACGTCAAAATAGAAAAAAAGTAATATTAATGCATTTATACGATACATAAAGTAACAATAATAAGGTGATAGTATCGTAAAGATAACAACCATCAGTAGCATTTAAGCTCATCATCATCATCATTTCAGCCGAAAGACGTCCACTGCTGGACATAGGCCTCCCCCAGGCTCCTCCACTTCAACCGGTCTTGTGCTTCCCACATCCAGCGGATACCCGTTAGTTAAGCTCAAACTCAATTTTTACCTAACTTACCAATTTGGTTTCAGATTTGCCTTTTCCTGGCCGTGGTGTGTGTGCACTGTGAGTACATTTTTATTTCATTATAGTCTGTAGAAACGTGTGTATAATTTTCATACTCTAATTTTTGGTGCATCTGAAATGAAACAAATATCCGTATCTTGTTCAACCTTTGGATTAATTCAGGAATTGAACCCGCAACCGGCAGCTTTCATTGCGACCATTTCATCCTATTAATATATAACTATTAAAATCTTGTCCCCAACACCGGATACGCGAGACTTATAGGCCGAGATCTATACACCTTTCTTGGCACGTGCTCTAACTTAGTCTAGTACCCGTTTCTATATTGCACTTGTAGTTTGACAGCTGTCCGACAGTCACAGGAATCACGCTTAGTCGAAGTAAGCGCTGAGTGACGTTTCGGCCTTATCTAGTGGAAATTCGAGTACAACAGACAATCGACAGTATTCGGCCTTTAAACAGTGCCAAATAAACGATAAATCGCGTCTAACCGAAACACGTTTATTAGCCGAAACCAAAAGCGTCGAGTATTAGTAGAAAATCATGTGATTTAGTTAAATTGGTTTTCACATTATAACCATATATAGTAACATAGATATATAAATAATATAATATGAAGCTTTGTAGAGTATAAACGACGGGAAGAAGAAAAAAAATTAAAATTTTGTTATTTCCATTGCACGAAAATAGGTTTTAAGATTTCCAAACTCCATTAAATTGGAGCTCACGTCTGATTTAATTTCTGAAAGGTTCTACGACGATCGATTACATTTTAGACGCACGCATATTCTATGATTAAAACAGCGATTCAAATAATGCTGATTTTCGATTACTTTGACTTTCACAATATAACATATTATAAAAATGGGAATGATTAAAGGTTTGATTACACATATGCCCTTTTATATCAGTAGCTGTTGCGGCGTTCCGAAAGCGACTAAAGCGCTGATTACTGATACTAAAAGCAGCACCTAAACGACTGTAATATAAAAGTAAATCACGTCATTTTAAGAGTACCGAGCAGAGGAACTGTTATTAACCACCGCCGCCGCCATGTTCGCCAGCACATCCACGTTTCGCTAGTTATGTTTAAGTTCCATGTCTGTCCGCAATAAAGAGCGATAGTATTGCCACTAACCGGGCTTCAACTGTGAAATTCTAATGTTTAAAACCAAATAAACTTCGCACTACTTGGGGTGAACTTCGAACCCAATAGCTTTTAACCAACAAATGCTAGTTTCGGCTACGGTTTGGCCGAAACCGAAACTGCGGCCGGACACCAACGATAAGTATTTGTTTATGTAAAATAAAATATTCTTATCTCCATTTCAGGCATACCAATATATGAAGATGACATAGGACGTCACTCAGAGAAACTTAAGCCATTCGTTAAGGATTACAACGGCCTCGATCTTAACTTCGCCAGCAGAAAAGACCACAAAGACGGAAGCTTACTGCTGAAAAAAACAAACGATTTTGTTCTTGAAGTTGTAGGTTGCAATGTCTCCGTTAACGCTGCAAAACCTCCACCATTTAATTCCGGATCCGTAAATTGTTCAGAGAATTGCACGCTGATTCAACCTAACAACCCATGGATACAGAACAGTCTGTGGGCAATTCCGAACAGTCCGTTGCCTATGCCGTACAATTCGTGGGAAATGCCCTACAATCCGTGGGCAATGCAGAACAATCCGTGGGCAAATCCGTACAGTCTGCCGTCAACGCCGAACAATCCCAGGGCAATACAAAACAGTTCGTGGGTAAAATCGTACAGTCCGTTTGCAATGCCCAACAATCCGTGGGCCATGCAGAACAGTCCCTGGACTATGCCAAACAATCCATTGGGTGAGCCGTATAACCAATGGGGTATACCTAACAACCAATCGATCATCTAAAATGACGCACCGGATGGCATACCAACGGACATGTCACAGCAGAAGCGTTCATACGATTCAACAACAGAAGTTATACCATTATAAAGGTCGTTAAAATGTGGTATAAATCTGCCGAAATAACTATAAAAATACATATACAACTTATCGCAAAATCAAGTGTTTTCATCTTAACATGCGCCTGCCCCCATGCCGTACAGTCCAGAGCGGAACGGGATTAACGGATTTTTTTCAAACATTCACCCCTCCGCCCGCGTCCGTTACCGACTGAGCCAAAACTAGCTTGTAAATAAAATAGTACCTGTTTATACAGGTATTATTATTTACAAGATTTATTTCGTAGGACACCGATGAAGTTAGAATTTTGTGAAACAAAAATACTTATTTGCTACACAGTGAAAAAAAAAACACTACAAAGTGAAGAATGACTTGTGGACTTGAAAGTAAGTTTTCATTTTGTAGTTTCTGATGATTACAAGAGCTTAGATGAATACATCAAAAAAGCCATTGCTAAAGCTACAACTAAAAAATAAGAAAATTTAAACCAACCACAAAATGAATGAATAAACCGAGAAATAATTACTGGGATAAACAAAAGAAACACCTTATGGAGCCAGTTTAAATCTGACCCCAAAAACAATCAATTGGAAACGAAGTTTAAATCTTTAACAGATAAGCACGCACATCTTTAACAGATAAGCACGCACAATCAAGAACACAAAGGACAAATATTTTTATGGTGAATTTACGAAATGTACAAAGAAGACCAAAAAGATGTGGAAGTTAATCAATACCCTCTTAAATAACAAAATTGTAACTAGTGGTGCTCCCCCAACACTTGAATCAGAAAATGGAACTATAATTACAAACCCCATAGAAAAGTGCGAATTTTTTTACAATTTATTTGCAAATATAAGAACATAATTAGCAAATAAAATACCGACCACATTTAACCACAATTACCCCTATACGTTACCTAACCAGAGCCGAAATACGGGAATACATGAACTGTCTCAATTTTCTCCATGCACAGATAACTTAGATCATAACACAAGTACAGGTCTTGATGCTATCAGCACTAAAGCTCTCAAATGTATAAAAAAACATATTAGTCAAAATTTAACTGGTTGCCTAAACAAACTATTTGGTGACGGAATTTTTCCCAAATTTAAAAAAAATCGCTAAAGTAACCGATAAAGTAAAAAAGTAGCCGATTAACAAGGCTGGTACAAAATCTAATCCTGGTAACTATCGACCGGTTTCAGTATTGTCAGTACTATCCAAAATATTAGAAAAACTCATATACAAGAGGTTTGATAATTACTTAACAGAAATGAACTTTATATTATATGATCGACAATATGGTTTTTGACCTAAATCTAACACACTTGGTGCAACTCTTGATTTGGTAAATACCATTAAAGTAAAAATTTACCAAAGACAGGTTGCACTAGGAGTCTTTATTGATTTGAAAAAGGCTTTTGATACGGTCAGTCACACCCTGCTATTAAAGAAACTAGATAGTTTTGGCATAACTGGGACCGTTCACCAAATCCTTAAGTCTTATTTGAGTGATCGTTATCAAGTTGTAAAAATTAGAACCTATCAGAGTAGCTCCCAGCCCTTAACATGCGGTGTGCCACAAGGTGCCATTTTGGGGCCCATATTGTTCCTGGTGTATGTAAATAACATACACCAAGCAGGCTTACAAGGTTACCTTACCCTTTACGCAGACATGCCAAAGTAGAATAGACATATTGTATCAATGTCTATTCTACTTTGGCATTAACATCAATGATATCATCAAATATGCTCAAGATGACTTAAATATGCCACAAAAATGGTTCCAATGTAATCTGTTAACTGTTAACATCACCAAGACCTTTTTTATAATTTTCTGTGGTGATTGACCAACCAGATACTAACCTTGGCCAGTCACTGGTGAAATAATTTACTGCCTTGAAATCATAATGAAATCTGAGACGAGAATCGGTTGCTTGGCTTGGTTTTTGTCACATTTTATGGGATCTTTTACAATCACGAACAGACAAACATGCGTACGAACTGCAATTATGGTTAACTAGTATTTAGAAGAACTAACTGTGGAAGCCCTCCAAGAACATCAAAACCAGGATACAGCCAGCCTGTAAAAAACATTTTATATGTACATAAGTACATGTTTTTTTTACATTTGATAATACCATCCTTAAGGAACAGGCCTTTGCCCAACTGTCAGTTAAAATAGGTTGAAAAAAAAGGAAAACATTACGCCTACACGATTGTTCACAAGAATACGTAAAGTTTTTAATACACTGATTTATTGTAAGTCACAGTTTCATGTAACCGACAAAATAATAATAGAATTTACCAGACGTAAAGTCAAGTTTTGGTTTGCTAGAATAATTTTACAATGGAGGAACACAATTATACATTGTCCAACCTAGGTATCGCTAGTCAATCTCTGTTAGGTACATAAGCCCACTTACCAGTAACCTCATGCTTGCTACAGACGGTGTAATGTTGCCAGTATAAGTCATACTAGCGGTCACAACATGAGCCCTTTTTTTTGAGGGTGGGTAGTCATCAAATAACTTCTCCCGCTCTACACTGCATTTTAAATAAGTTAGACATTTAATCAAAACTTTTTACTGCTTTTGACTGTTATGTATAAAGGTACTTACTACCTACTACTAATTTTTGGAGGCGCAATGAATCCTAGTCTGGCTTAGCAATACTGTTAAAATATTTATTACGATATGTAAAAGATGCTGTAAATGTTAAATTATGCATATTAATTATGTAATATTTTCATTACAGGTTGTACTGATCATAAGAATTAGTGGAGCGTGTCGCAATAACCAGCTATTACAGCTAACAGTTAATAATCTCGAAAACCATTCAGATAAATTACTGTTAGTAAAATTGAAAAATACGAAGACGAACCTTGACAGGTCTTTTGTCGTACGCGAAGAATATGTAACTATTGTAGAAAAATACCAAAATTTACTTCCAGCCAATATAAAAACCGACCGATTTTTCATGCAATACCATAATAATAAAAATAGGTGCCATACCGCGAGAAATTGCCACTTTCTTAAAACTGGAAGAGCCTCAGCTATACACGGGTCACTGCTTTCGGAGAACTTCGGCAACGCTCTTGGCTGATTCCGGAGCCGATCTCACCACTTTAAAACGTCACGGCGGGTGGAAGTCCAATACAGTTGCAGAAGGCCATGTTGAACACTCAATAGAAAATAAGTCGAAAATCTGTAAGCGTGTAGTGGAAACAATAAGTCTGAATGAATTCAACCTCGGATGCTTGGTCTCACCCACGCCCATCCACTTCCAACGACGCACAGTGTACTTATACAGAAAGCCGATCAGAGTCACCAACGTTCACCGTTGTTCCTTCTCAATCCGCCACCGAAATAGAAACCTTAACCCCAGATAATCAAACTCAATTCAATGCAACTATAACGTTGCCAAATAAATCTGTTACTTTTAATTTGCAGAATTGTAGTAATTTAACTTTTAAAATGTTCCATTTTATTGAATTGGTACCTCTACCTACAATGTTAATTATTTTGATTCAAAATAAATAGTTATTTTAATCCGGAAAAGAACCGGAGTTACCGACATAGCTTATAGAGTGAGCAAGCTGAAGTGGCAGTGGGCTGGCCATGTTTGTCGAAGGACCGATGGACGGTGGAGCAGACGAGTCCTGGAGTTGAGACCGCGTCTCGGCAAACGTAGTGTGGGACGCCCCCCAGCTAGATGGACCGACGACCTTAAAAAGGTGGCTGGGACAGACTGGATGCGGAAGGCGGAGGATAGAGTATTGTGGCGCAGCTTGGGAGAGGCCTATGTCCAGCAGTGGACTGCGATAGGCTGAGTTGATTGAGTTGTTTCAATCTATTCCTGTTTATTATTTTATCTCCTAAAGTGTTCTCGCTGCTGAAGTGAAAAGTTATGTGTGTTACACTAGAGCAAAGTTTTTTGCATCTCGTGCCTTTGAATCCCTCGCCACACTCAGGATTCGACTTTAGAACTCGCTACGCTCGTGATTCAATCGTTGCATCCTTCGCTTGCTCAAGATTCAAAATCAGCACTCACAGCAAAAAACGACTTTGCTCTCTTGTTGCACAAATAACTATTAAATCTCTAATCTTATTTCGAGTATAGGTGGAGGGGGGATGTCTGATTTTTACTGACTAAAACCCACCCGTGTTCCTTTAGTTGCCTGTGTACCAGGGGTCACGGTATCTCTTTCGAACAACGCGCAGGCATCGGTCCGAGCGGGCCCCACCGGAACATGAGCCCTTCGCTTATATTTGTATCAAAAACTCGGGTTAAATAATGAGTAATAACTGATTGTAGAGTCAAGTTAGTTTAACCTACAGATAATATTTATCACATTCGGAATTCCCGATAATTATACGGGTCAGTAATAATAATTATAAGGTCAGTCAACAATGCTTAGTATCGGCTGTTATTTAGTCAAATCCGGTATAATATTTATCTTGACTGAAAACAAACACAGTTAATGCAAAACATGTTTCCTTCGAATTCTTTTAAGTTAGTCAATATTAATGAAGACACCGACGAAGGAGTGTTTTTGGTAGTCGGTATGCTGATGCATAACGAAACCATATGCATAGTTACTAAACAAATAGTTTTTTTGAGCAGAAGCACCCTGGAGGGCGGATAGTGTCCGGTTGGTTGCAAAAGCTATTGAGCTTTTTCCACCAACCGGACACTATCCGCCGAGGTGAGGGCACCTCACCTCGGCTCACCTCCTATTACAAGGGACTAAAAAATCCCACTATGGGTATACTTCTGACAAACCTATTCAAGTATGAGGAACAGGGTGAAAAGTTCACTGATCATCATTCATCATTTCAGCCGAAAGACGTGGACTGCCGGACACAGGCCTCCTCCAAGCTCCTCCACTTCGACCGGTTCTGTGCTTTCCGCAACCAGCGGAATCCTATGGCCCTCACAAGGTCATCGGTCCACCTTGTGGGAGGCCTTTCAACTTTACGTCTTCCCTCATACTCACTCTTCCTTCACTCATACTCTTTGGAAAAGAGATGATCCTCCATCCAGACGGGTGGGCAAATGCCCGTCGCGACGGTGGCAGGCGCGATGCAGGATTTGTGTGACATCAGAGGTGGTGTATGTTATTTTCATAATTTTAAAAACGTTCAGTCTGATCTCAGTTTCAATCTGTCAAAAGAACCTCGAGTATCCATACATTTTTGACAAGATTTTGACATTTGAGTTTCGCCGAGATGAGACTACGTCTAGATTTTGAACGTTTTAAATCACGAGACCAGAATCGAAGACCAGAAGGCAAATGCCTTCTGGTCTTCGATGGGTAGTTCGCATGTGGTGTAGGTGCCGCCACGAACCGTTCGTGGCGTGTTGTAGTGGGTATGTGTTGTGAACTATCACAGGTCAAGTTCAAAGAGAGATAGCCTTCGTATATAAAACGTCATAGAACAATATTCCGTAGTTTAAAGCAGTTTGACATTTGCTCATTACAGTCGTTTTAAAAGTCGCAATCATGAAGTTGATGGTAAGTTTTATATTTTTATTTAAGTACTTTATAACAGGTCTCAACATCAGCCTGCAAGCAGTCCACTGCTAGACATAGACCTTTCCAAATGCATGCCATTCACAACTGTCACTCCAGCTGCTACCAGGGCTGCATATCACCCAATGTGCTACTTTTAATAAAGCCCATGACGCAGGAATCGCGATACGTTTATCTTTTGTTTTATATATATAACAAGTTAACTTTTTGTAATCAATTACCGTAATTGATTTAATTGTTAACTGATCATTGTCATTGTTATGTGACTCAATTCAAATATTATTTAATTACTTTTATTTTTACGTTTTGTACTTCACGTCTTGGCGTTTAAGCAGTTTTTTTGTTGTTGTAAATATTAATACCTTGTGTTTGTTACAGTGTAGTGTTCTTTTACTGGCAATTCTGGAAGAATCTTATTGTGAGTATTATTACTACTACTAAATAGGTACTATAATTATACATTCAATTTTAGTGACTGGTAACGACTCATCACGACATTGGCAACAGCTATTTGGGGACAAAATTGCATGAATTCTTAGCACGGTTTTATCCATGCCGGTGATAGCATCGGTCCCAATTTATAACATAAACAATTTTTTTATCCTTTGGATTCCAGCCCGTTTAGGTGATACATTTTCAGAAATCCTATCTTTGGCCTCACTAACGTTTATACTATTGTGCGTATGCTTCTAAACCCAGCGGTTTAGGCTTAGCGTTGCTAGCGGTAAATTTGAGATTTTTATAATGCCTCCATCTTTATCGTGCCGTAGCGGATACGTAGCTGGCTTATGGAAAACGCCAAGTCACGAGAAGCATGACAGATAAACCACAAACTTCTTCATTTCGTATATCCAGTTTAACAGCATAGCATGGCGTAGACCCGCGTCGCACTGCGCTAGTAATTATGATTTTAATTATAATTATCTTCCCTCTCTTCTTATTTTTAAACTAGGTTTGGCTTCACCCGCGTGGATGTCGGAAAACATCCAATAAGAGCGTACTACCGGGATTAAAGTCCCCGTTATGTTATTTCAAGTTTTAAACTATCTACATGATAATTTTCATCCCAATACGTTCTTGCGCCAATCCGGAACATAAATTCCTAAAACAGACAAAATAGATCGTTTTGGTTTTTTATTGCAACCGTGTAATGCCTGGTTGGGTTTGTATTAATTCACTGTCAAGTAAACATTCTGTTTCCCAATAAACGCAACCTTCTGATCGTACGACTCCCGCGCGTTAGTATATATAGCCAATAACTAAGCTACATACTATTCATTCCAGGTAAAACAAAATCTACAGTAAACAGGACAAGTACCAGCTGGGGCTATAGTTACAGCCTCAGTGATACCAGAGGGTTCAAGGTGAAGCACGACGACAAAGGATACCAATTTGAACCATTTTATAACGACACTAGTTCTGGCCTCAAGAAACACTACAGTTCTAAGTCAGTCTATGATCAGTTTACATCGCCAGGGGCAACCACCGACAGACAATCCCATAGATCTACGAATGACTTTATCAATGGTACCACTAACTCCAGATCTTACGGCACGATTTTGTCACTAGAGGGCGACAAAGTAACCAATAAAATACGTTTCGACAAATTAGCTAACGGAGTTACTACCACAGTACCCGCCTCGAGATCTCATAGGGTACCCGTCACCGAAACACGAACAGAAGCCCCTATTGCAACTAACAAAGCATCATACGGAACACCGAAGTTATCGCACAGTATCAATGTCGGTAGCATACACAAATCGCCGAGAATCTCGTCAAATGGACCACTTCATAAAACAACATTTGGAGCTCCATATGGCTCACAATATACTACAATGTCTGCAGCTCCAACAGGTTCGTTATATTATCCGCAGGCACCATCATACGGTCAAATGTACGGACCAGCGGGTAGCTCAATGTACGGTGTAAGAAACGGCCAAATATACGGGCCACCGAAGGACCCAATGTACGGGCCACCGAAGGACCCAATGTACGGACCCCCGACGGGCAACCTGTACGTACCGACTGGCCCGGACTACGGGATGCCAAGCCACTCAATATCCGGGTATGCGCCACAGAACGGCCAAATGTATGGGCTTCCAAGAGGCCAAACGTACATTCCCCAAAATGGCCAAACAAAAGGCTATCCAACAGGGTCATTATATGGATCAAACCGCAATTTCTAATTTTTAAAGCCAAAAAGGTTGTTTAATAGACAATTAATTGTTTTTTTCTAAACAAATAAATAATAAACAATGCCAACACTTACAAGCATGTATTTTTTTTTCATCATCATCATCACTTCAGCAAATAGACGTCCAATGCTGGCCTTCCTTTAAAAAAAAACTGAGGGGGTTTGCCATAATTGCTACGCTTGGCAGGTGGATTGGCGATCGTAGTATAGTGGTAAAAAGAACGCTGCTGCCCATTCTCTAGAAAGTCCCTTAGTCGCCTTCTACGACACCCACGGGAAGAATTGGGGTGGTGCTATTCTTTACGTCCGGCACCACACGGAACATTTTATTTTTTATTTTACTGCATTATAATAAACTGTCTTCGCAACAAAAACCAACAGGATATTAACCAACATTTGGTTTTATCGACCATCAATACCTTCGCTATTCACACGCGCACCATTGCATTTCTGGAACTTCGCCTTCTCATACAGAAACGTAACGACTGTGGATCACCATGCAGCTAGCTTTTCACGTAAGTCAAGGCTATTATTATTTGCTATTATTAATACTATCTGCTATGTTATAGGCCGAGTAATAACGAAGGTTTTAAAGACACAGCTTGATGACAGACAAACGAATTATATCGGTCGCCTATTCGTCGGTAGTATTTTGCAAGAAGCGACTGTCTTTCTGACTTCCACAACACAATTACTGGGTAATACGATACCCCTCGGGAAGACTGGTTATCGGACATTCGGGCTTCTGACGATCTGTAACAACTGTCAAAGATCCACGAATAACAGCCGGGTCCAACAGCTATAAGTGCTTTCCGAGGCACGGAAGGGTCTTGGTATGTAAAGATGGTCACCCATCCACGGACCAACTGCGACAAGCGCAGCTTAACCCGATCTATCGACCCGTGCAGCTCTTATTACTGAGCCACACGCTCCTTTAAGAAAAATAAACAGTGTCCTTCCTTTTTGTCACAACAGGGATGATTTTAAAAAACTAACAGTAGCAATCTTTAGCACAAATTGAGGCAAATGTACCCAAGTTTCAAGTTTATTAACCACATGAATAAGATTTTTCATACAAACAGAATCCCATTTATCACCCTTAAGGGGGTCGGATTTCCAAAAACTCCTCCTTAGTGGATGCTTAAAGAGTAAAAAGTCGACTATACTAGTTTACTAGACCAACTGAGGCAAGAGTACCTACTAGGAAAGTCATCAAACTACACTCATTGATCTAGGACACATTAATTTTCATACCAAATAAGATTTTAGTAAGCGAACTTTACTTTTAACAATGGCTTTAATTTTAAAAATGATAGTAATATTTTAACATTATTATGTGGGTATGAATATGAAACTTGTATTAGATTTGTATACTACCTACTAATATAGGTACGAAACAAACGTATAAAATTTAATTACTGTCCCAAGTCGGTGGATTGCTGTGCGAATGAAGGGTTCTGCTGTGACATGTGATTTGGTGTGCCATTCGGTGCGCCATTTGATGTGGCGTATGTTGGATAGTTCGACTAGCCCGATAGATTGTTTGTGATGACCATTTGGTTTTTTGGTATGCCCCATTGGATTTATGGCTCACCCGACGGATTGTTTGACATGCCCCATTGGCCGTTCGGTATGTCCCGTTGGTTGATCAGCATGCTCGATGGATTGTTTGACATTACCCAGGGGCTATTCTGCATTGCCCATGGATTGCTAGTTTGAATCAGCATGCACAATTTGTGGATACGGAATTAGGTGGTGGAGGTGTAGCATCTGCTGGTCGGTCAAAGGTCTTAACAACGGAGTCATTGTAACATATAAACTCAGGACCAATATTGCCTTCAGTGTCCAGCACTAACATTCCGTCATGGTAACCAGTTCTGGCCTTTAAGTTAAGATTGATACTGGCGTTGTAACCCGATACGTGCGACGTATGTGTCTCTGTGTAATGTCCTCTGAAATATTACATTTTA
Source organism: Polymixis flavicincta (assembly GCA_949987655.1). Lineage (NCBI taxonomy): Eukaryota > Metazoa > Arthropoda > Insecta > Lepidoptera > Noctuidae > Polymixis > Polymixis flavicincta. The sequence goes on from OX465187.1 coordinate 8,178,117, forward strand.
CTTTTAGATATTTTTTTTTTTTTTTTATATTTATGTGTCCGGCCGCAGTTTCGGTTTCGGCCATAAAGCAGCCGAAACTAGCATTTGTGTGGTTTCAGTTTTATTAAAAACACTTTTGATCTACTGTTTTAGTGACTTGTGCGTTCGACCAAATAAGCGATCGTCCTAGACCCTTTAAAAATTAAAATCAGGAGTGGTCTGCTATTTAATAGAGTTTGGTAATCTGAATACATATTTTGACCCACCGGTAATATGAAATGTGCATTTTGCTGTATCATCCTTTTATTTATTTTTTACTAAATCACAGAAGTTTGAGTTCCGGCCAAACCTAGAAGAGGAGTCGAAACCTCAAACCTTTTTGGTTAGACATAACTCATCGTTTATTTGGCACTGTATAAAGGCCGAATACTTAAAGCGACTGGACTTGAAGTCGTTGTTGATTCCTATGCTTCTTGTGTCACTAAAAATTTCCACTAAGCCCGAAACGTTACCAAGAAGCTCATAGACAAAAGTGGAGGCCAAACTCCAAACAAAAAAGGGATGACGACCTGTAGGCTAGCGCTCTCAAGCATTAGAACGAGACAGTGATATGTATTTTCTCTCTCTTATGTACATTTATGTAGTTAGAAAGACGGTGCTAGCCCACAGTCGTCTTCACATAGGTATTTAGAGTGTTGCTTCCACTTTTATCTTTAAGCTCCTTGAACGTTACTCAGCGCTTACTTCGGCCAAGCTAAACTGTCACTGTCACACAACTGTCAAACTAGAAGTGCAAGATAGAGACGAGAACATTTCTTAGTTCGAGCATGTGCTAAGTAAAGTTTAATAAGTCACAAGTATCCGGGGTTAGGGACAAGATTTGAATAGTTGTTTGAATGGTGCGAGTTCAGTTCCCGAACTGTCCAATGATTGAAAGAGATACAGATATGTACTTCACTTCAGATGCATTCAAAATACAGGATACCATTCAAATTTCACAGACGTATCTACAGACTATAATGAAATAAAAATGTAATTATGTACTCACAGTGCACACACACCACGGTCAGCAAAAGGGAAATCTGTAAAAAAATAGGTAATTTAGTACTGAAGGTGAACTGAACTAAAATCAAACATACTTACTGGCTGAGATATGAATATGGAAGCGGCTCATCTTCCGGCCGTCTATCGTGAATGGATTTCATTGAAATTGTACCACAGGCTTACTTACCCTATTTGTACTGTATTTAAGTACCTCAGTAATTAATTAAACTACTATTCTTATTTGGTTTGTTCATTTTTACACTTATTGAATACATTTTTAAATCTATTTATTATATAAAAATGAATCGCAGAAATGTATGTACGCGCATAACTTCCGAACGACTGCACCAAATTGGATGATAATTTTTCTTACGTGTTCCTTATTGTCATGACAAGGTTTGTACCATCATCATCATTTCAGCCGGAAGACGTCCACTGCTGGACATAGGCCTCCCCCAATTAGGGGGGGCTTGCCATAATCGCCACGCTTGGCAGGCGGGTTGGCGATCGCAGTATGATAGTAAAATGCATAGAGAACGCTGCTGCCCATTCTCTAGTAAGCCCCTTAGTCGCCTCCTACGACACTCACGGGAAGAGATGGGATGATGCTATTCTTTACGTCCGGCACCACACGGTGGTAAGGTTTGTATAGCTAATGCCAATTCAATATTCATAGCTAAGACAAGACAACATCTTTCGGGTCAGCTAGTATTTTTTAACCGACGAAAAAACGGAGGAGGTTACTCAATTCGACGCGTATTTTTTTTTTTATGTATGACCACGCATAACTTTTTCCAGAGTAGTCCGATTTTGATAATTCTTTTTGTATTGGAAAGGGTATACCTCGGAGTTGGTTCCATATAAATTTTGTAGAAAAATTCCAACCCTAAGGGTAAGAAAACAGGGGATGATTGATTGTTTTCTCACAGATTTTAATACTGAGTTGTGTATTACAAAAAGAAATCAAAAATTAAGCATGTAGTCATTAGTAGATTATGGCCACAAAAATTATAAAGTAAAAACTTTTTAATAAAAAAATTAAACAGCCGAAAAACCGAAAAGTAAAAAATAATAAACTTGCTTTTTTCCAACCCCAATAACTAAGTTCGGAAGTCGGTGACTTTGGATACCTATGTATTTAAATAAATGTCACCGCCTTCCGAACTTAGTTATTGGGGTTGGACAAAGCAAGTTTATTATTTTTTACTTTTCGGTTTTTCGGCGGTTTATTTTTTTTATTAAAAAGTTATTATAAAAGTTAGATTACAAAAAAAAAAAATGTGATTTTATAAGTAACTTCATAGTTTTCGAGACGACAAGAATCAGTCACACGGACGTACTAACGTTTGAACTGACTGACAAGGCATTAAATATGAAGCAGTTATCTGATGTTTTCTAGGGTCACAAGTGATGAAAGTGCACGTAATAATACTTCAATGCCAGTGACATACATGTCATTGGAAAGTCACTATAAATAAAATTCCTATCTGTGTTTACAAGCTTTAAACTCACGTATGGGTATCCCCATTACCTACATGTAAGTATAGGTCAGTGCCAACTATTTTAAGGTGAACGATAGTAATTAACGCTGGTTATTGTTGCGAGTATTCGCTCATAAATTGATAAAGTTATGAGCGATTTCCTTGTTTATTTTTTTTTATAATTTAAGCATATAGTTTCCACGAATTACTCTGGAACCAATACTAATATTGAATTTTGCGTTTCGATATAATTAGTTACACAGTAAAGCTTTTATTATTTGTGATAACGTTCTTAGCTCAAATTATAAAACAAGGCAGATAGACCGCACGGAACACCAGAGTGAAGCCAAAAAACCAAATACTAAAGCGTCGTATCGTATTGTATATAATGCGAGGCTTTAGTATTTGTTTTTTTGACTCTTGGGTATTCTGCGCGATCTATCTGCCTTTGTTTTATAATCTAAACCAAAAAAAAAAAACCACAAATACCTAAGCGTCGCATTGAATGTTACATAAAATACGAAGCCTTAGTATTTGGTTTTTTGGCTTCACTCTTAGTGTTCCGCGCGGTCTATCTGCCTTTATTTTATAATCTGGGGTTCTTATATGTTTAATCTTCTTTGTTATTATTGAAGTTAGGCTAAAATATAAAGTGTAAAAACAAAAATAATAATTTAAATAATCAAAAATCTCGACTGCGTAAAAGTTAACTTCAAAGTGATATTTTTAATATAACAGATCTATATTGCCACCGACTGTATGAGATTTCATATAGGCATCATCATAATTTCGGCCCAAAAACGTCCAGAGCTGAACATAGGCCTCCCCAAAGTTCTCCAATTCGATCGGTCTTGGGCTTACCACATCCAGATGATTCCCGAAGTCTTCGCAAGGTCATCGGTTCACCTTGTGGGTAGCCTTCCCACTCTACGTCTTTCGGTACGCGGTCGCCACTCCAGAACCTTTCGGCCCTATTGGCCATGTGTTCTGCGAGCAATGTGCCCTGACTACTGCCACTTAAGTTTGAAAATTCTTCGGGCTATGCTTGCATATTTAAATGTAATAGGCAAACTCTTTAAATAAAATTTACTTGTTGCCATCTTTTTAAACCTCACTTTTTACGCAATCTGGTTTATTGATTTATTTCTTTCTTGTCTAGCGTGTAAGAACTTATGTCGAAAGCTTGGTTAGCTTTATAAAAAACTGTTAAGGCGCAGACAGCCGACTTTTAAGGACTTTTTATTGAAGATCACGTCTAAACGGCTTGTCTTATGTATTTGAAAAAAATATATGTGAAACTAGACAATTTTCTTCGTCATTTGTTATGTGAATATTTCAAACAATATTTTTATAACATAATGTAATTAATTGGTAAAGTAATGTCTATCGCGGACATAAAAACGATAATCACGCAAAAACTATTGGGTGTATTTCCATGAAACTTTCACCATTTAAAAGGCAATTTAATCACCCAAAATTTAGTTTACGGTTTTTCTTTGAATTCTGTTTGATAAATCAACATGGGTTGTTTTTAGAAAAACTTCATGCGCGTTGAGGCGGGGTCTCTTGCGGGCGACGGGCAGCAGTGCATCGCTGTAGGTAGCTGTGATCTATCGTCGCCTTAAGAGAAAAGACATAAACATACACATGCATATTTCAACCACTTAAAAAATAAATAAAACGTTTAGTAAAAATAAAATCATTTACAGCTTCTTTTATTCTTTAGAGTTCAACAAATGTTGCTCATAATATAAAGTAGCTTATTAATCGAAACAAATTAAAAAAATCGTGCAGCAGTGTACTTAAACAATATTAAAGTCTCTTGCTACAAGGATATTTTGGCAAACAACAACACCGCCGAAAGTGCATTGACAAAATAAGATGGCGGCGCTAGTTCCGATTGTTGCCGCGCGTCAAATTAACCTAGTACAGTTGTTCAGTTCTCCGAAATCGTTACAACGTGACTCCTAATCATTTACACCTTACAGGCTACTGAGGCTACTAAATTTATTTTATTTCAGTACCTATACAGATACCGGTTTCGGAAAAGCTCCCCAAAGTATATAATAGTTGTTTTTTGGTTAGGAAATCATCAAATAACTTCTCCCGCTCTGGGTGGAGCAGGAAGGCGTGTCAGACTTTTACTGACTAAAATCCACCCGTGTTTTCTCAGTTGCCTGTGTGCCAGAGGCGGCGGTATCTTTTTCGAACAACCCACACCCCTGGCAGGCATTGGTCCCTGCGGACCCCACCTACTGGTGGGGTCAGATGTCAGCACCAACTGGTGCTGACATCTCTTAGAGGCGCGCGTAGAACACAACGCGTCATCGATCCGGGCATGGTCTTTACCGGACAGCGAGCTACCCATTACTCGCCGTCTGAAAGCCCGCGCCTACGATGGCTGGAAATCAGCCTGGGATTCCCGACGCCCAGGGCGTCACCTGCGGAAGCCGTAGTAGGGTTGTAGTTGGGTATATTTAATGTCTATCGGTTACAGGTCGTGCCGTTTCTAAAGAGGAGATATCCACAGCGTTGTCAAAAGGCTTAACTGTACCTAGTAATTTTTAATAGGTTTTTGGTGGGCATGTCATCGAATGGGCTGACTGTCGCATAGTCTGACAAGTACTGCGGGGAGCTCTCTGCAGAGTTAGTTGAGGAATTTCTTGAGGGGTCATCCAAGGTTTTACTTGAGATACTGGACGTGGTTGGGATTTCAATAGGTTTGTCTAAGATCTTAGTCGATGGCTTGTCTTTTATTTTAGAACTGTTCTAAGGGCAAACTTGAAATGTCTTGTGTAGATTTCTGTATAGATTTCGTAGATATATCCGGAGCATACATGCCCCAGGACTTGTTTGAGGGATAACCTACACTGAAAAACCGAATAGGTTGAATTCCATAATGTTGATTTCATGTAAGTTGCGTTAACCTAATATTATGTTTAAACAACTATTATATGACATTTATTTCTACAAAAATAAAATTGTTAAAAATTAATAGGTTAAACCAACCACTAAAAGAGGTTAAAACGACACAATATTCGAATCTAAAAGTAAGTCTAACTGATAATATAGTCAAGTCAACATATTAACGAAGTAGAGTCAACAAAATAATTAAGTTAAATATATATAATCAGCAACTATTTTTATTTTGTTAATTCAACAAATCATGTCGGTAGGTGCTATATTAACATAAAATAAAGGTTGAAAAAAGGTTAAAACAACCTATTCGGTTTTTCAGTGTAGCTGGTATCAGGTTTAGTATGGTGAATATAGCTGGCTGGACGGCAATAAGGCGAGCAATTAATGTATCCGGACAGACTATAGACACTGTTCGTTGTACCATACAAGTCATTTGAACTACCATACGGGTAATATGGGGTACCATGCCAGTAGTATGGAGTGCCATGTGGACGGTCGAGCGCGAGCTAGACTTGAAAACTAATTACAGCTGTCCACTAATGTTTTCGAGCGTGGGCACAATATAACAAACGCCACCATATTGTAATTATCACAAATGTGCTACCCTACAACGTCATTCAAGCGCCAGAAGATTCTTATAGCTAACGAGCTTTAGCCGGAAGGTATTTAGAAAGTGGAAAACAATACAAATTGTAATTTGGAAAACTTTATTTGCTAAGACAAATACGTCCGTTAGACTCATTGAGAGTGATAACAATAGAAAATAAATTGTGTTTATTACTTGACACTTGGCAGTACCTATAAAGATAAACTTATTTACACGAAACAGGAAAAAAAAAAACAAACACTGTTATTATTATGAATGCTTTAATGAAGGCCAATACGTTGTGTGATGTCGCTGAATTAACTTGCTGGTGTTTGATATCCAGAATCCAACTTATTGTATGTCTTCTTCATTAATCGTTCGCTGCGAACTGTTCGGAGCTTTATTTGGTGGGGCAAGCCGCGGGGCTTATTGTGGGGCCCCCTGTGGTGTAAGCTGTAGGGCGCCCTATAGTGCGTACTGTGGGGCACCCTGTGGTGCGTACTGTGGGGCATTTTGTGGAACACCCTGTGGGACGTATTGCGGGGCATACTGTGGGGCAGCTTGTGGAGCATACTGCGGTGCATATTGTGGGGCAACCTGCGGTGTTTGCTGCGAGGCGTACTGTGGCAACTGTTGCGTGTATTGTGAGCCAACCTGTGGCAGCTGCGGGGCATATGGTGTGATGGGCTGAGGAGCAAACTGTGGAACACCTTGAAACGGTGGTACCACTTGTGGAGCATACTGTATGTAGTACGGTAAGCCATTCGCTGGACCATTCGGCATGCCATAGGGGGACACGAAGCCTGAACCGAAGTTGTTTGGTGGAGGTGCCGCAGTAACTGCGTAAATTAGATCCTTTTGACCGTTCTCCTTGTGACCCTCGATGTTAGCACCAAAATGGGTTTTGGGTCCAACACTTAGTGCCCCGTCTTTGTACTCTAGAACACTAACATTAGCATCGGCACCGACGCCGTAGCCCCAACTGCTCGAAGTGTTAGTTTCCTTAGATTTTCCATCATCACTGCCAATCAATGGTGCACCTGAAATTTAATAATATGTATGATTGACATGCATTCTATGTTTAAATCCTTGTGTTCAATTGGTGTGCCTATTTCCACTACTAATTCTAAACTACACTAATACTAAACTAATATGCAAACTAAACTTTATGTGTAAGTATTAACGTTATTTAAAAAATGTAGATAGAGGACAGGTTTAAAATAAACATTGCTATCAACTGGGCACAAATCAAGACTCTCTGAGTTGCTACTGAGGACATCGTAATATAATTAAAATTAATTCATCCCGGGGATCGAACCCTGCCAAATACATAAAATCACGCCTATTTTCCCTTAAGGGACAAATTCCAGTCTGATACTGAGTTCCCAATGGAAAAACCCAATAAGACTTTAACCGACCTGGATATCGAACTCTCTACCTCCTGCTCGGCAATAGCACTTGCAACCACTAGACCAGCGAGGCAGACAAACGGAACACCACGAATAGTCTTGACTTTAGAAGAGTCACAGGACTTTAAAGAAATAGTCTGTATCTGTAGAAATATAAATCGTCCACGACGCTACAAGAATGTAACGTGTTACAAACTGAATTACACAAATCACCAATGAGTCGTCAGAATATCACAGCACTAGTTTTGCAATGGCGATGGCGGTCCGCTCACGAAGCAACCGACCACAAACTAGTGAATAACGCGTTAGTAAATCGTATTATGTCGACTGCCGTAGAAATATGTACGAGTGCTGTGAAATTCTGACTACGCATTTGAAATTTGAGTTTGTAGCACGCACGGTAGGGTCATGGTGGTTGTAAGTGCATTGGTGGCCCAGTGGTAACGGCCGCGACTTACGAGTTGTAGGTCGTAGGTTCGAACCCCGACAGGCGCTTTACTTTGTGTAAAATATTTCATCATCACTGCTCTCAAAACGGTGAAAAAAAACATCGTGAGGAAACCGGCATGTCCTAGAACCAAAAAATTCGAAGACATGTGACATCTACCAACCCGCACTGGGCCCGCGTGGTGGATTACGGCCCAATCCCTCTCACCGAGAGGAGGCCTGTGTCGCAGTAGTGGGAACATTATAGGATGATGATATGACGGTAGGGTCGTGGACGGTGGGCCAATGGAGACCCTGCCAGTAAATTAAACAATTAATTTAAAAAGTAGGTAGTTAAAAAAGTACTCACAGAGGGATACCTCCAAAAGTGCCAAAGTCAGGATAGTACCTACCTGCAAAAAAAAGTTAGGAACTTTTAGGGTTTTGTGCCAAAATCGTGATGACTTTGAGTTTGAAGAAAGTCTTTCTGACTTTCCTTTAAGTATAACAGGTAAACGATAAAAAATCAAACCGTTACTTTATATTCCTACAATATACAATGTGCAACTAAAATGCATATATCATACAACATTATTTTTTAACCGACTTCAAGAAGAAGGAGGTTATCAAAGCGACACGTTTTTATTGTTTTGTTTATGTATGTTCGGGCATAACTCCGTCGTATATAGACGGATTTGCAAAATTATTTTTTTGTTCGAAAGGGGTTTACTCCGAAATGGTCCCATTAAAATTACATATAGATCTGATCATGCGTTTCGGAGACAGACAACGGAACTCTTCAAAAAATTACAGCATATCAACCGCGAATGTTACTATCGCATAAATATGTTTTTTTTTTTTTGACCCCAAGGATGATGAAATTTCGAATTGGTGTGGGGTAGGAACTATGTCCAGCAGTGGACGTCTTTCTGCTGACATGATGATGATGATGATGAGGTAACTAAAAAGTGAAAAATAAAAACTTTTTCCAAAAAATAACAATTGACTTCCAAAAAAACACTACAAAGTGCAAAATAACTTTAATTTCGGAAGGCGGTGACAAAATAATTAAAATACACATCCAAAGTCACCGAATTCAGAAATTAAAGTTTTTGAAGTCGGTTGTTATTTTTTTGATAAAAGTTTTAGTTTATACGAAACCTGAACATAGTTTGTTCAGTAGTAACTGTCTATTCATTTTTTTTTACACCATGTCGTATTTTTTCGCAAAAAGTATTGCATTGTGATCGAAAATGTTATCATCAATTAATTACAATATAATTGCCATACGGTTTTTTTTTTTTTGGGTGTTAGGTACCTACTGCCTAATTATTATCAATGAACAAAATACGAGGCCGGACGCGCGGGGGGCGCGGGGGCCGCGTGGTGATCATGTTTGTGTAGACAAGCAGGTAACTTAACAAGCTTATAACTTTGCGATTTTTGCATGATGCAGTTTTGAAGTTTTGTACTGTCGCCAGCAGGTCAAGCTATCCCAAACTGTCAAATTTTCCCAACTGAACATAAACCATACTCCTTTGTAATAAAGTTGAAAAACTATCAAAGAAATTTGACAGATTGGGGTAGCTTGATGTGCTGGCCTCTGTACATAGATTCTTTACATAAAAATACTAGACATATGTTTCGGGTTTCGCATGTACTAAAACCGATTGAATTAATTGAATCGTTTCCTGTCATCTGAACCACTAATAAATTTTAACATTATTAAGAGAAAAGGTTCTGGGTGTGAGTCTTAGTCTAAGTACGACAGAATACGCGATCAGAAAATCAATAAACACTTACAATTAACTTCATGGTGGCTGGAGGCAGTATGCTACGTGTGACAGTCACTTCACTGGGTATCTGACTAAGCTCTGAATGGTACTAGCTGTTACAAGACGCCACTGTGACTTATAAACACGACGGATTCGGTTATCTTGTGGTGACCTTACAACACAGTGACGTATCAAAAATATCACTGTCAAAGTTCAAGCATTACGTTCCAAAAGTACATTTTATCCTTAAGGAAAACAGTGACATTTAGAATGTTCTTTCAAAAGAGGTATTTGTTGGAGATTCTAATATTTTAGTTGTCTCTATATTCACCGCCCCATGCTTTTTCATCGTGGTATTTCTTAACCGAGCCTATGTCCAGAAGTGAATATGCTGTGACACATATGATTCGCTGAAGCAGGACACACGGTGCCACCTGCTGTTGGAGTCACGGGTGTTTCACATTACACCAACAACAACAGCAAGCTGAAGTGGCAATGTGCCAGCCATAAAAGCCGTAGAACCAATGTCCCTCGAGCTAGGTGGAGCGACAATCTTCACAGGGTGGCCGGTAGCAGCTGGATGAAAGTTGCCGAGAAAAGAGTTGATTGGCTTAAGAGAGTCCTATGTCCAGCAGTGGACTGCTGTAGGCTGATGATGATGACAATAATAAGGATCTCATAACCTCTAGTCGTTCAAGCCACCTACTTCTAGACCAATGAGGCAGTCGAATAGCTCACATTACGGAGACTGCATTTGGCTCCGCAATGTTAGCTATTCATCCATATCTATATTAGATTATTAATAGAGATTTGAAGAGATAATGAAATGTGGCTCCGATGTCAAATGAATTGGGATGAAGGCAGGAAGGTGATTCTCTGGTGTGATTCAAAATCTAATTTAATCTAATATGACTAGCCTGTACTGTCCCACTGCAAGACAAAGGCCTCCCTCTCCGTCATCCACAAAATTCTAATTCTATCCTTTGCCAGTACTGGTCAGTACCTTGGGAAGGAGTCAAGTTCGTCTCGCCATCTTAGTCTCGGCATGCCGCGATGGCGTCGTGCGTTTAGTGGAGCCCAGTCAGTGTTTCTTGTAGCCCATTTGTCGTCTGACATACGGCACACATGCCTGGCCAAGTCCCGCTTAAGTTTAACAGCTTTTTGGGTAACGTCCGTGACCTTTAAGAAGTAATTCAAAAAGTAATTGATAAAAACACTTACAAAGAACTTCATGTCTTCTGGACACACTGATGTGTTTCTTCTAACAGTAACTGTTGTCACTTATGCTGGCAAAAGTAAACTTTTGTATCTTCAATACAGCGCATACCTTCAAATACGATTTTTATGTTACTTGTTTATTACTGAAGATTTAGATTATTAGCAGATTACTGTTAAGTTTTAAAATTCGGACTGCCCTTTAGCGATATGACGTAGGTATGTTTTATCACGAAGAAAACGCGAAGTTTGTAATTTAGTAAGGCCCATTAAATAGGTATAGTATGCGCTCTACACGAGGTCAAAAGCTCTCTGTAGATAATATTTATCTGTTTTCGATGTTTCGGGCAGTCCGACTTTTCCGTTGATAGTCACAATAAATAATAAATTCACGATAATAATTGTTATGCCGTGTTATTCATGCGGGTGTTTCATAAATAATTTCAGCTAGTTTTTTACCTATTTCTTTGAAAAGTTCTGAAAATTGCAGGTGTGGGGATAATTGGGCAAAGGGGCAAATAGTTACATAAGTTGCCAATCTAACAAAATTGTAGTGAACGTTTTGTAAATAAAACTACTCCTTACAGGTATTTTTAATTTAAAATTTAAGGTGACACAGATCACCCAATTTATTATTAAAATGTACTTTTCAAAATACTTCTTGTTACTTGCAATTTAAAATTGAATAGTTATTTTATACGTAACTCAATAAATAAACTAAGTTAACAAAGTGACTATAGTATTCACGTATTCCGAGAGGCAAGTTTATACGCTCTGTTTTAGTGCTACGCCGTAGCACGAGATCTACGATGACTATTTTGTTGTTTCGGTCTGTTGTAGTGCTACGCCGTAGCACGAGTTCTACGAAGACTATTTTGTTCCTACGACGTAGCACAGTATCTACGGAAACCATACACTTCGCTTTTCCTGCTTCTGCGCCGGTCTATATCTGACTGACAAACTGATTTGATCGAAACGCATTATTCAAAATTAGTAGTCGTTGCAAAGTAGGTATTTGTAGAACCTTCCAGTCGAATCATGTGTGTAATATTGTTTTCAGCAACAAACAGGATGTACTTAAGTAATAGAGAACAAGGAAAACGCTTATAAATTAAAAATATTTGGAACAATAACAAGCCATAATGACTATCGTTGACCTTAGAATAGATGGCACTGACCAATAGTTACATAACATGAGTATTTTTCTCACTAACTGTAGAACATGATTGGCTCATTGACCAATGGGATGTTATGACCGCTTTCCTGTATGCAAGCTTAAAGAGTACATAAACATATTCCAGCCATACGGTGGACCCCCCCGAGTGGGTTCCCCCCCCTGAGTGGGTTCCCGCATTGTCGTTGCGGGGGGGCTCAGTAACCGTGGATTCCGGCCACGGTGAAGCCAAGAGGAACCCCAAGGTGGGGCCGCTCGTCAGGGCTTTTGCCTCAAAGCCGACGACGTAGCGGCCAAAAAGTAGGTTGCGGTGAGGTGCACCGCAACTGAGGTGGGCCGCGATGTCGAATGGGAGGCATCGCGGCTGAGGGTTACGGGCTACGGTAGAGGAGGAGTGCCGGTGCTTCTGAGCAGCGCTCTTCCCTTCCGTGGCCTGGACGGGGCCGCCACCGTTTGATGGCGGACGCGGTGGGGCCACAGGGGAAGAGGAGTGTCGGTATAGCGTCAGCCGCTCTCCCTATCCTCTGCGGCCGAAAAGTGGTAGACGGGACGGCGCGTTGTGTTCCTCACGCGCGCCGTCAAAGATGTCAGCAACCACTGGTGGGGTCCGCAAGGGCCGATGCCTGCCAGGGGTGCGGGTTTGTTCGAAAGAGATACCACGGCCCCTGGCATACTGAGGGAACACGGGTGGGTTTTAGTCAGTAAAAGTCTGACACGCCCTCCTGCTCTACTCAGCAGGAGAAGTCATTTGATGATTTCCCACCCAAAAAAAAAAAGCCATACGGTGGAGGTCTTCTCGGCTTGGGCGGAGCACCGCCGTGTCCTTGTAGAGGCGATCGGCAGCAGCGATCTCTCGCGTCCGGCCCTGGTCCATGGTACGGAGCGAGAGTGCATGGGTAGCCGTCGCTTCCTTCTTCGAGCTGTCTGTTATGTTTTTGAATATGCGCTGCAAGTCCACTTGCCGTTCTAGAATTCAGAAATTTTACGGAGTAATGTCTGGAGTCATCTTGGTCCACAACAGTGTTATTGGAGATGTATATCACTTCGCTCCCTTCAATCTCATCGTTTCTATTCGTTAAAGTAGCCCGTTCACACACCCAAGAAACTTCTTGGTACTATATTCGAATGCTGTCCCCGTACGCCAGACGAATCAGATCTTCTAAAGTGGTAACTACTCTACTAAGAATCTCTGATAGGACCACCTGGCCGCTCTCTTCTGATAGAGTGCTTTCACCAACTTTTAGAAGAACATCGGAAATCTGTGAATGCACATCAAAATGTTTCAAATAGTTAAGAACAGTCTCCTAAGACGGTTTTCTTGTAGCCACTTACCTGCCCTTATTGCTTCACATCAAAAATACTACCTAAACCAAGTTGTTAAAAGACGAGCAAAAAGGTTGCAATATTAAGTAATTTTGCAACCTTTTTGCTCGTCTTTTTACAATTTACGATAAACGTTATATGGATACGAATACATTGTAATACTGACCATCTCCCATAGAAAATAGCGTAAAAAATTATAGCCTGCGGTCTGACTAGACTTTAACCCTCTTAGGGTCAGTTCACACCGAGGTGCGACGCGACGCGACGCGTGACTTCCAAAAAGAAGACGGTTCTATGTTCGACTGGGTTTTTTATGTATGTTCATCGATTTCTCCCCCATTTGAAAACCGATTCTCAAAACTCTTTTTTCATTTGGAATACTCCTGGTGGTCTCATTGGTAACAAGTCAGGATCTGATGATGGAATCCCAGGAAAATCGAGGGCAACCCTCAAATTTTATAGGTTTTAACAAAAAAAAAAACATATATTTTCTAAAGCTATTGAGACATTTGCGTATAGTTTTCATCATCTCATGACGCTGAGCTGATGTACAATGGAGGTACAATTCTTTAACGGTTAAGAGTTAGGTGGAGGTTCGGGCATAACTCCGTCATATATCTGAGTTTCCATTGGTCCACATTATCTGAGTGAACCAACTAAAGCCGACTACCTTTTAAAAGAAAGAAAGCAAAGAGTCCGCTCTTTACTTTGTCTCCTTCACTTTTAAAAGGTAGTCGTGTCTGTTTACCTTTTTTGCAGGTTACACATGTCAAGATTTCTTTATGTGCTGAGAAAGTTATATGGTAGGTGTGTTCTGTTTTTTTTTCTTCAGACTGTTAAAATTCAAATGTCCCTTCCTCTGGTGCCACAGGAAGAAATCTCGATCTTCAACGTCAGACATGGATGCATAGCCATCCCCAGGCACTAGCTGTTGCTACAATTTTACCTCTATTATTCATAATAACACAGCCAGTGTTGTCAAATCGAACTTGACCACCGCTTTGAATGATTTGACTTACAGACAGTAAATTTGTTGCTTGTCCAGGAACACATAATTCATTGCTACAAAACTTTGTTTTTATGACCTTCTTTGCCATAAGTATCTAAGCTCACTTGCCCTGAGCATTGCACTTATAATACTTTGTTGTCTGCTACTCTTATAATTTTAATTGTGGGAGTAGTTACATTCTGAAGCACACTTCTGTGTTTGGTCATGTGCGAGGAAGCGCCGGAGTCCACATGCCAGGCATCAGCTTGTGTTGATGTTGCTTTGGAATAATTTTCACATTTACTTACCTGAGCTCTCTATGGCAATTATCATTGGTTGATAAGATTCTGCCGTGCTCATTATTTTACTGACTTAATCCTCTACATTTTGACATTCACTCATTGATGTATTACACAAATCACGCAGCAGTCCAACTCGACATGTCAGTCCAGAGTCATCGAATGCTGACGACAACTTACCCCAAACTTCTTCGGTAGTGTGAGCTTCTTGAATGTGTACATAATTTGTCGGATCGACAGACAGCATTATCTTTGTTTTTGCTTTCATATCTTGTTTTACATCTATAACTTTCTCAGAGTTGCATTCAACACAGTCCCACAATTCTTCATGTTGTAAATGAGTTTGCATTGTGAATCGCCATGTTGCGTAATTATAATGACCGGTTAGCTTTTCAATAAATGCCATTTGATTTTTAACAGCCACTTTGCGAAATTTACTGAGTTATGACGTAATACCTTGACTCCTTCCGAAGGGACTGGCCAGTACTGGCAAAGGATAGAATTAGAATTGTGTGGAAGACGGAGAGGGAGGCCTTTGTCCTGCAGTGGGACAGTACGGGCTAGTCATATTAGATTAGATTAGATTTTGAATCACACCAGAGAATCATCTTCCTACCTTCATCTTAATTTATTTGACATCGGAGCCACATATCATTGTGTCTTCAAATCTCTTTTAATAATCTAATAGAGATGTATGGATGAATAGCTAACATTGCGGAGCCAAATGCAGTCTCCGTAATGTGAGCTATTCGACTGCCTTGTGGCGGCACTACAAATAAAAATGCTTCGCAACAAATACCGATAAACACAAAAAGAAAAGTGGCGCCATCTACAATGCCACAGGCGAACTAACTGAGCAATTCTGCATCGCGCAATCAGAGTATACCACACCACTCGAACATATACAGAATCCCGACATCAACTGTCGGGCAACTGCCCGACTTCTATGATTATTTAAAAAAAACTATTTATGCAACCCGAGTTTTAGTATAATATGCGAAACCCGAAACACTTGTCTGGTACTTTGATATAAAGAATCTATGTACAAAACTTCAATACCGTATCATGAAAAAATCACAAAGTTATGAGCTTGTTAAGTTACCTGCTTGTCCACAGAAACTTGGTCACCACGCGGTCCCCGCGCCACCCGCGGGTCCTGCGTCGTTTTGTGTTCATTGATGATAATTAGGTACTAGGTACCTAACCGTACGGCGATTGTTTTTTAATTAATTGGTGATAACATTTTCGATCTTTTTTTTTTTTAAGAACTTTGCGTCGCACTCGGAATTTCTCCTGTATTATGGGTGCGTATACAAACATATAAACTCACATGCACAAACAGTCAGACCTGGAACAACTATACTTGTAGGTCATACAAATATTTGTTCCGTGCGGGAAACGAACCCGCGACACGCAGCGCAGCAGCCAATTGCTTAACCTCTGCGCCAACCGTGCTGTCAAAATGTAAGACGTTTACAATGCAAGACGTTTTTAAAAAAAAAAAAAGATTTTGCAAATCCGTCTACATAACGGAGTTATGCCCGAACGTATATATATAAAAAAAAATACAATAAACATGACGAATTGATAACCTCCTTTTTTTGAAGACGGTTAAAAAGGAAAACTTTCATCAATTAAATTAATTGGGTTTAGTTTATCAAAATAAATATAAAATCGGACTTCAACAAAAAGGCACATAAATAACAGCTGATAACAAGTATCGTTGACTGACCTTACAATTGATATTACTGACCCGTATAATTGTCGGGATTCCCGAATGTAAAAATTTTATCTGTAGGTTAAACTAACTTGACTCGGTAATCAGTTGTTGCTCGTTACTCTGCTATCGCTAGGACAGTCCGATTTTAGATGAAAAGCAAATCTAGATAGGTATATAAAAGGAGAAACTGACTGACTGACAAATCAACGCACAGCCGAAACTACTAGGACTAGGAACATGAAATTTTACAAACGTCTTCCTTATAAAATGTAGGGAAGCACTAAGAAGGGGTTTTTGGAAATTCGACCTTTAAGGGGGGATATTGTTTCTTTGAAAAAAAAAATCCTTGAGTTAATAAACTTGAAACTGGGCACAAATACTTATCTAAGTAAATTATAAGGTTGGTTATTAATTGTTTTTCTAAACTACCCACTAAGGGGGGATGGGGGGGTGTCAAAGTTTGTATGGAAGAATTTTAACGCGCTGTCTGATAACCTCGAAACTCGGTATTTATACCTAAAACTAAAAAATAACGTTTATCAGGATTTTTCGAAAATCTATCCCTAATGGGGTAAAAAAGGGTAGTTAATTTTAAAAGGGATGATTTTATTTCGTGTCATGATTAACTTGGAAATTGGTATAATTAACCTACAAGTCAAATAATTTAAAAGAAACAAAAAACTTTTAAAAAATTAACCCCTTTGAGGGTGAAAAGGGGGATATAGTTTGCATGAAAGATCTTATTCGTTTGGCTTAGAAAACGTGGCATAAATGACCGATCTAGGTAAATATTAAAGATGGAACATACATTTTTCAAAACTGACTTGATAGTGTTGAAAGGGCGTTAAATAAAAAAAATAACAAATAAGTGGATTATAACCTAGATTAACACATAGGATATTTTTTATGCCGGTGGTACGTTCCCGCGGGATAATTTCCGAATTCCACGCGGGCGAAGCCGCGGGCGGAAGCTAGTAGTAATATACTTAACTTGTATTAAATTGGTAGATTTCCCTAATCAAAAAAAGGTTGATTATAAATACTATTATATATTATAAAACTCGAAAGAATTCGCAAGACATAACGGAAAACTATAATAACTGCCACATATTTATAAAACCTCTCTAAATACGTTTGTAGTTTTTTTTCTTAGCAGCCAAGATATTTAGAGAGGCAGGATTGGTGACGTAGGAGCCAGATATGGAGCCAGATATATTTGTCCGTGTGAGACGCAGCTTGTCTTGTGGTCAACACGTGCTTTCAGTGTCTGCCCCTGTAACTAATAGTTGATAGTCTTCGCGAATTACTGTTATGCTTAAGCTGGAAGGGATTGTTGTGGGGAATTAATGCTCAGAACAAGGTTTCGCCAACACCACAACCTGTTAAGATTTCGTTTTTCTGCCAAGGCATGATTTTGAGGCGGATTCTGTAACACAGCTTCGGCGGAGTTAAATTCCGGAGGAGTATGATCACGACACCGACCTGTTGCTGGAAAGTTTGTACCGAAAGTCCACCTTCCGTTTGCAAAGCAATGCGTGGCGTCAACAGTGTTAAAAGAGGTATTCATCAATTCGTTTCTTAAAATTGCGAGAGAATACCGTGGTTGGTGACCATTTTTGGGGTTTAAAAGATAATATCCATAATTCTAATAGACTTTAGCTCTAAAATGATCTGAACACAACCTTTAATGTTATGTCACTGTAAAGTGCTTGTGACGTAGAAATTTCCCATTGCTAACGGAGTTTGCCTTTTTTTGTGAATAAATACATTTTACGAACTATTAAATACCTCATCATCACGATTCATCATTTCAGCCGAAAGATGTCCACTGCTGGACATAGGCCTCCCCCAAGCACTGCCATTTCGACCGGTTCTGTGCTTCTCGCATCCAGAGGATTCCTGCAGCCTTCACCAGGTTATCGGTCCTTCTTGTGGGAGGCCTTCCAACTCTACGTCTTCCCGTACGCGGTCACCACTCAAGAACCTTCTGGCCTCATCGGCCATCTTTTCTGCGAGCAATGTGCCCTGCCCACTGCCACTTATCTTTGGCAATTCTTCGGGCTATGTTTGTTACCTTGGTTCTCCTACGGATCTCTTTATTTCTGATTCGATCGCATAGGGAAACTCCAAGCATAGCCCTCCCCGTTGCCCTTTAGGTATCTTTCAGCTTTCTTAAGAGGCCGAAGGTTTTCGTCTTGAGGCACTGCGGTATTTATTTGGTACAAGAAGATATTGCGTAGCTTTCCGAACGCCGCCTACCCAAGTCGGGTTCGACGATTGACCTCTTTCTCGAAGTTGGACATACCTAAATAGACAGTTTGTCCTAGGTAAACATAATCTTCTACAACTTCTAGTATAGAGTCTCCGATCTTCTTGAGAGTGGGTATTAATATGGGCATTCGACATTACCTTCGTTTTGTCCATGTTCATTTTAAGACCCACTCTTTCAGAAGCTCTTCTGAGGTCATCGAGCATTGTACTGAGGTCCCTTAAATCGTCGGCAAACCAAAGGTGAGTGATGTACTCGTACTCGCCATCGATGTTGATGCCAACCCCTCTCCAGTCCAGAACCTTGAAGACATCCTCCTTTATGTGTAAAAAATGAATTACAAAAAATACTAGATTTGGCAAAACCTGCCATGAGCGACCACCGTAACATACCATAACCGTAAAAACCGCTTAGTTATTTGCTTTGTCGAAAATTACCTAAAATTACATTTCTTATATTTTATCATGATTTACTGCTTAGCTTCTTGAAGGCTTTTCGGCTCATCTTTCTAAAATTTGCGGTAAACTATAGAAGATTACGAATAAATTGCAATACTGCTTATCATTTTATATCTAATAGCGTGATAATTTAGCACCTACAGCCTGACCTGAATTTGAACAAATTACATCTGGTAGTTTTGGCATAATGCTGGAAAATACAAACGGACAAACTACTTACTTACTACTTACGACGCTCTTAGTTCGAGGAAAAAGTCATCTTCCGTCGCATGTTACAGGAACTTCAAGCATAATTTTGTTTCACAAATCAGTTGCCATCGCTCTATTGAGACGAGAGGACTGCGCTCGAATTTTCAGCTGCGCTGAGAAATAATTTATTTTCGTAATTTATCACCCTGTAGAAAATACATTGTGAAATATAAAACATAAAAAATGAATAAAACCACTTACGAAACGATTATTAAAAACGTTAAGAATGGATAAACTGAATAATTGCCGAGGGTAAACTACAATATTATTTATCACAAACTGTGTTGTTGATATTTATACTCAAGATGACATACATTTGATTTGACAGATTTTTGACTGGTATACCTACGTGGAAGTAGTAAGTACTATAAAGCAACTAGCCCTTTTGCTCAGCATTTCGGTGAATTTCCTTGCGGCAATAATTTACAACTTATGCCACTAGCCAATTTGAGATCTTATTGTTATTAAGTAGGGATCCAAATTTGTTTACTCGCGGACTCAACTATCCAAGGGTACGGAGTGTGAAGTTCGGTGAAGCACATTATTATAGACAGCTACGGAAGGGCGCGAGTTACGAGTCATATCTTTTAGCATTCTCGGCTTTGTCGGCAAAAAAGTTATTGGCAGGGAACGCCTCAGGCATTAAGTTCGTTTTCGTACTGTTATTGTACACAAAATTGTATACATTAAAACAAGGAACTATCAAACTTTTGACTTTCTTTAAGCTCCATATAACTTGGCACCTTTTTGCATACCAATTCTTTTATTGGCTAAGCTGACAATTTTGTTTTAGCCTTGTACCAAATCATCATTGACAACTATTTATTTGCTTTGCATTATTTGCTGTTTTTGTTGGGGAGGTTCGTTCTTCAACGCTACAGAAATCTTACGGCGCGCGGGTAAAATTGGAACTAATGCCTCTATCTTGTTTTTCCAATACAATTTATGTGACAATTTCACAAATGTTTACCAACAACGCCCCCCAGACAATGTCAATTAGACGCCAAAAGATCCTTGTAGCAATAAAGCAAAGAGTATGTACTTGCACTATAAAAAGGAAAGGTTTGCTTAGACAAACATGTCAAATGACAAAAATGTGTGTAAAATCAACAATCATTTTTTTTTTTCAACTTGTGAAGTGATAAGGTCATAAATAAAATTGGTTACGTACTTGAATTTCAACATTTATGCGTCGTTTCTGAGTTTATATTTCCAAAACATGGTAGTAAGCTAAGATTCTGAATTCGAGATTAGTGCATAGTATATGCAAACGAAACAGATGATTATATCGAAGGAAGAATTTCTTTGAATTATTTTTTCTTTTAGAGTTGCCCTTCACGAAATAATAGGGTATTTTCCAATTTGATAAAAACTGTTTTAATTTGAAGATTGGAACGATATATTTAACAGAAAAATAAAAATAAAATATTTATATCTATTTTCTCCATTAAAAACGATTAAAATCAAATTTCTTTTTCGTTGTTTTGAATTTACCGCCAAAACGCTCCTTACGATGACTTTTAATCACGTGACATCGTGACGTCAGCTTTGTGTAAACAGCACCAGTACAAATACTTAGTTTGGCGCAGTTTTAGAAGTATTTGTGCACAGAGGCACCGCACTCCAGTAGGTAATATCACTTTCTATCCATAAAAAATCTTGTTAATTATAAACACGATACTCACTTGTTTACTTACTAACTACTTTAGTTTACACAAAGTTGACGTCAGGTGATAAAAAGTCATCGTAAGGAGCGTTTTGGCGGTAAATTCAAAACAACGAAAAATTAAGTTGGTATAAATCGTTTTTAATTGAGAAAATGGATATAAATCAATTTACTTTTATTTTTCTGTTACATATTTCGTCCCAATCTTCAAATTAGAATAGTTTTTAATAAACTGGATAAATAGGATGATGTAAAAAAATCGATGAGCACTAAATATATTTGTAGTGCATCTATATGTTATTTGAGATCCTTTTGATCTCAAATAACTTATAGATGCAATAATGACCGACAAAAACAACATTGTACACAGCGGTCAATACTTTCATTGATCATCTGATTATTTTGCATATACATACGACAGAAGAATAAAATATCAGTTATATATATTATAAACCGGGGAACACGGCGCGAAGGGATTGTGTTTTGTTTTCGTCCAGTTTCATAAGAGGGGTAAGTAAGGGTAGCGGGGGTGAAATTTGTTTTAATTCTTGGTTTAAATACCGGGCGAAAAGTTTCTGCTGGCGGGAAGGGATTATGTTTTGTTTTCATCGTGTATGAAGAGAGGGGCAGGCAACGAGGCGCGGGTGAAATTGATTTTTTCCTGGCTTACTACGCAGCCTTAAGTTTAGTTGCGAGTTTTTGGTGTATGATATTAACAAGTTGATTATATATCTATGCGTATAGTCGTTTTGCGTAAGTGTGATACAAGCTCCTGTAATATGTTGTATTGTTTCGGTTTTGCTGTGACATTTTCTACATAAATCATTTCTACTATCTTTTATTAAGTATTTTCTATATTTTTTTGTATTAATGGCTTGATCTTGAATGGCTAATATAAACCCTTCTGTTTCAGGAAATAGCTCACTTAGCTCTAACCATTTGTTAAAGGCCTCTTTATCTATGTATGTTTGATATAATGTACCACCTTCTTTTCTGGTCATTACAACTCTTTCTATTGCTGATTTGGGATGGTGATATCTATGTTGTGATGGTTTAGTTCTTGTTTTTACTTCGAGAGCATGTAATTCTGTGTTAGGCCATTTTATTACACCGAAAGAATAAGTTAGTTTAAGAACAGCGTATGTATTTATGGATTTGAATAAATGTATACTAGAAAGGTGCATTTTGCATAACGAATGTATTCTTCCAATAATCCCAACAAGCAAAATAATCCTGGAATGCGATTTTATAATGCTACGTGGACTTATAACACTCCGATGATAGTTTTGGTGGCCGCTACTGCGCTTTTAACAGCATAAATACATGCTGTTTTTACTCAAGTACGTTTAATCCTAAAATTTGTACTTATATCGGTATATAGGATCATATTTCCTGACAAATATAGGATCAAGACTCCTATAAAAGCATGAAACAAGAGTAATTGCACTCAGGAGTAATTACTCCGGTAACTCAGACTTATATGTGCCTATAAGATATCATCTGCGGACCATTTAAATCTTTATACTCCTGTAGGAGCATGTACCAGGAATATATACACTGAGGAGCAATTACTCTTGTTATTTTTACTTATAACCTCTTATAAGCTAAAAATGTATGACCAATTTAAGTAAATTAAAGTTAAATAACTGTAAATCATTTATGTATCTGGTTTGGTTTTACAGAAACTTAAAAGTAAGCGTTAAATGAATTTCATATCCACGTTTAAAAAATAATTGATCACCAAGATTATAACAGCACTCGGTAGGATAAAGTGTTCTCTATATCGATTTATCGTATGCCGTTTTAAACCTAGACATATTTATATAGGTATTCCACAGTAGTGTTATTGTCTAAGTAATCTCAAACAATCCTGGTTAAATCTCTTAAGAAGCCACTTTTGCTTGAAACGGCCAGTACAGGTGAAAACACGCTTTATAAAGTTTTGCAAATTCTATTGTAGGATTTAACATCAGCCATTTTGATTACAACTGTTTTTGTCTACAAATATTGAAAATGGATTTTAATAAGTGGAAGCAGTTTAAAAAAGACGATCTGATAAAAGAAAAGTAAAAAAAAAACATATAAAGAAATGTTAACCGCAGTGAGCAACGATTTTTTAAATTTAACTGGTGAAGAACGTATCGCGAATTCTAGCGAGGGTTCCGACAAGATAATTGTAGTACTACTTTAGATGGAAGAGGTTCAGACTAGGAAAGTACCAAATCTTTGAGCGATGTTGAAAGTGATCATAAGGAAGAACTTTCGGATTATAACAAAATTTACAACTGCGTGATTCTATTAATAACTTGGCCTTAGATTTCAATATTTCTCATGCTGCATTGAACTCTTTACTTGAAATTTTAAATAATAATATAAACAATGTTTTGCCTAAAGACGCACGAACATTACTAGATACCAATAGAGAAAACCTACACATCAGTATTTCAGCCCCAGGACACTATTAGCACAACGGTTTGATCAAATGTTTGAATTTTTTTTATCACAATGTTCCTTGTTTATCAAATGAGATTTCTCTAAACAAATGTTGATGGATTACCAGTTTTCAACAGTTCGACATACCAGTTTCGGCCTATATGATGTACACTGTTAATAGAAACCACGCTGTGACAACCGGGACATATCTCAGACAACAAGAAATGTGTAACACTCCGAGGCCATTTTAAGTTCTTTCAAGGTCGGAAATCTTTTTTGGTTAAAAATCGATCGATATCCAGGAACATATCCGGCATAGTCTTGTTTAAACCATCGGCAACCTGTTATATAATTAAGTCAAATAAAAACCATGTTTAAACTGATGTTTAACCTTGCACGTAGAACAAACCCTTAAATTATTCCTTTAACTTACTTATCTATAAATATCAATCGATTTTCATCTGGTCATTGCGGAACCCTAATCGGTAACAATGGCGAATCTTTTTCGGTTTTGAGATAACCCAATATACGGTTTAAGACATTTTATTCTCAAAAGATTTACAAAATCACTTATAGAGAACATATAATTATATATCTAGGTAAGAATAACAAAACATTATGCCGAATGGCGTAGCGGGCTGGTACTATGACAAATTACGATAAAGTTATATTATGGTTAAAAAGTAGTTAGCAATAAATTAGTAACCTATTGCGGGTAATTACAAAAAAAAAAATAACAAAAACAAAGTGCGCGACGTCGTTATGTTCGTTGTGCAGCGGATTAGTGTGCGTGAGTGACAAGATGTTTTTACTAAAGCCCGTGACACAGCGATAGCATTGCGAGAAGAGTTTTAGTGTGATGTAAATATATTTATAGTATTATTATTGATAATGCAGATTATTGTATAGTGCTTGCATGTATGTATGTAGGTATATAATAGTGTGTATGTGTATTTTGTGTTTATACGATAATGTGTATCAGGTATGTTTTGCGTATAATATTAATGTACTACATGTATTATATTCACATGATTAATTGATTGGAAGTTAAAATAATAACCATATTAAGTGCTTAATAATGAAGAATCCTTTAAAATGTGGGTTTTTAATAATTTTTTGAATGTAAACAGAGATTTGGCTTCTTTTATATCCTTATGTAGTTCTTTGTAGTGTTGGGCTCCATCATATAGAATACTCTTTTTTCCGTAGTTCGTTCTATGGGATCTTAAACACAGGTTATTAGCCTGCCTTGTCATGCGTTTATGGTAATCTATCTTTTTTGTGAATGTAATTTGTGAGTGTATATCCTTTGTAAGAATTTTTCTAACTAATGTGCATGTATTATATTTATATAGTTGGGTCAGATTGAATAATTTTGTATCTTTATAAATTTTTATTGTGGGTGTAAGATAATCATATTGGAATAATTTTTTAATGATTCTATTTTGTGCAACTTGCAGTTTTTGCAAGTTTGATTTAGTTGCAGAACCCCATACTTCCACTAAATAATCTATTTGAGACTTGACCAACGAGTTATATATCGTATATCGAACATGTCTCGGGAGACATCGGACTATGCCTTTTAGTGCACCTGTTAGGGAGTTAATTTTATTGCGAATTTTTTCGATGTGCGGTTTCCAGGTAAGCTGGCTATCAAGAACAAGGCCTAAATATTTTTCATTATTAACTTTAGCAATTTTTTCACCATTAATAGTAAGAGGACTATAATTTTCAAATTTTTTATTCTTAGCAGAGAAGATAATGTATTTCGTTTTCGAGGCATTAATAGTAAGTAAATTTGACTGTAACCAAATATGTAAAAGATCTAGATCATGCTGAGCTTGGCTTATTACTGTTTGTAATGAGTGACCAGAATAAAAAAGGCTTGTATCGTCAGCATACAAAGTAATGTCTCCCTTTAGTCCAATCTCATAAATGTTATTGACGTAGATTAGGAATAACAGGGGTCCCAAAATTGAACCCTGGGGAATGCCACAGGTAACTTTTTGAGGGCCACTTTGATGATTATTTATTTTGACAACTTGAGATCTGTCTGCTAGGTATGATTTAAAAATCTCAAGTGCTTTGCCAGTTACACCTATGTCATTTAATTTCGATAGCAGTATGTCGTGACTAACTGTATCGAAAGCCTTTTTTAAGTCAATGAAAATTCCTAGAGTAATTTTTTTCTGATCAATGTTAGATCTAATATTGGTTACTAAATCAACCGTTGCAGAAACAGTGTTTGACTTTGGTCGAAACCCGTATTGTTTTTTGTATAGGTAATCAGTCGTAGTTAGGAATTCGTACAGTTGTTTATGTAGAATTTTTTCAAATATTTTTGACATCACTGGTAGTACCGATATAGGTCTGTAATTACTAGGGTCAAGTTTGCTACCGGATTTGAAAATTGGACGAACCTTTGCAATTTTAAGGCGGCTAGGGAAGTTGCCTTCATTTAAGCATTTATTAATACAGTTTGCCACGCTTTCCGCTATAGAATCTTTAACACATTTAATGGATTTTGTATTGATACCATCTAAACCAGAGCTAGTGTTGGAATCTAAGTTTTTAATTATTTTCGCTACCTCGTCTGCAGTGGTTGGGTTTAATTTTGATAATTCAAGATTGTTATTTTTAGATTTATTATATGTTAAAGTTTGTGTTAGGTTGTTATGGTATTTTTGTGGTATTTTATTTGCAAGTTCAGTACCTATTGTAGCAAAATATCTGTTAAAGTATTCGCAAATTTCCTGAGTATTTGAGATTTGACCATTGGGGGTATTGATTTTTAAATTTCCAAGGTCTGCCAACTCTGTTCTATTGCTTGATAGCTTATTAATTAGTTGCCACATTTTTAAAGGACACTTCTTACAGTTTCCAAAAGCCTTATGGTAATATTGATTTTTTGCTAATTGTATATTTTGAAATGTATGGTTTCTTTGTTTTAAAAATTCTTCTTTCAGGTGTTCGTCTCCGGGTGTTTGTATTAGGCTGTACCACAGTTCGTTCCTTTTGTTTATTAATTTTATTAGGTCCTTATTTATCCATTCTCTGCAAGGAGGATTCAGCATTTTTGTTTTCCTTACTTTGTTCTTTGAAATTGCTTGTAAAAGCTGAGATTCTAATTCTTCATATTCATTATGTAGGGTTGTGGAGAAAACTTCTTTAGTATCTTTCTGTAAGCCAGTGTAGTTTATTGATTCATATTCAGCTCTTTTTATACGTTCGGTTAGGGGTCTATTTATCTCAAGGTAAATTTGTTTGTGATCAGCAATGGAAGACGCAATAATAGACATCTGGAAAGTGTTATTCTGTAGGTTTGTACAAACATGATCTATGATTGTTTTCGAGGTCGTAGTCTCACGAGTGCAATATTCAGCGGTGATTTTATTTAATATTTTTACATTATTCTCACGTAGTATTTCCTTGTATTCCTTTACAGATTTTTCATTAGTCAGCAAGTTTAGGTTTAGATCACCGAAGACAATGACACGTTTTCTTCTTGCAAGATGTTGGCTATAATTTTCGAGAAAGTTGCCAGCGTTTGCTGATGGTTGTTTATATATGGCACCTATATCCAAAGAGAACGTGTCAAGATGCACCCATAAGAAATGGTTTCCATCTTCGCATTGTTCTTCCAAAAACTCATGTTTTAGACTGTTATGAACGAACACAGACACTCCACCACCTCTAGATTTTTTTCTGTAGTTGTAGTAGTGGGTATAATTCGGTAGTTTTAACCTTTGTGCTTCCTCATCACTTTTTATCCAGGTCTCCGTAAGGATTATTACATGCACCTTAGTATCGAATGATTCTATAACACATCGTATTTCATCTAATTTGCCTGGTTTCACTAAACTACGGATATTGGCATAGAAAAATTTTAGTGCTTTGTTTGTGATTACTACATTGGAATATTGATTGTGAACTGAATGAGTTATGAAGCTGTTACCTCTAGTTTTACTTACTGTATGTTCTCTTGTGTCTCGTTTTTTGGCTGTTGATTTATAATTTTAGGGATTCCTTTAATATATTTTATAATTAGATCACTTTCTCCTTTTTCTTTACGTTGACGTAACTCTTCTCGTAGGTTTGTCATTTCCTGTTTCTGATTGGGTGTCTGGTCGGAGTAGATTTTAATATTATTATCGTTAAAATTAGATTTATTTTTAAGTATTATTTTAGCTACTTCTGGTGTTGAAAAATAAACTTTTATAGGGCGTGTTTTCTTCCCATCATATTTTCCCAGGCGAATTATTCTTTCCGGTTCAGGATGGGGTGGATATATCTCTGATAAAATTTTCTTCACTTCATATCTATCGTTTTCCCTTTTCTTCTCCATATTTTCTGAATGTGTTTCAGAAACACCAATGATTACTATATTCTTAGTACGTTCCATACGTTCTTGAAGTTCAGTCATTATGTTGCCGTAGATAGTCGTTGATGTAGGATGATCTAACGATAATGAAGACGAAGCACATTGGAGAGCCTGTACATCATTTTCAATACCTTTAATTTTTTCCTGATTCTTATTGACAGTAATTGAAAGGTTTTGTACTTCAGATTTAAAGCTGTTATGTTCTATAATCAATTGATCCGTTTTGGTCTTCATTTCTGTAAGTTGGTCATTAATAGAAGAAATATCTTTTTTTATAATATTTATATTTTCTATTTGAGAATTACCAAACTCCTTCAGTACTCCCATGATTTCCTTTTTGAATTCCTTAAAATGGAACGAAAAGTCATCTTCCGGTAATTTTCTTTTGCGTTGCGATACATATTCAGCATAATCAGGAGTCCCGATAGTTGATAGGTCGGGCTGGGAACTACTATTCCCACCTGGAACACTTATTTTGTCGGTGGATTTACCAGTGGGTGAACGTAGGACACTCATTTTTTTTTTTTCTAAGTGTAACCGTATTTATCGCTTCGCTCGGTAAGTGTACAGAGACCCTTATAATGCGAAACCGGTATGAACCAAGTCTATCTGATTCCTTCTAGTGCCGCTATGGTTTTGTTTCACACTCACCGCGATATGTAATAGAACACTTTACGTCGCTCACAATTAGGTTTATTATTGCAAAACACTTTTATTTTAATTTTAATATTTGTCAGGAGTAAAACTTGAATACGTCCGCTCACTACGCAAGTCGGCAGTTATTCTATAGTAATATTAATATAGAACCAATATACTTATATTGGTATTATGTCACGCTTGGAAATGCTAAAATTACTTATTTTAGCACTATATCGTACTTGGAAATGCTCACCAAGAAAATTGCAGCTGCCTTAATAATATTTATTTAATATTAATTAATACTAAAATGTAAATAAGCAAATTTCAAGAGGCGCTTTATTTTTTTATCAAAACCATGATAGATTTCACAGAAAATTTACATTCCCCGACGACTAAGCTATAAGACTAACAATTTGACAACAATAAGATTTTGTTTTTCTACTAAGGTTGACATTAATAAATTCTGATTCATATAAATACTACCCTAAAATATTTTTTTACAGAGCACAACAAGTGATACCTTCACTTCGACTATTGACAATATACATTTCTAATCTCATTTTTGACTATAACTTACTCATATCGAGATTTACAGGAGTAATTGCATTGACGTAACTCAATTACAGGAGCATTATAGTCGTATATGGCATTTCAGCGGTCTGATATAAATACCTTATAAGTAAAAGTAGACTTATAAAGTGGGCCCTTTTCCGGGGTTATATGAGGATATAAGTCTCATATAGTCCTCGATAAATGATGGTTCTAGGATAGTTTAAAAACCACTTTTTGCTAGTTGCAGTATTGAATTTTGCGTTTCGATAAAATTAGATATAGCGATGTGAAAGTAGCAAAACTACATGATTCCTGTGCTACGTCGTAGAAACAAAATGATCTTCGTAGATCTCGTGCTACGGCGTAGCAATACTACAGACCGTGTTAGCTTGCCTCTCTCGGAAAAGGGACGTCAAATCGGTACTCGCCGTCAAATGTTTACTTAATTTATTGATTGACTAGTAAATAAAATAACTAAGCATTGATCAATTAAGGAATAGGCTTAACAAACTATAATCAAACCAGCCAAATATTTATATAACATTCTTTATGTACCGTGTTTCTGGTAAATAAAGACATTCATTAAAATACATTTTTAATTACGAACTGGGTTATTTGTGTCACCTTGAATAAGTGAAATTATAAGTTTTTTTTTTTTAATTTACAGGATGTCATTTGTTTTTTGTCAGGTTGGCAACCTAAATATAAACGTCAGAGGTTATCCAGAAACCTGCAATTTTCAGAAGTAACAACAAACACTTTAATGAAATAGAAAAAGGAGTTGCTGAAGTTATTTATTCAGCAATCGCATCAATAAAATGTCATAATAATGATAATCGTTAACCTTTTAACTTATTGTGACTGCTAACCCAGTCGACGGCGGACTGCCCGAAACATAAAAAAACAGATAAAAAATTATCTACAGTGAGGTTTGACCTCTCGTAGAGCGGATACTATTCCTATTGATAGCTTAGAGACTGACTTCACGTGATAAAACATACCTACGTCATTTCGCTAAAGGGCAGTCCGAAAAATACGTAAGTGTAATCTATTAATAATTTAAATTTTACAAGTAAGATAAAAATCGTATTTAAATGTCTGCAGCATATTGAGGAGGAATTAGTCTACATTTGATAACACGAATAACACACAGTTATTGTTAGAAAAAACACATCAGTGAGTCGAGACACCATGAAGTTCCTTGTAAGTATTTTGATTAATAACTTTTTGAATGACGTCACAGAATCATCTTCCTGCCGTTATTTCAATTTATTTATAGTCAAACCAACCCATAATTTTCTCCATACATCTCCTCAATATTAGCTATTCAAGTGCCTCATTAGTCTAGTAGTAGCTGGCTTGTACGACTAGGGATTATGAGGTCATCATCATTGTCATCATCATCAGCCTACAATAGTCCACAGCTTCTCTGCAGGCTTCTCTCACGACATTCAACTCGATTTTTGGCAACTCTCATACACCTGTTACCAGTCACTCTGCGAAGATCCGAGATTCTTACAGAATAGACCGACATATCTCTCTGCGCTCGTGTTGGTCAACAAACTTAAGAGGCAGTGGGTAGTAGACATGCGCAAAACAGTGCGTCTTAAAGTGATGTAATATGACATTACATTTCATACCGAGCAATGTTTCATTACACCATGACTACAAACATGACGCGTAATGACGCGTCACGCGCGATGGCTATTGTAATGAAATGCTCGCGCATTTCGTATCGTACCGAGGAATGTTGCATTACACCACGACTCCAAATATGACGCGAAATGACGCGTCACGCGTGTTGGCTATTGTAATGAAATGCTCGCGTTATAGAAGATATACATCATAACATGAGATACCGCAATATAATATGATGTGATGATGTGACATTGATTTTATTGACCATGACTGTGACTATTGGCGTATTTAAATATCGATTTTATGTACAATGATTGTTTCGCGATTTCATTCGCAATGATTATTTTCGTCGCCATAATAACACATATATTTTCACTTAAAACTTAACACTTACGTAATAAAAATCTATGTATTTATGTAGTTTTAAGTTATTTATTTAAATATCACTCAATACCTCATTAATTAATAATGATGACACAATCATAAACAACGTTTGTTTTGTTTTATTTCCTATGACGTGCGCAGTAAAGCGTAATTTCATAGGATCTGATACACAGTCATGATTTAAAACATCGCGGCAAAGGCAGTCCGCGTTGTCAATAAAACGTAAACTTTATTTCTTCATCAATACGGTTCTACATAATAGTTCACTTATTTCGCTGCCAGCCGACCGGTGCGCGGCGTATGCTCCTTCTCACTTGCACACAGTACAGCGAAAATTACCGAGATGTTACGATGTTCACGAACGTCGAACAGCGCGTCACGGCCCGCGCGTCATGTTTGAGAGTCATGAGTCATGCATAATTTGGTCGAGTCATGTGTAATGCTACAGTACGTGGTCGGGTTATATGACGCGCAATGAACAATCGCATTACTTACACAAGTCTAGTGGGCAGGGCAAATTGCTCGCAGAACAGATGGCCGATGGAGCCAAAAGGTTCTGGAGTGACGACCGTGTACCGGAAGACGTAGAGTTGGACTCCCATAAGGTGGACTGATGACCTTGTGAAGGCCGCAGGAATCCGCTGGATGCGGGAAGCACAGAAATGGTCCAAGTGGTGGAGCTTGGAGAGGCCTCACTTCTTCTATATAGATGTACAAAACCAGAAAGATTTTTAACGTAAACTTATTTGTTACAGGTTTGCGTTTTCTTGATTGTGGTACTTTTGGATGAGTTCAACTGTGAGTATACTTACGTTATTGTTGTGTTTTACTTTATCTGTCTTTTCGTTCATATACTAAACGAAAGGCGTTTCTGTGATGTCACAATAATAGCATTTTATTGTAGTTTCATTAAGGGTCCAGCAAACAAGCGTGACGTGACTCACGTAGAACTATTTCCATGAAAACTTGTTGGTTATTGTTCAACAAGTGCCACGTTGCGCCTGTTTGAAGAAGCCTTAAAGTTCTTAGTTTGCCTGAGGATCAATTCCAATATTTTTAAGAACCTTTGTTGTCAACATTTCAGACATGTTTTTCATTATTTTTGATAGTTTTATTATTAAGATTGTCGCTGAGATGAGATTATGACTTGAATTTGAAAGTTTTTCTTTGCCTTCAGATATTTTGCGTTGCTGATAAAGATAAATTTTGACATATTGAAATCTTAATCCAAGTACGTCTTTTAAAACCTACCAGGAGCAAATTTTTTATCTATTTTCCTGTTTGAATCTGATCGAATAGGTTTAGATAATTGAATTTAAATTTGCGCTTCCCTGCTTTGCTCGTACACAGTTCAGTTGTTTGTATGAGAAATTGAGCAAAGACAATATGATTCGTGTAACGAACACTTAGCGAAGCCGAGATTTATCACTGATACATACTTTCTATCAATGTGTCTTTATTTTGTACTGGATCATACCTGGGAATCTTCTGTTCCGTCAAACTTCCAAAGTTATTTTTAACTTTTATTTGTTGACTAGCTTTTGCCAGCGGCTTCGCTCGCGCGGAAATTTCATCCCATAATTAACTCCCTCAGGGGTCACGAAAAATCCTTCCTTATTCCTTGTCTATATTATAAAGGGAACTTCGGTGCAAAATTTCAGCTTTCTAGGTCCAAGGGTTTGGGCTGGGCGTTTTTTTTTTGTTTTTTTTTTTTTGGTGGGACATCATCAAATAACTTCTCCCGCTCTGGGTGGAGCAGGAGGGCGTGTCAGACTTTTACTGACTAAAACCCACCCGTGTTCCTTCAGTAGCCCGTATGCCAGGGGCTGTGGTGTCTCTTTCGAACAAACCCGCACCCCTGGCTGGCATCGGTCCTTGCGAGCCCCATCATTTTTGATCCTCGGATCATCCTGATCGCCATGACCCTATGGGACGCCCTCAACCTGCGAGCTGGTTGGCCCCTCAATGTAGTCACCCACACCGGCGCCCCGTATAGGGCCATGGATCGCACGATCCCCGCGTAGAGCCTCCGGCAGGAGGCGTTTGGCCCCCCTAGATTGGGCAAGAGCCGCTTCAACGCAGCCCCGGCCCGCTCCAGTCTGGGAGCCAAACGGCGGAAATGCTCCGCGAAGTTCCACCGGCTGTCGAGGACGAGTCCCAGGTACTTCATCGTCGACTCGACGCCGATGTGAACCCCTCCTACCGTTATCTGGGAACCCGTCGGTGGCGCATTCCGAGGACCATGAAAGCACATGGCCTCGGACTTGTGCAAGGCCACCTTGAGTCCCAGTTGCCGGATCCTATCCACGATTGTCGCAACCCCGTGTGTCGCTAAGTCGGCCGCCGCTTGGTACGACCTCCCTTGCGCCAGGACCAGCGTGTCGTCAGCGTAACAAACTACACTGACGCCGTCAGGGAGGTCGGCGCGCAGCACCCAGTCGTATCCGATGTCTCACAGATGCGGCCCCAGGACCGATCCCTGTGGGACACCGCACGACATCTCTCGCCGGTTCCACTCTCCAAGGTGACCGTGGTAGATGACGGCCCTGTCCGTCAAATATGTGCTGGGCGTTGATGAGTCAGTCAGTTAGTCAGTCAGGACTTTTCTTTTTATTTATATAGATAGATCAATGTTAGTTGTAGCAACTGGATGAGAGTTGTCGAGAATCGAGCTGAATGGCGTGCAATTGGAGAGGCCTATGTCCATCAGTGGACTGCTGTAGGCTGATGATGATGATGAATGTTAGTTGTATGTTCAGAATGCTTAGATAACGGTTCCGTGATGTATCCTATAACACAACGAAACTGTCTAATGATGACACTATATTTCCAGGTGCACCATTGATAAACTATGACGAGGCTGGATATTACGATGAAAGAAGTTCCTCGAATAGTTGGGGTTACAATCTAGGTGGACACTTGAACTTAGGCGTGGCTGGAGGGTATGACAACGGAAAGGGATACTTTCGAACTGACAATGATGGAGATTTAACATTCGGTGGTTTTAATAATGACAGATCTATGCAAACTAGATATCCCATAAACTCAGCTTATGGGAACGGAAATCCGTATGGTTCTAACAAATCGCCGAACACGATGAATTCGTACGGAAGGTCTTCTTACAATCTGCCAAATAATCCATCGTACGAAGGATCGACCAGTCAATCATTCAGGAGGCCAACCTACCAGTCATACCATGATGTACCCCAGTCGGAGCATGAAGCACCACAAGGGCTACAAAGAAGACCGCTTAATAATGACAGGTCTATGCAAACTAGATATCCCATAAACTCAGCTTATGGGAACGGAAATCCGTATGGATCTAACAGATCGACGAACACGATGAATTCGTACGGAAGCTCTTCTTACAATCTGCCAAATAATCCATCGTACGATGGGTCGACCAGTCAATCATTCAGGAGACCAACCTACCAGTCAGACTATGAAGTACCCCAATCGGAGCATGAAGCACCACAAGGGCCACAAAGAAGACCGCCTATCAAACAACTAGGCCGACTTCGTACTATAATTGCAACTCAATAACTCAAAAATACGACGGAATGAACGAAGAATAAGCATAAATGAACGATTCAACCTATCTCGTAAGGTCACTATCAATTTAGTCTGACAGTTTGAAAGTAAACTTTAAATATAATTCTTTTCCATCAACAATCGCAACGTTATTCTCGAACTTTTATGCTATCTACTCGTATACTCTGGTATTTCTTGTTTAACCTACTTAGCACACATAATGTAAACAATTTTGTTTTATTTTACTGAAATAAATGTTTTTAAACCTTAACATGCATTTTTTTTTTGGAGAGCTTAACAATCTACTTTATTGTTTTATTTTGGAAGACGTCTAACTAGCAGACACAATAGAAATTATTGTTATCGGAACACATGGTGTGCACTTGACATCATCATACTCAGCCTATTACGTTCCCACTGCTGGGACACAGGCCTCCTCTCCGTGAGAGGGAGTGGGCCGTAATCCACCACGCGGTCCCAGTGCGGGTTGGTAGATGTCACATGTCTTCGATTTTTTTGTTCTAGGACATGCCGGTTTCCTCACGATGTTTTCCTTCACCGTTTGAGAGCAGTGGTGATGAAATTATTTTCACAAAGTAATGCGCCTGGCTGGGTTCGAACGCACGACCTACAACTCGTAAGTCGCAGCCATTACCACTGGGCCACCGCCACTCTGCACTTGACATGCGAAGAGATAAGTAAATGAAATCTTGCCCGTTTTCACTAACACTCGTCGACACCTAAATGTAATGTGTGAACACCAAGCAATTACTTAGCACATAGTAATTGAATACCTGTGCTTTTAAAAGCTACTCAGATATAAAACTTCAAGAACAGCTTGTGTCTGAAGAAGTAACTTTAGATAACGTCACACTCCCGAGAACGTCATAGTTCTATGACGTTCTTGGGAGTGTGACGTTATCTAAATATTCTTATTAGGTCTGTATAAGTTGCAACGCGATGAAAACATGTAGACTTCACAGTCACTCAGAGCGAGATGTGAAACTCCCGTAACTCCGAGAGCAAGTGGCGGCGTGCTACTGCGATTCGACGGCACGATAGGCGCAGTGGTCAAGCGATGGACTGCTGCGCTGCGTGTCGCGAGTTCGATCCCCGCACGGAACCAATATTTATATGAGCTACAAGTAGTTGTTCCGGGTATGGCTGTTTGTGTAAATGATTTTAAATGTTTGTAAACGCACCTGCAATAGATGAAATAACCCTTTAAAAAATATCATTTGTGACACACATCCAAATCTTGACATGGGCCCGCAAAAGAAATACTACAATAAAAAAGCATAGGGCGGCCAATATGTGCCGTTGAGGACAACTAACTAACTAATAAAATATTTAGATTCTTCAACAAATATCTCTCTTGAGCTGTACCTAAATATCACCGTGTTCCTTATGTTTTGGAACGAAATGCTTGAACTTTGACAGTACTATTGTTAATACGTCAATGTGTTGTTAATACGACTGAGGTCATTACAAGATAACCGTATCCGTCATGTTTATGTGTCACAATCGCGTTGTAACCGCTAGTACAATTCAAAGCTTAGTCAGGTACCCAGTGAAGTGACTGTCACACGTACCGTACTAGCTGCAGCCACCATGAAGTTAATTGTAAGTGTTTATTAATTTTCTAATTGCGTATTCTGTCGACGTTTGCCTGAATATCGGAACGAGCAAACGAAACCTTATCCGCTTCATTTTATAACGAATTCTGTCTGTAACCGTCATTTATTCTAATTACAACTTCAAATTCGTCTGTATGAAGAACGAAATTTAAAAATGGCCCGATGCTTTAATCGTGGGTACATACTCGTAAACCTTGTTTTGCAATAAGACCGTGTCCTCCCGAATATTTTTTTTTTTTTTAGATTAGGTTGAAGCCACCAAACCAGTTTTTTAAAATTACGAACCCAATATGTATAGAAATGCAGTTCTTTTTACAAAACTTAGAACTTAGTCCGGAGCTAAGTTTTCTCGTTTAGGGTTCCGTAGTCAACAGGAACCCTTAAAGTTTCGCCCAGTCTGTCCGTCTGTCAGTGCGCAGCTTAGCTAAGAGACACTTAGACAGCCCCTGGCATACGGGCTACTGAAGGAACACGGGTGGGTTTTAGTCAGTAAAAGTCTGACACGCCCTCCTGCTCCACCCAGAGCGGGAGAAGTTATTTGATGATTTCCCATCCAAAAAAAAAAAAAAATTGTATTGATCTCTGTTTAAAACTAGTTTTGAGTCTAATGTTAATTTTAAAACGTTCCTCAAGCATAAATTAATTGATCATAGTTCAGCTGAGTTTGGCTATAGTTTACATTGTTACTAAGTTCGTTAATCGAACCCAAGCAGTGATTGGATTTATAATCAACAAATCACCAAAGTGTGGTCTTTCAAAAAATATATTCAAATTCGATTTCGGTTACTATTTCGCACAAGAAGATTGTCTTCAAATACTTAGAACTTACTCACTTACTTAACTTACTTATGTTTTTCGTAACAAAAATTAAGTTGTTTGTAAGTGTTTTATTGGAAATATTTTGGTATCTCAACCTGTCCACCTACGTCAAAGTAATTTGAGTGTGGGTTTTGGTGGGTGTTTTTTCATAAATTCAAAGTGTAGGGTAGTGTATTTAGTGTAAAGTTTATTTAAATCTGTGTATGATGTACTACATCATCATTGTGTTCGTGTTACTTGAATTACATTTATTCAATACGTTATTTTGTTACAGATCTGCATTTGCTTTCTTGTTCTGGTGATTTTGGAAGAATACCAATGTGAGCAACAATTTTAATAATATTTTATTCAAACTAACATAGCACGCACGGTATTTATTTATGACTTGACAAAACATCAAGATTTACATAATCAGCATTTAAGTTCCCACTGCTGGGACACAGGCCTCCTCTCGATGAGAGGGAGTGGGCCGCAATCCACCACGCGGGCCAAGTGCGGGTTGGTAGATGTCACAGGTCTTCGAATTTTTGGGTTCTAGGGCATGCTGGATTCCTCACGATGTTTTCTTTTACCGTTTTGAGAGTAGTGGTCAACAAATAATTTACACAAAGTGAAGGACCTGTCGGTATTCGAACTTACAACCTGTAACTCGTAAGTCGCGGCCGTAACCACTGGGCCACCTCTGCTCCTATCCCTCTTATCAAGATTTATTAATTTAATATTTTTATCATACAGATAAATTGTCCGGAATACATTCTCTATGTGATGATTACATTTTGACTACTGGGTGACCTCTAATATGTATAAATACGGCTTGTCACAGTCCCACTGCTTGACAAATAGGCTTCTCATGCATAGAAGGTTGGAGCATTGATAGTTGAAGTCAATTCTTTTACGACCTTATTTTTCCCAATAAGGTAGTGATGCATATTTTTCTAAAATAAAAGTAAGGCTAGTTTTCAACGGAGGGAGCAAATGTTAAGCAAGAGGTCACTTCTTGCAGAACACTTGCTCCATCACCAAAATCTTTGCGTTTTAAGCTGTCGAATTATCAGCAGTTTAAATACTCTTCGTTCTTTCAGGTGATCCTTGTTTGGAATGGCTCTTTGGAGGAAACCGCAATAATGACAAAACGCAGCGAAAAAAAATGCGCATTGATAAACATAGAGCGGTGAATAACATTATGCGCCAACTACACCCTAACTTCGAAGACAAGCAAAAACATAAATATTCACCGCTGCCATTACCCATACCACCAAGTTACCCTGGGTATTCACAGCTTCCGTTAGGCATACCACCAAGTTACCCTGAGTATTCACCGCAATCGTTACCCATGCCATTTAGTTACCCTAGCCAACCATATCATCCACCTGCATCGTATCAACCATATTATACAACATCCTTCGGAACTTATACTGGCATACCGTATGGCAAGCAAGAAGGAGAATGGAATGGCACACCAAAATATGGCAGACCACGATTGTCTCCAACGCCAATCCGCAAGCCACACCTATCTTGGACTGGAACACCGAATGACTCACCTAATGGCACACCAGCTCCAACACCAGTTCAAACTAACGAAGACACACCGCAGAGAAAACAGTACTTTGTCACACCGACTGGCATTCAAGAGACTCCGGCCTAGCCTGCTTACATCGCCTGATAGGAACAACCGATAGGCTCCTGAGATAATTCTCTAACAAACCAAGCAATGTAACCTAGGTGCCCCATCTTTTTTTTTAATTCTGGTGTCATAAAATTTAAGAATGTGTCCGTAACCAATGTAATTCGATTCGATTTCGATTTCAAATGGATCTTTAATTTAGAACTGCCACTTTGGAACGAAATAATAAAATAGTAATAATTTATTTGTAAAAACATTAACACTAGTTGGGGTTTGTAAGATTAAGTTTAAAAAAGTGGCACATTCTTCAAAAGATTGACGATCAAAATACCTACTTTTTCCTCATATCCTCTATACTTTGCACTGTAATAATTTGTTTTTCATATGTATTTACCTTAAAGACCTACCTACTAAATCCTACCTTTAAAAAATAAATAAATTGCATATTTTTATTTTTTTAAACATCCTGTTTTTTATTTAAAACTACGTAGTATATACGACGATTTTCTTCTGCACTATTAAGTAAATTACCCTAGGCTGCCTAATTTTGTTAGTATTAGTGTTTAGATTGTTTGCGTGATTATCATCATCATGATTTTAGCCGAAAGACGTCCACTGCTGGACATATGCCTCCCCAAAGATTAGAAATTTCACAAGTAAATTGCGAGATTATACGTGCGCCTTAGGCATTTAACGTTTACTCCAGTCCCCGTACAGACTAGCCATACATGATGACAAATTACGAAACACATGAGCACTTCGCTACTACTTACTACTTCTTCGTTACTACTTCTCTACTACGTTGCTTCCCAGAATAAAGCATAGACCAACTTGAACTGATTAGTAAAATTTTATTTTGGTTCTGAATTTTGTCCATTTGTATTTTCCAGCATTATGCCAAAACTACCAGAGAGAATTTGTTCAAATTGAGGTCAGGCTGTAGGTGCTAAATTATCACGCTATTAGATATAAAATGATAAGCAGTATTGCAATTTATTCGTAATCTTCTATGGTTTACCGCAAATTTTAGAAAGATGAGCCGAAAAGCCTTTAAGGAGCTAAGCAGTAAATCATGATAAAATTTAAGAAATGTAATTTTAGGTCATTTTCGACAAAGCAAATAACTAAGCGGTTAGACGCTTATGGTATGTTACGGTGGTCGCTCATGGCAGGTTTTGCCAAATCAAGTATTTTTTGTAATTCTTTTTTTACATTTGAGTAGGTATATAACGGAGGATGTCTTCAAGGTTCTGGACGGGAGAGGGGTTGGCATCAACATCGATGGCGAATACATCACTCACCTTTGGTTTGCCGACGATTTAAGGGACCTCAGTACAATGCTCGATGACCTCAGAAGAGCTTCTGAAAGAGTGGGTCTTAAAATGAACATGGACAAAACGAAGGTAATGTCGAATGCCCATGTTAATACCCAATCTCAAGAAGATCGGAGACTCTACACTAGAAGTTGTAGAAGATTATGTTTACCTAGGACAAACTGTCTATTTAGGTATGTCCAATTTCGAGAAAGAGGTCAATCGTCGAACCCGACTTGGCTAGGCGGCGTTCGGAAAGCTACGCAATATCTTTTTATACCAAAGAAATACCGCAGTGCCTCAAGACGAAAACCTTCGGCCTCTTAAGAAAGCTGAAGGATACCTAAAGGGCAACGGGGAGGGCTATGCTTGGAGTTTCCCTACGCGTTCGAATCAGAAATAAAGAGATCCGTAGGAGAACCAAGGTAACAAACATAGCCCGAAGAATTGCCAAAGATAAGTGGCAGTGGGCAGGGCACATTGCTCGCAGAAAAGATGGCCGATGGGGCCAGAAGGTTCTGGAGTGGTGACCGCGTACGGGAAGACGTAGAGTTGGAAGGCCTCCCACAAGAAAGACCGATGACCTGGTGAAGGCCGCAGGAATCCTCTGGATGCGAGAAGCACAGAACCGGTCGAAATGGCGGTGCTTGGGGGAGGCCTATGTCCAGCAGTGGACATCTTTCGGCTGAAATGATGAATCGTGATGATGAGGTATTTATTAGTTCGTAAAATGTATTTATTCACAAAAAAAGGCAAACTCCGTTAGCAATGGGAAATTTCTACGTCACAAGCACTTTACAGTGACATAACATTAAAGGTTGTGTTCAGATTATTTTAGAGCTAAAGTCTATTAGAATTATGGATATTATCTTTTAAAGCCCAAAAATGGTCACCAACCACGGTATTCTCTCGCAATTTTAACAAACTAATTGATGAATGCCTCTTTTAACAATGTTGACGCCACACATTGCTTTGCAAACGGAAGGTGGACTTTCGGTACAAACTTTCCAGCAACAGGTCGGTGTCGTGATCATGCTCCTCCGGAATTTAACTCCGCCGAAGCTGTGTTACAGAATCCGCCTCAAAGTCATGTCTTGGCAGAAAAACGAAATCTTAACAGGTTGTGGTGTTGGCGAAACCTTGTTCTGAGCATTAATTCCCCACAACAATCCCTTCCAGCTTAAGCATAACAGTAATGCTTCGCGAAGACTATCAACTATTATCACTCTCGCTCGCACAGCGCTGACGGGTGCGCGCGTCCTTTGTAAACAATGGCGGTTAATAAGTTGAAGTGTTGTAATTGCAATATAATTATAAGTGAAGTACTAGCATTCATCCAAAATAAACACGATGTGATGGATAACGAGTCTATAGTTCGTGTGTGCCTATCTGCC
The DNA here is from genome assembly GCA_949987655.1 of Polymixis flavicincta. Taxonomy (NCBI): domain Eukaryota; kingdom Metazoa; phylum Arthropoda; class Insecta; order Lepidoptera; family Noctuidae; genus Polymixis; species Polymixis flavicincta. The sequence continues at coordinate 8,219,442 of OX465187.1, forward strand.
TTCTCGGAACCAGATATCGACGAGGCGAAAACTTTGTTTTTTGAATCTGTAACGACTTCTCAGAGGAAAAAATCACGAAGGCGAGATGGCAAAATGCAAAGAGACTTAGAGGACATTATCTGTCTCTTTAAGGAAATCGATCCAGATGTGATTCCCACCTTCGTTGCACGGGACTTACAAAAACTGCCTCCAATATCGTTTGATCACATTGATGTTACGAAGTTACTGAAGGACATTATGCTACTTCGTAATGAGATACGAACAATTAAGGAAAACTATGCAACCGTAGACATGGTAGAAACAGTACGTATTGACCTAGACAATCTCAAACTCACTTCTTTGGTTAATTACCCAAATATTAACACGGAAAAAAGAGGTGCATATTTTTCGGATAGCGGGCCGGTAGGGCTATCACATGATTTTTCAAATACCGACACAATGACAAAATCGTCAGGACGGAACGCGCTCGTGCAGTCGCCGCCGTCTCGCTATTGCGCATGTCCAAACAGTGCTATCGCCGTCGCACCTGTGGTTCTGCCGGCAACGACGGCGGTGGCACAGGCGTCGCAAACGCTTAATATGTCATCATCACACGAGCGCGTGAACAAAGTTTCATCTTCAGCCTCTGACATTACTTTAAGTGAACAAGCGCCAGCGCCGTGTATATCGCAACCAACGATGGCGGAAATAGTAAAGTCGCCAGGTGAATGGAAGCAAAACAAGCCAACAGATGGGTGGACGGTGATACAACGTGGACGATATAAGAATCGATTTATTGGAAAAATGGGAAAGGCAATGACAGGTGTTGAAACAAAGTTCAAAGCGGCGGAAACAAAAATTCCTTTGTTTATTTCCAATGTAAACAAGGATACATTGGAGGCCGACATAAGTGAATATATATATAATAAGACCCAGGAAAAAGTTTCTCTTGAAAAAGTTATCATGAAGAAAGAAAGGCCGTACAATTCTTTTAAGATATTCGTCTCAATTAACAAAATTGATGCCTTTTTAGATGATAGCTTATGGCCTGATGGGATAACATTTAGGAAATTCATACGATTTAGACCACGGAATCCCGATAAAGAGGAAATATAAATAAATGGATAGTACATTAATAAGTTATAACTGCAAAAATATTAAAAGAAGTATGGAATGTGTAAGAACTTTATGTAAATCGGCGGATGTGATAGCCCTCCAAGAAACTTGGCTACTACCGCACGATACACAAGTATTGGGTGATATTGACGACAACTTCAGCTACACGGGGAAGTCTGCGGTGGACTTGACTGCTGGAGTGCTACGAGGCAGACCTCACGGCGGGGTAGCGATGCTGTGGCGGAAAAGTGCGTTTCGCAATGTCACGGTGGTAAAGTGTTTAAGTGAACGTATTGTTGCGATTAAAATAATGACTGGAGCGGGACGTGAAATGTTAGTTACGTGCGTGTATATGCCGACTGACCAAACTGTGAACTTGCCGGAATTTACTCAGTGTTTGGGTGAGTTAAATGCAATTATACAAGACAATAGTATCGAAGTAGTATTTATGTTAGGGGATTTCAATGCACATCCTAATGCCCCGTTTTGTAGTGAACTTCTTGATTTTTGTGAGGAAAATGAATGGATATGTGCAGATCTAGTCAAATTAGGTATGTCATCTGAAACTTATACTTTTCAAAGTGAAGTTTATGGGTGTAAGCGATGGCTGGATCACTGTGTGGTAACCAAGTCAGCATGGCAGTCTGTGGTGAATATTATGGTTCTCAATGATGTATATTGGTCAGATCATTTCCCTTTACAGGTGACTTGCAATTTAGAAGTAATTAAAGCTAAAGTAGAAGTTCACAATTATCTGCATAATGATATTGTATGGGGGGTAAGAGATTTAGAAGAAATTCAGAATTATCATAAAATGTGTAATAATAAGTTTAGAAAAATTATGTTTCCGGATGAATTTCGTGAATGTGCTGATAGTATGTGTCAAAACATACAACACAGATCTGTAATTGACAACTTATATAACAATATTGTTAATATACTAAGTCAGGCTTCAGCAAACAGTCGCAGTCTTTTACCTAGGAAGCCGGCTAATGTTAAGTGTGTTCATGGTTGGAATAAGCATGTCAGAGATGCCCACAGGCAGGCTAGACTAGACCATCAATTGTATGTCTTAGGTGGTAAACCAGTTAGTGGATCTTTGTATGAAAAAATGCGTGAAAGTCGACGAGTTTTCAAGTCACGCTTAAAGTACTGTCAGAACAACCAGGAACAAATAAAAATGGATATACTTGCCTCACAACATTCTGCTAAGAAATTCAATAAGTTCTGGAAGGGCACTAAGCGTTTAAATGGTAAGGCTAGTCTGCCTGTGTGCGTTGATGGTATAAGTGACGCTAAAATGATTGCAAATTCATTTAAGGATCATTTTCAAGTGAGATCTTCCGTGCTGTCGGTGTCTGATACTGAATGTTGCCCAGTAGAAAAGCCTATTGGATTTTCAAGTAAGGATGTGGCTGACATGATTAAAAATATGAAAAGAGGGAAGTCACCAGGTCATGAGGGACTCAGTGTCGAGCACTTGCAGCATGGGGGAGAACACCTGTATAGGGTGTTAGCCATGTTTTACACTTTCTGTATACGGCACTCATATTTACCATCTAATCTTATGAGAACAGTAGTTGTGCCAATAGTGAAAAATGTCACTGCTGATATCTCTGATAGAAGTAACTATAGACCGATTTCTTTAGCTACTATAATCGCAAAAGTGTTTGACGGGTTATTAGACAGAAAACTTGATCGTTTTGTAACATTACAAGATACACAGTTCGGTTTCAGAGAGGGGTTGTCAACTGAAAGTGCAATACTGTCTCTGAAACACACTGTTGATTATTATGTTAAAAGGCAAACTCCAGTATATGCATGCTTCTTGGATTTGTCCAAAGCTTTTGATCTGGTGTCATATAATAAGCTTTGGACAAAATTAAGAATGGCGGGTGTCCCTGCCGATCTTGTGAATATCCTCGCCTACTGGTACAGTGAGCAACTTAATATAGTAAGGTGGGGAAATGTATACTCAGATGAATATTCTTTAGAGTGTGGCGTCAGGCAGGGGGGACTGACTTCGCCAAGACTCTTTAATATGTATGTTAACCATCTGATTGAGGAGCTCAGCAGCATGCATGTTGGATGCCATATTGATGACATATGTGTCAATAATCTGAGTTATGCCGATGATATGGTGCTGCTGAGCCCCTCAATTGGAGGTCTCAGACAGCTGCTAAAGGTGTGTGAGGCTTATGCTGTGGAACATGGCCTGAGGTACAACGAAAGTAAAAGTGAGTTCATGTTATTTAAATGTAAAAATAAAAACAATATCTTCATACCACCTATATTACTTAATGGTGTACCTCTGGGTCGTGTTGCCCAGTTTAAATATCTGGGACACATTGTAACTGAGAATTTGAGTGACGAATTAGACATTGAGCGGGAGCGCAGGGCATTGTCGGTGCGCGGTAATATGTTGGCACACAGGTTCGCTCGGTGTACTGCTCCTGTTAAAATAACAATGTTCAAGGCATTCTGCCAGACATTCTACACGAGCGGCCTGTGGGCAAACTTTACACAAAAAGCCTACAGTGCCTTGCGCGTCCAGTATAATAATGTGTTTAGGGCTCTGTTTCGGCTCCCTCGATATTGCAGTGCATCTGGCATGTTTGCTGACGCCAGCGTAGATGATTTCTACGCAATTATGCGTAAAAAAGTTGCGTCGGTGGTGCGACGAGTACGGGGGAGCCCGAATAGCGTCCTAAGGATGATTGGCGAGAGAACCGATACAGTACTGCTCAGTAGGTTCACTGAACTCCATGTGTTGCGAGACCGGTGAGCCTGCTGTGTAGGGGTGTCAATTTTCTTCTTACTTTTAAATTACTAATACTAGATATAAGCAAAATTCTTGTTACTAACAACCTTGTCTTGCCTATGGACTTCTTGGTCTGAAATAAATGATTTTTATTTATTTTATTTATTTATTAGTTACAGGGGCAGACACTGAAAGCACCTGTTGACCACAAGACAAGCTGCGTCTCACACGCACAAATATATCTGGCTCCATAACTGGCTCCTACGTCACCAATCCTGCCTCTCTAAATATCTTGGCTGCTAAGAAAAAACAAACTACAAACGTAAATAGGGAAGTTTTTTAGATATGTTCTTCTTTCTTCTTCTTTCAATTTAATTCAAGTTAAGTATATCTCTACTAGCTTCCGCCCGCGTCTTCGCCCGCGTGGTATTCGGAAATTATCCCGCGGGAACGTACTACCGGGATAAAAAGTATCCTATGTGTTAATCTAGGTTAATTATAACCTAGATTAACACATAGGATATTAAAAAAAACAAGTCGATTACGACTTGTTTTTTTTTTTAATTTAACGCCCTTTCTACACTTTCAAGTCAGTTTTGAAAAATGTACGATTCCATCTTTAATATTTACCTTGATCAGTCATTTATGCCACGTTTTCTAAGTCAAACGAATAAGATCTTTCATACAAACTATATCCCCCTTTTCACCCTCAAAGGGCTTAATTTTTAAAAACTCTTTTGTTTCTTTTAAATTATTTAACTTCCAAGTTAATCAAGACACGCAGTAAACTCATCCCTTGTAAAATTAACTACCCTTTTTTACCCCATTAGGGGTAGATTTTCGTAAAACCCTGATACACGTTATTCTTCATTTTTGGTTTAAGGTATAAATACTGAGTTTCGAGGTTATCAGACAGCGCGTTAAAATTCTTCCATACAAACTTTGACACCCCCCAATCCCCATTTAGTGGGTAGTTTAGAAAAACAATAAATGACCAACTTTATAATTTACTTAGATAAGTATTTGTGCCAAGTTTCAAGTTTATTAACTCAAGGAATAATTTTTTCATACAAACAAACTCCCCCCTTTTCACCCCCTTAAAGGTCGAATTTCCAAAAACCCCTTCTTAGTGCTCCCCTAAATTTTATAAGGAAACCGTGTGCAAAATTTCACGTTCCTAGTCATAGTAGTTTCGGCTGTGCGTTGATTTGTCAGTCAGTCAGTTTCTCCTTATATAGATTTGCTTTTCATCTGAAATCGGACTGTCCTGGCGATAGCAGAGTAACAGAGCAAAAACTGATTACCGAGTCAAGTTAGTTTAACCTACAGATAATATTTTTCACATTCGGAAATCCCGATAATTATACGGGTCAGTAATATCAATTGTGAGGTCAGTCAACGATACTTGTTATCAGCTGTTATTTATGAGCGTTTTTGTTGAAGTCCGATATATATTTATTTTGAAAAACTAAACCCAATTAATTTAATTGATGAACGTTTTCCTTTTTAACCGACTTCTAAAAAGGAGGTTGTCAGTTCGTCATGTTTATTGTAAAAAAAAATATTTATGTGCCTAACCTGCCCTAACTCCGTTATATACAGACAGATTTGCAAAATCTTTTTTTTATTGGAATGGGGTTTATTCTGATTTTTTTTCCAACGTCACCTTGACTCGGTAATCAGTTGTTGCTCATTACTCTGCTATCGCTAGGATAGTCCGATTTAAAGTGAAAAACAAATAGAGGTGTACTTAATTTGAATTAAATTGGTAGATTTCCTTAATCAAAAAATGGTTGATTATAAATATGAAGGACTAGCTTCCGCTCGCGACTTTGTTCGAGTGGAAGTCGCAAGATACAACGGAAAACTTTAATAACAGCCACATATCTATAAAACTTCCATAGATATGTTTGTAGTTTTATTTTCTTAACAGCCAAGATATTTAGAGAGGCAGGATTGGTGACGCGGGAGCAAGTTATATATATTTGTCCGTGTGAGACGCAGCTTGTCTTGAGGTCAACACGTGCTTTCAGTGTCTGCGCCTGTGACTAATAGTTGATAGTCTTCGCGAAGCATTACGGTTATGCTTAAGCTAGAAGGGATTGTTGTGGGGAATTAGTGGTAAGAAAAATGTTTCGCCAACACCACAACGTGTTAAGATTTCGTTTTTCTGCCAAGACATGACCTTTAGTCGGATTCAGTTACACAGCTTGAGTGGAGTTAAGTTCCGGAGGAGCATGATCACGACACCGACCTGTAGCTGGAAAGTTTGTACCGGAAGTCCACCTTCCGTTTACAAAGCAATGCGTGGCGTGAACAGCGATATAAGAGGTATTCATCAATTAGTTTCTTAAAATCGCGAGAGAATACCGTGGTTGGTGACCATTTTTGGGCGTTAAAAGATAAAATCCTTAATTCTAATAGCCTTTAGCTCTAAAATGATCTGAACACAACCTTGAATGTTATGTCACTGTAAAGTGCTTGTGACGTAGTAATTTCCCATTGCTAACGGAGTTTGCCTTTTTTAGTGAATAAATACGTTTTACGAACTATTACCATGTTCACTACGTTATGTTATCTATGTCATCATCATTCATCATTTCAGCTGAAAGACGTCCACTGCTGGACATTAGGCCTCCCCAAGCACCACCATTTCGACCGGTTCCGTGCTTCTCACATCCAGCGGATTCCTGCGGCCTTCACCAGGTTATCGGTCCTTCTGGTGAGAGGCCTTCAAACGCGAAACGCTACGTCTTCCAGTACGCGGTCACCACTCCAAAACCTTCCGGCCCCATTGGCCATCTTTTCTACAAGCAATGTGCCTACAAGCAGTGGGCCTACTGCCACTTATGTTCGGAAATTCTTCGGGTCATGTTGGTTACCTTGGTTCTCCTATATATCTCTTCATTTCTGTTTCGATCGCGTAGGGAAACTCAAATAATAGCCCTCTCCATTGCCCTTTAGGTGACTTTCAGCCTTCTTAAGAGGCCCAATGTGAGCGACCACGTTTTATTGCCATTTGTCATCACTGGCAACACGCACTGGTCAAAGGTTTTCGTCTTGGGACACTGCGGTATTTATTTGGGACGAGAAGATATTGCGTAGCTTTCCAAACGCTGCCCAGCCGAGTCGGATTCGACGATTGACGTCTTTCACGAAATTGGACATACTTAACTAGACAGTTTGTCCTAGGTAAACATAATCTTCTACAAGTTCGAGTGTAGAGTGTCCGATCTTAATGAGAGTGGGTATTTGTTGAATGTAACTTCTAATTTTAAATTTCGCGCCTCTTAATAGTTTAGTCTACGTTGCTCTCTCTACTCTGTGACACTGAACGACCACGTTTAGCTCCGTGTATTTTCCAATATTTTAAAGTAACCACTAATTATTAACAAGTGTTTCCTTAATAACCCATCAGGTTATGGGCCCAGAGTAGCCCAGAGATAAAGAACAGTGCGAAATATTATCTTATAAAAAGTGTTAAAAAGACAAAGTGTGAACATAACCTCAAAATAGTTATAGTGACTTTTGTTTTGTTGAAGTTTTGCAAAGTACATATTTATGTATCATAACTCAGTGAATTCCGCAAAATGGCTGTAAATAATCAAGTAGCATTTATTGAAAAGCTAACCGGTCGTGATAATTTACTCAACATGGCGATTCGTAACGCAAACTTATTTACAACATGAAGAACTTTGGGACTGTGTTGAATGCAACTCTGAGAAAGTTATAGATGCAAAACAAGATATAAAAGCAGAAAAAAAGATAATACTCCCTGTTGATCCGACAAATTATGTACACATTCAAGAAGCTCGCACTGCCAAATAAATTTGGGATAAATTGTCATCAGCATTCGATGACTCTGGGCTGACACGTCGAGTTGGACTACTGCGTGATTTGTGTAATACATCGCTGAGTGAATGTCAAAATGTAGAGGAGTATGTCAGTAAAATAATGAGCACGGCAGAATCTTATCCACCAATGATAATTGCCATAGAGAGCTCAGGTAAGAAAATGTGAAAATTATTCCAAAGCATTTGCGGTCAATAAAAAGTTTCAGAAAAATAATTAAAAGCAATCTAAAGGACCACGGTGCTACACTTGTAATAAATATGGTCACAAAAGTCCAGAATGCAGATCGAAGGCTAAAGACACGTTTTCTTTTTTTGTTTTGTTTGGGTGGGTAATCATCAAATAACTTCTCCCGCTCTGGGTGGAGCAGGAGGGCGTGTCAGACTTTTACTGACTAAAACCCACCCGTGTTCCCTCAGTAGCCCGTATGCCAGGGGTTGTGGTGTCTCTTTCGAACAAACCCGCACCCCTGGCAGGCATCGGCCCTTGCGGGCCCCGTCCCTTTGTGCTGACATCTCTTTGAGGCGCGCGTGGAACACAACGCGCCTTCGACTTGGGATTGGTCGTTACCGGACAGCGAGCTACCCAGTACTCGCCGTCCGCAAGCTCATGCCTACGGTGGCCGGAAATCGGCCTGGGATTCCCGACACCCAGGGCGTCTCCGTATCCTGCGGCGGCTAGGGTCGCGAGGGCACATAGACTGCCTCTCCCTCGCGTGCGCCACCTCCCTCTTCGCGAGCATCACTGCTTCGCTGAAGGAGGAGACGGCTACATATGCCCTCTCGCTCCGTACCATGGCCTGGACCAGGGCCGGACGCGAGAGATCGCCGCCGCCGATCGCCTCCACGAGGACACAGTGGTGCTCCACCCAAGCTGGGCAGACCGACACCGTGTGCTCCACCGTGTCCTCAGGGCGATCTTCGCAGTGGAAACACCCGGGCGTTTCCTCCCGCCCTATCCGAAACAGGAACCTCCCGAAACAGCCGTGTCCGGTGAGGATCTGCGTCAGGCGGAAGGTGAGGACGCCATGCCGCCTCTCAAACCACTCCTCAAAGAGGGGACTTACCGCCGCAATCGTGGCGTGCCCAAAAGACACACAGTAAAAATCAAATAGTTCTTCATGTGCTGCTGTATTTGTAGCAACATCAACACAAGCTGATGCCTGGCATGTGGACTCCGGCGCTTCCTCGCACATGACCAAACACAGAAGTCTGCTTCAGAATGTAACTACTCCCGCAATTAAAATTATAAGAGTAGCAGACAACAAAGATTATCAGTGCAATGCTCAGGGCAAGTGAGCTTAGATACTTATGGCAAAGAAGGTCATAAAAACAAAGTTTTGTTGCAATGCATTATGTGTTCCTGCACTAGCAACAAATTTACTGTCTGCAAGTCAAATAATTCAAACTGGTGGTCAAGTAAGATTTCAATGTATTCGTATACATATATGTATAGTTTATGGCAAAATGTAAAAAGACGAGCAAAAAGGTTGCAAAATTATCCAATACTAGCTGACCCGACAGACGTTGTCCTGTTCGTCCAAAAGTCATTCATACAAAATCACTACCCTACCTACGCTACCCTACACTACCCTACCTACCCTACACTACCCTACCCTACACTACCCTAACCTACCCTACCTACCTACCCTACCTACCCTACCTACCCTACCTACCCTACCTATCCTACCTACCCTACCTACCCTACCTATCCTACCTACCCTACCTACCCTACCTACCCTACCTACCCTACCTACTCTACCTACCCTACCTACCCTACCTACCCTACCTACCCTACCTACCCTACCTACCCTACCTACCCTACCTACCCTACCTACCCTACCTACCCTACCTACCCTACCTACCCTACCTACCCTACCTACCCTACCTACCCTACCTACCCTACCTACCCTACCTACCCTACCTACCCTACCTACCCTACCTACTCTACCCTATCTACCCTATTATCCTATCCGTGAAAATTTTCGTTTTTCGACAGCCAACTTCCACTTTGATACTTTTTTTATTTCTGAAACAACTGAACGGGATAAAAAGTATCCTATGTCCTTCTCCTGGCTCTAAACTACCTCCCTGCCAATTTTCAGCTAAATCGGTTCAGCCGTTCTTGAGTTATAAGTGAAGTAACTAACACGACTTTCTTTTATACAGGGTAAGTTTTTATCCAGTGCGCAAATTGTAACCATGAATTCAGCATATCATTCTGCAACCCCTAGCACAGAATTTTTTCGCCGGTTGTATTAAAAAAAATCAGTTGTTTCATAGAAAAGTGCAATACCTACGCGGTCAAAATGTATGGAACAACGGATTTTTTTTTGCATAACCGACGTAAAATTTCTGCGCTAGGGGGTCTAGAATGATATGCTGAATTCATGGTTACAATTTGCGCACTCGATAAAAACTTTTCCTGTATATATAGATTGCAACCTTTTTGCTCGTCTTTTTACAATTTGGTTTAGGTTGTATTTTTGATGTGGAGCAATAAGGACAAGAAAACCGTCTTAGGAGACTGTTCTTAACTATTTGAAACATTTTGATGTGCATTCACAGATTTCCGATGTTCTTCTAAAAGTTGGTGAAAGCACTCTATCAGAAGAGAGCGGCCAGGTGGTCCTATCAGAGATTCTTAGTAGAGTAGTTACCACTTTAGAAGATCTGATTCGTCTGGCGTACGGGGACAGCATTCGAATATAGTACCAAGAAGTTTCTTGGGTGTGTGAACGGGCCACTTTAACGACCAGAAACGATGAGATTGAAGGGAGCGAAGTGATATACATCTCCAATAACACTGTTGTGGACCAAGATGACTCCAGACATTACTCCGTAAAATTTCTGAATTCTAGAACGGCAAGTGGACTTGCAGCGCATATTCAAAAACATAACAGACAGCTCGAAGAAGGAAGCGACGGCTACCCATGCACTCTCGCTCCGTACCATGGACCAGGGCCGGACGCGAGAGATCGCTGCTGCCGATCGCCTCTACAAGGACACGGCGGTGCTCCGCCCAAGCCGAGTAGACCTCCACCGTATGGCTGGAACATGTTTATGTACTCTTTAAGCTTGCATACAGGAAAGCGGTCATAACATCCCATTGGTCAATGAGCCAATCATGTTCTACAGTTAGTGAGAAAAATGCTCATGATAAGTAAGTAACTAATGGTCAGTGTCATCTATTCTAAGGTCAACGATAGTCATTATGGCTTGTTAAATATTTTTTATTTATAAACGTTTTCCTTGTTCTCTATTACTTAAGTACATCCTGTTTGTTGCTGAAAACAATATTACAAACATGATTGGACTAGAAGGTTCTACAAATACCTACTTTGCAACGACTACTAATTTTGAATAATGCGTTTCGATCAAATCAGTTTGTCAGTCAGACATATACCGGCGCAGAAGCAGGAAAAGCGAAGTGTATGGTTTCCGTAGATACTGTGCTACGTCGTAGGAACAAAATAGTCTTCGTAGAACTCGTGCTACAGCGTAGCACTACAACAGACCGTAGCAACAAAATAGTCATCGTAGATCTCGTGCTACGGCGTAGCACTAAAACAGACCGTATAAACTTGCCTCTTGCGGAATACGTGAATACTGTAGTCAAGTGACTAACGTTAACTTAGTTTATTTATTGAGTTACGTATAAAATAACTATTCAATTTTAAATTGCAAGTAACAAGGAGTATTTTGAAAAGTACATTTTAATAATAAATTCGGTAATCTGTGTCACCTTAAATTTTAAATTAAAAATACCTATAAGGAGTAGTTTTATTTACAAAACGTTTACTTCAATTTTGTTAGATTCGCAACTTATGTAACTATTTGCCCCTTTGCCCAATTATCCAGACACCTGCAATTTTCAGAACTTTTCAAAGAAATAGGTAAAAACTAGCTGAAATTATTTATGAAACACTCGCATGAATAACACGGCATAACAATTATTATCGTGAATTTATTATTTATTGTGACTATCAACGGAAAAGTCAGACTGCCCGAAACATCGAAAACAGATAAATATTATCTACAGATAGCTTTTGACCTCGTGTAGAGCGCATACTATACCTATTTAATGGGCCTTACTAAATTACTAACTTCGCGTTTTCTTCGTGATAAAACATACCTACGTCATATCGCTAAAGGGCAGTCCGAATTTTAAAACTTAACAGTAATCTGCTAATAATCTAAATCTTCAGTAATAAACAAGTAACATAAAAATCGTATTTGAAAGTATGCGCTGTATTGAAGAGACATAAGTCTACTTTTGCTAGCATAAGTGACAACAGTTACTGTTAGAAGAAACACATCAGTGTGTCCAGAAGACATGAAGTTCTTTGTAAGTGTTTTTATCAATTACTTTTTGAATTACTTCTTAAAGGTCACGGACGTTACCCAAAAAGCTGTTAAACTTAAGCGGGACTTGGCCAGGCATGTGTGCCGTATGTCATACGACAAATGGGCTACAAGAAACACTGACTGGGCTCCACTAAACGCACGACGCCATCGCGGCATGCCGAGACTAAGATGGCGAGACGAACTTGACTCCTTCCGAAGGTACTGACCAGTACTGGCAAAGGATAGAATTAGAATTTTGTGGACGACGGAGAGGGAGGCCTTTGTCTTGCAGTGGGACAGTACAGGCTAGTCATATTAGATTAGATTAGATTTTGAATCACACCAGAGAATCACCTTCCTGCCTTCATCCCAATTCATTTGACATCGGAGCCACATTTCATTATCTCTTCAAATCTCTATTAATAATCTAATATAGATATGGATGAATAGCTAACATTGCGGAGCCAAATGCAGTCTCCGTAATGTGAGCTATTCGACTGCCTCATTGGTCTAGAAGTAGGTGGCTTGAACGACTAGAGGTTATGAGATCCTTATTATTGTCATCATCATCAGCCTACAGCAGTCCACTGCTGGACATAGGACTCTCTCACGCCAATCAACTCTTTTCTCGGCAACTTTCATCCAGCTGCTACCAGCCACCCTGTGAAGATTGTCGCTCCACCTAGCTCTAGGAACATTGGTTCTACGGCTTTTATGGCTGGCACGTTGCCACTTCAGCTTGCTGTTGTTGTTGGTGTAATGTGAAACACCCGTGACTCCAACAGCAGGTGGCACCGTGTGTCCTGCTTCAGCGAATCATATGTGTCACAGCATATTCACTTCTGGACATAGGCTCGGTTAAGAAATACCACGATGAATAGGCGGTGAATATGTACCGTTAAAGACAACTAAAATATTAGAATCTCCAACAAATACCTCTTTTGAAAGAACATTCTAAATGTCACTGTTTTCCTTAAGGATAAAATGTACTTTTGGAACGTAATGCTTGAACTTTGACAGTGATATTTTTGATACGTCACTGTGTTGTAAGGTCACCACAAGATAACCGAATCCGACAAGTTTATAAGTCACAGTCGCGTCTTGTAACTGCTAGTACCATTCAGAGCTTAGTCAGATACCCAGTGAAGTGACTGTCACACGTAGCACACTGCCTGCAGCCACCATGAAGTTAATTGTAAGTGTCTAGATATTGATTTTCTGATCGCGTATTCTGTCATACTTAGACTAAGACTCACACCCAGAACCTTTTCTCTTAATAATGTTAAAATTTATTAGTAGTTCAGATGACAGAAATCGATTCAATTAATTCAATCGGTTTTAGTACATGCGAAACCCGAAACATATGTCTAGTATTTTTATGTCAAGAATCTATGCACAGAGGCCAGCACATCAAGCTACCCCAATCTGTCAAATTTCTTTGATAGTTTTTCAACTTTATTACAAAGGAGTATGGTTTATGTTCAGTTGGGAAAATTTGACAGTTTGGGATAGCTTGACCTGCTGGCGACTGTACAAAACTTCAAAACTGCATCATGCAAAAATCGCAAAGTTATAAGCTTGTTAAGTTACCTGCTTGTCTACACAAACATGATCACCACGCGGCCCCCGCGCCCCCCGCGCGTCCAGCGTCGTATTGTGTTCATTGATAATATTTAGGCAGTAGGTACCTAAGACCCAAAAAAAAAAACCGTATGGCAATTATATTGTAATTAATTGATGATAACATTTTCGATCACAATGCAATACTTTTTTGCGAAAAAATATGACATGGTGTAAAAAAAAATGAATCGATTCAGTTACTTATTATACTGAACAAACTATGTTCAGGTTTCGTATATACTAAAACTTTTATCAAAAAAATAACAAGCGACTTCAAAAACTTTAATTTCTGAATTCGGTGACTTTGGATGTGTATTTTAATTATTTTGTCACCGCCTTCCGAAATTAAAGTTATTTTGCACACTCTAGTGTTTTTTTTGGAAGTCAATTCTTATTTTTTGGAAAAAGTTTACATTTTTCACTTTTTAGTTACCTACCCCACACCAATTCGAAATTTCATCATCCTTGGGGTCAAAAAAAAACATATTTATGCGATAGCAACATTCGCGGTTGATATGCTGTAATTTTTTGAAGAGTTCCGTTGTCTGTGTCCGAAACGCATCATCAGATCTATATGTAATTTTAATGGTGGCATTTGGGAGTAACCCCCTTTCGAACAAAAAAATAATTTTGCTAATCCGTATTTATACGACGGACTTATGCCCGAACATACATAAACAACAAAAAAAACATGTCGCTTTGATAACCTCCTTCTTCTTGAAGTCGGTTAAAAAATAATGTTGTATGATATGCATTTTAGTTGCACATTGTATATTGTAGGAATATAAAGTAACGGTTTGATTTTTTTGCGTTTATCTGTTATACTTAAAAGAAAGTCAGAAAGACTTTCTTCAAACTCAAAGTCATCACAATTTTGGCACAAAACCCTAAAAGTTCCTAACTTTTTTTTGCAGGTAGGTGTTATCCTGACTTTGGCACTTTTGGAGGTATCCCTCTGTGAGTACTTTTTTAACTACCTACTTTTTAAATTAATTGTTTAATTTACTGGCAGGGTCTCCATTGGCCCACCGTCCACGACCCTACCGTCATATCATCATCCTATAATGTTCCCACTACTGGGACACAGGCCTCCTCTCTGTGAGAGGGAGTAGGCCGTAATCCACCACGCGGGCCCAGTGCGGGTTGGTAGATGTCACATGTCTTCGAATTTTTGGTTCTAGAACATGCCGGTTTCCTCACGATGTTTTCCTTCACCGTTTTGAGAGCATTGGTGATGAAATAATTTACACAAAGTAAAGCGCCTGTCAGGGTTCGAACCTACGACCTACAACTCGTAAGTCGCGGCCGTTACCACTGGGCCAACACTGCACTTACGACCACCATAACCCTGCCGTGCGCGTTACAAACTCAAATTTCAAATGCGTAGTCAGAATTTCACAGCACTCGTACATATTTCTATGGCAGTCGACATAATACGATTTACTAACGCGTTATTCACTAGTTTGTGGTCGGTTGCTTCGTGAGCGGACCGCCATCGCCATTGCAAAACTACTGCTGTGATATTCTGACGACTCATTGGTGATTTGGGTAATTCAGTGTGTAGCACGTTACATTCTTGTAGCGTCGTGGACGATTTATATTTCTACAGATACAGACTATTTCTTTAAAGTCCTGTGACTCTTCTAAAGTCAAGACTATTCGTGGGGTTCCGTTTGTCTGCCTCGTTGGTCTAGTGGTCGCAAGTGCTATTGCCGAGCAGGAGGTAGAGAGTTCGATATCCAGGTCGGTTAAAGTCTTATTGGGTTTTTCCATTGGGAACTCAGTATCAGACTGGAATTTGTCCCTGATTGATGGCGATATGCTCGCCGCCTCAAAATGTGGTTGCTACTTCTGTACCTCTGCCTGTCCCTTAAGGGAATATAGGCGTGATTTTATGTATTTGTCAGGGTTCGATCCCCGGGATGAATTTATTTTAATTCTATTACGATGTTCTCAATAGCAACTCAGAGAGTCTTGATTTGTGTCCAGTTGATAGCAATGTTTATTTTAAACCTGTCCTCTATCTACATTTTTTTATTAACGTTAATACTTACACATAAAGTTTAGTTTGCATATTAGTTTAGTATTAGTGTAGTTTAGAATTAGTAGTGGAAATAGGCACACCAATTGAACACAAGGATTTAAACATACAATGCATGTCAATCATACATATTATTAAATTTCAGGTGCACCATTGATTGGCAGTGATGATGGAAAATTTAAGGAAACTAACACTTCGAGCAGTTGGGGCTACGGCGTCGGTGCCGATGCTAACGTTAGCGTTTTAGAGTACAAAGACGGGGCACTAAGTGTTGGACCCAAAACCCATTTTGGTGCTAACATCGAGGGTCACAAGGAGAACGGTCAAAAGGATCTAGTTTACGCAGTTACTGCGGCACCTCCACCAAACAACTTCGGTTCAGGCTTCATCTCCCCCTATGGCATGCCGAATAGTCCAGCGAATGGCTTACCGTACTACATACAGTATGCTCCACAAGTGCTACCACCGTTTCAAGGTGTTCCACAGTTTGCTCTTCAGCCCATCACACCATATGCCCCGCAGCTGCCACAGGTTGGCTCACAATACACGCAACAGTTGCCACAGTACGCCTCGCAGCAAACACCGCAGGTTGCCCCACAATATGCACCGCAGTATGCTCCACAAGCTGCCCCACAGTATGCCCCGCAATACGTCCCACAAAATGCCCCACAGTACGCACCACGGGTTGCCCCGCAGTACGCACCACAGGGTGCCCCACAGTACGCACTATAGGGCGCCCCACAGCTTACAAAACAGGGGGCCCCACAATAAGCCCCGCGGCTTGCCCCACCAAATAAAGCTCCGAACAGTTCGCAGCGAACGATTAATGAAGAAGACATACAATAAGTTGGATTCTGGATATCAAACACCAGCAAGTTAATTCAGCGACATCACACAACGTATTGGCCTTCATTAAAGCATTCATAATAATAACAGTGTTTGTTTTTTTTCCTGTTTCATGTAAATAAGTTTATCTTTATAGTACTGCCAAGTGTCAAGTAATAAATACAATTTATTTTCTATTGTTATCACTCTCAAAAAGTCTAACGGACGTATTTGTCTTAGCAAATAAAGTTTTCCAAACTACAATTTCTATTGTTTTCCACATTCTAGATACCTTCCTGCTAAAGCTCGTCAGCTACAAGAATCGTTTGTTCTATTGTGCCCACGCTCGAAAACAATAGTGGACAGCTGTAATTAGTTTTCAAGTCTAGCTCGCGCTTGACCGTCCACATGGCAGTCCATACTACTGGCATGGTACCTCATATTATCCGTATGGTAGTTCAAATGACTTGTATGGTACAACGAACAGTGTCTATAGTCTGTCCGGATACAATAATTGCTCGCCTCATGGCCGTCCAGCCAGCTATATTCACCATACTATACCTGATCCCAGCTAGGTTATCCCTCAAACAGGTCCTGGGGCATGCATGCTCCGGATATATCTACGAAATCTATACAGAAATCTACACAAGACATTTCAAGTTTGCCCTTAGAAGAGTCCAAAAATAAAAGCCAAGCCATCGACTAAGATCTTATACAAACCTATTGAAATCCCAACCACGTCCTAAATCAAGGGGCTGATTGATATCCGAAGTAAAACCCTGGATGACCCCTCAAGAAATTCCTCAACAAACCTTCAACTAACTCTGCAGAGAGCTCCCCGCAGTACTTGTGAGACTATGCGACAGTCAGCCCATTCAATGACATGCCCACCGAAAACCTATTAAAAATGACTAGGTACAGTTAAGCCGTTTGACAACGCTGTGGATATCGGTTCACCCTTGTTTGATAGAACAACGTTTGATATAATATTACTAAATCGAATTTTAGTTGCAATAATGTCATTTCGAAGAATTATTGATTTGACCGAATAATTCATTGGTAAATTTTTATTTAGCGTAATTATTTATTTGAACTAATTTCATTTGAACTAATTTCATTTCGCCGAATTTTAAAATGCACTAATTTTATTTAACCTAATGTTCCACTACACTAATAATGATTTAGTCGAAAGATCGTATCGAATATTTAGTTCATTAATAATTCGTTTCTTTCATCGTCTATAAACTAACATTGTTCTTTAACTATCGAATTAATGCCACGCCGCGCGCCTATGGAGTTGTCATGATTTGAACTATTTAAAATTGCCACGCACACAAAATAATGTGGAAGCGTGGCACCACAGGTTAAATAGTATAGTCGATAAAAGAAACCCCGGATTTTATGAACTGTCTACCATACTGCTTGCCGAAATGAATATAGTTGAAGGAAAAATACAGTGTATTTTAAATGGAGAACCTAGTGCAAAGCAGAAGAAGATTTGCACTAAAAAAAATTACAATATTGAGACCATACTGCGCAATTTTGAAACGTATACAGAACTGGATTTACTAAAAGCAATTGCAAGTAATTTAAGATTATTTTAACCGTTTTCTTGTTCAAAATAAATATTTTTTTATGATAATAATTTGTAATGCTCGCTGTCCGGTAAAGACCAAGCCCGGGTCGACGACGCGTTGTGTTCTACGCGCGCCTCTAAGAGATGTCAGCACCAGTTGGTGCTGACATCTGACCCCACCAGTAGGTGGGGTCCGCAGGGACCTTGCCTGCCAGGGGTATGGGTTGTTCGAAAAAGATACCGCCGCCTCTGGCACACAGGCAACTGAGAGAACACGGGTGGATTTTAGTCAGTAAAAGTCTGACACGCCTTCCTGCTCCACCGAGAGCGGGAGAAGTTATTTGATGACTTCCTAACCAAAAAACAAAAAACAACTATTATATACTTTGGGGAGCTTTTCCGAAACCGGTATCTGTATAGGCCTGTAAGGTGTAAATGATTAGGAGTCACGTTGTAACGATTTCGGAGAACTGAACAACTGTACTAGGTTAATTTGACGCGTGGCAACAATCGGAACTAACGCCGCCATCTTATTTTGTCAATGCAATTGCGGCGGTGTTGTTGTTTGTAAGAGCAAGAGACTTTAATATTGTTTAAGTACACTGCCCCACGATTTTTTAAATTTGTTTCAATTAAAAAGCTACTTTACATTGTGAGCAACATTTGTTGAACTCTAAAGAATAAAAGAAGCTGTAAATGATTGACTGATTTTATTTTTACTAAACTTTTTTTTTTAAGTGCTTGAAATATGCATGTGTATGTTTATGTCTTTTCTCTTAACAGTTTTTTTTTAAAGCTAACCGAGCTTTAGACATACGTTTTTATACGCTAGACAAGAAAGAAATAAATCAAAAACCAGATTGCGTAAAAAGTGAAGTTTAAAAAGATGGCAACAAGGAAATTTTATTTTAAGAGATTGCTTATAACATTTAATGCTATATGCAAGCATAGCCCGAAGAATTGCCAAAGTTAAGTGGCAGTAGTCAGGGCACGGCCGAAAGGTTCTGGAGTGGCGACCGCGTACCGAAAGACGTAGAGTGGGAAGGCTACCCACAAGGTGAACCGATGACCTTGTGAGGACTTTAGGAATCTTCTGGATGTGGGAAGCCCAAGACCGATCGAATTGGAGAACTTTGGGGAGGCCTATGTTCAGCTCTGGACGTTTTTGGGCCGAAATGATGATGATGACTATATGAAATGTCATGCAGTCGGTGGCAATATAGATCTGTGTGTTATATTAAAAATATCACTTTGAAGTTAACTTTTACGCAGTCGGTATTTTTGATTATTTCAATTATTATATTTGTTTTACACTTTATAGTTTATAGAATTATTATTTTTGCCTAACTTCAATAAGAACAAAGAAGATTATACATTTAAGAACGTTTTCACAATTAATAAAAGCTTTACTATCGAACTAATTATATCGTAACACAAAATTCAATATTAGTATTGGTTCCAGAGTAACTCGTGGAAACTATATGCGTAAATAATAAAAAACAATGAAATCGCTCATAACCTTATCAGTTTATGAGCGAATACTCGCAACAATAACCAGCGTTAATTACTATCGTTCACCTTAAAATAGTTGGCACTGACCCTTACTTACATGTAGGTAATGGGGATACCAGTGCGTGAGTTTAAAGCTTGTAAACACAGATAGGAATTTTATTTATAGTGACTTTCCTATGACATGTATGTCACTGACATTGAAGTATTATTACGTGCGCTCTCATCATTTGTGACCCTAGAAAACATCAAATAACTGCTTCGTATTTAACGCCTTGTCAGTCAGTTCAAACGTTAGTACGTCCGTGTGACTGATTCTTGTCGTCTCGAAAACTATGAAGTTACTTGTAAGATCAATTTTTTTTGTAATCTAACTTTTATAAAATACTAGCTGACCCGAAAGACGTTGGTTTGTCTTAGCTATGAATATTGAATTGGCATTAGCTATACAAACCTTGTCATGACAATAAGGAACACTTATGAAAAAGAATCATTCAATTTGGTACAGTCGTTCGGAAATTATGCGCGTATGTACATACATTTCGGCGATTCATTTTTATATATATAGATAAAAAAATGTATTTCATAAGTGTAAAAATGAATAAACCAAATAAGAATAGTAGTTTAATTAATTACTGAAGTACTTAAATACAGTACAAATAGGGTAAGTAAGCCTGTGGTACAGTTCCAATGAAATCCATTCACGATCGACGGCCGGAAGATGAGCGGCTTCCATATTCATATCTCAGCCTGTAAGTATGTTTGATTTTAGTTCAGTTCACCTTCAGTACTAAATTACCTATTTTGTTACAGATTTCCCTTTTGCTGACCGTGGTGTGTGTGCACTGTGAGTACATAATTACATTTTTATTTCATTATAGTCTGTAGATACGTGTGTGAAATTTGAATGGTATCCTGTATTTTGAATGCATCTGAAGTGAAGTACATATATGTATCTCTTTCAATCATTGGATCAGTTCAGGAACTGAACTCGCACCATTCAAACAACTATTCAAATCTTGTCCCTAACCCCGGATACTTGTGACTTATTAAACTTTACTTAGCACATGCTCGAACTAAGAAATGTTCTCGTCTCTATCTTGCACTTCTAGTTTGACAGTTATGTGACAGTGACAGTTTAGCTTAGCCGAAGTAAGCGCTGAGTAACGTTCAAGGAGCTTAAAGATAAAAGTGGAAGCAACACTCTAAATACCTATGTGAAGACGACTGTGGGCTAGCACCGTCTTTCTAACTACATAAATGTACATAAGAGAGAGAAAATACATATCACTGTCTCGTTCTAATGCTTGAGAGCGCTAGCCCACAGGTCGTCATCCCTTTTTTATTTGGAGTTTGGCCTCCACTTTTGTCTATGAGCTTCTTGGTAACGTTTCGGTGTTAGTGGAAATTCTGAGTGACACAAGAAGCATAGGAATCAACAACGACTTCAAGTCCAGTCGCTTTGAGTATTCGGCCTTTTAACAGTCCCAAATAAACGTATTTTAGTATGTATTTTAGTCAAAACCAAAATTTTTGAGGTTTCGACTCCTCTTCTAGGTTTGGCCGGAACTCAAACTTCTGTGATTTAGTAAAAAATAAATAAAAGGATGATACAGCAAAATGCACATTTCATATTCCCGGTGTGTCTAAATATGTATTCAGATTACTAAACTCTATTAAATAGCAGATCACTCCTGATTTTAATTTTTAAAGGGTCTAGGACGATCGCTTATTTGGTCGAACGCACAAGTCACTAAAACAGTAGAACAAAAGTGTTTGAAATAAAACTGAAACCAAACAAATGCTAGTTTCGGCTGCTTTATGGCCGGTTCCGAAACTGCGGCCGGACACTAATGATAAGTATTTCTAAATGTAAAATGTAATATTTCAGAGGACATTACACAGAGACACATACGTCGCACGTATCGGGTTACAACGCCAGTATCAATCTTAACTTAAAGGCCAGAACTGGTAACCATGACGGAATTTTAGTGCTGGACATTGAAGGCAATATTGGTCCTGAGTTTATAGGTTACAATGACTCCGTTGTTAAGACCTTTGACCGACCAGCAGATGCTACACCTCCACCACCTAATTCCGTATCCACAAATTGTGCAGAGGATTGCATGCTGATTCAAACTAGCAATCTATGGGCAATGCAGAATAGACCCTAGGTAATGTCAAACAATCCGACCAGCATGCTTATCAACCAACGGGACATACCGTTCGGCCAATGGGGCATGTCAAAAAATCCGTCGGGTGAGCCTTAAATCCAATGGGGCACACCAAATGGTCATCACAAACAATCTATCGGGCTAGTCGAACTATCCAACATACGCCACATCAAATGGCACACCGAATGGCACACCAAATCACATGTCACAGCAGAACCCTTCATACGCACAGCAATCCACCGACTTGGGACACTAATTAAATTTTAAACGTTTGTTTCGTACCTATATTAGTAGGTAGTATACAAATCTAATACAAGTTTCATATTCATACCCACATAATAATATTGAAATATTACTATCATTTTTTAAATAAAAGCCATTGTTAAAAGTAAAGTTCGCTTACTAAATTTACCTTATTTGGTATGAAAATTAATGTGTCCTAGATAAATGAGTGTAGTTTGATGACTTTCCTAGTAGGTACTCTTGCCTCAGTTGGTCTAGTAAACTAGTATAGTAGACTTTTAACCCTTTAGGCATCCACAAAGGAGGGGTTTTGGAAATTCGACCCCCATTAAGGGTGAAAAATGGGATTTTGTTTGTATGAAAAATCTTATTCATGTGGTTAATAAACTTGAAACTTGGGTATATTTGTCTCAATTTATGCTAAAGATTGCTACTGTTAGTTTTTAAAACCATCCCTGTTGTGACAAAAAGGAAGGACACTGTTTATTTTTCTTAAGGAGCGTGTGGCTCAGTAATAAGAGCTGCACGGGTCGATAGATCGGGTTAAGTTACGCTTGTCGCAGTTGGTCCGTGGACGGGTGACCAAAATCAAAAAATCAAAATCAAAATATTTTTATTTCATATAAACCTGCATGGGCACTTATGAAACGTCAGAAGCTAGGTGCACGGTTCCAAATTGTTGTTTCCTATGGAGAAGAGCCGGCAAGAAACTCCACGGTTACTCTTTTAAAAATAATTGGCTTTAACAATATTTTCAAATTACAGAGATTAAAAGTATGGGAGGACAGCGCAGGCCTATCATTAAGTACCAGGTACTTAGACGAATACAGAATAGAAAATCGTCTACAAATCTACAGTCAGTAAGGCCTACAACGTTCTCTCATTCACAATATGTAAAATAATCTACATAAATAAAATGAACCTAAATAAAATTGATGTATAATGTTAATTAATGACGAGAATATGTCAGCATTGTAAAAATAAAAAGAATTAAAAAGAACTTTGTATTTGAGAGCAGTTAATAGACTTTCACATAGTTATGCTGTTAATGAGGTACCAGGGAAGCCACATGTGCAGAAGGAATTAATGCCAAACTTCCCTGTCTTCAACGTAGTCTTTTATCTTATAATATGCTTTTTTGATAAGGACACGTTTGATGTGCGTTTTAAACTTTCCATCGCTAAGTTCTGTAACCGACTTTGGCAACTTGTTATAGAAGCGGATACTGTTTATTAGAAATGACTTGCTAGTTTTAGTCAATCTAAATTTTGGAATCACAATTTCATCTTTACTACGTGTATTCAGATTATGGAAATCGCATCGTTTTTTGAAAAGGCCTAAGTTTTTGCGAACATACAAGATATTTTCTAGGATGTAAAGAGAAGGCAGAGTTAATATATCAATTTCGCTGAATTTGTTTCTAAGAGACTCGCGAGGTCCCATTTTATAGATTGCGCGGATTGCCCTCTTTTGTAAAATGAAAATTGAATCTACGTCAGCTGCCGATCCCCACAGCAGAACGCCATAAGACATAATACTGTGAAAATAAGCAAAGTAAACTAACCTAGCTGTGGCTACATCAGTCAACTGCCTTATTTTTCTTACTGCGTAAGCAGCTGAGCTTAATCTACTTGAAAGAGCTCTAATGTGAGCAGATCCACCATCTTTACATACCAAGACCCTTCCGTGCCTCGGAAAGCACGTAAAGTTGTTGGTCCTGGCTGTCATTCGTGGATCTTTGACAGTCGTTACAGGTCGTCAGAAGCCCGAATGTCCGATAACCAGTCTTCCCGAGGGGTATCGTATTACCCAGTAATTGGGTTGTGGAAGTCAGAAAGACAGTCGCTTCTTGCAAAATACTACCGACGAATAGGCGACCGATATAATTCGTTTGTCTGTCTGTCATCAAGCTGTGTCTTTGAAACCTTAGTTATTACTCGGCCTATAACATAGCAGATAGTATTAATAATAGCAAATAATAATAGCCTTGACTTACGTGAAAAGCTAGCTGCATGGTGATCCACAGTCGTTACGTTTCTGTATGAAATGCAATGGTGCGCGTGTGAATAGCGAAGGTATTGATGGTCGATAAAACCAAATGTTGGTTAATATCCTGTTGGTTATTTGTTGCGAAGACAGGTTATTATAATGCAGTAAAATAAAAAATAAAATGTTCCGTGTGGTGCCGGACGTAAAGAATAGCACCACCCCAATTCTTCCCGTTGGTGTCGTAGAAGGCGACTAAGGGACTTACTAGAGAATGGGCACCAGCGTTCTCTATGCATTTAACCACCATACTGCGATCGCCAACCCGCCTCCCAAGCGTAGCGATTATGGCAAACACCCTTTTTTTTGAGGGAGGCCTGTGTCCAGCAGTGGACGTCTCTTGACTGAAATGATGATGATGAAAAAAAATACATGCATTTTAGTGTTGGCAATGGCATTGTTTATTATTTATTTAGAAAAAAACAATCTATTGTCTCTTGAACACCTTTCTGGCTTTAAAAACTAGAAATTGCGGTTTGATCCATATAATGAGCCTGTTGGATAGCCTTTTGTTTGGCCATTTTGGGGAATGTACGTTTGGCTTCTTGGAAGCCCATACATTTGGCCATTCTGTGGCGCATACTCGGACATTGAGCGGGTTGGCACCTTGTAGTTTGGGCCGGTCGGCACGTACGGGTTGCCCGTCGGGGGCCCGTACATTGAGCCCATCTGTGGTCCGTTTTTTTGGCCGTTTGTTACGCCGTACATTGAGCTACCCACTGATCCATACATTTGACCGTATGATGATGCCTGCGGATAATATAACGGACCTGTTGGAGCTGCAGACATTGTAGTATATTGTGAGCCATATGGAGCTCCAAATGTTGTTATATGAAGTGGTTTATTTGACGAGATGCTCGGCGATTTGTGCATGCTACCGACATTGATAACGTGCGAAAACTTCGGTGTTCCGTATGATGCTTTGTTAGTTGCAATAGGGGCTTCTGTTCGTGTTTCGGTGACGGGCACTCTATGAGATCTCGTGGCGGGTACTGTGGTAGTAACTCCGTTAGCTGATTTGTCGAAACGTATTTTATTGGTTACTTTATCGCCCTCTAGTGACAAAATCGTGCCGTAAGATCTGGAGTTAGTGGTACTATTGATAAAGTCATTCGTAGATTAGGAATTCTGATAAATTAGGAACAGGTTTTAGACCATTGTTAAATAACCGCTCTAAACTTACTATAACTAATTGTTGTTACCATAACCTGCATTTTAATGAGCTTGTTCATAAAATAAAACATACAAAATTGAATGAGCAGACAACGGTAGTTCTTTTAATTGGTAATAGTCTGAGCTTAACTAAAAGGGACATAGTTAATGGTATTGACACCCTACTTAAATTAAAATTAGGTAAAATAATATTATGTGCTTTGCCATATTCGAATCATTTGAATTATGAAGAAAATGATTACATTTTTAGCCTAAATAATTTAATGCATATTTTGACATGTCGTCATAGTGACCGTTTATTGTATTTTGATACTAACAATTTTGTTAGAGATTTTGTACTAGTTCGGGAGCATATGTTTCTTCCCAAGACTAGTAGACATGTATTAGCTACTTTGTTAGCTTACAATATACACGCAGTTATTGATAATTTAACTGAGACTAGGTTAAGTGACGAAACAGTATTATCTAGTACTTCTATTACTGTAATTAATTCTTTAAACTTTTAGACGCGACAAAAGAGAAGCATAATAAGTGTATTTTACTGTATCACCAAAATATAAATCGCTTCTCTGGCAAAATTCTAGACGTGGAAATGTTAATAGATAAATATCATATGGATATCTTATGTTTTACTGAAACTTGGTTAAAACCGGATAGGATGTTGTTTAATGTAAATAATTTTTCAGTTGCCAGTGCGTACAATAGGTCTTCGATAGGGGGTGGTACTTTGATATTGTGTAATAGTTGTTTTAGATATAAGGAAAGAAAGGATATCACCGCTTGCTCTGTTGATCGCTTATGTGAGGTAGCATGTGCGGAGGTTGAGGGCCATACTTTCTTATCTGTGTATAGACCACCAGCCACGAATTTGTCATCATTTTTGATAGTTATGGAAGAAATATTAGGTAAACTTTTCAAAGATAATAAATTAGTTTTTGTGTGTGGTGACCTAAATATTGATTTATTCGTTAATTCACCAGAAAAAAGTAAGCTTATCTCTTTGTTTAAATCATTCAATTTAAAATGTATATTTAATGAAGCGACTAGAATAACAGCAACCACAGCTTCATGCATAGACAACGTATTTACTAATTGCAAAATAAAGGACTCATCCTTAATTAGTGGCGTCAGGTCAGACCATACTGGTCAGCTTGTATTGTTTGACTTAGATCAAAAGTTACATCTAGATAAAACCATTGAATTGAGACCTCTGACTAAAAATAAATTGAAATCTTTTAATAATAATGTTCTTAGCAAGCTCTCAACAGCGAGTTTTGATTCACAAGACCCCAATATAAACTATGGCACATTTTTTTCTACAGTATGCAAAGAATTCAATAAAGCATGTCCTGTAAAAAAAGTTACGATAGCTACTAAACCAAAATTTAGCGAATGGGCCACTGCTGGCATTCGAAAAAGCAGAGATATTTTATATAATTTGTATCACGAAAAATCATTGACTTCTGATCAGGCCCTTCATAATTATGTAAGAAACTATTCTAAGATATTCAAAAGAGTCTGCGCTCACGCTAAATCTAAATTAATAAGTAACAAAATTAGTATCTCTAAAAATAAAATAAAAGCTGTGTGGCAGGTAATTAACAAAGAAACTGGAAACACAAAACAGCGAGATCAGAATGAGTTAGCTCTAAAAATTGATAATGAAACCATTTCAGATAAGTTACAAGTTGCTGAGACTCTAGAAAATTTCTTTACCAACATCCCAATAGAAGTTACGAAATCTCTCCCCTCATCATCTGTATTAGCTGAATCTCTTCTTAAAGAAAACTTCAGCAAGGACATTCCAAGTTTTGAATTCAAACCCATCTCTATTGCCACAATTAAAACAGCATTTAAAAGTCTTAACATAAAAAACACTGAAGACTTATGGGGGATTTCCGTTAAGGTTCTCGAAAATATCATTGACACAATTGCCCCTGTCCTAACAGGCATATTTAATCAATGTTTAGACAGCGGTACGTTTCCTGACTTAATGAAACATAGTAAAGTAGTACCAATTTTCAAATCGGGTAGTAAGAGTGATCCCTCTAATTATAGACCTATATCTGTGCTTCCAGCATTGAGCAAAATTTATGAAAAAATCATGCTGGACCAGATGTTGTCACACTTTAACTCGAATGGGATTTTACATAGTCGACAGTTTGGTTTCACGAAAGGTAGGTCGACGACTGACGCAGGAGTAAAACTCATCAGTCACATTTTGGAATCCTGGGAGAATTCCCAGGACGCCATTGGCATTTTCTGTGACCTCTCAAAAGCGTTTGACTGCGTTGACCACAATACACTGATCTGTAAATTACACCACTACGGAATTCGTGGACAAGCTGCTGATCTTGTACTTTCCTATTTATCAAACAGGCAGCAAAAAGTAAACGTTAATGGGGCGACGTCCTCGGGGTCTCTAGTTAAGATGGGCGTGCCTCAAGGTTCAATTCTTGGCCCTTTTTTATTTCTAGTTTATATAAATGACCTTCCTTACCTGATGGCTAAATTCTCGGATATAATTTTGCGATTGTCTGTCGGTGGTTGCCCCTGGCGATGTAAACTGATCATAGACTGACTTAGAACTGTAGTGTTTCTTGAGGCCAGGACTGGTGTCGTTATAAAATGGTTCAAATTGGTATCCTATGTTGTCGTGCTTCACCTTGAACCTTCTGGTATCGCTGAGGCTGTAACTATAGCCCCAGCTGGTACTTGTCCTGTTTACTGTAGATGTTGTTTTACCTGGAATGAATAGTAAGTAGCTCAGTTATAGGCTATATATACTTATGCGCAGGAGTCGTAGGTCCAGAAGGTTGCGCTTATTGGGAAACGGAATGTTTACTTGACAGTGAATTAATAGCAACCCACCCAGGCACTACGCGGGTGCAATAAAAAAACAGAAACGATATTTTTTTGCCTGTTTTTTGGATGTATGCTCCGGATTGGCGCAAGAACGTATTGGGATGAAAATTATCATGTAGATAGTTTAAAACTTGAAATAACATAACGGAGACTTTAATCCCGGTAGTACGCTCTTATTGGATGTTTTCCGACATCCACGCGGGTGAAGCCAAACCTAGTTTAAAAATAAGAAGAGAGGGAAGATAATTATAATTAAAATCATAATTACTAGCGCAGTGCGACGCGGGTCTACGCCATGCTATGCTGTTAAACTGGATCTACGAAATGAAGAAGTTTGTGCTTTATCTGTCATGCTTCTCGTGACACGGCGTTTTCCATAAGGCATCTACGAATCCGCTACGGCACGATAAACATGGAGGCATTATAAAAATCTCAAATTTACCGCTAGCAACGCGAAGCCTAAACCGCTGGGTTTAGAAGTTTAGAAAATGTATCGCCTAAACGGGCTGGAATTTCGTAATTTTTTCCGGCCGTAAATCCAAAGGATAAAAAAATTGTTTATGTTATAAATTGGGACCGATGCTATCACCGGCATGGATAAAACCGTGCTAAGAATTCATACAATTTTGTCCCCAAATAGCTGTTAAATAAATGTTCAATCAGGTACTTCGCTTAATTCATAGGCCTACTGACCTCTGCACCCGGCCGTCAGCTATGGATGGATTTATACAAAATTATTTGAAAGGGAAAAATGTCTAGCTCTGGGTAACTCTTACGATTATAACAAGATAATAACACTGTGAAATTCATTGAAACAGGACTTCCAGTGGTGGGGAAATAATATTAAAAACTCATTATGTCCTGTTCGTAATCATGATTGTTGTCTCGAAATACAGGATAAGCTTTTATCCAATACGCAAACTTTAACCATGAATTCAGCATATAATTCTAGACCCCCAACGCAGAAATTTTTCGCCGGTTTTACAAAAAAAAAATCAGCTGTTTCATAGAAAAGTGCAATACCTACGCGGTCAAAATGTATGGAACAGCTGATTTCTTTTTGTATAACCGACGAAAAATTTATGTGCTGGGGGTCATGCTGAATTCATGGTTGAAGTTTGCGCACTGAAGTTTGCGCACGCGACATCGTGAGCGCGGAGCGAGTCAGCGGCAGGCATATAAAGGCCGCAAGCCCCATAACGTCTACAGTGCCCCGCCCTCGAGCTATCATGGTGCGCTTCGCTCGTCGTGACCAGCGTGACGCCGTATTGAACGGAGCCCGCGTGCGACGAGAAGCAACAACAGAGGCCCTCGGACTCTCTGGGAGGCCTGTGCGGTTTTTTGTGAATGAGAGGCTGACCAGGTTTAACCAGCAATTATTTCGTCAGACAAGGGCTGCTGCAGGGATTCATGGATGGCGATGCCGCGTGCCGCGCCCAGCGACCATACGCGGGGGCCGAGGCGGAGGAGTAGCGTTTTACATTAAGACGGGAGTTAGGGCGCGCGTACTACCCCACTCAGTGCAGTCTGATGTGGAACAGATGTGGTTGAACCTTTCTTTCAATGGCAAAAAATTGTTGATTGGCACTGCATACAGGCCACCCTGGTTTGAATTGCCAAAATTTCTGGATGGAATAACTGACAGTATTAGCGCATTGGCACCTTACGATCATCTGGTATTACTGGGGGATTTCAATGTTAATTTGTTGGATACAAATAATGCAAAATTTAGAGACTTAATGGAATTCCTCAATTATACCAATCTAAATCAGGTAGTACAGTCACCAACTCATTTTGTAGGAGATAGTAGTACTCTCATTGACGTGATTTGTACCGATGTAGGGGTTCGTAACGTGCTAGTTAGTCATATCAGTGAACTTGGTCATCACTCGTTCATTGTTTGTGATACTGTCATAAAAAAAGTAAAAAGCAAACCTAGGGTAATTGTATATCGGCCTCTAAAGGACATATTGGAGGATTACTTTGAGGTAGATCTGAAATCGTTTGAAATTGACTCACTGCCGGATGTTACCAGCATGGTAGAACTTTTTAATGTCTTCATCACCCAGTTGTATGACTTACATGCCCCCATAAAGAGTAAGATATTTAGAGACCGTCCCACCACGTGGATAACGGATAATATTAAACTAATGTTTAAACTGCGAGACGAGGCAAAAAATAACTATCACATGGACAGGCTGGAAACTACTAAAAACTATTACTTGGATTAAAAAAAACAAGCTATTACAGCGCTAATGCAGGAGAGGAAGGTGTATTTTGACAGACACATTAATGGTCAAATAAAAACCCCCAAAAAACTTTGGAAAAATCTGAAGACGGATGTGCTCTCTGAACATAGTGAAGGTATGCTTCCCGGACAATTTAATGACCCAGACGAGATTAATAAGGCATTCCTGAATGTACCAGGACAGTGCATAGTGCCCACATCACAGCTTTCATATTTTGATACGAATAAGTTTGGTGAAACTCAATTCAAGCTAAGAAATTTCCAAAATTATTCAGAGTTTGGGGTCAAATGCTAAAGGGTTTGATGGAGTGAGTCTTGATATGATAAAACTGACGTTACCAACCACCCTTCAGGCTATCACCGCAATAGCAAATAAGTCGATAGATACCAACACTTTCCCTGACTTATGGAAGTGTGCTATTATGCGTCCTCTACCAAAAGTCAGTAATCCAAGTTCTTTTAAAGATCTACGTCCAGTTAGCATTTTGCCTTGTTTATCTAAGGTCTTAGAGAGGGTGGTTTATAGCCAAATGTTGGAATATTTAGAAGCAAACAATATGCTCCCTGACCTGCAGTCTGTTTTTAGAAAGGGCCGTGGGACGGCCACAGCCCTTTGCACTTCTTGATTTTTCACGGGCCTTCGATGCAATAAACACCACTCTACTACTTTCCAAGTTGGCCTACGAGTATTATGGTTTTGCAACGGAAACAATACAATGGTTTACTAGCTACTTGCAAAATAGGCCACAGCTCGTTGAAATTCAGAAGGAGGATGGATCGGGGATGTCATCCCCCCCTCGTCAGGTGCTACGCGGTGTGCCTCAGGGTTCTATCTTAGGGCCCCCTCTGTATATTCTTTACAGCGCTGATATTGTTAAGTCTTTCCAGTATTGTAGGTATCACATGTATGTACGCCGATGACATTCAATTATATATAAACTTTAAACCAGCTAATACATTAGAGGCAGTAGTAAAAATCAATGACTATCTGGAAAGAGTAGTGCAATGGTCAGATAATAACTCACTGGTATTAAACCCAATGAAGACAAAATTTATGGTTTTAGGAAGTAGGAAAATGATCAGCGCAATACTGTCAGCCAAGCCAGAAGTTGTTATCAGGGGGGAAAAAATTGAAAGGGTGGATATCGCATGCAACCTTGGGTTAACCATGGATCCAGAACTACGATTTGAGAAACACATCAGTAACTGCATGAGGAATTGTTTTTATAGATTGAAGCTCCTATATTCAATTAGAGACTACTTAAGTGTTGATTTGCGTAAACAATTAGTGGATAGCCTAATTTTATCAAGACTTAACTATTGTGATACTGTGTATGGCCCGTGTCTTTTATCAAGAACGGAGAAACTAATACAACGCATACAAAATGCATGTACACGGTTCTGTGTAAAGATACCTCGTAGAAGTCATGTCACTCCGTTTATAAATGAAAATAATATATTGAAAATGGCTGCTAGGAGAAAGTTACATATGGCTAGTTTACTATTTGGAGTAGTCACTACACAAAAACCACACTATTTGTTTGATAAGTTAAAGTGGAGACAAAGTAAATACGAACCACGTTTTTCTACCAAACCTCTTTGCTCCTCAAAACATAGAACCATGGCATTCAGATATGCGGCCACGCACTGTTGGAATAACATACCTCCGCCAGTAAGAGTCCTGAAAACGAAAAAGCACTTTTTGAGTATTTTAAAGATATATTTCATGCAGATACAACAATCCACATGATCTACAACTAGGATCTAGTAACAATAGCCGCCCTTTTTATACTTACCTCAAGGGTCACGGCCTACAGGCAATGGATATGGCTTTCCAACAGTGTGAGTGGCCTCTGTCTGATTCCGCCCTGGCTGGGTCCGGTCTGTACCAATGTCATTTGAGTTAATGGTTTGGTTTTAAAATGATTGGTTGTGTCGGTGGTAATTGCTTCTTCGTACATCGAAAAGAGCTTTGATCCATTCGACCCACTAAAATCAAAATTATCCTTATATTACTATTAAGCTGTATTAGTAATAAAACTACGCTTTGACTGAAAAGCATGCTATGCAAATGCCGCAAATGGCCGCCATACCATCGCAACTCCCATGGTACACGACATTAAAGTTTAATTTAGCATTTATAATAGGTCTTTACCTATGAAATTGCCGTTTTGTATGAAAAAATTTAAACGAATTTTTTTCATGAATTTTTTATTTGTATTAATCGAAGTAATCACCCATGCAATCAATGCATCTTTGCCATCGCAGTGGCAGTTTATTGATGCCCTTCTTAAAGAAATCAGCTGGACGGGAGGCAACAAATTCTTCAAAGGCATTTTGTACTGCCTCTCGGGTATTAAATTTTTTTCCCGCCAAGAAGTTATCCAAATTCTGGAAAAAGTAGTAGTCTGTAGGCGCAAGGTCTGGTGAGTAGGGCGGATGACGGAGAGCTTCCAACCCCAGTTCTTGCAACTTGGAGACCGTCTGCTGTGCAGTATGAGGTCGCGCGTTGTCGTGCAGGAGCAGCGGAGACGAGCGATTGACCAATGCTGGTTGGAGATGCGCCAGCTTCTCCATCATTGTGTTCAGTTCTTCACAGTACACATCTGCAGTAATGCTCACCCCGTTTGGTAAGAAGCTGTGATGAATCACACCGGCGCTAGACCACCAAACAGTGACCATCACTTTTCTAGGGGTAAGTTTTCGTTTAGGGCATTGTTTAGGTGCTGAACCAGGATCCAACCAACTTGCTGAGCGCTTACGGTTATCAAACAGAATCCATTTTTCATCGCAGGTAACAATGCGGTTCAAAATTCCTTCATTTGTGTGTCTGTTGAGCAGTGCAAGGCACGTCTCGACGCGTACTTCGCGCTGGCGATCATTGAGTTCGTGGGGCACCCATTTGTCAAGCTTTTTTACCTTGCCAATTTGACGCAAATGGACCAATATTGTTTTGACGCTAACGTCGAAAGCTGCTGCTAATTCAGCCGTAGATTGTGTATCATCAGCTTCCACAATCGCCTTTAATTCGTCATTGTCGACCAAAGTCTTCGGACGACCGCGAGGTTCATTTTTCAGGTCGAAATTTCCAGAACGGAAGCGAGCAAACCAATAACAGGTGGTGCGTTGGTTTGTAGTGTTAGATCCGTAAACGTCGTTGATGTTGCGTGCCGCTTGTGCCGCGTTGCTGCCACGACGGTACTCATATTCCATAATTACTCGAATTTTTAACGTATCCATGATGACGAAAAAGATTGAAATGCGATGAAAATGTAACACTAATCAATAAAGAAATGACTACTTTTAGGAAAAAAAAATCCATGTTTTTAAAATAAAATTAATTTGAAATTAGAATTCTTAGCCAAACAAAAATTATTTTGATTTTAAATGGCCAGTACTGCAGAACGGCAATTTCATAGGTAAAGACCTAAATCTAACCACTGTATTAATGTCTTAGTCTATGTATTTTATTGATTTCTTATATTGGATTCCGTTAACATGGATATGTTTATATTTATACATGATAGGTTCGTCTATTACATAATTTTTTCGAGGAAAATCAGGAAAATTGTACTTACCCGTTAACATAACATATTAGATCACACGATGAGCGTCTTTACGTCACTCCAGAAGGTATTCTATTCTATTTTTGTTTATGGCAATTGTGCCGATGTCGACAATTCTGCCAATGTCAGATGTGTTGAGAAAACGTGCGAAAGAAAGAAAAATTAAATTAAAAAAAAATTACAAGCCCGATACTGTATAGTTACTAAAAGTTTTAGTGTGAACTTGTTGTTAGTAGGTACACTGAAACAAACAAATAAGTGTTGTTAAATATATGAGTAAATATTTACATAATTAAGCGTAGACTACACAAAAATTATCATAATTTGATGTCATTGACGCGGATAAAAAACATCAAAGCCTCAAAGAGCTTTGGGGAAAAATGTGTTAGTAGGGATGGAAAGTTAGTCGGGAGGCAGG
This sequence comes from Polymixis flavicincta, assembly GCA_949987655.1. NCBI lineage: Eukaryota > Metazoa > Arthropoda > Insecta > Lepidoptera > Noctuidae > Polymixis > Polymixis flavicincta. The sequence continues at coordinate 8,253,800 of OX465187.1, forward strand.
GATCTTTAATTTAGGGAGATGACTATACAAGTCATGGGTTGGGTTATTTCTGGAGCAGTTAAAAAAGATGTGCTCCAAAGTACCTTCGTCCAACCCACATTCACAGAGCGATGTATGTCTGACCCGGATTTTGTGTAGAAAAACCGGAGAACAACAATGGCCTACGGCAAAGAATAGATATCACCTTCTTGGATATTTTTTGATATGGGTAAAACCAAGGCTTTGGTGTGACATTAGGCTGTATTGCGTGATAAAAGGCACCTTTCTGTTTACTTGAATTTTGCCACTGTACCTGCCATGAGGTTAGCAATCTCTTTTTGGGTAGGTTCCGCAAATCGTAGCCCTGACATTGAAAATGCTTAAGATCAACGGCTTGTGAAGTCACAGCATCCTTAGCGAGAGCATCAACGTATTCGTTTCCTCTTATGCCACAATGGCTTGGGATCCAAACCAAGTGTACGGTTTTATGATCCTTATGACAAGAGAAAAGAGACTTTTTTATTTGAAGCAGAATTGGACTGTGCAGTTTACTCTTGAAAGGATTCTGCTCCAAAGCTTGCAAACAGCTAAGTGAGTCTGTAAAGATGACACCAAAACTTATGTTGTGTGCCTCTATAAATAAACACGCTTCTAATATGGCCACGCATTCACCCGTAAACACTGACGATTGAACCGGGCATTTGAATTTTAAAACAATTTTGGAGTTTTGGTAGTATACCGCAGCCCCGGTGCAACTTGCATCTGATAATTTAGAGGCGTCCGTGAAAAATCTTTCAAAATTGAACCAACGCTCACCGACCGCTGCATTGAAAATCGAGTCCGCAGAAGGAGAGTTTTTTGCAATGCCGATATCGTAGAAGATATCTGGCTTAAAACATATAGTTTCATATTCAAAACTGAAAATAGGAAGTTTCGGGAATTGAGCAATAGGAGAATCTAAATTTTGAAAACAATGGAAGGATTTTAAAAACAAAGGGACTTCTTTATGGTTCCAATAACTGGAACTTTGGCATACAACATCCAAGTCGTCCACTTTTTGTAAAAGAGGGTGGGAAGATTTGGTCATGACTCGGGCCCAAAATCTCGATGCTAGATACTGTCTTCTCAAAGCCAACGGAGGTTCTGCACACTCTACTTGCAATGCGTTAATTGGAGAAGACTTCATACATCCCGATATAATCCGTAGACACTTAGCCTGGATTCTGTCCAACCTTGCCAGAGCACCTTTGTTGCAGGGAATTAAAAGGAAAGACCCGTAGTCTAAAACACTCCGAATTAAAGCATTGTACACCAGTTTCATGGTGTAGGGATGTGCACCCCACCAGACACCAGCAAGCACTTTTAAAATGGGGATAGTTCTTTCGCATCTATTAACTAAGTAATTAAGGTGGTGTAAACCACTCAATTTGGAATCTAAAAATACGCCCAAAAATTTTACTTTTGGGGAAACCGGTATACAATGTCCTTGGATGCTCACTGAAATTTGTGGGGTTAGCCTCCTACGGGAAAACACAACTACAGCGCTTTTGGGGGCAGACAAACTCAGACCGTGTGAATTTAGCCATTGGTTCAGAGAGTCCAGGGAGACACAAAGAGATGATGCAGCGTCGCTAACCGAATTGTTGGTGACGTATAAAGCCAAGTCGTCAGCATACTGAAGAATTTGACAGTCGTTATTGAGGCATGAACCGATGTCAGCTGTATTTAAATTGTACAGTAAGGGACTAAGAACGGAGCCTTGTGGTAGGCCCTTCCATGACACCCTGACGTCGAATTCCTCGCCTGGTACCCTCAAAACCAAAGATCTAGACATGAGTAAACTACAAATGCATTGTACCATTCTCTCCGGTATTCTCAGCTGTTGCAATTTTTGCCTGAGAATGGGAAGAAGGACATTATCATATGCAGAGGAAATGTCTAAAAAAGCAGCGACTACGGAGTCATTCTTCGAAAACGATGAGCGTATGTCCGAGACCAAAACACCAACACTATCCATGGTACTGAGTCCCTTTCTAAACCCGAATTGGTACCCAGGTAGTAAGTTTCTAGATTCAACAATAAATTCTAGTCGGTTCTTTACTACGTGTTCCAATATTTTTGCAAGGACTGATGACAAAGCGATTGGTCTGAAGCTGTTTGGGTCATCAGCGTGCTTACCAGGTTTTAAAATTGGTATGATGATTTGGGTTTTCCACTGATCGGGGACCCAGCCATTAGTATAACAGAAATTTAACATTAATAAAAAGTAGTTTTTTGCTCTATGGCCTGCGTGTGACATAAAGGAATAGACAACACCGTCTATACCGGGGGCAGAGTCATGAACATGTTTTAGAACTGAGTTAAGCTCTTGCATAGAAAATGGTGTATCAAAAGGATCGTCTGAAGAAACGGGAGATGGCTGATTATGTTCTGTTTCCGATGGTACATATGAAGGAGCCAGTTTATCAAAAAACTGCTCAGCAGTCTCACGAGAAATGGGGAAGAAATAGAAGGGGAACATCCAGATCTAAAGCGATTGATCCTCTTCCATACTACAGATAAGGGAGTGGAGGGAGACAGAGAACCACAAAAGTCAGCCCAACCGGCACGTTTCTTCCTTCGCAACAATCTTTTAGATTTGGCGACGATCCTGTTAAATGCTATTAAGTTATCGCTAACCATCGCCTCATTATATGCCATTTCAGCATCATCCCTTTCCCTTATTGCTGATGTGCATTCTTGATCCCACCATGGTGGGGAAGGGATCAGCCCACGAGCTGAGTTTTTAACAGGGAAACATGTGTCTGCAGTAGCTGTTACGGCAGAAATGAAGTTATTAAAACAGTTAGACACATGGAGGGGACTAAGAGAACCAAAGTCATGAGAAGTTAAATCTGAAAGAGAGTCAATTTTGTCCTCCAATAATGAAGAATACCTTGCCCAATCAGGATTGGATAAATTATACCTCAAGAGTTGCTTGCTTGCTGGCTTGTTTTTTCTAAGAAAGTTTTTTCAGCCAAAGATATTATAATTGGATAGTGGTCACTCCCATGTGTCAAACTGGTACTCTCCCAATGACACGAGGCAGCAATATCCAGTGTGCAGAATGTAATGTCAACACAACTTTTATGCTGTCCAGGAAGAGACCTACGGGTTGGGCAGCCATTATTCAAGATACACAGGTTAAGGTCATCTAAAATGTCAACTAAGCCTTCCCCAAAAGAGTCACAACGTTCTGAACCCCACCTAAAGTGATGGCAGTTGAAGTCCCCCATAACAAGTACAGGACCTACTATGTTTTCCAATGTACTTTTTAAGATTGAAAGGAAACTTTGATGAGGGTGAGTAATATAGACAGATAAAAGGGTTATACCCTCTACCCTACCAGCCACGATACTAATATCATCACCTAGAGAAGGCAAAGATACAGTCCCAAGTGGAACACGATTGTTCACGCAGAGAGCCGACCCGCCATAGCCATCAGATCGGTCGCATCTGAGAATATTAAAAGAAGGTAAGCGGAAACTAAGACTCGGAACTAACCAAGTCTCAGCGAGGGAACAAGCTAAAGGTTTATATTTGTTCAGAAGGAATGTGAGCTCATGCTTCTTATGCCACACGCTCCTCACATTCCATTGAAGGAACACCAACCGAGCCATAAAAATGGGATGAAAGAAAATTTATAAGTGGGGAAGCAACGTTGGGCGGTAATTGATATTTTTTGGATGAAGACATTAAAGTTATTAGGAGTTTACTTAGAAGTTCAATGATTGAAGTTAAGTTTTCAGGAGATTCTGTTGGATTATTGAGAGCACAGCCATTATGCTGAGAAGATTGGGGGGTGCTAGTGAGCTGCTGATGAGCTGCTTAGTCATAGGAGGGAGAGAGGGGAGCATGGGTTTTTGGCTTAAGAAACACAGTTTTGCGGTACGACTGAGTCTGTGATTTTGCAATGTCTGCATAGCTACGTGTAGAAACAGGAACAGATTTACTCGCTTCAGAATAGGAAATCACTTTCTCAGCCATCATTGTTTTAATATTCTTCTGCCTGCTGTACTCCGGGCAGGCCTTGCTATTTGCAAAGTGACTTCCAGAGCACAAAACACAGAAAGCTTCGCTCTCAGCAATGCTGCAACCATCACCGGGTTCATTGATTGATCATTGCCACACTTGTTGCAACGGGGTTTGGAACGACAAACAGATTCTACGTGACCAAATCGGCAACACTTTCGACATTGGATGGTAGGGTAAATATACTGTTCTACAGACAATGATGTGTAAAAACAGAATATACGTTTGGTAAAACTTGGCCATCAAATGTGATGACACAAGTTTCTGTGGGCCTATATTCATTTATGCCGTCTTTATTTATCTTCCTATTAATACGCCTAATTTTTATTATTGGACCACAACCTACTGGAACTTTTAAATATGACTGGACTTCCTCTTCTGTAAAATCTGTAGGAATGCCACTTACAACACCCATACGGGTTATATTAAAAGAGGGAATTACCGCTTCATACAAATTTGTTCCTAAAACATTATTTGAAATAAAAGCGTTTGCATCCTGAGGGGCTGCAAACTCAACCGATACGCGGTTTCTACCAACTCGCTTCACTGCAACTATATTGGAAACGTTCTGATTTGCCAGAAAGCGTCCAAATGTAACTGGGTGTAGGGTAGTTCCAGAGTTAGGTTGGGATTCCTGACGGGAAACATAGACAAAAGGTCCTTTATCTGTTACACAATATCTAACACGTCCTATGTGAGAGTTCTCGGTTGTTTGGTAGGGCGAATGGAAACATCCTCTACATTACCGGGGCGCTTGCGTATATTCGTCTGGGATGGAACAATTTGGGACTCCAGAATACAGACCACATCTGCAAACTGGCTTAGTGTGTTGGGGATGGGAGTTGAAATGGACGGAGAAAAGCCGGATAGGGGAGTAGTAGGAGTATCATCAGGAGGATCTGGGGGTTTATTTTTATCCATATTCATATTGAATATGGATAATGGTGACCGATGTCTTTATAAACAAACACTAAACAAACCTGACAGCAGTTAACAACGAGACAACACACAAATAAACACAATAACAAGTCACAATAAACACAATAACACAGAAAAACAACCAGAAATTCTAACACACGTGTTACTCAAATGCACACTGTGGCGAGAATCCCAGAAGGTATTTGCAGAATACCAGCGCTGTTGACAATAGGTCCGTCCGAAGTCGCAGCATTTAGCTGAGCAAGGACCTGTTCGTGCACAGATGCGACGCACGGCCTAGTTGTTTTTATATTTGTGATTTTGTTGAAATAAAAGTAGTTAGTAATGCACTCTGCTTTCGGCATTTTGTTTTTGTTTTCTTGTGAATAATTATATAATTGCATGTGTCGTACGCTGTTTATATGTCTGTGGTCGTACGCAATGACTAAAGATTCTTTAGTCATTGGTCGTACGTAATTCATTTGTCTATGGTCGGTCCCAAGCAGTGTTGCCAACTGTCAATGTCAAAAAGTCGTTAGACGTACGCTTGAAAAGTCGCCAGATGTCGCTAGCTATGGACAAAGATCAAAAGTCGCTAGAAGTCGCTAAATTATCCCAGTATTCTGAGCGCTGGATAAAAGAAAATAATTTGATTTAAGTACTTACACAGAATAATATTTGTAATCGGTATAGAGCAATTGAACATTATAAAAAACATTTATTTAACAAACGAAAAGTCAAGAAATTAATACTAAAAATAAAATATAAAATAAAATATTATTTATTGGCACAAAATGAAAAAAATAATTATTTCACAAATTAAACAGTCAAAAACTTAATACTAAAAATGATGAAAAAGTTTCTTCATTCATCATCAGAACATTCAGAACTATCGCTATTAATCTGAAAATCTGAAATGGTTTATGTATCCGTTCTGGAACTGGAATTAATACCGGAAGTTGATGATGGCTGGCTGCAAATGAATATGATTTATTGGTCCCAATATTCTTTAGCACATCAATTGGTATGTCGTAATCATAGCAAAAAAAAAAAAAAAAAAAAATTATTTGTCCCGAATCAGTTACATTCATTATAAATGAGACAACCCCAGTAAGTAATTGATAATACTTGTGTTGGGGCTATCTCGCTCTTTCCCTTAATATTAACAATATTGAGACGATTGCTTACAGTATGAGTTGACATAAAAAAAAAAAAAAAACAACAAAAAACAAAAACTACATTTATGAAGAAAACCAAAACATTTTTTTTTTTTTAAATTACCGTTAATTACTTATATACTAAGTTTTAGCTCTTTGTGTAACTGTAACTGTGTGATGTGAACCTGTACGTGCGTCTTATTTTTAAGCGGGATTTGTGTTGTTGAGTGTGCATGTCTGTGTTTGTGTGAGAATATGTGTTTGTGTGTGTGGATGTGTAGGTAAGCGTAGGTCTTTTTTGTAGTGCCGATGTGTACGAAGCGCAATTGATACATTGAACTTGGTGAGTACTCGTCATGATACAACAGAAATAACCAAAAAAAATTTTTTTTTAACCAAGTCTAACTAAAACTTGCTCAGTTTCCTCGTATGTTAAGGATTTTAGCCACTCTGTTATTACCTTTTTGCATACGTGTGAAACCTCATGGTGGAACCCTACTTTTAGGTTTATTTTATTGTAAATATATGCTGACTGGGTTGCATACTGACGCCGTGCAAAAGCAGTTCGGACCCTTGGGGAGTATGCCACTGTATATCTTCGTCTTTTCTCCTGACTCTTTTCTTTAAATGGAATAGATTTTTGTAAGTACAGGGTTGTATTTAGGTAATATAGTTTTCTTACTGAAAGTAATCCACTGATTCGGTAAAGATCGACTGTGGGGAATCGGTATGGTTTATAGTACATGATTTTTATAAGTGACCTTTGGGCTCTTTCTAACTCAAGGAATTTAGTTTTAGCGGCTCCTCCCCAGACTGGTAAACAGTATGTAACAACTGATTGCGTGAGCGCAATATAGATACTATTTAAAGTCCTAGGAGGCATCACATATCTTAGATTTTTAAAAATCCATATAAATTTGCGCACCCGTGACGTGACAATCTCAATATGAGAATGCCAAGTTAAACACTCGTCAACTATAACTCCCAGGTATCTTGTGGATGTTACATGTTTAATGGCTTGACAATTACAATTTTGGTCCAAGTAGTTCTCACACGTGTGGATTCGAAGTCTAAAGTTAAGACCTGGTTTAGACCTTATACTGGGAGAAAAACACATGTAGTTTGTTTTAGGAACACTGAGGGTTAGTAGATTGTCTTTGAGCCACCTATCTATAGCAGCTAATCCTTGCTCGGCATTATGGCACGCAGTTTCCCACGTTTCCCCATGGTAGACAATGGCAGTATCGTCCGCGTAGGAGAAGATTTTCCCACCACCGCTTCGTTGGTTGCAGAGTTCGTTAATATACACTAGAAACAGTGGTGGGCCAAGGACCGATCCCTGCGGGACTCCAAAAACAATGTTTTCCTCCCCACTATACGAGTTACCTATTTTAACTTGCTGTCTTCTACCTCGGAGGTAACTATCAAAGAGGGAGAGAGCCCTTCCTCTTATCCCTATATCCTCAAGTCTCTGCACAAGGATGGGGACAGATACCGTGTCAAAATCCTTTTTCAGGTCTAGGAACACCGTAATGCATTTATAGCCTTTGTCCACCTTGTCAGTGATTTCAGATGTCAAAGCAATGACCGCATCCTGGGTTGACCGTCCCTGTCTAAAACCGTACTGTGAATCCGAAATAATGTTGTATTTATTTAAGTAGCTAGCTAGTCTTTTATTTAATATTTTTTCTATTATTTTCGAAAGGGACGATAAGACAGATATTGGCCGATAGTTGTTGACATCACTCTTGTCCCCATCCTTGTGCACAGGCGTAATTATAGAACGTTTTAGCGCGTCTGGAAATATTCCCGTTTCGAAACACAGATTAGTTAACTGGCTGATAAGCGGGACAACAAGTTCTCGAGATAATTTCAGGAAACCCACGGGTATGTGATCCCACCCCGAGGCACTCCCTGAGTCAAGCGACCCAAGTATACTATCTACTTCCGCCGGATCTGTCTCCAGCAAGACGAACGAACTTACTTGAGATAGTGAAGTTAAGTTAGTGACATGTCTAGATACTTGTCCAGTTAGAGTTATTATTTCTTCTGCAAGAGTTTTTCCAATAGTTACGAAGAATTGGTTTACATGGTTTAATGAGTCGAGGGGTCGTGGTTTAATATGCATTAGGTGGGTACTAGACACCCTGGGTTTTTTGTAGTGGGTGATATCGTTAATTGTACGCCAGAGTAGTTTAGGGTTTATTAACGAATTTGATATCTGTTCCTTATTATATTGTCGTTTGAGTTTCTTAATAAGATTAGCACAATATGTGCGAAAACGCCTGTACGTTATGGCCAAGATAACGTTAAGAGGGTCTTTCCTCTTTTGTAGCTGTAATTTATTTCGAAACCTTATACATCTTAGGGCACCCACAGATATCCAGGGCTTTAAGGTTCGTTTGGAGCTAGACACTGAGATAACTATGGTATTTTGAAGGAGAGATGTCCTAATCACGTCAATCAACGCGTTAGCCAGAATATTTGGATCTCTGTGTACGCTAAGAAAAGATATATCTGTGTCTACAAGGTGCTTATAGGCGTTCTTCCAGTTTGTTAATGTTTTATGTTTGGCACAAGTCTTGCTTTGGTAGGTGTGGGATATATTTAATAACACCATAGCATGGTCCGTAACGGACGCGTTTAGGACTGCCACGAAAGCGGAGTTCTTTAATTTGTCTAACTTAAGGAGCATGTGATCGAGGCAGTTCTCTTCCCTAGTAGGCAAACAATGTCCTGGGAGGAAACCATGAATAGTCGTCATATTCAAATAGGATAATCTGGCCGTTCTTATTTGTGCTGACTCTGACGGCTTTCCTATTATGTTAATATTTATGTCTCCAGTAATAATAGTGTTTCTATGTGTTTGAATACTTTGAAGATATTGATCAAGCGAGTTTAAAAAACTATCTGTGGATACATTAGATGGAGACCGATAGATACCAATAATGGTGAAATCTAAGATAGTTATTTGCAAGGCTGATGCGTGTGTTAAGTTGATTTCAGTTGCCTGAGGCAAGTGGCAGTTTTTTATATAGGCTACTACTCCATCATTTTGGTTTAGTTGCCTAACTGTATGAAACGAAGTATAGTTATTTAACGTTGGTAGTGGTTTATTGGCATTTAATCTGCATTCTGTTAGGATTAGCACATCTACCTCAGCTCCAATTTGAGACAGAGTTATCTGAAAATCGTCGAAGTTCCTGTATATGCTTCTTATGTTTTGTGTCAGGACAGTCAAGTTATTAGTATTGCGTTGTAGGTATGTATGTAGATGTGCAACATCAAGAATAGCAGACTTAGCTATTTCAGCGGTATCCAATTCCTGTAAATTACTCAAGGTACTATCCATTATTATTTGGAATTGACAAACGGTGTTTCTTAAAGTTAAAACCATAAATTAGCAGTAATCTGACGACTATTTCTATATATTTGTATTTAATTATACGCATGTAAAGAGTGATATCCGGGATATCAAGACTTACTATGTTAGGCACTGCGCGGAGTGAGTGTGAGTGTATTAAGTGAGTTAATTGCTTTTGTTTTGTGATAAGGAATGTATAAGAAATTGAGTTTACGTGTGTAGAAACGAGCTGAGCATGCTTACAATGATAATTATCATAGTATAAAAAAGATTTATAATGAGTAAAGTTAATCAAAACATTAAATTTGGTAATAGAAAAAGACAAGGTTTTTAGTAATATGAATAATTTGTTGATCGTGACCGTACAAACTAGTCATGCTTCTTGCATCAGTTGATGTACCTGGGCCTCACTTTTGATGGCAATTGCTCGAGAATTTTCATCTTTTTTTACTAGAATACGCCCAAATGCCGTCCAGCAAAATTTGTATTGTTTAGTTTTAGCCAAATCTCGGGCTAAGAAAAATAGTCGGGAGGTCTTAGGAGTTAGCTGCTCAGATATAAACACAGGTACCATGGCGTTGTTTGTTATCTCAAGATGTTTTGCTTGAAGTTTACCTGTGTTTTTAATATTATACGACTTTGCCCTCTTCAGTAGGTTAGTTTTTAATATAGTTGAGTTCAGTTCCACAAATTATAGGAGTATTCATAATACCTTCTTTCCTACTGGGCAGTCGGTAAATGTCCTTTATGTCACGTGAGGCCATCTCAAGGCTTAGATGTTTTGATAAGTTCATGACCATATTTATTAATTCAGAGTTAGTTTCCTGAGGCATTTTAGGGACATTCTTTATTTCAATGCAAGTTTTCCTATTACTTCTTTGTAGGTCTTCGATCTTATCCTCTAACAATACAATGTATTCACGGTCCTTTTTACCTTGTAACTCAAGCAGTTCGATTTTCTTACGGAATTCCTCATTTTGACAAGATAAGTTATTAATGGCAGCTTCTATGTTATTATTTGTTGTCTGGATATCATTGAGATTCGAAGTTATGACTTTTAATTCTCTTTCTTGACTTGTGATATAGGAAGTTAACATCTCTTTGATTTCAATCTTGAATTTAGTAAATTCTCCTGGTAGATCTTCTTCCCTTAGTCTTTTATTACGGGTAGAAATAAAATTAGGGGGAGTTATGTCCATCACCGCGCTAATATTTGGATCAGAGAGAGATTTGTCCATTTCGCCTGTTAAAAGTACTAGGCTGTGATGAGTATAAGGAGCTAATTAGCTGTCGGTTGAATGGACTATGCAGATGTACGTATAGACACAACTGATAGGAGGCGCAAGCGCAGGACAAGCGATCAATGAGAGTTAAAAATGGGCGGTGCTTAGCCTGAGTGGGTGGCGTCCTTGAGCGGGCGCTAATGAGTGGGCGTGACTCAGATTGGTACTGCCTCTAGCATAGCAGCTTTTATTGGTTCTTCTTAAAGAGTATTCAATCATTAAAATAGAGTTTAATGACTTCAAACTCATTCGATTTCGACTCTTCGATTTTGTAATGTTCATGGCACTAAATATCCTTTCAATTTCGGCATTCGAATGAGGTAACGATATTACAGTTAATGCCAGATCACACAATTCTTGGAATGGTTTTTTGTCGGCAGCATCTTTATATTGATTGACTTCAGCCCAAAACTCTAGCGTGCTATTAATGTTTTGCCATTTAACAAAATTTATATTGTTCTACTGTAAATCAATTTTTTCCAATTTTTGTACGTCGTCAATCCCTAACTCTTTTGCCAAATCTATAATGTTATCAATTTGATTCTTCGTTCGCAAAACTTCGCTGACGGATAATTTATTCATTTTGATCAATATTTCAATATTTGGAGGGAGCCTACTTTGCAATTCCCTTATCAATATTTTAATTTTATGAAGATAGTTTATAGTTCATTTTTTTTTTTTATTTAAACTCTAGAAGTCGTTAGAATAGTCGCTAGATTTTTTTTGTCGCTAGACACATAATTTAAGCCGCTGTAGAAAACGATATGTCGCTAGATCTAGCGACAAAGTCGCTAAATTGGCAACACTGGTCCCAAGCCTTGACTGACACTATCAGTCAAGTAAATGGACAATATTGTAAAAAATAATCGACTTGAATACGGGGCTTTTCCTGTATACAGCATCAACCACTGGTTGGGGCATAGCTCGCGGCAATGAAAGTGCACACGGGAATTGGAAAGAATCAGAACTTAGCATGCAGATTATTTTTTTAGAACTGAAAGCCGCGTTTAAGGTTTAAGAATATTCGCTTCTAAGCTTCGAAGTTGCAATATTCATCCCTACGAGAACCCCTACAGACAAAAACGAAAAGCCAAACATATGTAAACAGCTAGATAAGTTACATTTCTCTAAAATTAACGATTAAAGAGCGGGAGCGAGAGCCCTGCGTGCCGGGAGTGGGAGCGAGACAGAACACTACGTCATCCTTTAGTTTCTTTTTTTAACCGACTTCAAAAAGAAGGTGGTTATCAATTCGACATGTTTCAAATTTTTTTTTTTATGTATGTTCGGGCATAACTCCGTCATATAAAGACCGATTTACAAAATTTCTTTTTTTGTTCGAAAGGAATTTATTCACTTAAATCTATATACCTAAATAAAAAGAAAAGTCCTGACTGACTGACTGACTCATCAACACCCAGCCCCTTGGAAAGCTGAAATTCTGCACAGAAGTTCCCTTTATAATGAAGACAAGGAATAAGGAAGGATTTCTCGAAATTCAATCCCTAAGGGAGTTAAGGCTAGGTTGTTCCGGCCTGTGGGCCTTTGAAACGCTACCTCCGCCTCCCCTAAAGGCAGCGCGACGTATTTATTTACGATGAACTGTCAACTATTTAGCAAAAAATCCATGCCATAGTTTAACATTTTGCAGTTGATCAACTGAATTATTTTTGCTTAGGTTCGATATTTTTACCTTACTTTTAGGTACGGTATGGTAAAACTAAAAATATTGCTTAAAGTTCCCTGTGTAGGGTAAGTGTCCTGTAAGTTACCTATTAAGCGTTTTCATATTATCAGATATTGACACCAACCCGATACCGATATGTCGATTCGAAACCGATATATTTATTATCGGCATGATTATATTGGTGAATATCGATGACCATCGCAACTCACCAAACGACCACAGTAGGTACAGTACCTAAGAATCGACGTCTCGAAGTCAGCAGTGCGAATAAGTGTGTTCAGTTGAAAGAATGGCCAGTTCTCTCACCTCTATTGTGCTGATATCGGAGTCTACGACTGTCTACGACGACATAGGTGAAATAACAACTCTTATGTAAAAGCGTTTACTAAGTACTAAACGTACGTGAAAATCTGATCTACGTATCGTCGCGGTGTCGGAATCGGCTAATGTGCTGTGTTGTAATTTAATGTAATTGTTAATGTGATGTGATCAACTAGTATCAATTGAAAATACAGCAATGTATTTGCATTCAAAACTAGCTTTTGCCGGAGACTGATGGTTCCAGAAATAGCAATTTCAAACATATATAAAAAAACCCTTCAGCTTTACTATTATTATGATTGCCACGGGTTTCGACCTCAGGACTAGCTGCTTCTCACACGGACAACTGTACGTCAATTTTCTTTGTATATTTAGACTGTTGAGAGCAAATCTACAAATGCGACGTAGTTGTGTACAGGGAAGTTTTAAATAATGTGGCACAATAGTGGTGTCTTACTACTTCCACGCGAACGAAGTCACGAGCAGAAGCAAGTTCCAGATACATATGGTTTTGCGGTTGTAAGGTGAAAATGAAAAATTGCAATCGTTTCATTTGGAAATCATGCTTCCAGACCTTTCAACCAGAGAATTTCCAGACAAGTGTTAGTTGTCAGTGAATTCGAACTGAAGGAACACGGGTGGGTTTTAGTCAGTAAAAGTCTGATAAGCCCTCCCGCTTCGCCCAGAGCGGGAGAAGTCATTGGATGATTTCCCAAAACAAAAAAAAAAACAAAAACAAAAAGGAACCCTTGTGCAATTTGTTCTTTGAGAAAATAAATGTCTTTAAATCGAAATCATGCTTCCAGACCCAGAGGTTAAGGCTAAGCGTAAGTTGTCAGTAAATTCAAGAATATATCAAGTAGAAAAGCTGTGTCCGACGGTATTTCTCTTCGTCAAAATGGTAGTTTTACATAAAAATCATCCACTATTTTATTTACATCTGTAGTGGCAGAATTTTCAAAGATCCTGATTATCAGATTTTTATTAAGTAGAATACGCTAAAAATGGTCGTACTGTTTCGGTTACACTGTAACCATATTCTTTTGTTTTTGGTGTTTGCCATCGCTCAGAAAGAACCGTAAATATTGTGAGCTACTTATGAAACAACAATTGCCGTACTTTATTGTCTAGTGACGTACCTACTGCTCCAGCTATAATTTATCGAAACTAATATTTTAGGACATCAACATTCATATTTTAAAATCACGGATTCGAGAACAAATCTTGTATTGCGGAGCTACTATTTGATAAATATCAATAAAGTTGCTATCGTGTTCCTTCCAATTGGTCGTGTACCCTATAACACTTTTGTCTGAGCAATTTTTTTCCTATTTTCTCTGTTGGTGTCAGACTGAAAGTTCTTTGAATTATTAGTATACAACCGACAACCAGACATATTGTATAATATGTAATATTAATGTAGGATATGATAGTAGCGAACACAGTTCGGTGCAGAGGAAATATTACAGTTGATATGGATGAAACTGATTAAAAGAATCTTAGAAAACTGTGATTTGTACAAACTTCTTCATAAACGACGAATACGACTCTCACTTGACTATTATTTCATCGACAATAATTTGTAATGTGTCACAACACTATTTTAAGATGACAATTAAACGTCATCATAATTGCCTAGACATAATCACATTTTCGAAAATAATTTTATGAATTAAAACTATAATATAATTACAAGATATTTTTTCTGAGCTATCGTAATTTCATAAATTAATTTGGTATTATTTTATTCGATTTTTTTGTACAGGCGCAGAATGAGCGTGTTTTTGAAAATTTTGACATAGGTCCACCCTGGATGACGTCCCGCAGGACTCTGACAGACTCTGAGCGTGAGCTGATTTAGCCGGATTTAGATCTTTTTGAGTTTATTCAAAAAAAAACTACAAAACTAAAAAATTAAACCTTTAAATTCCCTCCTAAATACGATTCCCTCACCGTATTTGAAATTTTCACATAATTTTGTGCTCATATTAGGAAATGAGACGGAAAATGGTTTTGAAATCGACCCTGTTTCGGATTTTTAATTGCAATTAATCGTGTTTTGAACCTTTAATTTCCCTCAAACAAGGACCTATCTATGACACATGTTTTTTTCAGGGCCTAAATACAGAATTTGATCATTTAATCTTGATTCTGAAACAGGCAATTTGGGACAACCCCCCGTTAAATAGGGGATGAAAGTTCCGCGCGGGCAAAGCCGCTGGCAAAAGCTAGTTTCATATAGACAGACAACAAGTGAAAAATTTATGTATGATAACAGTCATATCTACGGTATTGAAAATAAATCCTAAAAATTTACATTCTGTCCTTGGCGTTACTTGACTTTTATTGAAGTTTATTACGAAACCTAAAGATTGTAAAAGATTCTGTCTTGTAAATATTTTTGACACGTTAATCATATGATTGTTCAATACAAAAAAATATATCTATGTAATTAATTGAAATCAAACCTCGACATCGTAGATAGTGCAGAACAGGTTTCTACAGTTTGGTAAACACAAATGGTGCAGTACATAGACCAAAGGGGAGAACGTTAAATTGGTATGCTTGTGATTTTCATTTAAAATGTATTTTTTTCCTATCTTAAGTATTTACAGATATTGGAAAGTAGGCGTCCTTTAAATCTAAAGTTGCCACAAAATTATTTTGATCTAATAACCTTATGGCTGTTCTGTAATCTTCCATTTTAAAATGTTCAAGTTGAATAAATTTATTTAAATTTTTAAGGTTCAAAATAAAGCGATGTTCACCGTTGGCTTTTGGTACCTAATGTAAATATGGGTGATATAAATTGACCCTCGCAGGGATCACAGGTTGTTATAAACTTTGTAAACGTTTTTTCAACACGATTTACGTGGAGATGGGTTTATATTGATTACGATTAAATTGTAACCAAACAAAGTTAGCGTAATAATAATTTTGTAACCATGACTTCGTTGTTCAGGTTATCACAAGCAAGGCTACCAACGACTGGTGTTGGTTTCCAGTCCCACATCGGGCATTTTCTTAATTCATCATGAATGTTAGTACCTACTACACAGTTCTGCTTGCCTCTTTGGGTAATACGGGCATAATATAACGTGATCTATATTATATAAATAAAAAGAAAAGTCCTGAATGCCTGACTGACTGACTCATCAACGCCCAGCCCAAATCTTTGGACCTAAGAGGCTGAAATTTTGCACAGAGGTTCCCTTTATAATGTAGACAAGGAATAAGGAAGGATTTTTCGAAATTCAACCCCTAAGGGAGTTAAATACAGGATGAAAGTTCCGCGCGGGCGAAGCCGCTGGCAAAAGCTAGTAACTAATAAAAAAGATAATAATTCTGCAATGTGACTCCGACAACACGAAAATACGTAATGATTAAAGAGCGGGAGCGACAGCGCCGCGTGCCGGGGGTGGAAGCGAGACAGGACACTACGTCATGGTTATTTTTTAGTTAAGGTAAGAGTATCTAAAAGTATGGTAAAGACAGCACGTTCTCAAGTACTGCTGCAATTAAATTTGTAATCGTCTTCGGTCGAGACCCGAAGTATAATTACATA
The DNA here is from genome assembly GCA_949987655.1 of Polymixis flavicincta. Taxonomy (NCBI): domain Eukaryota; kingdom Metazoa; phylum Arthropoda; class Insecta; order Lepidoptera; family Noctuidae; genus Polymixis; species Polymixis flavicincta. The sequence continues at coordinate 8,270,145 of OX465187.1, forward strand.
CAAAAAACTATCACAGAAAAAATCAGGAAGTGTACTGAATTACAAGAGGAAATTACCAGAGTTTAGAAAATGAATAGAGTCACTATAGTCCCAATAGTTATATCTACGACGGGTGTTATCCCGAAACAAATATTCAATAGCTTCAATGCACTAAATCTATCCAAATACATACACATACATAACACTACAAAAAGCTGCCATATTAAACACTTGCCGCAAAATAAGGAAATTTCTACAACTAGACTTAGATAATAATTTTCACTGCAGTGCAGAGCAATTTACGTTCTCAGAATAATAACTAGAATCTCACCTTGATTCAACCCGTGAGATTCTATGCCAGGTAGGTAGGCACGGCTACACATCTAGCTATACATTTCCAGTATAAGCTGATCTCTCATTGTATAGGATTTCCTTGTAGTGCGAGATCAGCGTAAACTGGAAATGTATAGCTTGATGTGTAGCCATGTGTGACCTGACAAAATTCAATGAAAAAACACAAATAATAATAGTATAATTTATTCGTTCAAAAAATATACAACATTTTATTAGCATGGTGATACACTTTATGGCACTTGTTTCTATAAACAGATTTTGAACATCAAATAGGCATTCAGCTGAATCCGGTTAGACTGGAAGCTGACCCCAACAAAGTTGGGAAAACACTAGGCAGCTGACGATGAAGCAATTTTTTGGTCAGCATATTTTTGAATAGACAAATTCAGATAACTCGTTAACATATTATGATTGTAATTGAATAGTATCTAAAGCATTTTGTGATTGATTGGAGGAAGATAAACCTAACACTTTTAGTTATTTATAGTTCAGTTCTAAAAGTTTTCGCGTATTGCGTTGTTATACTCGCGATAACTTCGAAATCAAATGGCCGATTCGAATCAATTAAAAAGTATTTTACTGCTACATTCTCGTAAATACCATTGATGATAAAACAATTTATTTGAATACGAATTAATACTACGATGCAAATGTAACCAATTTTGTTTCTACCGGCGATCTAATTAAATTTTAGAACACAAAAGCTGCTATGGTGACTTAACTACGATAGTTAGATATAGGTCTTGGCGGACATGTTTGTAGGTAATAATGAGTAATTTAATCATTTAGAAGATTTTTTATGTATCAATAGTTTTCTCAGCGCACGCCAAATATGTAATGAATTTTATAGGGAACGTTTTTCTACTTTAGGTTACATTATTGCAATTTACTTAACGATCACTATTTTGTTAAATATGTTATAGCCTATGTTACTTCCTGATAATTTAGATTTCATTGGTGACAAAATGGTTAAAATCGGTTCAATAGTTTCGGAGCCTATTCGGAGCAAACAAACAAACAAAAAACTCTTTCCTTTTTATATTATTAGTATAGATTAATATTTATTCAAAAAGGCTTTAAACAATTTGTAAATAATTATATAATTAACTGGCTACTGTTAAATCACCAGAAACCAACTTATTGCATTTCTTCTTCATTATTCGTCCGCTGCGAATTGTTCGGAGATCCATTCGGTGGGGCATAGTGCGGGGCGTATTGTGGGACACCCTGTGGTGCGTACTGTGGGGCGTTTTGTGGGGCACCCTGCGGAACGGACTGCGGGACGTATTGTGGAGCATAAGCATACTGAGGTGCATATTGTGGGGCAACCTGCGATGCTTGCTGCGAGGCGTACTGTGGCCACTGTTGGATGTATTGTGAGCCAACCTGTGGTTGCTGTGGGGCATACTGTTGGAAGGGCTGTGGAGCAAATGGTTGTGGGGCAGCTTGCGTGAAATATTGTGATGAAGGTTGCGGAGCGAACTGTGTGTAGTACGGTGAGGCAATTGCTTGATAATTCGGCATGTTATACGGGGTACCGAAGCCTGAGCCTAAGTTGTTTGGTAGGGGTGCCGCAGGAACTGCTTGATTAAGAACCTTTTGGCTATTCGTCTTGTAACCCCCTACTTTACCACCGACATGACCTTCGGTTCCAATGGTTGCTTCCCCGTTTTTATATCCTGCTTTTAGAGCTAAGTTAGCGTCCACACTGGCGTTGTAGCCCCAACTGCTCGAAGTGTGAGTCTCCGTATGTTTTCCATCATCACTGCCAATCAACGGTGCACCTAAAATTGAACAGTACCTAACATTAACATGCGTTCTATATTCAAATGCATGTTTCCAATTGATGTGGCTATTTCCACTGAAAATTACACGCAAACTGAAACTTATGTGTGGGTATTAACGTTATTTTTCCAAAATCCATTTTTGTATAAATACATTTTGAAGCTAGGTGCGTGCGCGTGCATAAGGTACATAACGTTATAATAAGACTGCAGGCCTGAGCCCGTGTTTATCGAAAATTTAGATATTGGTCAAGTTTAGTATAGAATTGCCAGTAACTAGACACAAATTAAGACTCTCTGGTCTGCTGATGAGAACATCGTTGTAGAAATCAAATAACTACGAATCTGTCCCGGGAATCGAACCCTGCCAAAACTATAACATAACATCACGCTTATATTCCCCGAAGGGACAGGCACAAATACGGAGGCAGCGCCCACATTTTGCCAGTTGTGTGTAGGTCCCATGTAATAGGGGGTGACCCTATCGCCATCAATCGGGCACAAATCCAGCTTTCGGGCTGCTGTTGGGAAATTCGCAATGGGAGACTAAAAAAAAAAATAGTCTGTTTCTGTAAACATCCACGACGGTACTCGAAAGTAACGTGTTACAAACTAAATAACTCAGATCACCAATGAGTCGTCAGAATGTCACAGCACTAGTGTATTAATGGCGGTCTACACACGAAGCAACCAATCACAAACTAGTTAATAAGGCATTACTAAATCACATGATGAAATAATGTACTAGTGCTGTGAAATTCTGGCTACTGACTTGTAATTTGAGTTTGTAACACACACACCATGATCCTTTCAGTAAATTAAACAATTCATTTCAAATGTAGGAGCATAACAAAATATTACTCACAGAGGGATAACTCCAAAAGTGCCACAACCAGGATAACGCCTACCTGTAAAATAAAGTTACTTTTAGGGCTTTGTGCCAAAATCTTATTGACTTTGAGTTTGAAGAAAGAATTTGTCTTTCTTAAAAGTCAAACAGGTAAACGCTACAAAGTAAAATTGTTTATTTATATTAAGTACTTCTGACTGTCTTTGATTAGCTTCCCATGATAAGATAGCAGCATATTATGTCAGCATGGCCTACAATATTTGCACAACACATTGTTGTGTTACTAAATTAACGTACCTACATTATGAAAGTAGGTAGTTAGTTCATAATCGTTTATTGAATGGATTTATGTCATCTACACTAATATTGAATTTTAACAATATAAAGAGCAAAGATTTGATTTGTATGTATGTACACAAAAAGCATAAACAAATATTTTCTCGTAGGTTTGTGAAAATTGTTTTCACAAACCCGCAATTAAAAAAAAAAATCGTACTTGTGTCATTCGTTGATTACGATGTCACTGCTTGGGTTTGATTAATAAACTGAGTAACGACCTAAAATAAAGCCAGAATCAGCTGAATTATCATCAATTAATCTATGCTTGAAGAACTTTCTAAAATTAAAATCAGATTCAAAACTAGTTTTAAACATAGATCAATGGTTGAGTCCCTTTCTCTAATAAGGACCTAAGTATTTTTAACCAGACAGGGCGAAACTGTAAGGGTTCCTTGTTGACTACAGAACCGTGAATAAGACAACCTAGCTCCGGACTCTCAGTTTTGTAAAAAGAACACGGAGAAGGACACGGTAAGTTGCCAGAATTTACCATATAGATATGATATAATAGACAACGACGAACGACGTTGTGTATATCTAGTTAGTTGCTGGTAAATTGTCAATTTTGTATAAAAAACTTTATGTGGCAACCTCGAGACGGTTATTATGTATATTATTTGGAACTTTATTTCAAAGAAAAAGTTCAATTTAATATAGGTATTGGTATTATCTGACACGATGTTTTGAGCTTGGACCAAACTTAGAATTCGTTTTATAATGACGCGGATAAAGCTTCGTTTGCACGTTCCGAGATTACGGCAAACGTCGACAGAATACGCGATCAGAAAATCAATAAACACTTACAATTAACTTCATGGTAGCTGCAAACAGTATGCTACGTGTGACGGTCACTTCACTAGGAATCTGACTAAGCTCGAAATAATACAAGACGCGAGTGTGACTTATAAACATAATGGATTCGGTTATCTTGTGGTGACCTCAGTCTTTTTAAAAATATAATGACGTAAATCGTTAAGGAAAATGGTACGTCTTGTGCCTTAACGATATGTCCAAACGTGGACATGCTGTGATTCAAATTATTAATAGGGTGAACCAAGGCTCCACCTGCTCTCGGAGTCACGGGGGTTTCACATCACACCAACAACTGAAAATCAACTCCGGGCTCCCATTAAATATTTATTGACATAAAACCTAATAACTTTGTATTTGCTTTACCTAGTATTCAAACCCAGGACCTCATAATCAATTAAACAAAGCCATAAGAACGAAAGTTGTTTAATAACTCACAGAATGAGCAAGCTGAAGTGGCAATACATACATAATCAAGCGAGCGATAAGACTGCCCATTTAAAACTTTGTAGTGTTCCTTTTTTTTGTTAAATATAAATAACTAGCAGCGCTCCGTGGTTTCACCCATCTAGTTCCCGTTCCCGTGTGAATAAGGGAATAAAATATAACGTATGTCACCCGAGGATAGTGTAGCTTCCCAACAATGAAATAATTTTTAAAATCGGTTCAGTAGTTTCGGAGCCTATTCGAAGCAAACAAACAATCAAAGTTTTCCTCTTTATGATATTAGTACAGATAATGAACCTAGATAATGTTCCCACTGCTCGGACAAAGGCCTTCTCTCGGTGAGATGGAGTGATCCGCAACCCACCTTGCGGGCCTAGTGCGGGATGGTAGACGTCACATGTCTTCGAAATTTTGCTGTAGCACATGCTAGTTTCCTCAAGACGTTTTCGTTCACCGTTTTGAGAGCAGTGGTGATGAAATAATTTGTGCAAAGTAAAGAGCCTGTCCGGGTTCGAACCTGTGACCTACAAATCACAGCCGTTACCACTGAATCATCAGTGCTCACGCCGGCAAGGTGTCGGCCATATTAGCCGTAGAACCAATGTCCCTCAGGCTAGCTGGAGCGACGATCTTCGCAGCTGGATAAGAGTTGCCGAGAATCGAGTTGCATGGCGTGAGAAAGGCATATGTCCAGCAGTGGACTGCTGTAGGCTGATGATGATGACAATGACAAGGATCTCATAATCTCGAGTCATTCAAGCCACCTACTTCTACACCAATGAGGTAGTCAAATAGCTCACATTGCGGAGACTGCGTTAGCCTTCGCAATGTTTGCTATTCGTCCATACATCTCTGTTAGATTACTAATAGAGGTTTATGGAGACAATGGTGTGTTGCTCCGATGTCAAATAAATTGGGATGATGAATTAATAAAAACACTTACAAGGAACTTCATGTCTTCTGAACTCACTAATGTGTTTCTTCTAACAGTAACCGTTGTCACTTGTGCTAGCAAAAGTAGACTAATGCCTCGTCAATATGGCGCAGACCTTTAAATACGATTTCTTATCTTACTTGTAATTACTGAAGATTTAAATTGTTAATAGATTACTATTACGTTTTAAATTTCGGACAACAACTTAACAGAGCCAATAGGAATATTTTTCGCTTTACGTGAGGTCAAACCTCACTGTAGATAAAAATGTATCTGTTTTTGATGGTTCGGGCAGTCCGATGTTTGGATTAGCAGTCACAATAAGTTAAAAGGTCAACGATATTAATTATTATGACATGTTATTGATGCGATTGCTGAATAAATAATTTCAGCAATTCGTTTTTCTAGTTCATTAAAGTGTTCGTTGTTACTTCTGAAAATTGCAAGTTTCTGGATAAGCTCTAACGTTTATATTTAGGTTGCTAATCTGGCAAGAAACAAATTACATTATGTATATTAAAAAAAAACTCCTTAATTTAACTTATTCAAGTTGACAAAAATAACCCAGTCTGTAATTAAAAATGTATTTGAAACACTCCTTATAACTTTTCACTATATAAGCCTATGCCCTAATTATAATTATCAAGGCTTAGTTATTTTATACACTAGTCAATCGATAAATTAAGTAAACCAAACAACGTTTTCCGAGAGATGCAAGTTAACACGATCTGCGGGCTTAGCATGACGCTTTGTATTTCTACGAAGAATAGACAGCGCGTTTGCAATACAAAGTGACATTTCGTTCCTACATTTTTGTTATCGCACCGTAGAATTCCTTTTACAATCTGGCATTTAGTCTTTCGTTTCTAACGATATTTGTCTAGGTCCCTATAAACGTAGACTATTTCAGAAGAATATTTCTTCCCAAACTGTCAAAATCACACTGACAACAAAACTTTCTACTCGATGGCCACAAAGTAATACGATTATCTACAAAATCATGATTCGTTTAGAACGCATAACTGTGATAATGAATAGAAAAACATAGCTATCTTATCCTATTGTACATTATTTATTTAATAGTCATGTCTATTCTTCCGTCGACAAATCGGTGCTCGTGCTAAGCCTGCTGTAGTATTGCTACGCCGTAGCACGAGATCTACGAAGATCATTTTGTTGCTACGGCGTAGCACAGGGTAGGAAATCATATAGTTTTTGCTTCTTTCGCGTCGCTATAACTTTGACTCATCATCTGCCTAGCATTTTCCCAACTATGTTGGGGTTGGCTTCCAGTCTAACCGGATGCAGCTGAATATCAGTATTTTACATGGAGCGACTGCCTATTTGACCTCCACAACCCAGTTACTGGGTAATACGATACAACTTGGTAAGACTGGTTGTCACACTTGCGGGCTTCTGACGACCCATAACGACCAACGAGGCATGTCATACACTACGACAAGCATGCCTAACAACAACCAACGGAACATGTCAAGCAATCCAACGAGCATGACTAACAACAACAACGGGGCATATCATACACTACGACAAGCATGCCTAACAACTACCAACGGAACATGTCAAGCAATCCAACGAGCATGACTAACAACAACAACGGGGCACGTCATACACTACGACAAGCATGCCTAACAACAACCAACGAGGTATGTCATACACTACGACAAGCATGCCTAACAACAACCAACGGAACATGTCAAGCAATCCAACGAGTATGACTAACAACAACAACGGGGCATGTCATACACTACGACAAGCATGCCTAACAACAACCAACAGTGCATATCATACACTCCGTCGAGCATGCTTAACAACAACCAACGGAACATGTCAAGCAATCCAACGAGCATGACTAAAAACAACAACGGGGCATTTCATACACTACGACAAGCATGCCTAAAAACAACCAACGAGGCATGTCATACACTACGACAAGCATGCCTAACAACAACCAACAGGGTATGTCATACACTACGACAAGCATGCCTAACAACAACCAACAGGGCATGTCATACACTACGACAAGCATGCCTAACAACAACCAACGGGGCATGTCATACACTACGACAAGCATGCCTAAAAACAACCAACGAGGCATGTCATACACTACGACAAGCATGCCTAACAACAACCAACAGGGTATGTCATACACTACGACAAGCATGAGTAACAACAACCAACAGGGCATGTCATACACTACGACAAGCATGCCTAACAACAACCAACGGGGCATGTCATACACTACGACAAGCATGCCTAAAAACAACCAACGAGGCATGTCATACACTACGACAAGCATGCCTAACAACAACCAACAGGGCATGTCATACACTACGACAAGCATGCCTAACAACAACCAACGGGACATGTTTAGCAATCCGACGAACAACAGCAAATTGTACGCAGGTTTGTTTGTTTGTGATTGTAAATCTACCTACAATACATGACAAAAAAAAATCTGTTCAGATTTCATCGTGGTTCCAAGGCAGTAAATCATTTACCAACCACCTTGGTCAACCATCTTGTTTCATAGTAGTTATTCGTTATTAGTCACAAGAAAAAAGAGTTTTGTCGACGAAGTAAATACCAGCCGATCTGTTCAATAAAAATGTCACCGTGAAATCTTAGGTGAAGTGAGGTGTCATTCTACCTGACGCTACTGATCGCTAGGGATCCCTTCACCTAAGTGTTCACAGTGAAGGGATCCCTAGCGATCACTAGTATCAGGGTTCTACAGAATAGACTGGAAAGTTTGGTCACAAATCTTCTTAACAATATTTTGAAAACAAGATTATTTTTAGCAATCAAGTTTTACGTTTTTTAACTAAATAATTACCGAATAATAACATTCTTATTATACTCCAGGTGCACCGCTAATCAACAATGAAGGCAAAAACGGATAATCCAAAAAAAAGACACACTTCGAAACGACGGGGAAAAGTTTTGGTATTGGGTTACACCTTAGGGTGTTTTATAAACCAGGTGGTGATAAGTTGGAATAGCGGTTCGAAGGACCTCACGGGGTTGTAAATTTTGGCGGGAAATTAATTTATGCGGAATAGTATGTTGCCGGCACGCAGTTTTTATGTAGGGGAACAAGGACTTACTTGGAAGCTGATGAAGATGATCGCCTGGGAAGATGGCTGATGCCGCTGGAGGTGCTGAAGCCCAGCGCGTGTTCTGGTGGATTCTTCCTGCACTTAAGTTTGTTTCACCGTGCCGGCCGACATTCACAGATTGTCTTTAGTTTAGAGTTTAATGCGGTTTGGTGTATTTTGCGGCGCGCATTTTTTCGCAATGCTCAGCAGTATTGCGTGAGGTGTTAAGCGGCTGACTTTTTCTTTGCGAGTATTCAATCACGGCGTGATTCTTCTTCTGTCACTGCGAAAGCGCGCCCTGATTGGGCGTAGGCGGCGACACTCCTTCTCTTTCTGTCGCATGGGAGCGTAGTAGGAAGGAAGGAGATGAGTAGTTCAAAACTGCGGTTGGCAACATGACAGAAAAAATATAGCGTATGAGACGCGTTTGGAAATGCGTACGTAATAATGAAATATACCACGTTCGGTTATGTTAGTATTTAAAAAAAAAACTTACTACAGAAACTTGCGTAAGCACCAGGCCATGCGTACCAGCTCGCTAATCACTGATCAGTCACTGTTTAGCTTATCAATTGGTTACCTCCTAATCATTGATTAACTTTTCTTTATTTATAAACGCTAGTTTGCAGTAGCGAAACGAAATAGACGTGAAGTTATGCGTTCAGCACAGATTATAATCAAAAGAGTCGCCTAAAAAACAGGATTTTAAGAATGAAGTTGTCAAATGCACGATTTTTGTATCTGTCGTGACTTCGACACAGACATACCTAAGTCAAAAATTTCATTGATTTAATCGTATTTGAATAAAACAATTTATTATGAGGTAATGTATCCTCTGAATTTTCATCTAGTTTCATTTGTAAAGTGACCGAATTAATGATAACGCAATAGCTGATATTAGCTATGTATTAACATGTTCTCTATGCCTGTTTACATGGATATTCTCTTTTAGAAACATATGCATATATATGTATGATTATTCTATAAACTTCCTGGTGCTTTTGCACTGAGGTTTCAGTGTTTTTTAATAACAATAAATTTTTATTCTTGTTTACAGTTACAATTTTGACTGCTGCTATGAAAGCCACTACTTAGCATGTAGGACAATACTATTCAACCTTACAAAGATGGCAACGGAGCTGACCATGCTAAATGAAAAAGATGAGGAATGAGAGTGGCATGAGAAAATAATGGCACTTGTCTTTGAAAATAAAAAATAATGAAATTATAAAACAAATATGGCTTTATTGCATATCAAAATACATTGGTTCTTATAAAAAGTATCTTGTTTTATTGTGACTGGCACAACGTGAATTTTCTTAAGTTTTGGGGCCTAGAAGGCGTCATCAATATAGTATAAAGTTCTGTGTGGGCGTCATAAAACGAGGGGTACATGGGATAACATTGGATAATCACTGTCTCCGATGAGCTTCCGCACGAACTCAGTCTTTTCAAACCTACAGAATCTCCTACCGATTAAACTTTCCCTATAAATCCTACCATCGCGTGTACTGTAGAGGTTGTCCGCCTCACGAGCGACCTGGCTGCCAATATTTAAGCTGTGTCTATGTTCGAATAATCGAGAAGTTTTTATCTTTAGAATGTCAAATTATTTTACTTAGGTTTTGTTGCGGAAGCTTGAGAATTCGTTTGTCAGGCGCGACGTCCGCATGAGATAATTCTTGATTAAAGGTGGAGTCCCACCGATAAAAGACCACCAAGTGTTTTTATTTCACACACAATAACTGCCGGTACCTCGGGAGCTCAGTAGAGCTCCCACACATGGTGGAGTACGCCGTGTCTGTAGCCACCCCCCGTAAAAGTTTTTCAAAAAAAGCTGCGTGCACAAAGCGTAATATTGTGCGAAAAAAGGCGTGTGCAGAGCCTGTATACTGCACAAAGTTCAAAAATTGAGCAAGGACGCTCATGAAATATATATTAAGGCGAGGCCTATCACACAGAAGTGCAGGATCAATCAAAGCTAAGTGGTTTTTTATTATTTTAATGTTGAATGTAAGCAAGGAAAATGGCTTATATACATTTTTGGCCTGTGATAAATAAATTCTTTACGGGCACGAACAGACGCGATTGTGTCGAAGAATTTATTAGTTACTTCATAGAAGAAGCTAACCATTATGGATGGCGTAAGAGCGATTGGGCGCTCATAATAAGCGCATATATGGATGGCGCTGCCCGTGTTTACCATAAGTATACATACCAGGAAGGCATGACCTTCGAAACCATCTGCAATAAATTAAGAGAAGAGTTTGAGTGCAAATGCCATCCATGGCAAAAGTATACGGTGCAAGAAGACGTCATTGCACAAGTATCGTCCGAGGAAAGCGGGCAGGAGAGCGTTGTTGCTATAAATAATGATGCCGATTTATTTTCTAGTGAAAATCAAAAAGATGAAGGGAGCTGCCTTGATGACAGCCACGATGACAGCCACGATGACAATGATGAAGACCAGCGCAGCTGCCAGGAATGCAGACCTGCGAATGCTGAGGAAGAATCGCACGATATGACCGAACACGAGGAAAAGACGGACGAATCGGGTCAGTTCATTCCATTTAATAATCCTGTTAGCTATGTTTCAGAACCTCAGGAAGAATCCTTGTCGAAAGTAGATGATCACGATGACGAAACATTTAAAATTAACACCATCTTTGATCATAGCACTGAGAGTGAACAAATATCCATGCTGGAAGAAACTAGTCAGCTCTCATCGTTGGGTGAAATGTATGAGGACGAGCAGTTTTCAGACTACAAAGGATGATGATATTAGGGTTACTTTAGAGTCAAAGGAAAATGGAGTTGATGAGAAGGTAGTTAGCATCGTCATGGATTCACCTGAGCAACCAACTTTACCATTAAATGAAATTTATGAAGTTGAGGTTAATCCAGATCCGTATGTAAAAAGAGGCAAAGGAAATTATATAAAAGGCATCGTTGACAAGTTCAAATTTCACAAAACTCTTAAATCTATAGATCACAATTGCCCAGTAAAAGTTAAAAATGGTAAATTCAATCTTGTTTCGTTACAACGGAAGCGCACCATTTATCATTTAAAAATAGCGCCTATGAAGAAAAATGTTGCATTCGAATATACTGGAAAAATTAAAAACTTAACTCCAGGACTGAATAAATTCAAAAGACGTTCTAACCATTTATTTAAGACATTTCACAAAAGACTATTTATAGAAACATTTTTCACATTAAAGTTTATATCTAGAAAATTAAATAATAGGAGGTTTAGGGATATTTTACATGTTAGATTAAAACCTTTTCTCGTTAATTTGTAGTATTTCTTTATCTTCCTTTTTTTTCCATATTTATTAATTCTTTTATTGTCATTTATTGTCATGCTAATGTCAGCTAGATGTAAACATTAGGGTATAATTTTAGTTTGGTTGATTTTACATTTTACTAATGCATTTTCCTTTGTATTTATTGCATGTGCTCCTGAGAAAATATCGGACGCAATTATATGCGTGCGAGGCAGCACCTGGTCACCGGGTGACACTCCTCAAAGTCACGCAGAGTTTGAGGGAAGGTCCTCGCAACTTCGTCTTCATGTGCTAGAGTTCACAGCGGTGAACTAGCATGGTCATACTCCAGAATATAGTTACGCATTAGATAGTTATGCGGATTAAGTAGTTTTAAAAACTGTGGTTCCACCTAGAGGGGGGAGGACACTCACTCTAAGCAACCAACTTTGCTAAAGGAGCATAGTCTTCGCAAAGGGTGTTGAGTTGACACCATTGGTTCAGCTTATAGTTGGGGATCCTTTACCTTCACTCACCCCAAGTCACCACCAACTTTGCTAAGGGAGCATAGTCTTCGCAAAGAGTGTTGTGTTAACACTGCTGGTATGGCTTGTGATTGAGGACCCACGAGTTTTCGTCAGCTGTTATTGAATGAATAGTAACATGTGAGGAGTCGATACATTTTTAAGATTAACCTCTGGAGTATGGACATGATTAAAATTGTGTCATTGTACGTTGACGGTCTAACTTCTCAATCTTTTCCTTCCCTCTGACTTAATGCCGTCCGACGGAGCAAAAGATTTTGATGTTAAGGTCTTCTCTAATTAACCCTTCTGGACTGATGTGAACTGTCACATCAATTTGTTTGTACCCAGGAGGACTCGTCGCGTCTTTTCCTCGGGGTTTTGGCGTGACGAGGTTCAAGCATGACAAACTTAGTTTTTTTGGGTACATATTGGCACGAATTAATATTTAACTTTCGCCGGCACTTATCATAGTGTCTGACTCGCGGTTTGTTTGTCCTGTCCTTGAGCCTTCTCTTTTAAGGGAGGTACCTCACATTATAAAAAAAATGCCCCCGAGTTAGGTAAATAATTCTTATAGGTTTAGGTAGGTAGGTGCCTCTTAATTATTCGAACGCTGTGAATAAAAGTTTTGTAGTTTGTGGCTATCTTCATCCTTTTATTCAAGGGTGGGCGTAGCTCATGTAGAGGTTGTCCGCCTCACGAGCGACCTGGCTGCCAATATTTAAGCTGTGTCTATGTTCGAATAATCGAGAACTTTTATCTTTAGAATGTCAAATTATTTTACTTAGGTTTGTTGCGGAAGCTTGAGAATTCGTTTGTCAGGCGCGACGTCCGCATGAGATAATTCTTGATTAAAGGTGGAGTCCCACCGATAAAAGACCACCAAGTGTTTTTATTTCACACACAATAACTGCCGGTACCTCGGGAGCTCAGTAGAGCTCCCACAGTACTTAGAATGAGGAATAATTATGTATTCTTGTAGCGGATTTAAACGAGTCTTATAGGTCTTCCTCCGTTTACTAAAAACAGGCGCGCGCGGCGTTTCAAAACTATTTAATTCTTCGGTGTCGTTCTTTTTTTTTTGGGTGGGAAATCATCAAATGACTTCTCCTGCTGAGTAGAGCAGGAGGGCGTGTCAGACTTTTACTGACTAAAACCCACCCGTGTTCCCTCAGTAGCCCGTATGCCAGGGGCTGTGGTATCTCTTTCGAACAAACCCGCACCCCTGGCAGGCATCGGCCCTTGTGGACCCCACCAGTGGTTGCTGACATCTTTGACGGCGCGCGTGTGGAACACAACGCGCCGTCCCGTCTACCACTTTTCGGCCGCAGGGGATAGGGAGAGCGGATTTAAACGAGTCTTATAGGTCTTCCTCCGTTTACTAAAAACAGGCGCGCGCGGCGTTTCAAAACTATTTAATTCTTCGGTGTCGTTCTTTTTTTTTTTTGGGTGGGAAATCATCAAATGACTTCTCCTGCTGAGTAGAGCAGGAGGGCGTGTCAGACTTTTATTGACTAAAACCCACCCGTGTTCCCTCAGTAGCCCGTATGCCAGGGGCTGTGGTATCTCTTTCGAACAAACCCGCACCCCTGGCAGGCATCGGCCCTTGTGGACCCCACCAGTGGTTGCTGACATCTTTGACGGCGCGCGTGTGGAACACAACGCACCGTCCCGTCTACCACTTTTCGGCCGCAGGGGATAGGGAGAGCGGCTGACGCTATACCGACACTCTTCTTCCCCTGCGGCCCCACCGCGTCCACCTTCAAACGGTGGCGGCCCCGTCCAGGCCACGGAAGGGAAGAGCGCTGCTCAGAAGCACCGGCACTCCTCCTCTACCGCAGCTCGTAACCCTCCGCTGCGATGCCTCCCATTCGACATCGCGGCCCACCTCAGTTGCGGTGCACCTCACCGCAACCTACTTTTTGGCCGCTACGTCGTCGGCTTTGAGGCAAAAGCCCTGACGAGCGGCCCCACCTTTGGGTTCCTCTTGGCTTCACCGTGGCCGGAATCCACGGTTACTGAGCCCCCCCGCAACGACAATGCGGGAACCCACTCGGGGGGATCGGTGTCGTTCTGAAATCCCATAAAATATTGTTGAAATCCACATTTACTAAGGTACAATTCGATATTAGGAACAAAATAACCTTGTAGCGCACAAAAGTCTTAATGAATCGAATAGCTGATTCAAATAAAATCCACCATGTTGCCTTAACAAGCTTTAAACAGCACCGGTGGTGTTTAACTATGACAGCTACAAATCAATTGCTTAGCGACCTCATAGCGCTAAATAGCGTTTATACTCGTAAATAAGAATTTTGCTAATCAGTTAGTTAGCAATTGATTAAAAGTTAAAATGCGTTTATAAATAAGACCGATAATGTCAGGAAGAGCGAATACATGGTCTTTAAGGTCCTAACCATACACCTAAATTCACTCCTAAATGGCATGGGCATTAATAAAGTGGATCAATTTAAGTGCATGCTTACTGACGACCTTAAGGATAAGACATTGAGAGGATACAAGCGTCCCGAGGTAATATGATGGCCCGTAGATTCTTCCGTTGCTGTGACAAAGTCAAGATCACCCTATTCAAGGCTTTCTGTCAGGGTCTGTATACGGGGGTCTATGGGTCTACGCAAAAGATTGGTAGATGCGTTACGCGTCTAATATAATAATGTTTTTAGGTTGCTATTGGAACTGCCCCGTTTCTGTAGTGCATCAGAGATGTTTTCGCAAAACTGAACTGACGGTTTCCACGCATTCACACGCAGAAAAGTTGCTTCACTGATGCATCGAACGCGGGTCAGTAACCATAGTATCCTGAAAAAAGTGGCGGTGATTCCTTGCTCCCCTTTTCTGAGTCATTTTGTGGAGAGGATGGCTAACTAGGTAGCTGATCTCTTGTTTGATCGTTCTCTACGCAACCTGCCTTGAACACTTAATTCGTTATATGTTGCCGGTGTTGATTGTGTTATGTGTTACTAACATTAGTCATAGGGTATTCTTTTCACTAACAAGATGGATTTTATTGCTGTCCGAAAATGAATAAATAAAAAAAAACACTCTCAACGACGTCTTTTATTTCAAAGTAATAGTAATATTACAATATTAGTAGGTATGTGGGTATGAATATCTACTTTCAGTAGATTTGAATACTACTAATGTACGATAGAAAAATATAAAATTTAATAACTATCCCATATCGGTCGGAGCGCCATTTGAAGTACCGTATGAAGTGATAAGTTGTGACATTTCAGTTGTGTCGTTCGGTGCTTCATTTGAAGTGCCGTATGTCGGATTGTTCGACCTGCCCAATGGATTGTTTGAGGTGCCCAAGTGGTTGTTCGGAATGACCGATGGATAGTTTGACATGCCCCATTGGTTGTTCGGCATACCCGAAGGGTTGTTTGGCATTCCCGACGGATTGTTTGACATGCCCCATTGGCTGTTCGGCATGCCCCATTGAGTGTTCGGCATACCCCATTGAATGTTCGGGAAACCCGATGGGTTGTTTGGCATTCCCGATGGATTATTTGGCAAGCCCCATTGGCTGTTCGGCCTGCCCCATTGGCTGTTCGGCATGCCCCATTGGCTGTTTGGCATGCCCCATTGGCTGTTGGGCATGCCCGATGGATTATTTGACATGCCCCATTGGCTGTTCGGCATGCCCCATTGAGTATTCGGCAGATTGCTAGGTTGATTCAGCACGCCATTCTGTGGACCATTTGAGGATCCGGAATTAGGTGGTGGAGGTATAGCATCGGCTGGTCGTTCAAAGGTTTTACAACGGATTCATTGTATCGCTTAAATTCAGGACCTGTACTGTTTGTAGTTTCCACTATTGCGGTACCGTTTCGATATCCAACTTTTCCGCCTAAGTCAAGTTTGAAAAGGCCACTGTAGCCAATAACGTTCGACGTGCGCGTCTCAGTGTAATTTCCTCTGCGATCATCATATGATATACCTGTAATTAACATGAAAACATTACATTATACAAAAATAAATACTTATCGTTAGTATCCGGGCGCATTTGGTTATGAAAAAAACAGCGGAAATTGCAATTTTCTTAGGTGTCAGTTTTGATGGACAGCTTGATTTCGACGTTTGACCTCTTGTTGGGTGAACGGGTTGTTTCCAATAGAATTTCACAATAGAAGCTCGGTCCATGGCCAAAGGAAATGTAGATGAACTATCCACCTCTCCGAGCATCCTAACAGTATGGTCATATTCAAAATAATTGTATATTTACTACTGTCTTAATGTCCAACCCAATTATTTTTTTAATGAGATCTATCTGACTAGAATTTCATAAATAAACAGATTAAATGTATATTTGAGCTTAAAAAAAAGCTATGAAACACTTGAAATAGCTAAACAATAAATTAATAAAAAATTAAACCAGACATTGCGTAGGTTCCATTTCATACATGAATTCAATGTCCACGTCGGTGACGGTAAACTAAAAAAAATCATTTAACTACTACACATTACACAAAAGTAATAAAAAAATATGTATATTCAGAGAATTTTGTTTAAACTTTCAACATTTCACTAAAAAAAATATGAAAATACTATTTATTGTTCTTCAAATTTAATTCAGGTTCGAGCGTCCTGATTTTACACATTTCTGTTATTCTTCTCTGTTATTCTATTTTAACATTATATCCATGTTAATAAAGACATTTGATATACTGGCAAAATTAGTTCACTAGCTGCTGTCACTACACGACATAAGAATAGAATTTATAGGCCGTTTTGTTCAATATCGTTGGTTACGCGGAAAAGTAAATTAAAACAACAAAACCTACTTGGTAGGTAGTGTAATGGGACGTTGAATGACCGCGTGGAGGCTCAGAGAAAATCGGTCTTTACTAAGGGTTACAGGGATGCACGGTACCTTTAATTCCTCGTTAGCTGCTCCTCAGCCCGTTTCACTGCGGTTTTCACGTACAAAACACCAAATTTCACAAATTTTCTAAGTTTCTAGGGAGCACAATGTTCTCGACACCAAAACTTTTTGCCAACAACACAAAGGTATTTTGAATGTCTAACGATGGCCGCTCACTTCCGTCGGGCATTCGCCATCTCGTTTCCACGAGTACAATAGATTCCGTGCAAGGAAGGGATGGGAAATAGGGATGTATTACCAACCAATTAGTGATGTTGCCAATAATGAAATTTAATCTATGATTTAAAATTAGCGCAACCATCCCCCCGGGCTTGAAGCGATGCCTTCAAGAATTGAAGCTTATTTACGAAACTAAACGACAAACTAAGCAATAAACTAAGTACCTAATTACTAATATTAACCTAATCAAAATGACGAAATTGTCTAATCTATTGGTTAGGTAATGGACAAAGACGAACGACGGGGCGCAAGTAAGAGCCAGTCTTCGTCTTAACCCGAACGACGCGAGTGACTCCGGTGGAGTCAGGGAAAACTTCCTCCACGACACCCAATGGCCAGTGTAGTGGAGGCGAATTATCAGTTACAAGAATCACGACCGTGCCGACAGCTACTGGATCGACCGGCGTGTTCCATTTGCGACGCGATTGCAAGGTGTGGAGGTAACCGCTCCTCCAGCGCTTCCAAAACGACTGTACCAGTTTATCTAACAATTCATGTCTAGTGATAGTAGTTCTCTCGTCTATTTCCTCGGCAGGCAAATATCTTAAAGGCTTGAGATTCAAAAAGTGCGCTGGAGTCAAAGCTAGTGGTTCCGAAGGATCACTAGAGAGTGTCCTGCAGAGAGGCCTAGTGTTCATTACCGATTCGACTTGGGTAAGAACAGTACTTAATTCCTCGAATGAGAGAATCGTGTCACCTATGACCTGATACAAGTGCGACTTTAGTCTTTTAATGTTAGCCTCCCAATTGCCCCCAAAGTGACTAGCAGTCGGGACATTGAGTGACCAATCTATGCGACTATCAGCTAGCATGTTACCAAATTCGTGAAGTTCCGAAAGTTTGCGTTTAGCGCCTATGTAGTTAGTCCCGTTATCCGAATAAATCCTACTCACCGGACCGCGCCTTGACAAGAACCGCTTGAAAGCGCCCATAAAATTAGCTGTGCTAAGGTCACCAACAAGTTCAATGTGCACGGCGCGTGTAGTCATGCAAACGAACAGACACACGTAGGCTTTGGTGGAACGAATACCTCGACCGCGAGACATAGTAACCCTAAACGGTCCGGCATAGTCCGTGCCCGTGTGAACGAACGGCTTAGCGGATTGGACGACACGACATGAGCGATGATCCGCCATTTCCGGGAAACTTGACTTGGGACGAAGGCGGAAGCAAGGAATGCATTTATGGATCCTATTCCTAATTAAATTACGGGCAGAAAGTATCCAATACCTTTGACGTAAGAGTGACATCAGCAGGTCGGGACCTGCATGACAGTTTAATTTATGATGGTATTCGACGAGCAAATTCAAAACGGGATCTTTACTTGGTAGCAATATGGGATATTTCCCTTCATAACTTAAATCCGAATTTCTTAAACGGCCTCCGACTCTAATGAGTCCGTCTTTGAGAAACGGCTTTAAGTGTCGTAAAGCAGGACTACAATCCTTGCCTTCCCCGAGTCTAGCAATCTCAATGGAGAAATGAAGGCGTTGACACTCACGAAGAACGAGTAATTCAGCGAAGTCGTAATCCGACGCTGACATGCGATAACTAACAGGTAACAACCTGATAAAACGACAAACGTAAATTACTACTCGAAGTAATTTACTCCAAGACGAGATGCGATCGACCAAAGAAAGAATAGGAGATCTTTCATTTGGTACAGCGGATAGCATCGAAACCTTCTTCTCTTCGGGTGCTTCAGGCACCGACGAAGGACTGAAGGGAACGACAGGCCACTGTGAGACGTCCAAATGGGCCCACGGAGGACCACTGAACCAAAGCGGGTGGTCAACTATTTGAGAAGGCGTGATACCACGTGACAGACAATCTGCGGGATTGTCCGTACCGGATACGTGATACAAATTTTGTGGCGACAAGTCGCTTTGTATTTTCGTCACTCTGTTGGCCACAAAGGTGTTCCACCGATGGGGCGACGAATGTGCCCAACAGAGCGCGACTGTCGAATCCGAAAATGCGAATATATTACGGAAAACAATGCGGTGCTGACAGGCGACTATGACATTTTTTATAAGTTGAGCTAGCACAAGAATGGCACAAAGCTCTACACGAGCGAGAGAAACGACTTTCTTAGGTGAGACCTTCGATTTAGCGGTTAACAAGTAAACGGTATTGCCATCGCTATTTTGGACGTAGAAGTAAATCACTCCCCCGTATGCCTTCTCACTGGCGTCTGCGAAAGCCAAGAGGGTGACCACACTATCGGCGACGATACCAACGTGACGTGGGATTTTTATATTACATAACAACGGGAGCTCTTCCGTGAAGCGAGTCCACAGCCTGACTATATCCTCAGGTGGGGTATCATCCCAGTCACAATCACGCAGCCAAAGCTGTTTGATTAGAAGTTTAGCTTACAAGACGACAGGTGCGACAAATCCCATGCCGTCCCATAGTCTAGCGACACACGATAATATTGTGCGTTTAGTACAATTTTGTGCGGGAATATTGACTTTCATGCTGAAGTGATCTGACGTAGGCGACCAGCACAAGCCCAGTACTTTCTGCTGGTCGGACTCATCGAATTCTTTGACAGCTAGCAGACGATGCGAGGGTGGAATCGACTCTAAGACGGCTTGAGAGTTAGTGGTCCATTTAACCAATTCAAATTGACCAGCTTTCATGAGACCTATCATCTCCGAGGCGGTAGAAATACCCTGGTCTTCCGTGAGGACGGAATGGACGAAATCATCCATATACAACCCTGAAGTGACGATATTTTTAGCCTGAGGGTAGGAGTCACCCTCATCCTCTGCCAGCTGCCTAATAGTTCGCAGCGCATGGAAGGGGCTAGACTTAAGCCCGAAAACAACACGATTAAATTCATAAACCTTTAAAGGTTCTTGCGGGGAAAAGCGATACAAAATGCGTTGGAAGCGCCAATCAGATTCTCGGATTCCAATGCTGAGAAACATCTGACGAATGTCTGCGGAGAGTGCAACCGAAAACAAACGAAAACCAACGATAATATTAAACAAACTCCCTTGCAGGTTTTGTCCACCGTACAAGAGGTCATTAAGTGAAATGCGGGAGGTGGTTTTACAACTACCATCGAGAACGACACGAAGTTTGGTTGTGACCTTATCATCCCTGATCACACCATGATGCGGAATAAAGTACGAAATTTCTGAAGAATCAGAATTTTCAGGTGAAATATAACCCTTTTCTAGGTATTCGAGAATGACGCTATCATACGCGACCTTTAATTGTGGAGAAGCTTGCATCTTCCTTTCCAAGCAGTAAAACCGACGTTCACTTGCTTGGCGCGAGTTACCAAGAGATTCGACATCACCCTTAAAAGGCAGAGCTACCACGTATCGACCGTCACTATCCCGAGTGGTGGTGCGTGTGTAAAACTCCTCACATACCCTGTCATCCGAGCTGACTACAGGGGGAACATCCACCTCCTCCAATTCCCAAAATTTCCGGACCGCAGAGTCTAACGAGTCCGCGGTACAACAATATGAAACGGTTGAGTTGTTATCAACACGGACCGGCGCGTCACCTACTATAACATAGCCAAGGACAGTTTCTAAAGCAAGCGGTGATACATATGGCGGCTGTCCTTGAACTTTATTCGACAAGAGTAAGTGTGGGTAAATCGAAGCACCGATCAATACGTGAATCGGGCCTGGCGAAAAATATGTGTCGTCTGCCAACGGCAAGTTATTGAAATTAGACAAGACCGAAGAATTAACCGTAGCAGTTGGTAAATGTTCAGTAATTTTATCTACTACCAAAGAGTCGACACTATAATTTATGTTACAATCGAAGCGAGAATGAAATTTAAATTCTACGGAACCCTCAATTATTTTACTTGAACCGCCTATTCCTTTAACGGTGGAACAAGAAGGTCGATTATTTATGTTCAAACCTAAGCGTTGACAACACTCACGTGTGATAAAGTTACTTTGCGAAGCGCTGTCTAACAATGCACGAACAATGTGTTTATTACCATGAGAGTCCACGACAATAATACGCGCAGTTGCAATTAAAACCGTCGCGGGACGTCGAGATAAATAGTCAATTTTATTTTTACCGGCTGATAGCGCACACAGCGCGACGTCATTGCGAGCGGAGGCAGCGTTAGCGTCACTAGGTGCCGCATTAGCAACGGTAGCAGACGCGGCTTGCTGGGCCCCAAAGCACAACAAAGTATGGTGCTTTCGGTGGCACCTTTTACATCTAGAAGTTGACTCACACACGGAAACACGATGACCACTACTTAAACAATTTATACATAAATTGTTAGACTTTACGAAGTTAAAACGCTGATCTGGGTTATAACGCGACTGTAGACTTACGTTCGAATGGTTTCTTGTTATTGGTGACCCTAGCAACAGATGGTGAAGTACGTTCTAACATTTTTATATGGTCACGAACGAAACAATCCAAATCGGAAAAAGATGGAATTTCGAAACTATTAGATCTTAGTTCATAATTAGTTTCGAAGGCACGCACAGTATCTTGGTCGAGTTTCTTAATAGCGATATATAACAAAATTAAATCAGCGAGGTCAATGACCTTTATGTTTTTTAAAGAAGCTACAGACGACGAGAATTTATCGAGAAATGATTCTAAATTATTTGGGGTTCCAGTCGAAATAGATTTAAATTCTAATAATTGATCTAAGTATGAAGTTGCGGACTGACGCTTATCTTCATACCTTTTACAAAGCAAATCGAAAATATGGGGGTAGTTATCAGCTGATGGATTTATTCCAGCACATATTGAACGAGCCTTGCCTGTTAACTTTCCTAACAAATAATATAACCGCTCACAGTCTGTCAGAGAAACATTATTATGCACTGCGTTTTTATAGCTAGCGATAAACAATGGCCAATTCCTAAGATCTCCGTTAAATTCGGGAATTTCGATAGGAGGTAATCGAGGCGACCTTTTGACCTCATTACGAGATTGAATTTGCAGTTTCTCTTCTGCTCGCTTACACGACCCAAAAGGTCTTCGAATGAAGAAAGCGCCTGATAGGAGACAGTGCAGTCAGGATCTAATTTGAGCTCATGGGCAGCAATTTGATCCAATATGTTTTCGAAGTCTATACGCAATGAATCTACTGTTTTAATATCACAGAAGAAGGACTCCTTATCGAATCCTTCTAAGTCGATTCCTTTTGCTTGGTCGGAGATGGTTTGCATGCGAGCAAATATCCGATCGCGTTTCGATATTAATCTTTTTAAAGTTGCGTCTGCCATATTAGCGGCTTACGACTAACTAAATAACTACGACAAGTAGGTAGTTCTGAAAAGACTATGAATCGATTACACTCCACAAATTGCAATAAATGTTTTTGTAAACGCACTTAATCAAGTATGTATTCAACAGGACAAGCCAAGAAAATGTGGTTCTTTGTTTACCTACTGAACTGGTTATGACTGGATATTAAGTACGAACGAGAAAATTATAAATTAATATTGCGATTTAAGCGGGTCGATACGAAACGAAATATTAGATGTACCTACAACGATGTTGATATTTCCTGGGTCGCGAGACGAAATAATTAATTACCTACCTACCTACGATAGTTTAACGGTTTGCCTAACTTATTTGTTATGCTTGCGGTTGTGAGAAATCTAACTTACTTGCTAGATTACGACAATACGACACGACGAGACGATACGATATGAATAAGAATGCGAATTTACTACTATTAGCGGGGTTTACGAGAATCTACGATATAAGTAGGTACCTAACTTACCAGCACGGGCGCGCGCGCGGCGCGGTTACAATTGCGGGTTTTGCGACAAATTGACCCAGGATAGGGGAATGGTTGGCTATTCACTGATTCCAGATTGAATCCGGCTCGAAAAGGACCAATGGTTACGCGGAAAAGTAAATTAAAACAACAAAACCTACTTGGTAGGTAGTGTAATGGGACGTTGAATGACCGCGTGGAGGCTCAGAGAAAATCGGTCTTTACTAAGGGTTACAGGGATGCACGGTACCTTTAATTCCTCGTTAGCTGCTCCTCAGCCCGTTTCACTGCGGTTTTCACGTACAAAACACCAAATTTCACAAATTTTCTAAGTTTCTAGGGAGCACAATGTTCTCGACACCAAAACTTTTTGCCAACAACACAAAGGTATTTTGAATGTCTAACGATGGCCGCTCACTTCCGTCGGGCATTCGCCATCTCGTTTCCACGAGTACAATAGATTCCGTGCACGGAAGGGATGGGAAATAGGGATGTATTACCAACCAATTAGTGATGTTGCCAATAATGAAATTTAATCTATGATTTAAAATTAGCGCAACCAATCGTTTTTCAGCTCATTTCGTCGTCGAATAAAATTAGACTTTTAAAAGTAATATTCAATATGACTCGTTTAAAATAGCGGTAAGTACTTACTGTTATAATACTCATACTAGGAAATGGTTTTGCATATCATGTGAATTGGTGTGGAAATAAATACATTTGTAGGTTAGACACGTGCAATTAATTCATATGCGTTACTTTATCTGTTACTTTTTTCTGGTACGTAACAGATATGAATGATAAGGCGTTATTCACATTGTCTCATGTGTGAATTAATGAAAATAAAATATTAAAACTTTACTGCACCGCAGGTTAGCCAAAACAACCAATTCAAATCAAATTTAAGGAACAGCAGATTTTTTTTTCGCGATTTCACATTTGGTCACATAGTAAAAGTTGTTCGTAATGATGAGTACAATGACCTCTTAAGAGGTTGTTGGTGTTTTTCCAATAACCCTGTATAAAACAATGAAAATACAAAACTTCCTATGTTAATCTGACCAAATCGACGGGTTTATTTTTTGTTTTGTTTTCACTAATTATTTGATAGCGCGTAATTGATTGATAAATTAAGGATATTTTGTTATTAAAAATATATATACACTTAGTTAAGTATTCTAATTTATTGCAAAAAAATAAACGTTTCTTGTATGAAAGTTGTATTTTGTGAGTTTTTTTTTAAATTAATCTGGAAACTCTTTTTCATTAAAAAACTTAATTGTTAGTAATTTAAGTACTTATTCAGCTAGTAAAAAAGCGGGCTACCGTACGAAAAGTAACATTCATACAGAACTCTAATTATTAAAATTATGCAGTTTAAACTGCTTTACGAATTGCTCATTGATTTATGGCAATCATACATACTAGAATACGGTCACCAAAATGTTGTTTCATTATGTACCTACCTATAACGACCCGCTCCGGTTTCGCACTCGTAGCTTTTTAATACCCTAATCTTAGTATGTGAACTGTAATAGGTATGTATAGGTAGTGATAATGATGATCCTACTATTTAGTTTAGTTTTAATTAGCTCAACGTTAATTATTTATTTTACAAACGTGTGCTATTTAAACTTGCCCTAATAATTCCTTTCTGTTATTTTTCTGTTACAATCAAATAATTTTCATATCTGTTTCCTATCCGTAACTTACAATTATTTTGAATATGACCCGTACCTTTCTTGGAAATGACGTGATTTAAAGTTTCATTACAGTCACTTAGGAGCTTCAAAGCAATTAAAAAATACTGCCCCAGATCTGGTTCATAGCTGGGAAATGGTGTGGACTTAAGGCTGTTATATCAATTTAACCATATACTTAATTGGGCACGCCACGATTGCGGCGGTAAGTCCCCTTTTTGAGGAGTGGTTTGAGAGGCGGCATGGCGTCCTCACCTTCCGCCTGACGCAGGTCCTCACCGGACACAGTTGTTTCGGGAGGTTCCTGTTTCGGGCTGTTAGGGCGGGAGGAAACGCCTGGGTGTTTCCACTGCGAAGATCGCCCTGAGGACACGGTGGAGCACACGGTGGCGGTCTGCCCAGCTTGGGTGAAGCACCGCCGTGTCCTCGTGGAGGCGATCGGCGGCGGCGATCTCTCGCGTCCGGCCCTGGTCCAGGCCATGGTACGGAGCGAGAGGGCATGGGGAGCCGTCACCTCCTTCAGCGAAGAAGTGATGCTCGCGAAAAGGGAGGCGGCGCACGTTATTTAGAGGCAGCATATGCGCCCTCGCGACCCTAGCCGCCGCAGGATACGGAGACGCCCCGGGCGTCGGGAATCCCAGGCCGATTTCCGGCCACCGTAGGCATGAGCTTGCGGACGGCGAGTAATGGGTAGCTCGCTGTCCGGTAAGGACCAAGCCCAAGTCGACGGCGCGTTGTGTTCCACGCGCGCCTCAAAGAGATGTCAGCACAAAGGGGCCCGCAAGGGCCGATGCCTGCCAGGGGTGCGGGTTTGTTTGAAAGAGATACCACAGCCCCTGGCATACGGGCTACTGAAGGAACACGGGTGGGTTTTAGTCAGTAAAAGTCTGACACGCCCTCCTGCTCCACCCAGAGCGGGAGAAGTTATTTGATGATTTCCCTCCCAAAAAAAAAAACCATGTACTTAATTTTCGCTTTCGGTCGAAACTAGAAAAGGAGCAAAATATTCGCAGTTTCGGTTTCGGGTGGAAACGTGTTTCGGTCGGACAACTATCGTTGATTTGACACTGTCTAATAGCTGAATACGTAACACGCGTCTGAATTTTAAGTCCTTGTGGATTCCTATGCTGCCTCCGTCTCGGTAAATTTCTACTACGGAAAAAACTAATTTAGTATCTAAGAGCCTGGGCTAAGCGTAATTCCTGTCAATGTCGTTTAACTGTCAAACGACAGGAACTATCTAAAGACGGAAACATGTCTACGTCAAAGCACGTGCCACATAACGTTTATAGATCTCGGCCCTTTAGTCTTGAGTATCCGGAGCTAGAGACAAGATTCATATTTTTTGAATCCGCGTCAAATTCGAGGAGGTAACTATGCTAATAATTCTCGACACGAATCAATAATAAAATAAGTAGGTTTTTTTTTTTTCATATTTTCGGAAATCGGCATTTGGCATTGTTTTTTTTCGGACACGCATGTTAAAATGCGGCCCGTGTGATACCGCACTGTAACACATAGCGATATAGTCGTGCGATACTGCCTACTGCATACGGAACGGGGCGATTCTGTTCTTTGAAAGAATTGTTTTCTGAAATACTGTTAATTTAAATAACGAAAAAACAAGTATGTATTCATTAGTGAGCAAGTATCGTAATTTTATTTGATTATTTATGTCTTTCATAACAGCCTCCTGAAATTTGACGAGGATGCAAATCAACACGTTGTATTTGAAAGTTAGAAACGAGATTCTTTTTTTTTATGTGTTCCTTATTGTCAGGACAAGGTTTGTATATAAGAAATTTTTTGTGAAATTATTGATAATCCAACTGATTTGATTTTACCGGAAGGGTTATATTTCCTCAGTCACGACTGGAAAATAAAATATGGCGGTACGAAGTTCGCCGGATCAGCTAGTTATATATAAAAATGAATCGCCGAAATGTATGTACGCGCATAACTTCCGAACGACTGCACTAAATTGGATGATTTTTTATTTTATGTGTTCCTTATTGTCAGGACAAGGTTTGTATAGCTAATGCCAATTCAATATTCATAGCTAAGACAGGACAACTTCTGTCGGGTTATTTAGTAATTAATAAAATTCGTGCTTTACCAAAAAAAAAGGAAAACATCGTGAGGAAACCGGCATTTCTTGGAACCAAAAGTTCAAAGACTTATGACACCTACCAAGCCGCACTGGGTCCACGTGGTGGATTACAGCCCACTCCCTCTCAAAGTGACGAGACCTGTGTCCCAGCAGTGGGAACGTTGTAGGCTGAGTTTTGTGTGCACCAAAAAGAAGGCTCCTGTGTGATCAGCTGAGCTAATTTCCAATCAACGGTCACAAATCTAGGCTGGGCTGCTACCTAATTGTCCTACCCGGGAAACGAACTCAGAAAGCTCACGTTGTTTCTGGCCTGAGGCCGATGTGCTTACAACGCCTCGGTTTTCCCGAAAACAGGCCTTATCATTAAACTTGGTTTTTGAAAATTCTTTTGCAAGAATTATCTTTTCTAAAGAGTTCACAGGTCACAACGAAGATTATAAGTATGTATAAAACCATTTGCAAATGTTAGTCACCATTCAGTACGAGTACGTCTATTTAATTAGGTACTAGTGTCCATTGTATTATAGCAATTATGAAGTTATTCGTAAGTACTTGATTATATTTTTCAAACTGATATTTCAAGTTACAACACTAACGATCGTTGTCCCAAAAGATACATTAAATCTTTTTAACCGACTTTAAAAACGAGGAGTTTCTCTACTCGTCTGTATTTTTCTTTTTTATGTATGTTCTGCGACATGACCAGCGATTGTGGATCGTTTAAAAAGAAAATATTGGATAGGGTTTTATCGCAGGAGTGGTCCCATCTAAATTCAACTTTACTCGGGTAGTTTTTGCGGTTACTTCGATATCACGTGTTTACTCTACTTTGTGTGTATTGATGAGATTTTAATACTTCCTGTCAGTGTTGCTTACATAGCTGTAGTAGTATACTAACTGGTGTGGGATGGGTACCATGTTGACTAAAAAGAGTTCTTTTTTTTTAGAAAATCAAACAACTGTCTTCCAAAAACACACTACCAAATGTTAAATTAGTACCTACATATCTTTATTTTTCACCTTGGTGCAATTTCGTCTATGGATGACGCTTCGAAATGTTGCCACTTCATAAAGGGTAAAATGTTTATTGAGGATGATATTCTCGTAGCATGTTTGTCTATTTCCTTTTTATTTTGATTATTTTTGTATTCCTGTTTAGTTCTATCACATTTACATTTAATTATATTATTTTTTTCTATAAGTTCGCTGTACCAGTAAAGTGTCCTAATTATTGTTTGATGCACCGGGAGACGTCTTTACGTCAAAGCCGGCTGTCGCTGCAAACCAGCGCTGGGGCTCTGTCTCGCATAGGGTCGCAGCAAAATGCTGAGCGTTAGCCGTTTTCCGTGGATGTGACGCATGTTCCCTTCAACTTTTTCTTATTTTTGTACTCACCTATTTCTTTTTGCGTCATGTTTACCGTAAATAAACGTTTTTTCTTTCTTTCTAATAATTTAGTTTAAAAAAACTTAGACACACGCTTCAATTTATTTCAGTGTATTATAGAGATGAAACGGTTCAAAAAAATTATGAGGCTAAGCTTGGTAAGTCACACGGAACCATTTAAGGAGCCAGCCCACCCTCCAGCTCCATCATTAGAGCAGCTCGACGGTACCGTAATAGTGTATCTATTGTCATCAGAATTGCAGTAAAATTGCAATTTTAAATGTTACCGCTAGACCACTAGAAGTGGGTGAAATTCAGGTTAGATTTTCTTATTAACAAACATTCAGATCGACCTTGCGGCCTAAAGCTTGTGAAAACCATAAAATCATGAGTGACATTTTGGGAACTCGAACTTTGAAATTCTACACTGAAGTTGCAATTGATTTTATTGTGCGTGCGTAAATAATTCGAATTTTATTTTTACAGAGCTTCGTGTGCCTGATTATTCTAGTTTTGGAAGAATACTACTGTAAGTAACAATTCACGTCATGTGATTGTGGGTGCCGCAAATTATTTGGGTTCCGTACAGTACTCGTGCCGACCAGTAAATAGTCTAGAACCAGATCCAGTTACTTATAAGGCTACGCCGTCTGTCTGTACGTCTGTTTGTCACAGAGCTGTACCTTTTTAACCAGAATATTTAGCCTTAGTTGTATTTTTTGTAGACTCACTGTGGCCTCGATCATGGTAAATTAAAAATATGGTAGTTTTAATTATTCTGCTGGTATGGAGGGTAAAGTGCTGCACGGATCTTGTGGCGCTTGAATGACGTAGACGAGGTGGCGCTGTTGTGAAAAATTAGAGACATAGTTTTATGAAATGTGTTGAAAAAACAATATGGCGGCGTTAGTTTCGATTGTACCTACGCGCTAAAAAATCAAAATCAAAAATCAAAAGTCATTTATTCAAATTAATTATTAAAGATCCATGGACAGCTGGAATTAATTTGCATGTCCGGCTTGCACTTGGCCGCTTTGTTATCCCAGAGGAGAAAACCAAAGTGTAACCAGTATTCAAGGGAAAACCGAATAGCTCGCAGTTTGTTTGGATATCTCAGTTCGAACTCCCGTTAATTCGATAGTTCATCAGTCTACATAGCAAGTCGGGTATGACCTACCTTGGTTTGTAGATTGAACTACTATATGTATAGAATTTCATAGTCCAAAGTATGAAATTGATGTTTTGTATTGACTTTTATTATTATGAATTGACGGGTTGGCACTAGCAAATGCCAGAATCTTGTTAAATTGGAAGAGAGAGGCCTTTGCTCAATGAGACAATGTAGGCTAGTTTGTTTTGTAACTATACATTTAGAGACTACATAATAATGCAATTTATCTTGTAGAGTGGTCAGAGTAAACTAGCTAAACCTATTTTCAATCATGCCACACAAGTTTCTTGCTCGCTCTGACTATTAGTAAAAGAAACTGATACTGTAAAGTTGATTTAGTTGCAACAGGATCAGCGCCATTGTCGATTTATTAGATAATTTATGGAATCTAATTCATTTCAGGTGCACCATTTTTAGGTTGGTCTGGCGACGAAGATAACTGGAACGGATTGGGTACGATTTTTTTAAATTATCAATTGACTGATGGCGAGACTAGCTTGACCCCCGAAAGGACTGATTGGCGCTAGCAGAAGCCAGAATGTTGTTAAATTGTAAGAGAGAGGCCCTTGACCAATGAGACAATGCTGGCTTGTTTGTTCAGTAAAATTTCAAGACTACATGATAATATTTTCTATCTTGTAGAGCGGTCAGAGTGATCGGCTAAACCTATGTTCAATCATGCTACACAAGTTTCTTGCTCGCTCTGACTATAAGTAAAAGAAAATGATACCATAAAGTTGATTCAGTTGCAGCAGGATTAGATGCCTTTGTCGATTTAAAAGATATTTAATGGAATCTAACTCATTTCAGGTGGATTGGGCGGGTGTATTGTTATGGGACGTCACGATAATTACGAGCACTCTAAAACGTTGGATTTACTTCCAAAATATTCTAAATATCCAACACCTCTATCAGGTTTTGAAAGAAATTATGGAAAACAGTATGAGTCACCATCTTATGATGCAGCGTATAACACACCGTATGGCATAACACAGCGCACACCTGAAGGTTCACCGGATCCCATAACACAGTTTGGAATCATGTATGGTCGCACGGATTCTTGCTGGTACGACGATGGTACTCCATATAAACCAGATGATACTACATACCATCCAAATGGCGTAACGTACAGACAGTATGGTCCTCAATACAATTACTATGATGCGCTATACAATCAGTATGGCACCCCATACAATCCGTATCTGGCATACAACTGGCATGATACTACATACTTTCCGTCTGGTAGTCCATATTCTTCGTATGCCACGTACAATATCTATACTCCTTCCGGCAAAATTAATTGTTCGCCTTATGGCCGTTCAGACAGCTTTTTAGGTTATCCCTCAAGCAATCCCTGGAGCCTGCCTATTTCTGATGTAACTACCAAACCTTTACAGAAGCCCAAACAAGATATTCCAAGTGTGCTCTTTGAAGAGTCCCCAAATAAGACCGAAGGCAAGTCATCAAAGAAGACTGTAGACAAACCATTGAATAAGATCTTAGACAAACTTATTGATTTCCCAACCACGCCCTTAATCGACCGTCTGATTGATATCTCAAGTAAAGCCTTAGATGACCCCTCAAATCAGTCCTTAGCCAAACCTTCAACTATCTCTGCAGAGATCTCCTCGGAGAATTTGTCAGACTATTCGACGGTCAGTTCATTCGATGTCAGGTCACAGAAAACCTATTAGACATGAACACAGTAAACCCTTTTGACACCGCTGTGGATGTCTCCTCTTTAGAAACAGCACAAACCGTTACCAATAGATATTAAACATACCTACCCTACTACGGCTAATACTCCAGGGATCTTTTGGGTAGCCGATGTCAGGATACCGAAATAAAAATAGCAGTCTGTAAGGTGTGATTAGCAGTTACTTTGTAACTTTGATTTCGGTGAACTGTACAGTGATATTCTGGCGCGTGACGAAAATCGAAACTAACGCCGCCATCTGCCAGGGGTGCGGGTTTGTTCGAAAGAGATACCACAGCCCGTGGCATACGGGCTACTGAAGGAACACGGGTGGGTTTTAGTCACTAAAAGTCTGACACGCCCTCCTGCTCCACCCAGAGCGGGAGAAGTTATTTGATGATTTCCCATCCAAAAAAAAATAAACGCCGCCATCTTGTTTGCTCAAAACAATTTCGGTTTACCTACAAGGACATTGTTTTTGTTTGCCAAAATATCCTTGTAACAAGAGACTAATGTTTAATTTGTAGTTTTAAAGTCCACTGACAGACGATCTTTTTTTATTGTTTCGATTAGTAAGCTACTTTATACTTGAAATAACATTTGTATTAGTCTAAAAAGTAAAATAAACTGTTCTTTTTTATTTTTTGTTTAATTTTTTATTTTGGGTTTGTATTTAAGCATGTCTTGTGTCTTTTCTTTAGACAAGCTGACATCAGATGGTGTCAGCTTTTAAAGAATTTGGATTTAAACGTCTTAGATACTTTAGAAGTCGATGTTTTAGTATTGCAGAAAAATAAGACGTTTTTATTCGTCAAAGAAAGTAAAACTGTTTTATGGTAACAGAAGTAAGAGCACAATAAAAATTAATAGTAAAAAAAAAAACTTTTTAAAAACAAGTTTTTATTTAATTGCCCTAAAAAAAAGAAAATAAACGTTAAATTAAATCAAACCAATCAATTTAGTACATGTATTATACAATTTATTAAATTAATTTATAAAAGCTTGTCGCGAGATTTACCTGTGTACTAACTAGTCTTGCTTCACATACCTACTTCACATCATCAGCCTATAATGTTCCCACTGCTGGGACACAGGCCTCCTCTGGGTGAGAGGGATTGGGCCGTAATCCACCACGCGGGCCTAGTGCGGGTTGTTATATGTCACATGTCTTCGAATTTTTGGTTCTAGGACATGCCGGTTTCCTCACGATGCAATAACTATGAAATATGCACGATGAAATAATTTACATAAG
Organism: Polymixis flavicincta; assembly: GCA_949987655.1. NCBI lineage: Eukaryota > Metazoa > Arthropoda > Insecta > Lepidoptera > Noctuidae > Polymixis > Polymixis flavicincta. The sequence goes on from OX465187.1 coordinate 8,302,728, forward strand.
TAAAGCGCGTGTCTGGGTTTGAACTCACGACCTACAACTCGTAAGTCGCAGCCGTTGCCACTTGGCCACCACTGCTCTCGTAGTGGACCGTACTTCCCACTAATGTAGAATTAACAATACCAATTTTCACCCTATAAAATGGGTGATAATGGGTTATAACCCAGTTAAAACCCAATTCACCCGGTTATAACCCAAATTGGAAGGATGAGTTTTAACCCACTTCCCATCTCTACGGATGCGCAGCCACCCGACGACGCCTGACGAAGAAAGCCGACGGCGCCCGAATACTACTTTCAACATAACACTTCTATGAATTCTTCTTTTATAATGCCTTCCTTAATTCTTGTCAGAATATTCTTGAAGAAGACAGTTTGCCTAGTTTGAAGTACTAGGTATATTCAGCAAAAGTAAATACTATAGACAAAAAGAAACGACTGTGTACTAAGTGATGAGCATCAGGTGTTTGCGTTAACTTCGAAACTCACACATTTAACAGAATGTTGGGTTTTTATAAGTAGTATCTAGAATGTGGAAAATAATACAAATTATAGTTTCGAAAACTTTATTCGTTAAGACATACCCAGTTAAACTTATTCATATGAAACGCTTACTGTACATAAATTAAACAGCTATTTGTCGATATTTGAACAAAGTGACAGAAAATATGATAATAAATATTATGAAAAAAATACATTTCAAAATTATGCACAAAATCTTTTTTTTTTATCAATATGGATGCTTTAATGGGAAGTAATGCGTAATGTGATTTCGCTTAATTAACTGACTACTGTTAGATAACCAGAAACCAACTTATTTTGTGTTTTCTTCATTAATCGTTCGCTGCAGTAGAGTGTACTGTGGTGCAGTTTTCGTGGCGTACTCTGGGGCAGTTTGGGGGGCGTACTGTGGGGCAGTTTGGGGGGCGTACCTTGGGGCAGTTTGCGGGGTGTACTGTGGGGCAGTTTGCGGGGCGTACTGTGGTGCATAAGCATACTGAGGTGTATATTGTGGGGCAGTTTGCGGGGCGTACTGTGGTGCATAAGCATACTGCGGTCCATATTGTGGGGCTACCTGCGGTGCTTGCTGCGGGGTGAATTGTGGCCACTGTTGGGTGTATTGTGAGCCAACCTGTGGTTGCTGCGGGGCATACTGTTGGAAGGGTTGTGGAGCGAACTGTAGAGCACCTTGTGGGAGATATTGTGGTGAAGGTTGTGGAGCATACTGTGTGTAGTACGGTGAGCCATTTGCTGGATTATTTGGCATGACATACGGGGAGCCGGAGCCTAAAGCAAGGTTGTTTGGTGGAGGTGCCGCAGCAACTGCGTAATCTATATCCTTTTGACCGTTTTCCTTGTGACCCTCGACGTTAACACCAACATGGTTTTTGGTTCCAAGAGTTAATTCCCCGTCTTTGAACCCTCCTACAAGACCAAGATTAACATCGGCACCGACACCGTAGCCCCAACTGCTCGAAGTGTGAGTTTCCTTATATCTTCCATCATCACTGCCAATTAAAGGTGCACCTGAAATTCAAAAGTACCTAACATTAACATGCGTTCTTATTAAAATTCCTGTTTCAAATTGTTGTGCCTATTTCCACTGAAACGTATGTGTAGTATTAACGTTACTTTTTGAAAACCATTTTTTTTTTGCATACATTTTGAGGATAGTGCGTGCATACGTGTTTTAATAAACTGTCTTTTGAACATGATTTGGATATATTCAATACCAGTGTTTCTCGGCTTAAGCGTCTGATGGTTGAAACCTTTTTTAAGGAAAAGTAATTGTTTGCTCTGTATGTATTTATGTTTTATTTGCATTAGTTAAGCGTGTATTATTTATTTCTTATGTCATAAGTAAGTAGTTATTTTGTACCTACCGACCTTTTTTTTTGTTATTGTTTAAGTTAAGTGTTTATCTGTGGAAACTTGTAAATGGCCTTCAATCTCATATTGTTTAGTAACATTGATTATGTTAGCTGTAAGTTTCCCGAATAAAATAAAATAAAGTAAAATAAATACGGTACATAACAGTCTGTGTTCATCGAAAGTGTAGATATAGGACAGGTTTAAGATAGGATATTGCCATTAACTGGTCACAATTATCAAGAATCTCTGGGCCACTACTGAGAACATAGTTAAAGAAACCAAATAACATCGAATTCGTCCCGGGGATCAAACCCTGTAAAACCATAACATAACAAAACATCACGCCTATATTCCCCGAAGGGACAGGCATATTATATATGGAGGTAGCACCCACATTCCCCAAGTTATGTTGAAGTCCCATGTAATAGGGGCGAGCCTATTGCCGTCAATCGGGCACAAATCCAGACGTCGGGCTGCTACTGAGGTATACCCATTAATAAAAAAACTTAATAAAATTTTGACCGAACTGGAGAGCGAACCCAGAACCTCCTAGTGGGCCGTAGTATTTCGACCACTAGTACAACGAGGCAGTGAAACCTCTGAAATAATCTTGACTGTGAAAGATTCGCAAGACTTTAAAAGTATAGACTGTATATTAGTCGTTCACGACGCTACTCGAAAGTAACCTGTTACGAATTGAAGAATTCTAATCACCAATGCGTCTTCAGAACGTCACAGCACTAGTTTTACAATAGCGATGCTCACACGAAGCTATATAACACAAACTATTTAATAACGCGTTAGTAAATCGTTTTGTTTATCGACTGCCATTTAAATATGAACTAGTGCTGTGAAATTCTGGCTACTCATTGGTAATTTGAGTTTGTAACACGCACGGTACGCACGGTCGTGGACCATGGGCCAATGGAGACCCTGCCAGTAAATGGAACAAAAAAAAATTGGTAGATTACAAAAAGTACTCACAGAGGGCTAACTCCAAAAGTGCCAAAATCAGGATAACACCTACCTGTAAAAAAAGGTACTTTTAGGGTTTTGTGCCAAAATCGTGATGAGTTTGAGTTTGAAGAAAGACTTTCAGTCTTTCTTAAAAGTCAAACAGGTAAACGCTACAAAGTCAAATTGTTTATTTATATTAGGTACTTCTGAATGTCTTTGATTAGCTTCCCATGATAAGATAGCAGCATATTATGTCAGCATGGCCTACAATATTTGCACAACACATTGTTGTATTACTAAAGTAACGTACATTATGAAAGTAGTTTGTTCATAATCGTTTATTGAATGGATTTATGTCATCTACACTCAACATCATTAATTCAGCCTATCGCAGTCCACTGCTGGACTTAGGCCTCTCCCAGGCTACGCCACAACACTATCCTCCGCCTTCCGGATACAGACTGTCCCAGCCACCTTTTTAAGGTCGTCGGTCCATCTAGCTGGAGGACATCCCACACTACGTTTGCCGATACGCGGTCTCCACTCCAGGACTCGTCTGCTCCACCGTCCATCGGCCCTTCGACAAACATGGCTAGCCCACTGCCACTTCAGCTTGCTCACTCTACATACTCTACAAGCTATGTCGATGACTCCAGTTATTTTCCGAATAATTTCATTCCTAATTTTATCCTTCAAAGACACTAATAATAAATAATTAATACAGCGATATGATTTGATTTTTGTATAAACATACAAAAAATCAAATATTTTATCATTGATGCGTGATTTTTTTTACACAAACCCGCAATGTTTTTATAAAGACCAGACTTTTTTGATTTGTTGAATATAGATCCAATCATTGCTTGGGTTCAAACGAACTTAGTTACGATTTAAAATAAAGCCAAACTCAGCTGAACTATAATAAATTAATCTGTGCTTGAGGAACTTTCTAAAATTAAAAGCAGTTTTTTGCTGCGCACGTCCGGCTCCACGACAGCGAGCTCGCCAGACCATATCGATAACAAAGGTTTGTAACTAAATTAGGTTTTACTATCTATTTTCTTGCTGTCGTTTTTATTAATTTCTAAAGCCAGTTTATCAAATTTTTTGAAAATTACAAAAAAAAATTGAATAGTACACTGCTTTTAATTGGGCCAATTTTCCGTAAAATTGGCACCAATTTGCTTCTTTTGTGTTTAAAATTCTTTTATTTATAATGGCTATAGTCGTTTTTAACTTTACTACTTTAATTTTGAAGATGTGGTCTGATGTGGTCCTGTCGCAGCTTCCGAGAGCGTAAGCGTCAAACAGAGCCGTACTGCACTGGTTTTCATTTCCGGGAGTGGCAACCACCACTTTAATGGTTCCTGTTGACTACGGAAGCCTATACAAGACAACATAGCTCCGGACTAAGTTCTCTTTGTAAAAAGAACTGCATTTTTATATTTATCGGGTTCACAATTTATAAGCGGGCTTGGTGGTTTAATCCTGATTAAAAAAGAAATGTAATCTGGAGGACAGGGTCTTATACAACATAAGGATTCCCAGGATTAAACCATCGGGCCACTTTTTTAATTTCGACCTTTATACAAACAAAGTTAAACTTGTGATTACAAAATATGACGTTAAAGGTAACGACAACACGACGTTGTATATGAGTAGTTGCTGGAAAGTTGTCAATTTTGTATTAAAAACTCTATGAGGCTTGGAATAAAGTTGGACTGGCTCGATGGTTTGAGCTTGGACCAAAGTTAGAATTCGTTTTGATTGATACGGATAAAGCTTCGTTTGCTTGTTCTGACATTCAGGCAAACGTCGACAGAACACGCGATCAGAAAATCAATAACACTTACAATTAACTTCATGGTGGCTGCAGACAGTGTGCTACGTGTGACAGTCACTTAACTGGGTACCTGACTAAACTTGTACTAGCGGTTACAAGACGCGAGTGTGGCTTATATACATGACAGATTCGGTTATCTTGTGGTGACCTCAGTCTTAATAACTTATTTTAAAACTTTTTTGTATTTAAATTATCTCGTTAATTAATATCTGGATGACCGAGCTTTACTTGTTTTTTTTTTTTTAATTTTGACTTTCTCAAAAAATGAAACATGGCTAGATCAATTTATCGTCACCGAAACCCCCTGCATACCATATTTCAAAACAATCTTTGGAGCCGTTTCCGAGAGTCAGATTATGTATTTATATATACACACATATATATGAATACATATATACAGGGTTATTTGAAAAACACCAATAACCTCTTAAGAGGTCATTGTACTCATCATTAAGAACAACTTTTACTATGGGACCAAACCTGCAATCGCGAAAAAAAAATCATCTTTTCCCTACATTTTGACGAGATATGCGAACATAAATGTTCGGGAACAGCTGATTTTTTTTTTCGAGATTTCAGGTTTGGTCCCATAGTAAAAGTTGTTCATAATGATGAGTACAATGACCTCTTAAGAGGTTATTGGTGTTTTTCAAATAACCCTGTTTATGCCGACGCGTGTGGGAACCGGCGCGGCAAGCATTAATTACTGCAGTGCTTTGTTCTAATTTACAGTTTTTGGACTGAAAGCAAATTACTTCAAGTTTCTTGGAGTTTGCATTGTTTATTTTACACATGTGTACATCTATTGTTGCGTAGTGGATTCTCCGCTGCGCAGATAATAGGGTATTTTCCAATTCGATAAAAACTATTAAATTTGAAGATTGGGACCATATATTTAACAGAAAAATAAAAATAAATTGATTAATATCAAATTTCTCCATTAAAACCGATTAAAATCAAATTTATTTTTCGTTGTTTTGTATTTACCGCCAAAACGCTCCTTACGATGACTTTTTATCACGTGACATCGTGACGTCAGCTTTGTGTAAACAGCACCAGTACAAATACTTAGTTTGACGCAGTTTTAGAAGTATTTGCGCACAGAGGCACCGCACACCAGTGATTTCACTTTCTATCCATTAAAAATCTTGTTAATTATAAACACGACACTCACTTGTTCACTTACTAACTACTTTAGTTTACACAAAGTTGACGTTACGTGATAAAAAGTCGTCGTAAGGAGCGTTTTGGCGGTAAATTCAAAACAATGAAAAATAAATTTGGTTTAAATAGTTTTTAATTGAGAAAATGGATATAAATCAATTTACTTTTATTTTTCTGTTACATATTTCGTCCCAACCTTCAAATTGGAATAGTTTTTAATAAATTGGAAAATACCCTATTGTGTCAAACAAATTGAATAGATTTTGTAAGAGCCCTTCTGAGAAAGATGAATGGTATCGAAGAGCGGCGGTAACATCTGCGTTGCATATGCAGTTTACCGAACGTAGTCGTGGGTCGGTCTATTACGAAGAAGGAACAATGTTCTTGGTAGGGAGAGATGTTGGGGAAAGGGGCCTCCAGCTCAAGCCCACATTCTGTTTTGAAACATCGTAAGGCATAGGCGCGACCTACGAAAACGTTCCTCTCTGCGAAATCCTGTTTTACCGTTTGGTTATAAGATTTAAGTCGTGTACTTGTGTCGTTGTGTAAACTATATAGACAATTATAATTGTAGAACATTTACAACTATCTTTTCCTTAATTAACGTCGCGTTACCACGCCCAATAGTAACTACTTCTGATCTCGTACGAGAGCGAATTGCGAATATCAATACGCCACGCTCCGGTATATATATACAAGAATAGCTCGTCTAAAGGTATAATATACTAGCTTTTGCCAGTGGCTTCGCCCGCTCGGAGGTCGGAAATGATCCCACAGGAATACTTCGAAGTCATAAAGCGTTTTCTAGCTGAATAAATAACTACGTTAAGTGTGCTCCTACTGAGTTAAGAAAACTTAGTAGTTCGAAGGCATTAAGCGTCTTCCAGCTGACACAATTATGTTAAGTGTGCTTCTACCGATTTATGCCAACCTGGTACTTCGAAGACATAAAGCGTTTTCTAGCTGACACATCTATGTTAGTTGAGCTCCTATCAAGTTATGACAACCTGGTACTTCGTTCAGAATACCAATTTACAAAAGATCTACTCCTAAGATTCCTCAAAAATGGTAGTACGAAAGTTGGAAGAAAGTAAATAATTATGTCGACTATAAATTTTCTTGCAAATAATTTCGATGCTTGATGACTTTTGAATTCGTAGAATTTCTTTCGGAGTCGGTTACAAACAAACGTACAGGTGAAGCTAATAAAAGTGTGATAAAAATATTTATCATTTATTCAGTCTCCATTTTTTCAAAGTTCCAAGCAGAAATGACAGCCAGATATAAACCTTTATAAGTCAAAGTTCAATATAAAATAATCTCTACTTCCAATAGTAGATACTTCCTAACTCCATGCATTTTAGCAACTATTTAATATTTCGCCAAGCATATTATATTTCGGAAAAAGTATACCCGACGACGCCTACGCCTGTTTAACGACGCACGACTACGGGACGCGAGGCCTCAAAGGCCCAAAGCAACAGTCATCAAGGCGCAAAAATCATCGCCCGCGGCGCCCTAGGCCCGCGCGTCTGTGGATCATCCGTCAGTGGAGTGACATTTCTTAAAGAAAATTTGTATTTTGACTTTTGTGTTTTATACCAATGTATATAGTGTATAGTTTATTTTGAGTGCTTTTTGTTCGTGTTAATATTGTGTTTTTTGATAAGTAAGTTCATTTCTACTAATGTTAAATGCCGCCTGTAGCGACACCGGAACTAGCGCCAGTCAACCTACTACATCGCTCGATGTTCAGGTGAGATGTCCCCATTGCTCCCAGCCACGCTTCTTTAAAGGCGACCGGGGGCTACGGATACACTATGGCAAGGTTCACAAACCTCATAGTGTACCCATGTGCCCCCCAGCCACAACCTTAATTCATTCACAGCAAACCCTTTGGAAAACACTTTCAAATTTAAAAAATTCTACCCCTGTCTTAAAGAGAGTTCCCCGGGGCGCAAGGCGGTCTGTTGCTCTAAGTTTGGCCCGATGTCTCCGCCTTGCGACCCAGGAGAATTCTTATAGTGCCTGGGAGCAACTACTGACGTTCCCATATAGGATTCTGCATGTCCAAAAAAGTTTGGCAACCAAAAAAACTTTAACAAACCAAATTAAAGATAACTGCAACAATTCGACCCCTATTTTAGATCCTAAATTACCCATTTTCAATAACCCTTCACGAAGAGGCATATGCTCATATGTAGAATCCAAAATAAGTGACGGTGACATCAGGGGAGCGGCCAGGCTACTGTTCAGTAGCGATGTGGTGGCGCCTTACTCTCCAGAAACTCTTTCAGCTCTGGAGAGTAAACATCCAGCGCCTGCGGTTGATCTCACCTTTCCCGACCCTCCCCTCCCTCTCGATCCAGATTCAACCCCTTTTAATATTACTGCTCCCCAGCTACTTGCAGCCGTCAGCTCCTTCCGAAGTGGTTCCGCCGGCGGCCTTGATGGCTTGACTCCTCAGCATCTTAAGGATTTGTTAAGTTCAGGCGCCGGGGAAGCTGGTGAGTCGCTTTTGAAGGAGCTTGCGGCTCTAATCAACTTGATGCTCAACGGTGGTGTGAATGATGCCGTCGTCGATGTGTTGTATGGGGCCAATTTATGTGCCCTGCGCAAGAGGGACGGCGGTATTCGACCCATTGCCGTTGGATGCACCTACAGGCGTACGGCAGCCAAAATATGCTGCAAATTGTACAGCGAAATATTGACTAACAAGTTCCAACCCCTACAGCTTGGCTTTGGATCCAAAGGGGGCTGCGAGGCTGCCGTACATGCCCTTTCTAGTTTTTTAAATGCCGGTAAAGGTGAGGTAATCCTCAAGGCTGACGTTAAGAACGCCTTCAACTCCGTTAACAGGGACACTTTGTTGGCCGAAGTAAAAAAAGAGTTACCAGAAATGTATCGCTTTATGTGGCAGTGCTACAGGCACCCATCAAAATTATTATATAAAGACAATGTTTTGGAATCTGCAGTCGGATGCCAACAAGGTGATCCTCTCGGGCCAGTCATTTTCAGTTTGGCTATCCATCCCATAATACAACAACTAAATTCAAAATTTAATGTGTGGTATTTAGATGATGGAACAATAGGAGGTGACGTAGACACCGTTCTAAAAGATTTTCAATTCTTAAAGCAGCATTTCCAATCCATCGGCCTTGACCTCAACTACGCAAAATGCGAAATTTACCTTAGTGACAACACCGACAGAGAACCGACTATACACAAATTTAATTCAATCGCCCCAGATATCAAAGTTTTGGAAAAAAGTTCACTGCACCTCCTAGGTTCCCCAATTCTAGAAGACAGTTTTTCACGTTTCATTGACGACAAAATTAAACATTTTAACGATATTTCGGATAGACTTTCTAAAATTAATTTACATTCGGCATTCACCCTTATCAGATACTGCTGTTTCGGTCCAAATTTCATGTATTTCCTCCGCTCTTCCCCCCTATGGAAGCAACCACACCTTTTAGACAAAGCCGATCAAATTATTAAAAGCACTTTAACATCCATTTTAAATGTGGCATTAGACGACCGCTCGTGGCTGCAAGCCACACTACCCATCCGTTTTGGTGGGCTCGGCGTCCGCAAAATTTCTAGTGTAAGCTTACCGGCGCACGAAAGGGTATTTGAACCAAAAAGTTGGCCAAAAGTCTTTTTTTTAAACCACGTGTTTACTCTATGCGACAATTCCCCGAACTAGCCAAGGGTTCGGGGTAGCTACCTGCGCGCTTGTTTCCTTTTCGCGGAACAATAGAATCGAAAACTATTCATTCGCAAATGGACGGTCGCACACGCTGTACGTAACTTTGTCGAAACTATAAAATACAATTTTAATATTCTTAAAATATATGTTAATTGGTGTAATTTAACAAACTTTTTGAAGATGGATCCTGATGATAAAGATATTTACATAGTTTAGCACTATATAAAATAGTCTAATATAAGACCCTTGTAAATATTTTTGTGTTTGAAGTAATCAATTAAAATTGAATTTATATTGACATTTTTTTGTAATCACGAGTTATTTAGTTATACTTCCCAGCTTTGCCCTGCAATGAGACGTATTAGATATTGTAGCCTAATGTATTAGCTTTAATAATCGGTAATAATTTCTTACCCAAAGAGACCACCTCAAATTTTATCAGTGTTTTATAAGTTGCATTGATACGCTCGGAGTTTTGTAAGTTATTGTAGTACCTACTGATTTTTTTAGCTTTATGCTTGGTATCCCATCCCTCCCACAATGCACAAAGTCCTCATTCATGGGGCTGCTGTTATATCTTCGGCAATTTTGCCAATAGGACAGCTGTCCGAAAAAGCCGCGGAAGCCCGCAACAAGCATTTTCGCCAGTACAGGCTTGGGTTTTCAAGAAAATTTTCCCGGGAAGCTTGTAACCGGGATATTGTTAAGGTTAGTGTTAGGTTATTGTTGCGCTCAAATCCATTTTTGACGGCCATGAAACCTATATCAAGGAAAAAAACCAAACCATTTTTGAAAGAAACCGTTGGAATGTTACTTCCGCCTGAAATCTCGGATCTAGGTATCTGTGTCCAGCGCAAGTATCGAGAGTACCTACTGATGATGATGATGATGAGGAAAACCCGCAAAGTGATTCTGAATACGAATGTAGTGACTAATTATTGTGAATATTTATTGTATAAGCTGTATTATTTCAGTAAATTGATTTTATTTTTCTGTGTCCTGAAAAAAAGTCAAAATAACTTTTCATGTCATTTACACTCGAGAGCAGTACACTAAAGAGCAACTGTAGCATTAAATAATTTTGGCCAACTTTTTGGGTTAAATACCCCTCCGTGGCGGCGTTCCTGTCCTCGGTCCACAGCACCAAACAGTTAACCAAAAAAATCTTAGCCCCTTCTCAAGTTGAGTCTGAAGTGCCGTGTTTGACCGATGCTATGAACGCCTGGAAGATGGCTTGTCCGAATACGGTCCAGCCCTTGAACCCATCTTCCCAAAGACAGTGGGATGAGCCGCTCTGCAGATTGGTACGGAATAATCTCATTAATACGTCCACCAATACTGCTGAGCGTGCCCGCCTGCTGGCTGTGGGAGAATGGGAGTCGGGACTTTGGCTTCAGGCGCTACCGTCACCTAACATAGGTACTATGCTGGGTGACTCTACTTTCCGGCTCGCTACAAGTCTGCGTCTGGGTGCACCTTGCGTGGCTCCGCATCGCTGTCAGTGTGGTGAAGCAGTTGATCGCCTCGGACACCATGGCCTTGCTTGCAGCAAGAGCGCTGGTCGGCTGGCACGGCACGCCAGCATTAATGACATCATCCGTCGGGCTCTTGTCACCGCCGGGGTTCCAGCTGTCTTAGAACCGAATGGCTTGGCACGCGACGATGGAAAGAGGCCAGACGGAATGACAATAATGCCTTGGAAGGTGGGTAGGCCTTTGGTGTGGGATGCTACCTGTGTCGACACCCTCGCGCCATCCCATCTTCTGAGCACGGCGGGCTGCGCTGGTGCGGCTGCTGCAGGTGCAGAAAACCTCAAACGGCGCAAATACAACAACCTTATTGGGAGCTATATATTTGAGCCGTTTGGGGTTGAAACTCTAGGGCCGTGGGGTCCAAGCGCTCATCGAGTATTTCGGGACATCGCCAAGCGGTTGGTCGACTCTTCACGTGACCAAAGGGCTGGCCTATTCTTAGGTCAAAGAATCAGCGTTGCCATCCAACGTGGCAACGCTGCCAGCCTTTTGGGCACTTTTCCCACTGACAGCGATGCGGACGAATTCTTTGATGCACAGTGAGCTCTTCCCTTTTTTACTTTATATATACTTGTACATACTGTCTAATTATTTTGTATATTTATGCTTGGTTAATATGTTTGTTTATATTTATTAAGTGGATAATCCTATATCATTAAAAATACTAAAGATCTACTTATTTTAGTAAACGTTTCTTAATTGTTTCTATGTTTTAAACTATTATCCTTCGGGAACGTACCACCGGGATAAAAAGTATCGTACGTGTTAATCTAGGTTTTATTCTCTTTGTATGCCAAATTTCATCCAAATCTGTTTGGCCGTTTTTGTGGGAAAGAGTAACAAACATCCGTACATACATCCATTTATCCATACTTACAAACTTCCGCGTTTTTCTTTCCGCGAGACCACATCTCGATGCATTCCCACGTCGGTTTTTAGAAAATATTCCCTGAGACTGCATATCTCGCGATTGTGGAGGGTCTGAGCATTCAAGAAGCCTCGACCTCCACACTTTCGCGGGATATACAGTCTCATCACCGATGACCGTGGATGATGCATTCGATTTGTGGTAAGCAGTGTGCGGACCCTTCCCTCGCTTTACATGCATGACCGCACATTTGTCCACACCAAATTCCATCCTGATAGCGCTACTGAAAGTTTCAGTTACTTTCAGTAGCTCTATCAGTTGAAATTTGTTGGGGGCAAAGAGTTTTATTTCATCCATGTATAGGAGGTGAGATATAACAAGACCACCTCTCCTCAATCGATAGCCTATACCTGAATGCTCCAGCAATATGCTAAGAGGATTCGACGCTAGGCAGAACCAAAGCGGACTCAAACTATCACCCTGAAATATGCCTCACTCGATCCTTTTCGGCTCGCTATTCCTCAGGATATTTCGACATCCTGGATAGCGAAGGACCGTTCTACATTGCCCCATACACAAAGTCAGGAACGTACGCAGAGTTGCATCTACTTTATACAACTCCAGCACCCTCCTAAGCCATGTATGTGGCACCGAGTCAAAGGCCTTCTTATAGTCTATCCAACATGTTGAAAGATCCTATCGGAACGGCGAACCTGTTAGCTACTGGCCATATCAATGAGGAGCAGCTCCTTAGTACCGCGGGACCCGTTCTGACATGCATTTTGAGAGGCAGACATGATAGAGTTGGTGTCTACATGATGGTAAATTTTAGCTCTCAAAATGGATGTCAGAACTTTATAAACCGTCGATAGGCAAGTGACCGGTCCATAATTTATGGGTTCCGCAGTACTACCTGATTTATGGAGTAGGTGGGTTATCCCTGTTGTTAAAAACTGGGGCAGCGACTCTGACTCTAAGGCTGACTGAAACTGGGATGCCAAGCGAGCGTTTGATCTTTGGAGCCATTTTATTATTTATTATTATTATTTCTTTTATTTAACATAGACACATATAAATTATTTTTTTTAATATTAGTATTAAAATATAAAAACTTTTAAAAAATAGTAGCCCACCGGTATCGGGAACAAGGTCCAAGCTACCGGCGGTCAGGGCTCCAGAGAGAGGAACCTCCTAACAATGCGAGCCGGGTCCAGGAGTACAGCTTTCTGGATCAAGCCCTTGACCCAGCTGCCCAACGAGAGCCTCCTCAGATATTGGTCGAGGCTCTTGGCTATAATGCCATTGGCTGTAACCAATATCGGTACAACGATTTTGACGCTAAACATAGAAAAAACGAAAGCAATCAACTTTGCCATCTCGAAACGTTCTGCCCCTAATTCTGTAACTTGTATACAGCTGCACTCCTGTCCTAGCCCAGAAGACTGTAGTTGCCCGTTCATCGAACTAACAGATTCGATTAAATACTTAGGAGTCTTTGTAGATAACCGTTTATCATGGTCCACACATCTAACTGCTTTGAGGGGTAGGATTCGAAAGATGCTCCGTATCTTTAAGCAACTGGGTAAAATTGCAGATGACTCAGTTCTAAAAATGATTTATTTCTCTCTCTCTGTTAATCAGTCCTTAACTATTGTATTATAGCATGGGCCGCGGCCTGCAAAACCTCGTCAATAAAGGTTGAAAAAGCTCAACGAGCTCTGCTTAAAGTTGCCTATAGACGACCATTCCGGTACTCCACTAACACACTCTACACCGAAGTGGGAGTTCTTAGAGTCAGACAGCTTTACATCCTATCTGTCACTCTAAGATTTCACAAAATCTCCATGTGCACTTGTATCATATCAAGTCGAAGGATACATTGGGAAAAGGTTCATTGACGTAAAACACTCGGTAGGAAGTCGTTCGGTTTTATGGGACTCACAACTCAATGACCGACACAAAATACTACAACTCACTCATAGTAAATGCAAAATTACTGTTACAAAATGGCTTCTTACACTGGACTATGACATGACTGAAAACTTATTATACTAAAAAACAAAACAAAAATTGGACATGCAGCGCTTTGATAGGTACAGCTATACACCTATATCTCTATTTATATACTTATTAGTTAGTTAATAACATAAACTACAACATAATTATATACATCCTCAGGTGTAACATTCAGACAAATTCCCTCAACACCAACACAACTACATACACACAGTCACACACCATCACATATACACACAGTCACACACACTATAAAATCACAAACAACACACATTAACAACATATTAGGTTATTCTCTATTCTCTTTTTTTTTTATTATTTTGATTTAAGATTTTTTGTTTTATTGTATATTCTTCTCTAGTAGATTAGAAGAAATTAACAAATTTATTGTAACGTACCATTATCTACATGTATAGAATCATAGCAATCAATGTAAACGGAACGAAGGAGCCTGGATCTCACGACATAGGGAATCCTAGTGTGAGGACTCTACAGATGCTCTTGTCCACTGCGACTACATCTTGATGCACCCCCAGGTCACTGTGAAGGAAATATTCCCTGAGACTGCAAATCTCGCGGTTGTGGAGGGTCTGATGACCGTGGGTGATGCATCCGTTGTGCCGTCAGCAATCTACGGACCTTCCTATTCAGGGCGTCAAGTTTCGTTTGAGTCCATTTGAGTATGCCGAAAGAATACATCAAAACCGGCATGACCCAACCGTTGAAGGCACGCACCTTGTTTCCGCCTGATAAAAGACGAAGCGCTCCTTCAACCAGTGACGTCTGGTAGGTCATGGAACTGGTGGTGCACTTTACTAGCTCACTAAGTATTAGGGGTAATAAATAAATAAATAACATTTATTTATTTCAGATAAGTAATTTAAATCTAAACGAATAAAACATAAACAATAGTATTCAGTTTCACGTAAACTAAACTTCGCGGTGACAATAATGAGTCGGTCATTCATTATGGCTGGCATGTAAACATCACCAAACCTCGGGCGCTTTCGGTAATATTCGGCTCAGTTCGACAAACTTCGGTTCCTCCGTGCGGCACACGAGAATGGACAAATTAGTCCATAACGCTCCATACAGTTATCTCAACTATCTTCTGTCTCACGCGCTAGGCGTTTTAGGTTTCATGGTCCTCGGAATGCGCCACCGACGGGTTCCCAGATAACGGTGGGAGGGGTTCACATCGGCGTCGAGTCGACGATGAAGTACCTGGGACTCGTCCTCGACAGCCGGTGGAACTTCGCGGAGCATTTCCGCCGTTTGGCTCCCAGACTGAAGCGGGCCGGGGCTGCGTTGAAGCGGCTCTTGCCCAATCTAGGGGGGCCAAACGCCTCCTGCCGGAGGCTCTACGCGGGGATCGTGCGGTCCATGGCCCTATACGGGGCGCCGGTGTGGGCGCCTACATTGAGGCGCCAACCAGCTCGCAAGCTGAGGGCGTCCCATAGGGTCATGGCGATCAGGATGATCCGAGGATATCGCACGATCTCCGGCGAGGCGGCGGGCCTCCTTGCCGGATTACCGCCATGGGATCTGGAGGCAAAGGTCCTCGCGCAAATGTGGGAGTGGCGCGAGGAGGCCAAACGCCGGGGCATAACTCCGCTGCCGCGGGAAATCGCGGCACAGCGGACAGAGCTCCGGCGGGATCTCATGGTGACATGGAGAGTGCGATTGTCGCAACCCAGTGCTGGGCACGCCACGATTGCGGCGGTAAGTCCCCTCTTTGAGGAGTGGCTTGAGAGGCGGCATGGCGTCCTCACCTTCCGCCTGACGCAGGTCCTCACCGGACACGGTTGTTTCGGGAGGTTCCTGTTTCGGATAGGGCGGGAGGAAACGCCCGGGTGTTTCCACTGCGAAGATCGCCCTGAGGACACGGTGGAGCACGCGGTGGCAGTCTGCCCGGCTTGGGCGGAGCACCGCCGTGTCCTCGTGGAGGCGATCGGCGGCGGCGATCTCTCGCGTCCGGCCCTGGTCCAGGCCATGGTACGGAGCGAGAGGGCATGGGGAGCCGTCACCTCCTTCAGCGAAGCAGTGATGCTCGCGAAGAGGGAGGCGGCGCACGTGAGGGAGAGGCAGCATATGCGCCCTCGCGACCCCAGCCGCCGCAGGATACGGAGACGCCCTGGGCGTCGGGAATCCCAGGCCGATTTCCGGCCACCGTAGGCATGGGCTTTGGGACGGCGAGTAATGGGTAGCTCGCTGTCCGGTAAGGACCAAGCCCAAGTCGACGGCGCGTTGTGTTCCACGCGCGCCTCAAAGAGATGTCAGCACAAAAAATGATGGGACCCGCAAGGGTCGATGCCTGCCAGGGGTGCGGGTTTGTTCGAAAGAGACACCACAGCCCCTGGCTTAAGGGCTACTGAAGGAACACGGGTGGGTTTTAGTCAGTAAAAGTCTGACACGCCCTCCTGCTCCACCCAGAGCGGGAGAAGTTATTTGATGATTTCCCACACAAAAAAAAAAAAAAAAAAAAAACTATCTTCTGGGTCACGCGCTAGGCGTTTTAGCTCGGATCTCATAGAAATATGTACAGAAAAGTATGAGCATTCGCCGTGCGCTTCGGCATAGCGCACGAGGGATCTTCTGTACCGCGAAAATAAGTCTTAATAGTTTAGCAAAGAGCTTATATTGTTTCGTCAGTTTTATATATACCACAACCAGTGGCCACAATGCGATTATTAAACATTTTGTGATTCTTTCGACACCTATTTAAAATCTGGTAGTTCAGCGCACGAGTGCACTTATGGGACAGTCGCCCTGCCTCCAACGATTGTTTCATGTCGGCAGCATTATTATTATTATTAATTTACATACTATGAAAAACTTAAGACACACGCTTCATTTTATTTCAGTGCATCATAGAGATGAAACGAGTCGACTTTTATGAGCCTAAGCTCGAAACGTCACTTGGAACCATTTAAGGGTTCCGCAGCCCACCCATCCAGCTCCATCATTAGACCAGCTCGATGGTACCTTATTTTTATCAGAATTACAGTAATTTAAAATTTTGTCAGGACACGCTGCTTCTTACACGGTATACTGTACTGTAACCAAAACTGCAAACGTAGTATACAGGAAAGTTTTATAAATTGTGGCTGTTATTTAGTAAATTGTTTCTTCCACGCGAACGAAGTCGCGGGCAGAAGCTAATAAATATCTGCCGGTGACATACTTGACATCGGAGAGTTAAATAGATAAAATGCTTATCTATGTTTACAAACTTTTTTAATTCGTGGGAATCCCTACGACGTAGGACGCAGCGCCGGGCTACGTCGTAGCAAATGATCTTCGTAGATCTCGTGCTACGGCGTAGCAATACTACAGACCGTGTTAACTTGCCTCTCTCGGAAAAGGTACGTCAAATCGATGCTTGCTTTGGTTACTTAGTTTAGTTATTGACTAGTATATAAACTAACAAAGCTTAGATAAATTAAGGAATAGTGTAGATCAGAAAAAGAGTATTTCAAAAACATTTTTAATTACAAACTGGGTTATCTGTGTCAACTTACTCGTAGATGAGTAAAATCAAGGAGTTGTTTTATTTACAAAACTCTCTTAGATAGTGATTGTTTTAATAATCTGAGCTACGTCATCAACATGATGCTGCTGGTTCCCTCGATCAATGATCCAAAAGTTCCTGGCTGTATGTGAGTCGTACGCGGAGTCTCATGGATTAATATACAACACCAAAAATACAGAGTATATCGTCTTAAGGTCTGGTGCCAGATGTCCATCTACGGTCCCTCCTCTGTTACTTAAAGGTCAACCAATGAACAGAGTTTATAAATTTAAATACTTGGGCCATCTGGTAACAGATTCCATGTAAGATGATTTAGATTTAGAGCGGGAGCGCAGAGCGTTGTTCAGCCCGAGCGATCATGCTTGCTCGCAGATCCTTTCGATGTGCAGTTGCAGGCGTATTGCACTACACTGTACTCGCAGGCCCTGTGGTTCAGATGTACCCAAAGGGCTTGCAATGCTCCGCGTATCCATTATAACAATGCGTTTAGGGTGTTGTTGGGACTGCCACGCTTCTGCAGTGCCTCGACGATGAATGCCGACGCGCGCACTGACAGCTTTGACGCAGTATGACGCAAGAAACCCGCCTCGTTATTTCGTAGGTTGCGACGAGACAGTTCTAACAACATTCTTCACTCGATAGCCGCCCGGGTAGATAGTCTGCTTTCGTGGGCATTAGCCGATCGAACAAGATCTGTTTTAATGACAAATGATAAATGATTTTATTTCTGTAAGTAGGTTTGTACAAACACTACACGTCAATCATATTTTTTTAAACTAGATGAGGTCGGCGTTTCCTATCTGACTACTCTGAGAAGAAAGGCCGAAACAAATTCAGAGGTCACAGTCTCTTTTAAACTCCAGACATAATTTTGGTCATATCATGTGAAGACCATGTGGATTGCTGTCTGAAATGGTCATTTGAGGAAAGAACCACACAGATCAAGTGGACTTGTCCAATCAGAGCACGCACTCATCAGCTCAACTCAGAATTTGAGGAGTTCAACAACTTGACGAACAATACCAAAGAAAGGACATTTGGGTAGGCCGCATAAAGTAAAAGTAATCAAACTGCAAAAGATGAAACACAAAAACAAAACATGACCCACATAGTCTTCATATTTACAATAGTTAAAACAATAATAATATTATATATACTTCTCAAAGTAAATATTCATGTCAAAGTTTATTAAAATAATATCAAATGTCAAAGAGCAAAAAAAAGAAGATCTTTCAGTATGCAAAAATTGAAGCAGGTCAATCCTCGGCATTTTTGTCCTCAACATAATCTTTAACGGTATAAAAGGCTTTCAGGCACAAATTACGTTTAATTAATGATGTAAATTTATTGAGACAGATCTTGAACATGGCTTGGAAAAGCGTATTTTCTTGAGGCATGTTGATGGTACAACTAATTTGTGTTTGTTCCTAGTATTTATACTATGGATATCATTGTATTTTTTTTTTTTAATTTAATATTTTATGGGTATACTCGTATTAAAGATTTTCATAAATAATAGGTCTTTACCTATGAAATTGCCGTTTTGTATGAAAAAATTTAAACGATTTTTTTTCATGAATTTTTTATTTGTATTAATCGAAGTAATCACCCATGCAATCAATGCATCTTTGCCATCGCAGTGGCAGTTTATTGATGCCCTTCTTAAAGAAATCAGCTGGACGGGAGGCAACAAATTCTTCAAAGGCATTTTGTACTGCCTCTCGGGTATTAAATTTTTTTCCCGCCAAGAAGTTATCCAAATTCTGGAAAAAGTAGTAGTCTGTAGGCGCAAGGTCTGGTGAGTAGGGCGGATGACGGAGAGCTTCCAACCCCAGTTCTTGCAACTTGGAGACCGTCTGCTGTGCAGTATGAGGTCGCGCGTTGTCGTGCAGGAGCAGCGGAGACGAGCGATTGACCAATGCTGGTTGGAGATGCGCCAGCTTCTCCATCATTGTGTTCAGTTCTTCACAGTACACATCTGCAGTAATGCTCACCCCGTTTGGTAAGAAGCTGTGATGAATCACACCGGCGCTAGACCACCAAACAGTGACCATCACTTTTCTAGGGGTAAGTTTTCGTTTAGGGCATTGTTTAGGTGCTGAACCAGGATCCAACCAACTTGCTGAGCGCTTACGGTTATCAAACAGAATCCATTTTTCATCGCAGGTAACAATGCGGTTCAAAATTCCTTCATTTGTGTGTCTGTTGAGCAGTGCAAGGCACGTCTCGACGCGTACTTCGCGCTGGCGATCATTGAGTTCGTGGGGCACCCATTTGTCAAGCTTTTTTACCTTGCCAATTTGACGCAAATGGACCAATATTGTTTTGACGCTAACGTCGAAAGCTGCTGCTAATTCAGCCGTAGATTGTGTATCATCAGCTTCCACAATCGCCTTTAATTCGTCATTGTCGACCAAAGTCTTCGGACGACCGCGAGGTTCATTTTTCAGGTCGAAATTTCCAGAACGGAAGCGAGCAAACCAATAACAGGTGGTGCGTTGGTTTGTAGTGTTAGCTCCGTAAACGTCGTTGATGTTGCGTGCCGCTTGTGCCGCGTTGCTGCCACGACGGTACTCATATTCCATAATTACTCGAATTTTTAACGTATCCATGATGACGAAAAAGATTGAAATGCGATGAAAATGTAACACTAATCAATAAAGAAATGACTACTTTTAGAAAAAAAAATCCATGTTTTTAAAATAAAATTAATTTGAAATTAGAATTCTTAGCCAAACAAAAATTATTTTGATTTGAAATGGCCAGTACTGCAGAACGGCAATTTCATAGGTAAAGACCTAATATACTGTATAATATTAAAGCGTCTAAAGTAAAGTTTTGGAAAGAATTTCAAGTAACACGTGTAAAGATCCTTTTAAAACAATTACAAATAAAATAATAATAAACTTTTCCAAAAAAAAAACAACCGACTTCCAAAAAACACTAGAAAGTGAAAATTAACTTTAATTTCTGAAGTCGGTGACTTTAGACATGTATTTTATTAATGTCTTGTCACCGCCTTCCGAAATTAAAGTTATTTTTCACTTTCTAGTGATTTTTGGAAGTCGGTTGTTTTTTTTTTTTGGAAAAACTTTTTATTTTTCACTTTTTAGTTATAGTACCCACTCCACACCAATTCATCATCCTTGTGGTCAAAACAATGCATATTTATGCGATAGCAGCAATCGCGGTTGATTTGCTGTCATCTTTTGAAGAGTTCCGTTGTCTGTCTCCGAAACGCGTCATCAGATGTATATGAAATTTAAATGGGACCATTTTGGAGTAAACCCCTTTCTAAAAAAAAAATAAGAATTATGCAAATCGGTCTATTTATGACGGAGTTATGCCTGAACCTCCACTTAACTCCTAACCGTTAAAGAGTTGTACCTTCCTTCATCAGCTCAGCGTCATGAGATGATGATGACCATACGCAAATGTCTCAATAGCTTTAGAAAACATATGAAAAACAATGTTAATACCTACAAATTTTGAGGGTTGCCCTCGATTTCCCTGGGATTCCATCATCAGATCCTGATTTTGTGCCAATGAGACCACCTCAGGAGTATACTTTCAAATAAAAAAAGAATTTTGAGAATCGATCCACAAATGAGGGAGAAATCGGAAAAATTACATAAAAAAAAAAAATACGTTCGGTGGAACATATAACCTCCTCCTTTTTTTGAAGTCGGTTAAAAAGAGTTTCGGGCGCCGTGGAGATAACACTATGTTTTAATTAAACAAAACTTGCCACATAGAACACTTCGGGGAGTCAGACTTTTAATCTGCCAGAGGAAGCTGAAAACTAAGATACTAAAACAATGGAAATACCCTTGCTAATACCTCATTTAATTGACAGTAGCTTATAATTAAGATTTGTAAAGTAACTATTAAATAAAGTTATTGTTTTTAAATGATAATGATGTTGGAAAAAGAAGGTAAAAGAAAAAGACGCCTTAGTCCGGCTGCAACAAAATTTTATAGGTAACACACGAATCGTTTGGGATTTGGACATGACCTTTGTCGTGTTCATTTTAAGAACCACTCTTTCGGAAGCTCTACTGAGGTGCCATCTTTCACAATAACTCTCCGGCAGTTGTTCGTCATCATAACTTCGTCCATGATTGCACTGGGGAAACCGAATGTTTTGTACCTTCGTTTTCCCCAAAGAGGTCACCGAAACGCAGCCAGGCTACAGACGCTAGAAGATATACATCGGGCTCATGTAGGGCCCGGAAAAAGCGTCCGTGAAGCTCCTTACTCTACCATACCTCCATGTGGTCATTAGTGTCAAGTACTACAAGCTACAAGAGAGCGGGGTGAAGCCCTTGTCCACCGCGTCCACGTCTCGATGCATCCCCACGTCGGGTTCTAGTAAATATTCTCTGAGACTGTATTATCTCGCGATTGTGGAGAGTCTTAGCATTTAAAAAGCCTCGCCCTCCACATTTCCGCGGGATATACAGTCTCATTACCGCTGACCGTGGGTGGTGCATTCGATATGCATTCAGCAGCGTACGGACCCTCCTATCCAGGGCGTCGAGTTCGGTCTGAGTCCATTTGAGTATGCCGAAAGAGTACATCAAGACCGGCATAACCCAACCGTTGAAGGCGCGCACCTTGTTTCCACCTGATAAAAGACTTATAAATACTTTTTGCTGGGTAGTAATCACTGGGTCCGGCACATACTTGAAATAAAGTACCTCAAAATCCACAAGTTTATATTGCAAAGCAAGTTGCTGGTGAATAATCCTGGCTACTTGGTTATGCCTATGCAAGTACTTGCCGTTAGCCAAACGAGAGCAACCAGAGATAATATGAGCTGTTGGACTCACTCGGACGGTGACATGCCCGACACACGTCTACCGTCCCGTCCTTCATAATATGTCTCCGGTAGTTATTCGTCAAGATAACTTTGTCCACAATTGCACAGACGGTAACTTCAGTTTCCCCGAAGATGTCACCGAAACGTAGCCAGGATACGGACGCTACACCGGGTTCATGAAGAGCCCGATAGTAGCGCCCGTGAAGCTCCTTGTTTTGCCATACTTCTTTGCGGTCATCGACAGTAAGTATTACAGGTTTGCGCCAGTTCTCTTTAGCCATGGATAGCGGGGTGAGTCCCTTGTCCACTGCGACCACATCACGGTGCATACCCACTTCGGCCTTTATAAAATATTCACTGAGACTGCACACCTCGCGGTTGTGGAGGGTCTTGGCATTAACTGATTAATTGCGGATGGCACGTCTGCTGTATCACCACTTTTTTTGCGTGTGGCTTTAGGCACGGCGGGAGCTGTGTCATTTTAAAATCGATGATAACTCCTTCAAATTAAGTTTTTGGGAGACCTACCCTGAACAAAACAAAATTAATTTTTAACGTAAATTAAGCTCGTAGCCTTCGTTTCTGGATATTGTAAGATGTAGAAAACAAAATAGGGGTAACCAACCTTTTTTAATGTTGCATTAAAATAAATTCTATTTATTTTATATATAAGCCTGACCAGGAAAATAAAAAACAACACAGTTTCAGTAACACCACAGAAACACCTACTAAATTCCATACTGAACTTAGTTCCGAAATTTTCCGCAATGTGGCGAGGTTTTTTTTATTTCGCGACTCTAGATCTATTAATAAGATGATAGAAAGTGCTGACAAATATAGACTTTGCGGTAAACCTGTACTATACTAGACAGCGAAATAATAGTTTGTTTGGGGTTTTGAGTCCCATCCCTTCGCTTCGCTCGCTCACTAGACCCTGCCATCCCCTTCTAACCTAAATCTATCCGAGTCGG
This sequence comes from Polymixis flavicincta, assembly GCA_949987655.1. Lineage (NCBI taxonomy): Eukaryota > Metazoa > Arthropoda > Insecta > Lepidoptera > Noctuidae > Polymixis > Polymixis flavicincta. The sequence continues at coordinate 8,326,013 of OX465187.1, forward strand.
GGTGCCCTATATTCGGTATGCAAACAAATAGTCTAATCTCACTTTAATTATTGCTTATCTAAAAACTAAATAATAAGAGGTTGGTAAATAAAACACTAAAAAATACCCAAAGGCGAAAGAACCCAAAACAATCTTTTTAGAACTATTTGTATCTCATAATCAATCAAACCATTAGAAAATAGAAAATAAATTGAAAAGGTTTAGCACATCTGTATTTAAAAAAATCACTTACCCTCCATTTCCCGAAATACACTTATTTTGGCACTTCTAATCACTTGAAACAACTTTCCTGGCCATTCACGTTAGATTTCGAATGTAAACTAAAAGTATTCAAGCTTAGAACATGTAAAGAATGGACAAAATACTTTTTTTCTTTTCCGCGTGGCTACAGACACGGGAGACGAGTCATCTAATCGTATGGCGCTTGGCACGGCAGCCGTGTCACGTATTTTTGTTCGACGCCACTGTTAAAAGTTTGCGAAATTAGAGATCGCCACGAATCAGTAGGAAGCCTTGACCGCCACACTTCCGCGATGCACAGTCTCATCACCGATGATCGTGGGTGATGCATCCGTTTGTTTCATCCGTTTGCAGTCAGCAGTGTACGGACCCTCCTATCCAGGGCATCAGTTTGAGTCCATTTGAGTATGCCAAAAGAGTACATCATAACCGGCATGACCCAACCGTTGAAGGCGCGCACCTGGTTTGCGCCTGAGAGAAGACTAATTAATACCTTCTTCAGGCGACCAAAGAAGCGCTCCCTCAACGATTGCTTCATATCAGCAGCGTTGATGCCTAACGCTTCCGACATACTGCCCGAAACATCAAAAATCAAAAACAGATTAAATATTATCTACAAAGAGGTTTGAACTCGCATAGAGCGGATACTATTCCTATTGGCCCTATTAACTTACTGACTTCACGTTTTCTTAGTGATTAAAACATGCCTACGTCTTTTTGCTGAACGGCAGTCCAAAAATTAAGACTTGATAGTAATCTAATAAATAATTAAAATCTTCAGTTAAGAAACAAGTAACATAGAAGTTCGTATAAAAGGGTAACGCTACTTTTTAACCGACGAAAAAACGGAGGAGGTTCTCAAGTCCACGCGTATTTTTTTTATGTATGACCACGCATAACTTTTTCCAGAGTAGTCCGATTTTGATAATTCTTTTTTTATTGGAAAGGGTATACCCCAAAGTTGGTCCCACATAATTTCGAAGAAAAATTCCAACCCTAAGGGTAAGAAAACAGGGGATGATTGTGTTTACTCACAGATTTTAATACTGAGTTGTGTATCACAAAAAGTAATCAAAAATTAAGCATGTAGTAATTAGTAGATTATAGCCACAAAAAATTATTAAATAAAAACTTTTTATAAAAAATTAAACCGCCGAAAAACCGAAAAGAAAAAAATTATAAACCTGCTTTGTCCAACCCCAATAACTAAGTTCGGAAGTCGGTGACTTTGGATATGTATTTAATTATATGTCACCGCCTATATTATACGCATTGTCGTCTGCACAATGACGAGGCATTAATCTACTTACAGAAAAAAAAACACATCAGTGCGTCCAGAATCCTGTTTTGATTTATGATTTTTGCCGTTATGTTAATTTATTTGACGTTGAAGCAACACATCATTTTTGAACCGACGAAAAAACGGAGGAGGTTACTCAATTCGACCCGTATATTTTTTTTTTTATGTATGACCACGCGTAACTTTTTCCAGAGTAGTCCGATTTTGATAATTCTTTTTTTTATTGGAAGTTGGTCCCATATAAATTTTGAAGAAAAATTCCAACCCTAAGGGTAAGAAAACAGGGGATGATAGATTGTTTACTCACATATTTTAATACTGAGTTGTGCATTACAAAAAAAGTAATGAAAAATTAAGCATGTAGTAATTAGTAGATTATAGCCACAAAAAATTATAAAATGAAAACTTTTTAATAAAAAAATTAAACCGCCGAAAAACCGAAAAGTAAAAAATAATAAACCTGCTTTGTCCAACCCCAATAACTAAGTTCGGAAGGCGGTGACTTTGGATATGTATTTAATTATATGTCACCGCCTTCCGAACTTAGTTATTGGGGTTGGACAAAGCAGGTTTATTATTTTTTACTTTTCGGTTTTTCGGCGGTTTAATTTTTTTATCAAAAAGTTTTTTTACAAGCTTTTTTCCACAGATGTCTATTAGATTGGTCTTCTCAATTTTAGCTATTCGAGTGCCTCATAGGTCTAGTAGAATATAATAGAATAGAATGATGATTTATTTAATAAAAATGTCTTCAAAAAGAGTACATTTAGCAAACAGTAGAAAACCCATACATTTATAGTGCTTCAAAATAAACTATTTCTAAAACATTTTTGTTACAAGTGCAAGTGATGTTTCGGAATTAGAATGTTAGTTAGCGACCCGCCCGATCTAGGTTTATTCAAACCCGCGGTGGGCCATCACTTTAGAGTAGTAGTAGCGGGCTTGTACGATTAGGGATTATGAGGTCATCATCATTGTCATCATCAGCCTACAACAGTCCACTGCTGGACATAGGCTTCTCTCACGCCATTCAAATCGATTTTCGCCAAATCTCATTCAGCTGCTACCAGCCACTCTGCGAAGATCCGAGATTCCGAGGTTTTTACAAAATAGACCTGCAGATCTCTCTCCGGACGTGTCATCAGCCGTTCCATCGTTCAATGGGGTTCTGGGTTCCATCGTCAAAAAAATGTTGAAGTGAACTAAGAAAATATTTGGCCCCACCAGACGCCAAGTGAAATCTACCAATTCAGTTAAGTTTAGTTTACCTGTTTTTAATCTAAAATCGGACTGTCCTAGCGATAGCAGAGTAACGAGCAACAACTGATTACCGAATCAAGTTACTTTAACCCACAGATAATATTTTTCACATTCGGGAATCCCGATTTACAGGTCAGTAATAACAACTATAGGGTCAGCCAATGATACTTGTTATCAACTGTTAGTTATGTTAACTGCTGTTTAATAATTTATTTTGAATGTTCGAAAAACAAACACATTTTAATCTAATTGATGCAAGTTTTCCTTGTATTCTTGCTACTCCAATAAGAATTTTTTTATATCGTTTTCGTACTGTTGCCGTGATAGCTGCCGCAGTTACACGTATTCTACGAATAATGTAACTGGAAACCATAGTCACGGTTCTAAAGATAAAACCTTGGGGCAGAGAGATGAACACAAACAACATGCAACAAACTTTTAAATAAGCAAAGTGTATTATAATTCTATTGACATTTTATATTTAGGTATTGATTTACGTGACATTATTTTTGATGACATTTAACGAGAAAATTAACTGTGAATGTGAGTACTATGCAGGCTACATTGAACACATGACTTTATAACTCGTCTGGTGGTTTTGAATATTTTGTAAATGGCCTACGCAAATGTCCTGCAGGTCTGGTAGCGTCTTGTGGCGGGTCGTTGAGCTCCCTAAAATACGGTTGAGCTACACGGTGACTGATACAAACATGCCGTCTGTTGGGACAGGTCAGCTCAAAGTTGCAATGGCTCCTTCTTCAAAAGGTCCTTCCAGATATTGTCCTGCATTGCTAGACTCACATAAATTCAAATAATATAATGTTTGGACTTTAAAAAAGACCATGACCTCTGAGTTTGTTTCGGCTTTTCTTCTGAGGGAACAGTCAGCTAGGAAATGCTGGTCCTAAACATATAAATATAATGTAAGGGAGGAATGTGTGGAGAGTAAAGCCTCGTATTCATGGTAAACATTTGTTTAGCAACATGGTTGCATAAACATGTTGCTGAGTTGCTGTCAACATATTGCGGGCAACACTTGTGTTGCTGAGTTGATCACGCCATGTTGCAGAGTTGACGCCCGGCGAGCGAAAACATCAGTTTATCAACAAATGTTGACGTGTGTGGACGTGTATACAAATGTTTATGAACATTTTATACATCACATACAGAGAACACAACAACACTACTTCCTTAGGCAACATTTTAACGTAGACTGGCGTGTGTGGACAACCCATATTGATTTAAATAAAGTTTCCAGCAGCATTTTCGCCGTTCATCAGCAACGTTGATCAACTGTTGCTAAACAAATGTTTACCATGAATACGAGGCTTTAAACTAAACGCGGATTATAAAAACTTTTTTCAAAAAATAACAACCGACTTCCAAAAAAACACTACAAAGTGCCAAATAACTTTAATTTCGGGAGTCGGTGACTTTGGATGCGTTTTTAATTATTTGGAAGTCGGTTGTATTTTTCTTTTACGTTTTTTTTTTTACTTTTTAGTTACCTACCCACACCCACACTAATTCGAAATTTCATCATCCTCGAGGTCAAAACAATGCATATTTATGCGATAGCAGCATTCGCGGTTGATTTGCTGTAATTTTTTGAAGAGTTCCGTTGTCTGTCTCCGAAACGCATTTTCAGATCTATATGAAATTTTAATGGGACCATTTCGGAACAAACCCTTTTCGAACAAAAAAAGAATTTTGCAAATCCGTCTATATACGACGAAGTTATGCCCGAACATACATAAAAATATATATAAACATGTCGAATTGATTCTTCTTTTTGAAGTCGGTTAAAAAGTAACAAAGGTTTATTGATAAAAATAACTGATACTAAATACAATAAAATATGTCCTAAGCGAAAGTGCTAACAGCATCGTAAGCTAGGTCAATTGTGCGGTTTCGCTAACGAAGTCAACACAAGGAGCAAATAGTATACGCTGCTCAGTCTGTATTCGATAAGGTGCGTGGCGGGAGTGACCGACCGAAGTCGATGAAGAGTGTGAGTGCACCCGAACCGTACCGAACTGGTTTTTTTCTGGGAATGGCATCGTGTAGTTGACCTAGAGAGGCCGTGACTGCTTAAGTAAAAAAATTTAAAAAAAAATCTTTATTACCTTCAGTCGTACAAAAAACACTTATTTAAAAACTAAGATTATAACGTTGTAGGCCTTACTGACTGTAGATTTGTAGACGATTTTCTATTCTGTATTCGTCTAAGTACCTGGTACTTATTGACAGGCCTGCGCTGTCCTCCCATACATTTTATCTCTGTAATTTGAAAATATTGTTAAAGCCAATTATTTTTAAAAGAGTAATCGTGGAGTTTCTTGCCGGCTCTTCTCCATAGGAAACAACAATTTGGAACCGTGCACCTAGCTTCTGACGTTTCATAAGTGCCCATGCAGGTTTATATGAAATAAAAATATTTTGATTTTGATTTTTTGATTATGCATCGTTACAACTAAGGGAAAGAGTGTTTTCGATGAACTCTGTCACCCAATGTAAGATTTAACTTGTGTTTAGGGTGCCAGCGTCCTCGCCTATCATTGAACATATATCAGTAGTTGAAAGACAATAAGAAAAATATTAACTATGACGTGCCCTATCAGAGTACCTATGTATTGGGAATGTGTATGTAATTGAGAAGGAGCTAAATAAGGTGAAAACTTGCGAAGAGCTGGACTATTGATTTAAATTAGCTCGGGCTCGGGTTTTTATAAGAGCTGAGGGTCCTGTCGGCGCATACGGCGGAGCGCAGGAGGTCGCACACGCTTGCTAGGCCCGCGCAGAATACGTTTTGATGTGACGCCATTGTGGTGGTGTTACATATATTTTATATATATTGTGAAAAGATGGTGTACGACTTTGCCCTTCGAGGAAAATAGGCATGATGTTACATTATGTTTCAATGTATAATAATATTAAATGGTGCTATCACAGGTCAAGTTCAATGAGAGATAACCTTCGTATATAAAAACTTCGCGGAGCAATGTTCAGTACTTTATAGCAGTTTGATATTTGCTAATTACTGTCGTTTCTAATGTCGCAATTATGAAGTTAATTGTAAGTGTTTTTTTTAATATTTTATTTTAGTATTTAATAACGACTGCCCCATTGGTCTAGTGGTCGTAGTGCTACTACTGAGCATGAGGTACAGACTTCGATTCCCAGGTCGGGCAAACTGTTATTGGATTTTCCTATCAGGGATTTCTCAGTAGCTGCCCGGAGTCAGGATCTGTGCCCTGTTGATGGCAATAGGCTCGCCCCTATTACATGGGATTATAACAATGGCGAAATATGGGTGTACTGTAGCTACAACTCTGCCCTACCCTTCTGGGGTTAGAGGCTCTGTTTTATGTTATGTTAAGTATTTAATCCTATATGCATAATCGTTACTTAATGTTAATATAAGCGACTCTTTAACAATACATTTATGACGTGTAAGCGTCTCTTAACTTTAAGCAACGTTTAAATATAAACACCTAATATCTAGTTTGAATAAACCCCATGACGCGGTGATACGTTTTTTCGTTTTTTTCAATTTTACATTTATTTTTGATTGCAGTAATAAATTTAACCGTTAATTTATCAACGTCATTTTAATCTGCCAGACTTTTAAAATTGTTGTGAAGTTTCGTTTATACTTTTTATGCGTCGTCGTGTCTTGGGGCGTAAAAACTCTTTATTTTTATAAATACCTTGTTATTTTTACAGGCGTTCAGTTTTCTGTTACTGGTGATTCTGGAAGAATCTTATTGTGAGTATTTAAAACTAATAAATACTTTCATAACTAAAGGTGCTGCGTGTAAATGAATCAACATAAATTACTTCAATGTGAATGAAGGTCTTAATTCAATTAAAGACTTTTTTTGTATCCAAATAGGTATCTCCTGTGCCCTTAATAAACGTATATTTTTACTGACCGGCTCGAAAGCTACAACAGCTAAGACAAATCGTAAAACAAATCATATGACAAACATGATATTTAGATCCATGAAAAATGTATTTTATTATCACTCTTCAAAAATAGAATAGAATAGAAAATATTTATTCGACACAGACACAACACAACAGCAACAAACACATTAAAAAAAGAGAACGTTAAACATAACAAAAAAAAAATCTGTATCAGTTGCGCTGAGCGTGTCCATATCCGAAAAGTTTACCATCTCAGCATTTGCTGGGCGTGAGACCCCAGCGCTGGTTTTCAGTTGGCACCCCGCAGTAAAAAAAAAAAGTAATTTATTGGCAACGGAAAATAGTAACATACTTTAATATTAGTAATAATAAATGCAAGAATTAGAAATTAAGAATACGTAAATGAATAACGCAAAAGATTTTTTTTTTTAAATATTATAATTTCTTTTTCAGAATTCAATTATCATAATTTTAATATCCATCTTAGCTTTTCCATTTTGAGTCTTTCCTAATCAACTTCTTCGAGAAGAAACCCCGAAACAAATTCAGAAGTCACAGTCTCTTTTCAAGTTCAGATTTCAGTTTGAACCCCTTAGCATGGTTGTGCCACTTGCCGAGAATAGGAACGGTCTCATGTCATAACATCCATTTTACCTCCATCTTCGTCAAGCCGAAAAAGAGGAAACCGATACAAATACAAGCATTTGTGAGAAATATGACTGACGTAGCACACACTTCTCCGTTGCGTAATCCCAGCGTAGCAGCGTAGCGCGGCGTAGAAGCGCGTAGCACTGCGCTTGATAAAATGATTAAGATTCTAAACGAATTTTTATTCTCCATCTCTTTTTATTTTTGCAAAACTGGTTTAAAAACTAAATCATCTGTCAAAGTATTCGCTAAATACTTCTAAAATACTTGATGTGGTTTCTTCTGATTTTTATCATCAATATAAATGTTTATGTGAATGACACAGTCATATTTAATTGCACCTGTGCAGTTCAGTCACTGTTAAGTAAACATTCTGTCTCCCAATAAACGCAGACTTCTGAAACCACGACTCCAGCGCATAAGTACCTATAGCCACAGACTAATAGTTACTATTAATTCTAGGTAAATTTACATCTTCAGAGAACCGGACAAGTACCAGCTGGGGCTATGATTACAGCCTCAGTGACACCAGAGGGTTCAAGGTGAAGCATGACGACAAAGGATATCAATTTGAACCGATTTATAACGACACTAGTTCTGGTCTCAAGAAACACTACAGTTCTAAGTCAATTTACGATCACTTTACATCGCCAGGGGCAACCAACGACAGCCAATCGCATAGTTCTACGAATAACGTCATTAATGGTACATCAAATGGCACTACTGGCTCTAAATCAAACGGCACACAAGAATGGTCACAAGTAAAAAAAAATCCTAATACAGTACTTATGGACACATCGGCTGGCGGAAAAATTACCACGGGACCTGTCTCAAAAACACAAAAAGAAGCCTCTATTTCAACTGACAAAACATCATACGAAGCCCCTAGTTCTTCGCACAACATTCCTGTTGGTGGTATAAACGGATCTCCGAGCGCCTCTTCAAACGGACAATTTTCTAAAACAACATTTGAAGCTCCATATGGACCACGGAATACTCCAATATATGTAGCTCCTACCGGCCCGTTTTATTACCCGCAGGCCCCATCGTACGGTCAAATGTACGAACCAGCGGATAGGTCAATGTACGGTATATCGAACGGCCAAATATACGGGCCACCGATGGGCCCAATGTACGGGCCTCAGACTGGCGGAATGTACGGGCCGGCCGACCCAATCTACGGGGTGCCGACCCGCTCAATGTACGGTTATGCGCCACAGAACGGTCAAATGTACGGGCCGCCAAATGGCCAAATGTACGTTCCCCAAAATGGCCAAACAAACGGTTATCCAACAGGGCCGACCCGCAATTACTAATTGTTAATATGATATTAGGTCTACAATAGACAAAAAAACATTTTTTCTTAAAAAATAGATAAACAATGTTCACATTTGCACACGTTTCTATATTTTTCTACCTTATCTTACCTTTTAAAAAAATATCATAGCAATGAAAAACCAACAGGATATAAACTTACCTAACGTTGATTTTTCCTTGCATCAATACCTCCATTCCATTTCTTTCCTCACCTTATCATACCGAAAAGAAATGAACGATCGTCGATCACATGCTAGCTAACGGGGAACACGTCAAAGCCACGCCACGTTTTTTTTTTTTTTTTTTGATATTGGGAAATCGTCAAATAACTTCTCCTGCTCTGGGTGGAGCAGGAGGATGTGTCAGACTTTTACTGACTAAAACCCACCCGTGTTCCCTCAGTTGCCTGGCAGGCATCGGCTCTTGCGGACCCCACCAGTTATTGCTGACATCTCTGACGGCACGCGTGGAACACAACGCGCAGTCGATCCGAGCATTTTTGTTTTTTTGTTTTTGTGTAACCAGGAGAAATGCTTACTGCGCTACCACGGGGGGATAGAGCAGTTATGTGGGACTGTAACCCACTAAAACTCCACTGTGTCCTTCAGTGCTGCTTGAGGCGGGAACACGGAAACGCGCAAGCTATCCGCGAACCCGCCGTGGCTGTCCGTCATCGGACCCTCCCCGGAGGGGAATAACCCCTATCACCGGCGCACCAGGACACATAGCACGCCGTGACCCCGTGTCTGGCACTCTTGGTCCCCCTGCGACGCGTCAGCACAGTGGTCCCGCCGCCCACCATTTTTTGGCCGCAGGGGATAGGGAGAGCGGCCAACGCTATACAGACACTCCTCCTCCCCTGCAGCCCCACCGCGACCGCCATCAAACGGTGGCGGCCCTGTCCAGGCCACGGATTGCGATGCACCTCACCGCAACATACTGTTTGGTCGCTACGTCGTCGGCTTGAAGGCAAAAGCCCTGGCGAGCGGCTTCACCTTGGGGTTTCTCTTCGCTTCACGTGGGACCACGGCTACTGAGCCCCCGCATCGACAATGCGGGAAACCACTGGGAGAGAAATACAAAGGGTTACGTACCAATAAAACTTTTTAAGTAATTAACTTGAGGGGCTTGTGGCTCAGCAATAATATCCGCACGGGTCAATCGATCAGGTTAAGCTACGCTTGACTCGTTTGGTGCGTGGATGGGTGACCATCTTTACATACCAAGACCGTGCCTCGGAAAGCACGTTAACCCGTTGGTCCCGGCTATCATTTGTGCATCTTTGACAGTGGTTACGGGTCGTCAGAAGCCCAAAAGTCTGACAACCAGTCTTACCAAGGGGTGTCGTTATTACCCTGTAACCAGGTTGTGGAGGTCAGACAGGCAGTCGTTCCATGTAAAATACCAGTATTCAGCTGCATCCGGTTAGACTGGAAGCCGACCCCAACATGGTTGGGAAAAGGATAAGCAGATGATGATGAAGTAATTAACTACATAATATAATTCAATAATAATACCAGATTAAATAATAGAATGTGGAGCTCCACTGCAGGGCCTGATCCTCTTCTCATACAAATAAGGCACTCACGGATGTTATTCCTACGCCAATGTTAGATTTGTACAAAATAACAGTCTTTTTTTACCGACTTCATAAAGAAGGAGATTATCAATTCGACATGCTTATATTATTATAATTTTTTTAATGTATGTTCGGGCATAACTCCGTCATATATAGACCGATTTCCAAAAAAAAAATTGTTCGAAAGGGGTTTAATCCGAAATGGTCCCATTAAAATTTCATATAGATCTGATGATGCGTTTCGGAGACAGACAACAGACAGAAGTCTTCAAAAAATTACAGCAAATCAACCGCGAATGCTGCTATCGTATAAATATGCATTGTTTTGACTCCAAGGATGATGAAATTTCGAATTGGTGATAAATAAAAAGTTTTTTCAAAAAAAAAGCGACGTCTATGAAGGTTTAAAAGATACAGCATGGTAGACACTGAGACGGATGGAAAGACAGCTTATTAAGTATTACTGACTAGAATCTGCTCGCAACTTTGTTCGCGTAGAAGTTGTAAGACAATGCACCACAATATACTGCAACAACAGCCACAGTACGCCCTTTAGATGCAAACACTTAAATAACAAGTAACCTGATGGTAAATGTACACCACCCGTTAATGAAGATCTGCAACACCACGAATGGCAGGCCAGCTGCCATCGTGGGCAAAGCTGAATGTGTCTGTAATTCAGCGGCATGCATACTCAAAAAATACCTACATAACATTGGTGCAAAGATTTCACAGTCCACTGGAGAGGTTAGTACTCATATGCATTTTCGGCTACTCTGGTGAACTAATCCCGTCACAGAAAAATATCGCCCTACACTTACTCCAGGTGGAAAAAATCATAACATTGATCATGGTTTTCACGGTTGTTCATTCTGGGGTATCTCATTTGCAGCCAGCAGTGGATTTGTGTCCGGCTAGTGGAATATGGCTGTACCAAAGGTACACATCATGCTTGTATTGCCTGATCATAAAAAATAAATCCATCTGTATCTATTGAAAAGTTCCTAAGTAAAACCTATTAACATAATGACCAACTTTCAACCCAAGTACCTTTGCTCAGATGAACGAGGCATCAAGTCGTGTGAGCGCATTCTTTGCGATGACTTTCAAAAAGTCACAGGTAGACAGACACTGAAGGCCTCAGGACAAGCTGCCTCTCACACGGACATAGCTTGCTCCAATCTAGACTCTCAATTTATTTTGGCTGCTGAGAACAACTACAAACGTAGTAAAGAGGGAAGTTTTATGAAAATGTGGCTGTTATTGTAGTATATTGAGGTGTTTTACGACTTCCACGTGAACAAAGTCTCGGGCAGAAGCTAATTTTTGGAATGAAAATGTAATCGACGTTAGTGACAGCTACTATTCCATTTCCATCGTTAAACATAAATTGATAAAGACATGGCTACTTTTGATTGAACGAAACCTAAATTGTACATCTCTTGATGAAACCAAGGGTCTGATGCTTATTGAGTCCATGTAACGATCTTTGTAATTTACATACCTTTGTCGCTTGACCTTTAACAATGGCCCCTTAGGCTGAATGAAGCATGTGTATGTCTTGTTTAAGCATGCCGTACAGGAAAGCGGTAGTAACGTCCCATTGGTCAATGAGCCAATCATGTTCTACAACTAGTGAGAATAATAATCGTAAGGTACAGCTTATCACAACAGAAAAATACTCATGTAATGTAAGTAATGGTCATGCAGTGACATCATATCGCTCGGGTCCTACCAGAATACCAGCTCTGCGACACTTTTTAAATGTCGCAGCATTATGCTGAAGTAGGAGCCTTTTGGCCTCGTGCAGGACTGTCTGTTTTTTTTTTTTTATAATTTTTGTACTAGTGTGTTTATTTTACTATGTGATCTTCCTGTGCGAGTCACAATAAATACTTTTTCTTTCTTCCTTTCTTTCTTTGACATCTATTCTAAGGTCAAAGATGGTTAATTTCGCTTGTTATTGTTGCGAATATTTTCAATTCATAAACGATTTTCTTGTTCTCTATTACGTAAAAACATCATTACTTGTTACTTTCTTTCTATTCGATTTAACCCTAAATTGTAAAATTATATTTATTGTATTTTACTGTACCTCACTTTTTGAAATAAATAAATTATAATCATGTTTGTTGCTGGAAACAATATTACTTACATGATTCGACTTGTTGATTTGACTTTGAAACCAATACAAATATTGAATATTGCTTTTCGATCAAATTCGTTTCTCATTCAGAGATAAAGCGGCGCAGAAGTAGGAAAAACGTTGTGTTTGATTTCCGTAAATCCTGCGCTACGTCGTAGCAACAAAATGATCTATGTTTAATAATGATTAAAATAAATTAAATTGCAAGTTACAAAGAGGAATTTTACATACATTTTATAGCAAACTCGGTATCAGTGTCAAATAACATTTTTATATATTTATATACACGCTGAAATTTTAATGGTTGTTTTCCCGCGGCAGAACAACTTGCCATAAGGAGTCCCTTCGAACCATAGAGTAAAAGTAAAAAATTAAAATGTTTTTTGTTTTGAAATAATTAAAAAAATATTCATCAACTCGAAAGCATGAGAATCAATAGTAACACTGGAGGTAACTTGTAGGTATTACTCGAAACGCACGCGCCGCCGCACCGCCGCGCCGACAAAGGAACAATGGTGCATAAATGTTCAAAGCAAAATAAACTCTCGCATGTGATACTAAGTCATAAATTAGTTTTCACGCAACAACACAAAACAGCCGCGGCGCCGACAAAGAAAAGACCGATTTATAAATGTTCAAAGCAAAATAAACTCTCGCATGTGATACTAAGTCATAAATTAGTTTTCACGCAACAACACAAAATACAGCCGCGGCGCCGACAAAGAAAAGACCGATTTATAAATGTTCAAATCAAAATAAGCTCTAGCGTGTAATGATACGGCATAAACTACAAACTAACAACAATTACAAACCAAGCAGCGCGCCGACTTCCCATTGAGCGGGACGGCGCGCGGCGCCGGCGGCGGCGCACTTAGTTTTCCCGCGAATGTCGTACGTGAAACACGCGTTATCAGTGCAATGGATCGCCATTACAATTATTGCAATTTGGAGTACGTCGCTATGGTGCATCTGTACGCTAGGGCTGATTATGACACCCTTGATGCCCGTCGACTTTACGCGGAGCTGCCACACTTGGAGTCGCTTCGTCTTCGGCCATCGGCCCGGACGATCGTAGCATCGACACAGCGGCTACTCGACGATCATGAGCAGTTCCGGACATCAGCAGTTGCACATGGCAGAGGTCGATCGGCCGTTATTTCGCCAGAGCTCGACGAATAGATCATCGAGTACTTCGAACGGGATCCTCGGCGAAGTACACGTAAGGCTGCGGCTAGGTTTGGCGTAAGCCAATACTACGTCTGGAAACTATTCAACTCTGAAGGACTTCATCCTTATGATTATCGCAGAGTTCATGCCCTCCATGAAAACGACGCGCAGGAATTACTTTTTGTCAGTGGTTAATCGACAGTCAAAATGCGAACATTTTGTGGACAGATGAAGGAACTTTTACGCGAGTTAGACTCGAACATTTTTGGGCGTTAAATAACCCACATGTTTTTCGCGAGTGTGCGCATCTAGAGTGTTTTAGTGATACCTAATGTGTGATAATTAATGGCCACCTCATTTCAATATCGTAAGAAGTGACAGAGACACCTTATTAAAATTGAAAGGCAATCAATTAAAACGTGCTCCATTGTGTATTCAACGTAGTGGCTTGCAGTTGCACTACGAACAATTACTCCGTTACCGTGAAGTGTAAGTACCTACTCGTACTTTTGTAAATTGTGAACATTTAAAAGTAGGTAGTCAAATTAATTAAAATTATTGTAAATAAGTTGATTCAAATTTTGAAAGGCGCCTCAAACTTTTTTAGGTATCTAAGTCCGAAAATTATGATAAACTTGTTTTTATTAATTAATTTTTATGTTAATTTCTTGTTCAGTAAATTGCAGCTAAAAAGTATTTATGACGGTCCTAAGCTCGTAAAAGTATTTAGGGAAAATTTGAATACCTTGTTGGGTACAGCTTATTATCAAGAATACTATCAGCTGATTGAAACGCACGCGGGTCAACGGCCGCGCGGCCGCTCGGCGGCGGCGCCCGGCTTGCGCAGAACGTAGGTATCGGAACTATTGGTTCGTGGTCGCTTTCGAGTTTTGTTTTTCACAATGGTTAATCTGCCATTTTTTGTTTCTAATATTTTATTTGTTTATAAAACTATTGTATTACCAAGACAAAACCATTTCGCTGCGGGAAAACAACCATTTAAATTTCACCGTGTATAAATAAAGAGACAAGTCCTGACTGACTGATTGACTGACTCATCAACGCCCAGCCTAAACCCTTGTACCTAGAAAGCTGAAATTTTGCACAGAGATTCCCTTTATAGTGTAAACAAGGAATAAGGAAGGATTTTTTTTTAATTCAACCCCTAGGGGAGTTAAATAGGGGATGAAAGTTTGTATGGAAAATTGAAATATTTGTAGTTTAAACCTTGAAAATTGGTGTTTATCATTCTGATTAAAAATAAAAAACCACGTGTTTCAGTGTTTTCGGGAAATCATCCCCTGAGAGCGTAAAATAGGGGATGAAAGTAGAAATGAGAAACCCGTTAGTTTTGTTGTTTGATCAATGAAAATTTGTATTTAGCCTTTTGGTTGGTAATAATTAATCATTACAATGTATCAGCTGTTTTGAAAAATCATCCCAGAAGAGAGTAAAAATTTATAGAGGGGAAGTTTTTTTTTTTTTTTTGGGAAACCTGTAAATATTAAAGCTAACCAATAAAATTGGTAATAAAAGTCTTTTGGCGTTGTTGTAAAATCATCCCCTAAGCAGTTAAAACCCCTCCCCCCCGAGTGGGTTCCCGCATTGTCGTTGCGGGGGGGGCTTAGTAACCGTGGTCTCCCATCCACGGTGAAGCCAAGAGGAACCCAACGGTGGGGCCGCTCGTCAGGGCTTTTGCCTTCAAGCCATTGACGTAGCGGCCAAAACGTAGGTTGAGGTGAGGTGCACCGCAACTGAGGTGGGCCGCGATGTCGAATGGGAGGCATCGCGGCTGAGGGTTACAGGCTGCGGTAGAGGAGGAGTGCCGGTGCTTCTGAGCAGCGCTCTTCCCTTCCGTGGCCTGGACGGGGCCGCCACCGTTTGATGGCGGACGCGGTGGGGCCGCAGGGGAAGAGGAGTGTCGGTATAGCGTCAGCCGCTCTCCCTATCCTCTGCGGCCGAAAAGTGGTAGACGGGACGGCGCGTTGTGTTCCTCACGCGCGCCGTCAAATATGTCAGCAACCACCGGTGGGGTCCGCAAGGGCCGATGCCTGCCAGGGGTGCGGGTTTGTTCGAAAGAGATACCACGGCCCCTGGCATACGGGCTACTGAGGGAACACGGGTGGGTTTTAGTCAGTAAAAGTCTGACACGCCCTCCTGCTCTACTCAGCAGGAGAAGTCATTTGATGATTTCCCACCCAAAAAAAAAAAAAAAGCAGTTAAAACCCCTACTAACAACGCTCAGCCCAACTTTGCGCCGTCGCCAAAGACACCTTCGTATTTATGAGAACAATAACTTTACTAAGGGAATCCAATGAGTAATAAATACTCACATTTCCTTATTTCCGTTATCATCATCATCATTTCAGCCAAAAGATGTCCACTGCTGGACATAGGCCTCCCCCAAGCTCCACCCCTTCAACCAGTTCTGTGCTACCCGCATCCAGCGGATTCCTCCATTTCAATTGGTTCTGCGTTTATCGCATCCAGCGGATTCCTGCGGCCTTCACAAGGTCGTCGGTCCATCTTATGGGAGGCCTTCCAGCGCTACGTTTTCCGGTACGCGGTCGCCACTCCAGAACCTTTCGGCCCCATCAGCCATCTGTTCTGCGAGCAATATGCCCATTGCCACTTAAGTTTGGTAATTCTTCGGGCAATTTCGGTTGCCTTGGTTCTCCCACGGATCTCTTAGTTCCTGATTCGATCACGTAAGAAAACTCTGAGCATAGCCCTCTCCATTGCCCTTTGGGTGACTTTTAGCCTTCTGATGAGACCCATTGTGAGCGACCACGTTTCAGTACCATATGTTATAACTGGGAACACGCACTGGTCAGCCGAGTCGGATTCGACGATTGACGTCTTTCTCGAAGTTGGATCTACCTAACTAGACAGTTTGCCCTAGGTAACCATAATCGTGTACAACTTCGAGTGTAGAGTCTCCGATCTTCATGAGAGTGCGTGTTACATGAACATTCGAAATTTACTAAGTTTTGTCCATGTTCATTTTGGGATCCACTCTTTCGGAAGCTCCACTGAATTCATCGAGCATTGTGATCCCAAATCGTATAGATCCATCAGCTTACTCAACATCATGGGCAAATGCGCCGAGAGAATAATTCTCCACCGCATCGAGACAGAGATAAGCGACTTAATACCCAGCCACCAGCATGGGTTCACGAGAAATAGAGGCACCGCCACCCAAATCCTTCGTACAGGCAAATACATCACCGACGCGCTGGATAAGGGCCATAGCGTCGCCATGATATGGACTGACCTCAGTAAAGCTTTCGATTCAATCAATCATAAAGGGCTCTGTCGAAAACTGATCGATGCTGGAGCACGCAACAATATCGTAAAGATGATCGAGAACTACCTGAGTAACAGGACAATCAGAGGTAGCTTCAGAACCACTTTGGGAACGGAACAGCCTGTGCCACACGGGGTGCCCCAGGGATCGATACTCGGTCTGGCGATCTTCATCCCCTATGTGGCTGACCTACCAAATGAAAGAATAGCAGGTCAGGTGCTGTCACAGTACGCCGACGACCTGTGTATACTCAACGCAGCTGAAAGACCGGACCACGCTACGCGCCGAGCAGAGTGGGCTGCCATCGACATCGATATCAATAAAATCACAGTTCTTCTACATATTGTAGCTTGTATAAAGAACCCATAAAGTGGTATAATTGGACTTAGTTTAGATGAAAGTTTAGCTACTTATTTAAGGCTTCCTCTCTCCTACTATTTTTTGCTGTGCCCGACAGGGTCCATAATGATCACATTTTTTTATTATTTACCACCTAAGTACACATTGTGGAATGCAAATAAAATTTGAGTATTGAGTATTGAGTATTGACATAATTGATTACTACAAAAAATGGGGCCTCAAATGCAATGTCGATAAGACAGAATGCATAATGTTCTCGCACAAGAGACCAAGACTCAACAATTTGAACACAGGGTATCGCAATTATGTTCAATTACGTGGCGAACGCATTGCATTCAAACCGGAAATAAAATACCTCGGAATCTAGGCTGGACAAAAGACTTTCCATGAATAAGCATGCCAAGGAAAATATTGAAAAGGCCAAGAGAGTCAGAGGAGCGCTGCGTCCAATCATCGGCTACCGCTTCAAGCTAAGTGTCGACGTCAAGCTACTTGTCATTCAAGCATGCCTACTGCCAGTGATAGACTACGGAGTAATACAACCGCTGCCGAGGTACAGCAAAACAAATCTGCTCAAGCTTGAGAGGTAGTATAAAATGGCATTGAAGAGCGCCGCACGGTTACCCAGACGCACTGACACCAATCTACTCTGGGAGATCCTGCAACAAGACCCGTGGCACATTCGTGCGTATGACCTCCACGGCGACATGATAGAACTTGTCTCAAATCTTTGTCGATCGAGGGGCTACAAGAACAAGGTCCGGCTTACACGCGCTATGGACAACACAACCCCTTTCTCTTCGCAACTAGAGTAGGAGAAATTGAGTACATAAACAAAAAAGATAGGGAAAAGCCGCTCTTCAAACGACTGGCCCCCTTCCGACAGCGTAGGCTCTGACTGTGGAGTCACTTAATAAAGTACCTAATAAGCGGCTTGCCGCTGGGGCTAACCCCCACTGCTTTATCGTTAATCCTCACGTTAAATTATATCATCACTAGTAATAGAGGAAACGACCAGGATAGGTTTCGAAAGCTCCTACTCTACGGACACAATGAAACACGCAATTGTAAAACGAGATTTTTAAGTGATATGTAAATAAAACTAGAGAAATAAATAAATTCTGATTCTGATTCTGAGCATTGTACTGAGGTCCTCCATAGTCTTAGCCATGACTACTATATCATTGGCAAACGGTGAGTGATGAACTCGCCATTGATGGTGATGCCAATCCCTTTCCAGTCCAGAACTTTGTAGACATCCTCCAGTGCAGCGGAGAGATAACGTTTCCCTGTGAGGACAGGTTTCGAGGTCTGGTCCGGTATTTTCTATACCTGTAATTATTTACGTAATTAATTTTTTTTCTTATTCTCACAGGATAGTAGAGATTATAGAGGATTTAATATTGTAACTTTAAAGTTGCCTTCAAATTTGGCATGCAAGTAGGTTTTCCGTTCCGTTATTTATTCCGTTTCTATAATTATTTCTAAGTTATCATAGCCGCACGGGTCGATCGATCAGGTTAAGCTACGCTTGCCGCGGTTGGTCTGTGGATGGGTGACCATCTTTACATACCAGACCCCTCCGTGCCTCGTAAAGCGCGTTAAGCCATTGGTCCCGGCTGTCATTTGTGGATCTTTGACAGTCGTTACGGGTCGTCAGAAGCCCGAAAATCTGAGAACCAGTCTTACCGGGGGTATCGTATTCCCCAGTAACTGGGTTGTCAGTAACAGGTCAGATAGGCAGTCGCTCCATGTAAAATAATGGTATTCAGTTACATCCGGTTAGACCGGATGGAACCGGAAGCCAGTTCCAAAATAGTTGGAAAAAGGCTAGGCAGATGATGATGATGATCCTCCATCAATTGTTTATCAATCCACGCGCAGCTCCTCGGATACTATATAAGCAGTGCGAGAAGACATTGTTTACCTGGATTAACACATAGGGTACTTTTAATCCCGGTAGTAAAATACGTAACCGTGGGATATTTTCCGACATCCACGCGGGCGAAGCCGCGGGCAAAAGCTAGTTAAAGATATAAGGAGTTGTTTTATTTACAAAACGTCATTTCATGTTTGCCAGGAAGGCAACCTATGTAATTAACGTTATGACCATTGATCCAGTCTCCTGCAATTTTCAGAAGTAACACAAAACACTATAAAGAAAAAGGTAAATGAACTGCTGAAGTTATTTATATAATAATATGACCCAATAAGTATTATCGTTAACCTTTCAACTTGTTGTCACTGTTAACCGGAATATCGTACTGACCGTAACATCGAAAACAAATAAAATATTATCTACAGTGAGGTTTGACCTTGCGTGGTGCGGAAACTATCCTTATTGGCCTTATTAACTTACTGATTTAACGTTTTCTTAGTGATAACAACATACTTACATCATATCGCTAAAGGGCACTCCGAAATTTAAAACGCTTTTGCCCGCGGCTTCGCTCATATGGATGTCGGAAAATCGTCGGTCCTACTCGTGGCGGTTCCACCGAGCCGAGGTGACATTCGGTTATTTCCGGTTTCCCATTTTTACTTTCATCCCCTATTTGACGCCCTCAGGGGTTGATTTCTGAAAACACTGAAACACCTGGTTTTTAATTTTTAATCAGAATGATAAACACCAATTTTCATAGAAAGAAAGAAAGAAGAAAGAAATTTTATTTGCTTGAACATGTGTATACACACAGAATTAAAATAATACATGCATGCATAGTTACTGTTAGAAGAAACACATCAATGAGTACAGAAGGCATGAAGTTCCTGGGAAGTGTTTTTACTAATTGCTTTTTGAATCACACCAGAGAATCACCTTCCTGCCGTCATCCCAATTTATTTGACATGGGAGCAACACACCATTGTCTCCATAAACCTGTATTAGTAATCTAACAGAGATATATGGATGAATAGCTACTCGTAACATTGCGAAGGCTAATGCAGTCTCCGCAATGTCAGCTATTCAACTGCCTCATTGGTCTAGAAGTAGGTGGCTTGAAATACTCGAGATTATGAGAACCTCGTCATTGTCATCATCATCAGCCTACAGCAGTCCACTGTTGGACATAGGCCTCTCTCACGCCATGCAACTCTTATCCAGCTGCTACCAGCCATCCTGCGAAGATGGTTGCTCAAGCTAGCCTGAGGGACATTGATTGTACGTCTAATATGGCCGACACCTATGGCGTGAGCACTGATGGTTCAGTGGTAACGGCTGTGATTTGTAGGTGGCAGGTTCGAACCCGGACAGGCGCTTTACTAACCACTAATTATTTCATCACCACTGCTCTCAAAACGGTGAAGGAAAACGTCTTGAGGAAACCGGCTCTTAGATCTTGTTCTAAGATCTAAACTAACATCATTTATGAATAATAATAATAAAGCCTTTATTAAACAATCATAAAAAACACATATTTCTTATAAAAATTACTAAACTACGTATTTAACATAGACACTAGTTTCGCGTAGATTGTCTTGCTACTCAGCATAGCCTTGCCAGCATAGAACTTGCCATAAAGTGCGGTCTAGTGTCTTCCTTCTCCATGTGGCGCCTGCTATTATTTTTATGTCGTCTTCCCATCTCCAACGCTGTCCCCCTCTCTTTTTTTCGTATTGTCTTGGACATCATTCAGTCACATTCTCAGCCCACTTGTCCTTTTTGTTCCTCATCAAATCAAAGCAAAGCAATATACTTATAGGTAATTGCAATACTAGCGAGACTCAAGAGTCTCGCAAGTGTTGCAATTAACTATAAATAAGTCTTACAATTACCTATAAGTCAAGACCGAGACCGAGACCAAGACTGAGAGCGCAATACCAAGACCAAGACCAAGACTGGCTAAGTCTCGTCTTGGTCTTGCATTTGGGCAACACTTTATTCGTGAAACCACGCTGGCTGGCCGCGTGGTTTTAACCTACACATCGAGGACATACAAAGTCCTAACAGCAGGAAGGCGACTCCAGACTTCTAGAAAGGTAAGGCGCTGCATCCTGTGTCCTTCTCTTATTCCTGTTTCTCCATACCAAAAAATAGCCTCATTCCAAGTCAATGTATGGCCGCCACATAAACTTTATTACAGTCCACAAAACCGCTGATTCTCATAGCAAGGCTTTGAATCACCGCTCCAGGCTTTTAGAAGCCTGGAAAGAGCTGTTTAGACAGTTATATCCATTTCTTGGTAAATTTCCAGATCCCCCTCATGTTAGCGTTTAAAAGTTTTACAGTTAGCTCAAGGCGCTAACATTTTAGCTGTTTCCGAGAGTTACATAATGTAACTCTCGGAAACAGCTCCATCGATTTTCATGAAATATAGTATGCACGCAGTAGTGAAGTGGGCTTAGAAGTAAACCTATCCAAAACAAATGGTCCAAAAAAAACATTTTGATTGAAAATCAACCACTAGAATATGTGGATCAGTACATTTACCTCTGAAAACAAATTGGGTTCAAAACAAATAACAATGAGCTAGAAGTAGAACGGAGATCCAAAATAACCTGGAATAAATTCTGGGCATCTATGGAAATATTAAAGACAAAAATGCCTGTACTGATAAAAAAGAAAATTATGGATTCGTGTATTCTTCCCTGCTTAACGTACGCCTGCCAGTCATGGAAATTTACCAGAAAAGTAAAAAACAAAATAACTACTTGCCAGAGAAGCATGGAGCGTAGCATGCTAAAAATAAGAAAAATACATGAAATCCGCCATACGAAAATAAGAAATGTCACAATTAAAGCTATTGATGCTCTGAGTTATGCGCAAATGTTAAAATTTAGGTGGGCCGGCCTTAAATCACGGATAAAAGACAACAGATGAACATACACCATAACCACATGGAACGGCCCACAAGGAAAAAGACGCCCGGGCAGACCTTATACCCGTTGGGAAGACGACATCAAAAAGATAACGGGACCACAATGGCTGCAAAAAGCAAAAAATAGGGACGAATGGAAGTCGAGGACGCCTTTACCTAAGGGACCGTCCATGCATGGAAAAAATACTTATTTTATTATTATTTACTTACTACCTAATTTATAAACTTTAATTTTTATTCACTCAAATAAATTTAAAAAAATGAGTACTTGAATACATTTATAAAAAAAGAAAAAACATAGATTTAGGTACTTAGAAAAAAACAAAATTTAAAAATCATTATGTGTACTGCTTTTAAAAAAATATTTGCATGGAATAAAACGATTTTTTTTTTTTTTTTGAAAAAACAAAAAAAACCAAGCAAAGCTCAGTCATCCAGATATTAATTAATAAGATAAGTTAAATAAAAAAAGTTTTATAATAAGTTATTAAGACTGAGGTCACCACAAGATAACTGAATCCGTCATGTATATAAGTCACACTCGCGTCTTGTAACCGCTAGTACAAGCTTAGTCAGGTACCCAGTCAAGTGACTGTCACACGTAGCGCACTGTCTGCAGCCACCATGAAGTTAATTGTAAGTGTTTAATGATTTTTTGATCGCGTATTCTGTCGAAGTTTGCTTGAATAACGAAACGAACAAACGAAGCTTCATCCATACCAATCAAAACGAATTCCAACTTTGGTCCAAGCTCAAACCATCGAGCCAGTTATTATATTATTTCGAGCCTTATTCCAAGCGTCATAGAGTTAAATACAAAATTGACAACTACACATATACAACGTCGTATTGTCTTTGACGTCATACAGGGTAAGTTTTCATTCAGTGCGCAAATTGTAACCGTGAATTCAGCATATCATTCTGGAACCCCTAGCGCAGAAGTTTTTCGCCGGTTTTGCAATAAAAATCTGCTGTTTCATAGAAAAGTGCAATACCTACGCGGTCAAAATGTATTGAACAGCTGATTTTTTTCTCTGTCTAGAATGATATGCTGAATTCATAGTTACAATTTGCGCACTGGATAAAAACTTTTCCTGTATATTGTAATCATACCTTTAACTTTGTTTGTATAAAGGTCGAAATTCAAAAATGGCCCGATGGTTTAATCCCGGGTATATAATCCTTGTTTTGTAATAAGACCGTGTCCTCCAGATTTTTTCTTTTTCATGATTAAACCACCAAGCCCGCTTTCAAATTATGAACCCAATAGGTATAAAAATGCAGTTCTTTTTACAAAATTGAGAACTTAATCCGGAGCTAAGTTATCTTGTATAGGCTTCCATAATCAAAATTAACCCTTATAGTTTCGCCCAGTCTGTCCGTCAGCCAGTACGTAGCTTAGCTAAAAGACACTTAGGGTACCTACGCACTATGCGGTTAGCCGGAATGCGGCCAGCCGCCCGGTTGACCGCAGGATGCGGTTGCGATTGCGGTTAGCTGGTAGGCGGGTAGCCACAACCGCATTCGGAACGAAACCGTCATGGTTTGCGATTGGATCTACTCATTTCCAAGATGGACGTCGAAGAAGTCGCAGCTATTTGTTATATTTACTTACTTATTTAAATGCGCGAACGTCGGTGAACACGTACATATACAAGGTGTACGTGTTCACCGACACTAGCGCATTTTATTTATGACAACAGATATAATTAATTCTGGATTTCGATACAGAAAAAATATATTTGAGATTAAAATAGGCCTTGGTTTTATATAACGAGAATAAATAGCTGCGACTAATTCGACGTTCATCTTAGAAATGAGTCGATCCAGCCGCAAAACACGACGGTTTCGTTCCGGTTGCGAATGCGGCTACCCGCCACCCGGCTAACCGCAACAGCAACCTGCGGTCAGCCGGACGACCGACCGCATTCCGGCCAACCGTATAGTGCGAAGGTACCCTTAGGTCCGTATTACAGAAAGAAACTCAAGCATTTATCTCTGCTTAAAACTAATTTTGGTCTGCTTTTTGAACCGACGAAAAAACGGAGGAGGTTACTCAAATTATGACGCATAACTTTTTCCAGACTAGTCCGATTTTGATAATTCTTCTTTTATTGGAAAGGGTATATCTCGAAGTCGGTCCCATATAAATTTCGAAGTAAAATTACAACCCTAAGGGTAAGAAAACAGGGGATGATTGATTGTTTACTCACAGATTGTAATACTGAGTTGTGTATTAAATCAAAAATTAAGCATGTAGTAATTAGTAGATTATAGCCACAAAAAATTAAAAAATAAAAACTTTTTAATAAAAAAAATAAACCGCCGAAAAACCGAAAAGTAAAAAATAATAAACTAGCTTTGTCCAGCCCCAATAACTAAGTTCGGAAGGCGGTGACATATAATTAAATACATATCCAATGTCACCGACTTCCGAACTTAGTTAGAAAGTTTTAGTTTAAAAAGTTTTTATAATTTTAGAACGTTCCTCAAGCATAGATTAATTTATCATAGTTCAGCTGAGTTTGGCTTTATTTCAAATAGTTACTAAGTTCGTTTGAACCCAAGCAATGATTGGATCTATATATAATCAACAAATCAATAAGTGTGGTCTCTAAAAAAACATTGCGTATTTGTGTAAAAAAATCAATAACCAAAGATAAAATATATGATTTTTTGTATGTTTATTCAAAAATCAAATCATGTCTCTGTATTGATTATTTATAATTACTGTCTTGGAAGGACAAAATCAGGAATGAAATTATTCAGAATAAACCGGAGTCGACAGCCGACATAGCTTGTAGAGTACCTATGTGGGTGATTCTTTGAAACCGAGTGTCTTTACCTCACTAATATGGCTCAACTTTTTTTTACCTTTAGATGTTAATTAACATAATTTCTTGTGCAGGTCATTACATGATATAATAAATATCGAAGGCACTGATTTGTACACAGTAGTTTAGGATTTAGACTGTACTGATGAATTGGTCAACCAGATTAAATATGACCAAGACAGATGAATGAGATTTTGCACCATATTAATTAGAATCATGCAGGTAAATGAGAATAACATATTATCTTCAATCAACTTTTACTCCTAACTCAGTGGAAAACCTATTGCCCTGTTGAGAAATACTGCGCAAACTTCTACATGGTCCTGGTTTTGGTACGAGTGACTCCACTTCTCTGTCTGGAAACTGGAAACGTAATGGTGATAGACGGATATCTAAGTCCTTTAAAAACGACCTTCGCTGCTTTAATACGGACCGCATCAAGGACGAGATAGGAAGGGACAAGGGTTCCAAGGTCTTTGTAAGAGATCTATCTATTAGACAGAGTCAGCTTGCGAAACTGAAGACCGCTTATGGCAGGATCGCATTCCCCAGACCTGTACTGTTGAGAAAACCAAGAGGTTCTATGGACAGTTACACAGATACACATCAACAAAAAACCCCGTAACGGATCTAGCAAACGACCCAAGAGCCAGATTGACCGGACACTACACCGAAGACATCCCGGACGGCAACTTATACGAGATTAGGATGGCTCTGAAGCAGCTTCAAAACAACAAGGTGTTGACGGAATTACGAACGCCGAACTTCTGAAAGCTGGCGGAAAACCCGTTCTTAGGGCCTCCAGAAGTTTTTTGATTCCGTCATACTTGAAGGCAAAACGCCGCAGACATGCAGGAACAGAGCTATGGTGATACTTTAAGAAGGGTTACAATACCTTTCTTTCTTAACAATTATTGGTCCATCTCACTTCTGAGCCATGTTTACAAGCTGTTTTCGAGAGTCATCACGAACCATCACGCGCGCAAATTTTACGACTGCCAGTCTCTCGAACAAGCTAGATTCCATAAATGCTTAACCACTGTAGACCACATACATACGCTGTGGCAGAATATACAGAAGACCGAAGAGTATAACCCTGCGTCTCTGTTTACCGTTTGTGGAATACGATTCGATCGAGACATGGGCTGTACAGCAGTTCTTCTTCAACGGTACCAGATCGACTATCGATACTTCGAGGAAAACAACTATGTCTGTTCGACTCCAGGACCAGACTTCAAAGCTATCCTTCTGCAGCGGGGTGTGAGATAGGCAGACATTATCTCTCAAAAACTGTTTATCTCTGCATTGGAGGACGTCTTCAAGGTTCTGGACTGGAAAGGGACTGGCATCAACATCAATGGCGAGTACATCACTCACCCTCGGTTTGCCAATGATAGAGACCATGGAGGACCTCAGTACAATGCTCAATGACCTCAGTAAAGCTTCCGAAAGAGTGGGTCATAAAATGAACACATAACCAAGACAAAGGTCATGTCAAATGCCCATGTAACGCCCACTCTCATGACGATCAGAGGCGCTACACTTGAAGTTGTAGACGAATACGTTTACGTAGGGCAAACTATCCATTAAGGTAGGTCCAACTTCGAGAAAGAAGTCCATCGTCGAATCCGACTTGGCTGGGTAGCATTCGGGAAGCTGCGCAATATCTTCTCGTCCCAAACCGCGGTGTCCCAAGGCGAAAGTCTTTGACCAGTGCGTGTTGCCGGTGAAGACCTATGGAACTGAAACGTGGTCACTTGTGAGTGCCCATTGTGATGGGCCTTATCAGAAAGCTAAAAGTCACCCAAAGGGCAATGGAGAGGGCTATGCTTGGAGTTTTCCTACGTGATCGAATCAGGAATGAAGAGAACCGGAAGAGAACCAAGGCAACCGACATAGCCCGAAGAATTTCCAAACTTTAGTGGCAGTGGGCCCCTGCCAATAAAGTACCCTTACTTTGCTCGCAGAACAGATGGCCGATGGGGCCAAAAGGTTCTGGACTGTCATAAGAGCCAGATAAAACCAGACTAATGGGAGCCAGACAATTTAGGAATTTGAAGATAGTCGAACTCTGATCCTCTATTTATGAACGGACAGAATCAAAGGTGTAATTAAAATGAATAAACAACCTTTTAAGAGAGCGTGGTTTAATTGCAAAACGTAACTAAAGACACACAAACCATAAAAGAAGACAAATTAATTATGCGACTTACGTGACAAACGCCCAGATTACAATTTTCGATCGTGCTTTTTCGCAAAATTACACCCACGCACGAGCACTCCATATGACAGTCGGCACTGACGGACGGGGCCAATCACTAATCGATATTATTCTATCAAATATTTTGTGTTTACGCTGAAATTATGCTTGAACAAATTGTGCCAGTTGAATTATTATTTTAGGCGGGGGCATTTTTTAAAGTGATGTAATTACGAATATTTACAATTATTTCGAATATAAATGATGACATATCATGTAACGTCTAGTTGAATATCGCTACAACATACTTTTTAAATTATATTGCTTCACGAAGATCGCAGAAAATTGAATTGTTGAACAAAAAGCAGCATGTAGGGACACCAGATTAATTAGTATTTGCTGTTTTCTGCAGACTTAATTATTGCTTGATTTAATTAATCCTAATTAACTACTATAGGCTTCGATGGACATTTGTATTTACTATAAAACCTGAAATCGATGCTCAATTTGGAGATAATATTGATGTGTTCTTCAGTAAAAAACATGTCAAACCTGTTTTTCAAAGAATCACCCATGTAGAGTGAGCAAGCTGAAGTGGCAGTGGGCTGGCCATGTTTGTCGTGGACGGTGGAGCAGGCGAGTCCTGGGGTAGAGACCGCGTATCGGCAAACGTAGTGTGGGACGCCCTCAGCTAGATGGACCGACGACCTTAAAAAGATGGCTGGGACAGACTGGATGCGGAAGGCGGAGGATAGTGTTGTGGCTCAGATTGGGAGAGGCCTATGTCCAGCAGTGGACTGCGATAGGCTGAGTTGATGATATTGAGTGTAGATGACATAAATCTATTCAATAAACGATTATGAACAAACTATTCTAATTTACGTTAATTTAGTAACACAACAATGTGTTGTGCAAATATTGTAGGCCATGCTGACATAATATGCTGCTATCTTATCATGGGAAGCTAATCAAACACATTCAGAAGTACCTAATATAAATAAACAATTCGACTTTGTAGCGTTTACCTGTTTGACTTTTAAGAAAGACTGAAAGTCTTTCTTCAAACTCAAAGTCATCACGATTTTGGCACAAAACCCTAAAAGTACCTTTTTTTACAGGTAGGTGTTATCCTGATTTTGGCACTTTTGGAGTTAGCCCTCTGTAAGTACTTTTTGTAATCTACCAACTTTTTAAATCAATCGTTTTATTTACTGGCAGGGTATCCTGTTGGCCCATGGTCCACGACCGTGCGTATCGTGCGTGTTACAAACTCAAATTACCAATGAGTTGCCTGAATTTCACAGCACTAGTTCATATTTAAATGGCAGTCGATACACAAAACGATTTACCAACGCGTTATAATAATTTGAGATTCATAGCTTCGTGTGAGCATCGCCATTGTAAAACTAGTGCTGTGACATTCTGAAGACGTATTAGTGATTTAAATAATTCAGTTTGTAACAGGTCACTTTCGAGTAGCGTCGTGGATGATTCATATTATTATTATTATATTATTAAAAGCATGTGATGTCCCACTGCAGGGCAATAGGCGTCGTGGACAATTCAAAAACAGACTTTTATTTTAAGTCCGGCGAATCTTCCACAGTCAAGATTATTTCAGAAGTTTCCGTTTGACTGCCTCGTTGGTCTAGTGGTCGTAAATGCTGCGGCCGACTAGGAGGTCAAAATGTCTTTTTTTATGGGAATTGCTCAGTAGCAGCCCGACGTCTGGATTTGTGCCCGATTGATGGCAATAGGCTCGCCCCCTTTTATATGGGACTTCAACATAACTTGGAGAATGTGGTTGCTACCTCCATATCTAATATGCCTGTCCCTTCAGGGAATATAGGCGTGATGTTTTGTTATGTTATGGTTTCAACAGGGTTTGATCCCCGGGACGAATTCGATGTTATTTGGTTTCTTTAACTATGTTCTCAGTAGCGGCTTAGAGATTCTTGATAATTGTGACCAGTTAATGGCAATATCCTATCTTAAACCTGTCCTATATCCAAACTTTCGATGAACTCAGACTGTTATGTACCGTCTGCATGCACTATCCTCAAAATATATACAAAAAAAATGGATTTGGAAAAGTAACGTCAACGTATGTGTTGTATAATACGTTTTAGTGGAAATAGGCACATCAATTGGGAACAGGAATTTTAATAAGAACGCATGTTAATGTTAGGTACTGTTGAATTTCAGGTGCACCGTTGATTGGCAGTGATGATGGAAAATATACGGAAACTCACACCTCGAGCAGTTGGCGCTACGGCGTCGGTGCCGATGCTAACGTTGCTGTTGAAGGAGGGTATAGAAACGGGGTAGCAACTCTTGGACCCAAAGCCCATGTTGGTATTAACGTCGAGGGTCACAAGGAGAACGGTCAAAAGGATCTTAATTACGCAGTTACTGCGGCATCCCCACCAAACAACCTCGGTTCAGGCTCCGGCACTCTGTATGGCATTTCGAATAATCCAGCAAATGTCTCACCGTACTACACACAGTATGCTCCACAACCTTCACCACAGTATCTCCCACAAGGTGCCCCACAAATTGCTCCACAACCCTTCCAACAGTATGCCCCGCAGCAAGCACCGCAGGTTGCCCCACAATATGCACCACAGTACGCCCCGCAAACTGCCCCACACTACGCCCCCCAAACTGCCCCACAGTACGCCCCCCAAACTGCCCCACAGTACGCCCCCCAAACTATCCCACCGTACGCGCCGCAAACTGCCCCTCAGTACGCCCCCCAAACTGCCCCACAGTACGCCACGCAAACTGCACCACAGTACACTCTACTGCAGCGAACGATTAATGAAGAAAACATACAATAAGTTGGTTTCTGGTTATCTAACTGTAGTCAGTTAGTTAAGCGAAATCATATAACGCATTGTCTCCCATTAAAGCATACTATATTTGTAAAAAAAATGTGCATAATATTGAAATGTATTTTTCACAGTATTTACTCTCATATTTTTTGTCACCTTGTCCAGATAACGACAAGTAGCTGTTTAATTTACTGTAAGCATTTGTGTTTCATATAAATAAGTTTAACTGGGTCTGTCTTAACGAATAAAATTTTCTAAACAATAATTTGTATTATTTTCCACATTCTAGATACTACTTTTAGAGGTATGAGGAACAGGGTGTAAAGTTCGCTTATCCTCTATTGAAAAGGAGGATCCTCCGACCAGACGGTTATTGTGTCTGGTGGGAGTTGATGTCGGGATATTTTATCTATTCGAGTGTTGTGGTAAACTCTGATTGCGCGATGTAGAATTTCTAAGAATAGTTCGCCTGTGGCATTGTAGATGGCGCCACTTTTCTTATTGCATTTTTTCGATTTTGTTGCGAATCATTTTTATTTGTAGTGCCGCTACATACTTATAAAACCAAACATAATGTTCAATGTGTGAGTTTCGTAATTAAGGTCTTCGTAAACACCTGACGCACATCACTTAGTACACAGTCGTTTCTTTTTTCTATAGTGTTTACTTTTGCTGAATGTACCTAGTACTTCAAACTAGGAAAACTGTCTTCTTCGTCTTCTTCAAGTATTTACTGACAAGAATTATGGTAGGTATTAATAGAAGTATTCGGGCGCCGTCGGCTTCCTTCGTCAGGCGTCGTCGGGTGGCTGCACAACCGTAGTGATGGGTAGTGGGTTAAAACCGATTCTTCTCATTTGGGTTTTAGAGGTATGAGGAACAGGGTGTAAAGTTCACTCATACCTATGCTGATAAAGGAGGATCCTCCGACGGGTATTGTCTGATGGGCAACTACCCGACAATTGGTGTCGGATTTCCGTGGAATTCCGTGATAAACTCTGACTGTACGATGTAGGATTTCTTAATGTAATTCGCCCGTGGCACTGTACATTGCGCCACTTCGCCTTTTTGCGTTTTCTTGATTTTGTTGCGAAGTATTTTTTTGTAGTGCCGCTGTATAACTTACCCCCGGAGACCGGAGGTCGATAGTGGGACGAGTCAGTGTTGCTTTCCAGTGCCAGCTGTGGTTCCAGTGGGTCGGAACCGTCTGCGGTCTTGCAAACCCCAGTGAATCGGGGCCGGCGCTACTCCGGTGCGTCGTGGTACAGCGCCGCGATATGGCTGGCTGCCGTTGTCGACCGGGAGATTGAGCTCTCGACCGGCCGAACAGTAGTAGTGCCGTGGTCGCTTGTTGATGCTGAGGGTGCTGACCAGGAATGTGCTTTCGCTGCATGCTAGTGGTCAGGGATACCCATTTGAAGCTGGCTGGCGATCTGTCTCGCTGCTTGAAAGCTTGAGGAAGTGGTCTTGATGATGGTGATGACGTCACGCTGAAGTGACGCTTTCTCGGGGTCACCAATTTAGAGGTATGAGGAACAGAGTGTAAAGTTCAGTCATACCTATGCTGGTAGAGGGAGGATCCTCCTACCAGACGAGTATTGTGTCTGGTGGGCAACTGCCCAACAGTTGTTGTCGGGATTTTGTATATACTCGAGTTTCGTAGAAAACTCTGACTGCGCGATGTACTAGCTTGCCCGTGGCACTGTAGATGGCGCCACTTCTCTTTTTGCGTTTTCTTGATTTTGTCGCGAAGTATTTTTTTGTAGTGCCACTACAGGGTTATAACTGGGTGAATTGGGTTTCAACCCGGTTATAACCCATTATCACCCATTCTCGGCTTTGTCGGCAAAAAAGTTATTGGCAGGGAACGCCTCAGGCTTTAAGTCCGTTTTCGTACTGTTATTGTAAATAAAATTTTATCTAACTATCAAACTTTTGACTTTCTTTAAGCTCCATATAACTTGGCGCCTTTTTGCAGACCAATTCTTTTATTGGCTAAGCTGACAATTCTGTTTTATCCTTGTACCAAATCATCATTGACAACTATTTATATCATCATCATCATCATGGTGGCCTCCTTGTTATCCAATCTTGGATGTAGGCCTCTTCCCTCTTCTTCCACTCCTGTCGATCTTGTGCCCGACTCATCCAGTCTCGACCTCCGTGTCGTCGGATGTCATCCACCCAGCGCTGTGGTGGTCTTCCGCGCCCTCGGGTGTCCGCTCTGGGTCTCCATTCTAGGACTCGTCTTGTCCAGCGGCTCTCGTCCATTCTGGCAATGTGCCCCGCCCATGTCCACTTTCTTTGCGCTACTACAGCCATAATGTCTCTTACTTTGGTCTTACTTCGAATCCAATCATTCCGTTTCCGGTCTCGTAGGGTGATCCCGAGCATAGCTCTTTCCATGCCCCTCTGCGCGACTCGGAACTTCTCGGCGGACTCCTGCGTAAAAGTTATGGTTTCAGTACCATAGGCTAGTACGGGCATGACACACTGCTCGAAGACTTTGACTCTAAGACGTAGGGGTATTTTTCCACACAGTAGTTGTTTGTTGGCACCGAATGCAGCCCACGCCTGCGCTATTCGTATTTATATGCTTTGCTATAATTGCTATGTTTTTGTTGTGGAGGTTCATTTTTCAACGGTACAGGAATCTTACGGCGCGCGGATAAAATTGGAACTAACGTCTCCATCTTGTTTTTCCAATACAATTTATGTGACAATTTCACAAATGTTTACCAACAACGCCCCCAGCCAATGTCAATTAGACGCCAAAAGGGTATACCGCCGTTTACCCGAATTTTATTTGCCCTAATATCATTTACCATTACAGTCAACAGCCATAATATCATACGACATAATACTCATTTGCCCTACTCTCATTTGCCATATTAGTCACGTGCCAGAATCATTGTTTCCCATAAAGTCACTTACCATAACATCATTTGTCATAATCATTGTAAGCCCCAACTATCACATGCCATAAATATGATTTGCCATGACATAATTTGCCATCGACATCGGGTGTGTAACGGTTGTTTATATCAAGAGAAATTGGATTCAATTGGGACTTTAGGGCACCCCGACTCGGTTTTTTTTATAAACCACACAGAAGTAGGAGCCCCGCCAAGCGGGGCTCCGTCGACCTGGCCCACCATCAACCATGCACAGAAAAAAAAACCATGTACAGAATAAATAAGTTTAATCTTATTATACCAAACATTGCGCACCCATCAACATCGACAGCCAGAAAGCTAATAAGTAGGTAAGTATTAGAATTAAAAACAAGTTTAATAATCAAACTATATAATTTTAATTAG
Organism: Polymixis flavicincta; assembly: GCA_949987655.1. Lineage (NCBI taxonomy): Eukaryota > Metazoa > Arthropoda > Insecta > Lepidoptera > Noctuidae > Polymixis > Polymixis flavicincta. The sequence continues at coordinate 8,359,272 of OX465187.1, forward strand.
GTAGTACAATTTCTTTTTTAATGCAAATACAAATTTGATGCTAAAGCACGCAAAAATTCTTCTTTTGTATGCCATTTAAATATTATGTCTAATAATTATTATGGCACATAAAAATAAGGCAAACAATACTTATGGCATTCGTATCTTATGGTATCTAAAATTCGGGCAATTAAAAGTATGTCATATGTCTTTTAGGGCAAATGAAACATTCGGGCAAATGAAATTCGGGAAAATGATGATTATGGCATATAATCTTCGGGCAAACAATAGACAACCCGCCAAAAGATCCTTGTAGCAATAAAGCAAAAAGTATGTACTTGCACTACAAAAAGGAAAGGTTTGCTTTGACACACATGTCAAATGACGATGCACGAACGATTTGTGGATGTGTGTAAAATCAACAATCAAAATACAATTTTTATTTCAACTTGTGAAGTAATAAGGTCCTAAATAAAATTGGTAACATACTTGAATTTCAACTTTGTCACGTCGTTTTTGAGTTTATAGTTCCAAAACATGGTAGTAAGCTAAGATTCAGAATTCGAGATTAGTGCATAGTATATGCAAAGGAAACAGATGATTACATCGAATGAAGAATTTCTTTGAAATATTTTTTCTTTTAGACTTGCCCCTTCACGAAATAAGTATAACAATCCGTCGAATGCGATCAAGTCTTGACCAAATATGCTCGTCTGTCTTCTGTGTTGGAATAAAATTTGCTTAGACAAATCAATAAGCTGTCTCAAGTTTTGAACCATACCAACGTTCTGTCTCTCTCAACTCAAATCAAATCAAATATTTGTTGGAACTAAAAACAGGTTTACAATTTTTTAGTGTTCGTTAATAGCTACAACAGTTTAAAAACTATGTTGCAGCAATTAGCGCTCACCTCCAAGAGGGGGGAACTGCACATGATTGAGAAAAATAGGACGATGTAAAAAAATCGTTTAGCACTAAATATATTTGTAGTGCAAACGGACCTCAAATAACCGAAATAACTTATAGACGCAATAATGAGCGACAAAAACAACATTGAACACAGCGGTCAATACTTTCATTGATCATAGTCATTTCATCTGATTATTTTGCATATACATACGACAGAAGGATAAAATATCAGACAAATTTAAGCCAGGGAACACAGCCCGAAGGGATTGTGTTTTGTTTTCGTCGAGTTTCATAAGAGGGGTAAGTAAGTGTAGCGGGGGTGAAATTTGTTTTAATTCTTGTTTTAAATAACAAGTTGTTGTGTTGTTGTATAATATAACTGAGTTTCTGAAGGATAAAATATAAATATAATTTTTAATGATTGACATGTCTTTGATACTTGACATATAATTATATTGTTGTAAGTGATATTTTTATATTGACATCTGTTTAATTGTTTTCTTTTTTTATTTTTATTTAATTAATTGCTATATGATTTTGACTTCCAGTTGTGTATAAATTGTTCAATATTATTTGACAAATATAAATGTTAATAAATTATTAAATTCAGATTTGATAATATTTGTACGCTTCACAGCAAAACATAGAGAACCATAACTAATATTATGACATCTCACACACCATGTAACTACCTATGTTTACAAATAAAGATTCTTATTCTTATTCTTATTCTTAAATACCGGGCGAAAAGTTTCTGCTGGCGGGAAGGGATTGTCAAAGTCAAAGTCAAAGTCAAAGTCAAAGATCTTTATTGTGAGACAGTGGTTACCTACATACCTACTACGCCACCTTAACAATAAAATTCGTCATTATATAAACTAATATTATAAGATGAAAGATTTGATTGTTCGTTTGCATGGAATAGGCTCCAAAACTACCGAACCTATTTGAAAAATTATTTCGCTGTTGGGAAGTTACACTATCCCCGGGTGATGCTATACTTTATCCCCGTATTCCCACGGGAGTCGGAACTACGCGGGTTTTGAAGAAGAAGGAAGAGAAGTACCATTTTCCTTCCTTCTCTTCTGGAAGAGAAGTACCATTTTACTTAACGATAAAATTCGTCATTATCTTATCCTTACTAATAATAAAAATGCGGAAGTTCGTAAGTATGGATGTACTGAAATTATCCCGCGGAAACGTACTACCGGGATAAAAAGTATCCTATGTGTTGATCCAGGTTATAATCTATCTGTGTGCCTTTCATACAAATACGTTTAGTCGTTTTTGCGTGGTTGAGTTACAAACATTCAAACATCTTCACAAACTTTCACATTTCTATTAGTAGGATACATATTTCTCTTCTGACGCTAACATAAAAAAGTGATTTGATCACTATATTTCACACAAAACCACCTCAGCAAGTTTCAGATTTAAAATAATATGGCTCAGATATATGTGTATATTATTTACTTATCCACAGAAAACTCTTCAAAGAAACTATATCCCCCTTTTATTAAGTCTTTTGCTTCTTTTACATTATTTGACTTACAGGTTACTAGCTTTTGCCCGCGACTTCGCCCGCGCAGAAATCGAAAATGGTTCTAATAAGATTTTTAATTGTTTTTTTACGTTATTTATTTTGTATTAACATATAAATTATTATGTTAAAATGTAAGCGCTTTCTAGCTGACATAGCTACCTAGTATATTAGGTGTGCTCCTAGCTAGTTATGACAGCCTGGTACTTCGACAGCATGAAGCGTTTTCGAGCTGACTCGGCTACCTGTGTTAGGTGTGACATAACTACTACTAAACAGCTGACAAAACTATGTTCAACTATGTTAGGTGTGCTCCTACTGACTTAGGATAACCTGGCACTTCAAAAGCATAAAGCGTTTTCTAGCTGACACACCTATTTTGCTACTTCGGATTACATTATTCCAATTTTCTTTAGGACCTCTAATTTATTTTTTTACTGATTATTCAGTATTCTATTCGTAAAAAATGGTTAAAATTGGTCCAGTAGTTTCGGAGCCTATTCGGAACAAACAAACAAACAAAAAATATTTCCTCTTTATAATATTAGTACCTATAGAAAAAAGGTGTGCTCCTACCGTTTTTTTTTTTTTTTTGTTTTTGAATTCATCACATAACTTCTCCCTTTCTGGGTGCAGCAGGAGGGCGTGTCAGAATTTTACTGACTAAAACCCACCCGTGTTAAGTAGCCTGTGCGCCAGGGGCGGCGGTATCTCTTTCGAACATCTATGTTAGGTGTGCTCCTACTCGTATCGAGTTATGACAGCCTGGTACTTCGACGGCATTAGCTAAAAAATATGATAGGAATGCTCCTACCGTGTTATGCCAACCTGGTACTTCAACGGCATAAACCGCTTTCTTGCTGACACAACAATGTTAGGTGTGCTTCTACTCCTGCTGGGTTATGACAGCCTAGTACTTCGACTGTATTCGTTTTCTAGCTAGCACAATTAGCTATATTAGATGTGTTCCTACCGAGTTATGACAACCTGGTACTTCGACAGCATAAAGCGTTTTCGAGCTGACACGGCTACCTGTGTTAGGTGTGACATAACTACTACTAAACAGCTGACAAAACTATGTTCAACTATGTTAGGTGTGCTCCTACTGACTTAGGACAACCTGGCACTTCGAAAGCATAAAGCGTTTTCTAGCTGACACACCTATTTTGCTACTTCGGATTACATTATTCCAATTTTCTTTAGGACCTCTAATTTATTTATTTACTGATTATTCAGCATTCTATTGGTAAAAAATGGTTAAAATTGGTCCAGTAGTTTCGGAGCCTATTCAGAACAAACAAACAAACAAACAAAAAATGTTTCCTCTTTATAATATTAGTACCTATAGAAAAAAGGTGTGCTCCTACCGTTTTTTTTTTTTTGGGAGGGAATTCATCAAATAACTTCTCCCTTTCTGGGTGCAGCAGGAGGGCGTATCAGAATTTTACTGACTAAAACCCACCCGTGTTCAGTAGCCTGTGCGCCAGGGGCAGCGGTATCTCTTTCGAACACACCTATGTTAGGTGTGCTCCTACTCCTACCGACTTATGACAGCCTGGTACTTCGACGGCATTAGCTAAAAAATATGATAGAAATGCTCCTACCGTGTTATGCCAACTTGGTACTTCAACGGCATAAACCGCTTTCTTGCTGACACAACTATGTTAGGTGCGCTTCTACTCCTACTGGGTTATGACAGCCTAATACTTCGACTGTATAAATCGTTTTCTAGCTAGCACAATTAGCTATATTAGATGTGTTCCTACCGAGTTATGACAACCTGGTACTTCGACAGCATAAAGCGTTTTCGAGCTGACACGGCTACCTGTGTTAGGTGTGCTCTTACCGAGTTATGATAACCTGGTACTTCGAAGGAATATAGCGATTTCTAGCTGACACAACTACCTAAGTTTTTTTTGTTTTTTCTAGCTGTCACAATTATCTATGTTAGGTGTGCTCCTACCGAATTATAGCAACCTAGTACTTCGAAGGCATAAAGCGTTTTCTAGCTGACACTCCAATTTTGCTACTTTGGGTTACATTATTGAAAGTTTCATAAGGATCTCTGTTTTTTTTTAAATTATAGCATATGTTACTTCCTGATAATTTAGCTTTCAATTGGTGAAAAAATGGTTAATATCGGTCCAGTAGTTTCGGAGCCTATTTGGAACAAACAAACAAAAACATGTTTCCTTTTTATGATATTACTAGCTGCACGTCCCGGCTTCGCACGGGTGAGATCAAATTTTTTTTCGTTCGACCGTTTTTCACCTATGACGCTAGCAAATAACGTATAAAGTGTTTTCTAGCTAACACACCTATGTTAGATGAGCTCCTACCGTGTCATGATAACCTGGTACTTCGAAGGCAAAAAGCGTTTTCTAAATGACATACCTGGCTATGTAAGGCCCTTACTGAGAAATTACAACCTGGGACTTCTAAATACCTACTCCTACTGAGTTATGATAGCCTGGTACTTCGACTGTATAAAGCGTTTTCTAGATAACACAACTACCCATATTAGGGTTTTTTTTTTTTTGTGGGAAATCAAATAACTTCTCCCACTCTTAGTGAAGCAGGAGGGCGTGTCAGACTTTTACTGACTAAAAGCCACCCGTTTTCCCTCAGTAGCATGTGTGCCAGGGGCGGCGGCGGTCTCTCACGGTCGAATGAAAAAAATAGGGATCTCACCCGTGCGAAGCCGGGACGGGCAGACTGCGAAATACCTACTCCTACTGAGTTATGACAGCCTAGTACTTGTACTGTATAAATCGTTTTCTAACTAGCACAATTCCTATATTAGGTGTGCTCCTACCGAGTTATGACAACCTGGTACTTCGAAGGCATAAAGCGTTTTCTAGCTGACACACCAATTTTGCAACTTTGGGTTACATTACTGAAATTTTCATGAGGATCTCTATTTTTTTATATATTATAGCCTATGTTACTCCCTGATAATTTAGCTTTTTATTGGTGAAAAAATGGTTAAAATCGGTTCAGTAGTTTCAGAGCCTATTCAATGCAAACAAACAAACAAACAATCAAATCTTTCCTCTTAATAATATTAGTTAGATTAAAGATTTATACCAATTTCCAAGTTAATCAAGACACGCAGTAAAATCATCCCTTGTAAAATTAACTACCCTTTTTTACCCCTTTAGGGGTAGATTTTCGAAAAACCCTGATACACGTTATTCTTCATTTTAGGTTTTAGGTACAAATACTGAGTTTCGAGTTAATCAGGCCGCGTGTTATAATTCTTGCATATAAAATTTGACACCCCCAATCCCCGTTTAGAGGCTAGTTTAGAAAAACAATAAATGAGTAACTTTATAATTTACTTAGAAAAGTATTTGTGCCAAGTTTCAAGTTTATTAACTTAAGGAATAAGATTATTCATACAAATAAAATCCCCCTTTTCATCCCCTTAAAAGTTGAATTTCCAAAAACCCCTTCTTAGTGCCCGTACATTATAAAAGGAAGCTGTGTGTAAAATTTCACGTTCCTAGTAGTTTCGGCTGTGCGTTGATATGTCAGTCAGTCAGTAACAGTAACTCCTTTTATATATATAGATTTACCTATACCAATTTTCGAGTTAATCAAGCCACGCAGTAAAATCATCCCTTGTAAAATTAACTCCCCTTTTTTACACTAATAACAGTGATATTCATAATATTAAACTAGAATAAGGACAAACTACGTGGTCCCTTTCACCGGCTTCATAAGGTTCATAACTTATTTGTTGGGCTCGGTATCACCTTTTAGAACAAGCTTCCCTCTTCTTTGCTAGATTAACATTTGAATGCGTTAAAAGCTAAAGTAAAATCAAATCTTTGTTCTAAAGCATACTATTCTATCAATGACTACTTAAACGATAAGAGTTGTTCGTCGCTGTGATTAACTCAAGACAACGTTTGTTTTCTTTCACCAGAATTAGCTTACCTACTGACAGGTTATATGAGAGACTCCATAGCATTGTTTATTTTATTTGACTGTATAAACCATTTTTTTTTTTAATTTTTATTAATGACATTTTAATTTTTTGATGAAATTTAATTACTTACCTATAATTGTATAGAATCAAGTTCTTCCAACTTATCAGACAGCTGTGCTGCTGGGACGTTGTAGCGCCACTTCTTCTTCCCAGCTAAAGCACTAGGAAGTGTCGAAGTGTGGGCGTTTTTGGGGGATTGTCTTATGTATTTGACGTTCGAAAAGTGCTGACTCTCAGGCTAGTTTGAATAAATGACTTTTGATTTTGATATTGAATGATCTCCGATAATTGTTTTAGCTAGAAAACGATTTATACAAGCGAAGTACTAGGCTGTCATAATTCGGTAGGAGTAGGAGCACACTTAACATAGTTGTGTCAGCCAGAAAGTGCTTTATGCCGTTGAAGTACCAGGTTAGCATAACACGGTAGGAACACACCTTTTTTTTGTTTGGAATAGTTTTCTCAATACGCTTAGTTATTCAGGTTTTTAAACGCATTATGCGTTCCAAGTACCACCAGGTTAACGCACACCTAATTCAGTTCAATATAGTTTTGTCAGCTGGAGGCTGTCATAGCTCGGTAGGAGCACACCTAACTTACTAGGTAGCTGTGTCCGCTAGAAAACGCTTTATGCCTTCTAAGTATCAGGTTGTTATAACTCGGTAGGAGCACACCTATCAAAATTAATAACGTTAAAAAAAACAATTAAAAGTCCTATTAGAACGATTTTCGACTACTACGCGGACGAAGTCGTGGGCAAAACCTAGTAAGTTAATAAGACTGAGGTCACCACAAGATAACCGAATCCGTCATGTATATAAGTTACACTCGCGTCTTGTAACCGCTAGTACAATTTCAAACTTAGTCAGTTACCCAGTGAAGTGACTGTCACACGTAGCATAACTGTCTGCAACCACCATGAAATTAATTGTAAGTGTTTATTGATTTTCTGATCGCGTATCCTGTAGCAATTTTTCCTGAACGTCGGAACGAGCAAGCTAGCTTCATCCGTATCAGTCAAAACGAATTCTAACTTTGGTACAAGCTCAAACCATCGAGCCAGATATTATAATATTATTTCGAGGCTTATTCCAAGCCTCATACAGTTTTTAATAGAAAATTGACAACCTACCAGCAACTACACTAATACAACGTCGTATTGTCGTTGTCTTTATCGTCATATAATGTAATCACAACTATAACTTTGTTGGTATAAAGGTCGAAATTCAAAAATGGCCAGATAGTTTAATCCTGGGTAAATAATCCTTGTTTTGTAATAAGACCGTGTTCTCCATTTTTTTTATTTTTTTTATCATGCTTGAACCACCAAACCCGCTTTTAAATTGTGAACCCAATAGGTATTAAAAAATCCAGTTCTATTTACAAAATTGAGAACTTAATCCGGAGCTATGTTGTCTTGTTTAGGCTTCCGTAATCAACAGGAACCCGTATAGTTTCGCCCAGTCTATCCGTCAGTCAGTATTACAGAAGGAAACTCAAGCATTGATCTCTTTTAAAACTAATTTTGATCTGCTTTTAATTTTAGAACTTACCTCAAGCACAGATTAATTGATCATAGTTCAGCTGAGTTTGGCTTTGTTTTAAATCGTTACTAAGTTCGTTTGAACCCAAGCAGTGATTGGATCTATAATCAGCAAATTCGAAAAAGTGGTCTTTAAAAATCATTGCGGGTAAAAAATCACAAACCAAAGATAAAATATTTGATTTTTTGTATGTTTGTACAAAAATCAAATCAAACTCTGTATCGATTATTTAGTCATTTATTTTCTTTCATACATATTTGGTACATATTTAAATATTTTTACAAAAATCGTACAAACATTTAAAAATATTAAAATAGTGGCCCATCGGCATCAGGAGCAGGATCCAAGACGTCGGTCGTCAGGGCTCTAGAGAAAGGAACCTCCTGACTATGCGTGCCGTGTCTAGGAGTACTGCTTTCTGAATCAAGCCCTTGATCCAGCCGCGCAATGAGAGCCTCCTGAGATATTGGTCGCGCTCTTCGCTATTAGGCCATTTACTGTAACGATTATTTTATTATTAGTGTCTTTGAAGGATAAAATCAGGAATGAAATTATTCGGAAAAAACCGTAGTCACCAACATAGCTTGTAGAGTATGTAAAGTGAGCAAGCTGAAGTGGCAGTGGGCTGGCCATGTTTGTCGAAGGACCGATGGACGGTGGAGCAGGCGAGTCCTGGAGTGGAGACCGCGTCTCGGCAAACGTAGTGTGGGACGCCCTCAGCTAGATGGACCGACGACCTTAAAAAGATGACTGGGACAGACTGGATGCGGAAGGCGGAGGATAGTGTTGTGGCTCAGATTGGGAGAGGCCTATGTCCAGCAGTGGACTGCGATAGGCTGAGTAGATGATGTTGAGTGTAGATGACATAAATCTATTCAATAAACGATTATGAACGAACTACTTTAATTTACACAACAATGTGTTGTGCAAATATTGTAGGCCATGCTGACATAATATTCTGCTATGTTATCATGGGAAGCTAATCAAAGACAGTCAGAAGTACTTAATATAAATAAACAATTTGACTTTGTAGAGTTTACCTGTTTGACTTTTAAGAAAGACTGAAAGTCTCGATTTTGGCACAAAACCCTAAAAGTACCTTTTTTTACAGGTAGGTGTTATCCTGATTTTGGCACTTTTGGAGTTAGCCCTCTGTGAGTACTTTTTGTAATCTACCAACTTTTTAAATTAATTGTTTCATTTACTGGCAGGGTCTCTCTGTTGGCCCATGGTCCACGACCGTGCGTATCGTGCGTGTTACAAACTCAAATTACCAAAGAGTAGCCAGAATTTCACAGCACTAGTTCATATTTAAATGGCAGTCGATACACAAAACGATTTACTAACGCGTTATAATAATTTGAGATTCATAGCTTCGTGTGAGCATCGCCATTGTAAAACCAGTGCTGTGACATTCTGAAGACGTATTTGTGATTTGAATAATTCAGTTTGTAACAGGTCACTTTCGAGTAGCGTCGTGGACGATTCATATTATTATTATTATTATATTATTAAAAGCCTGTGATGTCCCACTGCAGGGCAATAGGCGTCGTGGACAATTCAAATACAGACTATTTTTTTTAAGTCCTGCGAATCTTCCACAGTCAAGATTATTTCAGAAGTTTCCGTTTGACTGCCTCGTTGGTCTATTTATTTATTTATTAGCTTTATTTTTATATCCCTTACATATAGATGTGTGGTGCGTACTTATTTATTTATTTGTTAGTAATGTTAGTTTTGTTCTTAAATAAGGTTAGTATTTTTAGGTGTAAGGGCCGCCTATTGCGGTGAAAGCCTCCTCCAAACCATTCCAGGTGTCTCTATCTTTTGCCTGTCTGGGCCATAAGTTTCCGGCTATTTGTATAATGTCGTCACTCCATCTTTTAGAAGGTCTACCCTTCCTTCTTTTTTTATCTCTTGGGTACCAAGTTGAAATTATTTGTGACCATCTTTCATCCATAGCTCTCTGAATATGGCCTGACCATTTCCATTTTAGTGTCAGCACCTGTTTGACTGCATCTATCGCCTTTGTTCTTTTTCTTATAACAGAACTTTTGACTCTGTCTTTCAGTTTGATGTGCATGTAGCTCCGTTCCATTCCTCTTTGACAGCTCCTGATTTTATGCAAGTGTGATTTTTTGAGCGACCACGTCTGACATGCGTAGGTAAGAACCGGTGTTAGGCAGATGTTCATCGCTTTCGTTTTCAGTCTTGTGGGTAAGGGACCTTTGAAAATTTCCTTCATAGCCCAGTATTTGTTCCACGTATTCTTCACTCTACGATCGATTTCTTTTTCTGTACAGGATTTTATTGCAATTAGATGTCCAAGGTAAATATATTCTGCGACGTATTCTATGGGTTTAGACTGTATAGATATAGGTAATTCTTCACGATTGGTCATAATTTTCGTTTTCTCCCAGTTAATTTGTAGCCCTACGGTCTCACTGTGACGACTGAGGGACTCTATCATATGGTTCAGTGTGTGCGGGTTTTCCGCCAGCAGTACTATGTCATCCGCAAACCTGAGGTGGGAGAGGTATTTGCCATTGATGTTTATTCCCACATCACTCCAATCGAGATTTCGGAATATGGATTCTAGAACTGCGATGAAAAGCTTTGGGGAGAGAGGATCGCCTTGCTTTACCCCTCTCTCGACTTGAAATGTTGGTCCTCTTGTGTCTAGACGTACTCTTGTTGTACTTCTCAAATATATCGCTTTGATGAGTTCTATGTAGTCGTGGTCTAGCCCTTGCTCATTTAAAGCCCGCCATATGGAGTCATGTGAAATTGAATCGAAAGCTTTCGAATAATCTATAAAAGCTACGTATAGGGGGAGGTCATATTCCATGTACCGTTCGATTATAACTTTCAGTGTGTGTATGTGGTCATTGGTAGAGAAATTTTTCATGAATCCCGCTTGTTCTATAGGTTGGTTCTCGTCAATTTTCGTTGTTACGCGTCTTAGTAGGGTCGAAGCAAATAATTTATACAGGCAGGATATAAGACTGATGGGTCTGTAATTGGAAATCAGTTTGGGATCTCCTTTTTTATATAGTAGAGCTATTTCCGAGCATGTCCATGTTTCTGGTAGTTCTTTTATTATTAGGATACGGTTAAAGAGGTTAGTGAGTGGTTTTATTAACTTTTCTTTCGCAGCTTTTATCATTTCGTTTGACACTCCGTCAGGTCCTGGACTCTTTCCTGCCTTTAGTTTTATTATAGATATCTCTATCTCGCTTTCTAAGAAAGGTGGTACTGTTTCCTGGGCTGGTCCGTAATTTATAGACAGTGGTATCTCTTGACTTTTATTTGCACATGTGTATAAGTTCTTGTAAAACTGTGTAGCTATCGCCATTAGGTCTTTCCTATGCGTGACGGTGTTTCCTGAGTCATTTTGGAGTTGTGTCATGACATGTTTGGTTGTTTCTAACTTTTTATAAGCCTTTTTTATTCCTCCTGTTTCTTCTATGAATTTGCTAATTGTATCGAGTCTTCTCTTTTTTATACTTTGTTTAATTTTTTTGTGTATTGTCCTGTATAGTTTACTCAGTCTTTTCTTTTCTTGCCTTGTTTTCTTTTTCTTGTTTTTTAATATACATTTTTCGTTTTTCAAAGTTTCTATTTCTTCTGTTATAATTTCTTTATTTCTTTTTTCAGTTGTGTCTTCAGTGTGTTTTTTGTAGCCTTTTAGTAAAAACGTCTCTATTGTCTTGTTGAGTTTGTGCACGCTGTCAGATTCGCAGTCGGACAAGGATAATAGGTCTTCATTTTCCATTTTCTTTTCTGTATATGCTTTGCCTCGATAATGAGCCCGAGATTTTTTGTTTTCTTCTATACACAGAGTAATCCTAAGCATTCTATGGTCACTAGGGTGTTGCAATTTACTCATTACATTAACGTTTTGTATCATTTTTGTAATATTTGTAGCTATAAAGTCGATTTCGTTCTTTGATTTTTCATCAGGTGTTCTCCAGGTCCATCGAAGCTTTTTAGATTTATTGAAAACTGTATTAGAAATTTTTAGGTTGTATTGAAGACAGAATTTTATGAACATTTCTCCTCTATCGTTCCTTTTTCCGTAGCCATACCTTCCCATTACTAATTCTTCATTTTCTTTTGGGCATCCTATTTTTGCGTTCATGTCTCCCAGGAAGATTATATTTTTGGTGCATTTATTCATAGCTCTGTCCAGATCGGCGTAGAAGTTTTCCATTTCTTCTTCAGTGGCTCTGTTAGTAGGGGCATATGCTTGGATGATAGAGAATTTCTTTCCATTTATACCTACTTGTAATACAGCAGCTCTCTCGGATATTGCGATGAAATCATGTACTTCTGTACTGTGTTGTTTTTTTACTAGGAATCCAACACCTTTTTCTCCTTTTGTTTCCCCGTAGTAGTATAGAAGATATCTTCCTCTGTCTTCAATTTTATAACCTTGTCTTCTCACTTCAGCTATACCAATAATGTCCCAATTGATTTGCGATACGGCGTATTCCAATTCGACTACTCTTGCTTCATTTGCTAATGATCTGAGATTGAATGTAGATATATAGTATTTTTTTAGGTTTGGAGGGTGGTCGTCTACAACCCCCGCGGTGACGAGCCGTTCTGGGGGAGGATATGTAGGTTTCGTGTTTTTCTTTAAAATATTCGGTTTGTTTTTTATTTTAGAGGGTGAGGTGTTTCCGGTTTTCTGGAGTGACGGTCTTAGTTGCTATTCATCTGAATCGTTTGAAGAATAGAGAATTTCCCCTTCTACAGGTTTTTTAGTTTGACTGACATTTTGTTTACTGAGGAAATTTTCCATAGAGCTCTGATTTTTCCCCATTCTATTTATGTGAGTTTTATTCTTTTTTATTGCTTGATGTTGTGCGGGATTTTTGTCTGAACTTAATATCTGGTGGGGAGGGGTAATTTCTAGCTCTCTCTTTTTCCTAGATTTTTCTGTTTCGTTTTTGTTTGTCCTTCCTTCTTCTGGTTTTTTACTGTTTTCAATAGGTGGCTCTCGAACTATAAGTTTGTCGTATCGCAGGTAGGCTATTTTTCCGGCTTCCTTCTCTTTTTTTAACTGTTCTTGTAATTCTCTCCGCAATTCTAGAATTTGAGGTGGGAAATCCTCTTTCATGTAAATAGTTTTCGTTTTAATATTTTTCTTGTTTTTCAAAATTGTGGTCTTTCTGCCATACGTTGTAAAAGTTACGACGATAGGTCTCACTTTATCTTTTAGGTATTTGCCCATCCTGCGGACCATCTCTAATTCATTTTTGTCACAATCTAGTTTGAGCTCGTCTTTAATAGTTTGTAATACGGTTCCTTCCAACTCCTGATATGATTTTTCACCTTCTTCTACCCCGAAGAATATGACGTTTCTTTGCCTAATGTGTTTTTCTATGGCACTAATTCTTTTGTCATGTTTGGAGTTCGTTTCCTTAATTTGTTCGAGTTCCCCTTGTAATAAGTTAAAATTTTGGTCTATTTTATCGTTTATTTTGCTCGTGATACTTGTCTCTAAATTCAGCAGCGATTTTTCTGTGTCTCGTTTGATATCTAATCTTAATTCCTTTAAAAGTTTTTCTATTTCCGACATGGTGGCGCCCTCTGTTAAATCAACTCCGTACTGGTTACCAAAGATCTGTGTTGTGGGCTGGTGCACCTCTTTGTGTAAGTAGGCTTTGGAAGTAGTTTCCCTGAGCGGGGATAGATGTCGCTCTTCCTTGTGACTTTTTACTGTTTAGTTAGTTCGCTAGATGTCACTATCCGCCTAGATAATTATCGATTTTTGTGCTATGAATGACTGGTAATTTGGTTTGTAGGTTATGTTTGCGCTTTACGGATTTTTCAGTGTGATTACAAGCGGAAAGCCTATTTCTTTATTAGCAGTACAGTTAAAAACAATGTTCACACGATTTTAGAACACAACCGGCTAGTGTTTTTTTTCTACAAAGTCATCGTCATTCACCACTTCACCACGCTTTCTTTTATTGGATTTCACTTAGTTTTTGGAGTAATTTTCAGTTGATTTCACTTGTAATCAGAGTTTTCACTGTTCGGCACTGTTTCAATATAAGTTTATCCTGTTTCTTGTCGTGTTTACGTTTTTAAAATTTTAGAATCGACGAGCGTTTACACAAACAATGTTTACACCACCGCGCCCTCCAGCGGCCTCGTTGGTCTAGTGGTCGTAAATGCTGCGGCCATCTAGGAGGTCCTGGGTTCGCTTTCCAGTTCGGTCAAAATGTCTTTTTTTATGGGAATTGCTCAGTAGCAGCCCGACGTCTGGATTTGTGCCCGATTTGTGCCTATTGCCTTCAATCGGGCACAAATCCAGACGTTGGGGTCTGAATTTGTGCCCGATTGATGGCAATAGGCTCGCCCCCTTTTACATGGGACTTCAACATAACTTGGAGAATGTGGTTGCTACCTCCATATCTAATATGCCTATCCCTTCAGGGAATATAGGCGTGATGTTTTGTTATGTTATGGTTTCAACAGGGTTTGATCCTCGGGACGAATTCGATGTTATTTGGTTTCTTTTACTATGTTCTCAGTAGCGGCTCAGAGATTCTTGATAATTGTGACCAGTTAATGGCAATATCCTCTCCTTAACCTGTCCTATATCCAAACTTTCGATGAACTCAGACTGTTATGTACCGTCTGCATGCACTATCCTCAAAATATATACAAAAAAATATGGTTTTGGAAAAGTAGGTAACGTTAATACCACATAAGTTTTAATGGAAATAGGCACATCAATTGGAAACAGGAATTTTAATAAGAACGCATGTTAATATTAGGTACTGTTGAATTTCAGGTGCACCTTTGATTGGCAGTGATGATGGAAAATATACGGAAACTCACACTTCGAGCAGTTGGGGCTACGGCGTCGGTGCCGATGCTAACGTTGGTCTTTTAGAGTACAAAGACGGGGTAGCAAGTATTGGACCCAAAACCCATTTTGGTGTCAACGTCGAGGGTCACAAAGAGAACGATCAAAAGGATCTAAATTACGCAGTTGCTGCGGCACCTCCACCAAACAACCTTGCTTTAGGCTCCGGCTCCCCGTATGTCATGCCAAATAATCCAGCAAATGGCTCACCGTACTACACACAGTATGCTCCACAACCTTCACCACAGTATCTCCCACAAGGTGCTCTACAGTTCGCTCCACAACCCTTCCAACAGTATGCCCCGCAGCAACCACAGGTTGGCTCACAATACACCCAACAGTGGCCACAATTCACCCCGCAGCAAGCACCGCAGGTTGGCCCACAATATGGACCGCAGTATGCTTATGCACCACAGTACGCCCCGCAAACTGCCCCACAGTACGCCCCCCAAACTGCCCCACAGTACGCCCCGTAAACTTCCCCACAGTATACTCCGCAAACTGCCCCTCAGTACCCCCCCCTAAACTGCCCCACAGTACCCCCCCCCCCCCCCCAAACTGCCCCACAGTACGTCACGCAAACTGCACAACAGTATACTCCACCGAATAATGCTCCGGACTATTCGCAGCAAACGAATAATGAAGAACACATAAAATAAGTTGGTTTCTGGTTATCTAACAGTAGTCATTTAACTAAGCGAAATCACATAACGCATTGCCTCTCATTAAAGCATACATATTTATTAAAAAAAAAGATTTTATGTAGGTATAATTTTGAAATGTATTTTTTTCACAGTATTTACTATCATATTTTTTGTCACTGTGTTCATATTATATCGACAACTCCTTGCAACGTTAAATAAGTAAATAGCTCTTTAATTTACTGTAAGCAATTGCGTTTCATTTAAATAAGTTTAACTTTGTCTGTCTTAGCGAATAAAGTTTTGTAAACTATAATTTGTATTATTTTCCACATTCTAGATACTGCCTATAAAAATCCAACATTATGTTGAATGTGTGAGTTTTGTAGTTAAGGTCTTCGCAAACACCTGACGCACATCACACAGTCGTTTCTTTTTGTCTATAGTGTTTACTTTTGCAGAATGTACGAAGAAGAGATGTATGAATAAGACAAACGCCTAGTTTGAAGTACTAGACTTCAAACTAGGCAAACTGTCTTCTTCATCTTCTTTAAGAATATTCTGACAAGAATTAAGGTAGGCATTATAGTAGAAGAATTCGTAGGAAGTGTTATGTTTAAAGTAGTATTCGGGCGCCGCCGCCGTCGGCTTTCTTCGTCAGGCGATGGGTATTCTTCCCAATTGGGTTATAACCGGGTGAACTTGGTTTTACCCATTATTACCCATGTTACTGGGTAAAAATGGGTATTCTTAATTATACATTAGTGGGAAGTACAGTCCACTACTAGCTTGTCAAAAATAACAGCCTGAACACAAAATCATAATCATTTATTATTAATTGCTTGTCGGCACGTTTGGCGCAGTGGTTAAGCGATTGACTGCTGCGCTGCGTGTCGCGGGTTCGATTCCCGCACGGAACAAATATTTGTATGGCCTACAAGTGGTTGTTCCGGGTCTGGCCGTTTGTGTATGTGAGTTTTAAATGTTTGTAAACGCACCCACAATACAGGAGAAATTCCTAGTGTGGGGCAAAGTTTAAAAAAAAAAAAAAATTGAAAAATTACAACAAATTAGTAACCATACTTAATCATCATCATCACTTGCATCGGAAATACGGCAACAATCTAAAATTGAAAATTGTTAATGCCGGACGTAGATGGGTCTGGCCGATTTGTACATGGCGGCGTGGTTTGGTTATTATATCTCCGGGATTCTAAATGTATTATTGGTGAATCAAGCACGCAGTCCTCAGAGTTGTCACACATCCACGTGCTTGTGCAATAAATTCCAATTGTATGATAAATATGTCCGTGTTGCTGCCCTTTCCGTCGTGAGTCTATTTTTTTACTAGTTACCTATATGATTTGTCCTACTTTGCATATGAACTCCATGGCATCGATTTCTTGACTTTCGTCAAGTTTAGATCCTTGGACTTGGGGGTCAAATAGGTACGCTGCAAAGTAAATCGGTTTCAAACACAATACTTGTCATCAGAGCCATCTAGTCCAATGTCCTATTTTTTGCAAAAACACTTTTTTACTATATCGTAGCGTATGTCGTATTTTTCGTCGTTATCATCTTGTGCTTTGTTCCACAAAAGTTTGGAAAAATCATGCAATAACTCATAATACTTTTATTTTTTACCTTTATCAATTTTATGGCGAAACTGATTTATGGTTGGCTGTGTTTTGATTTGTGCCCGCTCTTATATTAATTATCAACAACCTAGTAACATAAGACACTTAAAATAGCAAGTAAGCGCCTTTAAGTGTGGTGTGCTTCATACAAAATATACGAAAGCGATGTAGAGGTTTATTGCAAAGCAGTGGGGCCTGTACTTATGTGCGTCAGCACATGAAAAAGATGAATTCTAAGTGTGTTGCACAGGTGCTGATTTTATGAGATAATTTGAGTATGATTCATTCCATGGCGATGCTTTATTTTTTATTTTTGTTATTCTGCTGTTGCTGTCTTCAGCTGCTGGTAGCTGCAGCATAGACATAACTTAACAATTCGTGTCATATTATAGAAATCAGTTTTAAATGTATGCTTCGAAATAAAGAAACATAATCATACTAAGTAGGTATTTTGAATGATTTGAAAAAAAAAATACAAATTAGTTATTAGAGTGATATATTTGTAACGATAAATGAGTTTTCTGTAGCCAGGCCGAATAAGTTTTCATTGGGCAAGTCATCGAATGGATTGACTGTCGCATAGTCTGACAAGTTTTCCGAGAAGCTCTCTGCTGACTTTATTGAAGGTATGTCTAAGGGTTTCTCAGAGACGTTGCCGGGGGGTTTGTCGATGGATTTGTCTATAAGCTTGTCTGCAAACGTGTATACAGTTCTGTCGACGGAGTCATCTATGGCCATATCTTGAGGTTCGTTTACAGGTATGTCTGTAAGATTAGCTACGTTCACGGGCTTATCTACAGGCTTCTGCTCTACGGGCTTGTATAGCGGCACCATTACAGGATCTTCCATGGTCACGAGCTTTTTTTCGGTCACCGGCTTCCTTTCAAGCTTCTCTACAAGCGTCTCTATGGTTGCGGGCTTCTCGACGGCTACGGACTTATTCACAATCATGGACTTGTCTACGGTCGCAGGCTTTTCTACAAGCTTCTCTACGGGCTTGTCTAGAGGCACTATTACAGGATCTTCCATGGTCACGACTTTGTCTTCGGTCACCGGCTTCCTTTTAGGCTTTTCTACAGACTTCTTTATGGTTGTGGGTTTGTCTGCGGCCACGGACTTGTCTTCAATAACGACTTCAGTCACAGGCTTTCTTACGGTCTTGTGCACTGGCTTGTTTATAGGCATATTTTTTGGAATAAAAGGCCTTTTAACGTAGTGAGAACCGTAACCCACACAATATCGGGTGCCATGCCTGTGATGCTGACCATGCCACGTACAGGGCCGGGATCCATACCGGGAACCGTACGTAAAATCGTACATTGGATGGTACTGCGACGTGTATACAGTCCTGTCTACGGAGTCACCTGCGGACATATCTTGAGGTTTGTTTACAGGCACCTCTGTAAGGTTGGCCACAATCACGGGCTTGTCATCGGGCTTCACAAGCGGCGTCATTACAGGATTTTTCACGTTCACAGGCTCGTCTTGAGGCATCATTACAGGATTTTCCATGGACATGGGCTTGTCTGCAGGCTTGTCTAGGGGCATCGTTACAGAATTTTCTATGGTCTTAGGCTTGTCTACGGTCACCGGCTTCTCTTCAAGTATCGCTACGGATACGGGCTTGTCTACAATCATGGACTTGTCTACAGTCACAGGCTTTTCTACGGCCTTGCCCACTGGCTTGTGCATCGGCGTAATGTGTGGAATAAAAGGCCTTGCACCGTAGTAAGAACCGTATCCTTGACAGTATCGAGAACCATGCCACGTACAGGGCCGGGATCTATACCGGGAACCGTACGGTAAATCGTACATTGGATGGTAATACTGTGTACCATGCCCTAATCGACTGTTATATAATGTACAATATGGTCGACATCTGTTAGATGAAAATGGTCTTGACGGGCGAAGACGATGATGATGTCTATGTCGTTCCGTCGTTCCGTGGTACGGAGCACCTGAAATCAATTGATAATATGGTATGATTTTGGTTTGATTTTTATTTCTGTAAGCAGGTTTCTGTGTGTAATATAGATTTAATTATTTAATTCATTATTAAATTTCAGGAAAGGTTACCAGTACCTATACGAGACACTAATAACTTATTGAAAAAGTGTTTAAATTGCTGACTGTTGATACTTACAGTGGTATTCTTCTAAAATCACTACGATCAGGAACACATAGACCTGGAAAACAGAATGGGTATGTCAATACACTTACTACCTACTCGTAAGTTTCACACAATAAAATCGACTAGAATAAAACTTGAAAGCCCCAAGCTATGGCTGCGCTATTTTGAACGGATTCTTCAACCAGTGAAAATTCTACCCTATCCAATTCAAATCACTTGTACAGGCAATAAGGTCAATGGATCATCATCATCAGCTACTCGGGGCTCGTGGCTATTTAATAACAGTCGCACGAATCAATCTTCAAGGTAAAGCAACCCTTGCCGAGGTCAGTATGTGGATGGGTGATCATACATTACAAACCGTTAACGCGGTCTGTGCTCATCTTTGACAGTCATTACCGGTCGTCAGAAGTCTAACAAATCTTGCCTTAGCACCCCTTGGGGTATCGTAGTGTTACCCAGTAACTGGGTTGTGGAGGTCACATAGGCAGGCTTTCCATGTGAAACACTTATTCAGCTGCATCAGGTTAAAGCCCAACATAGTTGGGAGAAGGTTAGAGAAAAATTGTGCTACAAGGGATCATTTGGCGCCTAAATGACACTGACAGACAGGCTTTATTGAAAAACATTTTCGTAAGTGTTGTCCTCAGTATACGGAAAGAACCAGAAACCGCGTTCAACTGATATTGCAAGCTACAGGCTGTGTCCAAAAACAAAACAAGTGACCCCCGCTCGCCTCACTTCCCACCCGCGTAATATTGCTAGCTCAGAAATTATTTGCCCATTTTTGGGTAAATATTGAGAGTATTGGGGGTCCGAACCTAATAAAATCAAAAATTTACTGTCCTTTTCTATACATGCATTATTATATACGGTTTTTTTTTGGATGAGAAATCATCGAATAACTTCTCCCGCTCTGGGTGGAGCAGGAGCGCGTGTCAGACTTTTACTGACTAAAACCCACCCGTGTTCCCTGAGTAGCCTGTATGCCAGGGGCTGCGGTAT
This sequence comes from Polymixis flavicincta, assembly GCA_949987655.1. Classification (NCBI taxonomy): domain Eukaryota; kingdom Metazoa; phylum Arthropoda; class Insecta; order Lepidoptera; family Noctuidae; genus Polymixis; species Polymixis flavicincta. Next base: position 8,379,538 of record OX465187.1, read on the forward strand.
CTCTGTCGAACAAACCCGCATCGGCCCTTGCGGGCCATATCACTTTGTGCTGACATCTCTTTGAGGCGCGCGTGGAACACAACCCGCCGTCGACTTGGGCTTGGTCCTTACCGGACAGCGAGCTACCCATTACTCGCCATCCGCAAGCTCATGCCTACGGTGGCCGGAAATCAGCCTAGGATTCTCAACGCCCAGGGCATCTCCTGCGGCGGCTAGGGCCGTGAGGGCGCATAGACTGCCTCTCCCTCACGTGCGCCGCCTCCCTCTTCGCGAGCATTACTGCTTCGCTGAAGGAGGTGACGGCTACCCATACACTCTCGTTCCGTACCATGGCCTGGACCAGGGCCGAACGAGAGAGATCGCCGCCGCCGATCGCCTCCACGAGGAAACGGCGGTGCTCCGCCCAAGCCGGGCAGACCGCCAGCGTGTGGTCCACCGGGTCCTCAGGGCGATCGTCGCAGTGGAAACACCCAGGCGTTTCCTCCCGCCCTATCCGAAACAGGAACCTCCCGAAACTACCATGTCCGGTGAGGACCTGCGTCAGGCGGAAGGTGAGGACGCCATGCCGTCTCTCAAGCCACTCCTCAAAGAGGGGACTTACCGCCGCAATCGTGGCGTGCTCAGCACTGGGTTGCGACAATCGCACTCTCCATGTCGCCATGAGATCCCGCCGAAGCTCTGTCCGCTGTGCCGCGATTTTCCGCGGCAGCGGAGTTACGCCCTGGCGTTTGGCGTATATTTTAGCGCAGGTCTGATCATACGACCGCCTTAATTATTTATTTACGAGCCTATTTGTTCTGTTTTGTTTCATGTGTCATACTCAAATTTTCAAAGTTAAATCGGTAGGTAAGTTGACTTACTTCTTATCTTTTACAACATTTAACACAACTATTATTCTGTTAAGTACCGACGTTAAGGACTAAATCTAAGTACTTTCTAACAAATTATATTATCAATAGCAACATCTCACTAGTTATGTACATAATACTACTCGTTGCTATTTATTTATTTGTAACTGACACAAATTTTATTTAAGTATGCTGATTGACATCCGTCACCTCACACTACAGGTCCAGTTGAAAACCAGCGTCAGACACAAGCTATCTGGCATTTTTTGCTGAACTGGGCCTTTTTAGCGCAGCCGTGGGGCACATTTTAATAATGCTAGTTTTAACATCGCACTTTACACTTTTTGTTATTTTGAATTTTTAGTTTTATTTTTTGCTGTATCTTGTGTGCCTTTTTAGTCTGTGCTAAATAAATGTATTTTCTTTCTTTCTTTGGCCTCCTCGCGCCACTCCCACATTTATGCGAGGACCTTTGCCTCCAGATCCCGTGGCGGTAATCCGGCAAGGAATTATTACATACGGTTTGCTTTGATAACATAATTTTTTCAAGTCGTTAAAAATATTTTTTCAAGCAGTTTTATACATACTACGATGAATAAAAGCCCTCAGTACGTAATAAAAACAAAGGAAATCAAAACTCTAAAATTGGCAACACGTACAAGATGGCCCCATTATTCACGATGACAATTACAAATTGAACAAATTATTCAATAATTAAATAAGACAATAACTGAATGCGCATGAAATGTGATCCCATCCTATTTTTTTTTTTAGCCCGGCTGAATTTTTAGAGGTAGGAACAACACACGACGGCTTAATTAAAATAAATTGAACATCGGTAAAACACGTCGCGCGATACGACAGTCACAGAGTGACTGATCGGCTGCTCGTCAAACTACTCTACTTAAGACGACTACAAGACCTAATGTGGCCTTGAAAAACGCACGCACACATTTACATAATCGACGTGTATGCCATCTAACGACGACGGCCATAACAAGTATCACACAAAACAAATACGAAGTTTAGCACTAGCGGTAAAGGGAGATTACGTTGCCGCGCCATCTATTGGAATACTCGGGAGTATTCTAATAAATGGCGCGGCAACGGCGCGCAAGTAGTGCTTATGCCTAAGGTATAAAAGTCATAATCGGTTGAATGGACTGTAAAAATGCTTGTGTACGTAAATGTTTTATTTCAAATGGAGTTTAAATACCTAACATTCATACATAATTATAATTCCTATTTATTAAAAACAAAATCAATAAATTAAAGTCTTACACATTGGAAATAACTTCTGTGTTGATATTATCAACTTTCTTACTCCTATAAAAAACAATTACATTTTCAATGTTTTTTCTAGTTTTCTTTACAAGTATTTAATAAATATATCTAAATATAGTAGTTCTTTAAATAAAAAAGAAAAAATTGTATCGATATGTCCTGGGATTCGAACGCAAGTTCTCTTCATTGCAAGCCTAGACTTATACCTAATACGCTACTGTAACAGCTAAACACAATGTTGAAAAAATGGATGGTATGCGAACTGTCTGTACAGTCAGTTCGTAAAGATTACGACATTTCCAAATTCTTTATATACCTAACATTCATACATAATTATAATTCCTATTTATTAAAAACAAAATCAATAAATTAAAGTCTTACACATTGGAAATAACTTCTGTTGATATTTTCAACTTACTTGCTCCTATAAAAAATTATTAAATTTTCAATGTTTTTCTCGTTTTCTATAAAAGTATTTATTAAATATATCTAAATATAGTAGTACTTTAGATAAAAAATAAAAATAAAAAATTATACCGATATGTCCTGGGGTTTGAACCCGAGGACTCTTCAATGCTGGTCTCGACTTCAACCTAATACGCTACTGTAACAGTTATGCGCAATGTTGAAAAAACTGATGGTATGCGAACTGGCTGTGCAGTACATTTCCAAATTCTTAAATATCTTGATAAAAAATTGTAATCATACCCTAAAATGCTCTCACCTTTTAATATTGTTCATATTATGTTCGGCATTTGATTTATATGAACGTTTTTTACTTCTCGTAACGAGTTTAACTTTATTTCCCATATTTACAAATGATAATGATTAAAAACTAAGTACAAGGTTTTTTACGCTATTGAACTAAAAGTATTTTATAATTACAAGAATGAAGAATTTTTAAGGAAAGAATATAAGAATCAAATAATTTACAAAATAGCCTACGAAAACAGTAAACAATGTCAACAGAAATAATGCGGCGAAAAGCGCGACACGTCCTACTAGCATCAGGCATCGGCCGGCACTGTCGGTACACGGGCGTTTACGCACACATGTATACGTATTATGTTCGAAAATAGGAAAATGCGATTTACGAAAAATCTATTGATCGGACTAAAAAATTGAAACACTATTATGCTAGTATTTTGCTTGTAGAATAATCTGACAAAAAATCAGAATGATTGCAATATTATTAGTATGGTTTTTAATCGTTAAAAGAAATTTTTAGAGGTAACTTCGTGATTTTTTTCTATCGTATGAAATTAGTTGTATTATGTTTTCAACACACTATCTAACTAGCATATATCCTGAAGATTATCATATATTTTTCTGATTTTGTTTACTGCAGTGGATCATAATCTTTTAGGCATTACAAAACCTGCGTTTAGCTCATCTAAGCCCCTTAAGAGTAGTTTTTGTGGCTTCAGTATTAGCCGCTCTCACGGCTTCGTATTCTGAGGTGTTGTCATAGATAAAACAAGATGGCGGACAATTATCATTGTACCTTTGAACGGGTAATTGTCCTCACAATAACGAATATAGTCCTTTCAAAAATATTTTATCTTTGGCTGCCAATTTAGGTATACCAATGAAAATAAAAATCACTGTGAACAACCCAAAAATAGTTGGTTCCGGATTACGCGAATTTGCAGTTTATGCAAATCTCGCACTGTACGGAAATCCTATACAACGCGAGATCAGCTTATATGTATGGAAATGTATAGCTTGATGTGTAGCCGTGTGTACAAACGATGACTACAGAATCATGCCTTTTTTGCATTAATTTGATAACGAAACAGAACAATGTACAGAGGCCAGCACATCAAGCTACCCCAATCTGTCAAATTTCTTTGATAGTTTTTCAACTTTATTGCAAAGGAATAAGGTTTATGTTCGATTGGGAAAATTTGACAGTTTGGGATAGCTTGACCTGCTGGCGACTGTACCTATTTGAAAATAATTGCAAAAATACACTTACGATTAACTTCATAGTTGTAAATATGTATTAGAAAACACAGATATTATGACTAAGACACAAGTTGTAAGATCTCCTCTTACGGAATGACCACTAATATTAAAAAAGCTTATTATTTATACACTATTGCAATCTTCGTTGACCTGTGATCTCATAATAACAAACATAATTTACTGAAGATATCTTTTCTGCGAATTAAAAATAACGGCTTTAATCTTATTTAGCATCTCACACTTTATGGAAATAATTACTTTTGTTTATATTTTTTAGGAACACCCACAATCTGTTCTGTTTTGTAGGGTTTTTCTGTCAAGTTATTCTCAGTAAACGAACTAGCATCTCTGACGATATGTCAGTGTATTATGTATGGGGCTGCCATGTTTTTGTATAAAAATAATGTATATTATTGTGATATATTTTGAAAAACAAACAATGTCTTGGAATCATAAACAGCATTTTAAGTACATATTTCTCAAAGTTTTAAGCATTTACATTGTTAATTAGTCCAACTCTCACAACTCTACAATTTAACACCAATTATGAAGGCTTCATAAGCCTCACCAAATAGATGAGGAGCAAATGGTTATAAGTATTACCATTTATATGTATTGAAGCTCTATTTAGCATAATCAGACTATAATGTTCCAACTGCTGGGACACAGGCCTCCTCTCTGTAAGAGGGCGCGGGCCGTAATCCACCACGCCGCGCCGCGCCGGTCCAATGCGGGTTGTTAAATGTCACATGTCTTAGAATTTTTGGTTCTAGGACATGCCGTTTTCCTCACGATGTTATTCCTTCACCGTTTTAAAAACAGTGGTGATGAAATTATTGTAAATCATAAGTATAATAAATATAATAATAAAGTAAATCGCCTGTCTGGGTTCGAACCTACGACCTACAACTTGTAAGTCGCGGCCGTTACCACTGGGCCACCACTGCTCTAATCTCTGTTACTGCTCGAAGTTCGATTCACCTCGTAAATAATAATAATATCACCATAAAGTCTAAGGGGAATGTACGTTGTATAGTAGTTGTATCTTCATCAGAGTCTAAGGCTTAGACGGAACAGTATTCCTGTTCCCCAGATCCCCAGCACAAACTTGAAACACCGCACTGATCAGTAGGTACTCAACCATGACTAAATCCAGCTTCCCGGTCATGCTAGAGGCAGATCTTGCCGGCCAGTCTTGTCTATACACGTCGCAGACGCCGTCCTGAAATATTTCTAGCGACACCTGAGGATGGGGACCTGGCAAGCAGCTCGTCGATCTAACGTAAGCCAGTCTATTCTATCTGATTTTATAAGCAATTTGCTCAGTCCATTACGCATTTGTATCAATAGTTTTCGATTAACATAATTATTACTTCTTATTACTCATTATGCATCACACATAAAGTTAAAACCTCAGATTATAAAACAAAGGCAGATAGACCGCGCGGAACACCAGAGTGAAGCCAAAAAACCAAATACTAAAGCGTCGTATTGTATATAATGCGAGGTTTTAGTATTTGTTTTTTTGAATTTTGGGTGTTCTGCGCGATCTATCTGCCTTTGTTTTATAATCTAAACCAAAAAAAAAAACAAATACTAAAGCGTCGCATTGTATGTTACATTAAATACGACGCCTAAAAATTTGCTTTTTTGGCTTCACTCTTAGTGTTCCGCGCGGTCTATCTGCCTTTGTTTTATAATCTGAGGTTAAAACCATCAAAATACGATTGTTTTAAAAATGGAACATCAACAACTTTGTTCACATTTCTACGCAAAACTTCCGAGTTTTGCGTAGAAATGTGAACAAAGTTGTGTATCTTCTCTTCGAAGATACCGTTTGCTGCCAAAGCGCAATGTTGACGCCACGTAAATTTTGTACTAGTTAGTGTTTTTATAGAATATGCAATTATGCATGCTAGATTCACATCTAGTACCTAGATGTCAATCAGAAATAATTTGGTAACTCATTTTTGTGAATTATATTTTTTTAAACCCAAACAATGGCAATTCAGTCAAGTTCATTGCATATCTACATTGCCAAACATACGAATTTTTCAAACCTATGAAGCAATGGATTGGGATTTATCTTTTCCTTTGATTGTTGTAGAAAGTGTGTTATAATTAGAGTGTTGATACGTCACTTGTGATCTGTGATTGCACAATCTGCACACAGCAGTTGCGTTCAAATCAGACAATCAGCTTTATTTATGCTTTCTCGCAGATCTATAAATTACTTGAAATAAGGAAAATTGTAAAGAAAGCAAATAACATTGGTAGGTTCACTTCACTTTATTCTTAAGGTGACACTTGTCCACATTTTTTCCATACAAACTTCGGGAGGGTTATACTCCATTGTTTTACTATGTACATCAAAAATAAAACATGGTGTGGTTTTGTCTCGTTATTATTATTGTCTGTACGGAAACAGAATACTAAAATAAAAAGCCATTAAAAAGTTATAAGCCAACAAAGATTCGTTTTTCTTGCTAATTTAACCTAACTTTGAGCGTGTTTAAGTAATAAAAGGAGTGTAAAATCTCGAAAACCAAGATGGTACCGACAAAGTTCAATTAACAATAAATTCAATAAACTTTATTCGTCATTGATTTATGCAGTGGTTTTTTCATAAAACCCGATCTTCTGAAGGACCTTTCTTAATATTTTCGCGATTTTTTTTCCAAAAATGCTCCTCCATCTCACTCAATAACGTTGTGCATGTAGACTAGCGTCTAACTGCTCACCACTGATACTATCTCTGTCGGATACGAAGCCTGGTGAGACAACGTGATTTTTAGCCAGGCCCACCAGTGAGTTCGAGCCCGCGCAAAGTGTCCCCTTAAGAACAATATACATTATCAAGCTTATATGTATTACGATAGAGGAATTTCTCTAGCCACGTTAAAGAAGTTTTGTGTGGTCGTCGAATGGTCAACAAGCTTGTCGACAGTGTTGTATAGTATTTATTGTGGTCGGCATTTATAAAATGATAGTTCCGCGGACGTACGATGTCTTCGATACCGTCTCTTGTATATTGGTTCCTCGTTTCAATGTACAGCGCACCTGCAATCGATGAGTTTATTAGTATTTTATTTTTATAAATCAGTAATGGTGCTACCCTACTGAATTCGTCCGATTAATGTAGAATATAAACTTGTAACATCTAAGAGTTTTTATATTTTATTAGTCATTTATATTTCTCATGAAATTTGGGTTGTTTTGAAAGATAATTTATTGCCAATTCCATTTAATTTTTTGTATTTGTTTTTCGGGAAATGTGTTGATCTTGAAATAAACTTTATTTGTGTTGTTTATTTTTTTTTAGAACGGAGAGTTCTGAGTAGCCAAAATCAAAACCAAATGATTGCCAAAGGTCATGGCCCATAATCCGACCCGGTTCAAAAATGTTTTTGTACAAAAACAAAAATAAAAAAAATAAAGAAAAAAAAATTCAATGGAGAGATCTTGCAGTAAACCAATAAAAATTGGATAATAATTCCCTGCACCAGCGGTTTCGCCCGTCTGTAAATTATTTTATCTCATGGAAACATCACTGGGATAAAAAGTATACTATGTCCGTCTCCAAATCTAATAAGTATATCTCTACACGGCAATTTGATCAAAATCGGTTCAGTGGTTTAGACTTGAAAATGAAACAAACAGACTTACTTAAAAAATATTGATACACCTGCGGCTTTCTTGGACAATATAATTTTAGATATTGATGAAGCTGAATAAACATTTAAAAAAATGTATTTTATTTTCTCCTCCCTAAAACCACAAGTTATAAGTTAAGTTTTCATACCAGGTAGATTACATTTTTTATTTTTTTATTTCATGATCCCCATCAGCCACAGTAATGCGCCCCTAACCATTGAAAAGTACAATCATTTGTCTTTGATTCCCGCCATATTTCATTTCTGTACGCCGTAGGTATATTTTTCACATTAAATGGGTCATTACCTTTCTCTACAATTTGACTAAGTTTAATATTTATTTTTTGTGTTTTTAATATAACGTGGTAAAAAATCATTCATACATTGTTTATAGATTTTCACAACAATACACTGTATTTTTTTCATACCATATGTAGACGTTGAAACGATACGTAAAAATGTGATATTCTAAAACTCTTACAGCAAAATTCTCAAAACATTCGCAGGTTTTAAATCGATAAATCAAAATCACATAATAAAAAAGAAAAGTAGCTCATACATTTGATATTGATTACGGTTAAAGATATTTTATTTTCTCAAAAGAATTACAAATTCACTTAAAGAGAAAAACATAGTACTGTATACATTTAAAGAATGTGCCATCAAGCGTAGCTTAAAACACTTACACATACTACGTTTGTTAAACTAACAACAATTAACATTTTGACCAAAAATAGTATTATCTTATTACACAAAACAAATCAGAAGTAGGTAGTTCTACGCAAGAAACAGCAGAATTTTGAGCGATGCGGGTATGGTGCATTTCATCGGTTGTAGCGTGTATACTAAGGCCTATACCACAGTGCAGAACAAAACAAGAAACAAAAAATAAAACGTCAAGTACTTTGTTTTATTTACTTTTGTAGATTAACGTGCAAGCAGATTGAAGTGATCTTCCATGTGGTAAAACCTATAGAAATACAATATTTTGAACTGTAAAACCGTGTCTATAAAATCACGTAAATCAGCGAAATCAGAAAAATGACGTATACGGCCTCTTAATAAAATGAAGAAATAATTCCATACTTGGGGGGCTGTGGCTAAGTAACAATAGCTGCACGGGTCGATCAATCAGGTTAAGTTACGCTTGCCGCGGTTGGTCCGTGGATGGGTGACCATCTTAACATGCCAAGACCCCTCCGTGCCTCGGAAAGCACGCTAAGCCGTTGGTCCCGGCTGTCATTTGTGGATCTTTGACAGTCGTTACGGGTCGTCAGAAGCCCAAAAGTCTGACATCCAGTCTTACCAAGGGGTATCGTATTACCCAGTAACTGGGTTGTGGAGGTCAGATAGGCAGTCGCTCCATGTAAAATACTGGTATACAGCTGCATCCGGTTAGACTGGAAGCCGACCCCAACATAGTTGGGAAAAGGCTAGGCAGATGATGATGAATTCCATACAAAAACAATATCTGACGTCACACAAATACTCCATCGCACAAGAAAGTTATCCGCGAGGTAAATGATCAACAACAATCTTCGGGTAGTAGCACATCAGATCAGACACTACATCTGTCTGGTCGGAGGATCATACCTTTTCAATGGATGAGGAACATTCCACTCCGTTTCTCACACCTCTAATCTAAAACAACTTGATCAGACTCACAAATACACATACACCAACATCTCTAAAAGGCTTCTTCAAAAAGACGCTACACGACACTTGTAAAACAATTTCCATGAAACTTTCATAGAAATATGTTCTACGTGGGTCGCGTCGTAGCTATTTGCAGGAGCTGGATCGTTGTAACGTTTGGGACAGCTTTCTCGCATACAGGTGATTAAGAGGCTACTACAAAGTGCAAAATAACTTTAATTTCGGAAGGCGGTGACTTTGGAGGTGTAGGCATTTTAATTCTTTGTCACCACCTTCCGAAATTAAAGTTATTTTGCACTTTGTAGTGTTTTTTTGGAAGTCGGTTGTTATTTTTTTGAAAAAAGTTTTTATTTTTCACTTTTTAGTTACTAACCCCACACCAATTCGAAATTTCATCATCCTTGGGGTCAAAACAATGCATATTTATGCGATAGCTGCATTCGCGGTTGATTTGCTGTAATGTTTTGAAGAGTTCCGTTGTCTGTCTCCGAAACGCATCATCAGATCTATATGAAATTTATATGGGACCTTTTCGAAATAAACCCCTTTCGAACAAAAAAAGAATTTTGCAAATCCGTCTATATACGACGGAATTATGCCCGAACATACATAAAAAAAAAATATATAAACATGTCGAATTGATAACCTCCTTCTTTTTGAAGTCGGTTAAAAAACCGAAGGGCGAGGCAGTGGTACATGTTTGTATTTTTTATTCAAAAATGTTACAAAATCAGAAACAAGATAATTGTGAATCAAATTGGCACCCTCAATTGGCCGAGTTTCGATAATTTTATACAACTTTAAAAAATTACAGTTGCGATTTTAATATGAGTTCAATTTCAGTTGGTAGTCAATTTGCACACGGATGGGCTTGTGGCTAAGTAACAATAGCTGCGCGGGTCGATCGATCAGGTTAAGCTACGCTTGCCGCGGTTGATCCGTGGATGGGTGACCATCTTTACATACCAAGACCCCTCCGTGCCAGGGAAAGCACGTTAAGCCGTTGGTCCCGGCTGTCATTTGTGGATCTTTGACAGTCGTTACGGGTCGTCAGAAGCCCGAAAGTCTGACAACCAGTCTTACCAAGGGGTATCGTATTACCCAGTAACTGGGTTGTGGAGGTCAGATTGGCAGTCGCTCCATGTAAAATACTGGTATTCAGCTGCATCCGGTTGGACTGGAAGCCGACCCCAACATAGTTGGGAAAAGGCTAGGCAGATGATGATGAGTCAATTTGCACACACAGACCTATTGAAATATTTTTTAATGTAAGAGAAATAATAACACTTACAAGTAACTTCATAGTGGGTTCGTATGAGATAACCTCCTCCTTTTATAAATCGGTTGAAAAAAACAGATGGGATTAAAAACACTAATAACATTAAAAAAATCTTCTCAGACTGTACGACGGACTGATATCTTTGCAAAGCTTTACAACGTGACCTAACCAAAAGTGCAGTCGCGCGAACACGCGACCGACGTGATCATTTGTGTGAATTATGACAAACTAGCGCGACTTGATTGATCATTCCGGTGCGAGTAGGTCATATTCAAGTATTCATTTATAAAAGAAAGGCTCAAGAAAATAGGTGGATCATTCAGATGTCAATGTATCATCATCATCATATCAGCCGAAAGATGTCCACTGCTGGACATAAGCCTCTCCCAAAAACGGGGGATTGGCCATAATCGCCACGCTTGGCGCGGGTTGGCGATCGCGGTATGGTGGCCAAATGCATAGAGAACGCTGCTGCCCATTCTCTAGTAGGTCCCTTAGTCGCCTTCTACGACACCAACGGGAAGAAATGGGATGGTGCTATTCTTTTACGTCCGGCACCACACGGAACACCGGCACCACAAGGAACTCCGGTACCACACGGAACGAGTCAATGTATACGATTTTACAATAAACTTTCAAGATCTAAGTCTCAAAAAATTTAAATCATTCATTAAACGTAAGTTGTGCCTGAAAGCTTTTTATACCGTTAAAGATTATATTGAGGACAAAAAAGCTGGAATTGACCTGCTCCAATTTTTGCATATTGAATGTTGTCTTTTTGTTTTTGCATACCTATGATATTTAATTATTATTATATACACTTTGACATGAATATTTACTTTGAGAAGTATAACATTATTATTGTTTTAATTATTGTGGATGTGAGGACTATGTGGGTCATGTTTAGTATTATTTTTTGTTTTTGTGTTTCATCTCATTCCAATCATCATTCAATGTTAATCTGGCAGTTTGAGTACTTTGTGCGGCCTACCCAAATGTCCTTTCTTTGGTATTGTTCGTCAAATCATTGAGCTCTTCAAGTTCGAGTTGAGCTGTATGATTACTGATACATGCGTGCACTGAATGGACAGGTCCACTCAATCTGTGTGGTTCTTTCCTCAAAAGACCATTCCATTTCAGACACCAATCCACATGGTCTTCACATGATCTGACCAAGATTATGTCTGAACTTTAAAAGAGACTGTGATCTCTAACTTTGTTTCGGCCTTTCTTCTCAGAGTAGTCAGATAGGAAACACCGATCTCATCTAGTTTAAATAAATATGATTGACGTGTAAAAGTGTTTGTACAAACCTACTTACAGAAATAAAATCATTTATCATTTAAAATCTAAATCCCAACTACTATACGAACATCACAAACAGACAAAATGAAAAAATAACAACGGTTTCCGTATAACCAGGAGTTCACGTCATCTATAAATTAATACGTGAAGTATAAAGTACAAACTTTAAGGTAACCCTTTTTCACGAAAATTACGCGGACGGAAGAGTATCAAAATTTTATAGATTTTACTCTATAGAAGTAGTTCCAAAAGCTAATATTTTCATACAGTAATGCAGTAGAAATACATAAAGTTCTGAATGAATAACGGTTGAATTTCGACAACTGGGCAACCTATAGTTATTATTGTTACTAGCTTTTGCCAATGGCCTTGCCCACGTGGAGGTCGAAAACTATCCCACTTGGACCTAATACCGGGATAAAAGTCTGTGTTATTCCAGGTTACAAACTACTTGTGTGCCAAATTTTATTCAAATCCGTTCAGCCGTTTTTGCGTGAAAGAGTAACAAACATCCAGTTCATATTCACAAAATTTCACATTTATAATATTGGTAGGATGTCATTTAATTGAGGTATTAATTGATGTATTAATCGTACCGAAGTTTTAAACAAATCTGAACCCTTTTGAGGGTTCATAATAACCATATGATCCAAAGGATCAATCCATTGCTTTAAATGTTTGAAAAAAATGTCTGCTTCACTACGTGAATAACGCAATGAATGTAGTTGAATTGTCAAAATGAAGCCATTCCTACTTTAAGTGTGTACACAACTTAGGCTTAAAACTTTTCACAACAAGATAAATTAATCTTGAATTATGGTTTTCGGTAATATTTTTCATCTATTAAATAAGCCACCATGATAAATTTTATGAGACGTCATATAGCTTATAACTCCGAATAGTTGAGAAGCTATGAAGGAACAGATGAACATATACACACATAGCTTGTTCAAATCATAACCGCCTGCGCCGTAGTCGGGTAAAAGAGCGCAACGGTCATGGACTCGCGCGATGATCGATTTCGATTAGGACGCGGCCTTAAACGTTGTAATCTTCTTCGTTAACCTGTGAATTCATAACAAATAATTTTAATAGTACCACGTTCTTTATCTCCAGTCTGTTCTATACTTGACTGTTTTTGTATAAACATGTTTTTTTTTTTTTTTTTTGGCAAAAATGGAACAGATCCTCACACCTACGCGGATGTTTATTTCTTTTTTTATGTTCCTTTAATCAGTACGTAGTAGATCGATAAAACCTTCCGCCTTTCTAATAATAAGGATATGCCGATTTCACTACCCCCCCACCCCACTTTGTGAAATCTTGTTGTAAATACTTCATCATTTCATGAACTATTTGGTGGTTTCATGAAACGGTTATGTTTCAGGAAAAGGCCAGCTTTAAATTGACGACGTTTAATTATATGTCAGTCGACGTTTAGCTATATCATTAGTATACATAGTTCATGGTGTAGTCATCATCATCAGCCTATAATGTTCCCACTGCTGGGACAAAGGCCTCCTCTCTGCGAGAGGGATTGGGCCGTAATCCACCACGCGGGCCCAGTGCGGGTTGGTAGATGTCATATATGTCTTCGAATTTTTTGTTCTAAGACATGCCGGTTTCCTCACGATGTTTTCCTTCACCGTTTGAGAGCAGTGGTGATGAAATTATTTATCGTCGCGGTGGGGTTCCTTAAGTCCTGAGCAGGATTTCAATAAATAAAACAAAATAATAGGTACGTGTAGGATTAATTTATTTTAGAAATTACATTAAAATTTTAAATAATGAAAGGATAGGTACATTGGCTTCATCAGTCAGCTCGTGTAGGCTTCGCGCGAACGCGCGGTGTATCCGCTGAATAGAAGCTGGTTACAAGAAGCACAGACCCGGTCGAAGTGGCGGTTCTTGGCCTTTTTCCAGCAGTAGACGTCTTTTGGATGAAATTATGATGACTTTCCCTCGTCGTTCCTGCGCTGTACATCCTATAATACTGTGAGTAGTCTTGATACTGTTGTAAGTAGTCGTAGTGTTTCGTTAGTACCGCTTTGGCCAGTTCACATCCCAATTGAAGACGGAATCCCTTTGAACGTGCACTAATTTGGGAACGTCAAATGACCACTGCCCAGCACTACTAATCTGACTGTTTTTAGGAAATAAAAAATCAAGACATGGTGCACCTGTAACGAAAATTTAATGTTATTTTACCAGTTTTCCGTACTAACTTTCATCCATATATTCCTCAGATTAAAGTTATGTCACTGTCGAATATGAAATGATAAGTACTTACAATGGAATCCATTTAAACACACCAACACGAAGAAGACGTAAATCTGAAACAATAAATGAGATTGAAATTGTGTTAATTTGCTAATAGTTATGTTTTACATTGAATGCATTAAATCAACCTCCTAACCGAAGAATCCTAATGCACGCTTCGTCAAACATACGCAACTTGGACGCTGCCGCGCTGTGCAAAGGTGATGCTAAAGCCGCGTCAACGTCACTTTTTTTTTTATATGTCCGCTCAGGGCGACGCGACGCTAGTGCAGCGCATGCAAGCACGCCTCTTACATGCGTCTGTAAGTCCATTTTCGCACGGATGTAAGAATATACCGGCAGATTTTATCGCGTCCTATATTTTCAATTCCCGGTGTTGAACCGAGAATTGAGAACCATTGAGAATCCATCAGAGTACATCAACACCCAGCGCGTCAAAAAACACACCGTTTTGGACTTTCAACTTTCAGTACTGAGCAGTACGTTGAAGGTCTATTGCGCGAAAAAAATATGTGTTCATAAAAATTAAATTAAAACATTACACTTACAAAGAACTTCATAATGTGTTGCTGACTGTAAGATATAGTATGGTTACTTTGGTAAAGTCAACCTCGCACTGTACCATATACGATTGCGAGAGCTTATTATATACAGACGAATCTGTACCAACTGATTAGGGGACAATAATTACTACTAAAAGATATAAGTACCTACAGTGGTGCTGATCCATACGTCATGTTCGTGAACTGGCGCCGCCAGTAGGGACAGGTCATCTCTTAGCTCCCACGGCTTGTTTTATTTTCAGAATTTTTATTATATTTTTGTTTTAATTACGGACGCTTTCAATGTCACGTCTTTTTACATCGTTCTCACATTCTTTATTTCAACATAATGATGTAACCAACTTTTTGTAACAGTATCACGATTTTAAAAGAGTGTCCATGGAGTTTTTTGCCCGTTCTTCTCCATAGGTACCTATGCTTTGGAATGGGCAACTAGCTTCATCTTTCTAAGTCACCGACCTTGACAATTCAAAAGTGCCTGTAAATGGTTTATTTCAAATAAATGGTTTGAGTTTGAGCGAATAAGAAATAGATGTTTTGTTTTACTAATTTCATTTGTTTTTGTTGATCAGCCAGCAAAGGCTGATAACAAAAAGTAAATCTTCGGGAATATTGAATATATCAATATATATGTTTTTGTGGGAATACCCAACGTAGTATTCGCGATATATCGTGGTGAGGTCCGCGACCTCACAGCGTGGTTTTTACGACTACCGATAAACTTCGTATCTGTCTGAAACTCCGAATATGTCACCGAAGTAAGACGTAATAGTCTAAGATGCGGCAACAGAATAGTGCACCCATCGAGTTTTTGCTTAAAACCATTTTTTTTGTAAATTTATGATTAGGAGAACATATATCTACTAGGTTGCCTATCAAAATGTGGCCGCTAGTATTTTTAATTAAATTGTTAATTGATTTTTGGGAAATAATTTCGTTCACTTGTTTTTTAAATAAAATATCGTCTATTTCACGGCAATTTATATAAAGACTCGAGAAAATCACGGTTACCGTTGTGGGCCTGGCCGCACCTCTTCGCAGCCAGGCGTAAACAGGTATGATTTCGATACATTTATACGTTCATAAAAAAATAAAGAAATTAGATAAAATACGACACACAAAAGTAAGGTCAATAACTAAAGCAACAAATGCACTGATGTATGCACAGAAACTCAAGTGGAAATGGGCAGGACATGTTGCGAGGCTTAAAGATAAGAGGTGGACCTTAAAGGTGACATTTTGGAAAGGTCCTGAAGGCAAAAGAAGCAGAGGGAGACCATTGACACGTTGGGAAGATGAGATTACAAGGACAGTCGGCCCAAACTGGAAACAAATTGCACAGGACAGAGATAATTGGGCATCTTTGGAGGAGGCCTTTACCCAATATGGGGTTCCTGCAGAAAATACTTAGTAAAAGTAAATTTTAAAGTTAAGATAGTTAATAAGTAAAGCAGCTAAGTATAAGAAATAAACTAGATGTAAAAAAAAAAAAAAAAAAAATTGGTACAAGTAAGTCAAATAAAAATAATAATGTCTAAAGAATAGGTACCTACAAATATATATATGTTACTAAGCGTTTTAAATAGTTAACTTGTAATTTAAAATAATGTAAGAGTAGGAAATAAAAGGCTTTTTTATTTTTATTTTTATTTTATTTTTATACGTTCATAACGTTTATTTATTAACTATATGTCCAATTAAAGCCTTTTTTTTCTGTTTATCAATTAACAATAATTTAACTAAAAATACTGGCGGCTACATTTTGATAGGCAACCTAGTAGATATTTATGTTCTCCTAATCATAAATTTATATAAAAATTTGGTTTTAAGCAAAAACTCAATGGGTGCACTATTCTGTTGCCGGATCTCGTACTATATACAACGTGTTGTTTTGCATCCTCGTCAAATTTCAGGAGGCTGTTATGAAAGACATAAATAATCAAATAAAATTACGATACTTGCTCACTAATGAATACATACTAGTTTTTTTAGTTATTTAAGTTTAATAGTATTTCAGAAATCACCTCTTTCAAAGAATAGAATCGCCCCGTTCCGTACGCGGTAGGCAGTGTCGCACGACTATATCGCTGTGTATTACATTGCGGTATCACACGGGCCGCGTTTTAACATGCGTGTCCGAAAAAATAATAATGCCAAACGCCGATTTCCGAAAATATCGAAAAAAAAGTACTTTTTTATTATTGATTCGTGACGAGAATCATTGGCATAGTTACCTCCTTGAATTTGACGAGGATGCAAAACAACACGTTGTATAAGCAATGATGACCTACATTTTTATGTAGAGTATTAGAGTTACGTGATATATAGATTGAAAGACGAACAGGAAGATAATTAGATCGAAAGAGGCGTTATGTCGATCTAGGGCCTTTGAACAACCTAACTTCCTGACTCCTTATTATTATGCCATATCCTAGTTCAACATTTGGTAGATATTCAAGTTATAGATATGTGACAATAATGCAGCAATGCATCTGTAAGCGGGCACGCCCTTTGTGCCAGGAGGCTTTTATTTAGGTTTTAAGTTTTGTTTACGGTTTTTTTTGTATTTTATTTCTGCTTGCTTGTATTTTATTTGTATTTGTTTTCAATGTTTTGTTGGTATAATGGCGAGTGCTTGCTGACATATGGCAAATAATTTAATGTAATGTTTTGTTTTTCGTAATGTTAATTACTTACCTACTATTAGTATAGAATTAAGTTCTTCTAACTTTACAGACAGCTGCGCTGCTGAGGAGTTTGTTGCGCCTCTTTTTCTTTCTAGCTAAAGCACTAGGAAGTAGTGAAGGGCGGACGTTTTGGAGGACTGTCTTATGTAATTTTGACGTTCAAAAAGTGCTGACTCTAAGACTAGATTGAATAAATGACTTTAAATTGATGAACTCATCAAATGTCACAATAAAAATGCTATGCTTTGCAATATGCTGTGTCTATCAATCATGTATTTTATAGAGAACCCCGAAAATTACATAAGCAAACATAAAGTATTGACTAGTTTAGATTAGATCTAAATCCCATAAACCAGAATTCTAGATTATTTGAGATTCACACTGTTATATTTAGTCGTATAAAGATTTCTTGGATTGTTGAGCTCTTAATTAAAAAATAAAGTCGGTCAGAAAGCAGTCGCTCCACGTAAAATACTGGTATTCATCTGCATCCGTTTAGATTGGAAGACATATGGCAGGAAGATGATGACTCGAACTTTAAAATAGTTACTCTGATAATTCAGGAAAAACCTGACCTTCCTTGATAGCCGCTTATCAAGTGGTGAGGCAGGTCTCGACTCACTAGCAAGCGGCAAACATGTAGAAACTGTTATCAACTAGTTTAGTACCTACTGTGTGCTGTTTATTGACAACTCCACTATAATTTATTTAATAATACTACAGTATTATCCGAAGCTTTTGTATAAAAGCCGTGCCTTTTTTGTACAGTATACATTACGAGTGTAACTTTTGTAGTGACTACACTTTGTTCTAACAGCAACACATCAGCTACCATGAAGTTCTTTGTAAGTGATTTAACTTTTATTATAACACTAGCTTTTGCCCGCGGCTCCGCCCGCGTGGATGTCGGTTATCGCGTAAAAAAGTAGCCTATGTCCTTACCCATATCCCAGGCTATATCTCGGCCAAATTTCATGACGATCGGTTCAGCGGTTAAGGCGTGAAAGCGTAACAGACAGACAGACAGACAGACAGAGTTACTTTCGCATTTATAATATTATAGTAGGGATAACATCTGATTTTATTTACGTAAGTAGGGATGTTCAAACAATTTTACACGTCAATCTGACTACTCTGAGAAGAAAGGCGAAAGCAACTCTGACGTCACAGTCAGTTTCAAAGTCCAGACATAATTTTGGCCAGATATAATAATATAATGTCTCATGTAATAGGGGGCGAACCTATTGCCAGCAACCTTTCATAAATGAAGATCTCAGGTGTTATTGAGAAATTCCTGATATCGCGCCTTTGTAAAATACTGTCCCATAGTAAGCCTCGAAAAGTTAGTATCTACTAGGGTAGTGCAAACTTTTCGGGTTGGTTGGCCAGTCAGTAGAGCCAGTTACTAACTCTACTGACTGACTAACTAACTGTTTAGGACTCCTTGACTCCCACGACTAACTAACTTTTTGAAAGTCCTCCAGAGCGTCTTTCGGCCATTTTCGAGACTAGCTTTTGGAGCGGGAGATATTATAGTGCACAAGTGTGTGCGTATACACAAGTGCACCCTTTCTTCCTTCACTCTCACACTCCGATGGGCTGCTACACGACTGGAAAGAGCCGCAAACTTCCCCACAGGACCTCACGCTCAGCAATCGCGCTCTGCGACCTTGAGACCAACGGAGCAGTCCACTAACTAACTTTACTGTTTAGCGTGTGTTAAAGACTAGGACTAGGAAAACTGGGACTACACTGACTTTTAACAATTTTAGGTTAGTGCACCGAAATTTAAAATTAATTAATATTTATTTTATTCTTTCAGGTTTTCGCTTTGTTGGTGCCGATGTGCTTCGAAGAGTTCTACTGTACCTAAGTCTTATTCATTCTTTTGCTTCTTTTTTAGTACCCAAGTTGTGGAGGTCAGATAGGCATATTCTACATTCGGTTCGGTGCTGCATTCGGTTAGAATAAAAGCTGACCCCAAAATAGTTGGGCAATGCTAGGCAGATGATGATAACATTTTTATTAGTTATGTTTTGATGCCATATAGAAATAGCTGGATTCCGCTTTTAAAAAAAAAATGTGGAAATCCTAATGTCAAACTGGAAAACTTCTACTGCCTAAAACCATGTGTAATCCGATTATCCTACTAATTTTATAAAAGTTGGCATTATGGATGTTAGTTTACTCAATCACGCAAAAACAGCTAAACAGATTTGGATGAAACTGGGCACACAAATAGTTCCGGTAGTATGTACCCGTGGTAGTATATACGACCGCCACGCATGCAAAGCCACTAGCAAAAGTATACGAATCAATATACAATATGCTCGTATCTCTCGTTTCTATATTCAGTCGCTCATAAAAAGTAGGTTAATTTATTTATACATTACTTAATCATTTCAGGTGCACCGTTTTTGGAAGCCTTTGTTCCTGAGACCAGCAAGATGACTTATGGCAGGAAAACTACTTTTGACATCCCCAAATTAGTGCACTTAGAAAATAATGCTGGCTTCGATTGGAATGTCAAGTGGCCTGACCGTAACCCACGACCACAAAACAACTTTCCGCAGCAAAGCTTTGGCTACCCGCCACAGAACTATGGCTACCCGCCGCAGAACTATGGCTACCCGCCGCAGAACTATGGTTACCCGCCGCAGAGCTATGGTTACCCGCCGCATAACTATGGCTACCCGCAACAAAACCCACAACAATTTGATTACCCACTGCGTGGTCCAACAAATACGGGGGCCGGTACCAATAATTTGTAAGAAATGATGACGAATTGTCTAATTAGTAGTTATGAGATCTATGTTTAGTTACTAAGAGCCCTTGTTTTATTTAAATAAATAAATTATTTACAGAAATATTTACTTTTATTTGATAACGCTATAGCTTACATTGAAATGTAACACACGTTGAAACGAACGTGTTCCATTGCATCTGGCTGAGGACACGATAGTCAACCCCCCTCCCCCCCCCCCCAAACTTCATGGGCACTTATGAAACGTTAGAAGCTAAGTGGACAGTTCCAATTGACCGTTCCCTATGGAGAAGAGCTGGCAAGAAACTCCACAGTTACTCTTTTCAAAATCGTTGGCTTTTACAATGTTTTCAAATTACGGTATTACTAGGGTATGGGAGGACAGTGAAGTCTGTCAACAAGTACCATGTTGTACAGAGGCCAGCAAATCAAGCTACCCCAATCTGTCAAATTTCTTTGATAGTTTTTCAACTTTATGACAATCGAATAAGGTTTGTTTTTTTTTTTTTTTTTTTGGGTGGGAAATCATCAAATAACTTCTCCCGCTCTGGGTGGAGCAGGAGGGCGTGTCAGACTTTTACTGACTAAAACCCACCCGTGTTCCTTCAGTAGCCCTTAAGCCAGGGGCTGTGGTGGTGACATCTCTTTGAGGCGTGCGTGGAACACAACGCGCCGTCGACTTGGGCTTGGTCCTTACCGGACAGCGAGCTACCCATTACTCGCCGTCCGCAAGCCCATGCCTACGGTGGCCGGAAATCGGCCTGGGATTCCCGAAGCCCAAGGCGTCTCCGTATCCTGCGGCGGCTGGGGTCGCGAGGGCGCATATGCTGCCTCTCCCTCACGTGCGCCGCCTCCCTCTTCGCGAGCATCACTGCTTCGCTGAAGGAGGTGACGGCTCCCCATGCCCCCTCGCTCCGTACCATGGCCTGGACCAGGGCCGGACGCGAGAGATCGCCGCCGCCGATCGCCTCCACGAGGACACGGCGGTGCTCCGCCCAAGCAGGGCAGACCGCCACCGTGTGCTCCACCGTGTCCTCAGGGCGATCTTCGCAGTGGAAACACCCGGGCGTTTCCTCCCGCCCTATCCGAAACAGGAACCTCCCGTAACAACCGTGTCCGGTGAGGACCTGCGTCAGGCGGAAGGTGAGGACGCCATGCCGCCTCTCAAACCACTCCTCAAAGGGGGACTTACCGCCGCAATCGTGGCGTGCCCAGCACTGGGTTGCGACAATCGCTCTCTCCATGTCACCATGAGATCCCGCCGGAGCTCTGTCCGCTGTGCCGCGATTTGCTGCGGCAGCGGAGTTACGCCCCGGCGTTTGGCCTCCTCGCGCCACTCCCATATTTGCGCGAGGACCTTTGCCTCCAGATCCCATAGCGGTAATCCGGCAAGGAGGCCCGCCGCCTCGCCGGAGAACGTGCGATATCCCGGGATCATCCTGATCGCCATGACCCTATGGGACGCCCTCAACCGGCGAGCTGGTTGGCGCCTCAATGTTGGCGCCCACACCGGCGCCCCGTATAGGGCCATGGACCGCACGATCCCCGCGTAGAGCCTCCGGCAGGAGGCGTTTGGCCCCCCTAGATTGGGCAAGAGCCGCTTCAACGCAGCCCCGGCCCGCTCCAGTCTGGGAGCCAAACGCCGGAAATGCTCCGCGAAGTTCCACCGGCTGTCGAGGACGAGTCCCAAGTACTTCATCGTCGACTCGACGCCGATGTGAACCCCTCCCACCGTTATCTGGGAACCCGTCGGTGGCGCATTCCGAGGACCATGAAACCACATGGCCTTGGACTTGTGCACTGCTACCTCGAGTCCCAGTTGCCGGATCCTATCGACGATATAAGGTTTATGTTCCATTGGGAAAATTTGACAGTTTGGGATAGCTTGACCTGCTGGCGACTGTACCTAGTGAAATAGAAAATTGTCTACAAATCATTGAATCAGAAGGCCTACAAAGGTCTTACATTCACAATATATAAAATAACCTACATAAAAAAAAAAACATTATTAAGTAAAAAATAAAAAAATAACATCGTAATTTGGTAGTCTTCAACAAAACTTCTTAGTCTTTTATCTTATGATATTCTTTTTTGATAAGGGCACGTTTGTTGCGGGTTTTGAATTCTCCATCGCTAGGTTCTGTAACCGACTTTGGCAACTTGTTATAAAAGCGGAAACTATTTATAAGAAATGACTTGCTAATTCATGCAAATCAATTTAATTTTTACTACGTGTTTTTAAACAGGGTTATTGAAAAACACCCACAACCTCTTATGAGGTCATTTTACTCATCATTATAAACAACTTTTACTATGGGACCAAACCTGATATTTCGTAAAAAAATCAGCTCCCATGATAAAAGTTGTTCATAATTATGAGTGCAAAGACCTCTTAAGAGGTTGTTGGTGTTTTTCCAATAACTCTGTAAATATTAAACTCCCTTAATCCATCCGGGCTGCCACCTCACGAACTGCTATTGAAAATCGGAAAGCCTATCACGATTTAAAAAAATATAAGCCAACCTAACCTGTGCAATGTCACAAGGCTATTACTAATGATTTAAAAGACAACTCAATTACAGCGACCGTTCTCATCGAACCAGGAGCTGGCTAGCTAGCGCAGATCCCGAGGCTTCCAATAATTACCACGGAGTTCCCTATATCGTTCAAGCGACTCCACATCATTTCCCCTGACTATTAGCAAGTCCCAGCGTCAAACATTCTCTTTGATTGGCATTGACCAACGAAAAGAATGTTTTACCTGTAGGGACAATGTAAGTATGAATGTTATGCGTCAGCGGTTTGTAGTATGAAAGAGAAGTAGGTATGGATGGGCGATCGCCAGTTACTGCGCACTGGCCGAGCGGTGTGCCGTCTGCTGTCCTTTCGTGCTTGGGATTCCGGGAATAAAAAAGGATTCTACAGTAATCAAATCTGTGCTTTTATTCACACAACAAGTGGCGTAGTAACTCCCGTTGGCACACCCAGTAGGCATAAGAAAGGTGCCTACATACCCATGGGCAGTTATATGTTGGTTTATCACGAGTTGGATCAACCAAAAACCAGATTACTTCTTAACCAGAAATTAAAACAACCGCAAACATTGCATACAGGAAAGCTTTAAATTAAATACCTATTTAACTTAGTTAGATACCTACCTAAATTAAATTTTATAAAATTCTGTCACCTATAGAAACCTACAATATCAGCGAGTAATATTAGAGGATGTATCTTCGAAATCCACGCAAACGAAGTCGCGGGCGAACTGCTAGTTTATATATATTTTATGGAAACCGTTTCTTATTTTGAAAAGTCCTAAGTTTTTGCGAACGTACAAAATACTTTTTTGGCCCCTTTTTTACAGATTGCGCCGATGCCCTCTTTTGTAAAATAAAAATTGAATCTACGTCTGTTGCCGATCCCCAGAGCAGAACGCCATTCAGACTTAATAAGTACGGTGGAAATAAGCAAAATGTACTAACTTAGCTGTGGCTATATCAGTCAACTGCTTTAATTTTCTTACTGCATATGCAGCTGTATTTAATCCACGTGAAGGAGCTGTAGTGTGTTTTAGAGCTGGAACCTATTAAAGTAATTCCTAGAAATATGAGTGTACGACTAAACGCCGTCAGACACTACGCCGACAAACTGAACACTGACAAGACTTTACTTCAACGGGACTCTTCTCCGACAGGACACTTCGCCGACAGGGCTCATAAGGAAGGTGGTAGTAGGAAATACTTCCATATTAGTGGCAGTTACTTGACTATTTAGTAATAGCGCAAAGATGAGCCCTGTCGGCGAAGAGTCCTGTCGGCGAAGAGTCCCATCGAAGTAGTCTTATCGGTTTTCAGTCTGTCAGCATAGTGTCTGTCGTGTCTGCGTTTAGTCGTACACTGATAAATATAGTTTCTAAAATAGCAAGTAGTTTCTTACAATCAAGTTTTAAATTTAGACCCACGTGGGTCTAAATTGGACGTAAGTAATGGGACTTTCTGCTAATTAATAACAGCCGAACAGGTGAATCGAAGGTTAAGCTTCGCTTGCTGAGGTCGGTCCTTTGATGGGTGACCATCTATTACATTTCGAGACCCCTCCTTGCCTCGAAAAACAAGTTGAACCGTTGATCCCGGCTGCCATTTGTTTGTAGAACTTTATGACAGTCGTTACGGACCAAAAGGTTGACACCCGTGTAATCAAGAGGTGTCGTATTACCCATCAGAAACTGGGTCCCGGAGGTCAGATAGGGAGTCACTCCATGTAAAATACTGGCATTCAGTTGCATCCGGTTAGACTAGAGGCCGGCCGCAACAAAAAGGCTACGCAAATGATGCTGGACATAGACAATTACTATCGTCAGTGATTTTCCCAAGTACCTATCGCTACAATGTATGGTCAAAGGGTATCAGGAGTGGTGTAATAATTTAGCCAACATTTATTTACTAACAGAACTTGATATCTTCAGAAAAAACCGACTACTTACTTCAATGGAGATAACCTTATCGTATAAATAATGTTGTCTGGGGACCATTGGGCAGACAGTATCTACGGACCAGCTGGCAGTTACTTCGTCTTCTTTTCGTATTACTAGTATATACATGTAGTATATAGATACAATTTGTCAGCAACGATGAAGTTATGTGTAAGTATTTTTAACTGACTTCAATCAAACGAGGAGCCCAATTTGATTGTATTTTTTTAAATGTTCGTTGTTCAGAACTCCGTCATTTTTAAGCCGATTTGAAAATTGTTATTTTGTTCGACCCTTTCAAAAAAAAAAAACAATTTTCTAGTCGGATTAAAAATACCTATGGGATGGTCCCAGTGATCCCATCGTCCAGGCTAGGATAATACCTAGAGGACCTACATTATTACGAATTTAGACAAAACCCTTTTTTAATTTTTCAGGTACACATTTTTCTGCTGTGGGTAGTTTTGGAAGGAATCTATTGTGAGTATAGAACTCTTAGGCGATTAACACACGGCACCGCAAACCGCCGCGGTAGGCGGTGAAGCGGATCTCATGGCGCATTGGTCTCTAACAAATCCGTTGATGCCTAACACACGTACACCGCCCGACCGCGCGGTCGAATTGTATGCCTTCGCGGCGGTGCGCGGTGCCGTGTGGAAATCGCCTTACTTTACCTAGCTGAATTTAGTATTTCATAAATATGTTCGGTAGATAACAGTTTTGTTTAATTTCAGGCAAACCGTTTTGGGATAGTCGCCCCAAGGATACAGAACTGAGATACGAAAGGCATCACCGAATAACTGTACTGGGTATGAGTTTTGACACCCAGAAGCGTACCAGTGGAAACAATGGTCCGCTAGCTAGGTTCATCGGATGGTTCGTGCCACGAAACACCCAGATTTGGCACCAAAAAGACTATCATATCGGCATCCCTCAACTGTTTGAGATTAGGGGACATAAGGGCTACGGTGTTGAGAACTACTGAATAGTTCTGATTTATTTTATTTATTTATTGTGTTTCGGACACATTAATTTGTGTAAAAGACTTTGGACTGACTGAAATTTATTTACAAACGATTTCCTATTGAAATTATTCAAATAAATGTTGATTAAAAACATCTTTGTTTACTGTAACCCTTGCCAAAAGATGTCGCCACTGTAGTAACAGCCAGCCAGCCCACCACCATGACGTCACATCCTATCACGAGATCTAAATGGGAATGTGTGACTGTGAGTACTGTGACGGTTGCCGCCTAGTCAGCCAGCCAGTCATTATACGCATTCCTAAGTGTAACCCATTTGCAATAATTAAGCACCCCATAAAGCCTAAGCGAAAATTAATGGGATCCGAGCGAACCCAATTTTATGTACGTTTTATAATTTCCCAGAATTCGTCACCAAAATATCACTTAGTATTAACTCCCAAATTGAATAGCCTTCATTGCTATTCTATTGGGTACCCAATACCCATACCGTAACAACCGATGTAGATATCCAAATGTTCTAAAACACCAAACAGTTATAAGCTAAAGGAAGACGTTGATGCTTATTTGACGGACAGGGCCGTCATCTACCCCGGTCACCTCGTAGTGTGGAACCGGCGAGAGATGTCGTGCGGTGTCCCACAGGGATCGGTCCTGGGGCCGCATCTGTGGGACATTGGGTACGACTGGGTGCTGCGCGCCGACCTCCCTGCATGGTCCGGGGATACCGCACGATCTCCGGTGACGCGGCGGGCCTCCTTGTCGGATTACCACCATGGGATCTGGAGGCAAAGGTCCTCGCGCATACTAGGGAGTGGCGCGAGGAGGTCATACGAGGGCGTAACTCCGCTGCCGCGGGAAATCGCGGCACGGCAGACAGAGCTCCGACGGGATCTCATGGCGACGTGGAGAGTGCGATTGTCGCAACCCAGTGCTGGGCACGCCACGATGGCGACGGTAAGTTCCCTCTTTGAGGAGTGGTTGAGAGGCGGCATGGCGTTCTCACCTTCCGCCTGACGTAGGTCCTCACTGGAGACGGTTGTTTCGGGAGGTTTCTGTTTCAAATAAGGCGGGAGGAAACGCCCGGGTGTTTCCATTGCGAAGATCACCCTGAGGACACGATGGAGCATACGGTGGAGATCTGCCCGGCTTGGGTGGGACACCGCCGTGTCCTCGTGGAGGCGATCGGCGGCGGCGATCTCTCGCGTCCGGCCCTGGTCCAGGCCATGGCACGGAGCGAGAGTGCATGAGTAGCCGGCGGACAGTAGTAGCGCACGTGAGGGCGAGGCAGTAAATGCGCCGTAACGGCCCTAGCTTTCGCAGGAGACGCCCTGGGCGTCGGGAATCCCAGGCTGATTCCCGGCCACTGTAGGCGTGGGCTTGCGGACGGCGAGTAATGGGTAGCTCGCTGTCCGGTAAGGACCAAGCCCAGGTCGACGGCACGTCGTGTTCCACGCGCGCCTCAAAGAGATGTCAGCACAACCCGATGGGGCCCGCAAGGGCCGATGCCTGCCAGGAATGCGGGTTGTTCGAAAGAGATACCGCTGCCCCTGGCACACAGGCTACTGAGGAACACGGGTGGGTTTTAGTCAGTAAAAGTCTGACACGCCCTCCTGCTCCACCTAGAGCGGGAAAAGTTATTGGATGATTTCCCACCCAAAAAAAAAGGAAGAATTTGATTGACCATTTTCAAATAACATCCACCTACGTGAATTTTGACGCCAGTTATCTCTAAATTTTACATGGCGTACAAATCAGGGAACGACACCTTCATTTAATCAGCTAGCTAACGATACACAAAATTTTTAAAACCATTCAGAGGTGCCGATGAAACAGGCGATAATGCTGGCAAAGGACGAATTTGCAAATTAATTGAACTATCTAACAAAAGGGATATAATCAAAGCTAAAAAATTAAGTGATAATCGAATTAATTAACTGTTTTATGTCATCTCAATACTTTGTAACCTCCCAACAAACCATCACATGTTTGGCACCCAGGTTGTCTTTTCCATGTCACAAGTAGCAGAGCGGTTTTTAGTTTTTAACATGGTTCACTGTCTACTTGCTTTTATGTTTGGGACCTCAAGCAGTCGGGGGCCAGGGGAACGCCCCTACTGCTCTGCCATACAGTGACAGTGTCGTCATGTGAATGGCCCATTCATTTTCATAAAAATTAGTGCCCGTCTACGTGGCGCGGCGCGGTATATGTTGTGTGATTGTGGTACGTTTGCTCCGGCCCTATTTGATCAGTGTCAAGGAACAACACAATGTTGACACAGTTATTTATATACTTAAATGCTATAATATTATTCATGTCAAGGTAAGCTGATCGATGTTGGCCGTCCAATACTTCAGGCTTGCATTTTTATGCAACGCCTACAAATATCAACTAAGCAACAAAATGCTTAACTGTGTATTGCTATCAAAAGCGTCTTGGTACAGATACGTACTCGTAAGATAACAAAACGAATATTAAGTTAGGAAATTAATTATTTAGCTTATTGACTACAAACTTAATTTGTGACTAACGATATTCAAATCACAACAGTCGTTTTTGAGAGTTGTATGAAATGGCTGTGGTGTGCTCATCGCAGTGTGTTAGTTTGATAAACAATCATTATGCTTGGTTGTAATTATAAACCTTTCTTCTATTTCACTGTATAGTTTCGAATTTCGATGGTCAGCAAAGGCATTTAAGGTTAGTTAGTTGTCCCTAAGGGCAGGTGATCATGACCACTTGAGTAGCTAGTTATTTATTAAACAAATGTGTTGCTCTGTGGCATAAATTATGGGTGTATTAATTGTTTTAATAAGCAGTAGGCACTGGTCGTTCAAATAGCCTTAGAATACATAATGTTACGCGTGAAAGCTAGGTAATTATGTTTCATTGGGAAGGTCTACTATTTACCAAGCCAGCCTATGAGGATTATATGATTCATTATTGTAGGGATACCACAATCTTGAATCCAATTTAGTCAACACTGATCGATATAGTATCGAAAAGGAATTTCATCGTCATTATCTTCTCTTTCATCCCAATTTATTTGAGACCGGCGCAACATGTAGCTTACTTTTCTTCTACGTCATCTCGTAATCGGCTACATGTACAGGAAGGATAATATAATATCATAAATAAAATAAGTGGATAATTGTAATCGGTGTTTGCTAACATTTAATTATAAGACAGACTTAATTGCCAATTTTTAAATATTTACATAACTTGATCAGTCCAAAATCTCGTAAGATCTGCCGCTAACCATTTCTATGGAAGAAAGAGAAATGGATGTAGATATTATCTGTTAATTGTCAAAGACAATAGGGTATCATCACTGGATCGATTCACTGCTCTTTAGTGGATGGCTTTTCCGCCACCGTAGCCGAGGCCGCCGTGGGTGTAGCCTCCCGAGTAGCCAACGCCGCCGCCGAGTCCTCCGAGACCCAGGCCGTAGCCGCCGAGCCCGCCAACAGCGACGGCCGGGCCGGCGATCACTGCACCACCACCGACGAGTCCACCACCGCCTCCCAGCAGGAGGGCACCGTCCTGAGCTTGCCTGGCGACGGCGTCAGCAACTGCCTGCGCCTGGGCCGCGCTTGCAGCAACCGCTGCAGCCTGCGCACGAGCAGCATTAGCGATACGAGCGGCCTCAACAGCGCGAGTGTTCGCAATAGCGATAGCCTGGACGCGGGCAGCGTTGGCTAAACGTTCAGCTTCACCGGCACGTGCAACTTCAAGTGCGCTAGCGGCGCCAGCGCGTCTGGCAGCTTCCGCGGCGCGCGCGTTTTCCCAGGCGGCGGCCTGTGCACGCTGCACGTTGGCTACGCGGGCGGCGTCAAGCGCAGCGGCGTTGTTGATGGCGTGCGCCTGGCCGGCGCGCGCGGCCGCCTCGGTGACGCGGGCGCCCTGGATGGCGGCAGCGGCCGAGTTGGCGATCTGTGCGGCCTGAACTGCCTGAGCATTCTGGATCGCGCTAAGCTGAGCTGCTCCTACAGAGCCGGCGTTGTTAAGCGCTGCACCCGAGCCGAGCGTGGGGCCGGTGGCGATGACTGCGGGGCCGGCGATGATTCCAGCGCCGCCAGCTATAGCTGCGCCCGCCAACCCAACGCCACCGAGCCCGCCGTAGCCGCCGTAGCCGCCATAGCCGCCATACCCGCCGTACCCTCCGCCGATCACTGGCCCGATGCCGGACTGCTCCGCACGTGAATCTGCTACTTTACCTGTCAAATATAACAAGTGTAATTTATAGTTGTCAAAGATATTAATTATTACACAGGAGAGATCAGATGGATTTCCTTACCGTCTGCAACGACTTCATACGCCACAGCGATAACAAAAAGAATCTGAAAGAAATTAATTATTGTTTTAAATACAATGTTCAAAATACCTACTTAATTATTAAATCACATCGCACTCAACAACACTCTTTATTTTTTATTTAATTAGAATTATGTAGGTATTATTTTAATCACTGATAAAACAATGAGATGCCTCATCTTACCGTAAACCGAGACATTATTAGTAATTATTTGTTTATTGCTGCTCGCTACGACGCTACCAAATTGGACTGTAAACAGTAATTGTTGTTGTTACTGCAAATTGCGTGCACTTTTATACTCCACCGAAAATTATTAACATCAAATTAACAATGCTAAATAGTTGTTCGATGCCGCCCCATTTGAATATCATTAGGTACTTGGGTAAAAAATAATCGGCGAACATGCGTAGTTGGTACATGAACAACGTTGTACACAATCGAAGCAAGCGCAGGAGATATCAGACCATGTCGGATGCGCGCGCCGCACATCCCTTGAACACACCAAGCAATATGCACTAATACTAAACTTGATAGATAAGCAAACAATTTGATTGTCTTCCTATATTAATTTTTATTTAATTTATCGAACGGTGACCCGCAGAAGACCCAGCTACATATATCTCAGAGAGAGAACAAATTAACTTTAAAAAAATCATTTGTTTTTGGTGCACAAGCAACTACTTATACTGTCCCGTCTCCAGAAAATCTGTTGAGCTTTAGAACGGACAAACTAACTGAATTAAGATAGCAGATCTTGAAAGCTGAAATTGATGCCAATCGAACACTTGTCCAGTCATTACATTCTCATACATATTCATTCAGCAAACAAGTTTTACTTTTGCCTGAACGGCAACTGCTGAACGAAACCGTTGCTTCACCTCAGATACAGTAGAAACTAAGGATTGCGATCACATCCTTTCCTGTGCCGAATCAGAAAATATTACAATATTGTGTAAGAACCACCGATTATATGCATACGACCGATTATATAAAACGATTTGAATGCAACTATATTGTTCCCAACGCCGGGACTCAGGCGTTCTTCATATGAGAGGTAGCGACCTTTAATCCACCACATGAGCTCTGTGTGGGTTGGGGCTTCCCATTCTCTAGTAAGTCCCTTAGTCGCCTTCTACGACACCCACAGGAAGAAATAGGATACCTACTGCTATTCTTTACGTCCAGCAACACACGAACCATCATTTTCATTAGAGGCCTATAATATTCCCACTGCTGGGACACAGGCCTCCTGTCTGTAAGAGGTAGTGGGCATTAATCCACCACGCGCCATGTCACATGTCTTTGAATTTTCGGTTCTAGGACATGCCGGTTCCCTCACTGTTTTCCTTCGCCGTTTTGAGAGTAGTGGTGATTAAATAATTTACACAAAGTGACAATTCGAAAAACCAACTCGTAAGTCGCAGCCGTTTCTAGTGTGCCACCACTGCTCAATTTAATGCATCTGCGGATAATCAAAACTATGTTAATTTGTGAACATAGCATGCAAATAAAGTTCATTTATTGGTAAATGAAACTGATGATTGCGTGTTTTGGCACCGCGTCAAACATTGTTTCGACGGCGGACATATTGTTTTCTTTTTTCCAACTGACCACACCTGTCGCTGGGGCAGCCTGGCCAGTAACATGTCAAACAGCAAACCACAAGGATTACGTACCTACTGGCATACTGAATATATAAGTGACCGTAAATAGTCAGTCGCCGTCGCCCATCGCGTGTCATTTGTATTCTAGTTGAGTAATATGATTTTACAGAACGGTTATTTGATAAACTGCTTGAGTGGCTAATTAATCAGTATTGATTATTGTAGATTTAGCTTTACTATGTTTGTTTTTGACAGCTGACCTGGTTCTAACATGAACGGATATGTTATGTAATGGTTGCTCATATAGGCACTTGTCTGCTGTTTTTCAGCGGAAATTATGACTGATTACCATTGGCGACGGGAGAGAACATCCCGTCATAGGTGTTTTCGTCATTAGCATCATCTGCCTAGCCTTCTCTCAATTCTGTTGAAGTTTCCAGTCAACCCGGATGCAGCACGAGCGACTACCTTTCTGACCTCCACAACCCAGTTACTGGGAAATACGATACACCTTAGTAAGAATGGTTGTCAGACTTTCGGGCTTCTGACGACCTGTAACGACGTGTTTCATCATATTTAATAAGAAACAAAATGTTCATGTTCCAATGCAGTATCTAAATGTGGGAAGCACAAGACCGGTCGAGGTGGAGGAGCCTGGGGGAGGCCTATGTCCAGCAGTGGACGTCTTTCGGCGGAAATGATGATGATGATGATAGCTAGATAATTCTATTCTCTACTACGAAGAGGCGCCATTGACTCATTTATTTTCTGTATTCATTGATTTTTTGAGGCGTGTCAAAATTGTAACCTGTGGCCCTGTGGCACGCCTAGTGTAGTTGCTTGATTTTCGCGATGGTAAATACTAGGTATTAACCTAAGGTTGATCTTAGCTACAACGAAAACCGTAAATATTGGTTATTGGTAATAGCAACAGCTAGAACCACTTGGTAAACATACTCGTAGATAGGCAATGTCACAGGCACGAGGACCAAACACAGAATTCATCTTTAATAAAAAACAATAATATTTTTAAATTTTATTTTTATTGTAAAATCAGGTTCGTGGATTTAGTGACACTGTGTGCATTTCTTTCCGAGTTGAAAAGTCTCCACCAGCGGTCCATAGACTTGAGGGGTCTCAACGATCCTGGAGAGAAAACAAGGATTAGAATCGACCTTAAAAGCAAATCATCACAAAAACCCAATTTTCGAGGGAGAGAGCCTTGTTGAATGGTATGATCTACAACACTGTTTGCAGTTCAAAGGTTTCATTCATGCAAATTATTTTAATTCTTTTTTAGTATGTGATCTTCCTGTGCGAGTCACAATAAATACGTTTTCTTTCTTTCTTTCAAAATATATGCATAATCAGCTTCTAATGTCCCCACTTTTTGAACACATTATCCTTCACGCGGGTACAGTGCAGGATGGTGAATGTCACATGCCTTCTATTTCTTTTCATGTAAAATGTATGACCATCCTAGATACAGTAAAAACCCAATCCGTGAAGCCAGTGGTCCTTCGTTTTAGAAAGAAATGGGCCATCAAAGTCATACTCACTCATAACTGTAGGGAGATTTATTATGGCCGACGATCTCAAAGGATGGTGCTGCCTGCTCCACGGTCCAAACTGACTGGCTGAGCTGAGGAGGTGCTGGGATCTCCAAGACCTGGGGTCTGACATCCACGGACACTGTCTGGATTGGAGATATCTGGACTGGCACCTGGAACGCCTGGAAAAAAAATGTATTTGTTACTAAAGGTCATCTTACTCTTTCATCAATAGTTTTGACGTAAGAAAGATAAATGCATCGCTCTTTTTTTTGTGCCTTTTTGTTATAGTCAGCCTATTATGCTCCCACTACTGGAACACAGTTGGTACCTAGATGTCACATGTCTTGTATGATGTCTTTGTTGCACAATGTGTTTTCCTTCACCGTTGTGAGAGCAGGGGTGATGTAATTATTATTAACACAAAGTAAAGCGAAAACCTGGTAAGTCAGGACCGATACCACTGGTCTTTAGTGTGCTTTAATCAGGGTCAATTATTTTCTTGTAACTGATGATTATATTAACAAACTTCGATCACTTTTAATCTCGTAATATTATTCCAGTTCATGACTTGATTTTGGCTCTTTTCTCTTTGAAGACTAAAAATAAAGCAGTAAATGGGAAACTCCTAGTTCAGTACACTCAGTATCAGAAAATCAAAGGCCTATAGTCATAAAAATATAGAAATAACACATAACCTACTGACCATGCACAATTTAAACTAAGTATTACTAACATCGCTCTTTACATTATTCAACACAATGAAGGTGAAAATATGATGTTCATAGCTAACAACGATTTCCCTCAATGGAAGCGATTTTCAAGCGATAAAACGGATTTTCATTTCCTCGTATGAGAAACTTAATATTAGTACCTACATTAACTGATTATGCAAATTGAGATTTAATAACAATTAATTAACTAAACCTGGACGGTTGACCTCTGCCTAAACCTTTAGGGTCACCTAGTGTATCATGCTCTTGCATTCTGCCCTTTGTTTTGCGTGATATCGCAATTGGATCAAAATATTTTTTAGTTATCTAGTTGTTCCTAGTCTAAAAGTTTGAACTTCATTGCAAACACACTGACAATACGTATGACAATATTCATGATATTGGCATATGAAAAATATAGTCGACCTGCAGAATTCTTGCTTAACTTACTAACAGCAGGAATGGTAACTAATCATTTCGACAGTTCAACAATATTTATTTCGTTATTTACGTTGTTGAGCAGACCAATTTATCGAACATATGACGTATCAAGCAATGGATAAGACCTAGAAACTGATTTCGATTCTTATTGATAATATATCACGCGATTCGGGTGCTGATGATTTCTTTACCACTATAATGTCGGATGTCACATGTACGTTACAAAACGACAAGGTCTATTGCTCTATGTGACAGTTAGATAGTTTCAACCTTAGTGAAGTTTAAATTTCCTGCGAATTGTTGTCATAGAAACGATGCATGGTCTGTGTGAAAGATGATATGGCTAGTAGCTGATAATACCGAGATTACGACTAACAGAGAAGTATGCAAGAAAAAAACTGTTGTGCTGACCAAAATAAAATAGTATAAGGGCACGAGACTGATGATTATAATGCAGTTGTCAAAAGTGGTAAAGGAATAGAGACTTTGGAAAATAGAAGCAGACTTTACAATGTTATCCATAGAATTATCTTTTAGTTTGAGCAATACTCACTTGATCATATTCCACAACAACAGGCTCCTGGATCAAAGTCTCCTCCACGATAGCATCCTGCAGCACTGGTGTTTGAAACACGATTTTAGAAGGCTCGTACACCAGGATTGGCTTCCCGCTGAACTTGGCTGCGATCATGTTAAGACCAGCTTTCGCGATGGTTGTTCCGATTGACACAGCACCTTTGATGATAGCTCCAGCCATTGAGGTGGCTGCTGTACTCAAGGCTTGACCTTGAAAGGAAGAATAACATAAAACACATGCTCAGTGTTTACTCAACTACGTTGGGGTAGGCTGCTAATCTAACTATCTGACTTACACAATCTGGATAAGTAGTCCAAGAAAATAATTTAACGTGTCTTGTCTTTTGTTAAGATTTATTTTAGTTTTTATTTATTGACGTATTTGTAGTGTCAGTGTGTAGCTATTAATTACCACGCGTGGTTGGCGATCGGTAATCGCTTTACCAATTATTAACACTTCGAGCGAGACACCTGACAAGACATCACAGGAGTTATCACGCCTATGCAATACGCGTACAGTGTTCCAAAAAACGTTAGAGCTGACATAAGAACGACTGCCCAAACTGCTAATGTTGGCTGTGAGAACAACCACGAATTGAAAGCTGCATACCGATATGTAAAAACTCAATAACCGTACAAAAGAAAGATATAGAATATACTTTCAAAATACAGTCAAACTTTATAGAATCAAGTTCTTCTTAGTAGTAAGTAACCGACAGTTGTGCTGCTGGGGAGGTTGTTTCGCCACTTCTTCGTCCCAGCTAAAGCACTAGGAAGTGGTGAAGGGTGGGCGTTTTGGGGGACTGTCTTATGTAACTTTGACATTCAAAAAGTGCTGACTCTCAACCTAGTTTGAATAAATGACTTTTCATTTATTTAAAAACCATAATTGCAAAAGGTGTTCCAAATTAAAGAACTAGAGATATCACCATGTAGTAACAGAAAACTGACCTTTCAGAGCGACTCCTTGAGCAGCAATGGAAGCTATATCCGAAACACCCTTCGCGACCGCTGCCTTTTTAGCAGCTATGGTATTGGCGCCTATCGAGACAACGTCCTGGGCCGCTTGGCTGGCAACTGCCTGAGCTGCCAAGAGGTTTAAAGACACTGCCGAAGGTATCAGGCTGGCGAAGCAGGCGACCTGGAGAAAAGAAAAAAATACTAGTTAATATGAGGCCAAAGAGACGATAGATGTACCTACTGTGTCATCCCCTTTCTAGACATACCATCAGTATGTCTAGAAAGGGGATGACTATCGAGATGTCGACTATAAATTGAGAAACGAGCAAGGAAATGAATGATGATTATGGAGAAGCACAAAAACAAAAGTAAAGAAACTTTTGGAGCACCAAAGGCGAATTAGTTGTAAAAATTGCTTTTTCTGGAAGTTGTCGATTGTAACTTTGTATTTCAGAAGTTAATCATCATCTACCTTGCCGTTTTCCAACTATGTTGGGGTCAGCTTCCAGTCTAACCGAATGCAGCTGAATACCAGTATTTTACATGGACCGACTGCCTATCTGACCTCCACAACCCAGTAACTGGGTAAGAGGCTTATTTCAGAAGTTAATGTTAACTCTTCATTCAAGTTTCGAGAAGGGACCATTGATTTAAGTTGCAATTCAAGAAATCCACTGTTGTTCAT
Source organism: Polymixis flavicincta (assembly GCA_949987655.1). Lineage (NCBI taxonomy): Eukaryota > Metazoa > Arthropoda > Insecta > Lepidoptera > Noctuidae > Polymixis > Polymixis flavicincta. The sequence goes on from OX465187.1 coordinate 8,416,123, forward strand.
TGGCTTTCGCATCATAGCTGCTATGTAGGTAGGTAATGAACGAACATAGAGGACATTGTCATTATCGCCACGTTTAGCAAATTGTGATACCTATTATTAAAACCATCAATAACATTTAACATAACATATAACACAACATGACAAATAACATATCATCACGCCTTATTTGCCCGAAGGGTTAGGCAGAGGTTAACTTATAGTTCTCCCACATTTCTCCGGTTATTTTCAAGTCCCATGTAATAGAGGGCGAGCCTATTGCATTGCATGCTACTGAGAAATTCTACATAGAAAAACCTAATAACACTTTGTGGATCTGGTGATCGAACTCAAACTCAAATCAGTTATTTCAAATAAACTAATTACAGGCACTTTTGAATTGTCAAGGTCGGTGAGTTAGAAAGATGAAGCTAGTTGCCCATTCCAAAGCGTAGGTACCTATAGAGAAGAACGGGCCAGAAACTCCATGGACACTCTTTTAAAGTCATGTTTTTTTTACAAAAAGTTGGTTACATCATTATGTTGAAATTATCAATGTGAGAACGATGTAACCCAGGACCTCATACAGAAGCGCTTGCGAGCAATAAATATACCAACGAGGCAAACTATAATTTAATAATTAAAGGAAAACTTACCGATAAAATGACGATTCTTAACTGCATCTTGATTTTTTTTGAAGTGAAGATGAATAGTGGAAATATGAATATTCTTCGATGATGAACTGTGTTCAACTGATGACCTAAATACTTTCCATGGTGGTTTTATAGTAAAAGTATTGCAAAATTAAAGACAATTTGCAAAATTAGACCCATTAATTAGGATCTGGTTGACATTGCCTAATTTAATTGTGATGCGCTTACAGGTATTTTAATGGTATTTCAATCACATTAGTAGGTGAGTATTTGCGGATTAACATTCCTATCAACATAATTACTGAGTGTGCATTTTTTGTGCATTAAACGGGAATGTAGCACTCGCTTGAGAAGGCTGGAAGAGAAATGGATATCAAACTCCATACGTATACATGTATTCCACATCGCGACTCGGTACATCTTGGCTGAATATACCACAGTACCCAAGTAGGAGACGAATTAAAATTGAATTAAAAAACTTAAAAAAAAGCATCCGACTTCCGGTTATAGTAAGTACCTACCCCACACCAATTCGAAATTTCGTCATCCTTGGGGTCAATAATTTATGCGATAGCAGCAATCGCGGTTGATTTGCTGTCATTTTTTGAAGACTTCCGTTGTCTGTCTCCGAAACGCATCATCAGATCTATATGAAATTTAAATGGAACCATTTTGAAATAAACCCCAGAATTTTGCAAATTCGTCGATATATGACGGAGGTATGCCCGAACATACATCAAAAACAATATATTTTATAAACATGTCGAATTAATAACCTCCTTCTTTTTGAATTCAGTAAAAATAAAGTTTTTGAACATAAACTTTAATTTTATAGGAAGTTTTATTAAATTGTAGAACCACCTGCGTTAACATCTTAGTAATAAAGGACACTGCTGGTATTTCCCTATGCCAGAGGGGCTTGTAGCTAAATAATAGTAACCACACGTGTCGATCGATCCGGACGTGGTGAGCGTGGATGGGTGAACATTTTTACATAACAAAATCCCTCCGTACCTCGGGTCTCGGCTGGCATTTATGGATCTTTGACTGTAGTTACGGGTCATCAGAAGCCCAAAAGTCTTACCAAGGTCTTACCAAGTCTTATCGTATAGTGAAGTTCCTATAGGTTGGGGAAAAGCTACGCAGATGATCAATGTACCTATGCATACGTAGCATCTATACATACATATAAGAAAATCGTAGCGAAGTTAAAACTGTACATTTTTTTTTAATTATTATTGTAATTTTTGCCTGGTCTGGGTCTGGCTGGGAATGACTCTAATTTCGAAAATATCATCATCATCTGCCTAGCCTTTTCCCAACTATGTTGGGGTCGGCTTCCAGTCTAACCGGATGCAGCTGAATACCAGTATTTTACATGGAGCGACTGCCTATCTGACCTCCACAACCCAGTTACTAGGTGATACGATACCCCTTGGTAAGACTGGTTGTCAGATTTTCGGGCTTCTGACGACCCGTAACGACTGTCAAAGATCCACAAATGACAGCCGGGACCAACGGCTTAACGTGCTTTCCGAGGCACGGAGGGATCTTGGTATGTAAAGATGGTCACCCATCCACGGACCAACCGCGGCAAGCGTAGCTTAACCTGATCGATCGACCCGTGCGGCTTATCGTGCGGCGTGTGGCTTTTTTATAATTTTTCGGTTTGTTTCTTTGCCTGAATGTATGTTCCAACATCACGCCAAAACTACTACAACGATTTAGTTCAAATTTTGCATAGGTATTCCCCATATGTCTGCACAGACCGTACGGTTTAAATTATCCTGCTTTTTGCCATGGGGGATAAGCAGTATAGCAATTTATTCGTAATCTTCTAAAGTTGACTGCAAATTGTAAAAGACGGGGCAAAAGGTTACAAAATTGCGGAGAGTTACAGATTTAACTTTTAAAATGATTATCATCACGCTGTTCCATTATACACCTAAGCAGCAGTGATAGACATCACGACATGCACAGGTTGGATGAGGCAATAAGGGTTAGTAATTCAACCGTTGTCGCTACACGAAAACGACCTTAGGAGATTGTTCTTATTTGCATTCATAAATTTAAAAAAAAATATGTAGGTACCGTTAACAAGAAAATAGCAATTTCCACAACAACAAAAAAATTTGATGCCAATCGATCCCTGTTTCTTATAGGGACTCTATGGTACCACAGAGGTTTGAGTAATACAAATATCAGAAATCGCAAAGAATCTTGCCATACATATAAGTAGAAAATGAAACTAGATGAGAACGAATACAAATACGGCCTACCCAAATGTCCTTTCTTTGGTATTGTTCGTCAAATCGTTGAGCTCCTCAAGTTCTGAGTTGAGCCGTATGATTACTGATACATGCGTGCACTGAATGGATAGGTCCACTCAACCTGTGTGGTTCTTTCCTCAAAAGACCATTTCAGACACCAATCCACATGGTCTTCACATGATCTGGCCAAGATTATGTCTGGACTTTAAAAGAGACTGTGACCTCTGAGTTTGTTTCGGCCTTTCTTCTCAGAGTAGTCAGATAGGAAACGCCGACCTCATCTAGTTTAAAAAAATATGATTGACGTGTAAAAGTGTTTGTACAAACCTACTTACAGAAATAAAATCATTTATCAAATACCAGTGTATGGAAACAATCGAATCATTCCATTACTTCACTTGGCTACTAAGGAACAAAGCAGACAGTTATAGGTATAATTAAAATCCCGCTATACCTTTTAAGAGCTAAGCAGACTAAGCAGTCATCATGACAGAGTAAATGAATGGCTATTTAGCTAACTTTCGACAAAGCAAAATAACTAAGCATTTGCACGATTCCTTTGCGAACCAGTAGTTGTCAGTTCGATTCCCAAGTATTGGTATGTTTTTAGAAGTAGCGGGAGGTTCCCTATGAATATCGAGTCTTGAGACAGAATAGTTTTCTAAGAGACCAATTAGAATTTAAAGAGATTTTGCTTACATACATACATACTCAGCCTATAACGTTCCCACTGCTTTGACACAGGCCTCCTCTCAGTGAGAGGGATTTTGCTTAATTAGATGTTAATATGCTTCTACTAGATAGGCAATTCGCTTTCATTTTAAAAATTATAAAATAAAAACTTTTTAATAAAAAAAATGAAACCGCCGAAAAACCGAAAAGTAAAAAATAATAAACTAGCTTTGTCCAACCCCAATAACTAAGTTCGGAAGTCGGTGACTTTGGATATGTATTTAATTATATTTCACCGCCTTCCGAACTTAGTTATTGGGGTTGGACAAAGCTAGTTTATTATTTTTTACTTTTCGGTTTCTCGGCGGTTTAATTTTTTTATTAAAAAGTTTTTATTTTATAATTTTTGTGGCTATAATCTACTAATTACTACATGCTTAATTTTTGATTTAATACACAACTCAGTATTAAAATCTGTGAGTAAACAATCAATCATCCCCTGTTTTCTTACCCTTAGGGTTGGAATTTTTCTTCGAAATTTATATGGGACCAACTTCGAGGTATACCCTTTCCAATAAAAAAAGAATTATCAAAATTGGACTACTCTGAAAAAAGTTATGCGTGGTCATACATACTAAAATAATAATAATAATAAAAAATATACGCGTCGAATTGAGTAACCTCCTCCGTTTTTTCGTCGGTTCAAAAATCTAATAAGAGTGATTAAAGTAAATTTATAAGATATTTTGTATATTAAAAGGATAATCTTATAATTACGTAACTTAAAAATGTGCTTTTTTTGTTTATGTAGGTACATATTTTTGTAATTTCAGTTTCAAATAGTAGAGTTATGTTTAAAACAGATATTGCAGTTGTAATCATGTAAATCAGACCACTAGTTTGAGTGTAGGGGTAAATGTACCAAACTACAGTTTTTAGAATGTACGTTCTACACATTTTTTATTCGTATTTATATGTTAAAGGTTTGTATTTTACATGATACTCGTAAAGGGATGCATTAAAGCATAATGTTATACTAAAATAAAGACTCCATAAAACTACAAGAAAAAATATGCTCAAAAACGCGAACCTCTGTGAGGTAACGCAGGCCCGTAAAAAGGCGTGCCATTTGTCGACGCTTCGTTGACTCTGCTGTTAAGCACCCCAATACGGATCAGGATTCAGGATTCAGCTATTCGCAATCAGGATTACGGTAGCCGCCCACTGCGCTCACTCCCGCATTTGTAGAATTGGCTGATTGAGGTATAAGGAATGGTAGGGATCTATTCGCCACGACCCTAAAACCAGCACGCTCAAAATACATGAACACAGACCGCTGTCCTTCCGTCCTCGCCGCCGATGCCTCCCAATCCATGTCCGCTCCGACCTTTGCTCGAGCCAGCCTGTGCCGCTGAGCCTGTAGCCTTAAATTCATCCCGATTTAATCATTCCAATCCAGCCTGTTCCTTGCTGCCCATTTATTGATTCAGCCACAAGCAAGTCCACAGAGGTAACCTACGAGATGCCAAATCCATAAAAAAGGTACCTGATGGCAAAAAATTAAAATTATTGAACAAAACTCAAGCAACAAATCTGCATTTAATTTTAACATTGCCTCCTCTTCGCAGTCACTCGACCCAGATAGTAGAGAGAGCGCACGTCGACAATAGTGAGAGATGGTCGTCCTTAACCCCCAGTTCGTCAGTTACTTTGTGAAAGTTATTTCATCAGTATTGCTCTCAAAACGATGCAGAAATACATTGTGAGGAAACTTGAATGTCCAACAACCAAAAATTTGAAGACGTATCACATCTACTAATCCGCTCTGATAGGCCCACTTGGTGGATAACGGTCTACTCTCTCACACAGAGGGGAGCATTTTAGGCTGATCATACATGCATTTTTATATTAACAAGGACGAAATTAAACCAAAATATACACGTTAGTAACACAACATTTTCACTACATATTGGTAAAACACTTGGAAAACCTGAGTCTGATTTACACCCAAAATCATAAAGAGTGTGTGAGTGGCATCGTGCCTGCTTGCAGGAGGCAAGCAGGCACGATGCCACTCACGTAGAACAATTTCGAAGAAAACTATGGAAATGTTCTACAAGTGTCGCATCGCGCCTGTCTGAAGAAGCATTTAACCAAATTATTCAGCGTTTCTATTTATGAAACAAGGTCGTAATATGAGGAAGTACAAAAAACGCAGTGTCCGAAGTGCCGGTATTCAAATTCCGGGAATCGAACTCAATACTCAACCTACCAACACATTCTCTAGTTCCACCAAAGTGAGAGTATGTTTACCTTAATAATAATGTCAGCCATACTTTGTTCAGTACCTAGTGAAGCATGTCAGTATGTCAGTCATGAAAAACAGATATATGCTAATTGATTCAGCAATTGACAGCTAAATAACACGGAACTATGGAGACGCCATTTAAACGACAATATTTTAAAAGTGCTATTATTTTATGTTAAAAACTTATATGTATAAATCAAAGAGAATGGGCAGCAGCGTTCTCTATGCATTTTACCACCATACTGCGATCGCCAACCCGCCTGCCAAGCGTGGCGATTATGGCAAAACACCCCCAAAAAGGGAAGGCCTCCCACAAGGTGGACCGATAACCTTGTGAAGGCCGCGGGTATCTGCTGGATGTGGGAAGCACAAGACCGGTCGAAGTGGAGGAGCCTGGGGGAGGCCTATGTCCAGCAGTGGACGTCTTTCGGCTGAAATGATGATGTTGATATATATGTATGAATGAAAGAATGGGCATTATGGAACTTTTTACAAACCGACGAAAAAAAGGAGGTTCTCGAGTCAACGCGTACCAATTTCTTTTTGGACCTAGGCCAGCACATCAAGCTACTCCAATCTGTCAAATTTATGTGACTGATTTTCATCTTTATTTAAAATTATGTAAGGTTCATATTCAATTGAGAAAATTTGACAGTTTGGGGTAGCTTGACGCGCTGGCGTCTGTAGGTACGTATGGTCACGCATAACTGTTTACAGAGTAAGATTTCACATTCATCGTACTCCATCCACTTCATTAATGTCAAGCCTAATTTAACTATTATTTAAATAAGATATAAATGAACTAGACGAAGGTTATTATAAATATAATTTCATAATGAAACATGTACTCACACAAATCTTTAAAAAAATACATCAACGTTTAGACGTAACAGCAAGCATACAATTATTTAACCAATCATAACTGATCATAAGTAGCCCATAACGGCCCCAATTATTACGGAAAAATATAATTAAATTACAATAAACCAGTTACAAGAAGGCAATCATCTATTATATCTAATATTATATTGTTTTTCGATCATATTCACACATTCCCAAGAAAATAAAATGACTCATCTGAATGGATTATTGTAATAGACGGTTTATATAATATGAAGTACTGACTTTGCGACCCGCCCATGCTTTGCACCGTTTATACGGCTTCACAAAACATTTAGATTTCTTTACTGTACGTAAGTTTATTTCGCGGTTTCACCCGCGTAGTTCCCGTTTCCGTGAGAATACGGGGATAAAATATAGTCTATGTCACCCGGGGATAGTGTAGCTTCCCAACAGTGAAATAATTTTTCAAATCGGTTCTGTAGTTTCGGAGCATGATCAATACAAACAAACAAACAATCAAATCTTTCCTCTTTATAATATTAGTATATATTTAAATTATTAGTATAGATGTCAGTTACACATAAAGCTTCCGGAATAAAGTCTCAAATGATGTTGAAAACCGCTTCAAAATCCGTTGTGTAGTTTAGAAGAATAACGCGGTGACTCAACTGCACCCTAATTGCGTAACTTACGATTGATCATAATTGGTTTCGTCTTCACAGTTATACAATATTCATTGCGTTATTTATGTTGTCGAACAGACACATTTTTCGAACATATGAAGCAATGGTTTAACAATCCGTTTCAAAACGATACAGATTATGATGAATCATGAGTTACGCAATTAGGGTGCTGGACACACGAAAAGTAACTTTATTTTATAATATGTATTGATTGGTTTTTTGTGTTGGTAGATATACTCCTAATATACGCAAAGTTTGTATTAAGTCATTCGTTACATATCCCGCCGAAATCGAATTATGAAAAGCATCAGTGAACTAAAGCAACATTTACTCAACCCCTTATTTAAGGAGGTATGGTTATTTTCGGATTACGGGTGGTCAGAAGCCTAAAATTAGTTAGGGTACGGTTATTTCAGGACTAGTCCGCTATATCGATTGGACAAATTGATTAGTGTACTTTCCAATAGAATTCTGAAGTTCCCAACTTATTCTGTAGGTACTCCATGGTTGTTCTAATGCAGCTGCTATCTGCAACCTAGTTGAGAACGTCGTTCCAATTAGCCTGAGGGAATCTATGGGGCCGAAAAGTTCTGGAGTGGCGATCGCGTACCGGAAGACGTAAAGTTGGAAGGCCTCCCACAAGGTGGACCGATAACCTTGTGATGGCCGCAGGTGTCCGCTGGATGCGGGAAGCACAGAACCGGTCGAAGTGGCGGAGCTTGGGAGAGGCCTATGTCCAGCAGTGGACGTTTTTCGCCTGAAATGATGATGATGAATCTATTCGTGTGGTGATATTCCGGCAGGATAGTTGCATAAAACACTAAAAATTGGTATTTATTTCATTCCGACAACATTCATTGCGCTATTCACGATGACGAGCTGACGAATTTTTCAAACATATGCAATTGATTAAGAATTTCTTTCCAAATCCTTCGAATTGTGGAAAAAAGTGTGTTCCGCAATTGTGCGGCGACCCCAATTTAAGTCCAACGAATTGTTGAGCGCCAGCAGTCTCAACCCTATTTTATCCGTCATCGTGAATAACGTCATCGTTTTATCTATTTTAGACGTCATTCTTGGGTCATGTTTTTCTTTAATGAGGAAGCGTTACTAATACGCAGCATCTAAAATCATGAAATCTTTAGTTAGAAAAATATTTAAACTTAGTTATACTCCGTGTGGTGCCGCGTCGTAGAAGGCGACTAATGGGCAGCAGCGATCTCTGTGCTTTGTACCACCATACTGCGATCGCCAACCCGCCTGCCAAGCGTGGCGATTATGGCAAACCCTCCTTTTGAGGGGAGGCTTATGTCCAGCAGTGGACGTCTTTCGGCTGAAATAAATGAAGAAGTTTGTCACAGGTACGTTTCTTTTTAGTCTTGTTCTTATACATTTTCATTCTCCAGCCCTTGTCCCAATTTATTTGGAGTCGACTCAACATGTCATTTTCTTCCATTAGTCGTCATCTCGGTACTCACCCCCTTTCTAACCATACAATCATTCACACAGTCAATTGAACATACGGTCGACTCCATCGGTTCTGTTCTGCATGTAACCCATTTCTATGTCAATAGCTATAAATAAGAAAGTCAAGTTCAAGGCATTTACACTAGATAAGAGTTTGTGCACTGTAGTGATCTGTCCACTGTCTTCAGCCTGCCACTGAGATTTAGCTGGCTATAGATGAATAGATTCTCCTACTCACCATGGATAACTTTAGACGAGTTTTATTAAAGGTAAGTTTTTCCTTATTGGTTTATTATTTTATTTAAATATCGTTGTTGTCACAAACTGGTATGTTTACTCTTTTGATTGGTTTTGTTTTGCTTTTAAATATTTGTATTTTTAGTAAAAAACAATTAAGCTATTATTTAGTATCAAGTTTATTTGCATGAGGTGGTTACACGTGTTGTTGACATTCGTTTAATTGCATAGGACGGTCCATGACCTTCGCAAGTTTAAGCGAGATCAGATCCTTGAGGGAGATGACGTATGTTCGATCACAGAAATTAAACCGTGAGCATTTTTAAGGTTCCGTTTCCTAGGGGACATGCCATGTAGTGGCGTAGCTACCACCGTATCAGCCGTATCAATGACACAGGGCAAGCTACTGGGCCCTCTCCAGACCCGACGTTATTATACAGCATGTAAAAAAAACAACACCTCAAATACTTGTTGATAATTTCGCTCTTGCTTTCTCTCTCCTCCTGACTCAGGACCCTGACAAGACTTCGTTTTGAATAAAACTTTTTCAAAAAAAATACAAACGACTTCCAAAAAACACTAGAAAGTGAAAAATAACTTTAATTTCGGAAGCCGTTGACTTTGGATATTATATTCTATTAATTTCTTGTCACCGCCTTCCGAAATTAAAGTAATTTTTCACTTTCTAGTGTTTTTTTGGAAGTCGGTTGTATTTTTTTTTGAAAAAGTTTTTATTTTTCACTTTTTAGTTATAGTACTTAACCCCACACCAATTTCATCATCTTTGGGGTCAAAACAATGCATATTTATGCTATAGCAGCAATCTTGGTTTATTTGCTGTCATTTTTCGAAGAGTTCCGTTGTCTGTCTCCGAAACGCATCATCCGATCTATATGAAATTTAAATGGAACCATTTCGAAATAAACCCCTTTTGAACAAAAAAATAATTTTGCAAATCGGTCTTATGACGGAGTTATGCCCGAACCTCCACCTAAAACCGTTAAAGAGTTGTACCTTCCTTCATCAGCTCAGCGTCATGTGATGATGATGACCGTACGCAAATGTCTCAATAACTTTAGAAAACATATAAAAAACATTGTTAATACCTACAAAATTAGAGGGTTGCCCTCGATTTCCCTGGGATTCCATGATCATATCCTGACTTGGTGCCAATGGGACCACCTCAGGAGTATACTCTTTCAAATAAAATAAAAAAAATTGACAATCGGTCCACAAATGGGGGAGAAATCGAGGAACATACATAAAAAATACGTTCGGTGGAACATATAACCTCCTCCTTTTTTGGAAGTCGGTTAAAAAATAAGCAATAGGGTAAAAAGGGGGGCCCCTAACAAATTCTGATACAGAGCCCCTATAGGACTAGATAAGCCACTGATGCCATGACCATCGGAACAGATGGGTAATTTTGTAACACACTAACAGCAGGACTGGCTTTCCTTTGGACGGTTCAACGACATTCATTGCGACATTAACGTTGTTGACCAAACGAATATTTCGAACTTATGCAGCAATATGCAATAAGCCAATTCCTTCAAATACTGTTTAGATTCTGATTGATTACGTATTACGCAATAGGGTATTTTCCGATTTGATAAAAACTATTTTAATTTGAAGATTGGGATGATATATTTAACAGAAAAATAAAAATAAATTTAATAATACAAATTTTCTCAATTAAAAATGATTAAAATCTAATTTATTTTTCGTTGTTTTGAATTTACCGCCAAAACGCTCCTTGCGATGAATTTTTATTTTTATCACGTGACATGTGACGTCAACTCTGTATGAACGGCACCGGTACAAATACTTAGTTTGGCGCCGTTTTAAAAGTATTTGCGCACAGAGGCACCGCACGCCATTAATATCACTTTCTATCCATTAAAAATCTCGTTAATTATAAACTCGACATTCGCCTATTTACTTACTAACTACTTTAGTTTACACAAAGTTGACGTCACGTGATAAAAAGTCATAGTAAGAAGCGTTTTGGCGGTGAATTCAAAACAACGAAAAATAAATTTGGTTTAAATCGTTTTTAATTGAGAAAATGGATAGAAATCAATTTATTTTTATTTTTCTGTTAAATATCTCGTTCCAATCTTCGAATTAGAATAGTTTTTTGAAAAATTGGAAAATACCCTAATAAGGTGCCGTATGTGTATGTTTTCTTAGAGTACCTACAACTATAATCGAAGACCCACCTTTCATCTTTTGAAAGTCGAGTAACTTTTTTTACTTTCACCGTAAATGATAACATCAATATTTATTTGCAGATCATCATTTTCACCTTGATAGTCGTAATCATATCTGCCAGCTTTGCGGACGCCAAGAAACACAAAAAGCACACATCGAAGGCATCAAAACGGCATTTCGAACATGATTTAGAAAAATACCACAACAAAGCGAAGAGGAGCACGTACAGCCGGAATTGGGGAAAGTCTAATTACGGCAACTATGGTCTGCCGCCATACTTAGTTTACAACAGAAAGTTAGGAGCTTACTATCCTTATTTTAAATACCCCGAAAACACTATCAGACGAAATATGAGGAAAACGGATTATAATTCTAGAAGATATAGCTGAAACCTAAGGACGACTAAATGTAATTTAGGTAATTTTGAACATCTTTTATTAAATATAAGGAAAAATACTTGTTGTTTCCTCGTCTCAAAGACCAGTGGTTACGGCCGCGACTTTCGAGTTGTAGGTCGTGGGTTTTTTGTTTGAGGGTGGGACATCATCAAATAACTTCTCCCGGTCTGGGTGGAGCAGGAGGGCGTGTCAAACTTTTACTGACCAAAACCCACTCGTGTTCCCTCAGTTGCCTGTGTGCCAGGGGCTACGGTATCTGTTTCGAATTACCCGCACCCCAGGCAGGCATCGGCCCTTGCGGACCGCACCAATGGATGCTGACGTCTCTTTGAGGCGCGCGTGGAACACAGCGCACCGTCGACCTGGACTTGGTCCTTACCGGACAGTGAGCTGCCCATTACTCGCCGGCCGCAAGCCCGCGCCTACGGTGGCCAGGAATAAGCCTGAATCCCAACGCCAAGGGCGTCTCCTGCGGAGGCTTGGGCCGTGAAGGCGCATATACTGCCTCTCCCTCACGTGAGCCGCCTCCCTCTTCGCGAGCATTACTGCTTCGCAGAAGGAGGTGACTGCTACCCATGCACTCTCGCTCCGTACCATGGCGTGGACCAGGGCGGATGCGAGAGATCGCCGCCGCCGATCGTCTCCACGAGGACACGGTGGTGCTCTGCCCAAGCCGGGCAAACCTCCACCGTTTCCTCCATCCTGTTCTCAGGGCGATCTACGCAATGGAAACACCTGGGCATTTCCTCCCGCCTTATACGAAACAGGAATTTCCCGAATCACACCTGTCCGGTGAGGACCTGCGTCAGGCAGAAGGTGGGGATGCCGTGGCGCCTCTAAATCCACTCCGCAAAGAGGGGACTTACCGCCGCAATCGTGGCGTGCCCATTGCAGTAGGTCGTGGGTTTGAACCCAAGCAAGCACATAACTTTGTGTAAATTATTTCATCATCACTACTCTCAAAACGGTCAAGGAAAACATCGTGAGGAAACCGGTATATCGTTGAACCAAAAATTCGAAGACATGCGATATCCACCAGCCATACATAGCCCACTCCCTCTCGCAGAAAGAAGAGCCCTGAATCCCAGCAGTGAGAATATTATATGCTGATTATGTTGTTCTCCAAGATAGGACGAGCAAAAATACGAATTTTCACAATGTGCTGCAGAAAAGTCTCGACATTATTGAGCGTTATTTTTGGACTTCGTTAGTTGCATACCTAAGCTTTTTGGTCATTTACATCCATCAGCAACTTTCTTTCAAGAATATAAAATTTTGGAAAAGAAATACTACGAAATAGCACTATCATTTCTACTCTTTTGTATATTATGTATAACATGGATGTATCTAACGAATGTTGCATTTAGGATAACATTTTAATGTAGTTAAATCCTCAATGAGAATAATATAAATAATACTGATTTTTATTTCATAGGAACATAGAAAAAATAACTTAATTTCTTGTGTGTATGTTAGGATTTTTTTTAAATTGATACTGGCTCGTGCACCGTCTCGGCGCAATACATCCCAGTTTTAACTATATTAATTTATTTTATTTTAGTAATAAGAAAACGACTGAGTATTGTATCGTGTAAATAGGGCCCAACCTTTGTATAGATACTTAATTTATGACAAATTAAAACTGTTAATAAAAACTATGTCCCTACTTATACTTAATAAACATTTAATACAAGAAAAAAATTCCTTTTTTATTTACCTACCGCAATTTCGCAATTAAGTTTGCCGCTGATATTTTGTAAAATTATTGTTTAATTGGCTAATGGCTGTTTAGTCTGAGGAAGATCAAGTAGGAAGGAGATAACGAAATAAACTGGCTGCATGGAAAAGTACCCGCCTAAATGTAAAAGCCTGTTAGTAGATTAGCCAGCAGTGATGGCCCATTGCTATCGACCCGACTTACAAGTTGAAGGTCGTGAGTTCGCACCCAGTTAGGCACTTGCTTAGTGCATATAATTGACTCATCAGTTCACCACTGCTCTCAAAACAGTGAACGAAAACAGCATGTCCTAAAATCTAAAATTCGTTTTTCGTGTTCCCCAATGCTTGTAGATGACAGATATTACTGCGCTCAGATTATAAAACAAAGGCAGATGGACCGCGCGGAACACCAGAGTGAAGCCAAAAAACCAAATACTAAAGCGTCGTATTGTATTTAATGCGAGGCTTTAGTATTTGTTTTTTTGACTCTTAGGTGTTCCGCGCGATCTATCTGCCTTTGTTTTATAATCTAAATAAAAAAAAAACAAATACTAAAGTGTCGCATTGTATGTTACATAAAATACGACGCCTTCGATCAATGGACGCCTTAGTATTTGGTTTTTTGGCTTCACTCTTGGTGTTCCGCGAGGTCTATCTGCCTTTGTTTTATAATCTAAGTTACTGCGTATAGAATAGAATAGAATAACGTTTATTGTCTCCAGTATTACAGCTAGTAGTAGTAGTTACACGTATCTGACCACTCCAAGTATAATATTGTTATTTAGCTAGAAGACGAAACTATAAGCAGATTGATTAAGGTAATCAGTTAAGCCACAAGACCGCTTAAGACGTTATCGAACAAAACGATGTGATTTGGTAAGTTTTATAATGTTGTAATTATCATAGGAATCATTGATTCCACGTTTCTCATAATTAAGGCCAGATAGGGTAGATATATTGCTTATTCATAGATTCATCAAGTTCAATATCATAATAAAACGTCAAATTACTGTTTTAGAGGTAGGCAAGTATTAAAGCTTCTCGGTGGCAGCCCGTGGTCTGGCCAAGTGTCCAGTTGATGGCAACATCCCTGGCCCGTACCCTCTAAATGGGACTGACACATAACGGGCGAAATGTGCGTGTACTAATAGGTACACCTCTGTCTACCCCTTCGTGGAATATAGGCGTGATGTTACAAGCATGTTTTAAAATCATTATTCTCAATGATATTGGCCTTATCCTTCACACCTACTATGTTATCTTTCCATCAACCTTGAAGTAGCGGAGCAAATTCAACCCAGGTCTACTAAAATCCCCTCTAATCGGCCTAACATTACCCCTGCGCAAGCAATTTTCTTTGTGCTCTTGGACACAAACCCAATGGAAGTTGAAAGAATTTTGATGACCTTGAAATCTTCCAGTGCCTCAGGATGGGACAGTTTCTCTACTATTTTCTTAAATTATCTTTGCACAGGTGTGGTTCCCATCATTACCTACCTGGCTAACTTTTGTTTCAAAAATGGCACTTTCCCAGAACCATTGAAAAAAATCGACCGACATACAAGAGATGATGTCAATAACTGCAGACCTGTTTCGGTCCTACCAGACCAGCCCTGTCTAAGATCATAGAAAAAGTAACTAATACGAAACTCATAAACTACTTAAATAATTTTAAAATAATGTCACCTACATCATTTGGTTTTAGGCAGGGATTATCAACTGAAGACGCAGTTGCTGCCCTCATTGGTTACTGCCAAAGAGTAAAGTAATATAATTATAGATAGGGAGTTACTGCTCAGTTCATTGGTTGGTTATCGAGTATCTCGATTCTCGATACAGGAAAGCATTATTTTCTTTCCTGTACCTGACGATATTTCTGGATCTAAAAAAGGCTTTTGACACCTGCTGTTTCTGTTCCAACGGTAGGTACGTGGTAACAAAACGGTAAGAAAATTTCATAAACTATCCATAAATATACGATGTTGTGTATGAAAATTCAGATAAAGCAGTCAAAATTGCAATTTTAACATGTCATTCCTCCGTTGCTATGCATACAGTCCGACCTGTTGCTAGGTGTTAGGTTATTTTCGTTACGGAATATCTGGATTCGATCTTCACGCTCAAGGCCCGCGATAGAAGCTATGCAATAGCTTAAAAAGTAGGGCCTGATAGAAACCTCCTTAATGAAGTTTATGTTACCCTTGTTATAGTTTACTGTGTCCCCATAAGAGGCAGTGCGGCTAAATCGAGATTTATAGACGTTGAAAGAGGACAGCGAGCACTAATAGAAATTATGTATTTAAAAAGATAAGATAGGTACCCTACTGACAGTCTATACCAGATTAGTAGCCTGCTGTCTGTTAGAAAACTGTACACTATATATACGGTCCTAAAGAAACACAAATCACTTCCTTACGATGCAAACATAATATCTAAAAGACGAAAGGACATGATTGCTCATTTGCCCACAAACTAAAACTAAATTCGCTGCTAAACTACTATACAACACAACATACGTTCTGCTCAACTACATAATAAGGTAAACAAAGGGATATATCTACATATACACTTAACAAACACATGACGTGGGTAAAAACATTCTTACAAATTGGCTAAGCTAAAACCAGTTTCTTATGAAGATAGTGAGGCGCTATTGCAAAACATAAATTAACTCACTCGTTTCTCTTAACACTCACACTCACCCACACACGCACAAAACACCTAAATATTGTTTTTTTTATTTAGTAGTAGTCTCCTAATACAGGCATTGTTTGCTTATAATCAATTAATAAATATCAAGCACACCACAGTTTTTTGAAATTAATTTCTGCTTTTTTAGTTTGGTTCTTAAAGCGTGTTTTTTAGTTTTCTAATCTACATATTATTTATTTATGTACAGAGGCCAGCACATCAAGCTACCCCAATTTGTCAAATTTCTTTGATCGTTTTTCAACTTTATTCCAAAGTTATAAGGTTCATGTTCAATTGGGAAAATTTGTCAGTTTGGGATAGGTTGACCTGCTGGCGACTGTACCTGCTTAGCCGGAGTGTATCGGAATGATCTCGAATATTTATGTCAGTCATCGTATATGGTTTGTAGGGAAAATATTTCAGAAAGACAAAAGTAGGCATTTATTTCAATTAGACTTGTCAGTATTTAGTCAGAAAGCTAGTCGTCTGTTCCAAAACTAGGTTTTAATGGAGAAGAAGGACAAGAAATTCCATGGAAACAGTATTGAAGTATTTTATCAACACTTTTCTTACATTGCAATAAATTATCATTATCTTAAATACATTTAATTTTATAGGTAGGAGTTTTGATTATCCAAGAGAACTCAGAAAAAAAAATAGCTGGTAAAAGAACATGAATATTCGATTTATATGATTTAAAACCTTAAGTTGCACCGCAACATAAGAAAGACAACACTGCGATTCAGGTTATGCTAATAAATATAAAAAAAAAATATGTAGGTATGTCTAGCAGAAATACAGGTTGTTCGTGTTCCTAGGGTCATCCAGTGTTGTAAAAAAATCAACAAAACTTGATGCTGTTTCTCATTGGTTGACGTCGACAAATACGTTTTTTTTTTGGATTTTCAACGCACTGCTGACCGACGCCGAGAGCTTAAAAATCCATCAATGTGTTGGATTCTCAATGCTCGAAAATTGAAAATTCAATGCCAGATAAAATCTCGCAGCGGTTTTTTTACGGCCGTCCTAACGTGGGCTTAGAATAGGTAGACTCCCCAAAGACTTTCTTTAACATTTTCACCTTTCTTTGTTGAACATAATGTTGATGAATGCTTGCATGATGTTGCCTTATGGATGGCTTTGTATGTAAAAACGATGTAACCACATCAATGTGAGTATTAAATACATATTTGAGGAGTTTGCTTGAGATGTTAGGCAAACGCCGGGAGGACATATAGCGACCTTATTAGTGTTCTTCAGAAATGTCAGGTGCGGAGTACTTGACCGGCGACGTGTGTGTATGACTGTGCATGAACGTAAACGACGCAAAAGGTGTACGTAAAGATCGTAGCAGGCAGCGGCGAGGTGTCAACTTTTCTAAGAGAGAAGCCGGCTTTAACTTACTGACTCTTCAAAAAATTATACTTACTATCATTCTAAACTAATTATAAATAATAATTTACAATAAAATTTAACAGCAGAAAACCAAATAGAATGTGCTATATTCCTCCATCTCGTTCTCGCTGCCGCATTTTTTCTATATCCGTCTCTATCGTAACTGGTTGTAAAGTGACATAATTACGGGATCGCTGTTGTATGAATTTTTAGTTCCCAATTATGAAGTTTTGGCGGTGCGGGTTAATTTAGCATAATTTCTTGTTGTTGTAGTAATACAAAGCTAAAAAAAGCGTATTTGTTTGGTTGAATGTTATGGTGAACTAAATACCCGTAGTGTTACTATATTTTTTGGCAATAGTGGAAACCATTGACGTTCCATTTTTCAGCCGGTAGGAATCGTGTTATATGGTGCTTTCGCCACTGGTAGCAGATGGGGTTTTACAGCCTTAGCACGAGACCCGTAGAGAAGCGTTTTGTCGACGGAACAGTAGACAAAAATGACGTTTCCGTGTAGACAATTGTCAGTTTTGTACCGAGAAATGTAGACAAGCGATTTCTATTCTACGGTAAAGTAGAAAACAGAAACCGTCATGCTAAGCCTGCTCTAGTTTCGGCCTAGCCCCATGGGAAGAAGCCGTGAGTTTATATAAGTATGCATTTGAAAAGACAAACGGTCGGGTCTGTGGGGCATCAGATTAGATTCGTACATATCTAACTTCTACCTACATTATTACCACATTATCCTGTTTTCGAGCTTTCTCGTGAAGCTCCCTGGACGGGCGCCAATCTTATAAGGACATCTGTCCTTATAAGATTGTCATCGTACATTCATTAAGCACCGGACTGCGCCTGGGCAAAACCCGGCAGAAAAGGAAAGACAACACACACTCGCTCTTGCTCTCCTTGTTTATTATTAACACTTTATTATGTAGCTAAGTAGTAGGTACTTAGCTACATAATAAAGTGTGTTTATGTATCTAGTTAGACTACATTTTTTACCATACTAAAAACTTGTTCCATTAATAAAAGAATTCTGTGCAAGCCTGTTTACAGGTCAATAAACTTATTTTGCTGCAACATATTCTTTGTTCATGGTTTATATTAAGTTTTCTAGAGCAACATTTTGCAGTAAAAATGTGCATAGGCGTAAGGTGAAAAATAAATCGTAACACGTTAGTGATATAAAAACACCTAGTTTAAAAAAAAAAAAATTGATTTTATATTTTTTAGTTCTGCTAACTACAAAAGCGTGATTTTTCAGTTTATTTTTAACATTTTTAAAATGAAATTATTGAATTGTCATCGCTACACGAAAAGTTTACAAAGTTCAAATGAAATCTGGGGCCTAAGTCTACTAATTTATAAACGTTACAATGGTCTCTCAATGGTGTGTTTTTGACAGTTTTTGTATGGCAAATCTGTCAAAAACTTACCATTGAGAGACCATTGTGACGTTTATAAATTAGTAGACTTAGGCCCCTGATCGTTTGAAGTGAGCCAAAATCAAGTCCCAAGGAGTCGATTACAAACATGCTTATAAACATACAGGTGAAGCTAATAAAAGCGTGTAAAAAAAAATGTAGTCGGGAAGTAGCCCACCAGCAGGCTTAGCACGAGCACCGATTGTCGACGGAAGAATAGACATGACTACTAACTAAATGATAGGAGAAGATAGCTATGTTTTTCTATTCATTATCACATCAAATCATGATTCTAAACGAATCATGATTTTGACTTTTCTGAGTAATTGAGTAGGTATGTAGGTAAGTAGATGTTTTTCGAAATGTCCGAATTTAAAAGCAACAATAACATTCTACTGTCCGCAATATAATTACGATCTATACGTACGGGTCCAGCTGATGAAGCAGTTTATATCTTGTTTTCTTGAACTCTAAACGAGTATATAAGAGATGATCATCTCGCGAAGGACATAGTCTTTCGTTTAGCGTGTGTTGATCATATTGTGATATTTGTTTTGTTAAATAATAATATGGCTAAGTTTGCGGTGAGTGATGTGTTTTATCAAATTATTGTTGGTGCCTTTCGGCCACCAGCTTCATCTTTCTGATTGATCAATCAACTCAGCTACTGTCCACTGCTGGACATAGCCCTCTTCCAGGATGTGCCACAACACCCCGACTGACCAAATCCTTGACTGTTCAAAAGTGCCTTTCAATGGTTTATACAATGGAAATAAATACTTTGAGTTTGACTTTCGTCCAGTCCTTATAATTCGGAATGAAAGAGAGTTTATTTTTCAATACTCACAATTTCTCGGGCTTCTAGGCCCTAATCTACAGAGGATTAAAGCCCTCGTGTGTTTGGAATATATTGGATTTAAGTATGTATTTGAAAGGTCAGGGTTAGAGTGTAGATAGACATCTGCATAATTATTATATAGTTATAGATATACCGTTTCTAAATGTGTTCATAGCTACTGTGCATTAGAATAACTTAAAGCGAATTAAAGCTACCACGAGACGATGGGACATGCACAGAACCAAATCGAGATTACAAGACGTACCGGCTACAAAGTCTCAAACATTTAATTCTGTTTTATTACAAGACGTACCGGCTACAAAGTCTCAAACATTTAATTCTGTTTTATTACAGTGTGCCCGATGAGATTTACCATCGACAAAAATTATACAAACTTTATCCTATACTTAACCTCTTTAGGAAACATACTTCGTTAGTGCTCACCCCGTTAAAGGTCCCAGTTTAATTGGACCTGTCTCTTGTCCTACCTCTTACATTTTTCAAGAACATTTCTTCTGATGGCCTCTCTCATCATCTGCCTAGCGTTTTCTGCCTTCCAATCTAACTGGATGCAGCTGAATACCAGTATTTTATATGGAGGGGCTGCCTACCTGACCTCCCCCAGTTAAGGAACTTTTGTGCGAAATTTCATGCCAATAAACTCAGCGGTTTAGGCTTCAGGTTGTCTATCAATGAATTAATGAATTTCAGGTTTCTAATAAGTAGATAATTCTCCGAAAAGTTATCACACAAAATATTATTTAAAAAAATTAAACCGCCGAAAAAACTGAAAAGAAAAAGTAATATACCTTCTGTGTTTAACCTTAATAACTAAGTTCGGAAGTCGGTGACTTTGGATATATATTTTAATTTTATGTCACCGCCTTCCGAACTTACTTAATTTTTTTTGTTAAAAAGTTTTTATTAAAAAAAAAATGTGGCTATAATCTACTAATTACTACATGCCTCATTTTTTATTACTTTATGTTATACAAAACTCAGGATTAAAATCTGTGAGTAAACAATCAATCATCCCCTGTTTTCTTACCCTTAGGGTTGGAATTTTTTAACAAAATTTCTATGGGACCAACTTTGGGGTACAGCCTTTTCAATATAAAAATAATTATCAAAATCAGACTACTCTGTAAGCAGTTATGCGTGGTTTTACATTACAATCAGTGAGTGAACAATCAATCATCCCTGTTTTCCTACCCTTAGGGTTAGTTTTTTTCCAAATTTATATAGGACCAACGTCAGGGTACCCTTTGCAATAAAAAAAGAATAGGGTATTCTACTATGTTTGAAAAAGTACTTCAAAATGTTGATTTTCCTAATAAAAGCCACAAAAATATATATTTCGGCAAAATAAACGTGCTTTCTTGCTATAAAATTAAATTAAATTTTAAACCTTTTTTCGTTCCCGCAAAAACGCTATCAGCCATTTTGGTGACGTAATATTGGTAAAAACAACAGTCGTGTATGTACGACCGGGACTCATTCAACGTTAACAGCTAAAGATATTTGGTGGTTCTTGGGAAAATTATGAATTACAATCGCTATCGTTGGTGTGTAGTGTATAGTTGTTCAAACACTAGCATTAAAACGATAGATATGTACCTACCTAGTTGTTTACACTGAACTGACACTTTTTGCCTCTATGACGTCACACCATGGCGGCTCGTCACGGCTCGTGTTTTAGGTCATGTGATATACAGATTAAAAATTACGACTTTTAATTTTAATATAGTAAAACAATAATGTGCATAAATGACTCAAAATCAGAATATTTAAGTATATTTCTACATAAATTCTATTTTTTATAAAATTTCATAATTTATTTATCACTACCGAAAGTACCCTATTATCAAAATCGAACTACTCTGTAAAAATATATGCGTGGCTATACATTAAAAAAATATAAATACTTATATTTTATGTCTGTGACTTATATGCGTCGAATTGAGTAAGTAACCTCCTCCGTTTTTTCGTCGGTAAAATACCATTTTGGAATCTATCTACTTAGATATTCGGTCTTTGTAAAACAGGTCTATTCAAAAACAACAATGGAGTTTGTTGTTATTTTGCATAATTATTTAATGTTCAAGGAAAATGAATTTCGGTCTGTGTATCCTTATCCGCCATAAGCTTATAAGATTAGGCAATATTATTATTGTAGCTAGTCGACATTCACACGACGAAATAATAATCGTGGTGGAATATTGTGGCGCACTGGACTTTCAACGCACTGGTTAGCGCCGAGAGTTGAAAATCGAACACTGTGTTTTTTCGACGCGCAGAGACTCACTCGCGCTGCACTCTAAGGCCTAGTGTGAGTTTCATTTTACCATCTCTGTCAAACGCATCGAGCGCGTTTGGCGTTCCGATTGGCCCTGGATTGGTGACGGACCAATCGGAGCGCCGAACGCGCTCGATGCATTTGATCGAGATGGTAAAATGAAACTCACACTAGGGCCACTGTTCGATTCTCCATGCTCGGTTCAACACCGAAAGTATCATTACGTACACACGGCTACACATCGAGCTATACATTTCTAGTATTAGCTTATCTCTCATTGTATAGGATTTACGTAAAGTGCGAGATCAGCGTAAACTGGAAATGTATAGGTTGATGTGTAGCCGTGTGTACGTGTGAATGTCGACTTTTAGGTTACCTATTCTAAGCATATCCGACTCTCTTCAACCCATCTGATTATATTTTCCTATTACAGCTCATCACTCTGGCGCTAGTTGCGGCCATGGCAGCTTCAGGTAATCACTTGGCCTTGGCCTTTTTTTCTTAATTTAGCAGGGCCTTACAATTTTATTCTATTCTGCTATCCGCTGTTGCAGGTATCAAAATGGTCAGGTCGTGAGAGAACATCTAGATTTCCTTCAATTTGACGAGCAGTGGTAGCCCGTGTACCAATGGCCGCGAATTACGATTTGTAGGTCGTGAGTTCGAACCCAGACTGACGCTTTACTTTGTGTAAATTATTTCATCACTACTGCTCTCAAAACGGTGAAGGAAAACATCGTGAGAAAACCGGCATGTCCCAGAACCAAAAATTCGAAGACATGTGACATCCACCAACCCGCACTGGGCCTGCGTGGTGGAATACGGCCCACTCCCTCTCACAGAGAGGAGGCCTGTGACCCAGCAGTGGGAGCATCATTGGCTGATTATGTATTGAATTTGACGTGAAGGTGATTTAAATTCTACAAGAACTTTGTTTTTCATCGTCATAATGCTATTCATCGTTTTACAGCGTATGCCAAACCCGGTGGCTATGGCGGCTATGGCGGCGGCTACAGCGGCGGTTACGGAGGCCACGGACATCATAGCCATCATAGTCACGACCATCACAGTCACGACAAAGACGATTCCAGTGAAGAGAAATTGGACCACCATAAGGAAAAACACGAGCACAAAAATGATTCAGATGAGGACAGCAGTGAAGAAAAATATGGAGGACATCACTCCGAGAAGCACGAAGGCCAAAAAGAACACCATAAGGAGAAATACGAGCACAAAAAAGATTCCGATGAAAATAGCAGTGAAGAAAAATATGGAGGACACCACTCGGAGAAGCACGACGGCCACAAAGAACACCATAAGGAGAAATACGAGCACAAAAAAGATTCCGATGAAAACAGCAGCGAAGAAAAATATGGAGGACACCACTCGGAGAAACACGAAGGCCACAAAGAACAATACGACGATCACAAGAAAAATGAGCATCACGAGGAGAAACATGAACACAAGGAGAAACCCAAACCTACCACTCCTAAAGTCGAAGTACCTAAACCTACCGAGCCACCAAAAGAAGCTGAAGTAAAAGAAGCTTTCGCCGAAGTATTTGGCGGTCAAAAAGATGAGCAAGCTCCTGTTCAAACTGGGTCCAGTGGTTCTGGCATCGCGGGTGGCCAAATAGAAGTGAACACCAAAGTAACTGAAGGTAGCTACGGTCACAAAAGTCAAAAGGAACACGAAGGCCACGAAGGTTCTCATGGCTATCATGGATACGGCTACCATTAAAACTAATTATAATTACTTATAAGTTTGAATTACAGATACTTTTGCTCTCTATGAATTAAATATTTATTGTAAGTTATAGTGAGTTTTATTTCGATTTTTTATGTTCCTTCCATCCATCTATTTATAAATTCGAACACGGGAAGTGTCAGGCAGAGGTGTACAACCTATGGTACAGAGGCCAGCACATCAAGCTACCCCAATCTGTCAAATTTCTTTGAGCGTTTTTCAACTTTATTTATTCCCTAGGGAATAAGGTTTATGTTCAATTGGGAAAATTTGAGTTTGGGATAGCTTGACCTGCTGGCGACTGTACATTCCACATATTACCAGTTACATTTAAAAGTCCCATGTAATAGTGAGCAAGCGTATTGCCATCAACCGGGTACAACACCACACTCCGGGCTGCAACTGAAAAATTCTAGGTGGAAAAACCCAAAAACACTCCCTAACCCAACTTGAGAATCGAACCCAAGACCTCATGCTCAGCTACTGCTGAGTGGTCTATTAAGTATTAGTTCTAAATTAGCCCAGGGATGACGTGATGATATGCCCTAAGCAAGTGTTGCACAGAGCTAATATTTTAATAGGTCTCATAGCTTCTATGCTTGTGCATAATCGGGCTCCCCTCGAAAACCAAAAAGAAAAAGATCTGAATGACTAAAAATAATGAAAGTAACTATAATTTAAAAGTTAGGAATATATTTCAGGTGAATATCAATGTAAAAGTTCCCTATTCCAAGTAGCAGGTACTCCTAAGCTGCAGCTGGCTCGTACCCGGGGCGAAGTTAGAAAAACGAAGACACTAAAACTTTACTACCTCTTTTGTAAACAAGACCTGTTCACGCTATTAATAAAAATAAAGAAGAAAACTGCTTATTATTATTTTTTCTATTCTATATTTAAAATTTAAAGACAGAAATCGATCAAAGCAACGGCCCATTTTCCTCAGTATAATTTTAAAACTCATCATAAAATCATATACTTTTATAAAATCGGTAAAAAATATTAATCTGCGTTTTCGAACCACTAACTCTAAATTTTTAGGCCATAGCTTTATTACGACTTTCTATCATATTATTTTAATATCAATATAATAATTTCAAGATGTTCGGTTTCGGAGGTAAGTGGTTATTTCCCATTATTGTTCTAAAGCAGGCAACTGGTAATTCCGATATCAGATACTTCTCTTATTTCCATTTTTGTTTCATTCCGTGTTGACACAGAACCGGGAAAAAACATAGGGATCGGTAGGGATGAACGTTTTTGCTCCTTTCATTAGGTACATTTTACAATCATTCTCTAATAATGAAGAATTCATTTTCCGCTTTCATCATCTCTGCGCGGAATCACACACTGCGCCCCTTTTTGCGCCAGACTTCTCGGTTCCGTGCGTCTCACCCATGTTTTTCCCGCAACGACGATATCAGCCCAACGCGCTTTTGGACGCCCTTGGTTTCTTCGGCTTCAGATAAATTTCGTGGTAACACAAGATGCCGAATGCAAGGCAAAAATGCACAAGTGTGTGTGTGTGTAGTGTAAACTGTCTAAAAGAAGAGCATAAGCGAATTATGTAGCTTCTTTGCTTAGTACTGGCAGTTTGTCCAGCTGTTTATAAAATTGGCATATTTAGGTGCTTAGTGGCCTGCGCCCTAATTGCGTAACACTCGTCAATTGGAATTGATTCATTTTAAAGGATATTGCTTCGTGTTCGAAAAATGTCGTCAGTGGTTCGACTTACGTGGCGGAATCAACGTAAATAACACATTGTTCCACTAAATGCTATGGCCAAGACAAAGGACTTTTTTAGCCTATGTAGTTGTCTGTTCATCTGCTCACTCGCAAATTCCTCTATTTCGACAAATTGGAAGCATGTACCGCGAGTTATAAGCCTCGGCGGCTCATGTGTAGCTCGTCATGTAATGACCAAAAATCCCAAGTTCGATTTGTACTTCGATTTTTTTTCTGGTCTAAGTCTGTCGTATCTTTAGCGTTTTGTCGTTTTTTGTTTAGTTAACTTGTATTTTTATTTCCACAGGTAACGGCGGATTCGGTGGAGCCCAGCCGGGCTTTGGTGGTCCCCAGGGCTTTGGCGCAGGCTTCGGTGGAGCAGGGTGGGGACAAGGATTTGGACAAGCAATGCAGGGAATGCAAGGTGGATTCAGGTCCAACCCCATGTCTAGCCAAGGCGGCTATGGAGGAGGATCATATAATAGCGGCCAAGGAGGATACAGCAGCAGCAGCGGTCAAGGCGGCTACGGCGGGATGCAGAACGGCATGCAAGCGTCAAGTCAGGGTCAAGGCGGTCAAGGGCAGAGTCAGAGCGGCTATAGCAATCAGCAGGGAGGCTATGGAGGCCAGGCGGGCTACGGCGGAGGCAGTTACCAAAGCAGCGGATACGGCCAATAGCCCAGTATTGTCCATTGTGCAACGTAGTTGTTTACCCTATAAGTGCAAGTTTGTGATTAAAAGTCAGCGTTAGCGTCATGTATTTTGAAATAAAATGTTCTAGGTTGAGTGAACGAGTGTTTTTGATTTCTATTTACTCAAAAACACAACTGCTGCAAAAATCTGGTAGGTATACTACACCACTCCACTAAAAACCTTACTTTGTTTACTCACATTACTGTCTGATCGCTCCTCCCTTTCAAAGGAATAACACTCGCTGCTGTCTTAGGGGGTCTTTGTTCCCTCTGCCCTACGAAGGCAGGCAGCGTTCCCTCTTCCCTCTGAGGGCAGGCAGCGTTCCCTCTTCCCTCTGAGGGCAGGCAGCGTTCCCTCTTCCCTCTGAGGGCAGGCAGCGTTCCCTCTTCCCTCTGAGGGCAGGCAGCGTTCCCTCTTCCCTCTGAGGGCAGGCAGCGTTCCCTCTTCACCCTGAGGGCAGGCAGCGTTCCCTCTTCCCCCTGAGGGCAGGCAGCGTTCCCTCTTCCCCCTGAGGGCAGGCAGCGTTCCCTCTTCCCCCTGAGGGCAGGCAGCGTTCCCTCTTCCCCTTGAGGGCAGGCAGCGTTCCCTCTTCCCCCTGAGGGCAGGCAGCGTTCCCTCTTCCCCCTGAGGGCAGGCAGCGTTCCCTCTTCCCTCTGAGGGCAGGGAGCGTTTTCTCTTCCCTTTGAGGGCAGGCAGCGTTTTCTCTTCCCTCTGAGGGCAGGCAGCGTTGTCTCTTCCCTCTAAGGGCAGGCAGCGTTTCCCCTTCGCTCTGGGGGCAGGCAGCGTTTCCCCTTCGCTCTGGGGGCAGGCAGCGTTGTCTCTTCCCTCTAAGGGCAGGCAGCGTTCCTCTTCGCTCTGGGGGCAGGCAGCGTTGTCTCTTCGCTCTGAGGGCAGGCAGCGTTCCCTCTTCGCTCTGAGGGCAGGCAGCTTTCCCTCTTCGCTCTGAGGGCAGGCAGCGTTCCCACTTCGCTCTGAGGGCAGGCAGCGTTACCTCTCCGCTCTGAGGGCAGGCAGCGTTACCTCTCCGCTCTGAGGGCAGGCAGCGTTACCTCTCCGCTCTGAGGGCAGGCAGCGTTACCTCTCCGCTCTGAGGGCAGGCAGCGTTACCTCTTCGCTCTGAGGGCAGGCAGCGTTACCTCTTCGCTCTGAGGGCAGGCAGCGTTACCTCTTCGCTCTGAGGGCAGGCAGCGTTACCTCTTCGCGTGAGAGCAGGCAGAGTTCCCTCTTAGAGCAGGCAGGGGCAGCATTCCCTCTTCGGCGAAGAACTTCGCTCTGACCAGGCAGCGTTCCGTCTTCGCTCTGAGAGCAGGCAGCGTTCCCTCTTCGCTCTGAGAGCAGGCAGCGTTCCGTCTTCGCTCTGAGAGCAGGCAGCGTTCCCTCTTCGCTCTGAGAGCAGGCAGCGTTCCGTCTTCGCTCTGAGAGCAGGCAGCGTTCCCTCTTTCCTCTGCGTGCAGGCAGTGGCCCTCTTTCCTCTGAGTGCAGGCAGTGACCCGTCTTTCCTCTGAGGGCACGCAGTGGCCCCTCTTTCCTCTGAGGACAGGCAGTGGCCCCTCTTTCCTCTGAGTGTAGGCAGTGACCCCTCTTTCCTCTGAGGGCAGGCAGTGGCCCCTCTTTCCTCTGAGGGCAGGCAGTAGCCCCTATTTCCCCTGAGAGCAGGCAGTGGCCCCTATTTCCCCTGAGAGCAGGTGGTGGTCCCTCTTTCCTCCGAGAGCAGGCAGTGGTCCCTTTTTCCTCCGGGGGCATGCAGTGGTCCCTCTTTCCGCTGAGAGCAGGCAGTGGTCCCTCTTTCCGCTGAGGGCAAGCAGTGGTCCCTCTACCCTCTGTGGGCAGGCAGTGTTCTCTTTTCTCTGAGAGTAGGTAGTGGTCCCTTTTTCCGCTGAGGGCAGGCACTGGTCCCTCTTTCCTCCCGAGGGCAAGCAGTCTTTGGACAAGACACAGAACCGAGAAAAAAAGTAAAGGTATGGTAAAAATTAAACACTGAAATCATAAAACAATAGTATTTATTTTTCATTGTATTACATTGTCGCATTTGTCATAATTTCCGACATAACGTGTCGCGTCTCATTCGATCAACTAAAGGCAACTGAAAATCAAGCACAATGTCTCTTTATATAAATCTATCACGTATGAGAAAATCTACGTTCTGTTTATTATAGAAAAATACACGTCCCCAGTGCTTTAACCACCTAATCTATGCCGAACGCACCACCATAATGAAGAAAGACGTAAGTGCAAACAATACTATATTCTCTATAAATACCACGCCCAATTTTAAGCTACAAACTAAAGTGATTAAATTTCAACATTTGCAGTTACGACTTTCTCCAACGTGCTGGTATAATTTATATTTTTTTTATCGTTACACTGTGCATATTAATTAGACTGTGATCGTAAAATTACATTATATTACTTTATAACAAACGCACCCTCATAATGATGTTATATTTTCCCATTATTAGTAATCACTATGATTTATATCTTACTTCTGTCCAAAATAAATAAAAATCCAAACATCTAAATAAATACATTTTTAAATTCTACTATTTACAACTCTAACAATTATATACACAGATCAATAATTTATATTATATTATGTAATAATAAAACGAAAAAGCGTTTTTTTTATCTATATCTCAACTAACATTAAAGCATTATAGAAGGCGAATAAACGAACACTATTATTACAATCATAATTATTATAAAGCCACATTTACACGATGCAAGTTTCTTGCCTGTCGCACACAATAAAATTAAAGCAACAACTGACTTGCTAATGGTATCGTTGCTTCAACTTATGGGAGTTGCTTCAGTTAATGGTAGTTGCTTCAACTTATGGTAGTTGCTTCAACTTATGGTAGTTGCTTCAACTTATGGTAGTTGCTTCAACTTATGGTAGTTGCTTCAACTTATGGTAGTTGCTTCAACTTATGGTAGTTGCTTCAACTTATGGTAGTTGCTTCAACTTATGGTAATGGCTGCAACTTATGGTAGTTACTTCAACTTATGGTATGGCACAGACAATTAATTGCACCGTGTATGTCAAGCTTAAGTTCGAGATAATCTCACCACCGCTCATCGTAGTCAAACGTAACCAATGGTAGAATAGAATTAACATTTTTCGCACTCTTCAATCGTTACCCTGTCGTTAAGCGATATATATAATGAAAATAATTTAGTATCAACTACGTCACATAAAGATTTTTTTATTATATATTAATAACTTGTATTAAATACATCTGTTAGTTAAATTATGATTATGAGCAATTATAATTATAATTTTAATTATTAACGACCATGAAACAAGCGGTTTTAGTCGCTCAGGAAGTTTAGTTAATAGCCCGTTGTCAACCAACAAAATGGCTGTTCCTTCTACTCACTAATTATTGCTATCTATTTTCTTCGTATATCTGTTTTCATTGCATCTTACAATTTCACTTCCGAACATAAAAAAGTTGATAATGGATACATAAAACGGTGTCAACTATGGACAATACAGTACGGTACGACACAAAAAAATGCAATATCTGAGTCTTTAATGCGCTGTTCGAGGGCATCAAAGACCGTGAAAATATATAACGGAGACAGTTTAAACGCCGCGAAAACTGTCTTATTAATCGCTTATTTCATGGCCCCACATCCAACTATTGCTTAAACTCAGTTTCAATGACGCAACGAACAATCGTTTTAAATGATCGTTAAACTATTGTTGATAACATCATTAAGGGCAATTTTTTTAATAGTCAGATAAATTTTATCTAAAGAAAAAATCTGACATATTTTCTATACAAAAGCTGTCAAAGTGACAATTTATTCCTCGGATAAAAGTTATCTGAGTTTTGAAAAATCTAAGTCTCATATTATAATGCAATGGTAATATTCAACGCGCATGTTGTAACACTCATAATTATATCTGATAATGAATAACCAATTTTAAGGAACCCTCAGGATTTGTAAATATACCGATATGAATCATTTAATTCTCGAATAAATTACCTCAATAGCTGCGCAATCACACATTCAATGTGTATAAACTGCCATTTTTAAATAAACTACAAACTGCAGCTAGCTGCAAATAATACTAATAAATATAAAAAAAGAAAACTTGTGCATTCATAATAACAGTATAACATGTCAATTAAATTAATATTAAAATAATGATTAGATGTAAGTTGGCAACCCGAAAGTTTCGATGACGTCATAAGACTGTTCTATATGTAGGTGGGGCAATGGTCTAGACTAGTGCCGCACGCGTCGCACACCTTTGCGTCTCGCTCATTCACGAGCGTGCAAGCGGGACATTCGCGGCCCCCTGACCTCAGCGGCTGTATTTCAGGCCCTCTCTTCGACTTACCGCACATCTCACACGCCTGCATAGTTCCCCTATTCAAGTAAGTGCAAGTCCCGCATTCCCATTTGTCTCTTTTCACCTCGCTGGGCCCCGCATCTGGCCTCTCCCTTTCGCTGTTGTGCTGGCTCGGCGTTCGGCTGACGGGTCGCTCCCGGTCGCCATTTTGTTGCGAATGCTTCGGCGGCGATCGTCGAACGTGGTCCGCTTCGTCGAGTGATACTATTAGTTGTGCTTTTAAGTCGTAGGTCGATGAGTGCGTGTTTGAAACTGAAATGTTAAAAAAATACGATGTATTACTAAAAGAAGTCATTAAATATTGTAACTAAACATGAATATAGAATCTCTGAAAATTGATATGTTTCGTGACCTCAAACTCGATTTCGAACATGATAAAGTTCAAAACCATTTTTAGGACCTTTTTACTACAAATGGCCACTCAAAAGTCAACTTACACTGCATAACGATAAAGTAGACAGTTAAGTAAGTGGGAAATAATGTTAAGTATCTAAGGTAATAAAATGGAAGTATAAGATTATGTTAAACCGAAACTCACCTGGATTACTTTTGGAACTATGTGCCGTACTATGAACTCCATTCTCCACGGCCTTACTCTTCGGTTTATCTGCCTCAATAGCTACCAGTTTCAAGGGTTTCTTGACTTTCTTAACTTCAGCCGTATTAGGCCCCGCCCCGTTCACCGTCGTCTGCTGCTTTATCACATCCTTTCTTTCTTTTATATCCTTCTTGCTGAGTAGCTTCACCTTATCTGGCGCAACTTTTGGGGTTATCAACGCATCGGCCTTGGGGTTTGCAACCGGTTCTGGTACTTGTCTCCTGGCCTTCAGCTCAGCATGTTTTTTCGCCAACTGTCTCGCTCTTTTTATTTCTTGTTCCTGTTTCATCCTCATTAGGTTTTCTACCTTCGCTGTTCGGTACACCTCTTCGTCGTATGACCGG
The DNA here is from genome assembly GCA_949987655.1 of Polymixis flavicincta. Classification (NCBI taxonomy): domain Eukaryota; kingdom Metazoa; phylum Arthropoda; class Insecta; order Lepidoptera; family Noctuidae; genus Polymixis; species Polymixis flavicincta. Next base: position 8,447,673 of record OX465187.1, read on the forward strand.
TCTAGGTTAAGAGCTTGTAAGCCGTCTTCTAGGTCGAGAGTCGTCGGCTGGTACTTGGTTCTCCTCTCCTCTCTGTCTAGCCTGTCAAGCGTCCTCGAATCTCTATCGAGTGATGGCGAAAACCGATTTCGCCCATCCCCCTCTTGTTCTTTGCTCGATAAATTCCTAAATACGTAATCCCAGCTCTCGTAAGTCCCCATTCCATCCTCCCTTGCTTTGCTAAGAACTGGTTGAGTGTCGGATCGCGGTAAACTGGGCAGTGATACGTCACTGAACCCAGATTTCGACGTGCTATTTCTTCGAGAACTTTCCGGATGCCTCTTCTTGTGGATTCTTTCTTCGTCTTTGTACCTTTCGAATTTGCCGTTTTCGTAAACTGATGGGGTGTCTAGTTCGATGAGTTGCGCGGTCGGGACAGCGGGGTACCTATACTGTGCCATTGGAGGGTATCCGTTCACGGGGACTGTAGCTGCGTGTTTTATGGGCGCGTATACTGGGGTGGGAAGCATATAGGGGGACTGTACGGGGTAGTAGTAGGGGACCCCGTAGGGGGTCATCATTGGGATGGAGCTGCACTGGGGGAGCGTCACGGGCACGTCGGGGTGCATGTGTTGGGGGCCCGGGTACAGCATGTGGGGCAGCATGGGGGGCACCATGTAGGGGGGACATTGCAGCACGGGCTGTATCTCCTGGTCTGTGTCGTCGCAGATATGGTTACAGTGCTGTGTCCCGTGGTACCTGTCGTCAACGAGACGGCTTCGGTAGGCGTCGGAAGCAATCGTTGTTGGTATATTCGAGTATATTTCTGAACCTGAAAGTAAGATGAATTGAACTTATTTTCGTGATAGATGCATTTTTAGACAAATACTTGTATAGGGGCGCTATTTATTTATTATTTATATATACTTTATTGTACACCACAAAAAATACATTACAAAAAAACAAGGTACACTACAACGCGCTAGTACAGTCACGAGCATAAATACAAAAGCAAATTTCTTCGAAAGTATACAAATAATCTTTATGGTGTTATGAGCATTGAATTTTCGAATTTAATCTATCATTAAATACGTTCTTCTTTTCTCAAAGTTGCTATAGTTGTTTCACAAGAAAATCGCTTTTGTATTTTGCGTAATTGTAAGGTATATAAGCTCGTGACCATTGAATCCAACAAGTTCGTACGCGACCGTCTCGTGGTGCTGTTGATGTCAGTGGGGACAACGGCTATACCCGGAGAGAAGTGAACCTAATTTTTACTTTATGCACGAGTAAAAAAATACTGTACAAAAGAGAACGGTGCTTGAGGCATTTTCTACCAGTCAACCTTAGGGTGATGCAGAGACAAATCATGGCAAGTGCAACATACATATATATGACCAATCTCAGAATACTGAAAGAACCAGAAGCCGTGTTCAACTGATATTGCAAGCTGCAGGCTATGTCCAAAAACAAAACAAGTGACCCCCGCTCGCCTCACTTCCCACCCGCGTAATATTGCTAGCTCAGACAGTATTTGCCCATTTTTGGGGTAAATTTTGAGAGTATTGGGGGTACGAAAATAATAAAATCAAAATGTTGTTGTACTTTTCTATACAGGCATTATTATTATTATTAATACAGTTTGCTTTGATAACATAATTTTTTCAAGTCGTTTAAAATATTTTTAAAGTAGTTTTATACATACTACAAGCCCTCAGTTGGTAATAAAAAGAAGGGAAATCAAAACTCTTAAATTGGCAACACGTACAAGATGGACCCATTTTTCACGATGACAATTACAAATTGAACAAATAATCAAATAAGACAATAACTGAATGCGCTACTTGCACATGAAATGTGATCCCATCCTGTTTATTTTTTAGCCTGGCTGAAGTTTTAGAGGTTGGAACGACACAAGACGGCATAATTTAGTTAAATTGAACACCGGTAAAACATGTCGCGCGATACGACAGTCACAGAGTGACTGATCGGCTGCGCGTCAAGCTACTCTATTTAAGAGTAGTTTTTGTGGCTTCAGTATTAGGCGCTGTCATGGCTTCTGGTTCTTTTTGTATTCTGAGTCACCAATATAAACTATGTCGAGAAAAATAACGATCGGTATAGGAGAATACAAATCAAGAAAATCAGCGCTAGGATGTTTCGGCCAACTTTGGACGGATATGTTCACGTTCCTTCACTTTAAAAGAAAACCGACTGGTTGCCGTCCTGAAGGGCAATTCCCGTCATTTTAAGATTTGTCTCAATCTGTCAAAAATACCTCGAGTTTCCTTATATTTTTGACAAGTTCAAGACATTTGCTTGTCGCTGAGATGAGACTGCGACAGGATTTTGAAGGTTTTTTTGTTTTTTTTAATAACGAGAATCGGCCTCCTGCTGTTCAGAGGGCATCTAATCATTTTGTGAAATAATATAAAAGTCAGTACTCACTGTCACTATACCCACACTTGCCGGGCGGCGCGGCCAGGCGCGCGGCGGCGGCGTGCGGCGACGCGGCGTGCTGCGCGCGCTCCAGCCACACGTCGCGCCACGACACGCGGGACCCGCGCGTCCACGACTCTTCCCAGATATGAGACATTATCTGGATAAAAGCATCACGAATAGGGTATTTGCCAATTTTTCAAAAACTATTCTAATTTGAAGATTGGAACGAGATATTTAACAGAAAAATAAAAATAAATTGATTTCTATCCATTTTCTCAATAAAAAACGATTTAAACCAAATTTGTTTTTAGTTGTTTTGAATTTACCGCCAAAACGCTTCTCACGATGACTTTTTATCACGTGACGTCAACTTTGTGTAAACTAAAGTAGTTAGTAAGTAAATAAGTGAATGTCGAGTTTATAATTAACAAGATTTCTAATGGATATAAAGTGATATTACTGGTGTGCGGTGCCTCAGTACAAAAATACTTCTAAAACGGCGCCAAACTACGTATTTGTACCGGTGCCGTATAAACAAAGTTGACGTCACATGTCACGTGATAAAAAGTCATCGTAAGGAGCGTTTTGGCGGTAAATTCAAAACAACGAAAAATAAATTAGATTTTAATCGTTTTTAAGTGAGAAAATGTGTATTAATAAATTTATTTTTATTTTTCTGTTAAATATATCGTCCCAATCTTCAAATTAAAATAGTTTTTATGAAATCGGAAAATACCCTATTGTTTAAAACCGCACTTAATGTAGGTACGCGTGGTCTCCAGGGCGGTAAGTTTGTAATAAGGTTGAAGAACTTTTGTCATATGTATGACCCACATTCAAGCAAATAAATACTTTGGTTTTAATTTTATTTATGGCACTCAAGTATTTAAATATTATAGAATGTATTTACTACACGAGCAGGCACACAGTTCAGTGAGAGCGGTAAAATAAAATACTTAAGGCCAGCTGGTCTATTCTATAAATTTTTCAACGTTATTTATTAATATTTAGGTGAAGTGAGCTTTAAATGAACTGCCGGTCTATTTTGTAAAAAAAAAACACCGAGAAAACATACGTGAAGTGAGCTTGAAAAGAGCTGTCATTTCAACTGATGCTAGGGATTGATACTGTTGACAGCTCACTTCACCTAAGTATACACGGTGATATTTTTACAGAAAAGCTCTGCTGTTATCCCACCATTGACAGCTCACTTCAAACTCACTTCAAACAATTTTTCCCGGTGAGAATTTTACAGAATCGCGCTGCAGTAAGCATTTAAACGCGGGCTAAGACATTGCTGACAACTAACTCATATTAATTCGTCAATCAAATGAAATAAATTCTAAAGCTATGCACAGTCTCCTAAGAATGCTTCTGTTAAGTTTTGAAGCTATAACGGTTAAAGTAGCTAGCCAAGAGTGGCAGTCTTCATCACGAATTTCCAAACTAACATAAAATAGAATAGAAGAAATGAATGGTACACGCTGTGAGTGTATGCGTAAAAATGAGTAATGTCAACACACAACAAACACACGCACGCACATACACACACACTTTCGACTGTCTCGGTCGGTACCGAGAGCTCCTGCGCTTACATACACATTCACAGCGTGTTTGTAAACTCGTTACACTTGATGCTTCGTGACATAAGAATACTGGATTACAAACTATATCAATTACTCGTTACTATATACTTCTAGAACACAAACTGCTGTAACGTTGTAGGTACACATTTCATGCTGGCTGAGATAATAGGAATTTTAAATATCGTCAATTCAACAATCGTACATATTTAGAAAACATTCGATTGTTTCTTTGAGCTACGACAATAGTTATACCCCGATATTCACTGCAAAAGTAGACGATGGTTCATAGAAATATCATGACAATGCCACATATTCATAATGCACAATGTTTGTCTATTGAACAATTATAATTAATCTACAGGATAAATGATTAACCAGGGCGCAAACTGTAACCATGAATTCAGCATATCATTCTAGACGTAGCGTAGAAATGTTCTCGTCGGTTATACAAAAAAAAAAAAAAAAAAAAAACAGCTGTTCCATACATTTTGACCGAGTAGGTTATTGCACTTTTCTATGAAACAGCAGATTTTTTTTTTAATGCATGGGGTTTCAGAATCATGTACTTAAACTGTGACAGGTAGCAGCACGATATCCCTGCCAGTATGTGTGTTCACACAATTTCGAGAAAATGTATGAAGCAGTAGAATTTTTTTCGCGATATCAGGGTATTCGATACCTTACTGATAGTTGTTCATAATGATGAGTTCAATGACCCGTTTCCATGACTTACGTTATTTCAATTACAAGATAAAGACAGGTTTTAAACAAACATATTATTTGGTTGATTACATACCTGACATTCGCACTGCGCGATAAGAGCATCCCTAGACACCGCGGCGACCATGTCTGGACAGATGGGCGCGTCCAATTCGAATCGACCAGCGCCCAACGGCTTGTAACCCATCGCTTGGAGAAGGGTCTCTGCTCCTACCATGTTGGCTTCTACTTCGTGTTTGAAGTAGCCGCAGTATAACTGGAAAATGTCTCCATTGGTTAGAGCTCAGATTGACAATAACGGCAAGTAATCTGGAATCTAATAAATCGCGACCTTATCTTACCACCATTGTTGATAAAAGGGCTAGGCAGTCGTTAAAAGGGGCTTAATTGTGTTACAAATGACCAAGTTTTACTAGACGTAAAAAGTCCTAAAATGAACTGCACGATTAGTGACAAATACGTGCACTGACTGGACAGGTCCACTCAATCTGTGTGGTTCTTTCCACAAAAGACCATTTCAAACACCAATCTACATGTTTTTCACATGATCTGACCATGATTATGGCTGGACTTTAAAAGAGACTGTGACCTCTGAGTTTCTTTCGGCCTTTCTTCTCGGAGTAGTCAGATAGGAAACGCCGACCTCATCTAGTTTTATAAATATGATTGAAGTGTAAGTGTTTCTACAAACCTACTTACAGAAATAAAAACACAACGTAGTGAACTTAGGCATCTCCCGAATTGCGCCACAACAACCAGTTGTGCACCTAACGCAACCAGCATCCCTTTTAGGCCATCTGTTGGCACATCTAGCCGGGTTCACGGTTACTCTAAAACCAGTCTACCTAACTCACCCGTATGACTTTATACTCCTTCCTCCAGGGCTGGGCCAGCAGGTTGGCCGCATACCTGGCCAGCGCCGCCCAGCCCAGCCCAGCTCGATACGCACTGAACTCTGCCAGCTCGTTGATCGTCTTTTGGAACACTTTGCCCGTCTCCGCGAGCCCGAATTTGCACTCATGCGGCACTAATGATAGGTATTCGATTATGTAGTCTGTAAGGAAAGGAGATAAAGCTTTTAAATTAAGTATTTCAGCAGTCATAGGAGTACAGAGATCTATGAATGGCAACCCTGATTTTTGACGAAGAGTTTAGTTCAAGATAGAAGCTCCAGGGCAGCCCCAAAATTTCAAATATTCTTTCGTTTTGTGCAATTTACAGGTCAATGATTAAATATTCATTAAAATATGATTCACACACACGTACGTGTGTGAGTGAGTGTGTGAGAGTGTGTGTGTGTGTGTTTATTTTAATGATTATAAATTCGAAGCCATATTTGTTACGGTTGCAGATCATATTTTAACCCACATATAACTTGACACTGATCTGCAAATTGCAAAAAATCAAAAGAAAATTTGAATTTCGTGAGCCACCTTAGTGAAGAAACCAGAATTCTTCTTGGACTAAACGTCTTTGGATAATTTAACTTGGACCTAATCAAAACAGTCCCCGGATCAGGCCTTAACAATAATATGATCTAAGTAGTTTGGCAATGTTATATTGACAATGCTTTTGGAATAGTGGCCCACAAATAACAATGCACAATTGCAGCCTGTTATGCTCCATCTATTACCCAATACTTGGCGATTAACTTTACGCTTTTGTCAATATAACTGTCGTCACTGTGAATGTTATGAGCTCCTGAAAACTATAGTAAGTTTTTGTCACATCAACATCATGATTTAGGTCGAAAGACGTCCATTTCTGGACACAGGCCTCCCCAAAGCGACGCCACATCGACCGCAGTCTACCCTGCCCATCCAATACACTATAACTTTTGAAAACTACATGTGAGATACTGTAAGCTTTGTTACAGTTTTTCAGCCTGTTTAAACCTTAATTTGAACGTTATACAGTGTTTTTTAGCTTGCCATATCTTGCAAAATATACGTTGAATGAAGAAATTGTTGCTCAGGGGAACTAAACAGACTTAAAGCAACTGATAGGGCATTATTAAGCTAAAACTTTTTAAGTTGAGTTCCAGTCTTTTGGATTGGCACGGCAGCGGCCCCGTGGTCCTCAAAACCAGCGAACTCCCACGACCTTCACGTCATCGGTCCTCCTTGTTGAAAGCCTACTCACTTACTGCTTTAATGCTAGAAATCAGAAAATTCAACTCATACTAATATTATAAAAGTGAAAATTAGTACATTTTTAGCTTAGTGAATTTGGATTTTCATTTTCATGAATCAAACGATTTTTTATGCTTGACACACGGGTAGACCATGTCCTGAATTAGGACAAAAGATACTTTATATACTCCTTTTACAATAGAGGAGACTTGTGTTCTAGCAGTGGGCACATGAAATGTTGATAATGCTATACTTTTTATCCCAGTAGAACGTTGTCGTGGGATATTTTTTTCAAATGATCGCGAGCAAAAACTCGTTTAAAATAAAATCACAGCTTATCTACCTTCGAGTTTCTTCTTCTGTTCCAACTTTTCTGGGCTGTCATCGGTCTCGAGGTAGCTGTAGTGAGCGTCCTCGATGCGGCGCCACAGGGTCGGCAGCCGCTCGCGAAGAACCGCGTCACCCATGCCCGACGAGCACGTCATCACCATCACAGAGGTACCGGTCAGGGGTCAACTGGGAACGAAAGGAGGAACAGGTTCATTTAAGACGTATACGTAAAAAGTGATCTTGTAGTTTCCCTTTTAAGGTCAGAAACCAATAAAGCTTTGATTCATTAGGGATCTAAACACTCCAAAGGTTTCTTTTAAGACCTCGACATTTTTTTAAAGATCGAATAGTGTGATGATAATGTCTGGAATGGCCTAAAAGAAGACACACGTAGTTTTCAGTGGATCCGTCTCTTCAATAGTTAGGTAAATATGAGTTGATCAGGGCATCCAGTAGCGTGTTCACACTCTGTACTTCCTATTTCATTGTTTGCCTTATAAAAAGTTATGAAAGTGAAGTGATGAGGTGGACTTTCAATACGTGACACCACTCGAAATCAGGAAGTCCTACAGAACCAAAGTGCTGTTGGCCAAATTGGTGGAAAGACCGACGACCGACGATCCAATACGGTTAGTTATCGAGATTCCGAGATTCCTAAGAAGGGAAGTGTGTTTTTTTTTTTTTCCTAAGAAAGGAAGTGGAGTGTAGAACCCTCTTCCATATGAACTGCCAATCTATCGAGGATCATTTACTCTTATATTCAAAAGTGAAATCGTAACTAGTACTATATTCCTAGGCCGTATCAGTTTTCTCTTTCCCGCATGCCAACTGCGCTCAGAGTTGGCACACGGAACAATAAATAACCCACATTAGATAATATTGAAAGGTAAATAATTCAAAACTAATTAATGTTTTAGAGTTTAACCTAAATCTCTTTCAGTTAGTGCAAGCTAGTTAAATATAGCCTCGGAAATAGGGTACTGGTACTTCGCATTTAAAAAGCTGAAGCGATCTGATAGTATTTCTTACAATGTAGGACGCCTCTTTATGTGGTTTCTATTCGTTCGCTAAGATTATTTTCATTACACTGTCGTTACACTGGGATTCCTGTATCGTTTATCACATCCAATATGGATCGAAACCGTGACTAGCGTAGAAACACAAGCAAGCCGAATCGTGTGATTCATCATCATTTCAGCCGAAAAACGTCCACTGCTGGACATAGGCCTCCCCCAAAAAGAGGGTTTTGCCATAATTGCCACGCTTGGCAGGCGGGCTGGCGATCGCAGTATGGTGGTAAAATGCATAGAGAACGCTGCTGCCCATTATCTGGTAAGTCCCTTAGTCGCCTTCTACGACACCCACGGAAAGAAATGGGATGGTGCTATTCATTACATCCGGCATGACTCGGAATCATGTGAATCGTGTGATTACTGATTGATTATTTCTGGTAACTAAGCCATGACTGCTTAGCACAATCTACGCTAATATTCTAAACAGGTAAAATTGCTTTTTATATGCTTTAGGGACGCTCTAGGACATTAGTGGCCTTATTGGTGATGTTCTTCAGAAAGGTCAGGTGCTGGTGTGTAGTACTCGCAACTAGCGAGTGTGTTTCACCAGACTTTGATGTATGAGCGTAAACACGGCAATAGGAGTATGTAAGGATCGTAGCAGCGATCTGTAGTTTCTGCCTAACCCCATAGGAAGGTGTGAGCTTATGTATGTATGTTTTAGAAAGATGATCTCTGGAAGTACCGATACGATTTAAAAAAAACACTTTATTTTGTTATTAATGGCAGTCGTTCATCCTTCAACGGCCGCGACTTACGAGTTGTAGGTTGTGAGTTCGAACCCAGACAGGCGCTTTACTTTGTGTAAATTATTTCATTACCACTGCTCTCAAAACGGTGAAGGAAAACATCGTGACGAAACCGGCATGTCCTAGAACAAAAAATTCGAAGACATGTGACATCTACCAACCCGCACTGGGCCCGCGTGGTGGATTACGGCCCAATCCCTCTCACAGAGAGGAGGCCTGTGTCCCAACAGTGGGAACATTATAGGCTGATGATGATGATGCAGAAAGGTCACGTGCTGGTGTGTAGTACTCGCAACTAGCGAGTGTGTTTCACCAGACTTTGATGTATGAGCGTAAACACGGCAATAGGAGTATGTAAGGATCGTAGCAGCGATCTGTAGTTTCTGCCTAACCCCATAGGAAGGCGTGAGTTTATGTAGGTATGTATGTTTTAGAAAGATGATCTCTGGAAGTACTGATACAATTTTTTTTTTTAACTCACACATAGAGCTGCGCTAGCCGAGTGCTATGGAATATGTTTTATGTCTAACATGAAAGAGAAAGAAAGAAACAAAAAGTAATTATTGTGACTCGTACAGGAAGATATAAACACACACTCGTACAAAAAATATAAAAAACAAATTTCTTGGAAGTAAAAAATAAAACAGAAAGTTCGAGGCCGAAAGGCTCCTACCTCAGCATGATGTTGCGACATTTAAAAAGTGCGTAGCGCTGGTATTCTGAAAAACATCTGGTAAAATACGGACGGACAGAAGCAAGAGTAGCAGAAGCAAATACAGATGGAGTTCGGTCTCACGACCACAGTCAGGTAAGAGCTAACGTAAGCCCCAGCTATATCACCACCGCAAAGCCCCTAGTGTAGTAATAGACATGCAGTTGGCATAGAGCATCAAGACGCTTCGGAGGAGTCGGAGGCTGCCGGAGAAGGCGGCATTGTCAACACTTTATTTTGTTATTAATGGCAGTCGTTCATCCTTCAACGGCCGCGACTTACGAGTTGTAGGTCGTGAGTTCGAACCCAGCCAGGCGCCTTACTTTGTGTAAATTATTTCATCACCACTGCTCTCAAAACGGTGAAGGAAAACATCGTGAGGAAACCGGCATGTCCTAGAACCAAAAAAGAGGAGGCCTGTGTCCCAGCAGTGGGAACATTAGGCTGATGATGATGTTCATCCTTCAGGGTATGCAATACTCGAACAATTATAAAAAACCTTCTTACGATAGAACAATAGGCTTCTCTAGAAATAGGCAGAGCTCATGTCACAATTTCCATTGAGTACATAGGAATTCGAGGTGTAAGCACTCATTAAATCAGATGAAAAATATTCCAGTACCATCTGGAATCGCTTTGAGCACAAACAAGTAATGAACACAGTCAACACATTGTAGCGGTACCTACTATTTTGTACTGTTGATAAACATTTAATTAAATCACGCACAACCCGTGATAACAGAACAACACAATCGACTGGTAGTGGTATCCATGACAACAAACATTGTTATCAAACAAAGAACCCAAAGAACGTAATCGAAGAAGTCGTACGCAAGTTTAATGCAAAGAGAACAATAAAAACTGCTTAGCGTATACGACACGACATGGCATGCAATGCACTATTTTTATTATGGTATACCATACTTTGTGTTAACAACGATAGAGTTCAAATTACAATAGCAGATACTAAGGTCGTAGTCAGGGTCAAGACACACTGCGACAGAAAGTCTCGCGGCATTGTGGGATATGTTTTAATTTCCTCTTTCTACTGCATTAATCGCAGTCTGATCCATTAAACCTAGATCTGTAATGCCAATTTTCATTAACACTAGGCCACACCGAAATAAATGTCTAAATCAAAGCACGCTTGGCTCATCGTAGAATATTGAAAATCCAACAGGGCGCTCACGAAGCAAGCTGCAATTTTTTTTAGCAACTTGAATTACCATTACCATACAAGTACAGACGCAAGCACATCAAACTGGGGTAATCTGTCAAATTTTCCCAATTGAACATGGAGCTTATGCGTGTGTTATAAAGTTGAAAATCTATCAAAGAAATTTGACAAATTGGGGTAGCTTGATATGCTGGCGTCTGTACATGATGTCGACCTCGATGAGAACAAAACTTACGAATCTTTTGTCTTGAAAAATGTACCGTGCCGTGCTCCGCTAGATACAAAGCATAATAAGAGGGGGTAGGCAGTGAATCAGCTATTGGAGAGCGTTTCGTACAATACGCTAGTGAGTCATGCAATTGTTCAGCCAATAGTCAATACCTCGATGGTTCATTCATTCATGACAATGAATTATGTTGCTTGAAGGGGCCGGTTTATGTATTTCAGTATGTTGGTGTAGTATTTCCAATGATATGATATGACATTTTATTTGTCATCGTTTGAACTTTGAACAGATGTTTATTGTTGAATGTTTAATGCATGATCGAGGGGTCAAAATTAGGCAATGGGTCTGTAACATTATAGGTACATCATAGTTAGTCATGCTAATATCTATTAATCCTTTTAATATTATAAATATGCGAGTTTGGATGTTTGTTACTAAATCACGCTAAAACGGCTGAACGGATTTGTATGAAATTTGGCGTACAGATAGTTTACAACCTGGATAAAAACTTAGAATACTTTTATCCCGGTAGTACGTTCCCGAGGGATAATTTTCGGACTCCACGCGGACGAAGCCACTGGCAAAAGCTAGTTATATTATAAAGTATTTTTCAGTGTGAGTGCATGTGCATGTTTTACATGCTGTCAGGGTATTGCATCAACAGCTAGATCAATGTGCTTTTTTATTCTTTTTATTTTTACAATGCTGACATAGTCTCGTTATTAATTGACATTATACATCAATTTTATTTAGGTTCATTTTATTTATGTAGATTATTTTACATATTGTGAATGAGAGAACGTTGTAGGCCTTACTGACTGTAGATTTGTAGACGATTTTCTATTCTGTATTCGTCTAAGTACCTGTTACTTATTGACAGGCCTGCGCTGTCCTCCCATACATTTTATCTCTGTAATTTTACAAATATTGTTAAAGCCAATTATTTTTCAAAGAGTAACTGTGGAGTTTCTTGCCGGCTCTTCTCCATAGGAAACAACAATTTGGAACCGTGCACCTAGCTTCTGACGTTTCATAAGTGCCCATGCAGGTTTATATGAAATAAAAATATTTTGATTTGATTTGATTTGAGATATAAATATCAAAAGCTACAGCTTCTACATCCTGTATTATAAATATTATAATATATTTCCTTATATCGTACAAAACTGAGTTAAATTGAGAGAGAACAATATTCCAAATCTTCAAGCAATTTATTGAAAAGTTTGAGCCTAGCCAATACCTGTTCCTGTAACAGTAGGTACTTAAAAGACTGTAAAGATAATCCAGAAAGCTTTACAATATGTGGATAGCTACCAAAGTCGAGACACAGAGATAAGATTGATCTGAGAATAAATATGACTTGGAAGAAATTTTGGAGAAAACAATGCAGCCAGTCTCAGCGATAAAGAACAATAACAATTTAAATAAAAAACAATACCTAATTGTTTTATTCAAATATTTTGTCATGAATAATAAAAACAAACTGCCCAATTATGGCATACAGAAACATTATGAAATGGTATTGGTATAAGATAAATAAAAACTCCCTGACAGAGCATTATGATGTCTTTGATAGACATAATAATAATACCAGCCTAATATTGACCCATGCTTCGCTGGCAAGTTTTAAGTTTAGTTTGTTGAGATTTAGTAAGCATGGAACGAAAACGAAGCATGATGGGGAAAAGAAAAATAGATAAAATCAATCACAGCAAAATTAGGAAAGCTACAAAGACCCAAGATGTGGTGTTGAAATTATGAACACTAAAGTGGAAATGGGTTGGCCATGTAATTACAGGACAAGAGAAATGGAACAAAGTAGTAACATTGTGGTACCCAAGAGAGGGAAAGAGAAAAAATGGGAAACCATTCAGAAGATGGGAAGATAATGTGGTTAAAACAGCTGGAAAAACCTGGACTAGACTGGCGCGGGAGAGAGAAGATTGGAAAATGTTGGAGGAGGCCTTTGCCAAAGGTCACAAAGTATAAATAAAAAACAATCATATATTTAAAAAACAAATATAAAAGAAAAAAAAGGATATTTATGTCTGAAAAACGCTGTAAATAAAATAAAATACTGACCCACCGTAGGGCAAAGGAAAACATGCACTGGAGGGCTTTTCTCATATAAAAAGGCATGATCATTGATGACCATGCTTACTCAAGACGGGTTGGTAATTCCAGACTTATATTAACAACTAGTAGCGCTCCGCGGTTTCAAACGCGTAGTTCCCGTTTCCGTGGGAATACGGGGATAAAATATAGCCTATGTCACCCGGGGATAGTGTAGCTTCCCAACAGTGAAATAATTTTTCAAATCGGTTCAGTAGCAAACAACACATCTTTCCTCTTTATTATTAGTATAGATATAGATTAGTCCTGCACCCTAATTGCGTAACTCACGATTGATCATAATTGGTTTCGTCTTCACAGTTAAACAAAATTCATTGCGTTATTTATGTTGTCGAACAGACACATTTTTCGAACATATGAAGCAATGGTTTAACAATCCGTTTCAAAACGATACAGATTATGATGAATCGTGAGTTACGCAATTAGGGTGCAGGTTTCCGCACAATGTTTTGCGTTTACCAATGTCAGTAACACCTAAGATAATCTCAGAAAGTACATATAAATTAGAAAAGTCTTTGACAGATTATATTACTATAAGTTTATGACAAAAATCATTATAATTAGAACTTTGAGGGCCAGAAGAATCAGTGTCTGTTGACATTATAGGCACTATCTACCAGACTGGTCAGATTTGAAAATATCTCCCAGATAAGGAATGAAACTTATCAGAATTTGGTGAAGACATGCAATCACAGTCCATTACAAATTAATTATAACATTTTATCATACATTTAGTTTTTTTTTTTTAATGGCCTATGCTGTCCCACTGCTGGGCAAAGGCCTCCCACAAATCCTTCCAGGAACTCTTTCCCCGCGCCACTTCGAACCAGCCCTCGCAGTAATAAAATTAAAAGATTTTTATTTCTAAGTAGATAAATGAATGGTTTTAATAAAAACCAATCAACATCAACGCTTTTTTTTAATCGACTTCAAAAAGAAGGAGGTTATCAATTCGACATGTCTTTTTTTTCTTCATGTATGTTCGGGCATAAATCCGTCATATGTAAACGGATTTGCAAAATTCTTTGTTCGAAAGGGGTTTGTTCCGAAATGGTCCCACTCAAATTTCACGTAGATCTGATGATGCGTTTCGGAGACAGACAAAGGAACTCTTCAAAAAATTACAGCAAATCAACCGCGAATGTTGCTATCGCATAAAGATGCATTGTTTTGACCCCAAGGATGATGAAATTTCGAATTGGTAGGTAACTAAAAAGTGAAAAATAAAAATATTTTTCAAAAAAATAACAACCGACTTCCCAAAAAACAATAAAAAGTGCAAAATAACTTTAATTTCGGAAGGTGGTGACAAATAATTAAAATAAACATCCAAAATCACCGACTTCCGAAATTTATTTTGCACTTTGTACCTAGTGTTTTTGGAAGTCGGTTGTAATTTTTTTGAAAAAAGTTTTATTTAAAGTGAACTTCTTGGGCTGCTATTTCAACAAATGAATGAGAATAGGGTATTTTCCAATTGATTAAAAACTATTCTAATTTGAATATTGGGACGAAATATGTAACAGAAAAATAAAAGTAAATTTATTTATATCCATTTTATTAATTAAAAACGATTTAAACCAAATTCATTTTTCGTTATTTTGAATTTACCGCCAAAACGCTCCTTACGATTACTTCTTATCACGTGACGTCAACTTTGTGTAAACTAAAGTAGTTAGTAAGTAAATAAGTGAATGTCGAGTTTATAATAGGTCTTTACCTATGAAATTGCCGTTTTGTATGAAAAAATTTAAACGAATTTTTTTCATGAATTTTTTATTTGTATTAATCGAAGTAATCACCCATGCAATCAATGCATCTTTGCCATCGCAGTGGCAGTTTATTGATGCCCTTCTTAAAGAAATCAGCTGGACGGGAGGCAACAAATTCTTCAAAGACATTTTGTACTGCCTCTCGGGTATTAAATTTTTTTCCCGCCAAGAAGTTATCCAAATTCTGGAAAAAGTAGTAGTCTGTAGGCGCAAGGTCTGGTGAGTAGGGCGGATGACGGAGAGCTTCCAACCCCAGTTCTTGCAACTTGGAGACCGTCTGCTGCGCAGTATGAGGTCGCGCGTTGTCGTGCAGGAGCAGCGGAGACGAGCGATTGACCAATGCTGGTTGGAGATGCGCCAGCTTCTCCATCATTGTGTTCAGTTCTTCACAGTACACATCTGCAGTAATGCTCACCCCGTTTGGTAAGAAGCTGTGATGAATCACACCGGCGCTAGACCACCAAACAGTGACCATCACTTTTCTAGGGGTAAGTTTTCGTTTAGGGCATTGTTTAGGTGCTGAACCAGGATCCAACCAACTTGCTGAGCGCTTACGGTTATCAAACAGAATCCATTTTTCATCGCAGGTAACAATGCGGTTCAAAATTCCTTCATTTGTGTGTCTGTTGAGCAGTGCAAGGCACGTCTCGACGCGTACTTCGCGCTGGCGATCATTGAGTTCGTGGGGCACCCATTTGTCAAGCTTTTTTACCTTGCCAATTTGACGCAAATGGACCAATATTGTTTTGA
This sequence comes from Polymixis flavicincta, assembly GCA_949987655.1. Lineage (NCBI taxonomy): Eukaryota > Metazoa > Arthropoda > Insecta > Lepidoptera > Noctuidae > Polymixis > Polymixis flavicincta. Next base: position 8,463,454 of record OX465187.1, read on the forward strand.
CGCTAACGTCGAAAGCTGCTGCTAATTCAGCCGTAGATTGTGTATCATCAGCTTCCACAATCGCCTTTAATTCATCATTGTCGACCAAAGTCTTCGGACGACCGCGAGGTTCATTTTTCAGGTCGAAATTTCCAGAACGGAAGCGAGCAAACCAATAACAGGTGGTGCGTTGGTTTGTAGTGTTAGCTCCGTAAACGTCGTGGATGTTGCGTGCCGCTTGTGCCGCGTTGCTGCCACGACGGTACTCATATTCCATAATTACTCGAATTTTTAACGTATCCATGATGACGAAAAAGATTGAAATGCGATGAAAATGTAACACTAATCAATAAAGAAATGACTACTTTTAGAAAAAAAAATCCATGTTTTTAAAATAAAATTAATTTGAAATTAGAATTCTTAGCCAAACGAAAATTATTTTGATTTGAAATGGCCAGTACTGCAGAACGGCAATTTCATAGGTAAAGACCTAATATTTAACAAGATTTTAAAGGATGTAAAGTGATATTACTGGTGTGCGGTGCCTCTGTGCACAAATACTTCTAAAACTGCGCCCAACTAAGTATTTGTACCGGTGCCGTTTACACAAAGTTGATGTCACATGTCACGTGATAAAAAGTCATCGTAAGGAGCGTTTAGGTGGTAAATTAAGAACAACGAAAAATTAATTTGATTTTAATCGTTTTTAATTGGGAAAATGGATATGAATAAATTTATTTTTATTTTTCTGTTAAATATATTGTTCCAACCTTCAAATTAAAATAGTTTTTATCAAATTGAAAAGTACCCTATTGAGATAGAACTTTCAAGGATGAGGACATTTAGGCACATTTCGCTACATGAGAAAGAAGATAGATATCTCTTTCTGTCTCTCACACTTCACTTCTCTTCTTTTATTCTTTACTAGCTTTTGCCCGCGGCTCCGCCCGCGTGGATGTCGTTTATCGCGTAAAAAAGTTGCCTATCTCCTTCTTATCCCAGTCTATAAATCTGCCAAATTTCATGACGATCGGTTCAGCTGTTTACGCGTGAAAGCGTAACAGACAGACAGAGTTACTTTCGAATTTATATTATTAGTACGAATTTTTTGAGAAGTTTCGCTTCCATCATGTGTATGGCACTGCAAGGGGAATTTTTGTTACTTTAGTTTCTGTTTCATATTAAATAAATAATATAAAATTGTGTTCTTTAAAAGTGTATTTTTGTTCTAATAATAAGTTATACCATGTCATATCTTCATGACCCTTGATTGACTGGTAGAGAAAGCCTAAGGCATTAATGGCCGATTCCTATGATTTACCGACAGTCATAGGTTTTTTTTTTGAGGGTGGGAAATCATCAAATAAATTTTCCCGCTCAGGGTGGAGCAGGCGTGTTAGACTGTTACTGACTATAACCCGCCCGTGTTCCCTCAGTTGCCTGTGTGCCAGGGGCCACGGTACTCTTTCGAATAACCCGCAGCCCTGGCAGGCATTGGCAGTTGGTGCTGACATCTCGTCGAGGAGCGCAACACACCGCGCCGTCGACCCGGGGTTGGTCCTAGCCAGACAGCGAGCTACCCATAACTCGTCTTCCGTAAGACAGCTCCTACGGTGGCCGGGAATCAGCCTGGGATTCCCGACGCCCAGGGCGTGTCCTGCGGCGACTAGATAAATTTACCATAGGTGTCTTGTCTAGTCTAATCAGTGAGTGAATGAAAGGTGAATCGACCCAACTCGAAGCTTTCATTTCAATTACACAGGCACTTTTGAAAAGAGTTGGTCGGTCAATTAGTCACAAAGTTGAAGCTAGTTGAATAAATACAGGGTACATTTTTAACCAGTGCGCAAACTGTAACCATGTATTCAGCATATCAATCTACACCCCTAGCGTAGCAATTGCTCATCAGTTATATAAAAAAATCTGCTAGTTCATAGAAAAGTGCAATATGGTCAAAATGTATGGAACATTTTTTTTGTATGACCAATGAAACATTTCTTCGCTAGGAGGTCTAGAATGATATATTATGCTGAGTTCATGGTTACAGTTTGCGCACTAGTTAAAATTTTATCCTGTGGAACTCAGTCCGAGTTTCAATACCAAAAATATTAAGATGACCAAAATCTACCATTTAAAACTGTATACAGTCTGATTGTTTAAAAAACCAGAAACAAAACTTTGAATTCTAATATTATTTTTATATGGATTCCATAAAATTGTTATTATCAGTCATTGAGCTGATAATGGCACCACCTTGATAACAAATGAAGAAGTCAATTTGTTCGAAACATATAATTGTATGATAAGATAACACAGACCGATAAGTTTATCATGTGTGTGATATGACTCATGCACTATTACTTACTGTTTTGTATTATGTACTTAGATTACTCAGTAGGTATTATTGATCCAATTGAAAAGAATCTACAATTTTGATTTCAAATAAATTTATGAGACAATCATGTTCTTTTTTTAAATTTCTTAAAGTTGTGCCCATAAAGATGTTTTTTTTTTTTACAATATAACATATCAAATTATGTTCTTTAAAATAGGTTTAAATCAATATGATTGATAAGAATGATCAAGTTGACCGGTTAAAAGAATACAAAACGTTCCATGCCATTTTGTCAGCTGAGTTTCAAGAAAAGGACTTGTTTCAATGTAAACAATAAATTAAAACAACAGCACTATTTAGTACTGTTTACTTACAAGTTACCATAAACAATTTAGTTCACAGGTGAATGCAATATTTTACAATAAAACGAAGACCTGAAAATTTTATGTAATTTAGGACCTGACTATACAATCCTTATTTGTTTGATAGTAAATAATGTGATGAAGGTTTCAAGGAAAACATTCTAAAAAAAATCAAAATTACACAGCTAATGAACAAACCAATTAATGATATGAAGTGGGTAAATTAGAGAAGATACGGGCAGTAATTATCGCATTAAAAGAATCCAAGAAAGCGACGTCGCAGCAAAAAATATGCTAATGATCATACTCCCACGCAATACACCAATGTGCGATTCATACATGATTTAACCTAATTCTAGCCTACAGCTGTTATCTGTAATGTATACTAGGGTCTAACGAACTTACCGTACAGGAAGAACATTCTTTTCCTGGATGTCAAAATTTATTTCAATGCACCGAAACTAGAGCGGACAAAAATAGTTCACCCAAAATAAAAGCGACCGCTTGGAACTGATTTCCAATTATCACAAACAAATATTAAACACAGTTCATAATCACAGTCAAGATCAATTTACAATAAAAGCGATAAATCCCCAGTAAATATCAAAGAAATAAAAAAATAGTAGAACAAGATTTTGGGATTTTGTTTTGACGTTTATTACAACCTAGCACAGATCATCAATGAAATACGATTTTGACGTAAATAATGACGTTTCGTTACTCGGTTGTCTATACCTAGTTACTGCAGCTATTTTTATTGTTTCGGTCACAAAAGAAAGAAGTCCTGCGGTAATAAGTGAATCAAATTATTTTAATATATTTGGCAATATTCCTACAGCAACCCTCCTACCTCCTCACTTACCTACCATTCTCTAATCAAGATTGTGTATTTTATTACACACCCATGCCAGTAATAAATAAATAAATCACTACAAAAAATAGCATCGCTCAACGACAGCGCCTATAAGTCATACCATTAAGGACGTTACGAGTAGTTCAAATGTATTCAAGTGTAGAGTGTAACCACTGATGTGCGTAGTTGCCGTGCGTCACGCTAAAGTTAGGCGTCTATTAGGTATCACCTAGGAGAATTCACCACACAAGAATCCATCTAGCTATAATATCATTGATCTAGCTATATGTTTTTAGAGCAATTGAGCTCCAATCGACGCAGTTTCATGTGATGAATGGAATGTGGATTATTGCGATGCAACGATGCATACTCTCGGTCCGTCTGCTTCAAAAACACCTAGTGCTATTACACACACAGACCAAGTAATACTTGTTATTGTAAGCGGAGCACCTCTTGGCCTAGCAGATTCAACGGGCAAGAAAATAAGTTTGTATGGCTGATTCGTTTTGATTGTGGTTTAGAAAGTGGTTTTATTTACTTGTCATGAAACATTAACTTGTCACTGTCAGTATTATTGACACTCCTAATTTTTGATACAAAATGGTTCAATTTATTTTATTCTCAGATCCTGTACGGCAAGGAGAAATAGAAACATTTTACACGGTTTGTAAATTGCATGCGTGAGAGTACATAGGTTACTTACGCAGCAATTCTATTTCATTTACTTACCTCTTCCACAGGCTTGTCAAATGCATCGTAATTATTACAGAGGTTATCCTGAATTCTATCATCCACTTATGTTATTCAGAGAGTCTGATTATTTGTGGCAATGTCCAACAGAGATGTCTCAGTAAGTGCATTTGCATTAAACGTAGATTATATTGGCCAGAGTTTAGTTATAAGAACAGACTTGTCATATCTTTAATCAATTATTTCACAGGGTGTACCTGAATTTCCCGGCGTACCATGTGAAGTACAAACAACCTGTATCATGTCCAATAACTCTGGAACGCACTCTTGAAATACCTACACTTCCTGGCAGAAGCTTGGCTGGACAACACAATAGAGGCCCTTGTAAACTTTTTATCAGATAAAGAAAATAAAAGAATCAACTACCACATTTACATGCTCTCTTAAAGCCAATGTTTCGTTGTTATAATGAATAAAATTTTAAAATTAAAATGTATTGTTTATAACTAAAAAGTGGTGATTGTAACAAACCAGTAAAAACTTTTACCACTTAACCAATAATGATTTGATGAAGGCTGATAATGGCATTTTATCAGCAAGGCTATTTCCAAAAAAGAAAATACAGACGCCTGCACGTCAAGCCACCCCAATCTGACAAAATTCTTTGATAGATTTTCATCTTTACTCCTTAAGCATATGGTTCATGTTCAATTGGGAAAATTTGACAGTTTGAGGCAACTTGATGTGCTGGCGTCTGTATTTTCTTTTTTGGAAATAGCCTTGCTGATAAAATGCCATCATCAGCCTTCATCAAACCATTATTGGTTAAGTTGTTAAGATGTGCTGGCGTCTGTTCCTTAAAAACAATATCCATTTTTGTCTATAGTGATTCCTGCCAACAAATATCCATAGACAACAGTATAGTGACACTGACAAGTGACATTGGCACTTGATCCTAAATTTCAGTTAGCTGATTTTGGCAAACTACCACCCAGTAAGCAATCGATATAAATCTTTGCCCGGCGCGATATGACCTACGGCTATGACCGGCGCGGCGCATAATCCACACAATTAATTCCGATCTTACAATAACAAAATTACAATAGTGTTTGAAATGGATATTTTATTCATAGATAATGCAAGACAGGATGAAATAGAAACATTTTATGAAGTAAGTATCGTAAAAATACACTGCAGAACATGTTTTGTACCAATTTGGGTTTATAAAAACGGGTTTATTGCATGTTGCAGTCGTGCCAACTGCATAGAGACTTTTACCGAGGATATCCCAATGCTCATCATCCTCTTATTTACTTCAAGGATGCTGAATATAGATGGCAATGTCCTCAAGAAATGACTACGTAAGTACTTATTGTGAGGAATGTGCACCTTTTTACTTATGCTAAAGCTTTCTTGACCTAATGGCTACGGTCTTCGAGTTCTACATGAGTACCTACATCCTCGTCTTACGTTGCGATCTATAACCATTTTGCGGTACCTATTTATTGCCTAATTAGTAGGTAATCTCAACCCAATAAGGCACATAACCCAACATAGGTATACAAGTAACAAGAGCTACAGTGCCACAGACAGACAGACAGCGATTATAACACCCCTCTTTTTGAGTTAGGGGTTAAAAAAGAAAACAACTAAAATGTGTAAAGTGCGTAGCAGGAAAGTGTGCCTCGCGGGTGCGCCTAATAGGCGCATATTATTATGGATTAGGACAAAGTCAGGCAGTCACTATATCAGCCAAAAGACTGCTGGACACCACCTCCAAACATCGCCACGAAATTTCAACTTGTATTGATAAGCCTTTCGTCCGCTAACTTGCTGTTCTTTCCCCAGTGCATACCTCTCGTTCCCAATGTACCATGTGAAGTACAAACAGCCGGCCATGCTGCCTAACAACCTGGGCCGTACCTCAGAGATGCCGTCGTTGCCGGGCCGCTCGATCGCCGGACGCTTCAATAAGGCAGCATGCAAAGCCTTCGTCAGATAAACTGTAAGGGTAGGTACCTAGCTGTTTTCATAATAACTAAGTTCAAGCCGCGACCTTCCACAGCAGCGTACGATTTGTACGACTTGGCAAAACATCTAGATTGTTTTATTCGGTACTAGGTGACCCAGAAGATGTTGTCCTGTCTTAACTTTGAATATTGAATTTGCATTTTATTAAATAAAAATCTTCTCCTGACTTTAAGGAACACAACGAAAAAAGAATTAGCAAAATTGGTCCAGCCGTTCACATGTGATGCCGTGACCAAGGGAAATAGAGATTCATTTTATATATAAGAAATAAGACTAGATGACCCGACAGACGTTGTCCTGTGAATATAATAATTATGTTGTGCGCAACTTTTTTTTTTCTCATAAGAACCTTCTCCTGACGTTCACGTGTGATGCCGTGACCAAGGGAAATAGAGATTCATTTTTATATATAAGAAAGAAGACTAGATGACCCGACAGACGTTGTCCTGTGAATATAATAATTATGTTATGCGCAACTTTTATTTTTTCTCAGAACCTTCTCCTGACGTTCACGTGTGATGCCGTGACCAAGGGAAATAGAGATTCATTTTTATATATAAGAAAGAAGACTAGATGACCCGACAGACGTTGTCCTGTGAATATAATAATTATGTTATGCGCAACTTTTTTTTTTCTCATAAGAACCTTCTCCTGATGTTCACGTGTGATGCCGTGACCAAGGCCAAGGGAAATAGAGATTCATTTTTATATATAAGAAAGAAGACTAGATGACCCGACAGACGTTGTCCTGTGAATATAATAATTATGTTATGCGCAACTTTTTTTTTTCTCATAAGAACCTTCTCCTGATGTTCACGTGTGATGCCGTGACCAAGGCCAAGGGAAATAGAGATTCATTTTATATATAAGAAATAAGACTAGATGACCCGACAGACGTTGTCCTGTGAATATAATAATTATGTTGTGCGCAACTTTTTTTTTTCTCATAAGAACCTTCTCCTGACGTTCACGTGTGATGCCGTGACCAAGGGAAATAGAGATTCATTTTTATATATAAGAAAGAAGACTAGATGACCCGACAGACGTTGTCCTGTGAATATAATAATTATGTTATGCGCAACTTTTATTTTTTCTCAGAACCTTCTCCTGACGTTCACGTGTGATGCCGTGACCAAGGGAAATAGAGATTCATTTTTATATATAAGAAAGAAGACTAGATGACCCGACAGACGTTGTCCTGTGAATATAATAATTATGTTATGCGCAACTTTTTTTTTTCTCATAAGAACCTTCTCCTGATGTTCACGTGTGATGCCGTGACCAAGGCCAAGGGAAATAGAGATTCATTTTTATATATAAGAAAGAAGACTAGATGACCCGACAGACGTTGTCCTGTGAATATAATAATTATGTTATGCGCAACTTTTTTTTTTCTCATAAGAACCTTCTCCTGACGTTCACGTGTGATGCCGTGACCAAGGGAAATAGGGATTCATTTTTAACCGACGAAAAAACGGAGGAGGTTACTCAATTTGACGTGTATTTTTTTTTATGTATATTTTTACAGAGTTGTTCGATTTTGATAATTCTTTTTATAATAGAAAGGGTATAACCCCGGAGTTGGTCCCATATAAATGTGGAAAAAAGAAATTCTAACCCTAAGGGTTGGAAAACAGGGATGAGTGAGTGTTCATTCACTGATTGTAATGTAAAACCACGCATAACTGCTTACAGAGTAGTCCGATTTTGATCATTCTTATTTTATTGGATAGGGTATAATACCTTGAAATTCCCATATAAATTTGGAAAAAAAACCTACCCTAAGGTTGGGAAAATAGGGATGATTTATTGTTCACTCACAGATTTTAATGCTTAGTCGTGTATTACAAAAATTAATCGTGTAGTAATTAGTAGATTATAGCCTCGGAAGTATGTGACTTTGGATATGTATTTTAATTTTCCGCCAAAAAGGTTTATTATTTTTTACTTTTAATTTTTTTTTGTTAAAATGTTTTTTTTAAATATTAGGTCTTTACCTATGAAATTGCCGTTCTGCAGTACTGGCCATTTCAAATCAAAATAATTTTTGTTTGGCTAAGAATTCTAATTTCAAATTAATTTTATTTTAAAAACATGGATTTTTTTTTCTAAAAGTAGTCATTTCTTTATTGATTAGTGTTACATTTTCATCGCATTTCAATCTTTTTCGTCATCATGGATACGTTAAAAATTCGAGTAATTATGGAATATGAGTACCGTCGTGGCAGCAACGCGGCACAAGCGGCACGCAACATCAACGACGTTTACGGAGCTAACACTACAAACCAACGCACCACCTGTTATTGGTTTGCTCGCTTCCGTTCTGGAAATTTCGACCTGAAAAATGAACCTCGCGGTCGTCCGAAGACTTTGGTCGACAATGACGAATTAAAGGCGATTGTGGAAGCTGATGATACACAATCTACGGCTGAATTAGCAGCAGCTTTCGACGTTAGCGTCAAAACAATATTGGTCCATTTGCGTCAAATTGGCAAGGTAAAAAAGCTTGACAAATGGGTGCCCCACGAACTCAATGATCGCCAGCGCGAAGTACGCGTCGAGACGTGCCTTGCAATGCTCAACAGACACACAAATGAAGGAATTTTGAACCGCATTGTTACCTGCGATGAAAAATGGATTCTGTTTGATAACCGTAAGCGCTCAGCAAGTTGGTTGGATCCTGGTTCAGCACCTAAACAATGCCCTAAACGAAAACTTACCCCTAGAAAAGTGATGGTCACTGTTTGGTGGTCTAGCGCCGGTGTGATTCATCACAGCTTCTTACCAAACGGGGTGAGCATTACTGCAGATGTGTACTGTGAAGAACTGAACACAATGATGGAGAAGCTGGCGCATCTCCAACCAGCATTGGTCAATCGCTCGTCTCCGCTGCTCCTGCACGACAACGCGCGACCTCATACTGCACAGCAGACGGTCTCCAAGTTGCAAGAACTGGGGTTGGAAGCTCTCCGTCATCCGCCCTACTCACCAGACCTTGCGCCTACAGACTACTACTTTTTCCAGAATTTGGATAACTTCTTGGCGGGAAAAAAATTTAATACCCGAGAGGCAGTGCAAAATGCCTTTGAAGAATTTGTTGCCTCCCGTCCAGCTGATTTCTTTAAGAAGGGCATCAATAAACTGCCACTGCGATGGCAAAGATGCATTGATTGCATGGGTGATTACTTCGATTAATACAAATAAAAAATTCATGAAAAAAATTCGTTTAAATTTTTTCATACAAAACGGCAATTTCATAGGTAAAGACCTATTATATATAAGATTTGTAAGTTTAATGTTAATGTTGGTACCTATAATATCTATTCTATTACATGTATAAATCTTCCAAAATAAATTATAAATAATGTTGAAAACCTCATCCAAATTCGTTGCGTAAATTATATGAACAACGTGGTCACACAAACTAAAAGCCGCTTTATTTACGATATGTAGGTACATTCGATTTTAAAACATGGCGCTTCATGATAATATTTCAGCTAAAAACACGGCAGGACGTCACTTGCACATCCACTTCAGAGGTTGTAGTGGTACTTATAGAATACTAGCTTTTGCCCGCGGCTGCGCCCGCTTTGACGTCGATTATCGCGTAAATAAAGTAGCTTATGTCTTTCTCCATATCCCAGGCTATATCTCTGCCAAATTTCATAACGATCGGTTCAGCGGCTTAGGCGTGAGCAAAAAAAGAAATCATTTATATATTTAAAGCGTAACAGACGGACAGAGTTACTCTCACATCTATATATATAAAAGAAAGTCGTGTTAGTTACTTCACTTATAACTCAAGAACGGCTGAACCGATTTAGCTGAAAATTGGCAGGGAGGTAGTTTAGAGCCAGGAGAAGGACATAGGATACTTTTTATCCCGTTCAGTTGTTTCAGAAATAAAAAAAGTATCAAAGTGGAAGTTGGCTGTCGAAAAACGAAAATTTTCACGGATAGGATAATAGGGTAGATAGGGTAGGGTAGGTAGGGTAGGTAGGGTAGGTAGGGTAGGTAGGGTAGGGTAGGGTAGGGTAGGTAGGGTAGGTAGGGTAGGTAGGGTAGGTAGGGTAGGTAGGGTAGGGTAGGGTAGGTAGGGTAGGTAGGGTAGGTAGGGTAGGTAGGGTAGGTAGGGTAGGTAGGGTAGGTAGGATAGGTAGGGTAGGTAGGGTAGGTAGGGTAGGTAGGTAGGGTAGGTAGGTAGGGTAGGGTAGTGTAGGGTAGGTAGGGTAGTGTAGGGTAGCGTAGGTAGGGTAGTGATTTTGTATGAATGACTTTTGGACGAACAGGACAACGTCTGTCGGGTCAGCTAGTTTTATAATATTAGCGAGATTGGAACGTCCATATGACCTAATCCTTCCAATATTATGAAGTGAAAGTTTGTGAAGATGTTTGGATGTTTGTTACTCAATGACGCAAAAATGGCTGAACGGATTTGGATGAAATTTGGCACACAGATAGATTGTAACCTAGATAACTACATAGGATACTTTTTATCCCGGTAGTACGTTCCCGGGGAATAATTTCCGACATCCACGCGGGCGAAAGCTAGTTTCTAATATGACAACATTCAATTTGACAAGATCATTCTTCGATCAATATATCGAAGAGATCACTACTTAGAAAAACTAGAATCATTAAAATATAATCATGCCACATGGGGTCGGCGCAGTACATTTTTGCAACTAGAGATATAAGGACAAAACGAAAAATCCAGTTGATAATAAATAGATAATATAATAATAATTACGTGTTACAGGGATACACATACAATCAATTAACATAAATATAATACTTATGTATGTATTTTTTACAATCTAAAATAAAATGACGTTGGGAACTCTGGTAGTCTAGCCATAATGAGTTTGAATTCATTCAGCCCGATGCCTCCACTCTTGTCTAAATTAATTTCATCCAATATCTGCGAAGAAAGAAAAAAACATTGTTTATGGACATCATTATCTCAAAACTTTTTTACAAGAGTCAAACCGTCTTATTTAAAAACTCAATCTAACTTTAGTTCTAGCCTAAAACTCTCAGTCAGTTTTGGCATTACCAACTTTTCTTCTATTAGGGTAAAGTTCTTAAGGGCGTGTATTCTGAAAGTTGGCAACGTCGCAAATAGCTGTCAAATATTTACATGAAATTACGTGTTTTGATTAATTTGGCAATATTACTGTATGAAAGTATGAAATATCGCTAACTAACTATCTAAAATATAAATAATGATTTGCAATTATAACACTGAATTAGATGTTGTAACCGTTTTAGGTGTAAAAAAGGCTTTTGGAAAGTTTCCAAGTTCTTTTTTTACATCTAAAACTAAATATTCGATGTTAAAACATTAATTATTGCATTTCATAATCTGTATTTTAGATAGTTCGTTAGTAGCGATATTTCATATTTTCATACAGTAATATTGGTGCCGATTCTGTTGTACACCGAACTAAACTAACTAAACTATAACTAACATTCCTTACTTTTGACTATGAGAATCTTAACGCTATTCTCATCGATCACTAATAAAGAACTAGATACACAATCAGCTGCAAAAAATGTCCTCACCGAATGAGCACCCACTTGAACATTTGGGTGCGCTTTTCATTTAGTAGCATTCGAACGCTCCGACGGTAAACATGTCTCGGTGCTCGTTTAAAAATATTAAAATCACACATCTAGGACGCTAAAAAAGTATGGAGTTTGATATTTTCGGTAAGTATTAATATTATCATTACATAATTGTTATCACTGTATTTTAAATGCTGATATTTTGTCAAGAAATCATCGTAAAAACATTTTTTTAAATAAATCGTTTTAAACAGCAGGTGTTATAAAGCATCTCAATTCTAAAGACTCATACTAAACGTATTAACCATGCTATAGCATGCCCACTTAAATTATTCGAGTTATGTGCGTTGATTCTGTTCCATTTGTTGGAGACGCTATTGTTTTTTAAATTTTATTATTAATTAAAGTATTATTGTTTTTTTTTTTTTAATGAGAGTACTTGGCTGTTTCTGTCAATATTATAGTAACATTTTATGGATTTAATTTTGATTATGTTCCTAAAGGGGGGTTGGGGGGTATCAAAGTTTGTATGGAAGAATTCTAAGATTTCTAATATCTGATTAACTCGAAACTCAGTCAAACCGAAAACCAAAAATAATCACTTTACATTGTTGACGTCAGAAGAGAAATATTTATCCTACTAATATTATAAATGTGAAAGTTTGTGAAGATGTTTGGATGTCTGTTACTCAATCACGAAAAAACGATTGAGCGGATTTGGATGAAATTTGGCACACAGAATATAACCTAGATTAACACATAGAATACTTTTTATACCGGTGGTACGTACCCGCGGGATAATTTCCGACTTCCACGCGGGCGAAGCCGCGGGCGAAACCGCGGGCGAAGACGCGGGCGGAAGCTAGTTAATAAATAAATGTGGTGCCCTATCCAAAAACATTTACATTCAAGTAAACTATAATCATTACACATATACACCATAGAATATAATAAAATGTATGTACATAATTTTTTTTAAATACATTATCCACGAAATTAAAAAAGGCCATTTATTATTACAGTACAAACAAAAAATATTGGACAGTTCGACTCCATTCATTCCTTGTCCTAGCGGAGAGCCTGGATCGTAAAACTTTATTGCTGTTTATTAGCACTTTTAAATTCAAACTTTAAGACATGCGTGTAAGGTTGATTTTTTTAAATTTACGTTGACCAGTGAGTATTGGTCGTAAAAAATTATTGCTTTTTGTACATAGCTTTGAGAAATAAACTTTAAGCATTGCGTTTAAGGTTGAATTTACATTACTATATATTTATTTCAACTAGCATTACCTAAACACAATTTGGTGACAGTTTTAAGAGAACTTTTGCTTGGGATTGTGTATCTAGTTCTTTATTAGTGATCGATGGCTATTCTGCAAAACAAAATCTCTAAATTTAAAAACTATTTTGACACAACTAAAATCGAATTTGACAATCGCGACTCGCACGTGGTATGTTTTGGCTTCGCAACGTGGTACTTGTTTGCCCTACCCCGTGATTTTTTTTAGAGCCAGAGGCGCGCAGGTGCGGCAGCCTCGACGTCATTTATATGGAATTTTCACTTTTTGGATGGAAAATTATTACCCACATCTTGAGTTTTAGAGGTGCATGGGCTTTTATAAAGGGGGTTGAAATTTCCATTATTTTTGCGATAGGACACACCATTTTCGAGATATAAGCAAAAGAAAAGAAACAGTACTATTTTTGCACCAGAAGTCGAAGTGTCAGCGTGAATTTTAGTTCTTGAAACTAATTTTATTCCACACCTATTTAATCGCGATTAAAAATAGTCAGATTTAGGGCGAATTTTACCAAACTTTTATACCTAGAATAAGTCTTATCCTGATAATAAATTTTAAATTTTTGACAGATTTTCCATAGTAGAATTGTCAGACGTAAGTTTTATTCTACGGATAAATGATATCTTGACTTTGGTAAAATCAGCCCTTAGTCAGATAACCAATATTTTAGGTTGAATAGAATAATGAAATTGACAACAACAGAATAGCAAAATTGCTATTTTCACTAAACTAAACAGTGCTGTCAAACTAAAATATAGATAAGTTGTGTCACTTTAGTCAATTTCAGAATAGGAAATCGTCGTTTGACAGGAATAAACTAAATTTTGGTGATTTTTAGTCTAGTTTAGAGAATTTTGTGACAACAGAATCGGCACCATTGCCAAATTAATCAAAACACGTAATTTCACGTAAATATTTGACAGCTATTTGCGACGTTGCCAACTTTCAGAACAAACGCTCTTAAGGCGGAGATTTCTTGAAAACGCTCCAAGAGGTGGTTTTTCAAACCAGTGTATCTCTTTAACCGTAAATAATTTTGCAAGCAAAAACATATATGATATTTTCAAGTCTCTTTTGCAAACTGTGATGGAACTCAAAACCTAATTAAACATACTGTAATGCATCAAAAAATCATCAAAGTCAGACTCTTAATTATCTTTAACCCGTATCGGATCGCAGTAAGAACTATTATCGCTCATAACGACAATACGACGAGTACATTCAAAATTACCAGGGCTTTAATACAAAAATGACAATATTTAGCACTGGACTAAGTTGTCAGTTTTGTAAACGGTATTTGAGTTAGGTTCTTATATCAAAAACAGGCTCGATGATTTAAACCATACTTAAAGAAAAACCTTGTTTTGTAATAAGGGGGAAAAACTCGTTACGGGTCGTCCAAAGCCCAAAAGTCTGACAACCAGTCTTACCAAGGGGTATCTTGTTACCCAGTAACTGGGTTGTGAAGGTCAGATAGGCAGTCGCTCCATGTAAAATACTGGTATTCAGCTGCATCCGGTTAGGCTGGAAAGCCGACCCCAACATAGTTGAAGGCGGAAAGAGTCCATTATCATAGACCTCTTCATATTATTGCCAGCATAAATATCACGATCAATCTGCCTAGCCTTTTCCCAACTATGTTGGGGTCAGCTTTCAGTCTAACCAGATGCTGCGGTCCATGACCGACTGCCTATCTGACCTCCACAACCCAGTAACCAGATACAAAAAAACCAACAATGATACAATACCCCTAGGTAACTTGTTCTGACGATCCGTAACGACTCTACTAGATCCATGAATGACAGCCGGAACCCACGGCTTAACATGCTTTCCAAGGCACGGAGGGGTTATGGTATGTATGGTTACCCATCTACGGACCAATCGCGGCAAACGTAGCTTTACTTAATGGATCGACCCTTGGGGCTGATATTAATTTAGTTTAGCCACAAGCCTTGTATCACACTACCTGGATCATTTCGAAGCATATAATTCGTCCTTAAGGGCGCTTACACATTTTTTTCTTGAATTTGAACGTTTGGCTCGAGATTTGATGAGTGATTATGGTTTTGATATAGCCAAAAACTAAAAAAGGTATGTCCTAAAAAATTACATTATTGGTCTAGGGAGTATTCTAAAAAAAAAAAAAAAATTTGTTCACGATGTTTTTGTCAGTAAAAAAAACCTTGTCTCGGCAAATGATGTTTCATAAAATTTTACTTTCAAGCATCTTTAGATGCTTTATTACATGGAACATAAATAATAGTTTAGTAATTTATAAAAATGGCCATGGTAGTATTGTGCCTTGTTCTAAATCAAATTGTCATATATCACACAGTAATACACCAATAATAATTCCGTAAAACAGAGAACATAAGATACGTTTTCGTCTGAAATCATATTTTTTTTTCTATACAGGAAAAGTTTTTATCCAGTGCGCACATTGTAATTGCATGAATTCAGCATATCATTCTAGACCCCCTAGCGCAGAAATTTTTCGCCGGATAAACAAAACAAAAATCAGCTGTTCCATACATTTTGACCGCGTAGGTGTTGCAGTTTTCTATGAAACAGCTGATTTTTTTTGTCTATCCAGCGAAAAAATTCTGCGCTAGGGGGTCTAGAATGATATGCTGAATTCATGGTTACAATTTGCGCACTGGATAAAAACTTTTCCTGTATATGTTTAGTAGAAATTCAAAGAAAAAGTATTTAGTAAGTCACTAAGGTTACTAAGTCAGCTTGCTTGAAAAAAAAAACAGTCTTTTCAAAAGTAAAACTAATATTTTTTACCAATTGTTGAATGCAACGCTGTACATCAGTAATAAAACTCGGGACACGCGACATTTATTTAGGTTTTGTCCGCGCTGGTTTGTTCCTGGGCGACCGACGCATAGCGGATAGTATGTGTGCATAGCGTAGGTACTTCACTAGCCACATACACGCGATCGGCTACCACGCGCGGTTTAATTTTCCTTAAAAATGGGCACTTCGATTTGAAATAATACATATAGGCAAAATAATAGTAAAACACTGAAATAGAATCGAAAGTCCCATTTGTAAGCATGGAGTAGGTATGAAAATTATATCAACTGCTAGCCACATTTAGAAATACGATTATCTAAAATAGCGGCGAACAGCTGCAATGTAACTGCATTTAGCAATACAAATGGACTTGTGACGTATCTGCTTTTAGAAGTGTGCACTCAGTGACATTTCGTCGGTCTCGATATATTTGTTAGATATGGTTCTCCTAGTCTTCAATTCAGGCACAACATTTACAAAATAGTTTTAGTCTCGGCCTATGCTATCTACGCAATTACAATCTTAAATTAATTAATTCATTGATATAGAACGTACGGCCTTAACCGCGCCAGAAGCATTTGTGAAAGTTTTGCAAAGTTTTGTTTTTGTTTTGCTGATGAATTCTACCCTGGATGAATGGGGGGGTGGGACGAGTGGGTCCCCGCATTGTCGTTGCGGGGGGGCTCAGTAACCGTGGATTCCGGCCACGGTGAAGCCAAGAGGAACCCAAAGGTGGGGCCGCTCGTCAGGGCTTTTGCCTTCAAGCCATTGACGTAGCGGCCAAAAAGTAGGTTGCGGTGAGGTGCACCGCAACTGAGGTGGGCCGCGATGTCGAATGGGAGGCATCGCGGCTGAGGGTTACGGGCTGCGGTAGAGGAGTACTGCCGGTGCTTCTGAGCAGCGCTCTTCCCTTCCGTGGCCTGGACGGGGCCGCAGGGGAAGAGGAGTGTCGGTATAGCGTCGGCCGCTCTCCCTATCCCCTGCGGCCGAAAAGTGGTAGACGGGACGGCGTGTTGTTCCACACGCGCGCCGTCAAAGATGTCAGCAACCACTGGTGGGGTCCGCAAGGGCCGATGCCTGCCAGGGGTGCAGGTTTGTTCGAAAGAGATACCACAGCCCCTGGCATACGGGCTACTGAGGGAACACGGGTGGGTTTTAGTCAGTAAAAGTCTGACACGCCCTCCTACTCTACTCAGCAGGAGAAGTCATTTGATGAAGGCCCACCCAAAAAAAAAAAAGAACCCTGGATGAATACTCGGAAATACGTGTTCATCTATTGATAATCGGAATTCGTATACTTATTTCTTTTTCGATTTTCTGCCTCGGCTGTATACAGTCATTTAGAGAAACATGTTAGAAATTGGCCCATGATAGCTATAAAATATACCTACTTAGCGGGATGAAGCTTCGTATGGAAGTTGAAATTTTTCCTATGGTATATCCCATCGGGCAAGGATATTTTGAGAATAATTCACGCTGTGTCTTGGTAAAACAATTAGTACGTCGTCAAGGTGGTGGAGACCACGCCCAACTAATTAAGCCAGGGACACCATTAGCGCGAATAGCTATGTTATTCCTAGGTTCAAAACGGCATCCACAATAGCAACGTACATGTATACTTACAACTTTAGCAATTTTAAGCTTTGAGTCCCGGTCGATGTGATTATCCGCCGTAATAATACGGTTATCAATAACACTCCGAGTCAACCGGTCCACAATACGACTGATATCCTTTTCGGTAATCTGACCATCTTCATCGAGATCTGAAAATGTTATTCGAATATTTTAGTAGAAAATTGTGATTACTTCTCTATCTAAAAAAGAGTGATGATATTATCACACTATAATCTGAGTAAACGGTGAAATATCTTAACGTATAGTTCCGAAGATTTGTCACGGTTCCTCATACAATAATTAATATGACCATACATTCTCAAAATAAATAGTAGGTAAAATTAGCAGTTTTGTTGGGGCCGAACGACCCATAGAGTGTTGTGCTCTGTTAAATTATGTTCAATATAGCCATTTTTTGCGTATGATAGTTGTTCCTTATCTTATTTTAAAATAAGTATGCAACCTAAACATATTAATTTACAACTAACTTAATATGCTTCACGCGATCGAATCAGAAATGAAGAGATCCGCAGGAGAACCAAGGTAACCGACATAGCCCGAAGAATTGCCAAACTTAAGTGGCAGTGGGCAGGGCACATTGCTCGCAGAACAGATGGCCGATGGGGCCGAAAGGTTCTGGAGTGGCGACCGCGTACCGGAAGACGTAGAGTGGGAAGGCCTCCCACAAGGTGGACCGATGACCTTGCGAAGACCGCGGGTATCCGCTGGATGTGGGAAGCACAAGACCGGTCGAAGTGGAGGAGCCTGGGGGAGGCCTATGTCCAGCAGTGGACGTCTTTCGGCTGATATGATGATGATGATGATGATGCTTCACCTAGCTTCTGTCGTTTCATAAGTGCCCATGTTGGTTTATGTGAAATAAAATATTGTGATTTTGATTTTTTGCTTTCAGATTATGAAACATATACTTCAAACTACAGCCGTCTACACCCCATCATCTACGTCATACAATAAAATACCTACCAAATATCCTGAACGCCCAGGCAGCCTTAACTTCGGCAGGGCAGCCAGCACACATGGCCGAACATAAGTCCACCATATCTTCGAACGAGAAACAATCGTCGTCTTTCGAGGAAAACACACTGAATATCCTGTCTTGAAAAGGATTGTTCTGAAAATTAATGTGTTACAAAACCTGCAATAGTTTGACAACAATAAAGGATTTCAAAGGCTTTTTCGCTTGCATTTCCTTATCTCTAATTTGTCTTATTCCGATCTCAGAATTCAGCAGAGACCTATAACAGATTATCCGACTAGCTAGCAGACAGTCGATAACCAAATATACGCTTTGCCATCCGGCAAAGCGTATATTTGGTTATCTCGCAGAAACGTTTCATTTCAAAACAAATGAAGACAACAATAAAAGATTTCAAAAGATTTTTCACTATCTGACTAACTAGCAGATTCGGATGATATCCGAATTTGCGTCAATTTGAATATTGCAGAAACGTTTTATTTAAAAACAAATGTTGACAACAATAAAAGATTTCAAAAGGTGTTTCGTTTGCATTTTTGTTTTCTCTAATTTATCTATTTTTTTGTGACTAAGACTTTCTGACTAGATAATCTTGCAGAAACGTTTTATTTAAATATAAATGTTGACAACAATAAAACATTTCAATAGATTTTTCGCTTGACTTTTCCCCTCTAATTTATCTTGCAGAAACGTTTTATACATAAAGAAATGTTGACAACAAATAAAAGATTTTCACTTGAATGTTTGTTTTCTCTAAATTATCTCATTACGATCTCATAATTCAAAAAGAGACTATTTTTTATGACTAAAACAGACTATCTGCCAACTAGCAAGCAGATTCGGATGATCAATTTGGTTATCTTGCAGAAACGTTTTATACATAAAGAAATGTTGACAACAAATAAAAGATTTTCACTTGAATGTTTGTTTTCTCTAATTTATCTCATTACGATCTCATAATTCAAAAAGAGACTATTTTTTATGACTAAAACAGACTATCTGCCAACTAGCAAGCAGATTCGGATGATCAATTTGGTTATCTTGCAGAAACGTTTTATACATAAAGAAATGTTGACAACAAATAAAAGATTTTCACTTGAATGTTTGTTTTCTCTAAATTATCTCATTACGATCTCATAATTCAAAAAGAGACTATTTTTTATGACTAAAACAGACTATCTGCCAACTAGCAAGCAGATTCGGATGATCAATTTGGTTATCTTGCAGAAACGTTTTATACATAAAGAAATGTTGGCAACAAATAAAAGATTTTCACTTGAATGGTTTTTTTCTACAATTTATCTCATTACGATCTCATAATTCAAAAAGAGACTATTTTTTATGACTAAAACAGACTATCTGCCAACTAGCAAGCAGATTCGGATGATCAATTTGGTTATCTTGCAGAAACGTTTTATACATAAAGAAATGTTGACAACAAATAAAAGATTTTCACTTGAATGTTTGTTTTCTCTAAATTATCTCATTACGATCTCATAATTCAAAAAGAGACTATTTTTTATGACTAAAACAGACTATCTGCCAACTAGCAAGCAAATTCGGATGATCAATTTGGTTATCTTGCAGAAACGTTTTATACATAAAGAAATGTTGACAACAAATAAAAGATTTTCACTTGAATGTTTGTTTTCTCTAATTTATCTCATTACGATCTCAGAATTCAAAAAGAGACTATTTTTTATGACTAAAACAGACTATCTGCCAACTAGCAAGCAAATTCGGATGATCAATTTGGTTATCTTGCAGAAACGTTTTATACATAAAGAAATGTTGACAACAAATAAAAGATTTTCACTTGAATGTTTGTTTTCTCTAATTTATCTCATTACGATCTCAGAATTCAAAAAGAGACTATTTTTTATGACTAAAACAGACTATCTGCCAACTAGCAAGCAAATTCGGATGATCAATTTGGTTATCTTGCAGAAACGTTTTATACATAAAGAAATGTTGACAACAAATAAAAGATTTTCACTTGAATGTTTGTTTTCTCTAATTTATCTCATTACGATCTCAGAATTCAAAAAGAGACTATTTTTTATGACTAAAACAGACTATCTGCCAACTAGCAAGCAGATTCGGATGATCAATTTGGTTATCTTGCAGAAACGTTTTAAACATTAACAAATGTTGACAACAAATAAAAGATTTTCACTTGAAAGTTTGTTTTCTCTAATTTGTCTCATTACGATCTCAGAATTCAAAAAGAGACTATTTTTATGACTAAAACAGACTATCTGCCAACTAGCAAGCAGATTCGGATGATCAATTTGGTTATCTTGCAGAAACGTTTTATACATAAAGAAATGTTGACAACAAATAAAAGATTTTCACTTGAATGTTTGTTTTCTCTAATTTATCTCATTACGATCTCAGAATTCAAAAAGTGACTATTTTTATGACTAAAACAGACTATCTGCCAACTAGCAAGCAGATTCGGATGATCAATTTGGTTATCTTGCAGAAACGTTTTATACATAAAGATATGTTGACAACAAATAAAAGATTTTCACTTGAATGTTTGTTTTCTCTAATTTATCTCATTACGATCTCAGAATTCAAAAAGAGACTATTTTTATGACTAAAACAGACTATCTGCCAACTAGCAAGCAGATTCGGATGATCAATTTGGTTATCTTGCAGAAACGTTTTATACATAAAGAAATGTTGACAACAAATAAAAGATTTTCACTTGAATGTTTGTTTTCTCTAATTTATCTCATTACGATCTCAGAATTCAAAAAGTGACTATTTTTATGACTAAAACAGACTATCTGCCAACTAGCAAGCAGATTCGGATGATCAATTTGGTTATCTTGCAGAAACGTTTTATACATAAAGAAATGTTGACAACAAATAAAAGATTTTCACTTGAATGTTTGTTTTCTCTAATTTATCTCATTACGATCTCAGAATTCAAAAAGAGACTATTTTTTATGACTAAAACAGACTATCTGCCAACTAGCAAGCAGATTCGGATGATCAATTTGGTTATCTTGCAGAAACGTTTTAAACATTAACAAATGTTGACAACAAATAAAAGATTTTCACTTGAAAGTTTGTTTTCTCTAATTTGTCTCATTACGATCTCAGAATTCAAAAAGAGACTATTTTTATGACTAAAACAGACTATCTGCCAACTAGCAAGCAGATTCGGATGATCAATTTGGTTATCTTGCAGAAACGTTTTATACATAAAGAAATGTTGACAACAAATAAAAGATTTTCACTTGAATGTTTGTTTTCTCTAATTTATCTCATTACGATCTCAGAATTCAAAAAGTGACTATTTTTATGACTAAAACAGACTATCTGCCAACTAGCAAGCAGATTCGGATGATCAATTTGGTTATCTTGCAGAAACGTTTTATACATAAAGATATGTTGACAACAAATAAAAGATTTTCACTTGAATGTTTGTTTTCTCTAATTTATCTCATTACGATCTCAGAATTCAAAAAGAGACTATTTTTATGACTAAAACAGACTATCTGCCAACTAGCAAGCAGATTCGGATGATCAATTTGGTTATCTTGCAGAAACGTTTTATACATAAAGAAATGTTGACAACAAATAAAAGATTTTCACTTGAATGTTTGTTTTCTCTAATTTATCTCATTACGATCTCAGAATTCAAAAAGTGACTATTTTTATGACTAAAACAGACTATCTGCCAACTAGCAAGCAGATTCGGATGATCAATTTGGTTATCTTGCAGAAACTTTTTATATAAAAACAAATGATGACAACATTAAAGGTTTCAAAAGCTTTTTCGCTTGCATTGTTTCCCCTCTAATTTATCTAATTCCGATTTAAAAATTCAGCAAAAGTAATTTATTATTAGTGACTATAACAAACTATTTAACTAGCTACAGACTCTGATAATCTGCAAATCGGCGTCATTTTGGTTATCTTGCAACCATCTTTTAATTAAAAACAAGTGTTACCTTTAGCACGCCGAACTTGTTCACAATATCTTCTCTGCTAAATCTGTGATGGAAGTTATTTTTGATCATCTCTGGATCAATGGAATAAAACTTTTTCATCAAGCTGAAAAACAATTTCATTTGTTTAGAATTGTGCAACCTGGAATCGCCATAACATGAGAATAAATTATGCATCACTTACTACAATATTTCTCCCTTAGACAGATACGTCAAGGATGCGTAGTCTTCCAGAACATCCTGGGTTAATCCCGGATACGATTGTGCACTACCCATTATTTTCCTTTTATTTCCGTGTAATCACAAACACTCACTGCTTTGATTGGAATTCCTAGTGTATACGAATAAAAACTTAATCGCTCTATAAAAATTATCTTATCAGACCTATTAACGGTAATTAAGAACAAGATTAAATCGATTTAAAGGTTATTACTACATTACTTTGTGACGTCGCCGCGTCAGTAGAGCCCAATTGTTCAAATGAAACTACGAATTATATTAAGGAAAAATAATTTATTGTTTAAAAATAACACCCGAGATCATACCCAGCAATAAGTAACACATACATATACGAAAAGTCAATGCAATACCAGGCTTCACTGTGCAATTTGCTAATTTACTTATTCCAGGATAATGTCATTTCTACTAGTGCTAAAAAGTCACGCACAACGATATAAATATATGAGACAAAATAATATACTGTAACAAACTTGTAATCATGGAAGCGTCTAAGATATGAGAATGACTAAATAGTGGTTCAAATATTACTAGAAAAACTTTCTATAATCGAGAAATTTAGGTCATAAGATAAGATAAGAATAATATCATTTTCACTAAAGTTTCAGATGATTCCACTTACACTTATCGATTGTCACTAATATTTACAAGCGTCTGTATGGTTTATCGTTTTTAATTTCGATTAACCTTGCAGCTGAAAAGTTGACGCTTTGCGCCTACACATCACCTTTTAGGGAAGTCCACATTGTCAAAACTTATTTGGCGTCGCGCTCTCATTTTAGCTGCTTCTTCGAACGAAGGCATGGAATTAGACTTGAAGAGTCCCAGACTGGACTTGTCAAGCATGCTGAGTCCACTGCTACTATTCGAATTACTATCTATATTCACTAGTTTATCTTGTAGGATGTTTTTGGAGCCACTTTTTGGTTGTTCCTGTTTGATTCCAACACTGTGTGTGTTTTCTTTGATTTGTGAGGTGAATGTACTGGGTATGTTCTGCCGGGCCCTCATCTGCTGGTAAGCATTGGCTGAGATGTAGCCTGATACTTTGTTGTTGGTTTCGTTTGCGATTTTTATCTGTTCCTCCTGGAAACACTCGTCGACCGTGCGACCTTGTATTATCGCGAACACGTACTGACGCGCTAGCCTGAAAAAGACGTGATGTTATATAAATAAATGGAAGTTGTCGGAGATGATCTACGTCCAGTTGGACATTGCGAATTCTTATTATTCATCCATTGCGTGTACTACAAGTTCTTGTTGTAAAGAAAATAATGATGGACGGATTAAAAACCTTTTACTACGATATTAGCAAAGCAGCTTATAAGCGCAAAAAGTAAACGCTAATAAACCTTTATTAGCGTTTACTTTTTTTTTTTTTGTCCTATTCATAATCCCTTGTATTTTATGTATTTGAGCCTTGTACGTGCACCTTTACTTTAGGTCCTTACCGGGTCAGCATGACCCAAAACAGGCCGGGCGGCAAAATCGATTGTGTATTTTGCCGCCTGGCTATACCGAACATGCGTGTAGCACAACTCACACAGGTGCGACCGTGCGATGGTATGTGATTGTGGTTTCATATTTTAGGGAAATAGTCGTATACCCACTTTAGCATCGTTTCAGAAGTAGATAGTTTAGGCGCGGCTAGCTTCGCAGCGTGTGGCGGCAACGCTAACAGTCGGCGCGTGAGTCGCGCCAGTGACGAAGCCTTCTCGCGGAACCCGGGCGATGACATGCGCCAGCCGTGCACGCGAAGAGCCTCTGATACTGCCCACAGTAACTTCTGTAAAGGTTATGAAGAGATTTTAATCATTTACTTAGTAAGTTTAATATGGGACAGTAAGATCTGCGGAGGCTACACTTGATTCTTCAAGCAATTATATCACTTAATACTTATTAACAAATCAATGAAAAAACAGAATGTCACTGAAATAAAAGACTGCGTCAACAGACTAGTGATCGCAAGCGCTACTGCTTGAGCAGGAAGTCCAGCAGGCCTAGACAAAACACATTTCTGTTAACGTTCACGCCAAACGCTACGCTAAAATGTATGGGAATGACATTACCTGCGGAAAGATTACGTCGTGTCCTTTTCGCAAGTAATGTCATTCCCATACATTTTGGTGAAATGTGTTTTGTCTCTAAGCCCTGGAGGGTTAGAATTCCAGGTCTGGCAAAGTATTATTAGCTTTTCCATTAGGAATTACTGAGTAACAGCCTAGAACCTGGATTTCTGCTGGTTGATGGCAAAAGGTCGCCCCCTATTAGTGCTCATACACACATGCGACTTAAACATAACTGGCGAAATATGGTTGTACTATAAGGTCACCTAGTCACCTCTGCTTATCCCTTAGGCAAGTAGAGGCGTCAGTCATGCTCTGCAGTTTAAACACGTTTTTAAAGCTAAGAGTAACATAAAGGACACACAAAACTACTTACCTTCTTATGAGTCTCATTCAATTCACTGGAGGTCCTCGTACCAAACGCTTCTGACGCTCGCCGTGCGAATGAAAGTTGTGAATGCGAAGTTCCAATACTATCACCTCCGAACGACAAACTCTTTGCTATCTTACTCCTTCCATTATCCAAGTCATCATCAAAGGGATCGCGCTTTCTCTTCAAAAAAATATCGCTTTGTGTGCCATCCATGCTTTTAGTCTCGGCAGTTCGCACTGGTGACCCGAATAATGCTCGTTTAGATTTCATAGCCTGGGCTGGTACGGATGTTGAAGAAACTTGAGGCATAGGTCTTCGGGTTTCAGGGCTAAATAAGGCTCTTTTTAGCGTCTCTCGAGCTGGCTGTGACCTTGATAGGTGGGCGGAATCCATGAGCAATCTTCTCATGGCTTTTTTCTTGCTAGAGCCGCCACTGCGGGTTTTGGGTGTTTTTGCTGGAGTCTTCTTTCCTGGGGTCTTGCGAATCGGTGTTCTCTTGCCCGGAGTGCGTCTGGTGCGAGGACTCTTTCTTTCTGATGAGTTGACCAGCTTTCTGTGCGGGAAGAAACTTGAAAAGATTTCGATATCAGTATTGGATAGTTATAAAACACAAAGCAGATGTGTATGGAAACGCCGAGAAGCGGACGCCTTAGGAGGACAAAATATTGGTGTTATTCTTCAGAATGGACCGGTGCGTAGTTCTAGCAACCGGCGCGCGTGTATTTCCGGATGTTCTAACGTAAACGAGGCAAAAGGAGTATGTTATGATCGCGTATCAGATGGTGTTCTATTATTTCCGCCTACCCTAATGGGAACAAGGCGTAAGTTTACATATGTATGTAAAACAAAAGTAACTTCTAGTCCGTAACACAGATGCGGCAGAGAAATATAGCAATAACCATTGAGCTTAAAAAAGGCGCCGCATCTCGCTAAAGAAATACGTTTCGTTTCGTACGTTTTCGTTCGAATTCATATTTTGTATTGTAGAGAAGAAAACAAAGATTAATACTTATAGAAATATCTGAGGAGTTCACTCTATCTCGAAATATATTGAAAAAGCAGGATAATTTTTTAACCAGTGCGCAAACTGTAACCATGAATTCAGCCATTATAGGACCCTCAGCACAGAAATTTTTCGTCGGTTATACAAAAAATTATCAACTGTTTCATAGAAAAGTGCAATATCTAGGCGGTCAAAATGTATGGATCATCTGTTTTTTTTTTTTTTTTTTGTATAACCGACGAAAAATTTCTGCACTAGGGGGTCTAAAATGATATGCTGAATTCATGGTTACAGTTTGCGTACCGGTAATAAAATATCCAGTATATGTATTGTATAACATGCTTACTTCTTATCAATGAGGACCATTTTGGCGGTGGAAGCCTGTGCCTTCTCGTTAATGGTGGCTGCGCTGGCGAAGGCTTGCCGCCGACGAGCCAAGTGCGATAGACGACGGCCAGGAGATTTGGCTTGAGCCATCCTGTGAACAAATTGAAATAACAATTACTCTTTCTATCTTGACGTTGGATAGGCAGGTCCTGGTTTCCACCAATGCCTCGGCTTAGGGGCCCAGCCACCCAGCTATCCCTGCTCCGTTGCTTGTCTGGCTGACGACAGGCGTACAAGGCCTGATTAACCGCGTAGCAAGTATAGCATATGCTACGCTGCTGCGCTGTGCTGTGGATCCCATAATACAGCATAATGCTGAGTGGAAGCCTTCTTGTCACAGTCACGGCGTGCAGCTGCCGACTATTTGTGTTCTTTATGCCTATGTATACTTATCTGTGTTTGTTATCATGTTTTTTTCTTTATTTTTAATGTTGTCATCTTTTTAACCGACTTCAAAAAGAAGGAGGTTATCATCAATTCGACATGTTTATATTTTTTTTTTTTTTATGTATGTTCGGGCATAACTCCGTCGTATATAGACGGATTTGCAAAATTGTTTTTTTGTTCGAAAGGGCTTTACTCCGAAATGGTCCCATTAAAATTTCATATAGATCTGATGAAGGGTTTCGGAGACAGACAACGGAACTCTTCAAAAAAATACAGCAAATCAACCGCGAATGTTGCTATCGCATAAATATGCATTGTTTTGACCCCAAGGATGATGAAATTTCGAATTAGTGTGGGGTAGGTAACTAAAAGGTGAAAAATAAAAACTTTTTTCAAAAAAATAACAACCGACTTCCAAAACCAACACTACAAAGTTCAAAATAACTTTAATTTCGGAAGGCGGTGACAAATAATTAAAATACATATCCAAAGTCACCGCCTTCCGAAATTAAAGTTATTTTGAACTTTGTAGTGTTGGTTTTGGAAGTCGGTTGTTATTTTTTTGAAAAAAGTTTTTATATATGCACGTGTTTCTGTGACAAATAAAACTATTTTTCTTTCTTTCTTTCTTTCTACAGGCAAAAAGCAATCGGAAAATGTTAGTTTTAGTTCATGAAATAACAAAACATATTTTAAAATTCAATTCAAAGATTTCAGGTTTTTAAATCTGTTTTTGAACACCATGAAATAGTAACCGCCATGTTATTACGTCCCGCGTACCGCTGAATAAACTAGTCAACTGAACAACTTTGTAGTTTTATTATTTTCGTAACCAAAGTTATTTTATTGAATAATATCTTACATTCAGGAACAGCAAACCAACGAAAAGCAGAATAATAACTATTTTTTTTATTATAAACAATTATCGTACAAAATATCAGCGCATTTGTTTCCTCAGCAAACTGACGTCATACCCACAGACCAATATGGCGTCCACTGCGTCCAGCGTTTTCGTTAAATTACGCGCGAAATATGAAAATGTAAAATTTAAATGCATTTTTATTGCACTAATCGATTAAATTAAATTTTTGTGGTTTTTTTTTTGGGGTTTATTAGCATTTTAGAATTTAATTGAAACACTTTTTAAAATGGGTGTAATACCCTATTCCTTTCCATAATGATTGCTACCTAAAGTTCCTAATAAACAAACTCATGCCTACTGTTATGCAAGAAGGCATATTTCAATGAAGAATTAATTAGTTAATGAGAGCATTAGCTTAATACTAACTAGTTTATCATTAAAACAATATTTGTTGATTATAACTTCCACAGGACTTATCACATTCCTAGCAAAATGTGGGTGTACTGTGTGTCTATACAACTGTCTACCCCTTAGAGAAATACAGAATTTGTTATGCTAAATAATAATGTAGATATCTTTTGAGACACATACTTGATCCTCATTGCTTTCCTCTTGGTAGCGCTGTTAGGAGACTGCAGGCCTCCAGAATAAATGTTTACACTTGTATCAGTCTCAGCTCCAACGTATCTCTCTCCATAGCGTAACGCAAGTAATTCTAGCTTCTCTGAATACTTTGTCAAATTGTAGCTGTAAAGAGGCAAGAACAAATGAAAGTTAGAATATATATTTTATTTGCAAATCATCTATTTAGATTACCTTGCATTGAAATAACTTGATAATACAGGGTAATACAACACGGGAAAAGGCTAGGGAGATGATAAAAATATCTTGAAAGCTTTTAATGCAGTTTTGCCATCTTTTGCATTATTTATTAAGGATGGTTTAAAATTCTATTAACCTTATTAAAAGAACAAGGTCTTTCTTTAGATTCGGTTTAAACCACTCTTGGTTTTTTATTAAGAATCCAATAGTATACATATTTTTGTATTAAGAACTTTACCTAAATTGAAATAAAGTTAGAAATGCAAAACCTGGCACAGAGCCGAAGGCTAGAACTAAACGTTAGATTGCGTTTTATTATTAGAAGGAAGGACTTTTACATATAATAGCCTGAACTGCTAGATAAGCTGGGTGTCATGTTTGCTTAATATAGCTTATGATAAAATTTGGCTATTTGAAAGTGAATGTCAGATAACTTTATCATAATATCCACTTCTATTTCCTCAAACATTGTTGGAATCTGAGAGGAAATATTTTATTGAGGCAGTTTGCCTCATACCTAAGCAAAATAATAACAAACAGGAACAAGGTCATAATCATGCAACATATCAAGTTTCTAAAAGAATACTTACTACATATCATGGTATCTCCACTTCACCACATTTGGCCATGCTGTCTCAGCTGCCTCAATTTCAGTACACATTTTCAAATGTACACTCTTATCATTTACACTAGTATCTAACTCAGGAAGCTCATTAGATGTAGAAGTCCTAGACTTCTCTCCATTCAAACTTTTACTAGAACTTTCCTCAGTATCTGTTTTAGAGATTTCAGGGATTTCTACAAAAGACACTCGTTTTGTTGGTGTAGTAGAGTTGATTTCAGGCATAATAACTTTTGCTTCTTCATCAAACATCGGAAGATTACAATAATACTTCTTGAGCATTTCTGTCACATCAGTCTTTAGAATGGTCACTGAAGGTGGTGGTAGGACCCCTTGTAGAGTTTCCTGTTGGAATAATAAGTTGGTATTAAATACAGTCTAGGTTCGAAAAAGAAACAACAAAAAAAGTTAATCATTTTAATAATTGATATAATAAAAAAGTCACTTGACTGTAAAAGGTCTCCGAAGGATCAATTGCAACTGATTAATACACATTGATGCCCAAGTTGATTGTCTATCAAATGCAATTGCAGCAATTGACAATATTAATTCAATAGACATTGGATTGCAATTGATTGATTCGGGGACCCTCTACAGATTGTATTGTAATTTATTTGTTTTGTTGCATTATCTTATTAACCGGTTAAGTCTGGTGCGGAACCTATCGGTTCCATTACAACAGAAAATTAATTGTGTCTCACTAACCAGGATTGACAGATTAAACCACTATACAAAAACTTTTCAAAAAACTGATTTGAAAAATAAAACCAACACAAAAGTTTAAAGTTGAACTTAAGTTTTATAGAAAACAAAAACCTAAAGGGCTTCTAAAGTTATATAATCAAGAAACTTAATTTTATTTTAGTAGGCTAATATTTAATATAGAAAATCGAAAATAAAGTAGTTTATATTAATTTATTTCCCTGTAAGGAATGACTCAGCTACTAAATATCTTTGTTTACTTTTTTTTGAATCACAAATATTTACATATTGAGTAAATAGACTTGTTTACTAATTAGAATTAGCTCATGGCCAGCAGAAGATTGATGATACAGAAAACTTAAATGATTGACTGTAACTTGAGTATTTTTCTAGATCCTAAATATGTATTCAGTATAATGATGTTGACTATTAAATAATTAGTTGTGTAATATTTTGACTTATCTTATAAGACTGCTTATTGATACAAAAGTGGTCAAATGAGGCAAAATGAGGTCATTGAAAATGTACGTAATAATGCCAACCACATAATGTAATGTTATAAAACGCACCAACAAAAAATATCAATGTGTATTCAACCGTGAAACATGCAACTGATAAGAACTGCATACCTACTCAGATAACTTGTGCTTACTTTTGCAAGGTGCATAAAAAAATTACATGGTTATGCAATGCACTGACAAATTAATGTTTGAAATATACCTATTTTTTTAAGTAGTTATTACGTTGCAGACATCAAATATCATTTTATGTTGAGCAAACAGATGCCGTGTTCCGTAATGCAACAAAAGTGATAATATCGCGAACCCGACCAAATTGAATAGTCAAAAAATTTAAGAGCTATCAGATCATTAGTACTGATTTTTATTTTGGTTGACTTCGCGATATTATCACTATTTGTCTAATACGGAATGCGCCCAGAATGAGGCAATGTAGGTTTGCAGGTTAATATGTAAATGGCAAAGGTAAGGTTAAAAATAATGTTGTCATTCTGCAATATGCTTACCTCTATCTTCCTGACTTTTCTTTTCTCATGAATTTCAAAATCTTTGAGAAAACTCCAAAAAAGTTCTGGCTCTGGAGATGTATCATCATCATCATCGTTTTCAGAAAACATATCTGGAGATCTCACTCCACTGTCAAAAGATGCCTCAAGTGATGAGTAACTTTGCTCTGAATTCCACTTTGCTGTGCTCCCATCATCATTTATATTCGGAACGTCCTTCTTATTCTCCTCATAGTGTGAGTCTCCGGTACTTTCTGAGGTCTTATCTAATCTGTCACTAACATTGTCCGATGCATCACTAAGTCTCTGATCACCATCATTACTCTCAATAATTGACTCCGCATTATCATTGCTACTTGTGTACAACCCACAACTTTCATCTTCACGTTTATGTTCTAAATTAGCTAAACTGGTGCTACAGCTCATTGCCGAGATAGGGTCTACGATAGGTTTCAACTTTTGAACATGCTTGATTGTACCATTAAAAGATAGTTCACTTATAGGTAATTTGAATACATTTTCTGAAGGCTGTTTCGAGATGTGGGCATCTCTAAACATGGGCACACTGTCTACTGCATTATTACTATTTTCCATAGTAGGGGTTATGAACATGGGATGTTTAACTGTTTCAGTTCTTGAATCCTCGGACGTCTGATGATCAGTTTGGTTAGATTTCTCGTTTATAAGACTATGTTCGATCGTCGCGAAAGAATTCTCAAGCAATGATGCCGCAAGGGGTGAACACGGTGAATTGATTTTCACACACAGATCTGTATCTAAACTAGATCCTTTGTCATTCATATGATGTCGAACAATTTGATTTAATAAATTGAGCTCAGTTTCAGCTGTTTCGCAATGTTTATTTTTAACATTAGTTGATGTTACGATTGATAACTCTATGTTACCTCTGCTATTCGAACTTTCAGAATCACAGCGGTTGGAAGATATACCCTCGTTCGGTTCACGTTTTACACTTTCTTCTATCAAAGGATCAACAACATTAAAACTTCTCAAATAGCGTTCGTACAAAGAAAAACTATCGCTCATGGAGTGACAATTTGAGTCTTCAAAGGATTCCATCACCACTTCATTCTTATTTGGGAAATGTTGTTTTAAGGATTCATGTTTTGTTCTGCACAAGAAAAGATAATCTAATTTATAAATTTATCTAAATAATATTGCAAATTGACTCTAATAGCTCATTTCCAGAGCTTACACAAACGCGCCATTTACGCCATATTGCTAAAACTAACTAAAATTAAAAAAAAGGCAGCAGTATTGCCAGCTGGGTGTCAGGTTTTGGGGCGGTTTTTCGAAAAAAGGTTTATTTAATTTGTATGTGCTCACCTAGAGCACATACAAATTAAAATTCTTTACTAAAATGGATTACATAAATAAGTAATGTATAAATTATTATAAAATACATCATCCTGGATTATAAAATATTGTTTAATCATAAAATTACCATCTAAATAGCAGTCTTTATCTAATTCCTCTCGAAGGGTTTCACTTTGAGCAGATAATAAGATGACGTTGATGTTTGAGCTTGGGCCTCATTGCGCGCAGCCTTGTTCAGTATAAAAAATCTGATAATCTTATGGGGATTAAATTGTGTGGTAAGTTTGGTTAAATGGGTAAGGCCTCTTCGTATTTATGGTATGGAATTTAGGGACTCAAAATTCATCTTGTTTCGTAATTTATGTTTGTATGGTTTTGATGATAGGCAATAATATTTGAGTCTAGATTACGGGCTAAATCATTACATTATGGGCTGAACAAGAAAAAGAGCTAGATCTAGCCCCGAAGGGGCTAAATTGGCATCACTTTCAGTCAAGCGAGCAAGAATAATAGACCGATCTATGGTTTAGTTAGTCGATTTCCAGCCTGGCTTCACTTTTTTGTTTTAATAGATCGGAGGAGCCCTTTGCTCAGCTGCATTGGGACAGTGGCTCCTCCAAATCCTTCCCAGCATTCCTTTGTAGAGCCATTTCGATCCAAACCTTGTGGTATGTACATACGTATCTAGATCGTATCGCAACCTCTTCCTCCTATTACTATACTCTATGCTCTTCCTGGGCTGGCCTCAGCGGCGCGGCGGCGCGTCCATCCTCAGGCACCCACTGTGCGGTGACTATTACGCAGAGGTCACTGTGCGGGTAACGTTACCCACCTAGTCCTATTTCAGCCTTGAAGCCAAGCATTTTCATTATGGAAGTAAAAAAATCTTAAAAATCACTTGCATCCTGTCGAGATAAATCAGATCTTAAGTATGTACAGTCGCCAGCAGGTCAAGCTATCCCAAACTGTCAAATTTTCCCAATGGAACATAAACCTTATTCGTTTGCAATAAAGTTGAAAAAAGAAATTTGACAGATTAGAGCAGCTTGATGTGCTGGCCTCTGTACTTTTATACATCGTTTAAACATAATCATAAACTTAATCAGCCTATGATGTTCCCACTACTGGGGCACACGTCCTCTCTGTGAGAGGAAGTGGCACATAACCCATCACTTGGCCGGGTTGGCGGATGTCACATAACTTCGAATTTTTTGTTCTAGGAAATGTCAGTTTCCTCACGACGTTTTCGTTCACCGGTTTGAGAGCAGTAGTAATGAAATTAAAAACAAAGTAATGTGCCTGTCGACCTTACAACCCAAACTCGTAAGTGGCGGCTCTACCATAGATAAAACACTAAAAGCCCACTGGGCCTCAACTACTCACTGCATACCTCGCATTTAGGGCAGTAAATTAATTAGTGGTAGAAACTGACTAGTTTTCTACCACTAATTAAGTTACTGCCCTAAATGTGTATAATAATGTTTTCGAAGCTTGATATCCTCTGGTGCATTTCATAATTATGCGGAATGCACATCCGCACGGGCACGCAGAGACGTGGGTCGTAACGTCTTTTGGGCGAAATCGGTTATACGTATTTTCGTGGATATGAGTAACTAGTTTCAAAAGCGATTATTTTTGTAACTAGTTACTTTTGTATACAGTAGGGCGTTGGTTGGTTTTGCGTTTGTATTATGTTATCATTACGAAAATGTTACAGGTATTATAATATTAGTTTTACTTGTGTTTTATGTTACCTATAATTATTCTTTCTTATTCTTTACTCTCGTTGTGCGAGTCGTATTACGTAACGTACACACGGCCACACATCAAGCCATAGAATTCCAGTTTACGTTAATCTCGCACTGTACCGAAATTCTATGCAATGCGAGATCAGCTCATACTGGAAATGTATAGCTTGATGTGTAGCCGTGTGTACAGTCGCAAGCAGGTCAAGCTATCCCAAACTGTCAAATTTTCCCAATTGAACATAAACCTTATTCCTTTGCAATAAAGTTGAAAAACTATCAAAGACATTTGACAGATTGGGAAAATTTGACAGTTTGGGGTAGGTTGACCTGCTGGCGTCTGTACGTAAAATAATCGTTAAATATTTGTCCACGAAACTAGATGCAAGTTTCACAGTTCTATTTAGTAATAGTTATGTAAAACGTCAATGTGACGTTTTCTATTACCATTTATGAAGTGTTTTGAGAGCAGTGGTAATGAAGTAATTTGCCCAATTAAAGTCTAAAGTAAAACGGGTATAATAACTACAACTAATAAGTTGGGGCTGATAGTAGCAGTTGGCCCAGAGGTATTTGGACCTCTGCCCCTGTCTTAGTAATCTTGCAACGGTACGACTCGATAATGAATATGAATAACTTATATCATATTCATTCTACACCGACTCTCGATTTTACTTCAGAAATATTATCAGTCTGTGGAACTCGGTGGAACTGTGTTGCATTCCGTATTAGAAAAATAGTGCTGTGACTCTGTGAGCGCTCACATCGATATTTGCGTTCCGAGTTAGATATCACTATTCTGACAGCTAATAACCGTCATTTTTGTCAACAATACGGAACGCTCGTGATCGTGTTATCAATGTTCACACAACGTTAAACCATATATTCACTATATTAAACTTGTATACACCACACATTTCTTCTTCTTAGATAGAAGCACTATTTCAAATAAATCTAAGTTAGCGAAAGATACGATGCGAATCGAAACAAAATAGCCCAACTGTCATTTTTGACGGCGCTCACGGTGATATTAAAATAACGCATGGTCGGCGTTAACGCAACATGGCGCATGTCATGACGTCATCTATAACGTTTCGCGGGACATCGTTAAGCGCTCACGCCATCCAATTCGGTACGGGTGTGAGCGCGCTCAAATGGATATTATCGTATTTCGGAACATGGCCTAACATAAATGACATTAATAGATGTTAGAGATGTAGCAAACCCGTTTTCATAATCAGCTTCTTATCGAAATCCCTCACAATATTATTTTTTGTCAGAAACAATGAATACAAATAATTGGACCAACTCCTGTCGGAAATAAATTTTATCATTCCGCAAGTCACCAATTGGTACCGATTGGTGACATTTGATAAAATATAAAATAATTAATGAATAAGAAGCGGTGAGGTTTTTCATCATGTTTCAAATAAATTGGTTATGCATGTACGCATCGACAGTGTTCGGCCCTTCGATTGGCTTTTCACCAATCCAGGGCCAAACGGAGCGCTAAACGCGATCAATGCGTAAAGTCGAGATAGTTTAAGGGTTCTTTTAACAGGCGCGACGCGACACTTGTGGAACAATTTCCATGAAGTTTTCATTGATGGGCCTGGCTAAAAGCACGCTGTCTCACCAGGCTTCGTGTCCGATAGAGATAGTACCAGTGATGAGTAAGACCTAGCGTCTTCTACTCGCACAACGTTATTTAGAGAGCTGCAGGATCAGTTATAGTAAAACAGGCGCGTAAAAAATTAAGAAAATTCCTTTGGAAGATCGGGTTTTCTGAAAAAAAAAAACACTGCGTAAATCAATGACCAATAAAGTTTATTGAACTTTTCGATATTTGGGCTTTGTCGGGACCGACTTAGTTTTGGAAATTTCGCACTACTTTTATTACACCCCCAAAGTTAGGTTAAATTACCAAGAAAAACGAATCTTTGTTGGCTCCTAACTTATAATGATTTTTAATTTTAGTATTCTGTTTCCGTTTTGTTATCTTCTCGTCCCAAATACCACAGTGTCTCAAGACGAAAGTCTTTGACCAGTGTGTGTTGCTAGTGATGACCTATGGTACAGAGATGTACTCGCTCACAATGGGCCTTATCAGAAGGCTTAAAATCACCCAAAGAGCAATGGAGAGGGCTATGCTTGGAGTTTCCCTACGCGATCGAATCAGAAATGAAGAGATCCGCAGGAGAACCAAGGCAACCGACATAGCCCGAAGAATTGCCAAACTTAAGTGGCATTGGGCAGGGCACATTGCTCGCAGAACAGATGGCCGATGGGGCCGAAAGGTTCTGGAGTGGCGACCGCGTGCGGAAGACGTAGAGTGGGATGGCCTCCCACAAGGTGGACCGATGACGTTGTGGAGGCCGCGGGTATCCTCTGGATGTGGGAAACACAAGACTGGTTGAAGTGGGGGAGGCCTATGTCCAGCAGTGGACATCTTTTGGCTGAAATGATGATGATGATGATTAGGATTCTGTTTCCGTACATACAATATTAATAACAAGACAAAACCATACCATCTTTCTTTTTTTATGTACAGTCGGCAGCAGATCAAGCTATCCCAAACTGTCAAATTTTCCCAATTGAACATAAACCTTATTCGTTTGGAATAAAGTTGAAAAACTATCAAAGAAATTTGACAGACTGGGGTAGTTTGATGTGCTGGCCTCTGTACATTGTCAAACAGTGGAGTAATACACTTTCGAAGTTTGTATGGGAAAAATGTGAACTAGGTTCACCTTAAGCTGACATTGTGACCTTACTAAGAAAATGCAAGAGCGAGCAAAGCGAACTATAAAATTTGATCATCCTGATCCTGAATCCCTGAATCGTTTTTGCTGTCTTTGTCATTTTACTAAGAGATTGCTACAGCGAGTGAATTAAACTTGAATATTAGAGCATCTTGAGTCAGATAGGTTAGATTTTCCGTGTAGTTTTATTTAGAATAAAAGAACTTGAGAATTGACCCGCACCTATAGTTTGACCCCTTTGTGAGACATAAACAAAATTTGTTATTTTTAAATGTTTGTAGTAAGTATTCTTTCATTATGGGCCTCTCATTAACAAGATTTTGTGATGTTCGATAATATATTATTATAAATTTAGCCTCTAGTTAGACAAGTATGTGCCATTACCATTCATAGCTGCATTCGCCTGTCAGTGTCATCGCCAATTCATCACCATCTGCCTAGCCATTTTCCAACTATGTCGGGGTCGATCGGGTTCAAGTCCAACCGGATTCAGCTGAATACCAGTATTTTACATAGAGCGACTGATTATGAAACGATTTTGACAAAACAAGCGGAATATGAACATGAGAAAAAAATCATAAAACGCGAGATCGCAGTTGATTGAAGTGAAATTGTCGGACACGAACGAAATGTAAATTTCATCTTTCATCGATAACAATTCAAAATGTGGATGGACATCTCTACATGACCGGACAAACTTGAATGAAAAATATGAAAATTGTGAACTTGTGAAACACAAATAAAATCCCGGCGTCGAAAATAAATCCTATGGTATGTGTATTCAATTACTATAATAAATCTATTGATGATATAAGTAGAGAATCCTTTAAATACTGCCGTACCTTTACGGACTTGAAAATTTAGAAAGCATTTGTAACTTTTTAACACGCAATCAATTTATTCGCATATGAAATAATGCTTTCGACGTTGTAGATGTAGAGTAATATTCTTATGTGATGCTACTACTGGCTCAAAGGAGGACACATTATTATATGGTTTGTAAGGGTATCTGCCTTAAAAATGTGTGTTATTTTGATTCGCCGGTTTTTATTTGCACCTGCCAACTTGATATCATTCTGTTTTATTGTATGTTACATTAATAAGACTTTGTTCTATTCATACACACAGCTTTTTAAATCTTATGATGACCTTAAACTCAAGGGTTGCATAGAAATATCAGTTATTTAGTACCTAAGTATTTTTATGTCTAACTACCTACATTTTTTTTAATTATTGAGGAAACTAATATCGACTGTAAACTGTCGGCCCGATGAGATTTCTTGAAACCGGTTGATACCAAACAGAAAACACAAGCATAACAATGTATCACCAAGCAGTACTTCCATAATCTTTAGTGGTGTGGCAAGAGTAGCTCTACAAGGAATTCTGCAAATCCATCCATCAAGACATTCATGATTGTCATAAGAAATCTTGGTGGAAGCTCCAAGGTAGTCAAATATTCTTAAGTTTTTTGCAATTTGCTTGCCAGATTGCATTTTATTTTATTTATAATGGGATAAACGGCTACAGTATTCATCTTAATACTAAAAGTATTGTAATTATAAGTGTTTGATAATATTGCAGCACACTGCATTATCCACATATTAACATGCAATATGAAAACAGATAGGTGTCACTAGGTGGCTCTATACATTATTCAATTATCGCTCCTTTAGAATTACAGAGACCTATTTTGCTTGCGACTAATTTCGAAATTGGTTTCTATAATTCTGAATTATAGAAACCTATTTTGCTTGCGGTTAATTTTGCATAAGGTCTCATTAATTATAATTCTACAGTTTTTAACCAGTGCGCAAACTGTAACCATGAATTCAGCATATAGACCCCCCAGAACAGACATTTTTCATTGGGTATACAAAAAAAAATCTGCTGTTTCATTGAAAAGCGCAATACCTACACGTCAAAATGTATGGAACGGCAGTTTTTTTTTGTAAAACCAATGAAAAACTTATCCAGTATAATTGAGAATGTCACACTTTGGATGCTGACTTTTAGACCTTGAATGTTCCATAAATAAATTATTAATTTATTTATATGCATAATGGTAGGTGTGTAGTTTTCATGAAATAGTCATTCAATAGAATTAACTGAACTTAGAGAGTTGTATTGACGATTTTACATCTGAATTCATGATTACAGTTCGCGCACTGGTTAAAAACTTATCCTGTATGCTTCCTCCTCCAACTTATTTGTTAACGGATAACATCAATATTAAACAAAGTTTAAGTAAATAACAGGTATTGACTGTAGCCTGGTACCTACTTATGTACAAATATTAATGAACAATTAACACATAAGTACATATGTATAACACATTGATCATGTAGTAAATAATATCATACAGTGCTGTTATTAATAATTTTATTGTGTTATCTATATGAAATTGTAACAGTTAGTTTGTGTGTTGGTTTGTTCATATAATATTAATATGTATTGTACCAAGCTTTGTAGCCAACAGTTATTATTTCAATTAAACCAATTACAGGCACTTTTGAATTGCCTAGGAGCTGGTCAGTTCGAAAGATGAAGTCCATCCCAAAGTGTAGTAGGTTCTTACGGAGAAGAACAGGTAAGAATCTCCATTGATACTCTTTGCATCAGTCAATCTGACTAGCCCTTTTACAACTATGTTGGGGTCGGCTTCCAGTCTAATCAAATGCAGCTGGATTTACAAGGAGCGACTGCCTGTCTGACATCCACAAACTAGTTGTTTTTTTTTTTTATGCTGGGAAATCCTCAAATAACTTCTCGTTCTGGGTGGAGCAGGAGGGCATGTCAGACTTTTACTGACTAAAACCCACCCGTGTTCCCTCAGTTGCCTCTGTGCCAGGGGCCACGGTATCTCTTTCGAACAACCCGCACTCCTGGTAGGCATCGGTCCTTGCGGACCCCACCAGTTGGTGCTGACATCTTTTTGAAGCACCCGTGGAACACAACGCGCCGTCGACCCAAGCTTGGTCCTTACCGGACACCGAGCTACCCATTACTCGCCATCGGCAAGCCCGCGCTTACGGTGGCCGGACATCAGCCTGGGATTCCCGACGCCCAGGGCGTCTCCTGCGGCGACTAGGTCCGTGAGGGCTCATATACTGCTTCTCCTTCACGTGCGCCACCTCCCTCTTCGCGAGCATCAATGCTTCGCAGTAGGAGGTGACGGCTACCCGTGCACTCTCGCTCCGTACGACGGCCTGGACCAGGGCCGGCCGCGAGAGATCGCCCCTGCTACCACAAGGACACGGCGGTGCTCCGCCCGAGACGGGCAGACCTCCACAGTATACTCCACCGTTTTCTCAGGGCGATCTAGGCGATGATGGAAACACCCGGGCGTTTCCTCCCACCTTATGCGAAACAGTAAGATATCTTTATTCACAACGCACGTAACAACTGATTATACCAATAATTTCATCTTTATTCAGAACTAGCTTTTGCCAGCGGCTCCGCCCGCGTGGATGTCGGTTATCGCGTAAAAAAGTAGCCTATGTCCTTCTCCATATCCCAGGCTATATCTCTGCCAAATTTCATGCCGATCGGTTCAGCGGTTCAGGCGTGAAAGCGTGACAGACAGACAGCTAGTTTCGCATTTATAATATTAGTAGGGAAGTAGGGATTTATTACGTAGGTAAAATACTAATATCCTGTTAAATATTATTCTAGTCAAGGTTGAAAGTGGTAAAACATTTCCTTGTTTGTGAAAGAATAATTTTAAACTTGTTAGCAACTAAAACATTTGCTGGTAAGTGGGTCATCTTAAGGGGCAGAGTTAGGCGCACTCCAAGCAAGTAACAGAAATAGTTAGGCATCATAACTTATTTTTAAGAGGGTTTGGTTTCTGCAATCAGGTCGACAAACGTGAGTGGGCCATGGCGGCCGTCGGTGGTTATTCCAACTGGCCTGCCTCCCTCCAGAAGTCTTACTAGAGAATGGGCAGCAGCATTCTCTATGCTTTTACCACCATACTGCGATCACCAACCCGCCTGCCAAGCGTGGCGATTATGGTAAAACCCCCTTTTTGGGGGAGGCCTGTGTCCAGGAGTGGACGTCTTTTGGCTGAAATGATGATGATGATGAAGAAGAAAATCTGTGTAAGAGGGTTTCTGTCCTAATCTGCGTGAATCCTGTGCATTCAAAGAGCACATGCGCAATGGTTTCCTCAGCCTCCATGCAAT
This sequence comes from Polymixis flavicincta, assembly GCA_949987655.1. Taxonomy (NCBI): domain Eukaryota; kingdom Metazoa; phylum Arthropoda; class Insecta; order Lepidoptera; family Noctuidae; genus Polymixis; species Polymixis flavicincta. The sequence continues at coordinate 8,504,471 of OX465187.1, forward strand.
CCCTGCATAGAGGACTGTTCGTTATGTATAGTTCAGCCGCATCATTATATTCCTGCCCTTGTACACAAGGCTACACATCAAGCTATAAATTTCCACTATAAGCTGATCTCGCATTGTATAAGATTTCCGTTAAAAGCAAGATCAGCGTAAACTGTATCAGCGAAATGTATAGCTTGATGTGTAGCCGTGTTTACCATGTTACTTGGGGTCAGCGTAACATGTTTTCATCATTCACTCCCTTATTTTTCAAATCATTCCTCATACATACGTTCATACATCTTTTTTTGGCTTTGCTCTCCTCCCTCTCCATCCATCAACATGTATTATCAAGTTACATGCATTTCGTCCCTCCTCATCATATCACAGAAATAGTTAAGCATACTAATAGACAATAATCGGTGTACTTATGAGATAGGTAAACAATAAAATATTCACATATAATTATGCAATGGGAAGTTTAATATTTATCTGTTCAAATAGCAGTATATTTGATCATTTAAATTTGCTATAATGGAACCTCTGTTCTGAGTAATAAAGCCTATTAATGGTTTGTAAAACAAAACCTAAATTGTAGCTTTATTTTTTTGTCTTTATTCTTCTTAAGTAAGATAAATAAAGCCTCGGACTTTAACAATCGTCAGTTACAAGTTAACCAGGGTTTGTAAAAGAAAACAAAAACATAGTTTTTTTTTTTACAAACTGGTTTTGTATTGTATAATATAACTTAAGTAATGTGATAAAATTACCCTCGCACAAGGCAAGCAAGGTTTGTAAAAAACAAAAACATAGTTTTTTTTTTTTACAAACTGGTTTTGTATTGTATAATATAACTTAAGTAATGTGATAAAATTACCCTCGCACAAGGCAAGCAAGGTTTGTAAAAAACAAAAACATTGTTTTTAATACATTTATGTATTTAAAAAGGTTTAATAATAGGTTCTGTATATAAATGTTAAGTACAGACGCCAGCACATCAAGCTACTCCAAACTGTCATATTTTCTCAATTGAACATGAACTTTATGCCATATTAACCCATAAAGTTGAAAATCTATCAAAGAATTTTGACAGATTGGGGTAGCTTGATGTGCTGGCGTCTGTACTACAGGTAACAATAGCCTCGGACTTACAAAATGGTCAATTACAGGTTAACCAGCATTCTCAGAAAAATGTTGTAACAAATAAAACCAAAATCAAATCAATTTAATTAATGTTCTGATTAATACAACAATTAATTAATATGTACTTAAATAAGGTGTCCTGAAACAAGAGAATAACTAAATCGATTGTTGAAATTATAGGAGCAAAGTCGTAGAAAATCACTAGTAATTAGATATATTGGATATTTGTCTCACTGGCCTCACGGTATCTGTCTATGATTGCACTGACCTCTGCTCTCTGCGCCTCATTATCTATAAGGTATAAAGAAGTCAAAATGATGTATTCACTCTGGCTCCTGCACTCATTACCAGTGCCTCATTAAAATTAAAAATTAAAAAGATAACGGTGCATACGACATTTTTTTCATCGTACTTGCGCGCATGCGCTTAGTGAATGATATAACATAGTTTTGTGTTACACGGTAATCGACTTAGATTTTTTCGCGGAAATTGTGAAGGTAATGTTAATAAATTATGTTAATTAGTTAGATAATATCTTTAATAGCTTTTGTTTTTTAATTAGTATGTCCTCTGTGATCATTTTGTGGATAAGCAGCGAAGCGAGACTGTCGTTTGTGGTGTAGTGATGTTACTTTAGTTGTTTTGCTATCACGTTTAAGGGTGCATGTGAGTTCCAGGAGTTTTTATTATTTATATTTCTATAGGTAATAAATACTACAGTAAAGATAAAGTACTTTTTATATTTAGGTAGGTATAAATATATATTATGTACAGTATTTTCGGTTGATTATTACCTATATGTACTTGTTAAAATACTCAAACTTTCATTTCTTGTGAATTGTAGTCTGATGTGTTCTAATTTTCCAATCATAAGCGATTCTAAAATTGATACAAAAATGTAGGGTAGTTCTACATATGCCTAATCTATAGTATAATATGTTATGTTATCGCCAACCCGCCTGCCAAGCGTGGCGATTATGGCAAGCTCCCCCAAATTGGGGGAGGCTTATATCCAGCAGCGGACGTCTACCGGCTGAAATGACGATGAAGATATGTTCAAAATATGTTCTATGTAATTTAAGGGAGATGGACGCCTTTGCCCCGCTGTGGGACATTGCAGGCTTCACAGCGGGGCAAAGGCCTACCCCTCTCTCCCTCTTCCACACAATTCTGCCTTTTGCTAGTGCTGGCTAGCCCTTTCGGTAGACGTTAAGCTCGTCCAAGTTACGACGAGTTATTGTGCGTTGTTTGTGACGAAGTGAAGTAATTTTTTATGATAACTTTATCACAAAAATGTTTCTCATGAACTATTTAATTGCTCCAATTAGTGATTCTAAATTAATTAGATACACAATCAGATAAATTACCATATATTATTATAATACATATTGTCGTCTAGACACGCACGCTGTAACTTCTATATTTATGTTGTTTACATCTCTACAACATATCTATTTGAAGTACCTACTTTTATATTTACTTGCCACTGGAATTTGAACGGGGAAGTAGGTAGTATATTTGTGATTCCGTGTGCTATGATTATTTTACCAAAAATGTACCTTATTTCAAAGAACATAAAGTTAATGTAGTAATAGCGAATGAACGGGAATATTTGTACAAAAACGCCAAGTGTACTTGCCCCTTTAATAACAGGCCAATTTATCTCTTCCCTTCGCTTTTGTGAGTCTCTTAAAGGGAACAAAGGTCGACGATGGTTGGCTGCAAGATATAAAATCCTAAAGAATTGTAACCATCGCAGACATCAAGCGACATACGACAAAATCAGTTGCGATTTTGTGGAAATTCAGACCTTACAACTCACAAGTCGGAGCCGTTACCACGGCTCCGACTTGTGAGTTGTAAGGTCGAGGGTCCGAAGTAGTCCGAACCCGGGTAGGCGCTTTACTTTTTGTAAATAATTTCATCACCGGTGTGTCTCTGTAAACATTGAAGGAACACAATGATAAGAAAACCGGCATGTCCTAGAACCAAAAATTCAAAGACATGTGACATCTACCAACCCACACCTGGCACGTGTGGTTAATTACAGCCCACTCTCTCGAAGAGTAGGGGCCGGTGTTCCAGCAGGCTTAGCATGACGCTTTATATTTCTACTCTTCAGTAGAATCGAAATCGCTTGGCTACATTTCTCGGAAATACGGAAGTCGGAAACATCATTTTTGTCTACTCTTACGACGACAAAATGCTTGTCTACGGTTCTAATGCTAAGTCTGCAGCAGTGTGAACATTGTCGGCTGATTATACTTGCGGAAATTGCAAATTGCTTTAATCTTTTTTCGTCTCTATCATCCTCGTGGATATCCGTTACCCTCATGCTGACTGTGGCGTCTGTCAAGCTCGCACTGACTAAAACCACATTGTGTTCTTCCATATTCCTCTGGCCACGAGATGGTAGCGGTCGCGCATTTAAGTATCCTCAGCCCCAACAGAGCATCCGTCTCTCAACAAACAAGCCTGTTACTGATTTTAACCCATAAAATGACGCCTTGATTCCCCGAAGGGCTGTGCAGAGGTGTACTTTAGTACAACCACATTTCGCCAGTTATATTCATCATCATCATTTCAGCCGAAAGACGTCCACTGCTGGACATAGGCCTCCCCCAAGCTCCGCCACTTCGACCGGTTCTGTGATTCGCGCATCCAGCGGACTCCTGCGGCCCTCACAAGGTCAACGGTCCACCTTGTGGGATGCCTTCCAACTTTACGTCTTCCGGTGTGCAGTCACCACTTTAGAACTTTTCGCCCTCATCGGCCATCTGTTCTGCGAGCAATGTGCCCTGCCTACTGCCACTGCCAGTTATATTAAAGTCACCAAATGCAGGATCCGGGCCCATATTGAGAAATCCCAGATAGTAAAACCCAATAATACTTTGCCCGACCCTGGCGTCAAACCCAGGACCTCATGCTCAGCATAGCGCTTGCAACCACTAGACCAACGAGCCCTCGGCACTGATTTAAGAGCGTTCTCCCCACGCGGGTTGGCAACGGCGCAGTTATGGCGGTTTTTCGTGATTATTTCATTAAATACAAACAAAAGTACAATTGTTTTTCAGCCATGCACTAGATCATTCGTATTTTCAAGTTTGTATGCAGTCGCGCACGAGACGCCGTTTTGTGTGCGCGTTAGACAAGCAAGCGTTGTTTGGCGCGGCGTGTTTATTTTTCTTATACCCTACAATTATTTTATTATTTTGTTTTATCATGTTCTATTTTAATAATGGATGAAATAAGAAGCAGAATAAGTAGTTCAAGCGAAGATGATATAGTTGAAGAGGTAGTTGATGAGATAACAATGAGTGAGCAACAAGTTGAGGAAAGTATTGAGATAAGAGAGGAAAACAGATTACAGGAGAAAAAAGGGCAGTTACTTGCCCCTGAGAAGAGACTTAGACAGGACAGTGAGGAAATTATAGAGGAGGATGATGGATATATTACTGTGAGGAAAAACAACAAAAGAATGGCGACGAATAAAATAAGAGAAAATAAAAATAACGCAAACAAAATAGATGTTGATATGATTAATAACACCACATATATAGTGTGTATTACAGGAAGAGATACATTACCTAAACAATTCGGTATGGCTAAGTTGTTGAGATCCGAGGATATTCAAAATATCTCAAGAATTCAATATAAAACCCTTACAAAAGTTATGTTTACTTCGTAGACAGAAAGGAATCGGAGAAGTTAATTAATTCTAAAAAATTTAAACAGTTAGATTACAACTGTCGATTATTGGATGAAATCACGATTTCTTATGGTATTGTGAGATATGTAGATTTGGACATGACTGAAGAAGAGATTCGCGAAAATCTGAAATGTGATTATGATATTATTTCTATAAGAAGGTTGAAGAAACAAACGGAAGGAGGAGAATGGATGGACAGTGAGACTATTCGCCTGGGGTTTAAGGGTTCAACTTTACCCCCGTATATTTGTGGATACGGGTGCCAGTTTAAAGTTGAGCCATATGTATTTCCAGTCACTCAGTGTTCCAGCTGTTGGAAGTTTGGTCACCTAAGTCGTTCGTGTCCAACAAAGAAAGTAATTTGCCCAAAATGTGCTGGAAATCACCAGAATTGCGAAACGCTCAAATATACATGTACAAACTGTAAAGGGAATCATATGGCATTGGATAAGAAGAAGTGCCCATTATTTTTAAAAGAGAAACAGATTAGGAACATAATGTCAGAACTGAACTACACGTATAAAAAGGCCCTTGAAGTTTATTTGTCACATTACAACATTCCAAGTAAAAGGACCAATAACACAATGGAGAGAGAGGAATCACAGATTAACGTAGAATTACAAAAAAATCAAAATTCACAAAGTTTTATCAGTAAAAACACATTTAATGATTTAGTAACAGAGGTTATACACACAAACAATTCAAATTATGAAGAATCCAACGAACAAATAATTGAAGAGAATATTGCAGAACATTCAATGACATCTCCAATTTTGGGAAGGAATCCAAGAAATATAAAGGCCACAAAAAAGAACTCACAAAATAAAAATACAGATAATGAGGTGACTTCCGAACAAGATGAAGAGAATATGCCTGAGGAAAAATCAAAACCTTTGGACTACAAGCGAATTGTAGAAAAAATTAAGAAGGTGTATGTGTCTGAATCCAGCTTTATTGATAAACTTAAAATGGTATGTAACTTTATTTTAGAAGAGTTCGTAACTTATATTGTTAAAGTAATTAAGGACGTAGATATTTTGAGGAAAATACTTAACTTATTTAAAAATGGCTAATAGTAAGGACTTTGTATTGAATTTAATGCAGTGGAATGCACAGAGCTTAAAACCTAAATTGCAAGAATTTCAACTTTTATTATCACAAGAACGAGTTCATGTTGCCCTGATTTCTGAAACTTGGTTAAACCCTGATTTAACGCTTAATTTAAGTCAATATAACATTTATAGGCAAGACAGGGCGGACTCTTATGGAGGTATTGCGATTATTACACACAACTCTATTAAGGCGCACGAGGTACCGACCAGTTTTAGTAATTCTGGAATCGAAACTTTATGTATTAAGTTAATAAATTGCGGCAGTCTCGAGCATATCATTTTGGTTTATTGTCCTAGTTCTGTACATACTACGCAAAGAGATTGGGACACAATATTCTCTAAATTTCATAAAAAATGTTTGATAGTGGGAGATTTTAATGCTCACCACACTAACTGGTCGTACAAGAATGATTGCAGAGGGAAACAAATTTATGAATCAGCTTTAGAAACAGGATATATTTCACTTAATAATGGACAGCCTACTCGATCAAAACTCGTTAATAGTTATCTCCAGGAATCGTCTCCAGATGTTACATTTTCATCGGCTGATATAGCAATTAACTTTAAATGGTCAGTCATAAGCGAGAACTTGGGAAGCGACCATTTATTTATTCGGATTAAAATGTGTTATCGAGATGTCTTACACGTTTCTAAAACTCGGAATTTTAAATTAGCAGACTGGAGCTCTTTTGGAGCGCTAGTATCTAAACATTTATCGGTCTCTGTAGACACAACGGACGTTCAGAAGTTGTATGATTATTTTACCCATGGAATTAATAGTGCTGCGGATGAAAGCATTCCCATGAAAAAGTCGTGTCATAATCCTAATAGTAATTTTACCCCAAAAGGTTATTGGTCCCAGTCGATCTCGAAATTGGTTGCTGAACGACGACTGGCCTTGGCTAAGTTTCGAAAAAATCCTACTCCTAACAATTTAAATTTACTCGAGGAGAAGACTTCCAATGCAAAACTAGCTATTTGTAAAGCCAGATTTAATGATTGGCAAACTTTATGTGATGGTATTGACCATACAGTGTCGGCTTCTGACATGTGGAGCAGAATGCGTTGGATGAAAGGATACAAGCGATCTAAAGTATTTGTCTCTCAAGAAGCGAAAACAAAACTATTGCGCACCCTTACTCCTGATTATGTAATATCATCATCGCCATCCTTCGTATCTATTAATGAATCTCTAGAGACAGATTTCAATATAAATGAGATGCGCGCATGTTTTAAAAAAAAAGATACAGCTCCAGGTGTAGATATGATTACTTACTCGATGATATCTCACTTACCCGAAATTGGGGTGCGGTACTTGTTACGGTTATTTAATCTCATACTCAGTTCTGGTGATCTCCCATCCCAATGGCGGAAAATTAAAGTCATAGCTATTACTAAGGCGAATGGCTGTTCGCGTGGCAGTGGTAAGTTTAGACCTATTTCCTTGATTTCTTGTATCTGTAAAATTTTCCATGCGATGATCGCAAAGAGACTTGAGTGGTTTGTGGAAAGGAATGGGATCTTGTCACCGTTTGCTACAGGTTTTCGAAGAGGACAATCTTGCTTTGATTGTTTAGCACGCTTGGTGACACAGATCCAGATTGGCTTTTCTAAAAACCAACCTACTCTGGCTTGTTTTTTGGACATTGAAAGTGCATATAATAATGTTTTAATAAATCAAATGACGATTATTCTTGATAATTTGAACGTGGGTAGAACTATCTGCCAGTATATATGGAACTTCCTTAGTGAACGGCATATTGAAATAACTAGTGATTCTGACGGAGATAATAAGATAGTTAGATTTGCGAGAAACGGTTTGGCTCAAGGTGACCCTTTGTCACCGCTTCTTTTTAACATGACCACTTTTAAGATTTGTCAGGATATTGCTGAAAGCATATATATATGTCAATATGCGGACGACTTTGTACTATACACAACTGGTAAAGACATTCTTGAAAGTGCGGAGAAAATTCAATATTCATTAAGTACATTTACTAAAATAGTGGAAGAGTTGGGTTTGGAAGTTTCAGTAAATAAGTCAAAATATTGTATCTTTACTAGAGGTCGAAGACAACAACAAGTTAGCTTGATAGTAAATAATGGTGCCCTTGGCGAAGTAGTTACTTATAAATATTTGGGACTGTGGCTCGACAAATCTTTACGCTGGAGTAAGCATATTAATGAAACCGTCGAAAAGGCCTTAAAATACATAAATATGCTAAAAATTCTTGCAAGCTCATCATGGGGTGTGCATCAGTCCCACCTGCGTAGAATATATATAGCAATTACAAGAAGTAGGTTAGATTATGGGTCTTTCTTTTATAATAATAGTGCTAAAACTCACCTGTATAAACTAGACAAAGTTCAGAATCAGGCATTAAGAATAGTGGGTGGATTTATAAGAAGTACGCCAATTCACGTCATGGAAAGTGAGCTCTGTGTTCCTCCACTGTATTTGCGAAGGAGGTGGTTGGCATATAGGTTTTGTTTGAAATCTTGCTCAATTGCCGGTAATGTTACAAACAAATTGTTAGCGGAACTTGGTAGTTTGGGGCATATCAGATACTGGTTAAATAAAGAAATGCCACTTTTAACTACAGTATATACAGAAGTCAAAGAAGAAAATCTGGATGCCAAACCCTTTTTAGAAATGTTTAGTTTAAGATCATGGATTACCAAAATTAACATTAATAGTATAATTATTATAAACCTAGATGTAATTAAAATGCCTAAAAGGACTTACGATCCGAATTATTTGTATTTTTCTACAGTGTCTGAACTACTAGACAAATATTGTGAATATTATGTTATTTACACTGATGGGTCCAAAACTGCTGAGGGAAGAGGTGCTGCCTTTTATGATCCCCTTAGACCAGATAATAGTAAATGTTTTAATATTAGTGCTCCTTTGTGCGTTATGTCGTTGGAGCTCATTGCGATTTCGGAGGCCTTGTCATATGCTGGAACGATTGATAACAGAAAAATACTCATATGCGTGGATAGCAAAAGTGCGCTTCAGCATATAGGTCGATGCGCTTCTGGTCACAGAGGTACATCAATAGCTTATAATATTATTTCAAAAATTGATGTTTTATCCAGTAATGGCGTGGATCTGAGGATACAATGGATTCCTTCACATATTGGTTTAAAAGGAAATGGGGAGGTTGATAAGCTGGCAAAGAAAGGAATATTTGAAGGAAGTGGTTTGGATTTTAAAATGAATTATTCAGAAGTGTTGCCAAAATATAAGGATAAATGCAGTCAACTTTGGGTGGAATACTTTGATTTGAGGTCTAAAACTAAAGGTATTTGGTATAAGACTATAGCTGCCGAACCTCCTCGGATACCTTGGTTTATTAATAGTAAGTTAAGTAGGGGATTACTGGTAACTGCTCTCAGATTGAGATCTGGACACATGCCTCTCAACAATTTTGGTTTTCGCATGAAAAAGTGCAACTCTCCAAACTGCGAGACATGTGGTAAGGTAGAAGACGTTGTGCATTTGTTGACGGAATGTGTCCGCTTTCAGACTGAGAGAGAAAAATTGATAATAGATCTACAATTAAATCAAAATAACGTAGGATTGTTTCACGAAATTTTGTCTATACCACTGTCTGATGCTGCTAAAAGTCTGTTTAAATTTGTAAGTCTTCGTTTTAAGTGTACATAATGAATTGTTGTAAGAGGTTAATTAGTTCCTTTTTTTTTGTTTTGTAGATTTAATAAGGTACGATGGGACTGTCATGTATTTTATATAAAAGTCCCTAAATTAAATAAAGAGAAAAAAAAAAAAAAAAAAAGTTTGTATGCTATTTTTTTACAGTTATTTTGGTATTTAAAAAATCGACATACCGTCAATTATTTTCTACTTGCATTACTTAGTACGATTTAATGTTTTGATTAAAGAGAAAATGTTACAAATAATTATAAATACCAACGATCTAGTGCTGGGCAGATTTTTATTTTTATTTTTGTTTGTATGTAATGAAATAATCACGAAAAACTAAGTACAGACGCCAGCAGGTCAACCTACCCCAAACTATCAAATTTTCCCAATTGAACATGAACCTTATGCTTACGGTATAAAGATGAAAATCTATCAAATAAATTTGACAGATTGGAGTAGCTTGATGTGCTAGCGTCTGTACTATAAATGCGTTGTTGCCAGCTCGCGTGGAATGAACGCTTTTCAGTGCTAAATTAAATTTTCCTGGTCTTTAATTACCATGTTCGAACATGTTGCGTACGGACGTCAGCACATCAATTACCATTTACCCCAATCTGTCAAATTTCTTTGATCGTTTTTCAATTTTATTACAAAAGAATAAGGTTCATTTTTAATAAGTAAAATTTGAAATTTTGGTATGGCTCGATGTGCTGGCGGCGTTTGTTTTATTAATAATAATAATTTTATTTAAACAATCTCTCTCCCAGCTTTTACAACTAAGGTCATGTTTTGTTTTCTTTTACTCTGAGGGAGTCATCGTTAAACCATAACATAATTTGTTTATCAGTAACGATTTTATCTTTAATGCAGAAATATTGCATTTAAACGAACTTCCAGTTTGTACACTACTATACTCACTTGGTGTAGTGAAACTAAGGAGTTTTTAAGGTTCTGGTGGAATGTACAGCTTGCTTAGAAAATGTTTGGGCCTGTGGGAAGAGACAATGAAGAAGGCACAAGAAACTGAGAATTTAGTCGAATAAGTACCTACGAGTATAAACGCACGGAAAATAGCTATAAGGCCTATAAGTCTCCGGCACCCTAATTGCGTAACTCACGATTCATCATAATCTGTTTCGTTTTGAAACGGATAGTTAAACCATTGCTTCATATGTTCGAAAAATGTGTCTGCTCAACGACGTAAATAACGCAATGAATATTGTTGAACTGTCAACACGAAACCGATTATGATTAATCGTGAGTTACGCAATTAGGGTGCTGCTTGCCGTGGATTCGATCGCTTTTACGCATCTTGATTAAGTGCGACCGTTCTACGCCTCTGGCAGGACGGATGTTCTGCAGCCGTACTTATTGGTTTACTCATCTCTTTCAACATTCGCACAACGAATACTGTCCAACCGATTGTGCTTTATCCTCCAGATTTCGTACGACGAACCGGACTACATGTCTGCATTGTCACCTAATTTAAAGGCATCGTATATTCACTTGCATATTCAACTGTTTCAGATATGGAGCTGGTCTCTTTGGCTAAAGAAGTGTTCCAGACTACAGCGGAGCATGCGGCGAGCTACCGACTGGGGCAGTCGGCACTGAGGCACCTCGACCGGACGCTGTGGGTCGTGGAGAAGTGCGCGAGATGGGCTGTTCCACCACCATGTTAGTATTTTTATTTTCTTCTGTCCTAAAATTACAGGTCAGTGTAAGATTGTAAGTTAATTAAAATATGATTTCGCGACCATAACAAATATTATGTAACTAGGTGTGCCCGCGACTTCGTTCGCGCGAAATAGTATTTTTTAAATTTATTTATCTACATAGATATTTTTTAAAAAAAGTAGCCTAAGTTACTCCTCATTACATCAGCTATCTGGCAGTGAAAGTCCCGTCAAAATCGGTTTAGCCGTTTCACAGATTAGCCGGAACAAACAGACAGGCAGACAAAAATTGTAAAAAATGATTTTTATTTTTCTGTAAAATATATCGTCCCAATCTTCAAATTAAAATAGTTTTTATAAAATTGGAAAATACCCTATTCATATTTCTTACGTTTTATGCTGTTTACAGGTCAGTGTAAGATCAAAATATGATTCGCTACCCTAGCAAATATGTCATTAATTACAGAATTATAATCTGAATCGTCATCTTAGAATTGGCCTCAAATGTAATTAAATAAAGAAGAATGAAAATGATGATGAATGTGACGATTTCAGGAAATAGTAGGGCAATTCAAATTGCAAGAAACGAAAAAATATTTGATTATCTCGAACGAGCGCTATCGCCTTAGCATTTAGCTCTAATGAACCGCGCATTGGATGCAGAAATATCTATGTCTCTGCATCGGGTATGCTCGTTCCTCGTGCTCGTGACTGTCCTGCTTGCGCCTTTGTTGAAGGGCGGGCGTTTTTGGGGGAATGTCTTTTGTAATTTTTGACGTTCAAAAAGTGCTGACACCAACCTAGTTTGAATAAATGACTTTTGATTTTGATCTGTCCCAACATAGGCTGGAGAATCTATTTAGAATTTTGAATATGATTAATATTTAATGAGGCGGTCCCGGTCGGTTGAACGGAAATAGAACTTACGCGTGACTGCAGTCTTCCACTTGTGGCTTTCCTAAGTACACTTGGCCTTAAGCCCAGTGTCCTCTCATCATTTAAGAGCATTGTTAGCAGTCATTCAAATGAAGACTTGACTAAACGTGTCAAGGCCCTGTATCTTATAACTACCTATGCTCAGTTTTAAATCCTGATTTAACACTAACGGATTACATACGATAAGAATGTGAGATGAGATTAAATAATAAATGATTTTATATCTGTAAGTAAGTAGTTTGTACGTAAGTAGTTTTGTACAAACACTTTTCTCGTCAATCATTTTTCTTTAACTAAATGAGGTCGGCGTTTCCTATCTGATTACACAGAGAAAGGCCGCAACAAACTCAGAGGTCACAGTCTCTTTTATAGTCCATACATAATCCTGGTCAGATCATGTGAAGACGGTGTAGTTTGGTGTCTGAAATGGTTTTGTGAGGAAAGAATCATACAAATTGAGTGGACCTGTCCAGTCAGTGCGCGCATTTACCAGTAATCATGCAGCTCAACTCAAAACTTATCTCGGGTAAAATCTCGTTTAAAACGAGGCATATGACTGAGTAACGTTCTAGAATACGAATCTAATTCGTCAATAATTGTGCTCGTGCAAACAGAATTTATCAATGCACATTGATATGAACACACCCTTACTTAGTGTGCGTTTAAAGTCCATTTTAGCATTTCCTCGTGAGATAACAGTAACAGTAATAGATAAAGAGCTGAATGGACCGCTCTCTATTTTGTTTCATTTTTCTACGAGATAAAGTTTATCATTAGCTATGTTTTGTTAAATCATGCTCTCCCATTATCTGCGTATGTGAATCATGCAACTAATAATGCTCGGCTGCTGATTGCGGCATCGTATGACTAATATTAAGGCTAGATTACTTAGTGCTATGCTAGTAAGCTGCAGTGGACACTAACTGATGTCCTTGCTATTATGAGTTCATGGCTATATTGCAACCTATAAAATCATTGATTGCAACGTATATGTAGATGAATAAAGACAAATTAAGCATACACTTCTGAACCCTTCTGTGTGTTTATAACACTTTAAACAGATGTACGCTCCTGAAAATACGAACATCCATGGCAGTCGTCAGTCAAGTGGATGACGCGACTGCTGAACTTGAGGCCCTAGTTTCGATTACAGAGTCGTGCATCTTTTCCCTTAAAAAAATCTCAGATGATGCCTGGAGTCATTTGCGTCCGCTTGATGGGAATAGGCCAGGCTCGCCCCTATAACATGAGTCTTAAACATAACTGGCGAAATGAGGGTGTACCTATAAGTAGGTGTACTCCTCTGCCTCGCAAAGCACTTAAAGCCGTTGGTCATTCATGTATTTGACACTCGTTGGTCACAATCAGGAGTCGTTGTTGGAAATAATTTTGAGAAAATTTGATACAGATAAAATCATAATCAAAACCAAAAGTCATTTATTCAAACTAGGCTGAGAATCGGTTCTTTTTGAATGTCAAAATTACAATAAGACAGTCCCCTCAAAACGCCCACCCTTCACCACTTCCTAGTGCTTTAGCTGGGAAGCAGTGGCTCAACAAACTCCCCAGCAACACAGCTGTCTGTTAAGTTAGAAGAACTTGAATCTATACAATAGTAAGAAACTAACATTACGAAACACAAAAAAACATTAAATTTTCCAAAAGAAAAAGAAGAATAAACCATCTAAATACAGATGAATGTGTTTGTAATTCCCTTAAGTGAGTGATTGTGTATGAAATTACACAACATTCAATATACAGCTTTTTTCAAAGTTTTGTTTACTGTATTATGCTTTTAACTCAATCTATATATAAATAAAAAGAAAAGTCCTGACTGACTGACTGTCTCATCAACGCCCAGCCCAAACCCTTGGACCTAGACAGCTGAAATTTTGCACAGAGGTACCCTTTATAATGTAGACAAAGAATAAGGGAGGATTTTTCGAAATTCAACCCCTAAGTGACTTAAGGGGGATGGTAAAAGTTATAGGGGATGAAAGTTCCACGCGGGCGAAGCTGCTGCCAAAATCTAGTACTCTAATTATTGGGGTGTAAGAGGTTTTGCGTTAATTATGTTACACATTGTATAAGAAATGGTTATTGAAGAATTGGAGAAAATATGTAATAAAAAAAACTCTTAATTTTGCAGTGGATCAAGATGAGCGCCCTCAACCAGAGCTGGTGCGGCCGCTGCCGTGGGTGTTCTTCTTAATGATGATAGTGACGTTGAGAATCACTCGCGAGGGTATATCGCTGCTCAACCTCGTCATGGGGAAGCCGCCGTTAAGGTCTGCTGATGTGGTAAGTCCTAGTTTCATTACATATTTAACTATACAGGTTCAAATTGAGAACATGCGACAAACCGAAATGGGAGATTGTACTCATCATTATGAACGACTTTTACTAAGGGACCAAAGATGCAATCGCGGAAAAAAAACAGCTGTTCTCTACATTTTGACGATGTATGCGAACATTAAATGTAGGGAACAGCTGTTTATTTTTTCGCGATCAGGTTTCGTCAACAACACAACGAAAACATGCGTCCCATATTGAACAACTTTTACTATGGGACGCATGTTGTCGTTGTTTTGCTGTCGCATGTTTTAAATTTCAACCTGTATACGAAAAAGGTAAACATTTTTTAGTTTAAATTTTATAGAAGATCGTCGTTCTTCCGACATAAATTTGCTGTCCCCGGCATGGCAAATCAATAATTGAAAATGTGTCATTTTAGATACGAAAACCTGTCGGACGATTGTTAATAGCTATGCTGGACTGAATTTTTGCACGTTTTTATTTGTAGGCCGAACGCTCGTTTGTTTTTGTTTACGAAGTATGGACTTTTTACTGTGTTTAGAGGAACAAGATATTGGGGCACACTTCCTGCCTAATTTTACCATAAAAACTTGTTTAATTAGTTGGTATTGATTTTGCCATAGTCTCTGCTAATGATGAAAGGCTGTTAAAAATATATTTTAAATTAAACTGATAGATTTTTCTTAAATTTACCCCAGGTAATGTACATACAAAGCAAGAGACGATACCTCCGCACCCTGAAGTACCAGGGCAACAGAATGATGCGCGCACGCACAAGCACCGCGGCCGCGCCGCGAGAGTCGTGGTCCAACGCGCTACACTCCATATTCGAGTTCACCATGTGCTTCCGCCGCCAGTCGCTACACTATGGCAACAACAACACGACGCGCGTCAGCAACAACGACGAAGTATTAGTAAGTTATCTATATGTATATTAATACTAGCTGCTGCCCGCGGCTCCGCCCGCGTCAATGTTGAAAATTGTCTGGAACAGGCTTCTCTGGCCCAAGGAATATTTTTTTTCATACAAACTTCCACCCTATATTTCACACTTTTATGAGGGGAGTTTCCTAAAATCCTTTCTGAGCTGACGACGTCTCCTACTCATAATCTACCTCTGTGCCAAATTTCATGTGTCCAGTCGTTTTTGAGATTTCGTGCTTAATCAGTGTGTGAATGAATGTATGAATGAGTGAGTGACCTTTCGTTTTTATATACAGGATAAAATTTTAACCAGTGCACAAACTAACCATGAATTCAGCATATCATTCTAGACCCCCTAGCCTACGCTATGCTAGAAGAATTGGAATCTAGTCAAAAGCAGTGCAAACAACTGATAGAGGAAAGGGAAGACAGCGAGGTTGAGATAGAATTAATTAATAAGAAGAACACTGAGCTCAAGAACCAGTTGGCTGAACTACACTCAAACCATGTGGACATACTTACCCAGCATCAACACCTCCGCCAACTTGTGTCAAATTTCCAACATTGTACTGACACACACGAACTGGCTTTGAGACGGATATCTGAATTGGAACTGGAATTAAGCAAGGCCCACAACACAATCACCCATACAGAATCTCTCAGAGCCAGTGAAGAGTCTGCGATCACCAGCAGTCTCTATGATGAGTTGGTTGGTAGCGGGTCTGTACCCACATATGTTGAGCCAATTGTAACAATAGACTTAACTAATGATACCATCACCAAAAACAGATTGTTTACTAGTCATAATAAGTTAAAAAAATATATTAAAATTAATAGAATGATTAGAAAATATCAGAAATCATTAAAATGCCAAAAAGTTAGCAAATTAAACACAAAACTAAGGCAAAAAAATTTAAATTTAATACAAGAATTAAGGAAATGCAATAGTGACTTGCAATTATGTAACACCTTGTATGATACTGATACTCAGCACCTTCAGGATGAATTGCTTGTTAGGGAATATGCTCTAAAGGATATCTTTAGTAAATATGAGGCTACTCAACAAGACCTGAGTAAGCGCATGCAGGAGGCCAGTGAGTTGGCAGACCTGGTCAAATTCAATGCTGAGACATATGAGTTGCTAACTAATAACCTCTCATTTAGCTGTACTTGCTCCCAGGCACCCCAGCCTCAACTTATTACACCCACACTCTCAGCACTCGCAGCATCTCAACCAGTAGGTAGCTGTATTGATGATAGTTCGATGAATACAACATATGTTTTTTCTGACAAATTTGGTCAAGGTTTCGGTAGAATATTTAATCAGTGTTCTCAAAAATATGTAATTAATAATTGTTCACCCGGTGCCAGTATTAGCCAATTAATAAATAATATTCAATTGTCAAAAATCAACCCCAGTTCAACTGTTATATTGTTGTATGGGGATAGTTTAACTGTTCGAAAAAAGGACATAATTAAATGTGTCCATTTGATGTTACATCTCAATGAGACCAAGAATTGTAGATTTATTTTCTCTGCCTTGCCTTATTCACAATACTTGTCTGATAAGCAAAATAGGCACATTTATAATATGAATATGTTAATTTATAATAGGACTAGTCGTCACAGTGACGCCATTCTATATTTTGATTGTAATCAATTTATTACTGATTACAAACTGACAAATTATACTTTGTATTTACCACCTAGTTGTAGGAGACAAATTGTTAATCTTTTAGCATACAATTTACACCTTAACACTGGTACCTGTAGTGTACCATCGATTACTGTTAGTAGTGGTACTAACGCCACTATTGATACACCTAGTAGTTTAAACTACTAGGTGCGACAACGGGAAAGCCGCATGTTTTGAATGTGGTACATCAAAATATGCAGGGTCTGTCCGGCAAAGAGCTAGAGTTAAGTTTATTTCTAGAAAACTATGATGTTCAGGTGTTATGTTTGACTGAACACTGGTTGAAGGAACATGAAGTAGTGTTGATCAATGATGATTTTTTTACCGTGCAAAGTGCTTTTGTAAGGAAAACTGCTATTCGCGGTGGTTCTTTAGTCCTTGTTTCAAACAAGTTGAAATGTAAACAACGTTTAGATTTAGTTAATCTTTCTATTGAGCGCACTATTGAGTTGTCTTGTGTTGAACTCGAGCGATACGTCATAGTATGCGTTTATCGACCCCCTTCTGGAGATTTCATTCGTTTCGAATTGGTAATGGACGATTTACTCAACAAGTTAAAATCAAGTAATAAAAGTATAATTTTGTGTGGAGATTTTAATATTAATATTTTAGATGTTACTCCATTAAGTATTAGACTACTTAATCTATTTAGGTCTTTTAATTTAATTAACTTGTTTTCTGAACCTACTAGGATCACGGCATCTTCGTCAACATGCCTTGATAATATTTTTAGTGATTGCGATGCCAAAAATAAATTAGTTTTAACTGACTTAACGTCCGACCACTGTGGTTTATTAGCTAGCTTCCCTTTATTCTTACACAAAAAGCCGCATAAAATAGAATGCAGGCCTTATACAGCTAGTCGTTGCAACAAATTTAAAAATAATATATCTCGTAGGATTACACCATCTTTAATAGAACATGAGCATCCTAATGAAATCTATGGAGCCCTTTTTGATATAGTGCATAAAGAATACCAGTCTACTTTCAAAACCAAAACCATTGACATTAATGGCACCTCCGTCGGCTTCAACCAATGGGCCACACCAGGTATTTATAAAAGTAGAGCGACACTATACGAGCTGTATGGTTTGAAAAAATACAGGTTTGATACTCCTTTCCTGGAGTATGTCAGAAATTATTCAAAATTATTTAAAAAGATCTGTGCTTTTGCTAAATCTAAATTTTTAAGCGAGACTATAAAAAAATCTAATAATAAAATAAAAACCACATGGAAAATTATTAACAATGAAACGGGTAAATCGGTTAAACAGGAAAAACAACTAGAGATTATGGTCAACAACACATTACTTAATGAAGCTGCTGACATAGCTGAGGCTTTTAATGAGTTTTTTGCCAACATACCTTTAACTACGACTCACACCTTAAATTCGTCCCCGTCTAAAGCTGAAAACCTTTTGCATAGTAGTGTGCCCAAATGTAGTAGCTTATTAAGTTTCGAACATGTAACGCCTCGTGATGTAGTAAATATTTTTAATACACTTAAATCAAAAAACACTGGAGATTACTGGGGCATCTCTATTAAACTTTTAAGTAATATAATCGACATCGTAGCCCCCTATCTTGCTGTTACTTTTAATAAATGTGTTGACTCGGGAACTTTTCCTGACCTCATGAAGATTAGTAAAGTCATACCATTATTTAAATCGGGTAATAAAAATAACGTGGGCAATTTTAGGCCTATTTCTATATTACCGGCATTTAGTAAAATATTTGAAAAATTAATACTCAAGCAGTTGCTAAGACATTTTAATTTAAATAGCCTCCTTCATGAGGAACAATATGGCTTTACAAAGGGTCGTTCGACTACAGATGCGGGTGTTGCTTTGTTGAAACACATATTTAACGCATGGGAGAACTCGCAAAATGCTATTGGAGTTTTCTGTGATCTCTCCAAAGCCTTTGATTGCGTGCACCATGAAACGCTTTTGCGTAAACTGCGTTATTATGGTGTCCATAACGAAGCTTTAAACGTAATAAATTCTTATTTACATAGTAGGTTCCAATGTGTAGAAAGTAATGGTGTAAAATCTTCCGGGCTACCAGTTCAGTTAGGTGTGCCTCAAGGCTCAATACTCGGCCCATTCTTGTTTTTAGTATATATCAATGACTTACCATTCTATTTAAAGGGTATTTGTGATGTTGTTCTGTTTGCAGATGACACTTCTCTTATTTTTAAAGTAGACAGGAATAGACAAGATTTTGACGACGTAAACAGTGCACTCTCAATGGTTACGGATTGGTTTACGGCAAATAACCTAGTACTTAATGCCAAGAAGACAAAGTGTGTAAAATTCGCCTTACCGAATGTTAGAAATCTTGGTCCAAACATCGTGTTAGATAAAGAGGTGCTTGAAACCGTAGACTCGACAGTTTTTTTTGGGCATAACAGTAGATGCTAAACTTCAGTGGGGCTCACACATATCAAGCCTAGCGGGAAGGCTCAGTTCGGCCGCCTATGCCGTTAGAAAAGTAAGACAGTACACTGACGTTGAAACAGCTCGGTTAGTTTATTTCAGTTATTTTCATAGCGTTATGTCCTACGGCATTCTGTTGTGGGGCAAAGCCGCTGATATTCAAAATATTTTTGTTCTTCAAAAGCGAGCTGTTCGAGCAATTTACCAACTGGGTGCTAGAGTGTCCCTAAGAGATTTTTTTAAAGATATCGGTATTCTCACGGTGGCATCGCAATTCATATTTGCTAACATCTTATATATTAGGCAAAATATACACTTATACACTAAAAACAGTGATATTCATAATATAAATACTAGAAATAAGGATAAACTACGTGCTCCCTTTCACCGGCTTCATAAGGTTCATAACTCATTTGTTGGGCTTGGTATAACCTTTTATAACAAGCTTCCCTCTTCTTTGTTAGATTTACATTTTAGTGCGTTTAAAGCCAAAGTAAAATCCAACCTTTGTTCTAAGGCATATTATTCTATTAACGACTACTTAAACGATAAGAATAGTTGGTCGCTGTGATTAACTCAAGACAATGTTTGTGTTCTTTCACCAGAATTAGCTTACCTACTGACAGGTTGTATGAATTACATTCATATACTTAATTGTTTATTTTATTAGACTCTTTAAATCATTTTATTTTTTACTATTGTATTGTACAGTATCAAGTTCTTCTAACTGAACAGACAGCTGTGCTGCTGGGGAGTTTGTTGCGCCCGTTTGTTCTTCTTCCCAGCTAAAGCACTAGGAAGTGTCGAAGGGTGGGCGTTTTGGGGGGACTGTCTTGTTTTATTTTTTTTTGACGTTCGAAAAGTGCTGACTCTCAGCCTAGTTTGAATAAATGACTTTTGATTTTGATTTTGATTTTGACTAAGCTACGATAGAAGATACATTCGAAGAAAAACTTTGTACCCCTTCTTTACGCAAACAATTACTTTTCCGTGTAGAAGCTTATCACCAACAAATGTTTTAGAGCGCAGTATGTCGCATCGTCAGTTATATTTAATAGGGGGCCCTGGAAGAGCTCGCAGGAATCTGTTGTATGCGGGCAAAACAGGACCGGTCGTCAACTGTCCCAATGCAACGTACCATACAAACTTCGGTAATGTAATACTGCACTGTTTGACATTACTGCATTGTTTTTTCTCATTATTAATATTGTCTGTACGGAAACAGAATACTAAAATAAAAAGCCATTAAAAAGCTATGAGCCAACAAAGATTCGTTTTTCTTGCTGATTTAACCTAACTTTGGGCGTGTTTAAGTAATAAAAGAAGTGTAAAATCTCCAAAACCAAGTCGGTACCGACCAACTTCAATTATCGAAAACTTCAATAAACTTTATTGGTCATTGATATATGCAGTGGTTTGGTTTTCTCTTAAAACCCGATCTTCCGAAGGAATTTTCTTAATTTTTTACGTACCTGTTTTCCTATAAATGATTCTGCATCTCACTCAATAATGTTGTGCGTGTAAACTAGCGTCATCATTGATACTACCTCTGTCGGACACGAATCCTGGTGAGATAGCGTGCTTTTTAGCCGGGCCCACCAGTAAGTTCGAGCCCGCGACTAGATTCCCCTTAAGGATCTTTATCCTATATCAATTGCATTTTTAACCGACTTCAAAAAAAAGAGGAGGTTATGTTCCACCGAACGTATTTTTTTTTTTTTATGTATCTTCCTCGATTTCTGCCCCATTTGTGGACCGATTCCCAAAATTCTTTTTTTATTTGAAAGAGTATACTCCTGAGGTGGACCCATTAGCATCAAATCAGGATCTGGTGATAGAATCCCAGGGAAATCGAGGTTAACCCTCAAATTTTATAGGTATTAACAATGTTTTTCATATGTTTTCTAAAGCTATTGAGACATTGGCGTATGGTCATCATCATCTCATGACGCTGAGCTGATGTAGGAAGATACAACTCTTTAACTTAGGAGTTAGGTGCAGATTCGGGCATAACTCCGTCATTTATAGACCGATTTGCAAAATTCTTTTTTTTAGAAAGGGGTCTATTTCGAAATGGTCCCATTAAGATTTCATATAGATCTGATGTTGCGTTTCGGAGACAGACAACCGAACTCTTCAAAAAAATGACAGCAAATCAACTGCGATTGCTGCTTTCGCATAAATATGCATTGTTTTGACCCCAAGGATGATGAATTGGTGTGGAGTGGGTACTATAACTAAAAAGTGAAAAATAAATACTTTTTGGAAGTCAGTGACTTTGGATATTTTGGTCGGTAAGTCGGTTGTTTTTTTTTGGAAAAAGTTTTTTTATTATTTTATGGCTTTTAGGTTGTAAAGCGCAGTAAGCGCGGCCGTGACCAAACGAGCCCGGCGGCGTCCACCAGCGAGACGACGATGGAGCGGCTCATAGAGAAGATGATGGTGGACCTCGATGCCGACTCGGATGAGGACTCCAGTTTTACGGTAAGGTCTTCCCCCTAGTCTAAATTTGTGCTTGATTCTTGGCAATAGGCTCGTCTCCTATTACATCATCATCGTTTTATCTGAAAGACGTCCACTGCTGAACATAGACCTCCTCAAGCATCGTCACTTCGACCGGTTCTGTGCTTCTCGCATCCAGCGGATTCCTACGGCGTCCACCAGGTCATCGGTCCAACGTGTGGGAGGTCTTCCAACGCGACGTTTTCCAGTACACGATATTAGTTACTCTTCGGCTATTTTTAACTAAACTTGCAATTACCAAATTTTCAGGATTTTCAAGTAAAATCCCGAAATAAAAAATCTAACTTTAATTCATGTATTCGAATTATATTTACGATCCAACTAACCGTTGTATCAAATCATGAATTAAAGTTATATTTATATAAAATTTGGTAGTTGCAAGTTTAGTTAAAAGTAGCTTTTACACATCTTAAATAAAGCTTATTTTCAACTTACTGAAGATTTTTCCCAAATCCCGGGAAAAAATATATAGTCCTAAGGAAGTCTCCACTTTCTGTCTCTGTTCTCCGAAGTTTAGGCAAATATAGTCAGCCTATTCCGATCACTGATTATGATAGTTCGCTACATCAATAGTAATAATTTAAATAAGATAATTTTGGTAATTTCAAATACACTGACTCATTGTTTTATTCTACATGATCATAATTAACGAAAAACAAACAAACGTTTAAAAAATTTTTGTTACCCAAATAAGGTCTTGCTTCAATTACAGCTAACCAACGTGACAAGTCCAAAGAGCGACCGATCAGATTTCACAACTGAGTCAGACCAAGACACGATATACCACAACAACGTCTCAGACAAACCAGCCGAGGAAAACTGCCAACAAATAGAGTCACCAATTTCAACCGACATGTCCGAAGCACCCTGCTCCACTCCTGAAAGGTCAGAAGTACTGACACCAGAGCCTGAAACACCCCCTATATGGGAGAGTTCAGAAGAAACGGTTATAGGGCCAGAAGTCTTATCACCCAAAGAAGAAACGCTAAAGTTCTTACAACAAGAGATGACGCCGTCAAAAATCCCGAGAACTCCAAATAACGAACAGAAAATGGGTACGAAATTAAAGATTTGGTCTATTAAAATGAAAGAGAAATTCTCTAAGCAACAACATACATCACTTGGTACGTTGGAGTATTGATCGAGATTTTTTTCTTTGTTTTTCAGCCAATGGGCGAACGGTTAAGAGTGTGCCCAGCAAAAAGAAAGGTATTCTGATGATATTATGACAGATGCTTGATGTATCATTTTGAAATGCGATCAGAATTTTTCATAATTGTTTGCTTGCCCCAAGTTCCCAATAGTTTCATTCTCTTCTAAAAGCATGATTCATTTTTTATTTTTGTTTATTGATAACGTCACTATAAATATTTAAAGAAGTACAATCTATCTGTGCCCGCTGATAAAAAACGCCTTTCATATTTGCCTTATCAATTTCATTGTTATTTCTAAATGTTTTTTGTAGCACAGTGATCCGTAAAAATCATTAACGTTGCATTGATTAAAAATCATCATTAAACCACATTTTTGCGATAAAACTCATTATTACGACCTTCTATTTACAAACAACGTTGTGAGAACGGCTTTTCATTTGACTTTGACCGCTTGCTCTATACATATTTTCCCGCCTTCTTGCCATGTGGGTAGGCAGAAACTATAGAACGCCAGTTGCTACGATCCTTACATACTCCCTTTTGCCTCGTTTACGTTCACACAAATAAATTTAATTTAATTATTATTTTATGCATGCTTTGAAGTATATACTATTTACCAACCGTGTTTCCCGTATTTTCGCCGTCGCTTCTTCGAAATATACCATGATTTTAAATCAAAAGCCAAGTTATAACTTTAATTAAAATTCATTTATTCAAACTAGGCTGAGAGACAGCACTATATGAATGTCAAAATTACATAAGATAGACATCTTACTTCGAATAGAACTTTATTTTGTTTACATCAAACGCACGTAATATTCTCACATACTATTATATCGATCCGACTAAACGCCTTCGCCCGTGTAGATGCTGGAACATATCCCACGGGATCCTACTATTCCGGATAAAGATAATCCAATCCAGGTCATGGTTTAATCCCTTAGGTAAAACGGGTTGTTGTCCGCAACTCCACGTCAAAGCGCATATTTTGCGTACGGTAAAGGTCTGTCCCTTTTATTCAAATCCGTTCAGACGTTGAGGCCTGAAAAGGTAACAGATATGAGTTAAATACTCATTTATAAAATACCGACGTTTAACTGACCCCTAACTGTTGGTGTAACAGAAACCACCTCACAGCCCCCTAACCGTTCCTAGGGATAACCCTTAAGGGGAATCTAGTCACGGGCTTGAACTCACTGGTGGGCCTCGCTAAAAAGCACGCTGTTTCACCAGGCATCATGTGCGACCAAGGTATCAGTGCTGAGCTTATACGCTAATCTACACGCACAACATTATTGAGCGGAATGCAGGATCTTTTATAGTAAAACAGGCGCGGATTTTTTTTTCGAAAAGTCCTTGGTTTTATGAAAAAAACCATTGCATATGTCAATAAAGTTTATTGAACTTTTCGATATTTGAGCTTTGTCGGTTAGGTTAAATTAGCAAGCAAAACGAATTGAATTGGCTCCTAACTTTTTAATGGCTTTTTATTTCAGTACCTATTCTGTTTCCGTACAGAGTAATGAGACAAAACCATACATGTTTAATTTTTTTATGTATATTTTCGAACAGTTGAGTAATACAATCCCGTAGTTTGTAGAAAAAAATGTCGACTAGATTCACCTTAAACTTGGGGATGGCGCTGAAAACGGGCAACTTCATCAATGTGGACTTAGGTCAGAATTAGGTCCATTACACTGGCAATAATTTTCGACATTCCCGCGGGTGAAGCCGCAAGCAAATGCCAATTTCTTTTTTTTTTACTTTCAATAATTTGACGCTACCAATGTTAAATTAAACATTTAAAATGTGGAATTATAGAGGTGCATATTGCAACTTATCACACATTGCGTAAATGGAGTGTTGGTCTACCTCATTCATTGCCTCGATGCGGTCTTCGAATGCAAACAATGTACAGTTACAAAATCCATTAGTTCTAGCTTTTATGACCCACTGCCCTTGAGTGTTTATTTGTCGTGTGACGGATAAAAATATGGTTATACTTATCAGAAGACATCTATTGGAATCTTAATAACTTCTGAGATTTATGTAAAAACGTAAATGACAAATGTGAACTAAAGTGTTCAGTTTAATTTGGGTCTGTTGAATATTCACTTTTATAGGTAAAGGGGGGTTAAGTTATGAAGGGCAGGCTAAGTTACGCTTGCCGCGGTTGTTTCGTGAATGGGTGTCCATCTTAACATACCAAGACCCCTCCATGCCTCGGAAAGCACGTTTAGCTGTTGGTCCCGGCTGTCATTTGTTGATCTTTGACAGTCGTTACGGGTCGACAAATGCCCGAAGGTCTGACAACCAGTCTTACCAAGGGATATCGTAATAATTAGAAACCGGGTTGTGGAGGTCATATGGACAGTCGCTCCATGTAAAATACTGGTATTCAGCTGCTTTCGGTTAGACTTGAAGCCGACCCCAACATTGTTGGGAAAGGCTAGGCAGATGATGAAAATGGATGTGAAATAAAGTATCCATTTTAATGAGCGTCTGTTGCGTACTCGCATGTATAGATTAAGCAGGGAGAAAGTTATATCCATAGGTACACAATATGAATAAAAATTCAATATAGCATGTTTAAATTGTTCATACCAAAATTAACTTGGAATATGCCTGCTCCATACTTCATAAGACCCATAATTGCACACATACACCTTTTCATAATTTGTATTTGTCACTCAGGATCGCCGATAACGGAGAAAGACAGACGAAACATGGATGGCAAAAACATATCAGGAAATAACACCATGTAAGGAGGATAAAAAGGTAACACTAACTTATTTTTTTACGATATCTCTGCCTTTGTAAGAAGTTCAATTGTTTCGGGTTGGTCCCTACGTTGACATTCATTACTCATTACAAAAGTCAATGAGTAGTTTGATAATTGAATGTACTACCTATTTCTTTCTTTCAAATTTTCTTTGTTATTACATTTTTCTATCTGGAATTTCTCAGTAGCAGCCCGAAGTCTGATTTGTGCCCGGTTGATGGAAATAGGCTTGCCTCCTATTACATGGGACTTAACATAACGGGCGTAATGTGGGTATTATAGGTATTTACACCTCTGCCTAACAATGACATACTCTTGATATCTCTGCCTTTGTAAGATGTTCGATTGTTTCGGGTTGGTCCCTACGTTGTCATTCATTGCTCATTACAAAGGGCAATGAGTAGTTAGATAACTGAATATACGACCTATTTCTTTCTGTATATTTTTCTTTATTGGATTTTCCTATCTGGAATTTCGCAGTATTAACAAGTCTGGATTTGTGCCCGTTTGATGGCAATAGGCTCGCTCCCTATTACATGGGACTTAAACATAACTGGCGAAATGTGGGTGTAGTTTTTTTTTTTTTTTTTTTTGTGTGGGAAATCATCAAATGACTTCTCCTGCTGAGTAGAGCAGGAGGGCGTGTCAGACTTTTACTGACTAAAACCCACCCGTGTTCCCTCAGTAGCCCGTATGCCAGGGGCCGTGGTATCTCTTTCGAACAAACCCGCACCCCTGGCAGGCATCGGCCCTTGCGGACCCCACCTGTGGTTGCTGACATCTTTGACGGCGCGCGTGTGGAACACAACGCGCCGTCCCGTCTACCACTTTTCGGCCGCAGAGGATAGGGAGAGCGGCCAACGCTATACCGACACTCCTCTTCCCCTGCGGCCCCACCGCGTCCGCCATCAAACGGTGGCGGCCCCGTCCAGGCCACGGAAGGGAAGAGCGCTGCTCAGAAGCACCGGCACTCCTCCTCTACCGCAGCCCGTAACCCTCAGCCGCGATGCCTCCCATTCGACATCGCGGCCCACCTCAGTTGCGGTGCACCTCACCGCAACCTACTTTTTGGCCGCTACGTCAATGGCTTGAAGGCAAAAGCCCTGACGAGCGGCCCCACCGTTGGGTTCCTCTTGGCTTCACCGTGGATGGGAGACCACGGTTACTAAGCCCCCCCGCAACGACAATGCGGGAACCCACTCGGGGGGGAATGTGGGTGTAGTTTAGGTACATTTCTGCCTAACCGTTCGATGATTACAGACGTGATGTTATGTAATGTTATGTTTCTTGCTTTCTTTTTTCGTATTTTATTTTCTTTCTTTTCGTACCTCAGTAATGCTTGATAAGTAAATTATGTAAGACACTTTTGGAAATAAGTAGGTATATTTAATTTTAACTCTCTTATCAAAGTGTGAACAAATGAACTAGCTACACATTGCATGAAAACGCGCAGTTTATGAATATTGCTATCGCGTCGGTGAAAGATAAATGGATTTTATATCAATCAGTATGACTTTAATGAACTATTGTGTAATTTGTTTTTACAATGCACGAATTTAATTAAGCTTTTAAGGAGTGATAGTGTGTCCACTAACACACCAACTTTTTTATCATCTTTTGACATTTGTTTCAAACCATAATGTTTAGGGTAGACTTAGCGATTTAATGGGACTAAATGAACTTAAGAATATGTTGAATTTGGCAATTCAACATATTCTCACGTTCATTTAGTCCCATTAAATTACTGCTTCATGACAAAATCATTCAATGAGATTAAATGAGCTAAGAGGGTTGTATTGATAGTTTAAATGATTATAAATGAGCTTAGAGGGGTTTTTTTTGGGTGGGAAATCATCAAATAACTTCTCCCGCTCTGGGTGAAGCAGGAGGGCGTGTCAGAATTTTACTGACTAAAACCCACCCGTGTTCCCTCTGGCCTGTGTGCCAGGGGCAGCGGTATCTTTTTCGAACAACCCGCATCCCTGGCAGAGCTCAGAGGGTTGCATTGATAGTTTAAATGATTACAAATGAGTATAGAGGGTTGTATTGATAGTTCAAATGATTATAGATGAACTTAGAGGGTTGTATTGATAGTTTAAATGATTACAAATGAGTATAGAGGGTTGTATGGATAGTTCAAATGATTATAGATGAACTTAGAGGGTTGTATTGATAGTTTAAATGATTACACATGAGTATAGAGGGTTGTATTGACAGTTTAAATGATTACAAATGAGTATAGAGGGTTGTATTGATAGTTTAAATGATTACAAATGAGTATAGAGGGTTGTATGGATAGTTCAAATGATTATAGATGAACTTAGAGGGTTGTATTGATAGTTTAAATGATTACACATGAGAATAGAGGGTTGTATTGACAGTTTAAATGATTACAAATGAGTATAGAGGGTTGTATTGATAGTTTAAATGATTATAATTCTGTAAATACATACTTGTTACGGTCAAGAATCATATTTGGTCCAACATACAACCTCACACTGACCTGCAGGCTTAGCATGACGCTTTCTATCTACTCTACCGTAGAATAGTAATCGCTTGTTTACATTTCTCGGTACAAAACTGTCAATTGTCTACACGGAAACGTCATTTTTGTCTACTCTTCCGTCGACAAAACGCTTCTCTATGGTTCTCGTGCTAAGCCTGCAGCTATTTTCAAAAAACGTAAGACAATTAATTTTGCAGGCTACCTTGGCGTTTCCCACTAAATGGTTTATATCTCTTTATCTAATCATCATCTGCCTAGCCTTTTCCCAACTATGTTGGGGTTGGCTTCCAGTCTAACCGGATGCAGCTAAATACCAGTATTTTACATGGAGCGACTGCCTATCTGACCTCCATAACCCAGTTACTGGGTAACACGATACCCCTTGGTAAGACTGGTTGTCAGACTTTAGGGAATCTGTCGACCCGTAACGAATGTCAAAGATCCACGAATGACAGCCGGGACCAACGGCTTAACATGCTTTCCAAGGCACGGAGAGGTCTTGGTATAAAAAGGTGGTCACCCATCCACGGACCAATTGTGCGGCTCTCATTACTTAGCCATAAGCCTCTCGTAATCTCTCCTTATCTAATCTAAGTACAAATTTCCATTAACCTTGTAGATCTTTTGATAACATCACGCCCATATTCCCCGCAGGGCTAGGCACAGTGCACCGTAGTACACTCACATTTCAGTTATGTTGAAGCCCCATGTAATTGGGGGCGAGCCTATTGCCACCACCGGGCACAAATTCAGACTCCGTAGTGCAACTGTATTAATAAAATCATTAATATTAATTGTATATGTAATATTATAAGTATATTTATTTTTATTTTCAGTAAATCTCGCACAGTCAATCATAGGAGGCTGCCCAGCAGTTCGTTACTAGGTTAAGTGTATTCACGTGTATTGTCTTATGTCTGTTCACATTATGTATCGTTTATATTAATCACCATGGCCGCTTTGAACTAAGCTATATGTACACTTAGGTTACGGCGTGTTTCACTACTTGTTAACGTCTGGTTAAATTATATCTGGCAGATACGTGCGTACAGCTACTGATCGTTTTTTTTATTTATCTGGTGGATAGTTTATATCGGTTTACAGTGCAACAGACTCTAAACGTCTTATAACAAAATACGATTTAACTTTAATCCGAGCCTAAACTTCCGAGACAGTTTTTGTATTTCGAACTATATTAAAGTTATCTTAGTACAATATTGGAAACCTAGGGCCGGACTAAGAGCGGATTTCACCAATGAAACTAAACACGATCAGCACATCGCAACTGCGTCAGTGCCTATTCTATTTTTGTTTATGGCAATGGTGCGGATGTCGACAATTCTGCCAAAAACGTCAGTGTCATCTTTGTTCTGGGGCCTAAGTCTACTAATTTATAAACGTCACAATGGTCTCTCAATGGTAAGTTTTTGACAGATTTGCCATACAAAAACTGTCAAAAACACACCATTGAGAGACCATTGTAACGTTTATAAATTAGTAGACTTAGGCCCCTGGAATATTGTCACTGACAGCTCTTGAACGCAGTTCAGTTTTGCTGGTCGCGTTTAGTTTCATTGGTGAAATTGGCACTAAGTTGTTAGTTTTGTAAAAGGAACTGTATACCGATTGACATTAAGCCCTTATTTAAAAAAAACAGTCTGGTTTAAACCATACATACGTAAAGAAAAACCTTATTTTGTAAAAATACAGTGAATGAGTTGTTGCTACGTTTCTGTTGTGTGGAATTAAGTGCCTTCATTGTACGTAAAATGAACAATTATTACATTGTATAATGCACAGTGTGTGGCACTATAACGCCTACTTGCTAAGTATATACCTCTAATTATCATCATACAAACATTTACAATACAGGCAAGTTAGTCGAATGCTCGCTTTGTAGATAGATTATTTGTCAAATGAGTTTCCTTCCTATTCCTTATGATTTTTTATGTAATGGATGCCAATTATATTTGACGTAAAAAACATTTCGAAGAATTGTAAAGTTACTAATTATGTTTTTGAATCAGGTAATCTACGACAATTTGCCTGTATCGTGGCGCATTCCGTTGTCAACTGACGTTAATGCCTGTATACACTATAATTAGTGCAACAATCTGTATATTAGCATAATACGTGCATACATTATTACAAGACATTATCACCGACGCTACGATAATAAGTACTGCGCGGTAAACTTTCACGTTTTCCATTTATCAAAGTGTAAATCCACCTTCAGACGATATGTGAGACTGGCAAGCATTGTTGCTGCATTCAGGGTCAAAATAAATTAGTTAGTGAAACCCCGCAAACGTATCGATATCTAAAAACGGTAAGAAAATGTTTTTTTTTGGGTTTGAAGACCTCTAGTACGTCCGTGCGTTGTATGCGAGGTTTCGCTAACGAATTAATTTTGACCCTGTATTTAAAGCGTAATTTTTATGATATAAGCATATTTTTACTATACTGCTAATTACCTTGTGAATCTAGAAATTTGGTCCGTTTTATTGCTTTGACAATATTTAGCTCCCGGGAAATAAAATTATTACATTTTATGTTCTTTTTTATGTTGGTATACAATGTTGATCAACATAATCAGTAGTTACATTATTTGGCGCGGGTTTTATTCCACGCCAGCTGGCATTGTTGAAATTGAAAAACAATCACTAAGTTATTATTTATTTATAGTTAGTATACTTATTATGCAAACATGTCTATATAGCATTCAAATTTCCTAACTCACTTACCTGCGTTCAAAATCTGTTTCTATTCTTTCTACATTTTTAAAATCTTCCATAAAAGAGTTTTGATGTCTTTATAAGAATACCAATATAATTTTTATTATTTTTTTGTAGAAATTTAATGTTTTTTTTTTCCCGGGAGTTATCTTTAGTTTTACCGTGTGAATTTTATAGCTATGTTAGCAGGTCTGTCGCAAAAACTTATAATACTGAAGTCAGTTGATCGTGTAGTAGTTGTATTTCACGAGTTCGCGTCAATCATTGCATTTTCAACTTTATAGCAACGACATAAAAGTCACATGATGCGCTTGTGATTTGCAATGCCTATAACCCAAACTTGTGTGTATTGAATAACTTGGAGTTCCTTGCGTAAACGTTTTATTATATTATTTTAATTATAAGTTCTAATAGTTTAAAGCTAAGGTAAGGAGGCAAAATTTATGATCATAGAAAAACTATTTTTTTATGTATAAGGCAGAGGTCGCTGTCAACAGTAAATCTAAACCATATAAAAAAAATGTCATAAGAAAATAGAAACATGATTTTCCATGAATATTAATCGTAAGAATAATCATATCTAATCAATGGACGATTTTTGTACATAATTTTCCTTTTAATGCTCGACTAGAATACTCAAATTTAGTTACATTTGAACGTTCATCGTGTTTAATAGGCTCATCAAAATGTCCCCTAACAAGCAATTATTACCCCACTATAATACTCTGTAGAAATTATTTCAAGAAAATTATTTATTTTTTCATATATCCAAAGATTTGGCTGTGTACAGATCAAATAATATAAAAGACTGATGAAATTGTAACAACTATTATTATTATAAATGTTTTCGTTTCCTAAATTATATAATCTTATATTTTTTTATAAAGTTTGATATGTTGTAAATTATGAAATTATTGTTACAAATATACCTTTAACAATATTGCTATTGGTTTTATTGAATCCCCCTGTCTACTCTTTCAACTGCAGATTTTATTACAATCAAAATGAGCTCTGGTAAACAGATACGACGTTCATTTTGCATCATTCGCTGGACAATCATTTATTGCAGCAAACCCGGCCCTGGTAACAATCATAGTTTTCTAAACTGAAGTTTCAAGGCTAACACCTACTATGCTGTGTAACTATAAACCAATTTCAACAAATTATTCATAAAATAATTACATTTCAGATATCTCTGATCAGTCCCAGTCCAAGAAAGCGTGAAGATAAAAAAAAACAACCAACAAAAAATAACTGTTTCCGCCCGGGATCGAACCGGGGGCCTTGTGCGTGTGAAGCACACGTGATAACCGCTACACTACGGAAACTTGAAATATTGCGTCCAAATTACTGTGCATTTTCTGAATTGAAACGAACTCTTACAAAAATGTCGAAGTATTTGACATGAGTTGTTTATAACCGAGCAACCTGTCGCTCAACGCTAACCCCGGAGGAAAAACGAGATATTTGTTGCGGCTGACCAAAATAATAAAAGGCATTCTTATACTTAATAGTGAGAGCGAGCTCTCCGCATCCCAGTCTCGCGGCAACATCGCCCGCGGTTAGTCGCGGACGCGCGTCACCGTGTCACGCTATTGTCGGTGTTTAGTTGTGCAAATAATTGATAATAACCCGTGAAATAAACTAAAATCTAACACCATGGATCCCGAAGCCTTCTTGGACCTGGCCAACCAGGTCATTAAACTAAAAATGTACCCATATTTCGACATAGCACATTCTCTATTGTGCGCTCTTGCAGTCAGAGAGGATTTAGGATCCGGTAAGTGGTATTTTATTTATTTTTAAATGGAACCCGCCAAAATAATGGGCTTTATCGTCGCATTTCCGCATCCTGTAATCAATTTATGTTCGAAAAGTAATTTGTACGGAATGTTCTAAAATAAAAGACGCCTAAACGCGTTTAAAAATAGATTGTACCCGCAGCATCCAGACCGAATAGCTCCAATAACAGATAATGTTAACTGAACACAATATATTTTCATTAACATTGAAGTATTAAACAAAATGACAGTACCTATCCGTATATGTATTGAAATTACAACGTCTATCTTTAAGTAGTATTTTTTTTTAATAAATAAATAATGTGCGAAGTATCATTTTTTAATCAAGTGAATGATCGCTGGATCTTATCAATGACGTGGACACTTGTAACTTGTGGAAAAAATACACTATCCAAAGATATCAAATCTTTAATTCATTATTGAGCTGGAGAGGTTAGGTTTAGATATGAGCCTTATTGAATTGGCTTCTCTCTCTGTCGTATCTGAAGTCTGAAGCTTGAAGACTAGCGTATTGTTACATAGCAAATAGATGGCGCTAATCTAAAAAAAGAATTCTCCGTCAAAATGAAGAGAAAAGAATTTGAAAGCTGTCTGTTTATAAAACCATTCCGCGATCTAAAAGTGATTTCTCACGGGCTCGTCCGGGATTTGAACCCGGGACCTCTCGCACCCGAAGCGAGAATCATACCCCTAGACCAACGAGCCATGGTACAAATTCGCAAAATTACGGATTAGTTTCCACGAACGCCTACGTCATCAGTAATGTTGCACTTCATGCTCGAAAAAAGAGAAAATTTAACCAAAATATTTATATTAACTTATAATCAAGCGTTGCTTCATTGACGAAAACTTACACACGCATTATTGTATCCTTATGTGCTGTATAGCGATAGCGCCTGTATGATATCACACTATACAAACCAAATCTTAAACTGTATCAAAATAACAGCATCATGCTAAGTTTTGCACCTTATTTATTGCATGAGAGATATCAAGATAACCAATGTCGTTGGCACGGTGGTGGCATCTATTTTATAAGCACTTTAGCAAATTTTTTTTATAGGTAATTAACAGTACCTACAAGTACGTAAAGTTACTCCAAAGAAACAAAGGAATAGCATTCAGTCAAACTATACAGTAGGTCGTTCATTCGGGAAGGTAGAGAAATGCGCAAGTTAAGCTATGTTTATCTGTTCCATGTGATCTCTGCCTGTCAAGAAGCGTAGCGTTGAGCGTTGCCTAGCCTAAAATGCACTCAAATTTTCAACATAAACCCGTACGTACTATTAAGGTTCACTATGAAACGGCGAAGCCTGGAAATTGTCAGCGGTGCCTTTAAGAAATGCAAGAGCAAAGCTTTAAACCGCACAATAAATTGGTTAACCGTTGAAGACCACGTGTAGATAACCTGCGGTGTTTTAATATTAAAATGCCAAGAGACAGGTTGTTGGCCTGAAGCCAGCAGACACGGTTGTCTCATGAAATCATGACAGACGTAGACTCGTTCTGGTAATTTAAATACATTATAATTTTACTTCGTGATTTATTCTGCCTTCCTAGATTAGCACAGGACGCAATGTAGTTACTTGATATGACGTATGTTCATATTTCGGCCGATTGGTACGCTATAAAAAGCTGCGATATAAACGATAATCCGGGTCGGGAAACACGCACGTCCGCTGATGTCAAGACATAGGAGAATTTCGTTAAAATCATCTTTTACTGAGGAATTGGGGCTACATACGCGCTAAAAATACGATCTGGCTCCTTGGATGGATACCTACTTGTTGATAAATGGCGATCAGGGCCTAGAGACAAAACACATTTCTTTTAGCGTTAACGCCAAACGCTACGCCAAAATGTATGGGAATGACATTACCTGCGGAAAAGTTACGTCGTGTCATTTCCGCGGGTAACGTCATTCCCATACACCTAACAGAAATGTGTTTTGTCTAGGCCTGCTGTTCAATCAACAGTTCCTACACCCCCGGGTGTTTCCACTGCGAAGATCGCCCTGAGGACACGGTGGAGCACACGGTGGCGGTCTGCCCTGCTTGGGCGGAGCACCGCCGTGTCCTCGTGGAGGCGATCGGCGGCGGCGATCTCTCGCGTCTGGCCCTGGTCCAGGCCATGGTACGGAGCGAGAGGGCATGGGGAGCCGTCACCTCCTTCAGCGAAGCAGTGATGCTCGCGAAGAGGGAGGCGGCGCACGTGAGGGAGAGGCAGCATATGCGCCCTCGCGACCCCAGCCGCCGCAGGATACGGAGACGCCCTGGGCGTCGGGAATCCCAGGCCGATTTCCGGCCACCGTAGGCATGGGCTTGCGGACGGCGAGTAATGGGTAGCTCGCTGTCCGGTAAGGACCAAGCCCAAGTCGACGGCGCGTTGTGTTCCACGCGCGCCTCAAAGAGATGTCAGCACAAATAGTGATGGGACCCGCAAGGGTCGATGCCTGCCAGGGGAGCGGGTTTGTTCGAAAGAGACACCACAGCCCCTGGCTTAAGGGCTACTGAAGGAACACGGGTGGGTTTTAGTCAGTAAAAGTCTGACACGCCCTCCTGCTCCACCCAGAGCGGGAGAAGTTATTTGATGATTTCCCACCCAAAAAAAAAAAAAAAAAAAAAAAAAAAAAAAAAAAAAAAAAAAAAAAAACAAACAGTTCCTACACTACCGACCTGTCTAACAAACCCAAGAACCTCACCAGGTAGCTAACCTGCGATATCACCTCTCATGCACGAGGTTGTGGGTTCATATCCTGGCAAGACAATGTGAGTTTTTTCAATTTAAATGTACTTTCTAAGTTTATCTTTGTCATCGGAGAAGGAAAAACATCGTGAGGGCCACCTGGACATACTCGTAATAGTTATTTTAAGTTGGATGTTGCCAACCTGTCTTGAGCAAGCGTGGTCATCATGATGACATTAATGCTCGTGCCTTCTCTGTGTAAGAAGAGGCCTTTGCCCTTCCGTGGGAAAATTACAGCGTGGTATTTTCTACCTCCGTTAGACACTTCGAACGACTTACTAACTTTCCATATTTACCACCACCACAAAATTAATTAGACAAAAATTTTAAGTTAGACGTCTTGCGCTTTTGATTTTGAACAGTTTGAAACTTTGAAGACGCGCGATGGCATTTTGGTTTTATATTTGCCAGATGGCATGCACAGACACGTACCTATACGGCCTATACCTACTGTCTCGGTGTCTTAAAGGTGATGTTTATTTATGTTTCTGTGGCGCTGACTGAAAATCAATCGGTAGACTTTGTTTACACTGAGTAACACTGACGCAAATAGCCTGTCACTTAAAACAGTTAAAGCTGTTTCGATTACGATCGCACCGCATTAATGCAAACTATAATTTTATGGCAGCCACATGAGCACATACAGCTACCGAACACGATTGCGAGATGTTAGAGCACACTGAAGATTTGCCAACATGTTTGCAGCAACGCGATTTGAGAACGTGCGTTCTGCGGGTGCCAAGCGAGCTAGTCGCGACCACGCGACGTAA
The DNA here is from genome assembly GCA_949987655.1 of Polymixis flavicincta. Lineage (NCBI taxonomy): Eukaryota > Metazoa > Arthropoda > Insecta > Lepidoptera > Noctuidae > Polymixis > Polymixis flavicincta. The sequence continues at coordinate 8,541,084 of OX465187.1, forward strand.
TCTCTTCTCGCAATCATATTTTACACTCGCTTGTATCGACCTCTCTTGTATGTACACTCACGTCAACCGCTGTCGTTTCGCAAACGCGGCGTACACGTTGCACACGCGTGGCGTTGGCGTCGTCGCCTTGCTGGAAACACGCTCGCAAATCGCCAGTGTGAGAATGCTCTTTGGTAGTAGGTATAGCGCCAGTGCCAAAGTAATGTTTATGCCCATGTCGTTTGGTTCTTGGTTAAAAATAGGTACCGCCGCCGCCGTCTCGATTTGCCCATGGATTTCAAATCATGACAGCAAAATCATTAGGTAGGTAGTGCCTTATAGAAAAGTATCTGCTTGTTGCAGGAGTTAATCAAATGGGGAAGGAATTCTTTTTGGGAATATGCAGTCTCTATTACTAGGGTACATAAAAGACTGCAGACTTCCCAAACAGTAAGTCTCAAGCCAGATATAGCATGGTTATTAATGAGTAAGGTGCTCCAACTATAGGTACCTAAGATATGTATAGACCTGTAGGGAGGGACGTTATTATGACCTACATTGCCAAAACCTAGTTCCCCAGTTTCTCTGCGCCCTGCGGGCAACGGGTGGCAGAGGTCAAACGGCAGTCGCTCTACGTTAATCTGGGTCACGGAATCGAACTTCCAACAGGTAGGTGTTACGTAGGTTATAAATCACGGACCAAGAATTGTGCCCTTATAGTAGCTATATAGGTGTAATTAATAATGAGATTAAGTATGTACGTGGTATATGTACCTAGTTATGGTTGGTTTAGGCAGTTATGGTTGGTTTAGGCAGTTATGGTTGGTTTAGGCAACATTTATTTTCATGATAACATTTATTGGTAGGTATGGATAGATCAACGAAATAATGCACTATCCCTGCTTACACACATATAATATGGTAGAATGTGGGATAGAATTTGCATTCATTCGTCGATATTCAAAAATCATTAGAACTGAGCTCTTCATGAAAGGGCGCAGGCTTGAAGTACTTAGGTGCTGAATCAACACACTATTTCTAACATCGTGTAATTACATGAACCTAGCTATTTAGATTTTGTGTCTTCGTTTTAATTACACTTTGGTCCTGGCTGCGGCTGTGGTAACCACTTTCCACCAAGTGTACCGATTAGCCAACCCATAAAAATCACCGTGAGCAGGCTATAAGTAACTTTTCATGCTTACCATTTCCAGGTGCGCAAGCGTTCTCCCGGAAGCATCCCCTGTCATGCTGGCTGTCCACTATGCTGGTGATCTTCGCGGGCGGCATGGTGGTCAACGGGCTGCTTGGGGAACCCATGCTAGCACCACTCAAGAACACGCCGCAACTCGTTATTGGAACTGTCACATGGTATGTTCCGCTTCCCTTGAAGTTTTTACGCGTGGATTTTCGATGGGTGCTTAGTGCGGTGGAAAGAAATACCCAAGAAAAACATTTTCATGTAAAATGTTGCCAAGACGAGACCATATGATTCGCACTGTCAAAAAGTTATCAGATCTCATGTAGAGCCAATAGCTTCAAACTCTACACGTCCTAACTCTACAAGGCCTAACTCCACAAACTCTACACCTTAGTAAAAATATGTGGCTAGTTTATTGTGGCCCCTAGTTTAAGGGGTTGGGGGATAAAAGTTCCAAGTTTTCGATTTTTTTTGTTGTTTCTTTATACCAAAGGTCAACTGAATTTTGATGATCATCAGTGAGTCAGTGACGAAATCAGGTTTTTTTTCTAGATATCAATAAAATCTAAAGTATAAGAGCTATGCAATTAAAACTTTATAACTAGCTTCTGCTCGTGACTTCGTTCACGTCAAATTTCTTGCTCCACCGACCGACCCCGTCGCGTCGCTTCAAATACGCGTGCGAGTACTTCGTATTTTTGGCTTTTTTTCTCTTTACTCTGCTACTAAGGGTCTTAGCGTGGTGTTATATAGCCTATGGCCTTCTTCGATAAATGGACTATCCAAAACACTAAAAGTATATTTCAGTAGTTCCTGATATTAGCGCGTTCAACCAAACAAACAAACTCTTCAGCTTTATAATAATAATTTATATCTAATATATAAAATTTCGATGTCACAATGTTAGTTACCGTACTCCTCCGAAACGGCTTTACCGATTTTTACCAAATTTTATATGCGTATTCAGTAGGTCTGAGAATCGGCTACTATCTATTTTCCATAACTAGAAATAATTTATAAGGCAAAACAACGTTTGCCGGGTCAGCTAGTAATATATAAAAATATAGATAAGTCCGCCATTGAAAATATATCCCGAGAATTTCGCTAGTTAACCAAACCCAAGTTATAAGTGTTCAAAAAAACGACGAAGCACTTCGAGAAAAGGTGGGTAGTGCCCATGCGCTCCGTTTGGCTCGTCAGTAGGTAGTCTTGGCGGGGGCACTACCGTAACCCCTAGATACAACATAAAATAAAAACTTGTCAACTGAGAATTGTAAAAACCCAATACTTGGAAATAACCGCTATTAGGTAACTTCGGCGATGAGGAACAATGGAATCCTCTCGCTTTGCATTTTTTTTGTAAAGTAAAGGTTACCTACAATTTAAATATATGGTAAAGGTCGAGGAAAATTAGAACTTGTTTGGATGTATCAATTCATAAATAGTTGCAAGCTAACTTGATTCAACCAGTTTTGCAGTAGGTATTTTAGTCACAACTACGTACTGGCCGTTTATAGATGTCATAAAATGAATGGGCATCACATCACGACATTACGTTGTTCATCGCCTTATGTAGGACATGTTATTAAAGTTCCCATTGCCATTTAGTGCTCACCAATTACGGAAGGTATTTTTTTTATTAACTGATTATCATCTTACTATTGACGCAAGCACGTTCCTTATTCAAATTGCAATATGAAGGCAACACAGACTATCGCAGGCCACTCCTTGACATGGGGCTCTCCCAGGTTGCGTCACAACCTCACAACACCCAACCTCCATCTTCCGCATCCGGTCTATCCCAGCTACCTTCTAAAGGTCATCAGGTCGTCGTCAGTGTTTATCGCATAATTAGTATTGAACATCTGTTATCGCCCGCTTTAAGCTTTAACAAAATGCACTTTGCAACAAAACATGCAATGGACGATATCTGGATGATCGACGTTGCTCGTATTTTTTTTTGTTTGACGTTTTCTAAAAATGAAACCTAGCTAGATCGATTTATTGCCCCCGAAACCCCTGCATACTTTTCATGAAAATCGTTGGAGCCGTTTCCGAGATTCAAATTATATATAAGTACTCGTTTATACAAGAATTGCTCGTTTAAAGGTATTAGATTAGATATATGGATATTAGGAAGGTGTAGATAAGGAATTTCTTGATCTTTGCGGCGTGGGTCCGTGGGAGCTGCTTTTGAAGGCAAAGGGACTCTTGATGAGTTGATGAACAGTCAACCTTGTAGAATAAGATATGGATATCAGGCAGGATACAGATAAGGGAGTTCTAGTTCTTTGCTGTTGCGTATCTCGAGGTCAAACGTGTGAAATTTTGCAAGGCTTGCATAATTGCACACGTTTGACCTTTGAACTAGAGCGAGTAAGTAGGCTCAATGACTAGTGATGTCTCTGGTTGACTAGACAGAAAACCCAGTCCTGGGCCTCAAGTCTGCTATTACAATAGTGTCAGAATGGTCTATCATTGATTTCATAATTGTTGATTTTGACAAGTTAGGTAATCTACTAATATAATGGCGTCATTATGACTTTCCAGTGGTCAGCCACTGACACTCCATTGAAAGAAGTGGCGTTTATTGGTAATCTCGTACATAATGACAAATGAATGACTAATCTGCCAAAAAATTTACAGTACCTAAAATAATATGTTAAAAAATAATATATAAAAATATATTCATATAAATGAAATCGGGCATGAATAAATGTTCAAAAGTAGTGTTTTTTCGAAAATCATTTCTACTAACGGGTTTTATAATAATAGCAATACGACAATGCCATTATAACACAATTATATTACGAGACCATTGACCGACCACTGATCGACCATTATGAATTTAGCAGATTTCGAACTTTTAGCAAAATGACGGTGGGATCGTGTTGGAATGACGAATTTATAAAAATAGCAGACTAAGGCCCCTGGTCGACATTAATTGCCCCTAGTTAACTGCGATCATGAGATTTTTATTTGCAGAAAATTCAAAACATAATTAGTTTTCATAAAGAACAATAGCACCTACCTAAATGCTTAGGATTGGAGTTCAAATTCAAGGAACTAGATCTCAATATAAAGGTTAGATAAGGTACCTACGTGAGTGAGAGAGTGGCCCTTAAAATAGATGACGAACATCTCGCTGCCTATCTTTTTGGTTTCGGGGACAAGTTAACCATATTCAAACTAGAAAGCAGTGTCCCAGAATATCTACCTTGTTTTATTTGCTAACATAGGTACTCTTTTCATGTTTCCAGGTACCTTGTATTCTACACACCATTCGACGTGGGGTATAAAGTGGCAAAGTTTCTACCAGTCAAAGTAGTTGCTTCAGCCATGAAAGAAATCTATCGCGCAAAGAAAGTGTATGACGGAGTCAGCCACGCCGGCAAACTGTATCCCAACGCTTACGTCATCATGATTATAGTCGGTAAGTGAGATTATCTGTGCTAATCTGGTAGTCTAAATTCTGATACTGTTTGGTTTCGCTAAATAAATGTTTTATTAAGATAAGCGGGCGTTGATAAAAAATGTTTTTCCCTCTTCTGGATGGCTAATGGTACTTATGGCGGATTTCGCGAAAATTATCATACGTACCTAATGTTGGATTTTTGGCCCGTGTAGGACCCTGGAAGTCAAAGCCGTAGAATCATTTACGATCTATTAGCCTGCATTGTCCTACTGCAAGGCAGCCTTCTCCCTTTTCCACATAAAGGACTACTCACACCTGTTCAGCTTTTGCCCATAGCAAACAACGATTTTGTATGAGATGCGTACGCATCCATTCAGCCGCGGAAAGCTGAACGGACTTATAGAGGTATGAGGAACAGGGTGTAAAATTCGCTCATCTTCTATTGAAAAGGAGGATCCTCCGACCAGACGGGTATTGTGTCTGGTCCGGGCAACTGCCCGACAGTTGATGTCGGGATTTTTGTATATGTTCGAGTGCCGTCGAAAACTCTGATTGCGCGATGCAGAATTGCTCATATAGTTCGCCTGTGGCATTGTAGATGGCGCCACTTTTCTTTTTGTGTTTTTCGATTTTGTTGCGAAGCATTTTTTATTTGTAGTGCCGCTACATCACTCCTCCCGGAGACCGGAGGTCGATAGTGGGCTGAGTCAGTGCATGTTATGCATGCTTGCCAGTGCCAGTTGTGGTTCCAGTGAGTCGGAACCGGGTGTCACATAGTTCGCGGTGAGTCGGAACTGTCTGCGACGATTCCCCAGTGAGTCGGGGTTGCGCTGCGTTATGCTCCAGTGAGTCGGATCTGGTACAGCGCTGGGTTGAGAGGTTGAGGCTGACTGCTGGCGTCGACCGGGAGATTGAGCTCTCGACCGGCCGAAAGTGCAGTGTGCTGGGCCATGGTTGCTGATGAGGCTGTGGGTGATGACCAGGCATGCGGTTCGATGCATGCAGGTGGTCAGGATACCCGTTGAAGCCGTGGGTGCTGGCTGGCTGTGTGACTCGCCGCTCGAAAGCTTGAGGAAGTGGTCTTGATGTGATGATAATGACGTCACGCTGAAGTGTTGCACGAAGGCTGCGCTGACGTTCTTTCACGGGGTCACCAGTATAGAGGTATGAGGAACAGGGTGTAAAGTTCGCTCATCTTCTATTGAAAAGGAGGATCCTCCGACCAGACGGGTATTGTGTCTGGTCCGGGCAACTGCCCGACAGTTGATGTCGGGATTTTTGTATATGTTCGAGTGCCGTCGAAAACTCTGATTGCGCGATGCAGAATTGCTCATATAGTTCGCCTGTGGCATTGTAGATGGCGCCACTTTTCTTTTTGTGTTTTTCGATTTTGTTGCGAAGCATTTTTTATTTGTAGTGCCGCTACAGACTATACAAAATCGTTGTTTGCTATGGGCAAAAGCTGAACAGAGCTAAATAAGTGTGAGTAGTCCCTAAGTCTGTCTTTTGCTGCTGCCTGTCATTTAAGATACGAATATTTTTATACTTCGTAGAGTATGCGCAGGAGGTCCACAACCTGAGGGGTAATTCTACTAATTTTAAGAACGTTCACAGTCTGATCTCAGTGTCAATCTGTCAAAAATACCTCGATTTTTCATTCATTTTTGACATTTGTTTGTCGCTGAGATGACACTGCGACTAGATTTTGAACGGTTTTAATTACGAGAATTGGCCTTCTGATCTCATCGTCGCCCTTATACTACCGGACTACAAAACGTACTACAGTTTAATATCCGCACTTGGTTGATATCCCGACCAGTCGTAATCAACGCTTCTTCTCCACATTGATTATGCGCACAGCCAAAGTCTCTCCCAGCGTGGGTGTTCCCTTTCACATTCAAGAGTGAACAGACATTTTCTGGACACGCTCGTTTCATCACAGACCTCATCGCTTTCCATCAGACGTGAAGACGTGATCGAGGTCAAGAGCAAGCCCCTTCAGCATTTCCTGCACAACGTAGTTCATCTTAATCTATTGACATTTCCTTAAAGTGTTCGAAAATATTTTTCTTTTTACGTTAAATTTTCTTCGTTTTTTTTACAGGTACTCTAAAAGGCAACGGTGCAGGCTTCACCAAGTTGATAGAGCGACTCATCCGCGGAGCCTGGACACCAACTGCCATGGAAACCATGCAGCCTAGCTTGTAAGTATTTACACTTCATGTATTTTAAATGGGTTTTGGGTTCAGTATTTTACTCTACCTAGTATTTACGCGTTTTTCTAACTTAGGGGTTGATTGATGCTACAGATTGTGTTTAGTTCTTGACCTCTGAGAGGAGTCATCCACAAGTAACAGCAAATTAAAGATCACTATTACATATATTTCACAGTGATAAAATAACTGTTAAACAACTGTAGATATAGTATCTTTACTTCAACAGTGCTGGCAGCTCAGCTACCTCCTGTTCCGCTCAGAGCAGGAGAAATTATTTGATAATTGCCCAACCTAAAAAAAAAGAAGCCCAGCTACCTCCTCCCTACTGATTTAAAGTTTTTACCATGGCTTAATCTATTATTTTTCTTTTAAAAATCCTGTGCCTATAAAAGAGAATTGAACTTGACCTTTCGCTAATTTAATAAACACAATGGCCCTTATTCATAAAAGTTATCGAACATATAAACAGTTGTTTAAAGTCTGGTTTTCAATACGAAACCAGACTTAAGCAATTGTTTAGATGTTCGATAACTTTTTATGAATAAGGCCAAATAACTTCTGGCTTTCTAAGTTAATTTGTACTGCATGCAGGTCCTTGCCGAACCACCAAAGGTAAACCTTTTAACCCTCACTAACCATAGACGATAAGTTCGCTTTTTAACCCGGGACAAGCACGCGTCAGTAGATAGTTCAAGGGTCAGCTAAATGTTCTTTATTTAAATTCTTTTGATTTTTTTTTTTCAGCTACACGAAGGCTTCTCTGGTTGCGTCCATTATCTTCGTGTTGGACAAGAAGACTGACCTCATATCTGCGCCGCATGCTCTCGTGTACTTCGGCATAGTGATATTCTTCGTTTACTTTAAGGTGGGTAAAGATTTAGTAAATGATTCGTTTTCATTTGAGTAATGTTACCATTCAAAAAAAAATACAGACTTTACTCATTAAATACCTACAAATCGAAAAGATGAAGAAGTAAACAAATTAACTTGCTTGTACCTAAGTAAGTATTTGGCATATTTGTAGTTTTTTTGCTACATGTTTTTCTCGTACAATCAACACCACATCAGATGCACTACGAACAACACCTGCAGGCCAGGAGCGGGCCTGCGTGGTGGATTATGGCCAACTCCCTCTCGCCGAGAGGAGGCATGGGAAAATTATAGGCTGATTATGTGACTAATATCTATTAAATTATTTGGAAGAATCATGTTCAACTCAGTCTGGCTGTGGACTGCTCTTATGGAAATGAGCTGACCCCCCACATTATTCACTGCTTCAGGCATTGTCTTCTACGTCCCTTTAATATTCTTTTTTTTTTATATCTTCAGCTGTCATCAATTCTCCTTGGCATACACGATCCCTTCGTGCCCTTCGAGAACCTGTTCTGCGCGCTGTTCTGCGGCGGTATCTGGGACTCTCTCGCCAAGCTGCTGGGCAAGGGACAGCCCAAGGAGGAGACTAAGGACACTAAGAAAACTAATTAGCCAATACCATCAGGTACGTTGTAAACTTCTCAACTATCTATGAATTTCTGATGGACGTAAAAGAGCTCTCCTAGTGGCCTTGCTCACGTACCTAGGTTCAGCAAATTCTGGGCAGTATAGGTCCCCACAGCGGAATTGCCGCGCCAGCAGGTTTTGGACACGGAAGTAGATACTTTTGAAATTCGAAGCGCTGAAACTGCGTGCAGCTCACAACGTCTGTCACGAACCGCCTTCAAAGTTGTCAGTTTCTATTCGGCGTTAGAGCCAAAATCAAAAAACAAAATCAAAATATTTTATTCAATTATTTATGAAACGTCAGAAGCTAGGTGCACGGTCCCATTTGGTCGTTTCCTATGGAGAAGAGCTGGCAAAACACGCCAAAATTACTCTTTTAAAAATACAATAAATTGATTTTTACTCAGATTATAAAACAAAGGCCGCGCGGAACACCAATAGTGAAGCCAAAAAACCAAACACTAAAGCGTCGCATTGTATATAATTATATAATGCAAGGCTTTAGTATTTGTTTTTTTGACTCTTGGGTGCTCCGCGCGATCTATCTGCCTTTGTTTTATAATCTAAACCAAAAAAAAAAAAACAAATATGTACTAAAGCATCGCATTGTATGTTACTTATAATGCGACGCTTTAATATTTGGTTTTTTGGCTTCACTCTTGGTGTTCCGCGCGGTCTATCTGCCTTTGTTTTATAATCTGAGGTCTTTTACTACTTTTTCAACGGGATGTAAAATTTTATCGTCGTACTGCTAAGTACCATAGACAACCTTGATTCGGATGGAAAATATTGACAATTCCGCTTCAAGCAACAGCCGATAGTCTCCCTCCATGCTCTGTCAAAGGTCCTGATACAGATCTTGTTGAATTTAATGGATAGGTAGTCTTTTTACTGCAGCTTTGAAGCTATTCTACTAAAGGGCCTGTAAATAAAATGGCAAAAGTAAAAAATACTGTAAGAAGACCCCAGTATTTATTTCATTTAACATTTTATTTACAGGCATTGATATTTACAGGCCAAAAATATTTTAAGATGGTTTCAAATTCTAACCAATTCTTTTATTGTTTTCAGGTCGCATTTAATAATCTGCAATATTTGCGCTACGTAATCAACTGACACCGACAATACAAAATGCGACGGCTTTATATGTAGCTAGGCAGTAAATTAATACTATAAAAGGAAAAAAGAAAAAAAAAATAGTAAAACCCTTAAATCCTAAAAAAATGGCACAACGACCAAAGTTTGATTTCATTAGTTTTAAGATCCACTAGTCTTAAAGTTTATAATGTTTTAGTTAATGACGTGGTATATTGAGTTTTTGTTATGTACTTAGAGGGGGTGTAAGTAGTTGATATTTAGTTATTCAGTTCCTACAACAACTCTTAGCTAGAAATTATTGTGATACATTTAGTATTTTACCCACAGTATCAACTATGCTATAGAAACTTGCCATAATAATTTATATAATACCTACCAATATTATAATATAAGCATAATAACATAAATAAAAATCTGATAGGTGCTTGGTACCATACAGTATACCAGTGTTCCCTGAGTGAAAAAAAAAACCACCGAGCATTGTAATTTTATTTTTATATTTAGTTCACGAAACGAAAATCGACTAAGCCGACTTCCTTTACAAAAAAAAAAAAACAACTGGGAAAATGGCTACCATTTCCCGCGCACAATTTTAGTTAAGTTTTAGATTTACGAATATTCTGACCGATTCGCATGGGTGCACGCGATGAGGAGCATTTTATTCGTGTTCAAATGTTATCAAAATAAAATAAAATATTTTTAGAATAGAATTTGAATTGTGATTTTAGTAGAAAGGTCTGACCAAGTTGCTGGGTGCATTGCAATGAGGAACACATCTTTCAACACGTTAATTAAATGTTTCATGACATGAATGCTATTCTTATTCAATGATATCTGGGTATGCTAAAGGAAGCAATAAATTGTTTTTATTAATTTTGTAGTTTTTGTTAAACCTGCTTTCGTTCCCATTCGACAGCAGAACAGCCTTATTAACGGCTAGAACAGACCTCAACCTCAGGGGCGGAATTCCCACTGCTGGGAAACATAACTCTATAACCGGTTGCACTATAGTATAGACGTGATCACACGTTGAAGCGGCTGCAGAGCGAAGCCAGGCCAATGTAGTTTTAGCAAGAAGTCAAATGCTTCGAGTGGGTGATTATTATTCAGATGCATTTTACCAGAATTTTCTCGCCAAGCTACAACCATCATCATTATCAAGCCCTACGGCCTACCTATATTTAACAGGGGGTGAGTCAGCGCGTACCACTCTCTGTCGTAGATACCACCATCTCCGTTTTTTCCTGCCATAATTCTATCTTTCACGGTTATGTGTGCCCCTCATCTTTCCTGCATTGTTGCGATAACTTGCAATAAAAATATGTTCTTTCTTTCTTCGACGATGTCCTCAGCCTGACGTTGACCACCATTTGGTCAAAACCGCGGTCCATCACCCACAGCCTAACTAACTCTACCTAACGATATGTATCGCCTTGTCAGGCTTGTCACCGAAACGCTCTTAAATAGAGTCAAACACAGGAACCGCCAGTCCATGATGGAAGGAAGACCTGAAAAGAGCGCGCACGGGCTACTTGCCAAGAACTGGAAGACTTAGAAACATCTGGTAGGGAATAGGTATGTATTCCATTAATTTTATTCTGTTCGAGAAACTCAGGTAAGTACAGCTAACTTATTTTATTAGTTTTCTGACAAAAAAATAATTAGGCCGACAAGTTTTCGCCGATACACACCAAAATAAAAACGAAAAAAGACCGACCGAAGCTCAAAATACGTAAAAAAGTAGATATTTTCAGATACCTAAGTATCTACATAAAATACAAAATAAATACTACTTCAAGACCAATTAATACGAACTATAAAGGTTTCTACAAACAGGCGCGACGCGTCACTTGTAGAACAGTTGAAGGGGTGTTAGGGGTGTAACTGAAAATATCTACTATTTACACGAACGCGCAAATTTTGATTCGTGTCTAAAATACAGGCCCAAGCAAAGGTGTTAACTGAAAAACATGAATACAACAAGCTGTAATAGCTACCTTGATTTAATATTTTACAACACCCATAACTTATTTTGAACTTCTTTTTACTTAGCACCTTTATCCACCCACCCTTTCAATTCCCATGAAGTTTTCATAGAAATTGTTCTACGTGGGTCGCGTCGCACCAGTTAGCAAACAAATTTTCCGTGAAGAGGTTTTTCACCAACAAGAAACGTACTTAGTAGGTACTTACTTATTGAATAACTTATAAATATAATATATCATGTTCATTAGACAGTTTAGTAAGGTCATTTTGTTTGTTTTTAAAGGATTTTGGCACTTCTCGTGGGGAAACAAGCCACTAAGTTTATTGACACAAAACTAATTGAGCTCCAGCAAACCGGACCCTGACAAAAATAAACAGTGATTCACTAATGCTTTGAAGGGCGATAGGAAGGAAGATTATTGTGATAACAAATTATAGCTCCTTGTTGGGAATTTTGGAGATGATTATCTTGATAAACGTTAGAAATAAATTTTCAGGTGAAAAACGTTATCGGATAAGTTAATTGGATGAAGCAATAACACAATTATAATAAACCGATAAAATCATTAAGCAGTAGTCATTGTAAGAACCTATAAAGCCTATTAACTGGAGGAGCACCAGGGCATCTCACCAGCCACCGTGGGTTTAATCATGTGAGTTTGGCAACGGTTCCTATACTAATTTTGTTGCATTGCAGTTCCACCGTTTTCTCTCTTCCGTGCCAGCCATCGTTATTTTGAAGCTATTTGAATACGGCAGTGGAATAAGTAGCGTAAGTTTTACAGCACGACACTATACAGGGTCAAATTAAATTAATCAGCGAAACAATTTTTTAATCATTTTATTTATAAGTACTTTTCCAATAAAAGCTTACAAAAACAAGCGGTCATTAAATTTCAATAAACATCACGTCTTAGAAGTTTCGCCAGCTGATTTAGTTTGACCCTGTGACCCTAAATATCACGTTTTACCCCTACCAACCCTGTTACTTTTTCTACCGTTCACCACCACAGATGCGATAAAGATTCAACGCGTAGCTTTCCATCTTTTTTCTCAACCAAGTACATGAGAAAGAAAGAAAGAAAGAAAAGAAAGAAAAAACGTTTATTTACGGTAAACATGACGCAAAAAGAAACAGGTGAGTACAAATATAAGAAAAAGTTGAAGGGAAATGCGTCACATCCACGCAAAACGGCTATCGCTCAGCATTTTGCTGCGACCCTATGCAATACATAACTAGATATATTATAAAAAACGTAAATTTAACAAAATAAAATAAATAAGGCTTTTAGAAAGCTGTTGTTTCATCCTTTAGCTATGTGTAATTTCACCATTCCCTGTTTAATTTTATCGTGAAAACACTCGCAAACGCTTTTATCCTTACCAACTTTTAGTACATTAATCAATATTCCAAAAAGCATTCCGTCAATTTTTCCTAGAATTGAAAGCTAGGAAAAACGGGCTCGTCCGGGATTTGAACCCGGGACCTCTCGCACCCGAAGCGAGAATCATACCTCTAGACCAACGAGCCACGCTGACATGTAGAAACAACCCCTATTTACCAACCCCAAGCTTTGTTAAATAAAATCAATACTCTCTTCTGTCATGTCGGAATGAGCTATGAATAGATATAGGTAGGTCACGGGCGTAGCCAGGGGGTGGTTTTGGGGGTTCAAACACCCCCCGAAAAGTTCAAATATTAACATTCATAGAATTAAAATAAAAACAGGCGTGCGGCATTAAAATATACAGTGTTTTGGATTTTTGGAACATTTTTTTTCCAGCTTGAAGTTTATATTTTGTCCCACTGCTCGAATAAGGACTCCCCTAATTCCTTCACGGATTTTTTTTTCTGTAGGTATGTATTTTTCCCATCTTTATTTTTTTCTTATAAAAGGGTTATTTTATGTACAGTCGCCAGCAGGTCAAGCTATCCCAATTTGACAGATTCGGGTAGCTTGATGTGCTGGCCTCTGTACTTTTAGTCGTTTTATTTTCTTGAACCCTCCCCGAAACTAAAACCTGGCTACGTCTGTGAGTAGGTGAGTTGTAATAAACAAAATATTAGGGCGCACGGGTGGTTTTGGGGTTGCTGAGTGCGTGACGTACGAACGTAGCCCAGTATTTTTGTAGATTTGTACTGTTAATTTTTAGTAGGTAAGCTCTATTTACATAAACTACAGATAATTTTGAAGTAAGCCGCAGTAAGCTAGTCCAACTGTGGTCTCTCTCTATCTATCGTGTGAAAGGGTAGGTATATTTTTCAAAGGTAACTTAAAATAAAAACCTGCACCTAAGGACATCTTCTCTTGTGTTTATGGAAGGATGCATTAAAACACATTTGTTTTTTTTGCACAACGTTGGGGGAGGCCTACGCCGCAGAGGCGACTTCCATATACATATGTATAAATAACCGCAAGTGCATGCCACCATTAATATTTTTCTAACAAAAAAAATAAAATAAGTAAACAGTATTACTAATGACAATGAAATGTGTAAAATGTTAGTACATAACAAGTATGTGAAGTGAACTGGTAGATTAAAAGGCTTTTTTTATTTGTACACACGGCTACTACACATGAAGCTACACATTTCCAGTTTACGCTGATCTTGTACTGTACGGAAATCCTATACAATGCGAGATCAGCTTATACTGGAAATGTGTAGCTTGATATGTAGCCGTTTGTACGTGACATTTTCTTTTCAGAAGGAAAACCACGCGCTACTTAACTGACAGGTGTTTGGCCGGAACTCCGGTAGCGGTTATCGTACGTTCGATTAGGTACCTACTACTTAGGTAGGTACTATTTACTTTTAAAATCACAGATAGTATAATGGACAGGTAAATTAAATCAAGATTACTCTTATCAATTAAGTATGTAAGTAGGTTCAAATACGTCCTGGAACTTCTGATTAGGTTGTTGGTCAACGAATTAACATCTTAGAAAAAATTGTAAGTAGGTATTCCCATCATTCGATATGCTTCCGGGACGAATCAAACAAAAATTAATGTTATCGAAATTGCTCACAAATCCGAAACTCGATTTTTCTAAATAAGTAGGCGAACGCTATTCTTCTGATAACTATTTGGTGTCGAGAATTAGGAACCTAAATCAAGTAACCGAAAACGTGTCATATTGAATTCAGAAGCATATCAAATGGTTGTGAACTTGTGAATAGCAATGGCTCAGTTTCTCGTTTCATTTTTTTTTTTCAACACACTTGCTCATAAAATGGCTCTAATTTCACTGCAATTAGGCACATAATGACACTTATTTTCAAACTGTGACTTTTTAATTACTATTATTCACTAGTGAGTTATAGAATTGGTTGAGTTGCTTTGTTCTTAGTGAGTTATAGGTTGTTTAATTGGTTGAGTTGCTTTGTTCTTAACAACGATGATGATGATGATGATGATGATGATGATGATGATGATGATGATGACGATGATGATGATGACGATGACGTTAACGATGACGATGAGGATGACGACGACTATGATGACGATGATGATGATGATGATGACGATGACGACGATGACGATGACGATGACGTTGACGATGACGATGATGATGACGATGACATGACGATGACGACGATGCCGATGATGATGACGATTACGATGACGATGACGATGACGATGATGATGATGATGATTTTGTAGTATTGTTTTCTTCGCAAGTGTGTTGAAAAACGTCGTATGATACACGTGTGTATTGATGATTATCGTCCTCGGCTCTCTTAAGACCCTCGCCTAACGGCTCGGGCCTCAATGGCACCTCAGCGATAATCACCAACGTTACACACTTGTACCATAATGTACTATTATTATTATTGATTTTGTTGAGATAATAAGCTGGATGTTTCGATGTAACTAACGTTAACATAAAGTCAGCACAACAGAAACAATCGATCGAGGTCAAGGACCTTTAAAAACTAGGGGCCTAGCCTACACACGTATTCTATCTGCCATATCGCAGGGACCACTTTTCTTGAGGAAAAAAAAAATTGACGCTTTTTTATTTTCAGCAGGCTTAAAAACTGTCAACTGTCTACAGGGTAAATTTTAACCAGTGCGCAAACTGTAACCATGAATTCAGCATAAATCATTCTAGATTCTAGTTAGCGTAGAAATTTTTCGTCTGTTATATGTATAAAAGAAATCAGCTGTTTCATAGAAAAGTGCATTACCTACGCGGTCAAAATGTATATGAAACAGCTGATTTTTTTTTGTATAACTGACAAAATATTTCTTGCGGTGCCGCGCTGGGGGTCTAGAATGATATGCTAAATTTATGGTAACAGTTTGAGCACTGGTTTCAAATTTATCACGTTAACGTCATTTTTGTCTATTCTTCCGACGACAAAACGCTTGTCTACGGTTCTCGTGCTGAGCCTGCTGCACTGGCTTGTTACCGCGACTTCATCACCGTGAATTTTCGTCATCCAATCGTTCACCCTCGCTGTTAATTCGTTTTCGCATACTGTTCTTTGTGACTTCTTATCTTGCTATCATATATTATTATTCTTATATGCTATCAGATACAAAAATAATATATCGTTTCAGATTGGTATGTCCAGAGATTAGCGCGTTCAAACAAACAAACTCTTGAGCGTATAAATAAAGTTGAAGAGTTCGTAGGTCATCATCTTCCTAGCCTTTTTCTAACTATGTTAAGGTCAGCTTCCAGTCTTACCGGATGCAGCTGAGTACCAGTATTTTACATCAAGCGACTGCCCATCTGACCTCCATAACCCAGATACTGGATAATACGAAACTCCTTGGTAAGACTAGTTATCAGACTTTCTTCCGTGGCAACGGAGGACCCTTGGATGTAAAGATGGTCTCCCATCCATGTCCAACCGCGGCAAGCATTGCTTAACCTGATCGATCGGCATGTGCGGCTTTTATTACTTAGCCACAGACCTTCTATATTATTAGTTTAGTTTTCTATTGCTATTAACTAGTAGTCGGTATAAATAGATACCTATAGAAATTGACGTACAGATTTTCAGAAACGAAGTTATTTCAGCTGCGCTTTACGTAGAGTGGACGTGACCTAAAAAAAAGTGACATAGATTTGACGCCCTGGACATGGACCCACTCATTCAGTAAACAATAAAACATATGAGGAAGTGGTTTTAATTCAGCTTGCA
Source organism: Polymixis flavicincta (assembly GCA_949987655.1). Lineage (NCBI taxonomy): Eukaryota > Metazoa > Arthropoda > Insecta > Lepidoptera > Noctuidae > Polymixis > Polymixis flavicincta. The sequence continues at coordinate 8,557,636 of OX465187.1, forward strand.
TGATTTGACCATCAACCACATTTTAATAAACTAACTAATTAACAAAGTTAAATTAATAAAAGCTTGTAAAAATGTAGGTATTTCACCCACTAATCTACTGCCTCTTTTACACCGCGACAACAAAAACCAATGAATGATGAATGATAGCCAGATAAAACTTGTTTTTTTTTTGTGCACAGTTCCGTTCTGTGACTAGTAACGGAAGCTTTCGGAATCTCGGAGGTACGAACGATGCGACAGACAACTTTTTAGATAACTTACGGTATTCTGATGTTATTAGCGTAAATAGATTGTATGTATAGCTCGTTATGAGGTCACTGTCGCTGGCAAGTGGGCCGCAATCACACCGACACGAGCGAGGCCTTTCTTCCAATGTAGATTTTATTGGCTTGGTCGCAGAAAATCCTCTAGGTGAAAGCTGCTAAATTAATTGGTTGTTTTGATTAAAATATGTTGTGACTAAAATCATTTAGAATGGACTAACTAGTGACTTTAGAAGGCGCTAAAACTTTCTTCAGTTCTTGAAAAGAGTTTTAACTTAACCTTAAATTGAGGTTAAGTTATGTCTTGTTTCAGTTCTTTAAATCGCAGAAGACTTAAATTAATTATTGTAAATTGATACGTCTATTTAGTTCAGGTAGGTATGTTTTATTTGGGTTATTACAAAAAGCTGCAGGATTTCTATTCAGTGAAGTTATGGGCCAACCACTCACTGAGCCGAATTGAAGGGCTACCTACCTTAACTCAGTTATGGAAGCTGACCCACAGACCTCAAGCGATCGCTATCGACTTTTTTAATGATACGAATATAACCTGCACCCTAATTACGAAACTCACGATGAATCATAATCTCGTTTGAAACAGATTGTTAAACCATTGCTTCATATGTTCGAAAAATGTGTCTGTTCAACAACGTAAATAGCGCAATGAATATTGTTGAACTGTCAAATTGAAACAGATTATGATTAATCGTGAGTTACGCAATTAGGGTGCTGATTATGATTGTTATAATTAATTGCACATTTGACCATTTATGACATAAGTACCTGACTATAATAATATTAATTGACTTCATTTTAATTTTTGTTTTGTTTTCCTGACATTATTTAATTTGTATTAATTTAATTTATGTAATAATTTGCACACCATCGCCTTATGGTAGGCTGTAGCTGATCTCATTAATTTATGTACAACATCTTATACCTGTAGGTACCTACATTCATAGCAAATAACGTTCTGATTCTGATTCTGAACATGCACAATCTATAACCTTAGCTCTCACCTAATAAGAAAGCATTGGTAAACAACCAGTCACGTGCTCACACATAACATTATGTAGGAGGTAGCTAATTACTTTTTGGTGTTATCTCTGACTGGAGCCACCACGTCTGATACTTATTTGCACCGATAGTTCGGTGTGATTGCAATCAAGTAGGTTGCAAACTACACTGCAGTGACGTCGACCGACACACCGAGTACTGCGCGGCCGCGGCCCTCAATCCGCCAGATGCGCGTGCGATCAGACGTAGACTGAACGCGCCGCTTAATTTAATAACTTTAATTTAGTTTTAGCTTAGTTTTAACGTAACTTAGTGTTAACATTAGTGTAACAATCAATTAATGGGAATAATAAAATAAAGGTAAGTGTTTGACTTTTTTCTAACGGTGCGGTTTTCGAAAGTGAACGGCGATTTCTGTGAAAACAGTTAGTTAGATGGGATTCTCGTGCATGCGATGTGATCACTTGATCAGTTGCTGTCTTCAGTTGTATTTCGTATTGGCATACTTACCTAACTTAAAATAATGCTTTCAGTAAGGTTGTCTCTTTCAGTACTTTACTTATTTGAAGCGCTTTATATTTTCTGTCGGTGTGATTAAAATCCTGAATATACTTATTTTATTTTTAGTTCATCGATCTACCTGCAAAAGTTTGATGTGCTATCAATAATAAGTATTCTAAAGGTCCTAAATATATATCTTTCGATTCTAATATTTCCAATGTCTTGTTCTATAATGCCACTGATCGCAAACTTATTCTTTTGGAATGTAAGTTAACAGCGTGATCAATGTTAACTCTGAATTAACTAACACATCTATTTGCAGAGAAACCATGATTACCAATTTCTAGTTAAACTTCTACGTTAACCAGTCTCGTGCAAAACGAAGATTGCTAAATTGGACCATATTTCGAAGCGAACTTTATATTTTATTTTTCACCTGCATACTGCATAGCTTTTTTTGTATTACGGAGATATTTTCTTACCTCTGAAGAAACACTAAACCAGTTTAACGATAAAATATGGTTCAAGTCGGCAAATAAATTCAGGACTTTACTAGCTATTAGCCAAGAAGCTAGCCAGCGTGGTTGGGGGTACAATAAGATAGAAATCTTACTTATAGGTAATCTTTGTCTTTTATTAATCTTATGGTCCAGTCTAACCATGCTGCATGCTTGTTTAAATATTCGAATTTATTATTTTATTCTACAGATTGCTAACACATACCTACTTAACTTACGCATCGTCGAAAAATGTAGTTTCTACTTGGGATAATTTGGTTCTACTACGGATTTCTTCTTCATTTCGATCGCGTAAGGAAACCAAGCATAGCCCTCTCCATTGCCTTCTAATGAGGCCCAGGCTCTTTTGTGTGTGTGTGGCAGTTGTGGCACATCGGAATTCAGCCAAACCTTTTTGTGGCAAATTAATAAATGCGCCAGATCCGTTTGATTGATCGACAAACTTTGCAACTCAGTTTGTGGACAAAATGCAGGCCTTATTTTTATCTTGTAATGACGCGTAACCTCCATAGGATCACGGAAATTATGTTTCTTTTACTCTTCGTTGAACTACCAGTTGATTATGCTCATGCAGAAGGCTAGCTACTTACAGTAGTTACATACCCAATTTGCAAATTCATTGGTCGTTTCTAAACCAGCACCCTAATTGCGTAACTCCCGATTCATCATAATCTGTATCGTTTTGAAACGGATTGTTAAACCATTGCTTCATATGTTCGAAAAAAGTGTCTGCTCAGCAACGTAAATAACGCAATGAATATTGTTGAACTGTGAAAACGAAACCAATTATGATTAATCGTAAGTTACGCAATTAGGGTGCAGATTCGCTTCTCAATTCAACTCACACTTAGGTATTAAGACAAAGATTCTTGATCGTCGACATAACTACACGATATCTAATCATGAAAAACCACAAACACTCGCCTATAAAAACTGCATCGTGTATCGTGAGTCAGGCCGAACGGAAGCATCTTAAGTAACTATCGCCATGTGTAATAAATTATTCATGTACCATGAAGGCATGAACGTCTGTTTAGACTTCGGTTAACCTATTTCGTTTCACAGAAGGGCTCTCAAATTTGTATTTTGTTATTTGTGGTGACTTTTCAGTCAGAGTAATTCTGAACAGATGTGAGTGTCAATCTAGGCCGTCCGTATCATCTGCCATAACGATCTTTCTGGGAGTGCTGTGCTGTCCGCTGTTTCATGAAATTCATTTCCGAAAGTAAATCTATATTACTTACTGAGGTAGGTACTTAAGAACTAGAACTATGTTTCAAGTAAACAAACAGACTAAGTTACACGATGCTGATACCAGCAACGTGTAACTTAGTCTGTTTGAATTGGCATAGGTACTATTACATATGCCAATTCAAACAGACTAAGTTAAACTTTAACAGCTTTTGGTTTACCTGGATAGGTGACAGATTCGGGTAGCTTGATGTGCTGGCGTCTGTACCATATTGTGGGGTAAAGATTACGCTTTTTAAAGCGTATTAGTGTCGTTTACATTCTACACGAGCGGCCTGTGGGTAAAGCATATATATGAGATCGCTAGACCCCTGCGTGTTCAATAATAATAACTGTTTCAGGATGCTGCTGGGACTGCCGCGCTATTGTAGTGCGTCCGGTATGTTCGCTTTTGCGGATACCTATGATTTTTACGCCATAAAAAAACAAATTCCATCTTGTCTAGTTCTAACAGCATCCTAAGTATGTTAACTGAAAAGTATGACGCACCTTGTTGTCCGTTTTCCCCAAGTTATTGAGTTACACAAAAATTCCCATGCCATTAGTTCACGGATTTGTCACATCATTCAGATCATGTTAGACAATTCGACACATGTTGAATGTAGTTTTAAATAAATTATGCTAATAAACGACGAGATCGCAATAATCAGCATAACAATCCAATTTGTTCGGTTTTAAATGTATCGATCGAATCTAATTTAGAGGTAGCGAACCTTTAGCAAGATGAATGACTGATTTGTAACACGACTGCCCAAAAAGGAGTGTGCAAGCAAAATCATTCAAGACAAAACCGTAAAATTAAAACAGTATTTTCCCTGAGTACCCATACGAGCTAATTAGCAGAAACAACCGTATTTTAATGTAGGTATATTAGCTTCTGGCTGCGTTTCTATATGCGTGTGAGGTGCATGAACTCAATTACGCGGCAGGACAGGACGCTGTAAAAAGAGCAGTGCAACATGGATCTTTCATGGGTCTTTAAACCCTTGCTCCTTGCAAGCGTGGCTAGTAATTATGGTTAACGTTATTTCAAATATGGGTTTTCCCTGTTCTTACTTCTTTCCTTATTTTGTCGAACGAATAGCCGTTCTGCGAATTCCGAGAAAATTGGGGGCCAATGATCGTCTTTTTAGTTTTTTTCGGAGGATAACCCTCTCAACTCTCTGCTTTTTTATGATATAGGCGCTTAGTAAACTGCATTTAGAGCTGTGAACATGGGCTTCAGCCTCAGCTTAGTTAAGCTTAGTCGAACGATTGAAGGAGTGATTGCCGAAAATCGATTACCTTACAACATCTAAGTAGGTAGGTACTGGGATTTTGTTGTTGGCGTTGTTGGGTTGTGGAGGTATTGATCTGCATCCGAATAGACTGATGATGACGATGGGACTCCCTTTTCCGTATTTAGACTCCCATTCAGTCCGTTGGTCCGTTGTGCGTGGGGTTTCTGGGTAACAAAGCCAGCCTAGCTCCGCCCAAAAGCACAGAAGCTTCACAGGTTTCGCGGAGCGACCTTATTTTTCCGAGGATTGCTTCTGAAAATACTGGCAGCCGACTCAATAATCAGACTTCAAAAGTGAGGCAGATGATGATGATCTAACACGAGATGTTATTTTTCTTTAAACTCCATTAGGTGTATGCGCTAAGGTTGCTCGCGAAATTCTCTTCCGTTTTTTTGCAATTTACAAGTCAGTGTCAGGCTGTAATTTTAACAAAATATGATTCGCGACAGTAACAATTATGTAGTATCATCAAAATCATCAAATTTGATCGCGAGCTACCCTGGCGGTTCCACCTTAAAGACTAATAAAAAACACAAAAGGCGCAACGGCAACACAACTTTATTGTGAACGTAGGCAATTCATAAAACTAGAAATGCAGCCATCACTGGTACTTGCTTATAGCTTACGTATCTACAGGGTTATTTTTAATGACGTAAATACGGAAAAGATACAAAGAAAATAATATTTACGCGTTTCTAAAGATAAAGCTAAAAGCCGTGATTGATCAATTGTTTAGCTCATCATTTTGATAATTGACGAAACGGTGGACGCACCACGCATCCGTATTTCTGATAAAGTAATTATAATTACACTCACACATTTTAATAGTTTATCACGATTCTGACTGTAGGTATCGTGATTTATGTTTAATTGTTGTTACGATGACGTAATTAGATAGATTATCGAGTAGCATCCTCTTTGGATTATCATTTCAGTGATTCATCAAGGAACGATTTACAAAAAACCTTTTCTACACTCCTGATACCAGCAGGGTAGGTATTTACGTAACACAGTATCTAACGGTAGGAATGGCTCTTATTTTGACAGTCCTACATTGCATTGCATTGTTTGTTTTTACGTTGCTGAGCAGACAAACCTTTCGAACTTATGGAGCAATGGATTAGCAATATCCTTCAAAATTATTCAGATTTTGATTAATAATGTGTTACGCAAATAGCGCGCTGTTTCATGTCTGCTAAGTAGATAGGAGACGACAAAAATGCTTTGGGTAGGGTCGTCGTTGTTGCGTCGTCGCTTCGTCCCAGCTAAAGCACTAGGAAGTGGTGAAGGGTGCGCGCTTTGGGGGACTGTCTTATGTATCTAATTTTGATGTTCAAAAAGTGCTGACTCTTAGCCTATTTCGAATAAATGGCTTTTGATTTTGGTAATTTCGGTTAAAAGCTTTTATCCGTACTGAACGTTTGCTAACATGCCACTTAGAAGTACTAAGTTAGTAGGTAGCCGAAAGGTCATGCAACCAGTAAAACCCTTTCATCTAAACACGACCATGGCTTAGAAATTAAATTGCGACAAAATACGACCATCTCGGTGAAGTACATTGTCCTTTGCAATTGTGCAAGCGCAACTTTGATGATCATTTAGCAACAGCAGTCTAATAGTTTGTTGACAACAATCTGGCAACATCTTGCCTCTTAGACATCTCATATCTTTATTCTGTTATGATTCTGTAAAATACTGTTACTGGCGTTGACTTAAAAAAATATAGTTTAAAAAACTAAAAAAACACGCTTTTATTGCTGACCGAACTAAAAAGTAGAAAATAATTTTTAATTACAAAGAGTTTATGTTACAGTAGTATGAAGTCAATAATTCAATTCAGAGTAAAAGCGTGGGGTCCATTTTCCTATATTTTCATGACTCTCCTCTCATAGATGGTTGCCAATAGAATAGTTGTAATAATTAAAATATCAAGCACCCCACGCTTTTTACTCTGAATTGAATTATTGACTATTAATTATTCTCCATTTTTTAGTTCGATCAAATTTTTATCGTTTTTTTTTTTTTTTTTTTTTATATTTTGAATATTTTTATCGGGTTATTGCATTGTCATCGGCCCTTAAGACGTGTGCAAAGTTTCAAGTTGATCAGACGTCTAGAAACCAGTGAAAATTAGGCTCAAAGATTCCGTTACATACATAGATACATACATACATACAACCCGAGCTAATAAAAGCGTTATAAAAAAATAAAGTAACTCATACATTTAGCAGCTTTAAATATCGAGGATGTCCTCACTCCAAGTACCTTTAAGGTCGATAGATTAAGGAAAACACAAAAATAGAATAAAAGCTTCCAAGTGCAATTAACGACCGATAGCCGCAAATAATAATCGAGCGTCGACCTTAATAAACCATTAATTGACAAACAACAGACGATCAAACGGATCAAATCGGAGTGAGACGTGATCTAACTGAGGATGTTCTTGAATGACTCACGGAGACACAGCTAGCTAATAGCTCATTGTTTTAGATCAACAGAATACCTAGGCAACTACTGCAGGAAGTGGGTTAGGCTTGCGGATGCAAGATGCGAATTGTCCTTCTGATTTTTAAGGTTGCAAATTACTTATAATTTGACGGTTGTATACGAGGTGCATTCAATAAGTACCTAGCCTCATCGCCAGAGGGCGCTATAGTTTCAAAAGAGTTTTACCGCAGTGTAGCACATTCTTTTTTAATTCTTTTTTCAAATTTTCATTCCAATCCCTTCATTTGTTTTAATTTGACAACTTATGGAAGCGAACGTGTCGATCGGTTTTACAGAAATGGAAAAAGAGCAATATCGTTCGGTGATTCGATTCCTATTTTTGGAAGGGAAAACGCGCATCGAAATCAAAGAGCGCTTGGATGTTGTGTACGGTGACTCTTCTCCATCGATGGCCACCGTCAAGAATTGGTTCAACGAGTTTGCACGTGGCCGTACGTCGGTTTTTGATGAACCACGTCCAGGTGCATCGAAAACAGCTGCTACGGAGAAAAACATTAAAAAAATCCATGATCTCGTATTGGCAGATCGCCGATTGAAGGTTCGGGAGCTAGCTGAGACTGTAGGCATTTCAGAAGGAACAGTGCATCATATTCTTCACGAGGAACTCGGCATGAGAAAGCTGTCGGCGCGATGGGTGCCGCGTTTACTCACACCAGAAAACAAGCGCAGCCGTGAGACCACATCGGAGACGTGTTTGGCGCTGTTTAAGCGGAATCCAGCGGAGTTTTGCGTCGTTTTGTGACCGTCGATGAAACCTGGATCCACTGGTACACACCAGACGCCAAGGAGCAATCAAAACAATGGATCCAGACCGGGGAACGTGCTCCAAAGAAGGCGAAAACTGTAAAATCGGCCGGAAAAGTTATAGCCACCGTTTTCTGGGAATCACAAGGTGTGATCTACATCGATTACCTCGAGATGGGTAAAACAATTACAGGGCTTTACTATGCCGATTTATTGGGCCAATTCGACGCCGAATTAAGGAAAAAACGACCCTATCTGGCGAAGAAAAAAGTGCTGTTTCACCACGACAACGCACCGGTTCACACGTCTGCCATTGCCATGGCCAAATTGGTCGAATTACGCTACGAATTGCTGCCCCATCCACCGTATTCTCCAGATTTGGCCCCTTGTGACTTCTTTCTGTTTCCTAATCTGAAAAAATCACTCGCCGGGAATAGATATGGATCGAATGAGGAGGTCATCGCCGCCACGGAGGCCTATTTTGCACAGTTTGACAAAAACTATTTTTCGGACGGGTTAAAAAAGTTGGAGCATCGCTGGGCTAAGTGTATCGAACTAAAAGGAGACTATGTTGAAAAATAAATTGCCACTTTTCCAAAATTTTCGTTTACTTTTTGTAGGCTAAGTATTTATTGAATGACCCTCGTATATATGGGGGTTAATGTTTAACTCGGTAGAACTAGAAACAGACCAGACTGCTAGTCGAGTGCTGACTGTTGCGAGTCGACTCAAGCTAAATATAGACCATTCCCGTAAAAGGCGGAAGGGTAAAGGGCTTTCAGGGAAAATGAACGGAAAATGAAAAAATTGTGTATCTGTCTATTGTCAAGACGAAAAAAATAAGAAGAAAGAAGTGGAAAAACTGAATGCTTACTAGGTACTACCTACAAATGCCTTTCCAGGACCATATCCTTCCAGGAACTCTTTTTCCACGCCGCCTCGAACCAGCCCTCGCCGTATTATTATAAGTCATCTCGTCATCTTTCTGGGCTTCTTCACTCTCATCCATTTTTAGGCCCAAAAAATGTAAGCTACATACCTAAGGAAAAAACTTGCTAAGTAGGTACCTACTGGCAACACACAAGTTACCCGTTTTCTAAATTAAATGCTTACCTACAGAAATATTGGTACTAAAACCAAGCCAATAAATTCTTCAAAGGGCAAACTGAATTCATGCCTCACCTGTCTCTGTCTATAACTCGATTAAAAGGGTTGCGTGCATGCGGCGGTGCATGCACCTGCCTTTGAAATTAATATCCCTACGAGAATAACGGCTCTTGACCATGGCCATCAACCATATTAGGGACCTATAACTACCTAACTTGCAGGCTGCGGACCGCTGCTTTCCTTCTTAAATCCTAAGATAGGTCTTCACCACAGGAAGATTAGCAGAAACTTCTAAAATGATGCTATTACCTGTGCCTGTTCATCTACTTAGTACGTCTATGTTGTGAGGAGAAAATGAAGATACCCACTTATTTTTAGCCATAGACGCTCTAAAAACCAAACTAAAAAGTAATCATTTTTACAGACCAAAAACAATTAAAATGTCGCGATTCAAGACGATCCTAGTAACTGGTGGCGCAGGCTACATCGGCAGCCATTGTGTGGTGGACCTCCTGCAAGCTGGGCATGACGTCGTAGCTGTAGACAACTTCGCCAACGCAGTGGGAGATGATGATGGGTCACCAGCACTGCAGAGGGCGGAACAGATCACTGGCAAGACGATTCATTTCTACAGAGCAGATTTGCTGGATAAGCCTCAAATTAACGATATATTTGATAAGGTGAGTTACATTTCGTGTTTCTTTTACCTTTTGTCAGATTTTCGTCTTTCCCCTTTTTCCCTGACCTCTGCCATGATCAGTCATGGCAGAGGTCAGAGGAAAAGGGGACAGGATTATGGGTCCTGTGAGGCATGAACCCTAGAGGTATTAATGGCTTGACAAGTTGACATAGTGAACGGTTTAAATTCAATAGAATGAACCGAACTAAGATTTCTAATCGATCGATCGGCGCAGTTTGTGGTCATCACAGAAATCTTAATAAAAGGCAACCACAGTTCCCATATGCTATTAATTCTAAGGTATTGTAATAACCCACCATCTGTCTCCAGCTATCGACTATTTTGTAAAAACTATCTTGCCCAGAACTGCGAATAGTAAAATATCCGTTTGTTTGCAGCACCCAATAGACTGCGTGATTCACTTCGCTGCACTGAAGGCTGTTGGGGAATCCATGCAGCAGCCGCTGCTGTACTACCAGAACAATCTGCTTGGCATGCTCAACTTATTGGAGGTAAGGATTATCCACGTACCCACGTACCGGCCTCATAGCTGAAGGATGCAAATCCTACTGCCAGACCAGACAAGAGCACCCCCAAATGGTTTTGCAATTAATGGGTTCTCTTGGTCACATATTACACCACCCCATCCCACTACCTATCAAGTGGTTTCGCCTGTGTAAGTGCATTCTACTCACACTGTAGATAAAAAAGATGAAAAAATCCGCCAGATCATTATCGCGATCATGTGGACGAAGCGGCATTTAATGTTAAATGTTTGTTTATGATACACACTGAGTAATACATCTGAAAGATTCAAATCTTTTGTGATTTTATATTGATAATGGCGAGATTATAAAATGATATTTGGTATATAATTTCTTATCTTACAGAATTTACTTAGAATGATCTAATTCACAGCGTTAATCGCAGGAAATGCCGATAACTTGGTAGATAGGTAGGTACTAGGCTTACATTATAATATTATACCGAGTTTTATAATATTTTTTACCTTAATCACTTTCATATCAATTTTGTGGCATTGCTTATTGTGATGCGCGATTCATTATCTACTCCAATGACCTCTTTTAAAAGAGGAAAGAATACCTATCACAAAATACCTTGTGTAGTTTGATTATTCTGAAACGTAGAATTAATTTTTATACTTTTAATGACTCTTATCTATTCAAATGACGTAACTGACTTTCTTTTCTGGCGAAGTTTGCCACAACCATGAAGATATAGATAACAACTTACCGGTCCAGTTCTTCTATTTTTTGATTAGGCAACACCAACTACATTTAATCGGAGAATTTCCCCGTGTAAAGTCTAGGCTATGACTTATTGGAGAACGTACACAAACAAGCTATTTTAGTTAAGTTTACCGGTTCAGTCTTACAGCTTGCTTGCTAGGTTTATCTAAACAGCCGTGCGCATTCCGACGCCATCACCAATGTTACAATGCTCCATAACATATTATTTATTACGTTTACTGTTACCCAGAGTAGACGTACCGCAAAATCTATGTATATACGAGGGTCATTCAATAAATACTTAGCCTACAAAAAGTAAATGAAAATTTTGGAAAAGTGGCAATTTATTTTTCAACATAGTCTCCTTTTAGTTCGATACACTTAGCCCAGCGATGCTCCAACTTTTTTAACCCGTCCGAAAAATAGTTTTTGTCAAACTCTGCAAAATAGGCCTCCGTGGCGGCGATGACCTCCTCATTCGATCCATATCTATTCCCAGCGAGTGATTTCGATGCGCGTTTTCCCTTCCAAAAATAGGAATCGAATCACCGAACGATATTGCTCTTTTTCCATTTTTGTAAAACCGATCGACACGTTCGCTTCCATAAGTTGTCAAATTAAAACAAATGAAGGGATTGGAATGAAAATTTGAAAAAAGAATTAAAAAAGAATGTGCTACACTGTGGTAAAACTCTTTTGAAACTACAGCGCCCTCTGGCGATGAGGCTAGGTACTTATTGAATGCACCTCGTAACAATGGAGATACAGGAGGTTGCCTTGGACATAGCAGCACTTGACTACTTCCTTCTACATTTGTACAATGCCATACGAACGCCGCGAAAATCTCGGGTAGTTCTTGCCAAAACCTTCCTAAAATGCATAAACATAAGACCTGACCGAGATTATGTCTGGACTTTAAAAGAGACTGTGACCTCGGAGTTTGTTTCGTTGTTTCTTCGCAGACAAGTCAAATAAGAAACACCTAAGTTAGTTTTAAAACGTATTTTATTTTTTGTTCTTTACATAAATAAATCATATCATTTACCATTCCAGATAATGCGATCACATAACTGCTATCAAATGGTGTTTTCTTCATCCTGCACTGTGTACGGCGAGCCCGAGTACCTGCCCATCACTGAGACCCATCCTACGGGCAGCATCACCAACGTGTACGGAAGGACCAAGTATTTCATTGAGGAGATGCTGAAAGACCTTAGCGCCGCTGATGAAGTAAATACTCTGTGTAATCTCTAATATTACTAGGTTACGACGTGGTGTTGGTTAATATTGGGCGGTTTCAACATGCATAATATTTGCATACCTACAACTGATGCGGGTACTTTCTCCAAGGACTTATTGCACATTTCCATTGAAATGTCTATGTGATAATCGTAAGAGGCGGGATCTTTTGTTTGGGGTGATATGACTGTAAAGTTGTAAACTGCAGTGGTAGACGCATATCCTTAGAGTTTCTTTACTAAGTTGTCAAAGGACCAACCTTCTTCATCAAGAAAAAAAAAATGCTCAAGCTCTCATTTAGCTATTATAGTATCGATAAGCTGATTTACCTTGCCCCCGACAGAAAACAGCTGTCGGAAGAATAGAGGTCCTCTATTAAGGGCGAATTTCACCAGTGAATAAATTTTGAATTTTTGACAGGTCTTCCATAGTAGAATTGTCAGACGTAAATTTTACTCTACGGATAAAAGATATCTGACTTTGGTAAAATCAGGCCTTAAACTGACAAAATATTCGGGCGTTTAGATTTGTGAACCGCATATAAAGGACTCCTACGATAACACTGAATGATTCGGTATGGAAGCGTATCGAAAGGTTGTGAATAACTATGCTGGAGCCGCAAAATTAGAATAATCTCTTAACCGGATTAGGATCTATGTGAGATTGGTTTTTTGGCACTAGATCTCTTGTACTTCAATGACCAATCCCAAATTTTTACAGAAGGACAATTTTTTCTAAAGATAAAATAAGAAACCTTCTACTTTGTTACACCGAAGATGTTTTCTAGTAAACAACAAACTGGTCAATGAGTACACTTTCTAAATGACATGTGTAGCCGGCCTGATACAATACCGGTCTTGTTGGCCTACTAACGCGAATGCCAAGGTCGAAAGACACCTACATAATCGTATCATCCGCGTAAATTATGTCATTCCAATGATTCCAATCAGTTATTTTTATAATGCTCTATTTAAATGCATTCATTTATCAATCTTTCGAGAACATAATTATTTATTATTAGATATATATTTCAAGCTACTTACATAAATGGTGGTTCATTTCCGCGTGCACGATAACAATTAGCGTTATTTTTGGAAAAATATTTAAGTACAGAAGAACTAAGATAACTGCGTTATTCTTTAAAGTTGGATCTTTGTGGCTTCATTTCCTGAATATCTAGTGCGTCATCATAAGCAGGTAATAATGATCAGAACTGCTCTGAAGCTGTACAAAGCCACAAAACGCTACATTGAACTTATTTTAACTTCCCCAGAAATGGAATATCATATGCCTCCGCTACTTCAACCCTGTGGGCGCGCATCCTTCGGGCCTGATCGGAGAAGACCCAACCAAGGAGTTCTCGAACCTGATGCCGTTCATGGCACAGGTAGCCCTCGGCAAGAAACCTGTGCTCACAGTCTTCGGAAACGATTATAATACTCCTGATGGAACTGGTAAGCAAGTGTCTTATATGAGAGAAAGAAGAGTGTCCTATCGCAAACATAACTCTTCTGCGTTTGCACCTGCGATAAAAAATTATATTTTCTAGGCATCCCTGTTTTCTCAAGATTCTTAATATCCTTTGGTAACAAAAGCAAAAGAGTTGTACAGACGCCAGCACATCAAGCTACCCCAAACTGTCAGTTTTTCCCAATTAAACATGAACCATAGGCTCATGGAACAAAGTTGAAAATCAATCAAATAAATTTGACAGATTGGTTTAGCTTGATGTGCTGGCATCTGTACAAATCAATAACAGACTCCAGAATAAAACAAAAACTTTTAGTAACGTTTTTTTTTTTTTTTTGCCAATCTGGTCATACAGAATTGAATTTGTTTATGCTCATATTGTCTGCTTTGTCTTTTTTTACAGGTATTCGAGACTACATTCACGTCATGGACCTAGCAAGCGGACACGTCGCTGCACTGAACTTGCTTGGCAACAACCACGTTAAACTAAAGGTAACTACCACTTAATAAGGACCAGCCTTTCCTAATTTTGGGTCTAAAGAGATTATGCTGGGAAGAAAAGACTGTCCTGATAAAACATTACACCATTCAACCCTCTACATTCACCACATATGTATCTGGGGTCATTATTGAACACTTGCTTTATAAGTGGAAATAGATACAGCACAGTTTGAAGTTAGTGCCACAAGTGCGAGCCCCACCGGGATTTTGACAACCCAAAAAAAATATCGAACGCCTTGAAAACCGTTTCTTTATAACAACCTTTGATTTCTAGGTCTACAACTTAGGCACCGGCAGAGGGGTATCAGTCAAAGAGCTTGTGGACGTGTTTGAAAAGGTGACGGGTACTAAGATACCTCTGAAGTACGTGGCCAGAAGACTGGGGGACATCACAGCCATGTGGGCGGATGCGACGCTGGCGAAGGAGGAGCTAGGCTGGTCTACCAAGTTGACCGTCGAGGAGATGTGTGAGTATAGAAATTTAGGACTTTTTAATCAAATTGCGAACATATATGTCTGGCTCAATCGCAATCTGTTGACCACGAATGAATACTCATCAGTTTTTCCTTCACGACAAGGAAAGTGTAGACCGTACCTATTAACTTAACAAATACCCTATCTTGTTTCGACCCTGAAAGAAGATGGGAAACAAAGACAGCTGTTCCGAATAGTAACGCGACATCTGGTGAAACTGGGCCTATGAAATAGAATATTTGGTTCCTGAAATTGTATCATCCGAAAAATCGTTGGTAGGAATCTCGGAACTCGAATAACGTAGGTACAATGACAAATGCTCACGTATATCAAACGACGATTTTCAACACACTTGCAAGAAAATTTCAATACCATTTCTCTGGCAGTCTCGACGAGTTGAAATTCACTATGGCTTATTGACGAAACAATGCTCTTGCTCAGTCAGCTCGCCGATAAAGTCGTAATAGCAATGCAATAAGAGCCACTTTTCAAATAAGTGTGTTGAACAGTTGGGTCGGCAACATGCGGCTGGCGAGCCACATGCGGCTTTGTATTGGACACTGCGGCTCTTTAGTTCCATATGCAAATGTTATTTATTTTCCCTTCACCTGGAGTGCTATCAAATAAAAAAATGCCGAGTTTGCAAATGGCGTAGATTAGGCCACGCCCCTTTTCGGTCACCTTGCGTTTAAACCCCGATTTCAAGCAATTTTACTATGAAACCTAGTATAATAAATTAATAACTGTGCTTTGGTTCGTAATCTGTATTTTAAATATTTGTGGCTCTTTAAAAACTAAAATTTTGTATATTGTAATTGCTGACTCTTCCGACTCAAAAGGTTGCCGATCCCTGATCTAGACAAAACATGCAATTTTGTAAGCTTTTTCATATTTTCTAGGCACTGACTTCTGGCGATGGCAGACAATGAACCCTGACGGCTATCCCAAGAAGAGCAAGAAGACGAGCGTTATCGTCACCGTAAATGGCAACAGTTAACATGCATTTCATATCCATCCTTATTATTTATAGTTCATTATTAAATAAGTTTACCGACTATTTATAACACGTTGTTTTATTAATGCCGAACATGCCCAGCTCTAAAAAAATATCTCGCTGAAATAATGTACCTAGTGAGATATCAAGACTCAAAGTGAAATACCTACAACTTTTTGTGTAACGGTTTAAAGTCACGTAGTTGATATTTGGGACATACCAATACTGGACTGACAGACTGATGGTAGGTTGCCGTATGCTAAGCAATCCAGATTTACGTAGCTCAGGGTATGACAGATGTCTATGAGTTTTCAGATCTCTAGCTACTAAAACTTCACTGTCCAAGTGTGTCCTTTACGATAAGATAAAAAAATAAGATGCTTGGAATTCGGGTATAGCTTGAGCAGTCGACACGAACGCCACACACCACACCATACCACCAGTAGGTAGACCAGGTTCGAATTTTTGGTAAGACAATAAAAATATAGTTCTGTAACTATACCTGTTTCTTTATTTTTATTATTCATGTTATTTCTTCATACAAAGAATCGTGCTGCCATTTCAGTGGTTCATATCCAACACTGGTTGTATTTGGTAGAAGATATCGTGCAAATAGTTCGAGGGTCTGTGGATTTTCGCTCTTCACAAAGGGAGATAGAAGATCTGAAATAGAATTCGTTTTTTATTAAGTGTTTCCACATTGATAATTAATTTCAAAAATATGCAGTAAACTACCAGCTTCAATCCTATCTTTTTTTAGTTGACAGATAAATCTAAGAATATCAGGCAGTGGATTTCTTAGCCCTTATAAATTTTTATCTTCGATAGAATATTTACTTTAAAAGGAATATCTTACCTAACAACGGCGGTTTATGCGAATGCAAAGCACTGGGCACACTGACAACCAACTGACAATCTGGCACATCTTCCACATCCCCAACTCTTCCCAATAATATCCTCTCATAAGGCTGCTTCTTACAACCAGTCCCAAAGCCACATAAAGGCTTCAAGTCGACTGTCACTTTCAACCAATACCAAGTAGCAACATATTCAACCCCCCATTTTGGAAAAATTACGTTTTTTACAGCGGCAATATTGCTTGGTGCGTTTGTACACCATACTGCTACTATGCAGTTTTGTGAAAGGAGGTTTTGACCTGGTATAGCTGCTATGTCTTCATTGTACATCATTGAGTAACTGGAAAATAAATTACGAATGCCTGTATTGGTTCACTCCTAAGATACCTAATGGTTAGGTACTTCAGCAGCCTGAAATTATAGATTAAAATAAAAAGGGGTTTTAAATAATTGTATGTTTGTCTTATCAGAGGAGAGTCAATATACATGTATCAAAGTACCATTTTATCAAAACAAAGACTAGCATCTAGGGACTGTTTCTCTTTAACAGAGAAGGTTCAAATAATTGTCCCAATTGAGATTTAAATGGTTGAGCATAAAGACCAATTTTTCTTAGCACTAGTTAGATAAACTTGTGGCGTTTACATTGCCATATGTGAACTACGCATAACATTTCTATAACTTATGGTCAATATAATATGGGTAGGATTACTTGCATGCTGTCTGAGAGTATGAAATCTATACTTGGATTGGTATAGATTTCATACTCTCAGACAGCATGGCTGTTCTACAAGCGCTGAACAGTCACACGGTTGACTCTGGGCTGATATACGAGTGCCACCAGCGCCTCAACGAGGTAAGTAGCCTCAACATTATTACCATTCAGTAGATCAAAGGACACAGCGGTTCGCTAGGCAACGATGCAGCTGATGGACTTGCCAGGAGGGGGTCGAGCATGCCACCAGTGGGACCAGAACCCATTGCGCCACTTCCCTTCCGGTATCTATGCACTCTGGTAAGGAAACAAACCAGGGATCATCATCACAAAATATGGATGGACCTAAGTGAGTGCAGGCAGGCTAAGGAAGCACTTCCTGCCTTTGATGTCCGCCTCACGAAACAGGTTCTCCGTTTAACAAAACCACAGCTGCGTACAGTTACAGCAGCCGTAACTGGCCATGGGTCATTTAAAAAACATTTCTACGTCATAGGAGTAACAGACAGTCTGCTGTGCAGGGCCTGCATGAAGGACGACGAGACAGCGGCTCATGTGCTGTAAAACTGCCCGGCAGTTGCTAATTACAGGGCAAAATACTTCGGTAACCCAGGTACCCTACGTGAGATTGTTAGCAACACCAAGGCGTTGCTGGCCTTTTTCGAGGGGCTGGGGTGGATCGAATGACCGATTCTCCCACCCATACGCAAAATACGCGCTTTGACGTGGAGTTGCGGACAACAGCCCGTTTTACTTATTACCTATGGGTAGGATTGTTTTTTTTACCTCAACTTATCGTTAGCACTCTTTAGCCTCCTTATGTACTTGTTCCACCAGGGTGGATCGGCAACAAGTATGTCAAACTTACTGCCATCTAATTTCAGGCATTGTTCCTTTACACATCCACAGTAAAACCTGAAAAAATGAAGGAGATATACTCCTATATTGCTACACTCTTTTAAATGTAGAAACAACAAAATAAGTTCTAGTTTTGCAGGAAATAATAAAAAGTAAACTTATTCTTACTTTGAATTAAACAATACCTTGAATTGGGTGGTATTAAGAAATTACTCTTTTTCACCCTACATTTTAAAGAAGTATCGGCATTATTCCCACCCTTTACACCAGTTAGGTCAAAGACGGTCGCTTCAAACAATTGTTTGGATAGATCTCTGACATCTGATGTGTTCAGTAATTTGTATTTACTGATCAAGCTCTCTTTTATCTTTGGAGGTACTTCTTGAATTAATCTTTCGTAAATTCTCTTCACTATTGCTGTCTGAAAACATGAAATAATATGTACATTAAGTTCAGGAAATGAAAACAAAATACGGCTAAGTTAAATATTATTTAAATTAGATGTTAAATGTTTATCTTAAATGTTTTTATTATATTTTTGTAAAAATATTTAAAAATGTACAAAAGAAAATAAACGAATATAAATATTAAATGTTCCAAATTATTAATTATATGGCACGGACAGTGGGCTGTTAAAGTCTGATGACGATGCGCAAATTTATTTCGAACCAAAAGCAACAGTTTCGTCAAACATAACTTACCTCTTCTTGCAAACTGTCAGAATTCTGTGTCCTTTTCCTGTTGCTTTGGTTTTTATCAACATTTATTATAGAGAACAATTTTGATAACATACTGAATGACTTTCTTTCATTTTCGTTAGTTAAAGTATTTTTATAAACGCTGGTGATAAATTCTCTGTGATCAATCAAGTAATAATCACGATTCTTATAAATTAAAGCCATTTTGTATTTTTCTAGCTATACAAGAGCAAACTTCTGTAGAATGTCTATCCTAGGATCAAAAAAGGCTATTGCCAACACAAATCTGTAACAGTTTTAGTCATAAGTTACGATCAGTCGAAAGCACAGCAAAATGAAAATTGTTGGGTTGCCAATTGGCATGATTGACATTTCTTTTATTTTGGTCCTGTCTTGCTCACACTGCTCACAAGTTCTGATTCTCTGTCCTTGTCTATTCTATTCTCTATGGCAATTAAAACCGATGTCGACTATTCTGCCAGATTCTGCCAATGTCTAAAGTGAATTGGAAGAACAAAGTGTGCATGGTAACAGTTTTGATGTATGTACAGAGGCCAGCACATCACGCTACCCCAATCTGTCAAATTTCTTTGATAGTTTTTCAACTTTATTTCAAAGGAATAAGGTTTATGTTTGTTGTGTATGTACACACCTTAATAGAAAATATAAGTAGGTAATAATAGAGAAGACACTATGGTGCTCACCTAGCGTCGCTTGTTTTGTCTTTTCCCTTGGTTTCTTCTGGAATAAATATTGTATCGAGCACACGCCTTTTATTCAACAGTGGCGACGAGGAAAATTAAAATTTATAAAAATAGTGTAATTACAGCGCTAAACCGGATAAAATGTCGGTGGGACAGGTACGTGAGTTCAATATAACAACAGGGAACTGGTCCGCTTATGTGGAGCGACTAGAAATGTACTTTTTAGTTAATAGCGTAAAAAATGAACTCAAGCTACCAACGCTGATTTCGATGATGGGGGAGGAGGCTTATGAGCTCCTATCATCACTAGCTAGTCCACTAAAACCCGCTGAATTGACGCTAAATAGAGCAGTGGAGTTATTGGCTGCACACTTGCAGCCAACGCCATCGATCTTAGCGGAGAGATTTAGATTCCGGCAGCGGCGACAGCAAATGGAAGAATCGGTGGCGGAATATGTCACACAGCTGAAAAAGTTGTCGAAACACTGCAATTTCCTAACAGCATTGGATGAAAATTTACGCGACCAGTTAGTTTGTGGCATCAGAAGCGATGTAATACGCCAAAGGCTGTTCGCTGAAGACGATCTCACTTATAATCGAGCGGTCAGCTTAGCGCTGTCATTAGAGGCCGCGGAACGAGACGCTATTGCTGTAGAGCCTAATACGGGGACAACGGAAAATCTGAACAAACTGGAAGAGTGCCCAAACTGTGGCGATAATAAACACAAAGCTAACGACTGCAAATATAAAAAATACGTGTGCAGTGGTTGTCACGAGGTCGGTCATTTGAGAAGGATGTGCCCGGGGTACAATGATACTAGACGAAGTAAATTGGCGGGATCGGCCGATAGTCAACATAACAAAGCTTCACGTGGAGGGCGCGGTAGCAGCCGTGGTACGAGCGGGCGCTCAACGTGGAGGCGAGCGGGGCGCGGGCAGCGCGGTGGCCGGAGTGGCCGAGAAGGGGCTCTTTTGTACTCTTTGGATGAGGAAGACAACAGAAGCAATAGCAACCTAGATGATGAAGAGCCCATGCATCAAATGTCTTTAGACAATTATAAACCGGTGTGTATAACTGTTAAGGTACAAAATTGTTTACTGAATATGGAGATAGATACTGGGTCAGCCCTATCTTGCATTAGTAAAAGTGTTTATGATGAATTGTTCAGCGATTTGCACTTGAATAGATGTAATTTGAACATCAAGTTTTATGATGGCACAACTATTCAACCTATAGGATTCTTAGAAACAACGGTTAGCTATAATGGTGTGATTAAAACATTAGATCTGTATGTTTTGGACAAAGGATCCTCAAATTTATTAGGACGGCAATGGCTAGCTGAATTAAATATACCTATTAAAGTATCCAAATGTCATTTGATAGCCGATCAGAATGAAACTCACTGCAAATTTAATTATGACAGAATAATCAATGAAGTTGTTACCAGGCATGAATCCCTATTCGACGGCACATTAGGTAAATTTAAAGGAGGTACGGCAGAGCTGCATGTGCACGACGGGGCAATACCCACATTTTGTCGCGCGCGGCCTCTGCCATATGCGCTGCGTGAGCGTGTCGATGCCGAGCTGGAGGCCATGCTGAAAACTGGGGTTATTGAACCAGTGGACCATTCCGACTGGGCCACGCCACTAGTCGTGGTACGCAAGGCAGACGGCGGCCTAAGAATATGTGCCGATTATAAGGTAACCCTAAACAGAGTTCTAGCGATCGATAGATTTCCGATACCAAAAATGGAAGATTTATTCAGTAATCTTAGCGGGAATGTTTTCTTTACAAAACTAGATCTATCGCAAGCCTATAACCAGGTACTTTTAGCAGAGTCTTCTAGAAAGTATACAGTTATCAACACACACAGGGGATTATTTAAGTATAATCGTTTGGTTTATGGGCTATCCTCAAGCCCAGGTATATTTCAAAAATTAATGGTAAACATGTTTAAGAATAATCCAAATGTAATTGTATTTTTCGACGACATCTTAATTAAGAATAAAGATTTGGCTAGCCATTTAAAATCCGTTGAAGAGGTGTTGCAAATACTAGAAGCAAACGGTCTAAAAATAAAAAAAAGTAAATGCGAATTTTTGGCAAGAGAAGTAAAATACTTAGGCTTTATTATTGGTAAGGATGGCGTAAGAGTAGACCCAGACAAGGTAAAGGCTATTGCAACCATGCCCCATCCGAACAGTGTCACAGAATTGAAATCCTTTCTTGGAATGGTAACTTTTTATGGGAAATTCATAAAGAATTTGAGCATGCAGTTATCGCCTCTTTACCAGCTCTTAAAGAAGGGTAGACATTGGAAATGGGGAACTGAACAAAATTCTGCATTTATTAGAATAAAAAAAAAATTGTGTAGTACAAAAACGCTAGTACATTTTGACATGGATAAGGAGTCGGTATTAACAGTAGACGCAAGCGCGCGCGGGATAGGCGCCGTGCTAGCACAGCGCGAACCAGGAGGTGAGGAACGTGTCGTTGCGTACGCCTCGCGCTCACTCACAACTCATGAGCTACACTACAGTCAAATTCACAAGGAGGCCTTGGCAATTGTATTCGCTATTGGGAAATTCCATCAGTACCTTTACGGGAGGAAGTTCGTACTTAGGACTGACCACAAGCCACTTGTTAGTATTTTTGGGCCTAGCATAGGTATTCCTACAGCGGCGGCAAGCCGTTTACAACGCTGGGCAATTAAACTATCAGCTTATGATTATTCTATAGAGTATGTCAAAACGGATAAAAATATAGCAGATTGTCTCTCACGTTTAATTGACTCACAAAAAAAAGAGACAGCAGCTGAAGAGGAAATTTTACCAGAGCAAACATATTTGCACTTCGCAGTGGAAGCCATGTCGCTAGATTATAATGTAATTAAAAAAGAAACATTACATGACCCAATTTTAAGTCGCGTTTTAAGTTATATTATGGACGGTTGGCCATCGGAGGTTGAAATAAAGGAAATTAAACCATACTTTAATAGAAAGAACGAATTGTATTGCGAATTGGGTTGTGTTATGTGGGGTCATCGTGTAGTTATACCGTTGTCATGTAGAGCTAAGGTAATTTCGGAACTTCATGAGGTACACATGGGAATCGTAAAGACTAAGTCGCTAGCTCGTAGTTACGTGTGGTGGCCGGGAGTAGACGAAGCGCTGGAGGCGGTATGTCGCTCGTGTGTAGTATGTGCGGCTGTAGCCGATGCACCGCCTGCACACATACCATGCTCATGGCCTTGGCCGTCACGTCCCTGGTCCAGGCTTCATTTGGATTTTTTAGGGCCTATAGGTGGTTTGACCTATCTTATTATTGTAGATTCTTGCTCAAAATGGATAGAAGCAGTCCGAATGAATCGAACTACAGCACAAGCAGTCATCAATGTACTACGTAGTTTGTGGTCGCAATTTGGTCTTCCAAAACAAACGGTTAGTGACAACGGCCCACCCTTTTCAAGTTTAGAATTTCAAGACTTCCTAAAACATAATGGCATAGAACACATTTTCACAGCTCCGTATCACCCAGCTTCCAATGGTGCAGCTGAGAGCGCGGTAAAAATTTGTAAACGCACTATAAAGAAGGCGTTCAAACAGAATCTCAATGTCGAAATAGCTCTGACTAGGTTTCTTTTAGCTTACAGGAACACAAAACACGCTACTACCGGTGATAGTCCAGCTAGTATATTACAGGGTCGTAGTCTTCGTATGAGGTTGGATAACCTAAAACCAGAACGAGAATCGCAGGTCGCTGCGCGCCAAGGTCGTAGTGAGCAAGACGCGGGAGGGATTCAGCGCGGATTCGAGCCGGGCGCTCGTGTTTGGTATCGCGAATATAGAGGTTCTGATAAATGGGTACCTGGAACGATACTTGAACGTTTAGGTAAAACAAATTACTCTATAAGGTCTGACGTAGGAACGGAAACTCACAGACATGTCGATCAGCTGAGGCTAAGAATGATGGAAAATGTGGATAAAGATATGTGCAGGAAAAGGACAGTACTAGATCAGGTTACGAAACAATTGGAAATAAATAGGCATTCAAGAAAATCATTATCATTTCCCATGACCAGTGGCGAGGGTCCAGTTCGAAGTGCGGGTGGTTTGAGAGAAGGTAGTTTAGGTGGAGTTTCGTCTCTAGATCCAGTAGTACCACCAGTCGTGTTAGCAAAAGATGCTGCTATGGAAGTATCTTGTAGTTCGCCGGGAGAACCTAATGTGTCGGCTAATAGTGAGGATACTGGCAATGTTGCCACAACTAGTAATCGTCCAGTAAGAGTACGTAAACCTCCAGCACGATACGGGTGGTATGACGAAATTGATTAAGATAATTTATTTAAGTTAATGTTTAGTTTGATGATAAGAACTTAAGTTCATTAACACATTTATAATTAATAATATATATATTTTTTTGGATGTTTTTAGGATCATTTTCACACTTGTTTAATTTACTTGTGACTTATGTGTTCGATGTTATTTTAAGGTGTTGAAGTCTTAGCTATAGTTTTTTTGTTTTGTTATATTAGTTATTAAGGGTAGAGGTGTTGTGTATGTACACACCTTAATAGAAAATATAAGTAGGTAATAATAGAGAAGACACTATGGTGCTCACCTAGCGTCGCTTGTTTTGTCTTTTCCCTTGGTTTCTTCTGGAATAAATATTGTATCGAGCACACGCCTTTTATTCAACAATGTTAAATTGAGAAAATTTGACAGTTTGGGATAGGTTGACCTGCTAGCGACTGTACATACATCTACTGTTTATATATTAGGTCTTTACCTATGAAATTGCCGTTCTGCAGTACTGGCCATTTCAAATCAAAATAATTTTTGTTTGGCTAAGAATTCTAATTTCAAATTAATTTTATTTTAAAAACATGGATTTTTTTTTCTAAAAGTAGTCATTTCTTTATTGATTAGTGTTACATTTTCATCGCATTTCAATCTTTTTCGTCATCATGGATACGTTAAAAATTCGAGTAATTATGGAATATGAGTACCGTCGTGGCAGCAACGCGGCACAAGCGGCACGCAACATCAACGACGTTTACGGAGCTAACACTACAAACCAACGCACCACCTGTTATTGGTTTGCTCGCTTCCGTTCTGGAAATTTCGACCTGAAAAATGAACCTCGCGGTCGTCCGAAGACTTTGGTCGACAATGACGAAATAAAGGCGATTGTGGAAGCTGATGATACACAATCTACGGCTGAATTAGCAGCAGCTTTCGACGTTAGCGTCAAAACAATATTGGTCCATTTGCGTCAAATTGGCAAGGTAAAAAAGCTTGACAAATGGGTGCCCCACGAACTCAATGATCGCCAGCGCGAAGTACGCGTCGAGACGTGCCTTGCACTGCTCAACAGACACACAAATGAAGGAATTTTGAACCGCATTGTTACCTGCGATGAAAAATGGATTCTGTTTGATAACCGTAAGCGCTCAGCAAGTTGGTTGGATCCTGGTTCAGCACCTAAACAATGCCCTAAACGAAAACTTACCCCTAGAAAAGTGATGGTCACTGTTTGGTGGTCTAGCGCCGGTGTGATTCAGCACAGCTTCTTACCAAACGGGGTGGGCATTACTGCAGATGTGTACTGTGAAGAACTGAACACAATGATGGAGAAGCTGGCGCATCTCCAACCAGCATTGGTCAATCGCTCGTCTCCGCTGCTCCTGCACGACAACGCGCGACCTCATACTGCACAGCAGACGGTCTCCAAGTTGCAAGAACTGGGGTTGGAAGCTCTCCGTCATCCGCCCTACTCACCAGACCTTGCGCCTACAGACTACTACTTTTTCCAGAATTTGGATAACTTCTTGGCGGGAAAAAAATTTAATACCCGAGAGGCAGTACAAAATGCCTTTGAAGAATTTGTTGCCTCCCGTCCAGCTGATTTCTTTAAGAAGGGCATCAATAAACTGCCACTGCGATGGCAAAGATGCATTGATTGCATGGGTGATTACTTCGATTAATACAAATAAAAAAT
This sequence comes from Polymixis flavicincta, assembly GCA_949987655.1. Classification (NCBI taxonomy): domain Eukaryota; kingdom Metazoa; phylum Arthropoda; class Insecta; order Lepidoptera; family Noctuidae; genus Polymixis; species Polymixis flavicincta. The sequence continues at coordinate 8,583,268 of OX465187.1, forward strand.
TCATGAAAAAAATTCGTTTAAATTTTTTCATACAAAACGGCAATTTCATAGGTAAAGACCTATTATTATGTCTGTGATACATACATACTCAAATGGACTCAGACCAAAAAGTACTGCTATCGAGTAACTCAGACTGAACTTGACGCCTTGGATAGGAGGGTCCGTCTGTGGAGGGTCCGCACACTGCTGACCGCAAATCGTATGCACTATCCACGTTCATCGGTGATGAGACTGTATATCCCGCGGAAGTGCGGACGTCGAGGTTTCTTAAATGCTAAGACCCTGCACAACCGTGAGGTATGCAGTCTCAGGGAATACTTCTAAGATGCCGTAGTGGGGATGCACCGGGATGTGGTCTCAGTGGACAAGGGCCTCATCACGCTCTCCTTGGCTAACGAGAACTGGCGCAAACCTAAAGTATTAGATTTTAATGATCGCAGGGAGGTATGGCAGAGCAAAGAGCTTCACGGGCGCTTTTACCGGATCCTATATGGACCCGATGTAGACCTCTTAGCGTCCGTATCCTGGTTACGATTCGGTGATCTCTTTGGAGAAACCGAAGGTTTTGTCTTTGCAATTATGGACTAAGTTAGGATGACGAACAACTACCGGAAATATATTGTGAATCATGGCACAGTTGACATCTGCCGGGCATGCCACCGTCCAAGAGAATCAATCCGACACATTATTTCTGGCTGTTCTCGTCTGGCTAACGGAGACTACTTGCATAGGCACAACCTTGTAGCCAAGATTATCCATCAGCAACTTGCTCTGAAATACAGTCTTGTGGACTCAGAAGTGCCGTACTTTAGGTATGTGCCCGACCCAGTTCTCGAAAATGGCACTATCACATTGTATTGGGATCAGTGCCGGACATAGTGGTGATAGCTCGATCAGAGCGTCGCACAATGATTATTGATATAGCAGTCCCTCATGACGAGAACCTCGCGAAAGCCGAGCAAGATTAATAAAACAAGTATCTTGACCTGGCACGCGAGGTGGTCGACATGTGGGATGTGGATACAGCAGTCATTGTGCCGATAGTCGTGGCGGCCAATGGCATTATAGCCAAGAGCCTCGACCAAGACCTCAGGAGGGTCTCGTTAGGCAGCTGGATCAAGGGCTTGATCCAGAAAGCAGTTATACTGAACACGGCGCGTTTAGTAAGTAGGTTCCTCGCTCAACAGCCCTGACCACCGGTAGCTTGGACCGTGTTCCCGATACCGGTGAGCAACTATTTTTTATATTTTTAAATGTTTTTATATATCCTTTTTAAAATCGAATATTTAAAAATATAATTAAATGTATATTTCAACCACATTTCAACGAATAAAGATAATATACAACTGAAGACAAGTAAAATTCTTCGATTGATTTAACTATTACTATCTACCTACACTAAAATTGGAACGTATTTTAGGACAATGACACACAACTCTTTCACAGATGACAGCTAACTCTAAGATTGCCAACAATATATTAATTAAGGTGAATGGTAAAAAACTATCCGTGAAACGCTTTTTTCTGAAATTGCCTATTTATTGTTTGTACAGACGTCCTACTTAGGTAAAATATTGGGTGCTTCTGGTTAACAGATTCACGCATCGAAAACAACTGTACCAACTATATTTCTAGTTTAATGAAAAACATCCGAAATGAGGCAAGCGGTAGGCTACTATGCTGTTTATTTATTGGTAAAATTGAGCATTGTTTACTACACCAGTAACTGCGTATATACTTACTAGCTTCTGCCCGCAACTTCATCTGCGTCAAATTTCTTGCTCCCCCGACCCACCCCGTCGCATAAAATCGCCTGGCCGTGCGAGTACTTCGTATTCGTGACTTTCTTTTCTTTTTGTACGACTCTTATGGCGTGATGTTATAGAGCCTATAGCTTTCCTCGATATCTAACACTGGAATAATTTTTCAAATTGGACCAGTAGTTCCTGAGATTAGAGCGTTCAAGCAAACAAACAAACAAACTCTTCAGATTTATAATATTAATATAGATATTCATAAAACATAGTCAATGAAAGAAGACAAAAATTACCGACAGTTTTGGACACTTGATGGTGAGTGCATCAAATTTTTTTTTGGTTTGGTAGATTTTCAATTTTTTACTGCTCAAGACCCGTTAAGTTGCTGTCAAGTAAACTGTCAAAACTAGAAACCAAGGAAGACTCGGATCTCGAAGCTAAAAGCAAATCAAGTTGGAAGATTCACGACAGCTTCCTACGCTAATTCAATTCAACGGTTTGTTGTATATTCAGTAAGCACGAATCATAACACTGCTAATTGCATTCACGTGCATTTTACGTGATCAGATTCGCTGAATAGCTGATTATTTCGGAAGTTTGTTTTGAAACAGAAATAATCATTTTTTGAAGAAGTTGATGACGATGTTTTGTTTTGGAGGATCTCTTATTTAGATCATGGCTGTTAATAAAGGTAACTCTCTTTTATACATTCGCTATAACTTTATTTGTTGCTATGTATTTTAGTCGTAAAATGTTCAACGTAAGAGACGGCCTTGCCACTCAAGAACGCCGACTCGGTTTTGTAAATAACTATATTTTACAAAAAAATACAGCCTTCCGGTTTTTCCGGTTTACCAGAGACATAACAAAGCTGTATTATATTACATTCTGTACAATATTACTTACTTATTCTGTCAAGTCGTGATGCTCATTGCTTGAGTAACATTATGTTTGGAATAAAACGAATTAGGTAAATATTAAGGAATATTAATTATTGGGGGATGGACTTGGCTCAGGTTCGAGTTGAGTGGAAAAAGGAAAGGAAGGCCCCTTGCCCTTCAGTGGGCAAATACAGGCTGATTATATATTAATATTTTATACTAGCTTCCGCCCGCGGCTTCGTTCGCGTGGACGTCGGAAATTATCCTGTGGGAACTACCGGAATAAAAAGTATCCTATGTGTTAACCTATGTTATAATCTATCTGTGTGCCAAATTTCATTCAAATCCATTCAGTAGTTTTTGCATGAAAGAGTAACAAACATCCATACATACAAACTTTCACGTTTCTAAAATTAAGTAAGGATAAAAATATTGATTTATTTAGTCTTGTTGCTTATAAAATTTGTTTACTTATGAGAGAGTTCACTTTTTTTTCACTTAAGGAATTCTAAACTCAATTGGTTTCTTTGAAGAAAGTACTGTCCACTTAATTAAAATGAACAACCCAGAAAGTATGATTAAAGTATTTAATAAATACTTGTTTTTTATAAGATTATTTGTTGAAACATAAATTGTAAATTTAATTAATTAGGAACTAGAAAACAATTTGTTATTCAGAACAGGTAAGTACCATTTATTAATCATATTTAAAAGAAAATGGTGAAGGTTTGCTGGTTGTTAAATGATTAAAAGTGATTCTTAAAGTAAAAGTAGCTGTTGCCCGCGACTTCATCTGCGATCCAGGATGAAAAGTAGCCTATGTCCTTATCCAGGTCATGGTCAATCTGTGTACCAAATTTCATTCAAATCTATTCAGCTGTTTTACTATGAAAACATAACAAAAAACATAGTTTTGCATTTTATACTAGGATTATGATATTTAAAAATTGTTGGGAGTAATCAACATAACTAAGTGTAGCCAATTAATTCAAAGTTCCGATCCAAACTCTGTTTCAATAGTGATAGAATATATAATATCATAATAGAAATAAATAAATGATTAAATGATAAGAATTAGTAAAATTTTAATTTGTATAGTAGGTAAGGACTTTTGTGTCATGTCCTGTGTGGTGGTGGTCTGGTCCGGCTTCCTGCTTTTGTTTGTTTATATGGAGAATTAAATGGTTTTAATTTTAAACAAAATCGTTTAATAAAATAAAATAAATCTTTCTAAGAATAATTAGTAATTATAAAAATAATAAGTATGTAAACATAAATTATTTAGGTACTTCATTTATCTGATACCTTTAAACAAGCAATTCTTGTATATATACATATATGGGGTGACTGGTAATTACAATTAGTAATTAGTGACCGACACATGATTGTACTCATCATTATGAACAACTTTTACTATGGGACCAAACCCGAAATCGCGAAAAAAAAACATCTGTTCCCTACATTTTGACGAGTTATGCAAACATAAATGTAGGGAACAGCAGAAATGTCGGTCACTAATTACCGAATCTCGGAAACAACTTCAACGATTTTCATGAAATTTAATATGCAGGGGTTTTCGGGAGCGATAAATCGATCTAGCTAGGTTTCATTTTTACAAAACGTCAAATAAAAAAAAACCGAGCAACGCTCGGTCATCCAGATATTATTAAAATAAATCAAGTAAATATAAACAAATATCAATCAGGAAAAACTGAATAATTACACAAAATATTTATATTTCCAACCTATTTGAATTTATATTTAGGCTATATACCTACAGGCATTATAATTTCTCTTAGTAGGACCGTTTTTATCATCGTTTTTTCTGGGTATCTAATATTGATAAAAAATTCGTAGTGTGGCATACATACCTACACTAAAATGTTCAGTACACCATTTCCTTTCAACTCTTACATTATCTTATCTGTACGTAAATAAGCAGACACCATCAGCCTGGGGATTATTTCTCATTTTATCTTGAAGCTGATAAACAATAAATTTAAAACAGTATCTACTCTAAAGTAACTAATAACGAAATATTTATGAGCAATGAAACTCAACATTACATTAAAGTCGGGACAGTTGAACCCTTTTAGCATTAAAAGTGCGCCATCTAAAGTACTCTTGAAAAAAAGTAAAAGTCGCATTCATATTATTAAAAGTCCAGACAGTGAATATTGAGCACTGTTTCATTGAAGGGAACCATAAAAGTTGTACGAAGTGGAGATTGGGAGCGAATATTGATTAGGGGTGGTTGCGCGCGCGAGCGGCGCGGCGAAGGAGCCGGCTGCGCGCGCCGCCGCCCGAGTGCGCCCATGTGGTGCCACCGCTGCGACCCTCCATTGCCATCCCAATTATACACTAATGTTAAAATCCACCAAATATCAACTATTCCTGCCTAATTCGCCCACGACCGTGCCATTCCATCATGTGAGCCGGACCGCGGTCGCGACCTAACGCATCCTCGCATATTGCGAGCGACAACGTAAAAATCAATAAATCTCCCAGTGAAACATGGATATTGCATTTTCATATGAACAGTGGCTGTAATGTAGTCGCGCAACTTTGTGGAGTGTTCCAATAGTGTATTTGTATTTCAGTGAAGATATAAAAGTTACCGATGTTCAATCACAAGTTACCGACTGACTTTCCAATGCAAACCCTTCGTAAGAAAACCAGCCCTTGCAAATGTGAGTCCGTAACGCTAGCGATAGATCGAGCAGCTTCACGATCACCATGTTTTTCTATACTTTTGATATTACAGTAATGCGGTGTTATTAGATAGCGCTAAATGTTTCCGACCACGTTATTCGCATATCTTAGCTTTATTATATTTTGCGGTTTATGTTGTAACCTGCATGGATCGGCTCAATACTATCACCCTACTAACTAAGAGGTGGACTCAGCAACGTGCAGACGTTTGGCTTGCTAGTCCATGTCATAATTAGTGACCCCCGTGGTGTTTTGGACAGAGGGTGTGTTGTGGGCCCGTGGCGGATGTGGAGCGGCGGTGCGTCGGGGGGACTAACTTCATAACTTGCTATTTGTCGGTTTGTACGGGAATTATGCAGGTGTGTCATTTCCAGCACCTCTTGCGGCAGTTCGGTGAGTACATCTGTCCTTACGATACGACAATCATGCTTGTGTGCTGTGTATCTACGTATGTATGTACCTTTATATCAATGTCATCGCATGTACTCACTCCTTTATTATTCCTGTTGTCTGCTTCGTTTATTATTTTTAATTGATGCCGCTACTGTATTCGTTAAAAACGTTGTTCGGTAAATTATCTTACGTATTAATTTAGAATGAACAGGCACTGTGTGTATGTCTAATATATTTTACGCCAAACAATTAAGAGCACATTCATTTGCTGATCTCTGTTAATTTTATATATGTGTATGGCTCTATGTAACACTATTAAAAGAGGTTTTGGTTCAGCAGCTCTCGCTGCTATACCATACAAATCTGCAATATTATCGCATTTTAACAACCGGTTCAAATCAAATTCGTTTAGAAACAAGGGCCACTCTTACTGCGTAGGAACTTCAAGTCTTCAACAATATACCTAACATCGAATTCCGCGACTAGACTAACATTTTATCCTCAATAACAAACATGCTCTTTCGTAAATAACATACATACCTCTATCTATATATATGTATGCAATGATTGCGCAGTTTGCATAACATTCTTGAAGTACCTATTTCTGTTTCCTCACACTTGTGAAAGAGAAGATTAAAACAACACTGAATTTTCAGTTCAAAGAGGCCACATCCAACAGGTACCAGCCAGTGCGACAATCGTGGTTCTAAATTTAAAAACAGGATATTCAATTAACTCGGAATGATGGACCGTAAACAGGGGCCAAAATAGGACTCCCGCGCTCACTTTTATTTGCGGTGAATTCAGCCGCGGTGTTGTGCTCTCGAAAAAAAGTGTGAAAAAAAACCATGACATTGAAAAAGATTGAATCAAAAAGTTTAATTAGCAAAGGTGATATGCAAACTACTGTTGTGTGTGCACTTGTGCTCGACTATATCTATGTGCTCGACTAATGTGCTTTGTTCTATTTAGATCGCTGGTTGACTTGCTAAGTTTGTAGCTCTGGTACTGTTTACAATTGTCTTACACTGCTTTTATTTCCACGACCTATGGTTAATCGGGCTTATTATGCAAACTGTCGAGGTAATATAATATGTGAAGTCCTGATTTATTCTGAAAACAATGCTGTTGAACGAAATAGGCATTAAAGTTCAAGTCATTGGCCCTAGTAAGATTTTGCGTGAGTGTGTGTTTTTAAAGCCGTTTTTTTGTGTACGTTAAAAACCAGCAATGGGCTCTTATAGGGTCAGCACGTAGACCGAACCTAGTGTCAGAGAATTTAAAAATAGTTTTGACTTCAGGAAAAGTCGGTTCCAAATTTTGTGGCAGTCTTCCCTAAACTACGTCATTACAGGTCAATATTCCCTCACAAAGGTTTTCTTCATTCCAATAATATTTCAATATGACTTTGAACAGACAAGAACGAGCCGGGCCGGTTCTTAGGCGAAGGTGTTTCGTTTCGCGCGAAGCTGATCGGTGTACTGGAAGTACCCGAGGCCCGGGGGGACAGGATGTGCCAAGAAGCCCTGGCTGACCTGAAGATGGCCATAAGAGCCGCTGGAGAGCATAAGCAGAGGATACAGGTCCACGTCGCTATAGATGGACTGAGGCTGCGCGATGATAAGACTGGGGTAAGTTATCCTATTTGCATGTAAAAGTCCACATATTTAAAACTAACAACATTCACGTCTGCGAAACTACGAGTAAATATTGCCGAAACCGATAGCGTTCGAATATAATGTAGGTAGCATGAAACATTAACAACAGTTTTAGATGTAGTTAAACAACATGCAATTAAATTAAATTAGAATATATTATTTACTTAGATACAACAACAAAAAAAAAAACAAAGACCCAGAATTTTTCTAAACTTGAAATAAGACGCCGCCATAACCGGTGATGATATCATGTTCCTAAGTGTTACAACCCCGAGACAGGATTTTTGAAACTCTACCTGTGACTGGGTTAACTAGGGTAGCAAGTAAATTAGGATGTGGTCTGATACATAATGAAGAAGTACTGGCTTCCTGTTACATTTTTAATTGCCAACACGAACATTCTCGACAAACCGAATGGCTAAGTGGTCGAGCACTTGACTTTCTGCGTTACGCATCGCATATTCCATTCTCCCCTTATAATTGTATATGTGGTAATCGGTACATGGTACATTTTTTTATTGAAATGGAACTTGGAATCCGCAATAATCTTGTATTAAATAGTTTGCACCTGTTCTAAAGTGCGTATTAGGTACACTATCCAATTTGTAGAAACTCTAACTAGGACCACTCTAAATAGGAAATTGGTACCTAGTGATGACACTGGACTAAATCTCATTCTAAATCGGACAGATGGTTCGTGTGCGCTTATGAAGTAGAATTACGTTGGGGTGCAACAATTTAGTAAAAGTAGTACGGTCGGGACCTTCTAATCGCACTAAATCGGATCCAACTGTCTTAACTTCGATTACTTCTTCCGATTTCCTAATTAGATATCCTTTTTTATTTTGTTTTCGGGGGCAACCTTCAAAAGACGCCCGGACTTTGGGGATAAGACCGGGGAGTGTGGGATTTTTACCTCAGTAAAACCACCCCGGTGATCATCTTCTACATATGGAATCGTTACATCGTTACCTCTCAAAAGACCGATCCGAAGCCCCCTCTATGCAACACCTATTATGACACATCTCTGAGGAGACTAAAGGGGTCTCCCCGAAACCGAACTCAGCAAGTGCGCGAGGCAGCACGTGACCACTGTGCTCCTTCTCTGAGGTTAGGTACTCAGTGGGCGAACAGAATCCCCACTCTGGAGCCCCCGCGACCTCAAAATTAAAGCATCATCGCGAGATTTGAACCCATGAGTTTCTTAATCCAAGACGATACGCTGCACGCTACCGGAACTCAAATAGATATCGTACAAATTGGATAGTGTAATACGGACTTAGAAATAGAATTATCCTGTCACGACTAGGCGCCGTTATGTTATACTGACGCATTTCACTGAGATACAGGCCTATCCGAAACCGGACAGACTAAGGTCCGTAGGTATTATAGAACATCACTCAAGACTCAAGCAATATGTAGGTAAATACGTAACTTCGACTTCAAAGTTCCAAGTATTGCTTGAGCGTTGAGAAGTTTTATAATACTTACCAAAGAAACTTTTTCATACATTTTGATCTTTGGTCTTTAATATACAGGATGGTGCGCCTTGATGTCCACGCTCAAACTGTAACAATGAATTCAGCAAATGCTCTATCAAATAAAAGACGTAGGTCTTTTCAATGTCAAAATGTATGGGAGACCTATTTTTTTTAATCCATGGTGTCTATGTCGCTGCCATCCCGTATATTATTTACTAGCTTCCGCCCGCGGCCTTGCCTACGTGAAATTTGACGGGGGCCCCGACCCACCCCGTCGCTTCGAATCGCCTGCCCGTGCGAGTACTTCGTATTTGTGACTTTTTTTCTCTTTGCTCGGCTCCTAAGGGTCATAGCGTGATGTTATATAGCATATAGCCATCCTCGATAAATAGGCTATCCAACACTGAAAAAATTTTTCAAATCGGAACAGTAGTTCCTGAGATTAGCGCGTTCAAGCAAACACTCTTCAGCTTTACAATAATAGTATATAGATTTTCGCTTTTACTGCCAGTATTTTAAAAGCATTATAATGTATGCGATCTACATCCATGTTGTTTGTCCTATGTCCTATTTAGATTTAACATAGATGGCTAACACATGTGTGGCGCCGAGGCTATTACGGGATTAGGTCACGAGGATGTTAAGTAGGACTCATGTGTGTTCTAATAAAAATAAATGCGATCAGTTATCCGCTTGCCATGTTTATACTAGGTATAAATCTAACAGCTGCAAATTGATTGATAACAATTAAATTAATCTTCAGCACCTCCAAAAAAAATTCTACGTGAGAATTCAAGTAAAGCAACCTGCCTAGCCTTTTCATAACTACATTGGGGCTGGATTCCACTCTAACCGAATACAACTGAATACCAGTATTTTACATGGAGCGCCTGCCTGACCTCCACAACCCAGTTACTGGGTAATACGATACTCCTTGACTTAAGACTGGTGTACTTTTGAGCTTCTGACTTATCCGTAACGACTCTCAAAGATGTATTACAAATTTCCGAAGTATGGAGGAGTTTCGATATGTTATGGATGGTCTGTCACCAGTTCAGGAATCGACTGCGGCAAGTAGTTTAACCCTTCGATTGACCTGTGCGGCTGTTTTAGCCACGAGCCCCTCAAGTGATCCATGTGAAGCATGTGATATAATTTTCGAATTGAGAGTACAAGTATAAGGCACTTACGTAATCTCGGCTCCAAGACCATCAATCTGCACCAACATTGGTTCACAAGTCGTAACGCTCCAGTAAACTTTGGGCCATGTATTGGAGGATGTTCGGCCACATATTGGCCAATGTTGAAGCTAAAGTAATAACATGATGTTATCGTCACAATGTTAACAGGACTCCTTGTACCACCACCCGGTCCACAAGATATCGTTCATCGCTCAAGACATGACTGACTCCAGGGCTTTTGGCTACATATTCGGCTCTCCCGACACTGGCCACCGGTTCTTCGGCATCAAGACTGATAAAGCTGCTAGTCAAGTAAGTTAGCCATTAAGCATTATATTTTGATCCTTAGTCAAATAAATAAATAAATAGTCATTTATTGGTAAGGGATTCTTACAAATCATCCAAATAAACATAATAGTAATAAAAACAAAACATTTCGCTCAGTCTATTTGTACATGGCTAGACCAGACCTTTTTGCAAAAGAGAAGATATCCAACATTCAGCCAACGTGAAGGAAAGCGAAAACTTTTTAGGGCCTTGGCATATTTCGGTTTAAATAATTTTTATTTCACACTAGCTTTGTGGTACCTCCCTCGTGGGGGTGGGAAAAAATTTCCACGGAGACGTACCACCGAGATAAAACGTATCCTTACTATATGTGTGCCAAATTTCATCCAAATCCCTTCAACCGTTTTTGCGTGATTGAGTATGCAAATATGCAACTTTCATATTTATAAGTAGGATATGAACTTACTAAATCACAATCTAATAATTCCGCTGGATGCGAGAAGCACAAGACTGCTCGATTTGGAGACTTGGAGGAGGCCTATGTCCACAAGTTTTTTCAACTCTTGCCGCTAACTTCAACGTTGACTTAATCATTATTCAGTCATATCTTCATTGAGTGAATTGAGTCAGACATAGCTTCATTATTCAGTTTTAAAAACTTAGTGATGTTTTGATGAATTAGGATGTTTATAATGTATAACATACCAATTCAAACGCAAGTCACACAAACTAAAGTCATTCAGTGAATAGCACCAGTCGACAAACAAGCTTGCCGGTAGGTGCTCCCCTGGTGAGTCCGTGTCTACAGAGTAAGACAGTCAGGGCCTGGTCTATACTGCCCCTACATTAATGTATATTAAACCTATTGTTTATACTAGGTGTATTATTAGAAGCAAAATACCCAACGGGGGTATTTATCGTGGTATTCAAGCCATTATTATATTGTCGTGTATCAGGGTGCTTACTCTGGAATTTAATTCCGATAGTTCGACATTGCAATTATCAGTTAAACGTCAGGGATTGGCTGGACTCACTGAGTCTAGCCAATCCCTGACGTTTGACTAACAATTCCAATGACGATCTATCGGAATTATATTCGAGAGTAAGCACCCAGATCGGTCTAGCCAGTATTAACAGGCAGTCTACCTAAGTGACTTCAAACCATAACTGACGCTCCACTCAAGTGAAGGGAACCTCTGTGCAAAATTTCAGCTTTATAGGTCCAAGGGTTTCAAGGTGTTGATGATTCAGTCAGTCAGGACTGTTTGCATTATCTATATAAAGAAAAAGAAAAGTCCTGACTGACTGACTCAACAACGCCTAGCCCAAACCCTTGGACCTAGAAAGCTGAAATTTTGCACAGAGGTTCCCTTTATAATGTACACAAGGAATAAGAAAGGATGTTTTCGAAATTCAAACACGAAGGGAGTTAAATGAGGGATGAAAGTTCCGTGCGGGCGAAGTCGCTGGCAAACGCTAGTAAATAATGAAAAGCTTGTCGCAAGATTGAATTACTCGTATTGGATCGTAAGTCATTATCATTTCCTTAAAACATTTCTGTTATAGGTAGTAATAGCGATGAGAGACTTATTCCAAGTAGTATTCGAGCTCAAGAAGAAGGAAGTGGAGATGGCGAAGCAGCAGTTGGAAGGCAAAACGGTCACCAGCAGTTTAGTTCGGCACACGAGCAACGCCTCTACTGAAACTAAAACTAAGGTAATTATTGGAATTTAAAACATTCCTGGCATAATAATCTTAATAACTGACGTTTGGGTTTTTAAAGCTTCGTGTACAACTCGACTAGGTGACGTTTGAAAAAAGACAACAATCGTGATAACCAAAAAGGAAATGAAATTGACATATCACAGTTCGAAAAAATCGCATGGAGAGTCTCGTTTGAGATAAGTAGTGTGTTAAATACTTAAGTAGTCGTATTCGAGTTTTTTGTTCCACCTCTGACTGTAACCAAATAAATAATGCGATAAATCGTCCATCGGTTCTCACAAACTAGTCCCGCATCCCGCACGACCATTTTCGCCTCTCGAGTGTCGACAAACTCGCCTTGAGTTCGTGCTGGTATGAGGTCGCGTTTTAATTGCTACTTCGCCTCATGTAGCTTATAAAGCTGCGTTATTACATGTAGCCAGTTGTAGCGTAACGTTTTGGATAGCGAGGTGAACCGTCTCTAATATTTTCTTTACTGAACTTAAAGGCGACGCAACTTTACCAGAACAATTTCTATGAAAACTTCATGGGAACTTATCTACTTGAGTCGCTTCGCTCCGGTCTGAGCCTTGACGCTCCGTTGCTCTGTCAGCGTGTGAACGCAACCTAACTTTAGCGTTCTTTCTAAACTATTCAGGCATCCCCGAAACATTCACACATACTAAGCCGAGTATTTAAAACTCATAAATATTTGACGTTCCATAGATTTCTAAACGGCTGTTTTGAAAACAATGTTGGTATAAAAGGAATAGTAGCACGGAGTTGTGGATTTTAGAAGGAAAATAACTAGACTTTTCATGTGTTTTGAAACCGCTAATGCGAAATATAGCATAGTTTACATTTCTCGGTGTGTTTAGCTGACAACATCATCAAGAATGCTTAAAATGTCTAGTCATGTGTATTTTAATAAAATAAATAATTTCTAATGGTAATTTAAAACCCTATTCATTTTTACGATTTGTAATCGAAAATTTAGCGTTAACTTCAAAAAGTAAGACAAAATTAAGATTTAGGAAATTATTTGAGGTTCTATGATGTGTTTTGCTTTCCTAAAAATATGCTTCAACATTTTAATATTATGAATGCTCCTCTTTTTGTGAACCTCTTATAGTTACACCGGGGTCCTAAAAATCTAAATAGCCAAGTAACTGTGATCACCTGGATGTAGCGGTCGCGCAGCCGCTGCACCGCTCAGTCGGTTCTCGACCTAACCTAACCCATTTGGTCGGGGTTCCCTAGTTTACCTAGTGCAACCAATTCGGCTCGGGCGTGGTTGGTCACAGTTCTAACCTCCAAGCTTGGTTACTGCGACCTGAGATGAGACAAGAAAGTCATAAATAGGCTCATTTATTAGAAAAAAATTGCATCTTTAGAAGCCCAAAAAATATTTATAGGTCAAATAATTTAAAAAAGCTTCCATCATTATTGTTTTTAGAGGATCAATTAAATATTTCCCATTCCGAACTCATAGCAGCCCGGGTTAGTCTTAGGTGGTTTTTGTATGTAATGTGAGCCTGGAGATCTGTTCTATATTTTTAGTCATGTAATTGTAAAACTTTGTATTTATATTACTTTTCTGTTTATTAAGGCGATGTGTGGTTTTCTTTGTTTTTCTGCTCACACCATAAATTATTGTTATAATACGTCTATACGTGAGGATTTGTAATTGGTTTTCTGGTGACTATAGCTTCCTTTTTTATCTGTTTTTAATAGCTGTAAGTCCTCCGTGCTCTTAAATAAATAAATAAACAGCACCGTAATTGCGTAACTCACGATTAATCATAATCGGTTTCGTTTTGACAGTTCAACAATATTCATTGCGCTATTTACGTTGTTGAACAGACACATTTTTCGAACATATTAAGCAACGGTTTAACAATCCGGTTCAAAACGAGTTGATTATGATTAATCGTGAGTTACGCAATTAGGGTGCTGGTCCCGAACCCAGTATAGACTCCAGCTCTCACAAAGGTAAGAACTTTGAATCGGCCCGTAACCTAGATAATCTAACCCGTACCAAACTTGTACCTTTTCAGAGAAATAAATAAATAAATCATAAATGTACGGTTTACGGTTTGAATTCATTTAGTTCTAAAGATTACAAATCACTTGTACATAAATAAATACTAAACATTACTTGATTTAGGTTATCATTGTTGTTGTCCAGGAGTAGCAAGAGCCATTATGAATAAATGAAGGTACCTAATTTGTTGAAAGTTTAGTATATGTAATGTACATAGAGTATAATAAAAGATGTTCACGATGTCAATTCCCGTAAGAGTCTTCTATTTCTGTGCGACCCTTAAAATGTTCAGTTTTAGTTCTTATAACGTACCTATACCTACCTAGTCTTACAAATAAACTAACAATATTACAACGTAAGCAAACGTCATCAATAAATAATCATTGTTTATGTGTAGTGACGCGCATTCGATTGTTGAATCGATTCGTCAAAACATCGAATAACTTGGTCAATCAACAATTAGCATTGCCCAGTTCACATAATGTGCATAACTGGCATCGAATTAACGTGAAATGTGAATATGGACACGTGGCTCCTTATACCGGATTGGTCTGTGAAAATTAAAAAAAAGGTACATTTTTGACTTTTTGATAGGTGTGTTGTATTTTGAATACGCGTTTTTAGAGGGAAACACAAACAACATCTGTGTTTTTTCAATATTATTTGTAGGGCAGTGTGTGGGAAGGCCATGTTCGGTTGTGAGCATTTATTCTTACTCCCGATAAGTGTTTAAAATACATTTGGTTGATTCTGTTACGCAATTTGTATTTAAACGGTTTTTATTTATTCATACTTTTTTATTTGATAGTGAGAAAAAGTTAAACGGACAGATGTTATAAACGTTTTTACGGGGTTTAAATTCAAATTTTCTTACTATTTTATACGAATTTATAGGGTTGCATCAATGATTTTAATAATTATAATTATGTAAAGCCAAATTTGTTATGGTTGCGGGTCATATTTTATTCGACATGTCAACCTGCCACTAACCTGCATATTGTAAAAACGTAAGAAAAATTGAATTTCGCAGACTACACTAGCACATCCCCTTAAATCCTTTAATTACCATATTCTATTTGTTTTAATATTGAGGTTTTGCCAGTCATGCAAATCCATTTGTACCGAAGTATTTAATCGTTAGATGGTAATGACACGACTTCGGAATATTTAACTTCTGTCGTTTAAAAAAGCGAAAAATTATTAGGAAAATTCTTACGGATAAAAGTCAATTAAATTTTTAATTTACATCCGTTTCCAAAGCAATCATAGACAGGTTATTATTACGGTCGATCCGTCATAATGTGAAAAAAGGACAACACAATAAGTTAGAGCGAGAATAAAAACAAGATGAGGTAATAAAGGTTAGTCTTTCAGGAGTCAAATGACGTAACTACTCCTACATTTATTTATATAACAGTATTGATCTGCTATCTTATCCAACGAGCGATCCACACTGTAGAAGACTGCATAACTTGAAGATGTGTCGTTTGTGGTCGCGATCAGCATTGAGGGACGACGAAAATGAAGATCCTATTTAAAAACGGTTTCTCTCTGGGCCTAAAAATAATAGCTCGATTTTAATACTATAGCTACTGAGACCAGTGGTTCCATGATTTGTGGGTAGTGATTCTATTACTACTATATTTAAAATGGTGAACGAAAACACTTGTGAAAACTGGCATATTATCACAAAGCAACAAAAACAAAAAACCGGCCAAGTGCGAGTTCGACTCGCGCACGAAGGGTTCCGTACCTATAAATTTATTTATAAAAACGGCAAAAAAAACATATTTTTTGTATGGGAGCCCCGTTTAAATATTTATCTTATTCTGTTTTTTAGTATTTGTTGTTATAGCGGCAACAGAAATACATCATCTGTGAATATTTCAACTGTCTAACTATCACGGTTCATGAGAAACAGCCTGGTGACAGACGGACAGACAGATAGACGGACGGACAGCGGAGTCTTAGTAATAGGGTCCCGTTTTACCCTTTGGGTACGGAACCCTAAAAACAATAAATTAATGAACCTGCTTGTTGCACTATGCCCCATTCCCTCTCATAGAGAGCGCCTGAGTCTGAATCCTATACAGGAAAAGTTTTTATTCAGTGCGCAAATTGTAACCATGAATTCAGCATATCATTCTAAACCCCCTAGCGCAGACATTTTTCGACGCAACAAAATAAAAAATCTGCTGTTCCATACATGTTGACCGCGTAGGTATATTGCACTTTTCTATGAAACAGCAGATATTTTTTTTGTACAACCGCCGAAAAATTTCTGCGCTAGGGGTTCTAGAATGATATGCTGAATTCATAGTTACACTTTGCGCACTGGATAAAAACTTACCCTGTATAAGTAGGTAAATACTGTTCAAACATGAATGTCATACAAATAGCTGTTAAGCCATCGCCTACGCTAATCGTCGATCTCCTTTAATTTATATCTTGGATCTAATGGATGAGTGACCTTTGCTGAATCATTCAAGTTCTTATTCCAAATGGAAACTAGATACTTGTCTTCATCTATCACGTAGGATAAAGTTCAGACAGTTTGAAATAATAGTTTGTCCCTCTGAATAAGAGTTGCTAATATATTCCGAGCTGTCCGTGGTGGTACTTAAGGTCGCGGGATCGATGTTCGAGCTGCGTAATTTATTTGTGTGACCTACAGACTGTTTGCTTTGCGTCTGAGTCTGCACCTATATGATTTATGTACCTATGCGATATTTTTGGCGAGGACGAAATGTTGTTCTTTTTGTAAAAAACACATGCAGAAAATCGACACCAAGTCATTATTAATCCCGCAACAGAAATTATCATTCGGAAAACGTAGACTGGAAATGAACGTATTTATTTTATAGAAAGTCTAGCTATTGCCAGCTGATTCGCCCGCGTCGAGGTCGAAAAGTATCCTTTGGGAACGTATTACCGGGATAAAAAGTATCCTATATATTAATCCAGGTGATAAACTATCTGTGTGCCAAATTTCATCCAAATCCCTTCAGCCGTGTTTGCGTGATTGAGTAACAAACATCCAAACTTCTAAATATCCAAACTTTCACATCTACAATATTATTAGTAGGATAATTTACCTATACTGCAGTTTAGTTCGCAAATAACATTATTTTGTAACGTTGTCATGACAAATTCGCGAATAGCTATCGTTTTTAAGCAGTCTATTAGTATTCACCGGCGATCGTTTTTGTGTCTCACGCGATTTGTTTTAAACCTTCGCCATCATGCAAACTGAGTTTTGGCATTTAACTGGTAGAAAGTCGATACATTATAAAACCAACTCAGTTCATTTGCTGTCAAATTGACTACTTGCGGCAGTTTAACAGAAAAATGAACACAGTTTGACTATATTAGTTTATGATGGTTGCAAAAAATTCTGTTAAAAAATGTTTTACCATTTACAAGGATAAACTGCTCATGTCGTCCTCACCAACCTTATGTCGTCGTTTCCCAATAAATAGGTGGTGGAGGTCACATAGGCAGTCGCTCTATGTAAATTACTGGTAGCCCAATACACCTAGTTAGAAAAGGATAGGCAAATAATGATTTGGTCTATACCAGTGTATCCTTTTAATGAGGGTTTTCATGAATATTCAAGCCACCAGTTGGCGCCACTTTGACAAGAGGTCTTCTTGTTCGACAACGAACTTAAAAGTCATTCGTTTTATTCTTTCTTTCACCATTCAGTCCGTAGGCGCTTTGACAATTTTGACAGGTGCCCGGACCTGACGTCTCAGTGCTGCCACCTAGAGTGAGCGTCATTTTATAAAACCCTCATTCATCTTCCTTTCGCGTTACAATCCTGCAGCATAGAATTCCGCAATGCTGCGAAATCTAGCATGATTTGATTTTCGATATCACACAAACTATGCTTATTTACAAAAATATGGGGCAGGTAACCGTATGCGTTCCTTTTATGAAAAATTTATCAGATGTAGTAAATTTTCCACAATGATATCGATTATACATCTAAAAGTTTAATCAATTAATAAATTGCGGTAGGAATTGCAATCCGTGAAACATAATAAAAACGAACGTACCATAACCCGGGGCATGAAATTGACAATAAGATTTATCACTTCACAAAAAGTACCAATAAGTTATCAGTAATTAACTTCCACGTGATAACAGCTTAAACTTATCGTCCCACAAAGTCCATCCTTGATACGTAGAAACAAAAGGGCTTCAGCCTGTTATCTTTGCTTGTAGTAATTTCTTTGTATCCGATACACTCGCGTTGTATCCGTAGGTCATCGTCAAGGTTTTATCATATCCGGTGCAGCATATTGTTGAGTAGGATACCAATGACCGCCCCTGTCCTTGTGTGGATAGCCTTTTTGTAATAACATGTATTTCTTTGTGGGCTTATACAGGGTTATTGGAAAAACACCCACAACCTCTTAAGAGGTCATTGTACTGATCATTATAAACATTTTACTATGGGATCAAAAGTGAAATCGCGGAAAAAAAATCAGCTGTTCCTTACATTTGTGTTCGTTTAACTCATCAGAATGTAGGGAACAGCAGATTTTTTTTTCGCGATTTGTGTTTTGGCCCCATAGTAAAAGTTGTTTATAATGATGAGTACAATGACCTCTTAAGAGGTTGTTGGTGTTTTTACAAAAACCGTGTATAATACACGTTTAATTTTACATCGTTCTGGAGCCGAAACA
Source organism: Polymixis flavicincta (assembly GCA_949987655.1). NCBI lineage: Eukaryota > Metazoa > Arthropoda > Insecta > Lepidoptera > Noctuidae > Polymixis > Polymixis flavicincta. Next base: position 8,602,058 of record OX465187.1, read on the forward strand.
CAGTAACTCTAGTCGAGTAATAGTTACTATTGGCATTGTTATTGTTTTTATAAGACATTTAATAAAAAAGTTAGAAATTTATCACAATTTTTCTGTCATTCGAGTTAAATTTTAGTAGCGCTTCCACTATTTCATTCATATACGCAAGATCGTACGCGATCCGCTCGGTTATGAAGTAGCGCGGCACAGCTGTGCGTGTGCGAGTCAGTTGATAGCTTTATATGTTGATAGTATACTAACTGACCCGACAGACGACAACCCCTGTCTCACGAAAAAGAAAGTTGGCTTACATCCAAATTAATTCCATTTTGAAATCGATATAAGATAACAACCAAGTCTCAACCAGTAGGAATAACCCGCGTCTAGAGAAAATAAATAATATAATAACCCCTCCTCGTTCCTAACCAAATCAACGTACATTCGAACAAACTATTTGGTACCTATACAAGCAAACATAAAATACTCATAATGACGAGTGTGTTAAAGTGGAATGCCACTACAGTGCCTATATTGAGTATGTGTACGTAATATCTTTTTAATCGAAATTTCATTAAAAAATTACGTTTAATTGCGATCATGTGAACTTAGGGGGTTGTATTGTTGATTTTATTTATTATAATTCAGTAAAGTCATATTTGTTAATGTCGCTAATCATATTTTAATCAACATACAACTTGACACTGACCTGCAAATTGCTAAAAACGTAAGAAAAAGAGAGTGATGTATTGAATACTCAGCACACTCACAACATTGTCTAAGTAGTTGCAAACTAGCTGTCTGTATACCAAAACGCTTCTTCGACTGTACAATCGCGCTCTTAGGCCACTGCTTCAGGGCGTACGATACGCCTCGTTTCGTTTCTACTACTCTTTCAACTATTCTTTATTTTCCCCCACCACGTCCCACTACAGGAACTGAACTACTTTCGAAAGACATAAATAATTTCAGAGATAGTATCGCAATCTTCCTCAGAGTATCGCTTCAGCTGGTGAGATCAATTCATCCACATCCAAGGTCGTGGATGTTGGGGCGGAAGGGGGCGTGGCCGAGCTGGTGGATTTGGAACAGGAGCTCAGTTCCCTTAGGAGAGGGCTGACCCAGGTCGAGGGTCTGACCCCATCTAACGATCCATTTGGAGACTCCTTCACGGCTTTGCCTTCGCAGGTAAACTTGGGAACTACGGCATCTGTCCCACCGCCGACGAGGAAGCGACTAGCTATCGACTATTTTCTCGCTCAAGAAACGTGATCTCGCCGGCAGTGTGAACAATTAGTGAACAGCTATTTATGTAGTGTTTAAACTTGTACGTTTCTTGAGCGAGAAATAGTCGATAGCTAGTCGCTTTCTCGTCGAAGGTGAGACAGGTGCCTACAGTGTAGAAATTAGGGCCTGTTTCACGCTCTCCGAATATCCCAACTAGTAAACTCAAAACTAGAACATAATTTGTATCAAATTATCTGACATTATTTTGGATGGTGAAACAGGCCTTTAGAATTTAAGAAAAAAATTAAACAGATTTGAAATGTCCACAGCTGAACTTGGCTTTTCCCTTCATTGTTTGTTAGGTCTTACAAAGATTTTGGCATTACGCCACATAGCAGATTTGGCATAGTGTGACGCGCCGAATTTTGGCGTTAAGAAAGAAAATTACCATATTCTTATTGTTTTTGGTAGACGAAGTCGCATAGAAATATTTTTATTATTTCTTCAGTTAGATATACTTTTACAAAATAAGGTATTATGGGTGATATAAAATATAGAAATCTGACTTTTTCAAATTAATTCAATTACCATTCATTAGTTCATCTTACTTACATCATTTACGTGTTTCGTAATTCCCAAAAGCAAACATCACTCGAAAGCATCGACCATAGCCAATGAGCCGTGGTTTATAAACTTTCTTGTAATATAGAGGAAAAGTTTTTATTCAGTGCGCAAACTTTTACCATGAATTCAGCATCTTATCCTAGAACACCAGCGAAAAAAAAAACAGCTGTTCCATACCTTTTTACCGCGTAGGTATTGCACTTTTCTGTGAAACAGTAGTTTTTTTTGTAAAACCGACGAAAAATTTCTGCGCTGGGGGTCTAGGATAAGATGCTGAATTCATGGTTAAAGTTTGCGCACTGGACAAAAACTTATCCTGTATACATGCTTGTTTTAAATTAAGATGATAAAAGAATAAAGATGCTTCTTTGTGAGGGATCATCGACTGCCGTTATTGTAGTCGCATAAAATATCACATAGTTTAGAAAATCTTTATTTTTTTGTACACTTTCCGGACGTGATTTATCTATACACGGTAATACATAACAAATATTTATTTTGAAACTTATATTTTAAGTAACCACAAAAACTGGGGTCCCAAACAAAAACCTCCCAAAAAAAATCGCATCAAATCTTTCTCCATCGCGTCTGCGGAGTTTAGCTATAATAGGATATTTTTCAATTTGATAAAAACTATTTTAATTTGAAGATTGGGACGATAAATTTAACAGAAAAATAAAAATAAATTTATTAATATCCATTTTCTCCAATAAAAACGATTAAAATCAAATTTATTTTTCGTTGTTTTGAATTTACCGCCAAAACACTCCTTACGATGACTTTTTATCACGTGACATCGTGACGTCAGCTTTGTGTAAACAGCACCAGTACAAATACTTAGTTTGGCGCAGTTTTAGAAGTATTTTTGCACAGAGGCACCGCACACCAGTGATGTTACTTTCTATCCTTAAAAAATCTAGTTAATTATAAACACGACACTCACTTGTTTACGTACTAACTACTTTAGTTTACACAAAGTTGACATCACGTGATAAAAAGTCATCGTAAGGAGCGTTTTGGCGGTAAGTTCAAAACAACGAAAAATAAATTTCGTTTAAATCGTTTTTAATTGAGAAAATGGATATAAATCAATTTACCTTTATTTTTCTGTTACATATTTCGTCCCAATCTTCAAATTAGAATAGCTTTTAATAAATTGAAAAATACCCTATTCTAACCAAAATGTAACTTCTTAATATTATGCTTTTATTTTTCAGACATACCTTTACATTAAATTGTCATAAAAAATAAATGAATGCTACCTTCTTTTCGTTTCCAGAAGGGCCTCCTCCCGCCGCCGCCGCCGACCGCGCCGTCCCGCGGCCGCAGCACGCCCGCAGCCCCTCCGTCGCGCGGCGTGTTCAGCCCGGGGAAGGCTGCACCCGCACTGCCCTTCGACCTGGCCACCGTCGCCTCTGAATTTGAACCTACGCCAGCTCTAGTCGACAATCTTAATGATACACCGGTTAGTACTGAAAGCTTTAGATGTTATGGAAATATGTACTCTAATGTAGAAAAAGAAATATTACTTTGTATGGAAGTTAAATTGGGTGTTTCCTACGCCCGGAATCTGTGGGCTGCTTAGAGCGATAAGATCGCCACTAACATGCTATGTAACTTTCAAACTTATTGTATTTCATATGGTGTTTAGTCGGCCTCGTAATGCTTTACCACTTTTCCCAGTAGGTTTATTAAAACTACTAAGGTTGAAAATACCTAACTGTCACATAGGCAAATAGACTTCGTCGTTTTATGACACGTAAATGACATTTAACCGATTCATTTACCTAGATTAGTGAACGATGTGTTCTTCTATAAGTAGAAAATATCAACAATCTGCCTAGTCTTTTCCCAACCATGTTGGAGTCGGCTTCCAGTCTAACCGTATGCAGCTCAATACATGGGGCGACTGCCTATCTGACCTCCACAGCCCAGTCACTAAATATTACGATACCCTTTAGTAAGACTGACTGGCACACTTTCGGGCTTCTGACGATCCCTAACGACTGTCAAAGATACACGAGTGACAGCCGGGACCAACAGCTTAAAGTATAATTGGAAGCGCCACGAATATTTGTTTCGAATCTTGTATACTTGCATGTAATTATTGTGGTAAATTCAATAAATAAATAGCCTTAGGATGATAAAGCAATTTTGAGTTTGACTATACAATACAAAGTTACCAATCTTATAGCGCGATTTGGAACGCGTTCGACGCGAGCGTATCACTTTCATACGTTGCAGTATTCCTTTTTCTATGTCCCCCCTATTATTAGAACCGTTTATAAACGTTTTATAACTCTGTCCTTGTTATTTGCATGTCAATTAATTGAGAAGAGAATATTACAATATGTAGGTTATGAGACGTTTGTAATGCCGGGTACAGATTGTTGAAAAGTTACACAACATCAAGGCAAATTTGTTTCAACGTGTTTAGCATTTCATCAATCTGTACCCGGAATAAGATTATAAAATGTGGATAACTCCATGCAGTTGTTCGTTTAAGCTGAGTAATCGTGTGGTGAGAAATGATGAGCTAATATTCCAATGAGGGTTAAACACTATTCCGACCTAGCAACTGTTTTTCATGATTAATGTAACAGGAACCGCAAATAATAAACAATGAACCGCTGTATGGAGTGAATTATAGCGAAACATGACATCACTACCGTATTAATCTTTTGAAAACAACTATTATTACGCAATTTCCAAAGTTATCAAAATACACTTAATACGGTAGTAGTGCCATTTGTTTCACAGTTGTAGGTATACATTTGGAACGATTGTCGTAAAAATATAAATTCTCACTGACTCTAAAGATCTTCACAGAGAAAGTTTGCGCTTCGGCAATCATCGTCTATCTTCGGAAATACGAACGCGGTATGATGAAATCTAATATAGAGTTTCAACCATGGAAGTTCTTACCTATCGTCTATGCAATTCGAAAATAAAACAAAAAACTTTTGAGTGACCCATCTGATGAGGAGGTGCGACCAGCAGGCTTAGCATGATGCTTTCTATTTCTACGAAGCATAGACAGTGCTTTTTCAATACAAAGTGACATTTCGTTGTTCCATTTTTGACATCGCACCGTAGATATCCTTCCACAATCGTGTCATTTTGTCTTTCGTTTCTAACGATCTTTGTCTACTTCCTTATAAATGTAGACTATTTCAGAAGAATAATTCTTCCCAAACTGTCAAAATCACATTGACAACAAACTTTCTACTCAACGGCCACAAAGTATATACGATTATCTACAAAATCATGATTCGTTTAGAACACATAACTGTGATAATTAATAGAAAAACATAACATCTTCTTCTATTGCACATCATTTAGTTAATAGTCATGTCTATTCTTGCGTCGACAAATCGGTGCTCGTGCTAAGCCTGTAGAGAGAAAAGAGAGAAACTCGCAATGATATTGCACTATTACAAATAGCGGCAGAACAAAACTTAGAACCTTTGCCTCTATGCGGGGCACTCCGTGACTCGACGTTTGTACTCATTCGGAAATACGAAAATTACCGAAGTGCAGAAGTTTTCTGTTATAACTGTAGTACTCCTTAACTATAACTCAATTAAAATGCAAGTGATTGTGTATCGATATACGTTCGTGATCTCAAGAGGCTCGTAACAAAAAGGAAAAGCAAGACTGGCAACTTGAGGTTGCGAATAAAACAAAAGCCCTGTTTCACCATTCGCTGATAAAATTCTAGATAATGCGGAGGTTTATCAACCTACTGTTTCCTTAAATTAATACTTCATGGTGGCGCAAAAGTTCTGACTCGATGTTCTCTGGCTGTTTTATATGAATGAAAATCTTTGGATTATGTTTATTTAATGTTTTTTTCCTCATTAAGTTGTGAAAATGATATCGGCTAAGTAGCCGCCGCCCGATTTATGGCATTTCCCATCGCTATGGGGTTTACCTATCGCGCCGCGATAGATCCTTTCATTCTTGACGGATATTCTGTTTGATGGCTTCAAGAGTCTGAGACTTGTTGCAATACAGCCGTGATAAAAAAAAAAACCAACAAAAGGAAGTCTGGTACGATTAAATCAGGCGATCTTGCCGGCCAGTGCAAATCGCCAAAACGAGAGATTAGGCGATCCGAAAACAAGTATTCTACGTTCTATAGGACATTATCGATTCATGTTTTGTTGACGTGTATTTTGTATGTGTTTATTTCACAAGTGTCAAAGTAGAATTGACATTTCCTTTAAGATAAGTTCCTTTACGTCACCTGTTTAGTAATGACGTCACTTTATCGCGTAGTGGTGAAACGCATGAAATAAATATGAATAATCGTATATACTCTATATTTATATAAACTGATATCAATTATGCCTAAATGTATCTTAATTTATGTTGTTAAACGGCCATTGGGACTGATGTAATAATTATTTATCAATTAAAGTTTTTCTTGTAGTTGTGTACTTATTTTGGCAATGCTGTGTACTTTATGTTAATGTTATTTGTAAGTGATATACTGTTTTAGTACCCTATAGTGCATGATCTTTCTGGTATTGCTTGAAAAACACTGATTTGTGATGTTATTGCGAAAATTCTATCAGAAAATGATTAAATCGACGTCTTTTAGCAAAGTGGTGTATTACATCAATCGAGGATGCTATACCGGTATAATTGACATAAATCACGCTACCTAATACCACCAGCGAAAAATAGTAGACACGATAGAATTCTGCCATAATACGCATTACAATAAATCAATACATGATATCTGTGAATATCTCGCTGTTTTTCAGCTTTTTTTAACACATTGTTCGCAATAACACTTCAGTCAGTAGCTCCCTGTGCTGTGACGTCTGGTCTGTGTGCTATAAGACTGAATTATGTGGACGTGACGCTTAACTTTACTTTACCGAGAACCGTTTACCTGAGCATGATGCTACCTCGCGAGTCGCGGTGTCAGTATGGCTGCCGAAACTATCGTCGACTATCCTAAGCTAAACAAACTACCCCGCACGACTCAATCTCGCCCGGTTTACGTTACGCACTACGAAACGCACATTCTACAGTTATGTGTTTAGACGCACGCTTTCATCATTGTAGAACGAACTTTTTTGTTTATAAAAATCTCAAATGTTTTATTAAACTCCCTGGATTACTTGTATCGCCAACGATCGAGTAATTCTTGAACTGTTGAACTAAGAATGCGCTCCACGTCTACATATACTTAGTGTTATGGTGACGGCTGTGTTACAGGTTTCCGTGCCCGGCGCGTCCACGACGCAGTCGCTCAGTTACGACGTATTCACGGAACTAGACCCCCTCGGTACCGGCCGGAGTAAACCTTACGTTGACAAAAAACTCTTCTTTCAGGAGCTCAAAAATCCGCCAAAGAAAGTGCTCAAAGACCTCGTGTCCACACAGAGTCTAATATCAGACATATTGCCGGTCACCACAGACACTAAGATAGAGCATTACGGGCCGGCGACGACGATGACGTCACTGTCGCGGCACTCGGGCGGGTCCGTAGCGATCGTCAAGCCGACGCAGACCGCTCTGTTCTCGGGGAACTTTTTCTCTTCGGATCCGTTCGCGGAGACGGATCCTTTCGATAACACTGATCCGTTCTCGGATTCGTTTAAGGACGATCCGTTTACGAGTATGCAGGAGTTCCCGAAGTCGAGTGTATCGCGAATTGATGAGCTTAAGAGCAAACTGAACAGGGATGTGACAGTTGACAAGCCTGAGGTGGTGGAGAATGGAAAGAGTGTGTTCAACGGACCACTGCAGGTCAGCCTGCCCCCGGAACCTGCGCCCAAGTCGCCGCGGCTGCAGAGACAGGTAGGCATCCTTGATGTATAATTTTGCGAAAATATCTGCTTGGAACAGATCGAAATTCAATAGTCTTCTGATATTTTCGCAGATTTATCCTAATTGTAGGTCCTTTTGCACTATTTCTCACTATAAAGTAAATATAATGTAGCGATAAACATGGTGGCCAATGGTGCAAATAGAGTTTGTACTCACCCTTAAATCCATAGCAAAGTATCCTGCTCCTGTCGCGCTCAACTCCTGCTTTTCCTGAGGACTCTTTTTCTTACAGCAAATTTTCAAACTTTGAGTATGACGTCATTGGAAATGACGAGCGCGCATCTACCTTCAATCAAATAAAACTGTTGTAACACGCTTGTGATTAGCATCAAATGTAACCTTACATTCGCAGAGCACAGAGGGCAGCACAGTCAGAAAACGACCACAAGCGCACAAGCTAACCTCGGACAGCGCTTCCCCGCCGCCGCCCTTGCCTCCCAAGAAGGTGGCCGACCTGCCCAGCGCCAGGCCTCCGCCCCGCCCGCCACACGATCACGACGATGATGATGTTGGCCCGCCCTTACCCAAGCCGGCTATGAGAAGGGAACCGCTGGTGAGATATTTTACGTTAAATATTTTGTTGATTTAAGCCATAAGTAGGCTGGCCAGTGTTTTTGTGGCGAAAATAGTGCGCAATTTTTCTTAATTTTGTTTGGGTGGGAATTCATCAAATAACTTCTCCTGCTCTGTGTGGAGCAGGAGGGCGTGTCAGCCTTTTACTGACTAAAACCCACCCGTATTCCCTCTGTAGCCTGTGTGCCAGGGGCGGCGATATCTCTTTCGAACAACCCGCACCCCTGGCAGGCATCGGCCCTTGCGAACCCCACCAGTTGGTGCTGACATCTCTTTGAAGAGCGCTTGGAATACAACGCGCCGTCGACCCGGGCTTGGTCCTTACAGGACAGCGAGCTACCCATTACTCGCCATGCGCAAGCCCGCGCCTACGGTGGCCGGGAATCAGCCTGGGTATTCCCGCCGCCCATGGCGTCTCGTGCGGCGACTAAGGCCGTGAGGGCGCATATACTGCCTCTCCCTCACGTGCTCCGCCTCCTTCTTCGCTAGCATTACTGCTTCGCAGAAGGAGGTGACGGCTACCCATGCACTCTCGCTCCGGTCCATGGCCTGGACCAGGGCCGGACGCGAGAGATCGCCGCCGCCGATCGCCTCCACAAGAACACGGTGGTGCTCCGTCCAATCCGGGCAGACCGCCACCGTGTGCTCCACCGTGTCCTCAGGGCGATCTTCGCAGTGGAAACACCCGGGCGTTTCCTCCCGTCTGATCCGAAACAGTAACCTCCCGAAACAACCGTGTCTGGTGAGGACTTGCGTCAGGCGGAAGGTGAGGACGCCATGCCGCCTCTCAAGCCACTCCTCAAAGAGGGGACTTACCGCTCCAATCGTGGCGTGCCCAGCACTGGGTTGCGACAAACGCACTCTCCATGTCGCCATGAGATCCCGCCGGAGCTCTGTCCGCTGTGCCGCGGCAGCGGAGTTACGCCCCGGCGTTTTGCCTCTTCGCGCCACTCCCAGATGTGCGCGAGGACCTTTGCCTCCAGATCCCATGGCGGTAATCCGGCAAGGAGGCCCGCCGCCTCGCCGGAGATCGTGCGGTATCCCCGGACCATCCAGATGGCTATGACCCTATATATTTTGTCATGTGACAATCGGTCAACGCATCTGTAACATGGCATTATTTTACTTTTTATAAAAACAGTATAAGATAGTTGTAGAGGTATTTACACACATCTTTTACATATTAAGACGCCTCATGAAATTCATGAATCGTGTATGTAAGAAAAAATCTACATCTTTTTAATAAAATATGTGATAGACATAATTTTAATACTAGAAACAAAGACAAAATAGATCAACCATTTTTCAGATTAGCTGGGGTACTGTGTGAAATGTTATAACAAAATACCTTGTGATATATTGCAATTAAATGAAAGGAAATTTAAAAGTCATATTAAAAGTAAACTTTGTAAGCAAACTTATTATAAATTAGAGGATTATATCCAAGATAAGAATGCTTGGAAACATGCTGGTCCTGCTCCATAGGACAATCTAGACAAAATCAAACTGGTTGCTAATTGAATTGTATTAATAATTATATTTATGACATTGATTAACTCACACACTGACTTATTACTTGTTAAAATTCTAGAAAAATCGTATATTTACTCTTACAATGTTCGTAAATATGTGAGCACCATGTATCCATCATAAAATTAATTTATCTGTATTGCTTCAATTGCATTTTTTTTTAGTTATGCCTATTTTGGTATAGTAGTAATTTTATTCTGGGTGCATCGTTTTTCACACATAATTATACAGGGTGGAAACTTTCAGCGGGGCAGTAAGGGGAAGTACCTTATCCGTTGCAGCTACGCGAAAATAGTCTTAGGAGACTATCCATAATTTTTTATGGAATTTTGATCCACATTAAAAGATTTTCAAAAAAAAAAATACAGTTAGCAAGAAAATAGCTATTTTACACAAAGTCATTTTTTGATGCCAATCGACCCTGTTTCTAATACTGATCAAAAACTTTTATGGGACCAACCATCGTTGGAGTACTCAAAAAGTCGCAAATTGCAAAAAACTTTTCCCGTACATTTTGTATGAAAATTTTACGCAAAAGCTTTTTTAGTGACGGTTGAGATCTTTTTGTTGAATGAATAAAAAGATAAAGTTTAAAAACAAATCAAATTTCGAACTCGTTATTGGTGTAGAGAAAATCCTCTCAGGTTTCGCGAAACACATCAAGTGCGATTTTCTTTTAATTGTTGGTGTGGTATAATGTGGAACCGAGTGGTAGTGGTGGAATTTTATGAAGGCACCTTGAATTCCAACATTCATAGCAACAGAATATGAGAGAATCTTGAAAACCTCGTCAATGATTTACCACTGTCGGAATCAAGAAGAATGTTTTTCAACAAGATGGCGCTCCACCTCACAACAGCCGCAGTACGCGTTGGACTTTGAACCGACAGTTTGGTGATCAATGGATGGGAACACATGGTCCTATTTCTTGGCCAGCGCGTAGTCCAGATCTGACTCCTCTTGTTTTCTTTTTGTGGGGCTACCTGAAAACTGAGGTTTACAAAAACCAATACGATAGTGTTCAAGAACATAAAGACTCAGTAACCACAATTTTGTATGGAATTCATACAAATAAATTGTCAGCAGCCACTAGGTCGGTACAGAAACGAATCAATTTATGTATTCGTCAAAATGGCGGTCACTTCGAGCACTTGATATCGTAGGGCAAGAAACAGCAAGATTTCAAATAAGAATAACATCATCAAGTTATGTTAGTTAATAAAAAAAGAAACTTAATATGCCATCTTTTTGATATGTGTAAAATTCTACGTGATCATTTGTCTTTTATTTAATTTTTTGTATTTCAGTTACACAAATTCTTTACAAAATGTAAGGGAAAAGTTTTTTGCAATTTGTGACTTTTTGAGCATCCCATAATAGTAGATTTTACAACAAGTGCACAAAACAAACTATTTTTATCCGAGACTTTTAGCAGCCCGAGCCGAAGGCGAGGGCTGATAGTAATGTCGAGGATAAAAATGGTTTTGTGGACGAGTTTTGTGGACGACTGAAGGAAATTGTTTTTCCCGGCATATTAACGGTATTTTTCTGAATTTGTGAAGACGACATATTGTGAGACGATGGCATATTATGAGAAGATGGCTCTGACGACAACAAGGAATCTCTGGATGTAGAAGGGACGGGCTCGCTTGGGATTAAATTAATGGCTTCTGTTATACGGTCGGTAATCTTGCTTTTGTTCTGTACGGATTCTTCAATGTATCCCTCAGCAACCTGATCAGACTTCCACCCGCCATGTCTTTTCAGCATTGTTAAGTTTGCTCCCGAATCTGCTAGAAGGGTGGCTGAGGTCCGGCGGAAGCAATGACCCGTGTAATTTGCGGGATTTTCTAATTTTAGAAAAGTTGCGATCTGTTTGGGAAAGGCTGCAAATTTATTGCGTCCTATAACTTGCTTAGTGCACTTCCCATTTTGATAATTGAGGAAAAATTTATTAGTCGACACGTTTTGAGGACGTAGAGCTTGGTAATTTTTAACTATTTTTAGGTAATCTCCTTTGACAACAAATGTTCGCTCCCGTTTGTTTTTTGTGTCGGGTAAGTTTATTGCTTGCAAAAGCGTGTCCGTCTTTACGTCATTTACGGTAATGTTCGCAAGTTCAATGCCCCGGCACGCACCACTTATACCAAATATAGGTGCCACCTAAAACAAAATTAATAACTTTTATACACTTTAGAACAAAAGAGCAATAGGTATATGAGCAATAAAATATGAAAGGAATGTGTATTACGTACTTTTGTGGCCAAATATGTTTCATCTGGAGCGGTATTTAAGAAGGTTTCCACTTGATTAGCTGAAAGGACCTTGCTTTTCTTGCTTTTGTGCCCACTTGAAAGCCTCTTCAACAAAGATGTAAGCTTCGAATAATTTTGTATATTAACATTGTCCTTCATTTGTAATGTTGCTTTCAGCATGGAATATATACTCCACAGTGTAGACGGCTGAAGTTTTTTGGAAAATTCATCAAAATAACTCAAAAGAACACTTTCCGAGAACGTAGTTACTAGTTTTTCTTTTCTCCAATTTACAAAATTATCGTAAACTTTGAGATATTTTTCCCGAGACTTTGGCGGTAATATCTGTTGCACAACTCTCTGTGCATTTATTTCCATAAGCGTATTAGGAGAGACTGTTAAATCCTCTTCTTCACTGGACATTTTTAACAATTTTAGCAAATTGAAGAAATTAATAAATGCACGAAAAAAGAACAAGAGCTGTTTCCCGCCGCTTTATTTTTTTTTAAATCTTACGACATTGATATTAGGCTGCAGACCTATACAGCCTACTATTAAATTAATTTTGTAATAATAATTTTCTTAAATCAACTAACCTACCGTACTTGAATTAAAATTTTAATATCTATTATATCTTAAAAAACACATAAGGCAAATAAATTAAAGTAAATATTTTATAATAACAAATTCTATCTATGAACTTCTTATTGCATTTGGCTGTATGGCTCATTTTCTTTGCCTTAATATAATACATTTATGAGTAGATACGTTAATGCCCTTGTGCACAAAATTCGATTTTGTGCAGGGTATAGGCTGAAGAAAAGAAAAACTAGTAACTACGTTCTCGGAAAGTGTTCTTTTGAGTTATTTTGATGAATTTTCCAAAAAACTTCAGCCGTCTACACTGTGGAGTATATATTCCATGCTGAAAGCAACATTACAAATGAAGGACAATGTTAATATACAAAATTATTCGAAGCTTACATCTTTGTTGAAGAGGCTTTCAAGTGGGCACAAAAGCAAGAAAAGCAAGGTCCTTTCAGCTAATCAAGTGGAAACCTTCTTAAATACCGCTCCAGATGAAACATATTTGGCCACAAAAGTACGTAATACACATTCCTTTCATATTTTATTGCTCATATACCTATTGCTCTTTTGTTCTAAAGTGTATAAAAGTTATTAATTTTGTTTTAGGTGGCACTTATATTTGGTATAAGTGGTGCGTGCCGGGGCATTGAACTTGCGAACATTACCGTAAATGACGTAAAGACGGACACGCTTTTGCAAGCAATAAACTTACCCGACACAAAAAACAAACGGGAGCGAACATTTGTTGTCAAAGGAGATTACCTAAAAATAGTTAAAAATTACCAAGCTCTACGACCTCAAAACGTGTCGACTAATAAATTTTTCCTCAATTATCAAAATGGGAAGTGCACTAAGCAAGTTATAGGACGCAATAAATTTGCAGCCTTTCCCAAACAGATCGCAACTTTTCTAAAATTAGAAAATCCCGAAAATTACACGGGTCATTGCTTCCGCCGGACCTCAGCCACCCTTCTAGCAGATTCGGGAGCAAACTTAACAATGCTGAAAAGACATGGCGGGTGGAAGTCTGATCAGGTTGCTGAGGGATACATTGAAGAATCCGTACAGAACAAAAGCAAGATTACCGACCGTATAACAGAAGCCATTAATTTAATCCCAAGCGAGCCCGTCCCTTCTACATCCAGAGATTCCTTGTTGTCGTCAGAGCCATCTTCTCATAATATGCCATCGTCTCACAATATGTCGTCTTCACAAATTCAGAAAAATACAGTTAATAATTATAATAAAAACAATTTCCTTCAGTCGTCCACAAAACTCGTCCACAAAACCATTTTTATCCTCGACATTACTATCAGCCCTCGCCTTCGGCTCGGGCTGCTAAAAGTCTCGGATAAAAATGGTTTTGTGGACGAGTTATAAACTCTGCTTTTCACTTCGATTGCGAGGAAATAAAACAGTAGTATAACATAACATTTCTTTAATTAAAATTCAAAGTAAAATTAGAACAGTTTTGAATACTTTTTTTGTGTACTGTTTGTTTTGTGCACTTGTTGTAAAATCTACTATTGTGTAAAATGGCTATTTTCTTGCTAAATGTATTTTTTTTTTGAAAATCTGTGAATGGGGATCAAAATTCCATAAAAAAATATGAATAGTCTCCTAAGACCATTTTCGCGTAGCTGCAACGGATATGGTACTTCCCCTTACTGCCCCGCTGAAAGTTTCCACCCTGTATAATGAATGTACTTTGTTAAATTGTATTTAAAACATTTTAAAAGAGTAACGGTGGAGTTTCTTGCCCGTTCTTCTCCATACGAAACTACATTTTGGAATGGGCGACTAGAATCAATTCTATTTTAATGTAAATGTTGACGTTCAAAAGTGCCTTTTATATATGACCGAGTAGTCTCACAAGTCGCCATCTCGCCCCTATCGGGCATACGCTTGGTCGGTGTAGACGCGACTCTCGGACCGCTCGCGGCCTTCATGTTCGAGCAGTTGCCTCGTGAAGCGGCCAAACTTTTGCCTGTGTTCACCTTAAAATAACCTAGGAATAATGTATTGTCCAGGCGGACCGAAGCATGAAGCCTCGCCTGTCGTCGGGTGCCACCAACAGCAGCGAGGACGAGTACCTGACGCCCGCGCCGCCGCCGCTGCCCACCGCGCGCCGCTTCGACATCACGCTCAGCCAGCTGCTCACCTGCACCATGGACGAGCTGGCGCACAGGTACACATACTGCATCGTATGCATCAAGCCGCGCCTGCCGTCGGGTGCTACCAAAAGCAGCGAGGACGAGTACTTGACGCCATGATTGTAACAAACATCCAACGTTTACCAGAGTTTGACATTCTTATTATTTATTAAACACTATTGTGTAAATCACATAAAGCAAAAACGACCTCCAAGTTATTTTTTTTCCAGATTACGAGTTCCTGCCGCAACTCTGTCTTCAATGACTCTACCTCAACTGACTGATTACCTCAGATCGTATCTAGCTGCCGATAATGATAGACCGGTATGTAATAGTAATAGTATTTATTCGTATCAACCAATACAGCTACTTAACGTTACATACTTATGACTTAATTGTAAGCATGTATGTTTATTTAATTATTATACTATTTAAGTGAGATTGTTTCAAACTATGTCTTATTGCTAAAAGGAAAACACTACTAATGATAGATATCCCAATTAACGATCAAATAAGAAACAATTGCCATAATCACTTAGTGAACACATTTCGTTATTACATTATTAGCACACAGAATGACACTCCTATCTATTAAAGTGATCCCTTAGTTTTATGACATCCACTATGACCTTTAGTGGGTAGTACTTAACATTAATAGTCTTTACAGCATATACATGTAGAACCAGCAACAAAAACGGAAAAAGAGAAACCGTTACCAACGGTGACAGCAATATCAGGGTTACCAACACCAAGCGCTATCCCCACCAAGCCAGAGAAAATTAAAATACAGAACGACTTCAAACCGCAATTCGAAGACAACTTCACACCGCCCGCAGATATCAGCGACACGTTCGTAGCTAACTTCGACGATTTCGACAAGAAAGCGAATCCTTCGTACGACAGATACGCAGCTTTTAGAGAAATACAAGAAGAAGAATTAAAAGCGAAGTCTATTTTAGACCCTATTGACGCTTTGGAATCTGAACCGAAACAAGATTCTGACGAAAAAGAATTAGCGGCCATAGATAACTTGATAAGAGCAAATCAGGAGCGAGAGATTGAAAACAAAGAGACAGCGCGTAGTCCTTTGAAAACTTTGGACGAATTGACGTTAGATTCGTTCAATATGTTCAGAAACTCTGTGAGTCCTAAACCGTCGCAGATCGACGCGAAGATCGAAGATATCAAGTCTGTTATGAAGACGTTGCAAATTGAGAAGTGTAGGAGGAGTGTGTCGCCACGAGATAATGGACATGTTGATGTAAAACGTGAGGATACTAACGATAGGTATGTACATATTATTTTTACATTTAATGTTTTTTTTTTCTATTTATTTTTCTCCACTCATTGAAAAATATTTTTTATAAAGTAAACCCTTTTTGTCTACATGCAAATATTTTTCCATACAAGTTTTAATTTGTTAATACAGGATAAGTTTTTATTCAGTGCGCAAATTTTAACCATGAACTCAGCGTATCATTCTAGAGCCCCTAGCGCAGAAATTTTTCGCCGGTTATCTAAAAAATAAACAGCTGTTTCATAGAAAAGTGCAATACCTACGCGGTCAAAATGTATGGAACAGCTGATGATTGGGGGTCTAGAATGATATGCTGAATTCATGGTTAAAATTTGCGCACTGGATAAAAACTTTTCCTGTTTAAGAGTTCTATGTAATTAATTATCTTTAATGGCGATGCGCTATGGTAGCCCCCCAAAATTAAAGTTACGTTTTTGTTTTATTTTCAATTTGTAGGTCAGTATCAGGTTGTATGTGGTAAAATACAGGATAAATTTTAACCATTGCACAAACTGCAACCATGAATTCAGCATATCGTTCTAGACCCCCTAGCGTAGAAATTTTTCGTCGGTAATACAAAAAAAGAAAACTACAGCTGTTTCATAGAAAAGTGCATTTGGGGGAGTTATAATATTCGTGCACAACACAATTATTAAACAATATTCATACAGAAAGATTAAAGACAGGAGGCACAAATTAGTTATGACACGATACCATTTTTTATATGTTAAGTCAAACTGACGGAGAACGAATATTCAGTCTTGACTCACGGTCGGACGGTGTAGGTCTGTATCCCTACGCGGTCAAAATGTATGGAACAGCAGATTTTTATTATGATTCGCGATCGTAACAAATACTGGACCTGCAAATTGCGAAAAACGTAACATAGTTTCAATTTCGTCGGCTACCCTCGCGCTTCTCCCTTATGATCTTTCTGTACCTTCTTTGAGCACCATAAATGATTTTGATTTTTTAATGCTAAGCTTCGATTCAAAAATTGTAACCATAAAACGAAAATTAATTTCACCCCGAAAGTCAGCATTATTTTTATTCTTTATTTTATTTTTGTTTCATTACACTAATATAATTCAATTGAATTTACTTCAATTGCAGCATCCTTTCCAATACTTCCAGGTATGCAGCCTTACGCGAGATCACAATAATAGAGCCACCACAAGATGAATTCGAGTCCCTACCACCAGAGCTTCCAAAGGAACGAAAAAGATCCGACGAGAAATCGGACGGATTCGACAATTCCGACTTTTTCGACTGTATCGACAATAGCTCCCTTTCTTTCACACACGTAGAGGACGCATTTAGAAAGAGTCCCATTGTGAAAGAGAGAGAGAGGGATAGAGAGGAAGAGAAGAAAGTTGATGAAATAATAAAAAAGGAGCCTATTATTGAGATTGTGCCACTACCTGTGAGGGATTTAGCGCCACCTACTAGATTGTCTACGGGGTCTATTAGTGACGTTGTTAGTGGATCTTCGCCTGATACTAAAGGTATGTTACTAATAATCTCTTTTTCCTTATTGGCCACTTGGTCAGTTTTAGCCGAGTATGCATCAGTTCAAAGTCAAAGCATTAATTTCAAATAGAAACATAAAAGGCACTTTTGAACGTCAACATTAACAGTAAAATAGAATTGATTCTTGTCGCCCCACCGTTACTCTTTTAAAATGTTTTACGATATTTAAGTTAGTGAGATGAGCGGACTCGCAACAGATCGCACTATGGTGAGTGAGAGAGGGGAGTGATCAACATGAAATATGTTCCATGCGGTGCCGGCCATGGAGTATAACACCATCCTATTGCGATCGCCAACCCGCCTGCCATGCGTGACGATTTTGCAACTCTCATCTTGTTTTTTTCATTTTGACCTCGCTATCGGCATCAGAACCCTCTAAACCCTTAAAAACGACACCCATGATTAAAAATTAAAACATTTTCACTGCCGCCATTTTGAATTTTCATTTTGATTTCACTATTGGGTTCGGCACCCATGAAAACCATGAAAACGAGACCCATGATGTATATTTTTTTACATTTGCGCACCTGCCATCTTGAATTTTCATTGAGACCTTATCGGCTTCAGAACCCTCTACAATAATGAAAAATATCTTACTCTCTCTCTCTCAATCTCTGTTTCTTTCTATTATAACTGTAATAAAAAGTCGCATAGAAGGGGCATACCGCCGACGATATAGTAAACATGGCTGCGACTATAATGGATCTCAGTATAATCCTCGATGACTTTAGTAGAGCTTGTAAGCTCGTAAAGAGCGGGTCTTAAAATTAACATGAACAAAACGAAGGTCAAGTCTAATACCCATGTAACACCCACCATCATGAAGATGAGAATACTATGCACTCGATGAACTGGACGATTATGTTTATCTAGGACAAACTGTACAGTTAGGTAGGTTCAATTTCGCGAAAGAGGTCAATCGTCAAATCCGAAAAGGCCGGGCAGCATAGAATTTAAAAAAAATCAGAGACGTCAGTAATTTTGTTTTCTTTTTGAGAGTACCAAGAAATATCGTATCGCATAAGTTAAAAGTTTTCTTTTATGAAAGGCTAATGAGTAACAATATTGTATGTTCAAAAGAGGCCGATAGACGAGGAAGAACTTCAAGATAGCAATACCTAGACTTATCTTATGAAGTCCAAAAATAGTCGTAGAAATGCGACGATGTCAAGCAACCGATATTTAAATGTGTGTTTATTGTATCTACAGAAAAAATAGGCGGCGTAGTGGTCGGCGGCACAGTGTGCACCGGGGTGGTGGGCTCCGTCGCGGGCGGCGCGCTGGGCAGTCGCTGGGCCGTGCTGGCCCCGCGCGCCTCGGCCGGCTCGTCCGACTCGCGCGACGAGGGCCGCGTGCGGGTGCGCGTGCGCCGCGCCCGGCACCACGAGCCGCCGCCCCGGGTGCCTATTGGTTGGTCACTATGTAGCATCTATGTTGCAAGATTTTCCACACAATACATTATCATCTGACTCGCCTTTTCCAACTATATTGTTGGCTTCCAACCAAACCGGATACAACTGAATACCAAAATTTTTAATGTCTGCCTATCTGACCTCCACAACCCAGTTTGTGGGTAAAACGATACCTTGGTAAGACTGGTTGTCAGACTTTCGGGTTTCTGAAAAAAATGACATGTTAAAGCAATATGCTGATATAATACATAAATACGTTGTCATCAATTACCTCATCCTTCTCAAAAATAGATGATGACTATATTAGTCATCATCATAACCAATGTCTGCTGCATGTTTGGAGAAATAGCTACTACACCAAAGGCCCCCGACATTATCATAAAAGTTTCAAAATCTATTTCAGTACAAACATCGTCATCATCCCGTGACGTGTCTCCATGGGACGAAGAACCACCGCCCGTGACCAGACTGCAAAGACCGCCATCACATAGAGAAAGGGATTCAAGGTAACCTAAAGACGTAATTACATACACAAATCAAAACTGTCTTAGGGACATGTAAAAGGTATTATAAAAAAAAAAAACATCATCGGAACCATTATACGACTTCGTCGAGCAGTAATTTGTATGTAACGATCATGTCAGAGTGCACCCTGAGTACTCTGCTAGTGCCCAGAGCTATTGCCGCAGTACGTTGCCGAGAACCAGCTTCCAACATTTCCAATGCTCTGATTACTTCTTCTCGGCTCGACTGACTTCTCTCCATAATAACGTTCTTTTGTATTGATTTCACTATATATGCCAGAAATTTTATTTTTTCAAATGACGCAGTTTACAAAAAGGTATCCATGTACCTATAGTCATCATCATTTCAGCCGAAAGACATCCACTGCTGGACATAGGCCTCCTCCTCCTCCTCCTCCTCCCTCAGGCCTATGTACCTATAGTAGTTGCAAAAAAATTCAAAAACGTGCTTGATCCCTAGACACTTTTGATGTGTGTACAAACATAAACTCAAGACTGTATTTCCCGAGGGAGTGGATATAAATCAATTAATGTTGAAGTTTAATTATATGGACACTACTGGGACGCAGGTCTTCTTCTCTTCGGCTGTAATCTACCACGCAGGCCTAGTACGGATTGGTAGTTGTCCCATGTCTCGTTTTTCTCCACGACTTTTTGATTCTAGAACATGTCAGTTTTCTCACGATGTTTTCATTCATCGTTTTTCCGGCAGAAAATCAGCTGGGCATAAATAACGCTATGAATGTTGTTGAATTGGCAAAATGAAATCAATTCCCACTGTTTCATCATCTGCCTAGCCTTTTCCCAATCACGTTGGGGTCGGCTTCCAGTCTAACCGGATGCAGCTGAATACCAGTATTTTACATGGAGCGACTGCCTATCTGACCTCCACAACCCAGTTACTGGGTAATACGATACCCGTTGGTAAGACTGGTTGTCAGACTTTCGGGCTTCTGACGACCCGTAACGACTGTCAAAGATCCACAAATGAGAGCCGGGACCAACGGCTTAACGTGCTTTCCGAGGCACGGAGGGGTCTTGGTATGTTAAGATGGTCACCCATCCACGGACCAACCGCGGCAAGCGTAGCTTAACCTGATCGATCGACCCGTGCGGCTCATTCTACTTAGCCACAAGCCTCTCTATTTCTGTTACAATTACAATATACAAGTATACAATTCCCACTGTTTCTGTTACACAATTACCGCGCAGGATTTAACCCAGGTCTCCAAGCTCGACATTCGGGTGCGACAGCTAGATTAACCCCACAGTAACTTTGTACTACTCGTAAGCAGTGCATGTGAACCAGCACTATTAAAAACAATTGCAGAGCAATATATTTACGACTAGCAGCGCTCCGCGGTGTCATCCGCGTAGTTCCCGTTCCCGTGGTAATACGGAGATAAAAAATAGCCTGACACCTGGTGATAGTGTAACTTCCCAGCACTGAAAGAATTTTTCAAATCGGTTCAGTAGTTTCGGAGCCTATTTATAATATTAGCATAGATTATTATTATAGTATAGACTATATCGTATTCTTCAAATGCATGCAATCTCTTTCAATAAACCCTTTTTCTTTATCACATTACAGGCACAACTCATCCGGCTCAAGAGAATGTCTGGACTCAGGCAGCGGCCGAGAAAAAGACAAACTCCGAGACAAACGCGACATGAGGGACAGAGAGAGAGACATGAGTCGCGACAGCCGGGATTCAGCACGGGACCGCCGGGACTCAGCCCGGGATTCGGGCAGCGGCCGGGACCGCCGTGACGTCAGCAAAGAAAGGGACCATAGAGATCATAGAGACAGGAGAGATAGAAGGTCCAGGGATCGCGAGAACGACTCGTGGGACAGGGACAGAACGTATAGTAGGGAGAGAGAGTATAGGGACTCCAGGAGTAGAGAGAGACTGCCCAAAGACTACAGAGAAAAGGAAAGACATAGGAAGCCTAGGCATTCGTATGATGAGGATGAAGAGTAAGTTGATTTTATTAATTTTTGTAGTCATTACATTTTTATTGAAGAACTTATATCACAAACTAGCTTTTGCCAGCGGTTTCGCCCGCGTGGAGGTCGTTAATTATCCCACGGGAACCGGGATCAAAAGTATCCTATGTGTTAATCCAGGTTACAAACTATCTGTGTGCCAAATTTCATCCAAATCCGTTCAGCCGTTTTTGCGTGATTGAGTAACAAACATCCAAACTTTCACATTTATAATATTAGTAAGAAGTAGGATAGTAGGACTAGCTTTTGCCAGCGGCTTCGCCCGCATGGACGTCGGTGTATTATACATATAAACCTTCTTCTTGAATCACTCTATCTATTGATGACAACCGCATTAAAATCCGTTGCGGAGTTTAAAAGATCTAAGCGTACAAACACGAAAAGCGACTTTGTAAAGAAGCAGGAAAATTGAAACTCCTGTTCATCAACTTATATTATAAAACAAGGAAGATAGACCGCGCGGAACACCACAGTGAAGCCAAAGAACCAAATACTAAAGCGTCGTATTGTATATAAGGTGTTAAAAAATTAACTGCAAGAATTTCGTCCACTTACTCGACATAAAAAAACGAAAATATTAAAAAAAAAGAAAAAAAATTGAGCATTTTTATATTTTCACATAAATAAAACAATTTATTCAAATATTTTTTGTGCACTGTACGCAGGGCTGCGCTTGCGTGTTGGCCCGCCATTGTACCGATGTGATGGGAAAATTAGAATCAGCTGTTTACGAATTTGCGCCGTCGCGTGTCGTGTCGCAGGGGTGAACGACTCACGCGTGCGCCGTGGGCGGCAGCGGTGTTCTAGGCCGCCCGCGCGCGTGCGGTGTACAGTGCGCATATTCAATAATTTTGTTCGAAGTGAAAAAACGGGTTGTTATTTTGAAATCTTTTTTCGCCATAATTTTTTATTTATAATTCTAAACAAGTCCTTACTTTTCTTGCAGTGAATTTTTTAACACCTTATATAATGCGACGCTTTAGTATTTGTTTTTTTGACTCTTGGGTGCTCTGCGCAATCTATTTGCCTTTAACCAAAAAAAAAAAAAAAACAAATACTAAAGCGTCGCATTGTATGTTAAATAAAATACGACGCCTTAGTATTTGGTTTTTTGGCTTCACTCTTACGGCCTGGCCACGGGACAGTCGCCATAGCAAAAATTCGCGCGGTGCGACCGCCGAGGCGTCTAGCGACTGAAACAAACGCATAGAAATGTACTAATCAAGCCACGCGGGGCGGCGACCGGCGGGGCGACCGGCGGAATGTACCAAGCGAATGGCACGGGCGGCCGGCGGCGCGGCCGGCGATTGGAACAAATACATGAATCAGTACGGCGCGAGCCACGGCGTCAAGCGGCAGTCGCGGCGACTAGGGCAGCGATCAAACGAGTTTAGTTGTTTTCGCCGCGAATAATGATCACCGAGACTTTTATTGCTGAAATACTAGCAAGGCCACCTATTTTGAAGTCTGGTCACCCACAGCATAAATATAAACATATAGTGAAGTGATTGTGAGAAGAAATTAAAATAAAATTTCCAGATTTTCTCGTACTTCTTGTGGAATTCTCCATCTATACCTCGATTCCTATTCAACTTTATACTCCACAATCTCTTCAAAATATTATATCTTGAACCAAAAAACTATAACTTTCTAAGCAATATCGAGATAACTTTGTTAAAAACATTTCGCTCTCGGACTTCCTTACTGGTCGCGGCGGCGACCGTGACTCCCCGTGGCCTGCAAACAATGCCGCGCGAATTGTCGCCCCGCCTGCCGCACCGCCGTACGCACCGCCGATCCCCGTGGCCAGGCCGTTAGTGTTCCGCGCGGTCTATCTGCCTTTGTTTTATAATCTGAGTTCATCAAATACATGCAGCTTGAACTATATAATGTAATTTTGTGTGGTGTCGGACGTAAAGATTGGGTGTCGTAGAAGGCGACTAAGGGACTTACTAGAGAGTGGGCAGCAGCGTTCTCTATGCATTTGACCACCATACTGCGATCGCGCACCCGCCTGCCAAGCGTGGCGATTATGGCAAATTCCCCCTTTTGGGGGAGGCTTATGTCCAGCAGTGGACGTTTTTTGGCTGATATGATGATGATGAATGTAATTTTCCCAGTTTCAGTGATGGCTGTGGGTCGGGACGATCATCACCCAGAGAACGGTGGCCGGACTTACGCTGGAGAAAAGACGGTTAGTGTTCATTGTATCTTACCAGTCTGCTCTGCTCGACAAGATTTGGGCATATGACTTAACGGCTGACTCGGGCGGGTGTCGTAAATTACGTCATCAAATTCAGGATCTTTGATTATCTCTTTCTCATCTCCGCCAACTATAAACCGAATTGATTTTTTAAGCTTCTGTAGTCGTAAAAAGATTCCTTATAATTTCGTCTTCACCGTCTGTCTATGTCCCTGTCAATCTGTCTATCAGAACTTCGTTAAATCAAGTTTTGATTGCACCGTCCAGCCTTCCTTACAGTGGGTCAACGCTGGCGTTTTCTTTGGGCATTTTTGCAGGGGTTGCGAGACGCAGCAGGCACTGCTTCTGTACCAAGCTACCTACTGCTCTACAAGTTTCTGATTTCGAACATAGGTGATCTGAAAATAATTTATTTTCAACGGCAGAGGTTAGATTACAAATTGAAGTTTGAAATACGATTGGCGCGAAATGTCGACTTTGGATATCAAAAAACTTCATTACCACTACAATATTATTTTATCTTGATCCATAGATGAATTAGTCAAGTTATAAAATGATGTATCATTCACTGCCCCTGTAGTGGACCACACTCCACTACAGGGGCAGTGAATGATAGATCATTTTCGAAACCCTCATTTTTTAAGTATTTTTCTTCGATCACCACTGCCATAAATAAAATATAAAACACTACGCTTTTAAAATATACCTTTTATTTATTTTCAGATAAACTTTACGGTTCACTCGGTTGGCGAGAGACGAGGCGTCGTGCTGAATTCAGACAAAGTGAAGACTCTAGCGAGAGAAGGTTTGTGAACTTTACTATCTTATTTTGTCGTGTTATAGCCACAATAACTGGCATAAAAAGAGTTCTGTGTCACAACCAACCAAGCTTACTGTTACCAGACACAAACGTGTGTCACGTGTAATCAAAGTTCGACATTGACGTTACCATGGTAAAGTTACATGAATTCTTATACAACTTAATCGGTTATTTATTGTACGATATAATACTACTCTTAGCTCCTACCTACGTCTATTTTACTAGTACAAATAGTTTAATTTATTACAGAAACTAATAAACAAACCCTTTTTATCGGCCAGGTACGGCTCCACCCTAGGCTGGTCCTCCCGGCGCGCAGGCACCCGCCGCGAGTCGTCCCGCGAGCGCGACGTCGCGCGCGACAGCCGGCGGCGCGCGCGACGGGACGACACGCGTCGCCCGCGCGACTATCGCTTCTCCAACGACTTCTCGCCGCGGGACAGGGAGCATGCCTCGCCCTTTGATAACGACTTCCATGATACGCCGACGCCGACTGGCAAGAAGAGGGCGCCATATACCAGTTTGGAGGGAACTAGGTATGTTTTGTGGATTCTTTTTCTTCTTCTTAGCGTGTCATACAATCATAACAATCTTTATAGCAATCTAAATACAGTCAGTGCAGAATTCGGCTACGAGCTTGGCACTTTAAGCAGCTTCCATCAACTCCTGCAGCGTGCAGACAGCAGGGCCACGCTGGACAAGATATTAAGTGCCCCATTGTTTGTGGGACAGCGCCTCATTTACACTCCAGGGCGGAGTCATCTGTTAGTCTCCAGTTCTCCACAGAGGCCTCGTCCTGGTTTTTAGTTAGTTTTCTTTACTTCGACCTACCTGAGTCCGGAGTCTAGATTTCCAGGAAAGCCAAGGCAACTCATGTCCAGGTGCAAGATTTTCAGCAGGATGCAATGCACCATCTTGTTGTCTGTTTAGACTAATTGATATGTACCTGTGATAAATACCTGAGAAAAGGGATCACTAATGAATGCAACTCTTTTTTCATCCACATTGTTTGGATGGATGTGTGATGGACAGGTTCATAATGAGAAAGTTTGTGGACCACATACTTTCTCATTATTAACCTGTAGAATATGTCGAAATCTGACATTATTAATATATAGTCCTTTATTCTAGATTCGCATTCGAACCAGAAGACGTGACAGCGTCTCCAATATCCGTAAGCAGCGCCCGCGCAAGAGACAGCGAGCAGAGCGCGGCCCGCTCCCGCTTCGACTCGGACTCGCTGTCGCCGCGCTCCATGTTCGAGGACGACTTCGCGGCCGCGCCGCGCTCGGCCTCCATCGCCGAGGAGGACGAGGCCGACCTGCCGCCCTTGCGCGCGCGCCCGCCGCCCAGTGCGCGCGACATACGCAAGTCCGACTCTGTCAACATCTTCACTCGGGAGTCGGATCCCTTCGAAGGGGACGCGTTCTTCGCGTGTACTGGCTCGGATCGCGCTGCGAGGCGGGAGAACTGGCCAGGTGACTTTCAAGGGTTTGATAACGCGTGAGCTCAGATACGGCTGGTCCAATGACAGTAGACAGGTTTTCTTGTGAGAAGGGTAGTGGGAACGGGGATGCAAGAGCGGGGACTTGTAATAGTGGTAATTAATTTTGGAATGGCTGCTTATAGTCTGCAAATGCACTCTGACATTCCATGTCTTCCCTGTTCCCACTTTTTGACTTCTATTTGCACTCTATCGTAGACATTTTTGACTTACTTTTAAAAGTTCCTAAAATTATGTCTGTACTGATTTTTTTTCTTGAAAGTGGTTTTTTTGCGTATTTTAATAGTATGGTTTTCATAGAAAAGCGGCATGAATGATCGCGTTGCCAATTTGATTGTTACAATCCAAATAAGCTTATTTAAAAAAAATGCGCGTAATCTGAAGTATTAGGATACGGAAGAATGCAAATAGAGGTCTTAGATAGTTTCCGTAAAGGTCGTAACATTGAAGTTTGATAATGAAATGAGTCTTGCCATAGAAATTAAGTATTTTTCCATGGATCTCGTGTACCCTGTGCGATAGACTCCCAGATATATGTCTAAAATAATCTCACAGTCGTTCTCAAATCGAAGGCTATTTTACGTCATTACGCGTCAATTTTTAGTGATGCATTTTATAAAATTCTCCAACATAAATGACCATAGAAAATAGTCCACTTAACAAAGAGGTGCATAATGATGTGAAGAGACTTCATGTTAGATATCTTAGCTTTAAGGTTACATGCCTCTGTTAATTTACCTAGTGTAATATACTTACTAACCACTGACCATTGTCGTCCTAGTATTATGTATATATGTTGAGACATGTACAGGCAAGAGACGCCACATTCCTGTATGTGTCTTTAGACGCAACCTGTGATATATATAAGCAACGCCCTTTATGATTTATTTTATTTCTACGCTTTTCCCATGTGTATTCTCTTGTTATTTTACAAGCCCTTAAGTAGTAAAAGTAGTGTTGTATGAATTTCTAAATATTTGTTTAGGCAAATAAGTATTTACGTACAATACATTCATTGCAATGCATTTTTAATATTTTTTCAGTATGTACAATGGCATCAGAATATTTTTTATAATTTTGATTGCTTACTCTCTTAAAATTGTATGAAGTGCCGATTTGCAGATATTATGTGACGGATTCCAGTCGTAAATATATTCGCCTGTATATAAAAGTATGTGTTATTTATAAAAACCCGTTATTTAGAAGACTGCACATATTCGTAGAGATAGTGGATCAAAAATCTAATGTATCTTTTATTAATAACGAAATAATCATTCCGATTTTATATTATAAGTTTATAACTCTCCGCGCCGAAGGAATATAGCAAGGCTTTTCTGGTGACGTAGAAGAAAAATACACTTTATCAACAGTGAGATTAGGTACATAATTGAATAAACAACAAACGTTTGGGCTCGTTTGCACTTTATGCCACTAATAATAAAGTTCGTTATTCAATGTCATCAGATAATCCTCTACTTTGAGTTACTTTCAGTCTGCAGTGAGCCTATAACAATGATATATATTTTAGTATGTTTTGGACTGTAACGGCTACTGAGTCGAAACTATGGAATAATAAAATTCTAGGTATGGAAAGGAATCACCAATGAAAGTTTGGGCACAAATCTGTACAGTATTTAATTGGTATGTAAATATTCTGCTACAATGCAATCACGTGCCGCTGTGTAAAATGTAAATAATCAATATTTTGTAAATCAATTGAAATATATACGTCGACGACTTTTTTTGAACACATAATCAAGAAATATTAGAACCTTTTTGAATAAATATTACTTAATAGGGTATTTTCCAATTTGATAAAAACTATTTTAATTGGAAGATTGGGACGATATATTTAACAGAAAAATAAAAATAATTTTATTTATATCCATTTTCTCCATTAAAAACTATTAAAATCAAATTTATTTTTCGTTGTTTTGAATTTACCGCCAAAACGCTCCTTACGATGACTTTTTATCACGTGACATCGTGACGTCAGCTTTGTGTAAACAGCACCAGTACAAATACTTAGTTTGGCGCAGTTTTAAAAGTATTTGTGCACAGAGGCACCGCACACCAGTGATTTCACGTTCTATCCATAAAAATCTTGTTAATTACAAACACGACACGCACTTGTGTACTTACTAACTACTTTAGTTTACACAAAGTTGACGTCACGTGATAAAAAGTCATCGTAAGGAGCGTTTTGGCGGTAAATTCAAGACAACGAAAAATAAATTTGGTTTAAATTGTTTTTAATTGAGAAAATGAATTTAAATCAATTTACTTTTATTTTTCTGTTACATATTTCGTCCCAATCTTCAAATTAGAATAGTTTTTAGTAAATTGGAAAATACCCTATTGAATAATTTAGAAAATGCTTAAGTATGTATTAACTGGTTATTATAATTTTGCCGATCGTACCTTTTGTTAAATGTAGCTTATTTCGTATTATTAAAGACATCAACAATGCATTTTCATTCTACATTTACAGTACAGTATTTTAAAGTAGTCGAAAATTTTGCACACTTTTTGATATAATAAAAATAAATGCGTTTTATGAATATGTTGTACGTTTTCCAAGTCTGATGCATTTTGTGAATTAATTGTCTATCTCATTAATTTAATAAAATGTTATACATTTGTAATGTTTATTGTAGTTTAATTATAGTTTTTTTTGTGATAGAAATGTTCTGTAAAAGCGATCTTCTATAATATTAAGCGTCAATTGTGCTTCTAAGATATTATGGAATTTATGTTTAGTGAATCATTACTGTGATAATTTTAATTTATTGTGATTTTTCCGGAAGTCTTTTTTACTTAATTTTTTATGCACTTGTTTCTATGTAAAAATCAGCATAAAGCAATTAAATAATATACTAAATGTAAATGTCTTTTCTAACATGATTAATTTACCTATTTAAAAAATGTTGACATAAATATTGAATACCTAAAGCATTAAACAATCAGAAATGTAACAGAGAAACTGATTTTAAAGGATCCTGAATAGTTACTCAAAGAATGAGTTAAACTGTTATAGTTCTGAAAAGACGGATGTTATTGATATCTGATAATTATAATTAATGTAACTTCAATATAAACCTATCGACCCATAATCATTTTATAGCAACTATAACAAATGTATTCATGTAAACTAATGTTACCTATAAACTAGTGATGACGTCGATTTTGTATTAATGTATTTTTTGTACATAATGTAGCTAGAGGAAATTAATTATGTGCAATTATTACCACCTCTATGGCGCAATACCAAAGGTATTTATGTTCTGTAACTGTTGTGTAAAATACTCGGAGTTATTAAAATTATAACGAAATGATCGAAAACGATTACGTTGTTTTTAATTCATTTACCCCATATACCCCAACAAATTAATGAACCTTTAAGTGAAAAAAAATTAAACACGAAAAGGGCATTTTGTGTCTTGAATGCCTAATGTATGGTCTAACTAAGCCACGAAGTAAAAATACGTATGGGGTGTTTCACCAATGAAATTGACCGTGATCCTCATCTCGACCGCATTTTGGTCACGGTCTTGGCATTCCTGGGCCTAGAGACAAAACACATTTCTGTTAGCGTTCAAGCCAAACGCTACGCCTTGCCAGTGTAATATTGTAGTCTTTGGCTAATACGCCATTGAAATGTATGGGAATGACATTATCTGCGAAAAAAACACGACGTAACCTTTCCGCAGGTAATGTTACGCTCCCGCGGTACCGCTCGCTGTACGGTGTACGTTACCCCAGCAAGAAAGTGTCTCCTAGAGTTATATGAGTAGAACGTATAATGTGTGCCTTATCTGCTGTAAATGTGCCCCCACATAAAAAATGTGTGCCCCCTGTCGTTTTAGCACTGGCCTGCAAATTGCAAAAAACGCAAGAAACTTTGAATTTCGCGGGCTGGTTGGAACATTCCCCTTACTGATGAAAAACTTACTGTTAATTTATGTAACCTACGGCTTATCAATAGATATAATAGAAACAGCTAGTTGAATATAATCCAATAACAACTTTATTTTATTACTTATTATTTTTCTACTTCAGTGTACTCACTCAGGCACTACACGTGTGAACCGGTTAGTGAATAAAGTAAAGAAGGTCATCGATATGTATGAATCCGTCGCTTTTTAGTAGTCATTCAAATTTGGTCGGATAACCACCCGTTGCTTACATATTTTGTTTTTTTTTTTGTTAATATTAACTTAATGCGAAACATTCCAAGCTGAGTATTTTCACCATATATTTTTCACTAAAGGCACACGATTTTGGTTTACACCTACACATCTGGGATTGAGCCGGTTCCTTGTATTTTGCCGTCAGAGTTATGACACCATCGTTTTGACTTTTAGCAAGATTATTCAAAAACGCGTGCATGAACAGTTTTCAAACTTTGTATGGTTATTAATAGCGTTAAGAAGGACCGAATACAGTTTTCAGCGAACTTGTGCCTTGTCTCATTTAGGCACTGCGATGTTTTTTCGGGTTTTCATAAAACCGCGATAACTGGAAAACTATAAATATTTTCTTAAATCTAATTGGGGCACTAAGGGGCACACATTAAGAGCTACTCGTGTATGTTTATTCTACAGGGGCAAAATGGTTTTAGAGATATACGATTCATCAAAACGTTACTCCAGCAGGAAATGCAATATCTCGAAAACCTGAAGGGGCACATATTATATTTTTGGGGGCACATTTTGGCACACATATAAGCTCTCTGGCCATGCACAATTTTTCTCTCTCCGATCATTCGTTTAGAGTTTTCCTGCTAGAAAAACGTTACCCCAGCAAGAATCGTTTTTTCCGTTTTTCTCCAAAACGACAGGGGGCACACATTTTTTTATGTTGGGGCACATTTACAGCAGATAAGGCACACATTATACGTTCTACTCATAACTCTAGGAGACACTTTCTTGCTGGGGTAACGTACACGACAAACCGCGCGCGAGCCGAGCGAGCTTGCCGCGGGAGCGGCCGTCGAGCGCTACTTCCAAGTTGCTCGCAGAAATGTTTTTACCATTGTCTAATTATCCGTGTTTTCGCAATATCCCTAGGGTTTTCCCGAAAATTCGAATAAGCATTAATCTATGCGGGATTTCGTCCATTCGGGGTTTTATCCTTTCGGGTATTTGGACATTGGTAGCCGGTAGGTATTTATGTTTTGGCAACATTGTTTCCTTTTTTACCCAGTCTCTGAAGAAAATAAGCAACACGCAGGTGGCGCTGGTGGCTGAATTTCGCACAAAGACCAATAACAACTTGCTATTGAAGAGAAAAAAATTACTGTCTCACCGCGCTTTTTAAACTACTTGAAAGTATTTCTAATTTATATTTGAAATTGCAATTGAAGTTTTAGGGGTTTTTAGCAATTTATGGGAATTTGAGGATGGTCCGAGGCAGAACATTCTAGAGGAGTTGGCAACCCTGGGTAAAAGTTGTCGTCATTGTCATTGTCAAAAATGATCAAAATTGTCAAGACTAAGTGAATCAACAGCTGTTTTACATTTTTATATCCTAAAATTAATTAAAACTGGGTAAAAACAGGTAGTTTTATATTCCTTATTCAGGTCATGGTAGATTATAATAGAATTAGTGTTGTATTTGAACATGAAACAAAGGTAAGTGTAGAAAAAGATGAGCCAGTTTAGTCGTGTTAAAATGTTGTTTACGTGTTACTGACAAAGGTGTTTGTTTGTGAAGGGCTCGCCCAATGCAAGGCGGAGATGACATGGTGGCTTACGCGACGGGGAAGAAGGCAGACGACCTTGCTGACCACACTGAAATACAACTGCATAGAATAAAACCCCTCGATCATTTTATAGAAGCGCAAGTTCAAGAGGGTGACTCTTTACAAGCTATTGCGTTGCGATTTTATTGTTCTGTAAGTTAATATCCTATATTTTTATCAATATCACTTAACTAATTTCTTTTTGTTCACAAAATTAATTGTACTTTTATGTTTCATATTGAAAATATCAGTAACTTCCTGTTATCATTGTTATCTATCTTGTTAATACATCATGTTTTAAACACATTACAGATATCAGAGTTAAAAAGGATCAACCATATACATAAAGATAATGAAATATTTGCCAGACGGACTATAAAGGTGCCAGTTACACCATACTCAGTGCTGACGGAGCTAATACCTACGCAGAACCCAGAACCTTTGCCTTCAACCTCAAACAGTTCATCTCATTCAGTCATACAGGAATTGTTAAATACGAATAATTACAATGGACCTATAAACCAAAATAATGTATCAATAAATGCACCTCCCAAGGAAGAAATGGAGTGCTCCATAGATTGTAACACAGTTGTGATGAACAGCACACTGGCGCCATCTGTTGCGCCATACACAGACTCTGAGCAGAATGAACAACTACAAGCTACAGAAGATACTCAACTCTTACCAAGTAATAAAGAGAAGATATCTGTTGAATCAGTTGTGGTAAAGGAATTGACCTCACACGGGGCTGACTTTGGATTGAAATGGTTCCATTTAGTGTGCTGTATGCTCATCTTAGGTGTTGTGATACCTCTTGTCTATGTTATGTTTTATTTAGACAAACATGAACATGCAGAAATTTCTGATCTTCCACCATTACATTCCAATCGATGACTGACTGATATAACTCGATCTGACGGAAAAGCTTTAAGTTGTAATGGTATTCATTATAAATCAATTTTATATATCACTGAAAGGGCACGCAATGTGATTCTTTTAATAAAATTTATCCATTTAATTACTGTATCAATGCTGCTTTATTTATACAGTTCTGTAAGACTGTTGATGATATTTTTGTCACTTGGATCCATCGGTTACCATCAGCACTGCCAGTGAGAATACGCGGCGACGGACAGAACACAATTTGTTAGATTTACGTTTTCTGGCAGTTCCATTTTCATGTATTGTTATGAGCTTGAGTTCATGACAAATAAATTTAATTTACCAAGACTCCAAAAATACTAAGTTTTTTTTATTCGTCGCAAATACGGTAATCAGAGTCACTTTAACGTCTCTCACTGTAGTTCACTGTTTCGCATTCGTAAGTCGACATTCAGACGGACGTAATTAAATTGCGGCGGAATTTTTTCAACTCTTAGTGTTAAAACCGAGGATTGAGAATTCAAAAGAGTGCAACTAAGCGCGTCGAAAATCGAACATTGTGTTTTAGTGACTACTCACACGTACTCTGCACCCTAATTGCGTAACTCACGATTCATCATAATTTGTTTCGTTTTGAAACAGATTGTTAAACCATTGGTTCATATGTTCGAATAATGTGTCTGTTCAATACTGAATAGTGTTGAACTGTCAAATTGAAACCGATTATGATTAATCGTGAGTTACGCAATTAGGGTGCTGTTCAGCTTTTATCCATAGAAAACAACGATTTTGTATAGAGTCCGTTCAGCTTTCCGCGGCTGAACAGATGCGTACGCATCTTATACAAAATCGTTGTTTTCTATGGATAAAAGCTGAATAAGTGTGAGTAGAACCTTCGCCGCTACGCAGTGCGTTGAAAACCTAGTGACTGAAAAAGCCAATCGCGCTTTTATTACGTCCGTGGGAACGTAGGCTTACTGTACTGTTTCATATTTATGAAAGTATCTATCTACCATACTAAGTGGCAGGCGCGGATCCGGCCCTCAAAAAAGTCAAAGTCAAACTAAATACTCTTTTGCCGCAGTGTTTTGGAGTAGTTTTTTCGCTTCAGTATTAGGAGTATATGTGTTCTGTGTATTAGGCGCTCTCACGGCTTCTGGTGCTTTCTGTATTCTGAGTATAATATATAGTATTGTACTGTATTTGGGGTTCTGCGTACTATATACTGTTGAAGAAATATATAGTACGCAAGTATACTATATTTTCATTTTCAACACCGAAATCTAACAAAGAAAATCTTTTATTAAAAAAATTACGAACGCGCCTTTAGTGTTGCCAGCTCCTCTAAATTATTATAATTAATATAGTCGCTAGACTTAATATCAAAAGTCGCCAGAAAGTCGCTAAAACTGATTTTATCAGCAGGCTTAGCACGAGAACCGTAGAGAAGCGTTTTCTCGACGAAAGAGTAGAGAAAAATAACGTTAACGTGTAGACAGGTGCCAGTGTTGTATGTACAGACGCCAGCAGGTCAACCTACCCCAAACTGTAAATTTTTCCCATTTGAACATGAACCTTATGCTTACGGTATAAAGTTGAAAATCTATCAAATAAATTTGACAGATTGGAGTAGCTTGATGTGCTGGCGTCTGTACAGACGCCAGCAGGTCAACCTACCCCAAACTGTCAAATTTTCCCAGTTGAACATGAACCTTATGCTTACGGTATAAAGTTGAAAATCTATCAAATAAATTTGACAGATTGGAGTAGCTTGACGAGCTGGCGTCTGTACCCAGAAATGTAGACATGCGATTTCTATTCTAAAGTAGAGTAGAAATAGAAAGCGTCAAGCCTGCTGCAGCTGATTCAGGATTTTGTTCTGGGAGGGGTTCATAAGAGGCTAGTGGCGGTATTTATAATTTAAATACATAAAAACACTAATGTTTATTTTAACTAAGTAGATGATTTCCGAACGCTCTATTTTTTTTTATTATACTAGCTAAAGCTAGAGTAAAAAAAAAGTGATATTTTTTTAAATAGCTGATGCTACAGCATACACGAATCCAACTAAGTTTGCATTTGGCGCGCAAGCACGTTTGCGTTTTCCTTATTTATCTCTTGGCACTATATCATTCGGAGTCGAGTTAACAAAACATGTATACACTACAAGCCCTAAAATTGTTTTGACTTGTACAGTCGCCAGCACATCAAGCTACCCCAATCTGTCAAATTTCTTTAATCGTTTTTCAACTTTATCACATAAGCATATGGCTCATTTTCAATTGGGAAAATTTGACAGTTTGGGGTAGCTTGATGTGCTGGCGTCTGTACTCCAAAAGTCGTCAGATAAGTCGCTAAAACATTTTTGTCAACAAATCTTATTTTGTGTCGCTAAGACAAACGAAAGTCGTCATTTCTAGCGACAAAGTCGCTAAATTGGCAACACTGGTCTTTACATTGACTTTTGACTGATGCCGTAGCATGTGTCCCATTGAGGTAAAATGTGTCCAAACTCATATGTCATAACTTTTTTTTTTTTAATTAGTTTTATGGCCTGGTTTCAGAGACCTTTTAGCCAAGTCTTTATTAAGAACGTATTCTAGTCATAACAAAGTTATTGTAAAGCGGTAGTAACTTTACAATAACCTATTAGGAGTTTTTGGGGGAACACGAAAAGTCCACGTTAGTCACTTATTTTCACCTTCACTACACTTGTGCACTCACACGTTACTAAATTTGATAACTCACTACCAAAATTATACAATTTAATTCGCTATTTCACAAAATTTAATGAAAATGAAAATTCATGCGACATGTTCCAACTAGCGATGGGCGTTGAATGAACGAACTAGTTAATTCGACCGTCGACGTACTGTGAACGAGTCGACGGTTCACCGTTAATCGATGGACTAGTCGAATCCGTAGACGCTAGACGCCGAAACACGGAACGCGACGAGTTGTGAACGAGTCGACGATGCGACGGTTCACCGTTAATCAATGGACTAGTCGAATCCGTAGACGCCTCTGACGGCGTAACTGAAACGTAGACGAGAACGTAATCGATTCATTCGTCCGTGCGCCCTTGGAAATAAAATAAACGTGCAAACAAATTTGAACTTTAAATCTAGTTTGAGGGAGTTGATAATTGTACGGGTCGAATAAAATTATTGTCATCGGAAGGAAAGGATGCAGTTATAGTAGTTTCGCGTATGCGAAGAGGAAGGCGATGGACTGGTCGGGCGATGCGAGACAAACCGGTTTGTATTTGTTTAAACCAACTGTGTGTTTTCATATTGTTTTGATTTTTGAATTTGTAAATATATAACAAAATAATAATTAATGAACATAAATCAATTGATCTTCTAACTAAGCCAGAATAGTGCATCATCATCATCATCATCATCATCATCAGCCTATAATGCTCCCACTGCTGGGACACAGGTATAGTGAATACGACTTTATAATTAACTCTATTCAGTATTCAGCCAGTCCTAAGCACCCGATATATTACTCTCCTCTATGGTCCTAAGCCTGGAAAAGTATGAATGGAAGTTCAAATGAATAGGTACAGCCCGCGAGAGATGAGACGTCTACCGCCTGCGTTCACGCCGTCGTCGACTGCCGTAGACGACGTCGCAAAGTTTATTAAGTTAACGCGTAAACTAGTCGACGAATTCGACTAGTTGATCGACTAGTCGATAAACGAAAATGGACGGTCTAGTTGCGTCGACGCCAAATACGTCGACGACCCATCTCTAGTTCCAACGCGATCCCGCCAAAAACTCCCATCTGTCATAATGCGTTCCGCTTACCATAGATAATAATCTGGTAAGGTAATTTCGTGGTTCACGGAAAGGATATTTCCGGTTATGAATTCGAAAATGGCGAGAAGATAGAAACAGAAGTAGCAGGAATCCCATTAGTAAAAAAATTAGCTTTTGATTAAATGAAAAAATTAAATGAAAAATTTAAAAAACCCCCGACCCTAACAAAAACTCTAAAAAGTAAAAATAATAATATTTATAGGCCTTTTAAGATGAAGGTAATATTTTGATCAAGGCATTGTAAAGGCGGGGGACGGCTAATGAAAATGCTAGGCCTCTGTTTGGCGTTTTCATTGACCGTCCCACGACTTGACAATGCCTTGCCAAACAAAATTTCGAGTTGATCAGCCCCGTGGAAGATGCTCAAATCACTTCGTCAACCAGAAAAGAGCTGATAATCTTCAAACGGCTGAACCGATTTTGATGAAACATGTCTAAGAACACTCCCGACGAATACACCTTTCAAACCAAAAAAACAAAATCAAAATCGGTTCATCCGTTCGGGAGCTACGTTGCCTCAGACAGACACACACACACACACACAGACACGTCAAACTTATAACACCCCGTCGTTTTTGCGTCGGGGGTTAAAAAGAGCATTAAATTGTGACACTTCAATTTTATACAAAATTTGTAAAAAAAATGCAAGTAGTGCAAAAAGTACATATATTTGGCAATTTTTTTC
The DNA here is from genome assembly GCA_949987655.1 of Polymixis flavicincta. NCBI lineage: Eukaryota > Metazoa > Arthropoda > Insecta > Lepidoptera > Noctuidae > Polymixis > Polymixis flavicincta. Next base: position 8,639,263 of record OX465187.1, read on the forward strand.
TTTTTCCATAAAACTAATATATTTCTTTGAAGTGTACTACCTAATAAGTTTTATAGGTTATTTCGAAAAGTACTATATTTCTTTGAAAAAATGTTGGCAACCCAAGCTAATGCTCCTCCGTATTCTACGTTTGCGCGGTGGTTAGCTTGCTACATATTAGTAATCTGTGGCGGTGGTGGAGGAAGAACTTTATCTAAAGACGACCCGCCGCGCCGACCCGCGCACAGAGTACATTTATAAATAGGGACCCGCGCTAGGGACACATAGTAAAAGTTTCAGTATATACAAAGTACTCTTTGAGTAAAAGTACTCTGTGCTAGGGACGCCCTACGACGGCAGTTACCGAACAAATTATAAAAAAGCTGAAAAAAATGTTTTGGCAGATCGTCGTGTTATAGTTCCTTTTGTAGCTGAAGAACTAAAGATTTCGTTAGGAAGTATCCATAGTATTATACATGAACATTTGCGCGCTGGGTGCCTAGAATGCTTACAGACGAGCTTAAACACATAAAGCCCGTCACAGACGTAGCTATAATATATATTAATATGAATCATAGCAAGGCATATTACGACATATTTTCTGTATAAATTTTCGAGTGACCGCACACGTAGCTATAATATATATTTCTATGACGTCACCAAAATATGTCGAGATATATATCTCGGTATATTTTGGTATATTAATATATATTTTGGTATATTAATATATATTTTGAAATATTTTGAGGATACGGGCTGTTCCATTTGTTCACCGAACCCCTGCCCGACGTCCGTGCTCGATGCGCACGAGCATTTTTCCCCCGCTATCTTCACCTCAACGATAAATGCCGATCTTGAACTTCTAAAGTACTGTGCAAAATTCGATGGAAAATCATAATTCAAATTAAATTCGCTACGAGTTCTCTTTTGTTTTATGTGGGATACTCAGAAAGTTTTGCGAAAATAAAAATAAATGTTCTATAGGTAAATATTTTTTTATTAAATCTTTTCAAAGTATTCCCCACCAGCCTCTATACAAAGTTTCATGCGTCTGAACCAGTTTTCAAAACACTTTTTCCAATCCGCCGCAGACACCTCGTTTACGCATACCTTTGGGTTGATTTTTATTTTTGTGAATAAAAAGAAGTCACATAGTGCTAGGTAAGGAGGGTGACCCAGAAGTTGACCGGAAATCCCTCGTTTTGAACGCGGTGTGCGAAGGCGCGTTGTCGTGGTGGAGCAGTAGCTCGCAGAGCCCTGTGTTTGGTCGCTTGTTGCTCACAACAGAGAAAACTTCTGCCAAGCATTAGGTAGTATTCAGTTCAGCGTTGATGCTTCTTTGCAACACCCAAATCGTCGACTGGCGCTTCGTTTCGGTAAATCCAAGACTCATCACCTGTAATGATGTCGTAAACACGCCGAGACGAGCCTACTTCAAATTTGTTTATCATATCACGGTACCATTACACCCGGGGCTGCTTCTGAACACCGGTGAGGTTGTGCGGCACCCAGCGTGAAACTATACTCCTCACGCGAAGATGTAGGTACGTGTAGCTTTTCGTGAAGGCTCCCCGATCCAACCTGTAGTATGTGCTGAATCTCTTGATACGTAACTCACCTATTGTCATGGATTAAATTGGTCACTGCTAGCACGTTTTCTTCCGTAACAGCCGTCAAAGGACGACCACTTCTTTCTTCATCCCCCAAAGTTAATCGACCGCGCTTGAATTCATGATACCAACGATACACGGTTGCCTTAGAAGGGCCTTCATCCATGAATGCCATTTGAAGTCTATCGTACGATTCGGCCGAATTCAGGCGACACTTGAAATCGTATAAAATCATATCGCGAAAATGTTCCCGGCGCAGATCCAAATTTTTAATGAGACACGATCATTCAAATTAGCTCGCAAACAATGTGGAGGGAAATTTTGAAATTGGAACGTACCTATTTTTGCTTACAAATATTCATATTTTCAAAACAGATTATAACTGGCCAGTTTTTCATACATAAAAACCTTTTTTCGCAATACTTTCTGAGTGGCCTGGTATATCTATGCGAGGCTACCCAGATGGTTCTATTTTTCCTTCCTGACAAGGCAACATGCATATCAAATAATAATTCGCGATCAAAGCATCGGAATCATCCTCTGGGGAACTTTCAATTAGATCTAAAAGTACTGCTCTTTTCGAATAAATTTAGGTACCTAGATTGATTATAGTGTTATTTCAAAATTTGAACATCCTGTACAGAAAATAAGCTTTAAAACCGTGCGTTTGCAAGGACGACCGCAGGCCGAGTGAGGGCAAAATATATATTATAGTATAGCTCCCGTGTGTGATAGATTGCTATACTATAATATATATCTCGATATAATAGGTCTTTACCTATGAAATTGCCGTTTTGTATGAAAAAATTTAAACGAATTTTTTTCATGAATTTTTTATTTGTATTAATCGAAGTAATCACCCATGCAATCAATGCATCTTTGCCATCGCAGTGGCAGTTTATTGATGCCCTTCTTAAAGAAATCAGCTGGACGGGAGGCAACAAATTCTTCAAAGGCATTTTGTACTGCCTCTCGGGTATTAAATTTTTTTCCCGCCAAGAAGTTATCCAAATTCTGGAAAAAGTAGTAGTCTGTAGGCGCAAGGTCTGGTGAGTAGGGCGGATGACGGAGAGCTTCCAACCCCAGTTCTTGCAACTTGGAGACCGTCTGCTGTGCAGTATGAGGTCGCGCGTTGTCGTGCAGGAGCAGCGGAGACGAGCGATTGACCAATGCTGGTTGGAGATGCGCCAGCTTCTCCATCATTGTGTTCAGTTCTTCACAGTACACATCTGCAGTAATGCTCACCCCGTTTGGTAAGAAGCTGTGATGAATCACACCGGCGCTAGACCACCAAACAGTGACCATCACTTTTCTAGGGGTAAGTTTTCGTTTAGGGCATTGTTTAGGTGCTGAACCAGGATCCAACCAACTTGCTGAGCGCTTACGGTTATCAAACAGAATCCATTTTTCATCGCAGGTAACAATGCGGTTCAAAATTCCTTCATTTGTGTGTCTGTTGAGCAGTGCAAGGCACGTCTCGACGCGTACTTCGCGCTGGCGATCATTGAGTTCGTGGGGCACCCATTTGTCAAGCTTTTTTACCTTGCCAATTTGACGCAAATGGACCAATATTGTTTTGACGCTAACGTCGAAAGCTGCTGCTAATTCAGCCGTAGATTGTGTATCATCAGCTTCCACAATCGCCTTTAATTCGTCATTGTCGACCAAAGTCTTCGGACGACCGCGAGGTTCATTTTTCAGGTCGAAATTTCCAGAACGGAAGCGAGCAAACCAATAACAGGTGGTGCGTTGGTTTGTAGTGTTAGCTCCGTAAACGTCGTTGATGTTGCGTGCCGCTTGTGCCGCGTTGCTGCCACGACGGTACTCATATTCCATAATTACTCGAATTTTTAACGTATCCATGATGACGAAAAAGATTGAAATGCGATGAAAATGTAACACTAATCAATAAAGAAATGACTACTTTTAGAAAAAAAATCCATGTTTTTAAAATAAAATTAATTTGAAATTAGAATTCTTAGCCAAACAAAAATTATTTTGATTTGAAATGGCCAGTACTGCAGAACGGCAATTTCATAGGTAAAGACCTAATATTAATATATATTATAGCTACGTCTGTGACGGGCTTAAGACTGCGGATTTCTCAAATCAATTTGGAATTGATACAACAAAATTCTGACCGATTTTGGCTCACTTCGTAACTATAGATGAAACATGGCTCCACCATTATGATCCTGAAACAAAACAACAGTCCATGACTTGGAAGAGGTCGTCATCTCCAACGGCTAAGAAGTTTAAAGCAATTCCATCCGCCGGTAAATTATCGGCACTCTTTTCTGGGACAGCCAGGGGGTGAAAATGATTGAATACCTCAACCATGGAGCCACTATTACGGGGCCCATATACGCAGAACAAATAAAACAATGCGTCAGGAATTACCCGAAAATCGCCGCAGCAAACTTGCTAAAGTTGTGTTGTTTCACCAAGATAACGCACACAAATCCCGAGTTGCGATGACTGCTATCCTAGATGCTGGATTTGAATTGATGGAGCATCCTCCATATTCACCTGACCTTGCGAGTGATTTCTACCTGTTCCCGCGGTTAAAAGAACAACTGAGAGGTCACAAATATGGCAATGATGAGGAAGTGATTGCCGCTGTACATACATGATTTTTTGCGCTATTAAGATGAAGATTTTTTCAAGAAGGGGGAATCTTAGGATTAGCAAAACGATATACCAAATATATAAGTGCTATAGCTCCTGAAATATATGCCTAGGATTTTTTGTGTACTTTTTAAATGTTAAGAAATTCAAATCTAGTAGGTTTTACAAAAAACTTCAGACCTCCGCGATGCTTTTTCAGCGAGATTTGGGCGATAATTTGTTTTTCACCGTTTCAATGGCGCGGCCATAGGGTTTTAGTCTTACAGCTCCTGAAATATAAACCTAGGATTTTTGGTTGAATTTTTACTAATTTTGAAAAAGTCCAATCTGAGTTTTACAAAAACCTTCAGACGTCTGCGATGCTTTTTCGGCGAGATATCGGCAATAACGTGTTTTTCACCGTTTCAATGGCGCGGCCATGGCGTTAGTCCAACTCCTATAATATAACCCTAGGATTGTTTGCTATATTTTTACGAATTCAATCCGTTCAGGTTCTCTGCAAAGATTAATTTTCAAGATCTTCGTGGCCGCGCTGTTCTCCACGTTTCAATGGCGCGGCCACGCTCTAACTCTCTTATCTTTTTAACCATAACTTTCACAAATTGATGGTTTTGGGAATAAACTTTCACAAATAAAAAATAAAACACTGATTTTTTTAAATTTATCGCCATGGTCCTGCCGTCGAAACGCACACCAGAGAGGGGCCTGTGTCCCAGCAGTGAGAACATTATAGGCTGATTGTGATTAAGTATAAAATGTCACGAAAAAAAAAAAATTTGTCGAAGATGTTGGCTGACATAGGTGCTTTTTTTTTGGTTGAGGAATCATCAAATAACTTCTCCCGCTCTGGGTGGAGCAGGAGGGCGTGTCAGACTTTAAATGACTAAATTCCAGCCGCGTTCCCTCACTAGCCTGTGTGCCAGGGGCGGCGGTATCTCTTTCGAACAACGCGCACGCCTGGCAGAGGTATGTTATGTTACATATAGATTGTGAGTCTAAAAGCAACCTTAGGTGTGTGATTCCTTGCGTTGAGAACGTCTTTCTGGTTTCTACCGACCAACAAAACCATTTGTAATAAAAAACATATTTCACAAAATAAACTATTTATTTTCCATTTCTATTTGCTATCACTTAAAAATACATCGATGTAACAAAGAAATCGGTAAATCCATTGACACAATCTTAGTTAAAACTCTTTTAACAATTATTATTAATAATGATAAATGCATTCTTAAATAGCTAAAACCCGACCAGAGAAATAATATTTTTTTATTACTTACACTCTCTCGTATTGCAACCTAAAGGATATTTGCAAACAATTTAAGACAAAATTCAATTATTACAAGCAAGCTCAAATTCAATAGGACGATGTTACATTAAAATGCCGTGCGACAAATTCGTAAAGTATTTATTTTCCTGGTAAGGCTTAGTCACTATGTACAGATATATAATAATAAGGTGAGCCTCGCAGAATTGATACTGTATAAAATTAATGACGTGATCTGAGGTGACTAAAGTAAAGCTTTTAATCATTATACAACGCACTTAGTGATTGCAGCTGCAGTCAGAAGTTTCCACGACCGCCGAGATTCGGGTTACTCTCGTGCACACTATGGAAAAATAAAGGGAACATTAGTTATTATTCTCCATGCCCGAAGGCACAAAATGGCCAATGCCAAATATGAATAAGGACTGACAAGAAAACTTATACGGTCATCCGCCCGATGACCTCGTAAAGATGTGTGTGAATGTGAGTGAGGCTCAAAATATGCAGAAATAGCGTAAAATACACTCATCTTTACGTCAGAATATAGGTCCACAGAATAGGTAAAGAAATGAGTATAATTCTAGTTGTAGCATTTTGAGTTAACTTGTTTTGTGACTTTTATGACTGACATGAGGTTCTATTTGACATAATGAAATGACAATATGCTACAACTATGCATAAAAGTTAGGTACACAAACACGGTAAAATTCAAAAGCACACAAGAAAATAGACATGGTTAGTATTACAGAGAGCAGCAACACAGAAGATTATCTTGATCCGAAGAGCGGGCCAGCGCTTTGTAGGGAGACTAGCGATTTATTGTTAACCTAATCAAAACAACAAAATCACTAGTCTTCCATACAACGCGCGGCCGGCGGCTGAAGCCCATTAGTTGATGAACACCTAGAAATGTTAATCACCAAAAGAGTTAGTCACAATAAAGGTTAAAATGAGTTAGAACATACAGTTGTGATGAGTGATTGTTTCTAAGTAAAACTAGAATTAGGTTGTATAGCGAGAATAATATATAAGAATGGTGGTAGGTACATGTGTGAACACTCTCGAAATGTCTACGCTCCCTCTACTAACAAGTGTGTGCACATTACCTTAGCATCACAACACCGTCGTCACACAGTCAAATCCGTTCAACAAACTCTACTTAATCTTAGTTTGGTTTGGTGCCAACTCAGGGAACTCTTCAAACATTCTATCGTCAAAATAATATTGTGTTAGTGATAATATTGAATTATTGTGATAGCTAATGTCTCAGGTAACTCCTCAACCAAATTAAATGTTAACAGCACAAATTAATCAGTTCGACTGGTAATATTAGCAATGGTACAGTATGGTAGTTATTGAAATGAATGTTGTCATGCTTTGCATTTATTTGGATATGAAACAAGACACATGATGTTGAGGAGACATGATGAAAATAGAGCTGGCAAGAATCAGTTTAAATAATTTCTATTCATCTTGTATTCTCACATCTCGGAAATCAGTTTTGGTTGTGTTTACTAACGTAGATAGACACGAAAGAGTTTGTTGTAGTCATTGGAGGAACGTACCTTTGTTGCAGGAGATACTGCGCCATCTGTATGCGCTGCGGGGTGCCCGTGATGGTGATGATGCGGTCGGTGGAGCCCGCCAGTGGCTCGGCGATCTCGATGCCTGCGCCGCTCTCTGCGCGGATCTTGCGTATGCGGGACCCGGCCTTGCCTATTATCGCGCCGGCCAACTGGAACGGAAATAATACTGTCACAGTTTATGTACTGACCTAGTTGAGTTAAACTGGAGATAAGTTATACTTGAGTCGTGAAGTTTTGATTTGCAGTAAAGTTGAAAAGAAGTTTTATGGTGATGAAGAGCAATACTAACGTCTTTGGGAATGGTGACTTGCGTGCTGGTGTCCTGCTGGCTGCCGCCGTTGTTGCCGAAGCCACCTCCGCTTCCCCCGCCCCCTCCCACGCGCCCGCCGCCGCCGAAGCTCCCCCCTCCAAAGCCACTTCCAGCACCGCCCCCCCCACCACCACCGCCACCGCCGAAGGCCCCGCGCGGAGGCCCGCTAAAGCTGGCCCTAGGCCCGGGACCACCGAAGTCATTGAACGCAGCTCTAGGGCCGCCAGGCGGGCCGCTGCGGCCTAGGGGCGGGCCCCTGGGCGCGGGCCCCCGGCCGGCGGGCCCCATGGGCGGCATGCCGCGCGGCGGGCCGCGGGGAGGCCCGCGGGGCCCCCCTCGGGGCCCTGCACCGCCGGCGCCCGCGCCGCCTCCCTGGCCGCTACCGAATCCTCCGTACTCGTCGGCATAGAAGTCATCATAATTGTGCGGGTCGTAATTTTGTACTGCACCTTTTACGGGGACCTGCAATTTTAGAAGCAATTCTAGAATGCTAGATGTGTCAATATTGTGGCTGTGCGGTGAAGGCGTTGTTAAGAATTTTTATTTTATTTATTGGTTGTGTAGAAAACCTCGTAACGCATATTTAGAACAAACGTGGACAGCTCTAACATGTTTCTAATTCTAATGTCTTCCTTCTATTGATAACAGTAAGAACCTCGGAGGACGTTAATAACGATAAATTTTCAGACAGTTTTTATCATTCCCTGCATAATTACTTTCATTGCATTCACGAGGTTTTCACTGTACGACGAAGATAACTACGAGGAACCAATGAGTAAGATTATTCAAATTGGCCGAACAAAATCAAAATAATTTCCAAAAAAACTCATTAAGTATGTCCTAAGTTGAGGTAACATAATAATTTTATTTATATGCATCATAAAAGTACAGATATGAATATATTCACCTGTCTAATAAGGTCGATCACCTCCTTGACGCCGGCGGCGACGGCTTCGGCCTTGCCCACCAGCTGCACGACGCGCTCCGTGCTCTGCGGAGCGGGGTTCGAGAATATCTTCAGGCGAGCGCCCGTTTTCTGTAAGAGGCCAAAACTTTTGTCAGATAATGCTGTAAAAACACAGGTTTTTTTTTAACGGTATTGGCATAATTCGAAAGATTTTTTGTTTTTAAATTTATTTTGTTAGAGAGACTGAAATTATTTACGGAATTATAAATACAATAGATCTTTTTTTTTGAGTCCCCTGTCTACTTACTAATATAGTAAGTAGCCTTAGCTTTCAGACTAATTTAAACAATCACCATTCACGTAATAATTAATGTTAACCTAATTCCGACCAAGTCCAAATCCAACGCCCTAATTCCAAAACAAGTTACATAACCCACATACTTAGTTCAGTTGTTTACGGCAATCTGTCGCGACATAGTCGGGGTGTTATAGAGTGGCATGAGAAATCGATGTGTGATCAATTACCGATATTAGATAACGTCAGAGTACGTGTGTGGTGTGTGGTGTCGCTGACGTTTGACAGGAGCCAGGGCGCATGCGCGACCACATCGACCGGCGCACGTGGCTGCCGCCCGGTCACGCACAAACAACCGCTGAAACCCGCCCTCCGCACATGCGAGCGACGCACCGCAACGCACCGCCTACTACGAGCCATTGCTCAATACTGACGTGCGTCAACTGAACTCACTTCACAGTTCTTCAGTTACCAAACACTACACTGTTACCTAAACCCAAAAACTATTAATTTAAGTCAATTTAAAAATTGATCACACTAATAAAAAATATTTGGAACACGTCGAACGAAAAGTCGACGGTACAATGTTACGCGAACAAGGGAGCGGGCGGAGCGAACCAACCATCCCTCGAGGGTGGACGGACGCGAATGAGCGGGCGACCGGCGGCGCGTGCAACACCTGCCCGACTCCCCTCCTTGCACTTGTGGGGCTCTGCGGAAAGCTCGCACGCGCCACGCCTACCACATGCCACTAAGTAATGGACACACACAGAACTATTATTCTGAACAACACAAGCGAAATCGGGTCAGTATGCCTACCGTAGTCGCAGATAGAACTCTGCTAGTAGCTTTTGTTTCTTTAGGCGTCCGAGCCCAGCATTGTATTTCTACTGTTGAGAAAGGAGCAAGAACTTTCTGTATGTGGTACACACTCTTATTCAGCATCCATCACAAAAGTAAACCACTTCAGATCCTCGTCACGAACGCGAGTCCGAGACGTCACTCAGTCTGAAAAGGATCCGTTGGCGAAACGTCGGCGACATAATTTATCAGCATAGTTTGAGCTTATATCCACGCGAAAACTAAGAGGCTAAAGTATAGTGATACCAAAACTGCTTCATGACTCGACTTTTAAATTTTAACTGGAGTAAAATAAAGTTGACTATGAATCATGAACATGCCAGACTAATATAACAACGTACTGTACTTTCCATCTAGCAATCAATCATAAAGTTCACTCGTACAACCATAAAAGCTGCTGCAAATATTTGAACACAATTTGTCTTGATCAAAAGTGAAGCCGTCTTTGCGCTGAAGCTCAACCACTACCGTTTACTTCGTTCAACCCTTTGTCAAAGTATATTGGTGCAATTTGGAACGGTTCAGTCGCATGCATTTGGCAGAGTTGATACTGGTATTGATTGCCTAACCGTAGCTAAACTAGGATACCAAAAAGGTAATCGTAATCAATAGTGGAGTATAACATTCCGTAAATAATTAATACTATAAGGCATGTTTCAGTACACACAGAAAACCCAATTGCTGGCAAGATATTTCCCCTGAGAGCATGCCGCTAATAAGCTACTGAGCAAATCGTAATATTTCCAAACACGGCGCATTAACATTATTCAGATCAACCCTAGTATTCCTAACCACTCAACAATGTAGAATTATATGGATAATTTCCGAAAATGTTGACACAGTTAACTTCGAAATTAGAATACGGATCAACAACCCTCCATCGATCTCTTGTAGTATTGATCCGAGCTCTCGAATTTTACCTGTTGCTTGTATTTCGGGGTTGAGCTTTTCTAGGGCCAGAACAACTTCCAAAATCGTTGATAAAGGGCCCATTTAACCCAAATATTTAAACAAAAATTGGTGTATCGGTCGATACGATTCAAAGTAAAGAAGCCGTATGTGAACCGGTGCGGTTCGATCGGAAACGGAAGCGGTTAGTTCGCGTGCTGCCGTAGCCCGTAATTGTCGGGGACAACGCCACAGCCCGGTGTCACACGCGCCTAATTACACCGACGACATATGCGCGCCGGCTGCTATCCGTCTAAATGTAAATAGTATTCCCATTGTATACTAAAATCTGGTCTCATTCCGATTTCAACAATTTATTAATACCTTATTGTGGTACTGTCATGAAAACGGTTAAACATATCCGTTGTAACATTTTTTGTGGTGTACATAGAGGATGTGGAGGAGGTTCACAAAAAGTTTCCTGCGTCACGTGCGCGGAGCTACGGTAACCCGACGCCGGCGCCGAGCGCTTCCGACGAATGAAACCCTACATGTGATATTATAACCCCTACGGCTATTTCACAACTCTACTACGAACCGCGATTTCATCACAAATAGCACGGGCCTTAACAAAGCGTATTGTTTCAACTTCCAAGTTTAAAAGTGAAGCCAAACGTTAGAATGCTTACGCAACCTGTAGAAATCAGAGGGGAGACGTTGTGCTAATACCTAATGCTCACAGTTTATTAATATAGAAGACTTCAATGAGCGATGTTTGAAATAAATCCGTCCTCATTGCCGTAGATTCAACGCATTGTACAAAGGTTACCTGCACGATTCAAAGATATGAGCGGCGGATGCGGTACCATATGTTTGAAATTTCTATTTATGTAAGAAAGGAGGCCTCCGAGGGGCGAGGAGCATTGTACAAGTAGGTAGGCTGGGTGAAGCCCAGGTGCGCGCGAGCTTTTTGTGAGGCCTTCCGGCGGCTGCGCGCGCACCTGCCACCGAGTGACGCCAGCTGCCACCCGCGCACGCGCCGGCCCAGGGCCCGCGACAACAACACACTTCAAGAAAACTGCTGCCCTAGGTACAGTTGGTAAATATAGGTCGGTAACCTCTCATTAATTCCACATCCAACACATGTTCGATTCACTTGCGTTCTGAATAGCGCCAATAACAATGGCCTTTGCGCGAAAACACAATGTTACCTTTGTCATATAGACATCTCCATTCATCGTATTTTTTATTAAGACAGTATTTCTTTGGGGATATTGTTAATTCCGTGCTTTATAAATAATTCTGTGTCTTATTAAATTGAGGCTGAAACGTAAATTGAACAAAGGAGTTGCGATAACAGCTGATCGAAAACAAAAAAAACGCAAAGAAAATGGGAGCAAAATAGACTCAGGTAGAACACGATCGAGTTTTTAAAATTGGTTCTGGAGAAGATCAACATTGATGCATTCAAAAGCATTGTTCGCGAGAAATTGGCAAACGCGTTTATAGAGACACCCCGAGGCATCGCGCCGCTGCTAGCCACCTCTGTAGCATCAGCCCTCGTTACTCAAATCTCCAGACCAACATCAGCTAACTAGCTCGAGTTATGAAATGCAACACCGCTAATAGCTAGATTGCGAAGTTGTCGGCGCCGCGTCCATACAACGCGGTCACGTACACGTTTTATAACTTCCAACTAAGTTGCTCAAGGGGTAATTGATCCTCCGCGATGCACTCTGCAGTTATGCAGGGAGCTTTGGCTTGTTTGTTCTACTTGACGACAAATTATGACGTCTACTGTAGCTTTTGTGGAGGGCGATGCCTTTTAAGTCAAACTATTTCCGACGTCTGTCGCGGTTTAATCTAAGAGATTCCACGAACAAAGGAGTCTACTTTTTGTTACAATTATATTATAAAGTGCATCTAAAAATTACATTGTCGATAAAGAGATAAAGGCTCGGGATTCGGAACGGCAGCTGCTTTCACATCTGCCTTGAAGCCCGTGCAGGCACCACGTGGCAGAATGCCATCGGTGACTACACGATAAAAAATCCTCGAGTATAACTGCACCTTCGCTCGGCAGATGACTTCTAACAAGTCGTAAAAGCTCGACACATCTGCTCACCTCAATTATCGGCCGCAGATACGGGAACGAGAACGGGATGCATTTAATCGCAGAAGATATGAAGAAGACACTAAAAGACGTGAGCGAAAATTCTGCAGTTGGAAACGAATATTTATGTATTACATACCCATACAATACAAAACACCCTTTTACACGTGCTTACCAAGTTTATCAACACTGGTCCTATTGGAATGATATCATCCAGTGTTCAATAGATTATTGTGGTTTGCGAATATAAACAAGTCTGCTTCCCGAATGCTTCCGGACGAGGTCTATTCCAGTGATTGTTTCAGGGCAACTTATTGAATTTCGACCGCTCTGTTGCTGCGGTAGATTGATTTAAGACTCATGGCGTCCGAAATTCACCGTATTTTTGCGCGAAAAACATTGTAGATGGCTCCAGAACTCCTAGGGATCAAATATTTCATTGTTTACTGTGATTCCTAGGTTATTATGATAATGCTTACCTCTCGCAGCTCTTTAATCTTGGCCCCCGCCTTGCCGATGACGCAGCCGGCCCGGCTCTGGTGGATCAGTAGGCGGACGTCCAAATCTTCGTTGCTACTCTTTGGACCTCCCTAAAGAATAATTTTTGTTTGTCACTTGAATACCAAGATTTTTAGACGACTTTTCTTGTAAATGAAATGTAAAACTGCTAACTTGATTAAGCTACGTTAGCGATTGTTATTTTTCATCGTAAAACCTGAAAATGACTTGAAATTACGACTATGAAAATTTAGTTTTCCCAACTTAGTATCGTAACGAAAATCAGGCTTTAAATAATACTTACATCAGCCAGACACGGCAGGATTTCTTTTACGATTTCCAGAATCGTGTCGACATCCGGCGCCGTTATCGATAGTACCCTGAAAAACAAGCATCATTAACGCAAACTATTTTTCGCAGATCTTGGAAATAAAATCACAGCACAATATTGAACAACGGTACAGACGTATCAACGGTCAGGGAGGTCTGGACTCATAAGTAAACTGAAGCATGATGGCGATGAAACTTGATGTCCGTACGTGTCGTACTCAGTAGATGCCTTCCAGCGTGGACAGAAGTAAGTTGAGCGAGAGGATTCAGTCCTAAGGGAACAGATTTATAGCGGCTAATGAGCGAGATGCGAGGACACCGAGGTCGTGAAAGTAAGATCAGAAGCCGTCCAGTGCGACACAGTGCATCCTGCGGAGGTGATGAGGACGGGAGCTCGAGATACGGAGTTAAGCGCCTAACGCCGGGAGCTAATGATGTTTTACAAGATTCCAACTCCTGACTGTTGACGAGTAGAGTGCAAGAGCTCCACTCGAGCTGTATTAAGATTTGAGAGTAGATGTTGGCGATATAGTTTACCGTTCGGGGCCGGGGCAATCTGGGACTGTTATAGAGGCTTTGTACTGCGTGGCGGGGCGGCAGGTGCGGGGCAGCGGCGTCCAACGGGGCGGGACCGGCAACCAAGACACGCTGTAGCGGCGCACCGGGCGCCTACACTCGTTCACCCTAGGCGCGCTTTGACCAACTTCAACTCTTACTACCACTCACGTAACTCTATCAGTAAGGTTGAAAGTGGCCAAGGGCGTCAGTGGGAGTGTAGGCGCCCGGCGCGTCGCGCTACTAGCCACAGGGGCGTCTCGGGGGCGCTAATGACCTGCAAACTGGCTGCCGGGGGGTTATTCTGTCTATAAGTCTACGGACTCGCCGCTGTCGCAAGACTCGATGCCGAGATTAACCATCGAATCTTGCAGTCTTCTTCGTTCATTTTAGTTCTCTTTGCTATCTACAAGACAGACTAGAATAGCGTAATTGATTAAGCATAGAAGATACGGGTCTGACAGGTGCTTGTATTACCCAATAGAGGCACAGAGCAGTACACTTTTTTAGAGTTTATAAGATTGGTGGACGGTACCTGTGGCGAAAAAATGGTTAAAAGTTAAATATATAAACTAAAAAAAACATTCAGACAGGCATACAATGAAAAAAAAAAATGCGAAACTTACTAATGTATCAAAATAAAAGTTTTTAATTTAGATTGGTCTAAGCAACTTTAATCAGTACCTTGTAAATACCTGCTATTGCTTGAAAGCTTACAAAAATACATTAATACTGAACTAAATTAGAGTACCTATAAAGTAATAAGTACTTTATGGTTTAAGCTGATTTATTGAACGAGTCTACTCGCAACACTCCGCTACTTACTTCACGTGTAGCTGCGGACATTATTGTAAATACTGACCTGATTTCTTAGCTTGGAAATATTTGCGCCTCCCTTTCCAATAATGGAGCCGGCCACCTGATGACAATGAATTCATTATGGAAATGCCCCATCACACCACATCGGTTCATACGAACAGATATTACAAAGAGTTTCTGAAACATGAGCATTTCCTTTCCAATTTTTACCATTACCGGGAAACCCGTTGCCGATTCTCGTAGTAATTTTTGAGGATGTGGATATGACGCAGTTTCTGAATTTCATAAACTCGTGGAAATAAGGAATAACCTAACGATATACCGTTGTATTTAATCCAAGTAAAACTCAATGTACTGGTATCTATGCACATTTTAAAACCACTTCTAGGTACTCTTCGAGTTCGTTTTTACAAGTTCAAATACTTAAAAAAACTTCCATTCCATTCACAATGGAAATCCTGAAATAGCTACAAGTGGAAATAGCCGCCTATTACAGCCGGACCTAATATGCTAATACACGTTCAGCAAACTGTACATAAACACGACCCGTGTGAACTGCAACCTCACAGGCTTGAATTGATTTTATGCAATTTTAATGACATCGCCGGCAAAGGAGGGTTGGCTTTGGCCTTTAGGCCCAGAACTGTAAACTTAATATGAAATCGTGTTTGTGCCGTGTGTATGATATTGGCTATACGTTTCAATTTGCAAAATATATGCCATCACCTGCCAAGCCTTGTCCTATATTGTGGTCGGCTTCCAGTCTAACCGGATGCAGCTGAATACCAGTACTTTACATAGAGCGATTGCCTTTCTGACATCCACAACCCAGTTATTGAGTAATACGATACCCCTAGGTAAGAAGGTTGTCAGACATTCCGGTTTCCGACGACCCCTAACGTCTGTCAAAGATCCACGAATCACAGCCGAGACTAACGGCATAATGTGCTTTCTGGGGCACGGAGGGGTCTGTATGCGGTATGTAAAGACCCATCTACGGACTAACCGCCGCAAGCGTAGCTTAACCTGACTCGATCGAACCATCGTCGATGGTAAAATATGTGTAATACAATAAAATATTGTTTTGTATTTTTTACAACTTTGAGTGGAGGGGAGGAACCTTTTGTCCAGCACCCTAATTGCGTAACACATTCGGAATGGGAATCCCCACAACTAATTCCATTGCTTCATTATTTTTGAATTTCGTCTGGCCAACAACAAAAAATAACCAATTTAAGTTTACTAACGATAGTGTTGAGTTGTCAAATTGAAATGAAAGTAATTGAAATGTAGAGTACGATGCGCAATTACCTATGGTTCAGGACTGGGTCAATTTAGGAATTATATTTGTACCTACCTAGGATATCCTTTTTTTTTTTCAAATAACTTCTTCCGCTCTGGGTAGAGCGGGAGGGAGTATCTGACTTATACTGACTGAAACTCAACCGTGTTCCTTCAGTTGCCTGTGTGTCAGGGGCCACGGTATCTCTTTCGAACAACCCGCACCCCTGGCAGACCTAGATACCCTTTAATCCACTCCCTTCTAAAGCTAAATTAATTAAACTACTATAAACATCCTCGTTGGTCTAGTGGTCACAAGCGCTACTGAGCATGATGTCCTGGGGCCCAAGTCTGTTATTTTTATAAATTCGTCATTCCAACATGATCCCATTGTCATTTTGCTAAAAAAAATAATCGTAATCTGCTAAATTAATAATGGTCGGTCAATGGTCTCGTAATAGAATTTTGTTATTATAAAATAGTTAGTAGAAATGATTTTCGAAAAAATACTACTAAATTTGAATTCATGCCTGATTTCATTTACTTATATGTATTTTGTTAACATATTATTTTAGGAACTGGCAAAATTTTTGGAGACTATCGCCTAAGTCAGTCATTCATTCATTTGTCATTATGTACGAGATTACCAATAAATGCCATTTCTTTCAATGGAGTGTCAGTGGCTGACCATTGGAAAGTCATAATGACGCCATTATATTAGTAGATTACCAAACTTGTCAAAATTAACAATGATTAAATCAATGATAGACCATTCTAACACTATTGTAATAGCAGACTTGAGACCCTGGTTTTCGATTCCCAGGTCGGGCAAAGTGTTATTGAGTTTTTTCATCAAGTAATTCTCAGTGGCAGCCCGCTGTCTAGATTTGTGCCCGGTTGATGGCAAAAGGCTCGCCTCTATCACATGGCACTTCAACAAGTTCAACATAACTGGGTAAACGTGGATACTAACGATAATGTTGAGTTGTCAAAATGAAACTAAATGTAACCCTGTTCGTACTTATGTTTCGCAATTACGAGATCCTTCATAGGCTAACAAATAATAAAAGTACGAAAAACGTACCTTGCTCGGTATCAGAAAGGTAACTTCGTCGTCGGTCTGCCGCGGCCGTTTCTGCATGGGCCCGCCCTCGTCTCCATATGCGTCTCGCTTCATGGTGCCTGTACAACAAAACCAGAACTTATAAATTTAATCGTTAAGCTTCGGAATCGTCATCATTCTGACAAAAGATTTTCCCTGCTGGACATAGGCCTCAAACATCGCCACATCGACTCGTCCTGTGACCTTGTCGCATCCAGCGGAAACCGGCCACCAAGTCATAGTTCCACCATGTGGGGTTCCACCAAGTAGTTTAACGTATCTTTTAACTATAATTTAGCAAGTAGGATCTTATTTGGCTGCATGTTGCTGTCAATATCAAAATTATTTTCAAGAAACGTCAACAATATGTTTGCACTCGAAAAATGTTAAGGTCTAACGCACCGGACAACTAATTAAAAAATGTACCGTAGCGGGTGTATTCACGTTCGCTACCTATCGGCTCTGTAAACGTGGATACGTTCTGTTGTTGCTTTAAAATGCCTAAAGAATTGCTGTTATGTCTCCAACCTTGTTTAAACGTTCTTTGAATTGAACAAATGGTACTTATGCTTCGTTCACATCGCGAGAAATTTCCACGTATCCGTTACTTCGCGACTACTGAATAACTACATACAAATCGAATCAAACTTTATGAGGGTCCGTATCGATTTTAAGTGCATATTGATTGATTACTAACAAGTCTACGAGTTTTTAATGGTTATTTTATTATTACTCGTGATTTCGATGAATTCAGTTCCATACAGTACTAACAACATGATTTAGCCAAGTGTCCTTTTGTTTTTATTTGTATGATTAATAATTTAAATTTTTACTTACAGTAAATAGTTTTGTATATTAGTTGTATACAAGGTGTAACACAATAAAACCAGGAGCTAAAAATGGTTTGTTCCTAAGTGAGCACTGAATCGATTTCAGTAACTTTTTATATGGGTATTTTTTATTATGCATTTTGTTATCTTACCGCCGATTGATCTAAGGAAAATTCAATCTTATTTCAAGGCAATAAGACTAAAGGAGATGGAAAACGGTGGGCCCAAATGTAATAAGTTGAGATATGATCTAAAAAATTAGTCATATTTTTTATCTTAGAACTAGCTGTGCCCGCGACTTCGTTCGCGTGCATGTCGGAAAACAATAATGTGTCGCTTTGACGGTGTAGGTACCACTCCTCCGATCTTCCGATCTATCCTGGTAGGAATCTACCACAGCTTTCGAATGCAGTCCAGAGCCTAGAGACAAAACACATTACTCTTGGTGTTCACGCTAAACGGTACGCCAAAATGTATGGGAATGACATTACCTGCGGAAAGGACACGGTAATGTCATTCCCATATATTCTGGCGTAGAGTTTAGCGTGAACGTTAACAGAAAGGTGTTTTGTCTAGGCCTGCAGGCGTCTTTAGGGGTTATAATGATATTGCGACGAAGTCTCACTCAGATTTTTAAGAATAAATATAGATCAAAGCGCCTGGTCGAGGCTCATTTTATAATAAATGTGCACCTGCCGTAGGTACAGTAAAAGCTCTTTATTCGCGAGGTATACGTTCCGTAAAATACCTACCGCGAATACAGAAACCGTGACTATGGAATGGTAATTTATATGGGATTATAGGGGATACGTTCCTAAGTGACAAAAAAAAAACAATTTAATTGAAGTTTTTGACCATATTGATTAATTGTATGAGCGTGATATGGATGCAAGCGACTCTCCAAGGCGTAAACGATCAAGCATTTCTATGCGTTAAACAGATTTTTTCGCGTCGAAAATCGTTTTTAAGTAAAAAAAAAAATTCAACATTTTGCAATAAATGGAAAGATGAAACAATAGGTAAAACACGCAAAGCGGCTCGTACCAAAGGATGGAATGTCTATTAAGTCGCAGCATTTATAAATGTGGGGGAGGCCTATGTCCAGCAGTGGACGGCTTTCAGCTGAAATGATGATGATGATGATATATAAATATACTTTATGGTGATGAGGTTGGTTTCATTATGTTTGTTTACATTCTCAAAAAACTTTTTTCAAAAAAATACCAACCGACTTCCAAAAAACACTACAAAGTGCAAAATAACTTTAATTTCGGAAGTCGGTGACGTTGGATGCGTATTTTAATTATTTGTCACCGCCTTCCGAAATTAAAGTTATTTTGCACTTTGTAGTGTTTTTTGGAAGTCGGTTGTTATTTTTTTGAAAAAAGTTTTTATTTTTCACTTTTTTGTTACCTACCATACACCAATTCGAAATTTCATCATCCTTTGGGTCAAAACAATGCATACTTATTTATGTGATAGCAACATTCGCGGTTGATTTGCTGTAATTTTTTGAAGAGTTCCGTTGTCTGTTTCCGAAACGCATCATCAGATCTATATGCAGGGCCCAATCTAAGGGGGGGCAAGCCGGGCAAATGCTCAGAGCGGCAAAAATGAGCGGCGGCAAAATGTATACTTACAAACATACCTACTCTCATGAATTTTTGTATACTTGTTCAGAAGCCGTAGTAGACTAACGTATGTGAATATTATATAGTTAAAAGAATATCACATAATTATGGTCATACCATCTTTGATGGTGTTAGTGCAAAGGGCGGCGAATGTTATTTTTGCCCGGAGCGGCTAAATAGCTAGATCGGGCCCTGTTTATATGAAATTTCAATGGGACCATTTCGGAGTAAACCCCTTTCGAAAAAAAAAAGAATTTTGCAAATCCGTCTATATACGACGGAGTTATGCCTGAACATCATTAAAAATATAAACATGTCGAATTGATAACCTCCTTCTTTTTGAAGTCGGTTAGAAACACCGACCGCGGCGAAGGCGGCTATTGTAAATGTCAAAGGCCGAACCAATACAGCGGCGATATCATTTGACAATGTACTTTAGGCGAAGTTGTAATAAGGTCTATTTCACTTTTTTATAGTCCATCTGACGACGCGTTTACAAAGGATATTGGGTTGGATACCTATTGGAATCCTTTTTGTTATTTGTTAATATGTATGTACCGATGTACCGATTAGACCCGCAAATAAATAAATCTTTAGCCGCGGATATAGGAATTGGGTCGCATTTTTTTAATCCGCGAGTAGTGAAAACGCGAATGAAGGAAGCACGAATAAGGAGCTTTTACTGTACTTACTCAATAAATCGACTGCGCGTCTGGTTGAGTGTGCTGAAGCATTATTCCACGCGGGGGCGGGCGCCTATCTCGGCCCGTACAGGCGCGTGTCTTTTAGCTTTGTTTATCAAACGTTGACCACTGAATAAAACCACAGCAGTGGGAATGCTCTGCACGGACTGCGATAGGCCTCGACAGGTAGCAGTGCAGTAACACCTGACGCCACCTGTCAGTTAACGGCCCGTGGGACCATGGCGTTATCACGATGAAGAAAGATCACGCTGTAAAGGTGGATACTGACCGGCGTCACGGGTCAAAATGCACCTAATATGTTACCAAGCAAGTATTCGTGCAGTCAGTAGTACCTACGGCAAAAACATGCGAGCGAGCAACACTGATTTTAGCACACGGCGTAAAGACATGCTCGCTGCGAATGTTACCATTACCTACGCCCCGTAACGTCGGTCATTATCCACATTAAAAGCGCTGTTGAAAAAAAAAACAAACCAGGCAAAAAAAACTATTTAATTGTATAGCACGGGTTTTCTATGAACATAGTAAGTACGATGTTGTTGCTACGTAGTGCCATACCGCGCGCGCCCCCACCTCTCTCCCCGCTGCTGAGGCAGGCAGCAGGAAGAGAGAGAGCCCGATCCCGAGGATAATGGACGTAACAGAGCGATCCTCCGCGACTCTCAGTTGCGATGCCTTTTTATTGTAAATTGTAATCAAAAATGTTTCAGTGTTTCTTTTGTTCAGCCATACATTTATTTGTAGACCAATAAATAATTATATTAAAAGAAGCGACTTTAAAATTGTCAATATTTTACTATTGTGATTTCTATTGTTCCTGTGTAGGTAATGTATCCTTTGTTGGAGATGCCAAATGGATAAATACCTAAATACATTTTTAAACTTGTTTTAACTAAGAAAATGCTTCTCTGTAAGCGATGTTGCTCGGAAGAGCATCGACATAACTACAGTTGCCCGTGTGAAAACCTATCTATTTACTCAAATCCACCAGTAGTTATGGTCGCAATTTTGGATTTTTTTTCCTGACTTTCACCATCCGACCTCGCTTGAACCCCTCCCCACCTCGAAAACTAACATCACGAAAATTAGCACATAAGTATTTACAACTCTTTACTCCCAAAACTCCCATTATTTGAATCGAGTAATGCTGTAAACACGCATTTAAATTTAACATTATCAAATTTCGCGCGAAATCAAGTTGTTGTCTTTGCATGTTTGCTATTCAAACCTAGATGGCGTTACTGACGCTAGAGATTAAGAATTTGGAGATGTTCCTCTAGCCGCTCTAATTTTGCTACGTTATGCTAGATGGCGCTACTAAGACTTTTATCACAATTAAAAATGAGATTTCTTCCCCTCTATTTGTATTAATTTGATTGATAAAACTAATAAATATTTATCTAACATTGCATTCTAGGTATATGACTCAGAACACCACGTCAGTTAATATTATCACAACTTTTTATTTGAAATTCTTTTAGCTTTTTTGATTCGTGGGAATCAACCACCAACGGAAAGCGATTTTAGTAATCAGTATCATTACTTTTTGAAATAACACAGACACAGTAAGTAACTTAAATGAGAATGACGTGTTAATATTAAGTATTCGTTAGTACCGTTTCACGCCGATAGATGTCACTAAGTGTTTCAACATTTACGTAAATAAATTCTTCTTGAACACTTTAAATTATTTAGATAGGTTGACCGAAGCGATTGCGATGAAACAAAGACTAATCTATACTCTGAGTTATAAACAATATTTGAGTATGAAAGATAACCATATTAGTTTCGTTCTTTTGACGTGATACTTGATCTATTCAACATAGAAACTGAAAAACCGAGCTACAGACAAAAATTTTGATAAGGGTTAAAATGTCATCTGTTGATTATCCCTTACCACCCCAAGCAATTATTTTCGAAATATTTTAAATGTACAGAAAAAGTTCCCTTACAGATTTATTATATGTATAGATATGAAATATCACCTCAATTCTCAATCTGGAAGCGGAGAAATATGAGAAAGATCGTTTTCGTGAGATTATCGATTGATTAATCGATTACACAGTTCCGTAAATAAAACCTTTGCACTAAATAATTAACTCAAAGTAATTAAATGCACTATGTATACTTAAATGCAATCTAGTGTATATATCATTAAAGTCCTATTAATAAATAAAATATCAATTAATTACTGAAAAACCAATATTAATGACTATCGATTTCATATCGATTAAAATCAGTCTTTTATTTTTAGTCTGTCACTAGCAAGATCACTGACTGACATTGACACTAGACAGTTGCCGATTGCTTGTTTGCTGACTCGTTTTGTGTTTTCCCATGCGTTTTGAGTGCTTTCCCTATTATTATCCTTCATTTTTCACGACCACTGCTTTGGATTTTACGGATTCCGACCCTGCCTACCTTGTTTGACCCTGGCTTTCACACTGGAAAACGAAGATCACTCATACGTTTGACTAGGAATTGTTATTTTGGATTTTGCCGCCGGCTTGTGGATTGGATATTGTTGAAACTATGGATCGCTGTGTTGTGTGAATTGTGGGAATACAAATGGGCACTACAATACACTGGGCCGATGACCCTTACACGATGAAACAATTCTGCCAGTTAAAGATTGTAACATAACCTCAGTTTTACTTAATCTCTTATATCGCTGTTCTCAGATTGACAAAATCCACAGAATTTTCAGTGAAAGGTTGATAATATTAATGCTATTAATTGACACCACAGCCATCTTTTTACATCTAGGCCCAAGATTGTATGTAATCGTTTCAGTCTCCTTTTAAATGGATAAAGTAATTCTAGGGTCAACACGGTTTTCTAAATAAAAACAGTTTCCTTACATAGCATAAAACAAAGTCACTGTTCGTGTTTGTATGCTTATCTTTTAATTATGTTACACGTTGTATATGCATTATCTGACATGGTGACTATTATATAAATTTTGGATCAACGTAGTAAATAAAAGGTATTGTTGCAGAAATACTATTTTTACTGTAAATTTTAGATCATTTTCTGATATCCGTTCTAATATTTAACCAAAAGCTAAGTAATATGTTCATAGGTATAATGTTTACTTACCGCAGAAATATTTCGCCGGTTATACAAAAAAAAATCAGCTGTTCGATACATTTTGACCGCGTAGGTATTGCACTTTTCTATGAAACAGCTGTTTTTTTTTTGTATGCCCGGCGATAAATTTCTGCGCTAGGGGCTCTAGAATGATATGCTGAATTCATGGTTAAAATTTGCGCACTGGATAAAAACTTTTCCTGTATGTGTGGTAAGGTTCCAATTAGGGCTTGCATTCGAATTATTCGAATAATAAACTTTTTCGAATATTCATTCGGTACATCGAGGTGTCTGTACGAAAACGCCACTATGTCAGCTCAATCCGACTACAAGATCAAACCTCGAAAACTATCCTTCTGCAGCGAGGTGTGAGACAAGCATACGTTATCTCTCTAAAACTGTTCACCGCTGCGCTGGAGTATGCCTTCAAGGTTCTGGACTGGAAAGGGGCTGGCATCAACATCAATGACGAGTACATCACTCACAATTGGCATGGCTGAGACTATCGAGGACCTCAGTACAATGCTCGACGATCTCAGTAGAGCTTCCGACAGATTGGGTCTTAAAATGAATTTGAATAAGACAAAAATAATGTCAAATGCCCATGTGTCGCCCACTCTCATGAAGATCGGAGACTACGCAATAATCATCCCGTCCCAAATACAGTGTCTCAAGGAGAAAGACTTTGACCAGTGCTTGTTGCCAGTGATGATCTAAGGCACTGAAACGTGGTCGCTCACAATGGGCAATGGAGAAGACTATGCTTGGAGGTTCCCTACGTGATCGAATCAGGAATGAAGAAGAGATCCACAGGAGAACCAAGGCAACCGACGTAGCCCGAAAGGTCTGGACCAAATGTTTTCTCTATGGTATTACTTGATTTAATTGTTTGACTTTATTATAAATATTACAACATTGTAGTTGGTTTTCTGAGTATCGCTTTTGCATCTTAAAGACCTTTAAGTTCGTGTATTACGTTTATAAAGCAGTAAAAATTTGATTTATTCCTTGATATTACTCAGACTCATGTACGGTATCTAAGACATTGGCAAATAAAGACATGATTATTATAACAGCTTAGTTACACGTTGCACTAGTATCTAGTAAGATTTAAAAGAGCGACGCCTCCTGGCACAGGCATCTATCTAATACCTTTAAACGAGAAATTCTTGTATATATTTTATATAATATGAATCTCGGAAACGGCTCCAACGATTTTCATGAAATTTAGTATGCAGGGGGTTTCGGGGGCGATAAATCGGTTTCATTTTTAGAAAACGTCAAACAAAAAAAACCGGTCATCCAGGTGTTATGATTAAAAGGAGACGCCACCATCTGTAAATGTACAACGTGTAATAATGAAATAAAACATTTTTTTTTTTAAGTATTCGAATAATTCTAATATTACCCGAAAAAATAACGAATATTCGAATATAAAAAAGCCCTAATTCCAATGTAACTAGATTATCTGGATAATAAAGGACTGCTACGACCTTAGTCCTAGGTACAGAATGCGGACGTGACTTGGCGAGGCGGACGGATGACCGCCTCGCCTCTCTGGACCCCTATTAACCTTCTTTGCGAATAGATTACAAATGAACTTACTACACATGTATACGTTTTTTTTTTTAACGTTTCGTCTTTAAGCCAAATTCAACTTATGTGACTGACTAGATAAATATTTGATCGTTCATTATTTCTTATGAAGAGAAACTTGATACATAAATAGAAGAAGGCAATTAAAGATTTTTACGAGAAAAGTATCCATATTAGCTCGGAGAACCCATAAAATCATTAATGATCATAAAATACTTAAACATAAGCGTACATCAAGCGAAGCATAATTTAATCTGCCCTATTGATAAGCCTATACGGAAAAGCTTAAAATATAATAATTTTCCTACTTCTCGGAAAGTTGAATGAAATTCAAAGTTAAATAAGTAATTCACATAAATTATACAATTTGATTGAATTAAAGCTTATTTTTAGTATGATTTCGTTTGGCAATAAATTTACCTTACGTTTCCGCTTTTCCGTTTTGTCACGCGTAACGGCAACTGTCGCGTCGGTAGTCGGCGACCGGTGATTTAATTACGATAGGAATCTAGTCATCTGTTTATTTTTATTGAACAATCCAGATAAAATAAAAAATTAGATGTATTAATACGTTAGTAATAATTAGATGTCATCTTGTACAAAATTAATTAGGTAAAACCCAAGCTACCATTTTAGTTATTCTTGTTAAGTAAATATCAGGGATATTTAGGGATCCCCCTAAAGTAATATCTCATTGTAAGTAGTAATACCATTTTTAGAAAGTTTCGAAACAGTATCTAATTGTTCAGCTACTTTAATTATATAAAGTCAGTCGAACAACGAAAGCTTCAAGAATTAATGAACGGAAGTACCACTTAAATACGACTTTACTTTCATCAGAAAAACTTGGTTTCATTTGTTAAAGAAAAAGATTAAATTAATTTGTTCATAGTTACAAAGATGACCCATATAACTATTAAAATTATTATTTTATCAGGTTATCTACCTTCTAGGGTCTAACTATCTTGACGATCAGTTTATTTGGATGGTGGTCCCCATACTAAGTTGTTACCTTTATTTTGGAGACCTAAAAACATCGACCAAAGTCGTTATTAACCACCGTCTCAATTCACACGACAGTACATCCAAATGCTTTTCGAAATAACGAGCAAGTTGGGGTCCCGAAGAAAATATGAATGCAACAATAAGAGAGTTTCATTAACGCTCATTTATAAGCAGAAAGTTTTTTCAAAGACCGAAGGGACGTACTTTGTATTTTCTTCTTTTATTTTTACTTGTGACTGCATACATATGGAATTTAATTTTGTTTAGTTCACAAAGCATTGTAGCATGTCGCAGGCACTCCACAATTTTTCTAGCTTACTGTAGTTCGTATTGAAAGTTAGCGTGGAAACTATTAGAAACAGGAGTTGTCGTAAACTGCACTCCATTCCAACCGTCTATGCAATTTCTAATAACGTTTGCCAAAATATAAACGAATATTAAGTCATTTTAATTTATTACGTTCGCAACAGACTCAGCATCGTTGTTTTAGGATAAAACTTTAAACTTTTTTAAACTTTTTCATATAATTTGTAAAAGCTGGAAAATATAAGTACTATAATGAAATGAAAATGTTCAGTTTTATTTTTTTCTATTGAATAAATTTATTTTGTGCTTTTTGAATACATCCCGTATTTTTAGGAGCCTTTGTGTTTTTAAGAGACGTAGGTATTAGAAATGAAAGTACAAATTCTACGCCGCAGCCTTAATTAAATCCCAACGCATTTTGTGAGCGCAGATAAATGGATAGAGCCAATATAGACGGAGGTCTGGGAATTAGTCCAAGGGTGCAGATGGCTCGTTTGGCCCAGCGTATGCTAATGTGACCGTCTGCCGGGCAGCAGGTGAACGAGGTCGCTGACACCCGCAGGTGCACGCCTACATTCGCAAGTCGCGTTCGCGCCACAAAGGGTGCCAGTGTGCCAAACTGCCAACTATCAACCATCGGCAAAGCTTCCTTCTTCTCCTGCGGCTTCGCTTTTTCAGTATGAAATATAAAAGCCCGTTTAGCCGAAATGTAGGTTATGGAATATTTGAAGGCGCGGAGTTTTTACAATTAGTTTTGTATTTTATTAAAAACTAATTCATTAGAAATTATTTTTCGAATTGAATTAATTTGTTGTGAGAAAAACCCGAATTTCCCTGAATCTTGTTATAAACACCACATAGGAACTGTAATAAATGTACAATGAAATCGCAAAATTAGGCAAAATAGAGCGGCAATGTTTGTTTAAAGTACACAAAGACCAGCAACGAAGAGTTTTTTGGAATTAGAACCAGGTTAAGGACGATCTAAAGTATAATCGAATGCGTGAATAGAACAGACGGGAGTGAAACGGGCCCGGAGCCCGGCAGGTGTTCGACGCACAAAGACCGACATACCGGTACCTAAAGACCAACTCGCGCAAAAAATATTATTTAATAAAACCCAACAACCAACAGTCACTCAAAATGACACTACCAGCTGCCACACCTAACCTGTGCACCATTCCTATAACTAGCCAACCCTCTGCCTTTTACTTAATAACCTATTAAACATAATGGATTCTTAAAGTCATCGTTCCCTTTTATAATATTTATTTTTCCTTTAGGCTAAACGTAGACGAACACGCGGAATGAAACAGTTACGAATTAATTGTAGGTCCAATGAAAACTGACAAGCTACTTGAAAAATGAAAAGCAACCCGAGAAGTTAAAAGAAGCTGGTAAACAGGCGATACCGAAAGAAAATTGAAGCCCCAAAGCGAAGAAACTCCACGAAGAAAAAATGGAAATCCAGAAAAACTAGAACAACAAAAACCGCAGAAAACAATATACTCACTGATTTTCAGGAGAGATCAGGCCACGGCGGTTTACGCGGAAAACCAAACATGAGTCTTTTAAATTTAAGAACGAATTGTTTGAATATAAAATTTTGAAACGCGCAAAAATTTACAACTGTATTTAGTGACAGTCAAATAAAGAGCGCGAGAGGCTTCATGTTGTTGGGGTTGTTTCGTGTCTAGTTGTGAGGACGCCCGCGGGTAGACTGACATCGTTTGTGTTCCGACGGGCTTTTTGTAAAGCACCCCTGAGACGCCGGGGCGCCGGAGGTGCACATGCGCGCCACCCGCCGCCCCGTCAATACCACCCTGCCTGACTCTCATTGTGCCCCGGAAACGACGACTTAACGAGTCACGTCGCAAGACGACACCCTGTTCTATGTCTAAGCCTACCCAGATACCTTAGACAATGTAACTAAGATGAGTGTTGATAACAGTAGGAAAAGCATTCTGGTCTTCTAAGACATGCGTCTGCTTTACTACTTTGTGCGAGCTTTTGTGTCAGTCGGTTAGAGCTAGCACATAATTCTCGAGTTTTGGCTAGTAACATAGCTTCAGGAACAGGGACTATGAAGTCAGATTTATATTATAACAAAATACAATTGGTTACATTGAATTGGCAGAAAATATAATCGAGCACAGAAGAAAGTATAGCTGTGACTATAGTAAAGTTTTCCCAAAAAATCTAAGAAAAGGGGACACAATTATAGAACCACACGCTATACCTAATTTCAATTATATGTAAAATTATATTATGTAATTTGGTTACACGCTCTTATCGGTGTGACAAGAGTCAGAGCAATCTACATAATAACCTCAAAATCCTAGAGGTGGTAACTCTTGCATGCGACACTGTCGTTACGAGCCACTAATTGACCACAATAAATGAATGTAAAATTTGTTGTTTCACGTCCACCTCAATAATAATAACATTTATAACCTTTTAATTAAACGTAATTGTGTTTAAATCAGTCGTTTTGGGGACTGATGAAGCGATTAACATCGGGCCCAGATCCTTATGCATTTGCAATCATGGCAAAATATAGCTTTGTGTATGTTGTGGTATTTTTTTCCAAGACTTGCTCCTCCACTATTCACAATCCAAACCAAAGACAAAAGCTTATGATCAGATAAATGATTAGTATTTTACATAATTTACATATATCTGGATATGACAAAATTCAATGTTCCTAATGACAACGGACAGTAAATTACTTCCATTGCGGACAGAAGATCAATCAGACCATCCAAATATTCGTGCGATCGAAGTCCGATATGTGTGTTTGGAACTTTGGACTACATTTCATAAATGTATGTATGCATACAAACATTTAATGTTTGTAGTTATATGTCAATAGCTAATAGCCTATCGATGAGCCACATCGAAGACAAACGTTGCCTAGGCGACCTAATATGACAACAAAAAAGCGTAATATTCTGCCTAGGTGCAGCGGATTATTATAGTGACCATATTGTGCAAGAGATATTGCGCAATGGTGAAAAACTGAAAACAAAAACTTTTACAAAAAAAAAAAAAAAAAACAGACATCCGGAAAAACACTACAAAGTGAAAAATAACTTTATCGGAAGTTGGTGACTTGGATATGTATTATTTTTTTTGTCACCGTCTTCCGAAATTAAAGTTATTTTTCACTTTGTAGTGTTTTTCCGGAAGTCGGTTGTTTTTCTTTTTGGTAAAAGCTTTTTATTTTTAACTTTTAGCTATAGTACAACAATTCGAAATTTCATCACCCTTGTCCTTGTCATTTTTTGAAGAGTTCCGCTGGCTGTCTCCGAAACACATGTTTATGCATGAAACAGACAGTTTTGAAGGAATTTTTAATTAATTTGAATTGTAACGAAATAAGTCATGATTAATATGAATACCGCATTGATTCCATGTGCATTTGACTCGGCCTAATAATTGATTACAAGACTTTAAATTAAATGCATAAATTATCTAGTTTGATATGTACCTATATACTGGTGTGTTTCTATTTTGGTCCTGGAACTGAATGGTAATAATTTCATATTTTATTATTATTGATATCAGGATTATCATAAAGGAAACAGGCAACAAGCAAATATAATGACCGCGTCCTTCCATCAGAGTAATCCAAATGCAACCAAAAAAAATTTAGTTTAGACTGCCTCGGTGGTTCTTTGACGTCGTTACTATTTTATAGAATAGTATCATACAACGTGAAAGAAATTCGTTTTTTTCTCTTCGCAGCAACCTCACAGTATTTTTTTTATCCGCGTTTCTGCAGGTACACAAGAGGTACCAAATCTACTTATACAGTGTACTTAGCGACATTTATTGGTTAGCAGTACACCCGCGGTTCTGACATCAGGATGGCGGGTGTACCTATTATTAACCGACTTCAAAAAAAGGAGGAGGTTATATGTTCGACTGTTTGTATTTTCTTTTTTATGTATGTTCACCGATTTCTAGCCCACTTGTGGACCGATTTAAAAAAAGAAAAATTTTTTTTTTTTATTATTTGAAAGAGGTGGTCCCCAGGCACCAAGTCAGGATCTGATGATGGAATCCCAGTGAAATCGAGAGCAACCCTCAAATTTTATAGGAATCAACAATGTTTTTCATATATTTCTAAAGCTATTGAGACATTTATTTATTTATTATTATTATCTCAACGTCATGAGATGATGAAGGAAGATACAACTCTTTAACAGTTAGGAGTTAGGTGGAGGTTCGGGCATAACTCCGTCAAATATAGACCGATTAGTAAAATTCTTTTTTGTTCGAAAGAGGTTTATTCCGAAATAGTTCCATTTAAATTTCATATAGATCTCATGATGCGTTTCGGAGACAGACAACGGAACTCTTCAAAAAATGACAGCAAATCAACCGAGATTGCTGCTATCGCATAAATATGCATTGTTTTGACCCCAAGGTTGATGAAATTTCGAATTGTTGTACTATAGCTAAAAAGTGAAAAATAAAAAGCTTTTTCCAAAAAGAAAAACAACCGACTTCCGGAAAAACACTACAAAGTGAAAAATAACTATAATTTCGGAAGGCGATGACAAGAAATTAATCAAATACTTTTCCAAAGTCACCGGCAATAATCATCATTTAATGCCTGAAACGTGGCGAGGTGCGCCCTTCGACAAGGATGTTTGAAACTGGATGTTGGACCAATCTCGATTGTAATACCAATCTTACTTAACTTTTACTTAATTTTTAAGGTCTTCTTGGTAACATACGACATTGTCACTGCCTTTGATTAAATATTAACGTGAGATATGACATGTGCTCCGAAGGTAAAGTATAGTTCATTCGTGAGAACAGACGGCTGTTAGGACAATCATGCGGCGCTGACCTAATTGTAGCTAGCATTTCTTCCAGCGACATTATTTTAAATATGTAATTGTCGTATCGGTCTGAGGGCTGAAGTGAAGTCTGTAATTTACCCGACATAGGTTGCTAAAATATTCAGCGACAATGGGAACCTGCCAGGCGCCATCGACTACCACCCTGAGACTAGACACGTGATGTTTCTAAGCTACACCACCACCACCACCCCATATCATTAAATCCCTTTCTCCTCATCGAGAATATGCAGGTGTCTTTGAGGCCACTTCTATATACCCAATTCAAATGGCCGTAATTACCAGTCTCGATGTTTCTTGTGCATTTTAGAGTGAAAATGCACGATGCAAACTGTCTCATTGAAAATGTTTCAAAAGAAATTTCCCTGCGTATGCATTGTTAACACGCTAATAACGTGATGCATATTTCAAGTAATTCGTCGAATACTGCGTCGTCGTTGGGATCATATGCAGCATTTAAACTATTTCTACGTATGGCTTAAGAATGTGTGGGATAATTCGTAGAATAAAATATGCGGTTTTCTTGGAAATGATACGCATGTGGCAGTTGTGCTTCTAAGTAAGGAAGGAGTACACACATGCTTGTCTCATATATCTTTCTCATAAATTTGGGGACATTTAGAGAAAGAGGTCCGCGCAAAGGTTCGTAAGGACCTAATCTATTATTGATAGAGGCTTTAGCAGAAGCCTTTTGGCCAGTGGGAAATTCGATTATGGATGATGTTGTGAAACACCTTGCTGTTTTTAGTTATTTAATACAGACTAAGGAAAAATTATTATTGTTTATCAATCATCTAGGATAAATGTATTTTCGAAAGCATTTTGTCCCTGAAGAACAGTACAGTAGAATCGAGTATAAAAGCATGGTAGTTGTACAATCGCGGTGCGCGAGATGTCCAAGTAGCCTTTGTAATTCGATAACGAAAAAGGTGTTCCCCTTGAACAAATTGTTAAATGATCCAGTAGATCTATTTCGTAGTTTATTTTCCTCTGGTCAAAATAATGAACTATTAATCAAGTTTTAGATAGACACAAGTTGAACGCTATATCCGCACACCACATACCTAGTTAAATAAGATGAAGTAACAACATCAGCATAAACGCCCCGTTGTTTTTCTCCAAGATTACATTACCACTAACGCTTTTCGTAAATCATGAAAGGATCCACTTAGCCCTCTGAGATTGACGACTAAGATTTTATCCGACAGCGTTCATTTATTCATAACATCACCAAGCGCTCTGATACGTCATATAATAAAATTTACAGAATATTTTGGTAAAATGATCGTAGTTGTTGTACGCAGTATATCGTGATTGCCACTTCATACAAAGCAATCGCACTTATTTCACGCTCGAGGACCCACGTTGGGCGCCCGTGTCTGTCGTATTCGCTTTAGTATAATGTGCAACGAACCATGAAATCATAACAACCTTACTTACGACGTTACCAGGCTAATATTCGCTACGTTTACAGCTCTCTGTGAGATAAACGATCTTGTAAGTGTAACCCTACCTGAACAAGAATTTAATTTGGCTATGTATGTCCTGTAACATAAAAACTAGGGTAGGTCAATGGTTGGACCTTTTGGAGAATCTCGAACATAATAGAAAGGGTTTTGGAAGGTTTCAGCGCTTAATTTAAACATTCCTCTCTGTCTCGAAGTAACATGGCTGTACTATTTGAATTACTGTTGCGAAGTCGATTACTAAACGCTTGAGGGTGAATAAAACTGTGCTCTTCAAGCGTTTAGTGCTCCTGTAACTCTAAGCGTTTTATGGGATGATTGCATAATCGGCCTATAATGTTCTCATTGCTGGGACACAATCAAGAGGGAATGGGCCGTAATTCACCACGCGGGGCTAGTGCGAGTTGGTAGATCTATGTCACATCATGTCTTCGAATTTTTGGTTTCTAGGACATGCCGGTTTCCTCAAGATGTTTTCCTTCACCGTTTTGAGAGCAGTGGTGATGAAATTATTTACACAAAGTAAAGTGCCTGGGTTCGAACCAATGACCTACTTTTGCTTCTTCTAACAGTAACAACCTGGGAGAGATCAAGTGGAGCTAAAGTAACGGTAAACAGCATGTTAATTGCGGTACTACAGTCCCTTTGCGGTCAACGTATTCGAAAACTGTCGAAAATTAAATTTAATCGCAAATTCAGGTTTAAAATGTGATCCCACCTAACTTGGATGCGTGCAAGGGTTTGTAATTTAACATGAATTCTACGAATGTTCGAAAGCAGCGTTAGAAGTTGTCGAGCCCATTACCAATTCCTAATTATTGCCTTAAAATGTTAAGAGCGCAGTTAACGAATCGTTTCTATTTGAAGAAAACGTTAAGGTAATTAGGAGAAAGGGGCAGTGTGGAGGACCTCGGTCGCCCCCTGTGGCCTTTCAGACAACGGTTATCCATTTCGTTTCCTAGTGGGGCGGTGTGCGTGAATATTTGATGTTTCTATCGATCATAACTTCTTTGTGGGGCTACGAAGAAGAGCCTCTACAGTAGCAACTGTTGTTTAAGAATTATAGGCTGTATTGAGTTGAAACGACAATGGCAGTATAGAAAAAAAAAAAAAAAAACTCATTTGTTAGAATGCCCAGGATTATTTCATTCTAATTCATATAGAGAATGTGTTTTCATTTCGAGCCACAGCATCAGTTCTAATTAATTTTATTGCTATGGACCCTACACCAGTATTGTTGAGGGTAAGCAGCGCGGCTTCCTTAACCGAATTTAATGATGTAAACGTCTGCTATCGTGCTTATCTAGCGAAGATGTCGCCCTACAATTTGTCTCCCAAATTGATCACAGTGGTAATCAATTTGGCCGACATTCGTATAGAACATAAAGAATATAGTGATAAAATGGATTAGGTCCAATTAGTCAAAACAAAAACTCTGGTTTTTTTTTATTAATTACGGGTAAGTCTTAAAGAGGCTTTAATGAAATCTGTTATTTATTAAGTTTTCAGTTGAAATGTTATTTCTCCATTTCAATTCCGTTTCTAATTACATCATTACAATATTCTCCATTTGGCGGCAACGGCAACGGCCTAAGATTAAGTGGCGACGGAGCTTCAATTTTCTTTTCGAAGCAGACGGACAAGAAAGACATTTGCATTTAATATGTAAACCATAATTTCCCTTAATTCCGTATTGGACATTTGCGTGCAAGTCTATAAAGTAAAAGGAATATCAAATGATGCATCTAAGGGCGTAATGGGGTTGTCTTCATGACTTATGGAGGCGATGTGGTGGTTACGAGGTAAAATAGTCTAGAATAGTAAGAAAGGTATTGGACGGAGGTTTCGTGAGTATAATTGGAGAGGTTCGTGGGCGTGCCGCACGCTACGGCAGCGCAGTCGGGCGGGAGACATCTTCTAGTAATTTCCCCGTCTGTCCGTCCTTGTATAATATAGCGGCGGCACCGTCGTCCGAGCCGCTCTCATGCATATGTCATGAGCAGTTGCCGCGCGACGGTTTGTTGACGGGTCGAACCGCGGGAACCGCGACCACCGGCCCCCAGCCCAGGCCCACCAGAACCACCACCGATAATTATTGCGTTCTACTTTCGATTCCGGTTGCTATCGGCGCCACCCTAGCCGCTGTGGTGGCCACCACGACGAAAGGGATGAGGCGACAATTAGATCCCCGTTTTCTCCAATAATGTATTGCATGTATTTTCAAATGAAATGGCAGGCATCGTATAAACAGTCATAAGTCCGGTGTGCACACGCGAGGCAATAAATAACGTCGCTCTATTTAATGTCCCCGTGGGCAAACAGCGTCGATAGGTTATTGAATAAAATCATTAAACGTTTTTATGCTCTACCTAAATACTCTCGCCGGAGTCAATTAGCTACTTGGGGTGATTTTTATTTACTGAATTATATTGAGATGTACATATATTAGATTTGTTTAACAGCCGAGCCCCGACGGATCCATCGCTTTCC
Source organism: Polymixis flavicincta (assembly GCA_949987655.1). Lineage (NCBI taxonomy): Eukaryota > Metazoa > Arthropoda > Insecta > Lepidoptera > Noctuidae > Polymixis > Polymixis flavicincta. Next base: position 8,674,281 of record OX465187.1, read on the forward strand.
TCGAGATAGATTACTAAGGAGATTTCATAGATGTTTGACTTTGTGATGGATTGCCTCAGAACCCCGCTACGTTTTAATGGCGAAAGGGAGTCAGTCATTAATTAACCACTACTGTAAGAAAGAGTTACTTTGTATTATGAGAAAATGAGGCCAATTGTTTTTTATTTTATAATTCTGTTTAAGGCTATTTTTACTGCTAACTTTTATTACGTTTACATGGCTGTATTAGACGCTACGCAATATGCGTCCTCCAAAGATAACGTTATCTAATCTAAATTGGTACAATATTAATTTCGACTTTTAATTTCGCATGGAATGCGGCAGTTTTTTATTGTTTTGAAATAAAACATGCATGGTTGATTTGTTATTGTGCACTGCGATAACATAAAAACCTTCGCAGGAATAGAACAAATACATTAGGTATAATATTTATCAAGAAATATGCTGGCGACGTATTTGACATTAAACAAATTGATTGGATGTGACTGACTGCTTGTAGTTGAAGTTATTAACCATAATGGTATTTGATTGATTAGGTATTCAATTTAAAAAAAAATACGAATGCGGTGCCCGAAGGGTAGGCAGAGACGAATTATTATGTCAATGGTATTTGGTTCCATAATGGGGTTGAGAAACTTGGTACCAGGGACCGGCCGGATACTCGTTGAAAAGGTTTTTGAAGGGGTTTTTTTAAGCGCTTAAAAAATAAACCCTTTGATACATGTTACACCCTCGAATGGGTGCAATGTAACCCCTTCCGAACAAGTTAACCTTTTAATACCCTGTAACACTGTAACAGGGTAAGCCATTCCATTCCAACACATTGTAATATCCACTCTTTGTAATCGACATTAGTTTGAAAATTGTATAACCACGACCGCACGTGACATCTTTCTGCCCGGCGGCGCCATGGTTGCATGTACCGAGCGACTTGTAAACATGGAATTCTAATTATTGATAATCTAACTATATGATTTTACAGTTCAATTTTGTTTGTCGCACATGCTAAACATTGTAATAGACGTACTTATTTCTTTTTCGTGTCTATACTTGTTTACATTCTCATCATTTAATTTGAAACTCGGACGGAACTACTTAGCTGTGTTTTTGTTTAAGTGTGTGTGGTATTACCTACATTTCTTATTATAATATTTAGTTTCTTTTTCTGTGAAAATGCCACAGCCGAGTCGAGATGCTGGACACCGTATATAGCCCAGTCAAATTAGCCCGAAAAATAGGTGTACTCTTGCATAAATTCCCAAGAAACATAATTTTTGCATGAACGTTAGTGATACCATTATATTGATACTGTGAAAGTCGTCCCCATCGTTCCTCTGTGTGCAATTTTTTATACAAGGTCATAGTTCGCAAAGATGTTTTATTTTTTGCGAAACTGTTAGTTTTATGATAAAATTAGCTCACTCACAAAAAATGTAGATCATGCAATTATCTAAGTACAGAGGCCAGCACATCAAGCTACCCCAATCTGTCAAATTTCTTTGATAGTTTTTCAACTTTATTACAAAGGCATAAGGTTTATGTTCAATTGGGAAAATTTGACAGTTTGGGATAGCTTGACCTGCTGGCGACTCAATCAAAATCAAAATATTTTTTATTTCATATAAACCTGCATGGGCACTTATGAAACGTCAGAAGCTAGGTGCACGGATGCTGTACATATACATAAATTATCCTTACACTTTATACCCTAAGATTCAACATTTCTGAGAAAAAGCGATTCTAAAATATACTCTCTGTCCGTCAGAGCACCCCTACAGAAACCAAACCGGTTCCGATCAGGGTGCTTACTCTGGAATATAATTCCGATAGATCGACATTGATAAAACGTCAGTTGGTTGAGTTAAACGTCAGGGATTGGCTGGACTCACTGAATCTAGCCAATCCCTGACGTTTGACTGATAATTCCAATGTCGATCCATCGGAATTATATTCGAGAGTAAGCACCCAGATTAGATCCGGCCCCTCTCTTGCCATGTGCTGAATGAGAAGGTTTGCAATAATTCTCTTGAAGAGTTTTTCCACCTCATCCAGCAACACAATGGGTCGGTAAGCGGATGGAGAGCCCGCAGGATGCCCTTCTTTTTTTTAGCAGGACCAGCTTTCCAGTCTTTCACTAGCGTGGAAACTGGCCTCTCTCCAGACATGCACTCAAGAGTCCTACTTAGCGGGGCCAGAGAGCCTTGATGGCCAGAACCCATGCACGGCCAAGAATGCCGTCTGGTCCTGGAGTGTTTTTGGCCTTAAGCCTTTGTACTGCCGGTCTCAGTTCTACCTGGGTCACTTCAAGCGCGTCGTCATCTTCGTTTTCCGTGTTGGGCACTATAGTAGGCGGAACCATATTAGGTGGTGTGTGCTCCCCTTGAGAGGGGAATAAAGCGCTCACCACTCTCTCTAGCAACGCTGGACCTAACCTAACCAAACGATATGGTCACCCCCACGTATCCCTTTCTAGAATTGCCAGCAATGTATCATGAGCTTCGGCCCTTGCTCGCTTAATTTCCAGCTGAAGAGCCTTCTTAAGATAAGATAATTTTTTATTTGTCCAAAACATGAGTATACACACACATAGCATGCAAGATGTTACGTCAAATTATGATTAAGACAGTCATGTTTTGCCCGAACGGCGTACAAATATAAGATGTCGGACGCTACACAGCATCAATTGATTCTAAATTCGTCCATTAGACACAGCAAATTATATTTCAATAAGCAATCCAATTTATCACCCACCACCACCACTCCGCCACCGCCACTTTGTACACTTCACACCGTTCCGCCTCTCTTACTAGCGCTTCTGGTGTTCGTCGGCGCATTCGTCGGTGCCTAGTGTACGGGCCACGCCGCTACGCATGTTATGTGCAACTGCGCAATATCTTGTGACGTCCAATACACCTGGTGCCTGGTAGATAGAGACTAAACGCGGACCAACACAGCATCACAGATTTGGGTTATGGCCTCCCGGAACCATTCTGCTTCGTCGTTAATATCGATAGACCTGACTGGTGAGTCTAACCAGGCATGCACCATTGAGGCCACCAGATGAGCTTCCTGGTTCAGTCGCTTGACCACCCATCGTCAACAGTCATCCTCAACCCTGGCCGGGGCCGCTTGGACCGGGCCACTCGAAGTCTGGGCGGAAACATCAAACTGGATGTATCTGTGGTCCGACAACGTCTCTACCTCCTACAATACACGCCAGTCCTGAACAGAGCGTGCCACAGCAGGACTAGCAAACGATAAGTCCACTATAGACCTACCCCACTGCTGCACACATGTCTGAACGGATCCCCGGTTTAGGAGCAGTAGGCCTGACTCCATCGCCCACTCTTCTAATAACACACCCCGTACATCCGTTGCTGGGGAACTCCAAGTTGTGAACTCGGCGTTGAAGTACCTCACGACAAGGACGGGGTGAGGACGGCTTCGACTGACGACTGGGTTCGATTCCGAAATAAAGTCTCAAAGTCAGCGAGAGGTCGGTTGGGTGAGAAATAAATCTCCACGACCATATTTTCGACTAAGGCTGCCACAAAGCCCCGTCCCGACTGAAGGTCTCAAGGGATAGAGTGTCAGCGGCCAGCCTCAAGATAAGTGTCACCAAGCCATCAATGTCACCCATCCTATCATCCTTGGGAGGACCAAAGTATGTTTCGGCGGCGATGGCAACGTTGATCAACCACTTCGCCTTGCCTGGAGCAAAAGGTCCTGAGCCCTGGTGCAAAGATTGATATTGCCTTGGAGAACTACTCAGTAACTACTGCCTCCCCGTCAGCCCTTTCCTGGGCGTTATTGCCGGCGGGCGGTGAGCGAGCTGACATCGAGGGCCACATGTTACAGTTTGAATCAGCTTTTTTATCCCTCGTGCATGCCTTGCTGCCCGTCTGGTGGTCAGCCGGCCTGATCAATGGCGCTTAAAAAAAACGCGTCAAGTACACTACCTCGTAGGTGGCGTGGATATGTGTGCATATTATGGGGAATACAACTTAAGTAAATTTTAGAATCGATTTTTCTCAGAAATGGTGAATCTTAGGGGATAAAGTGTTCCGGCTAGTCCCGGGATACCGTCCGAACTCCGGTGAGGCAGCGAGCCACTTTGCCGGATTGCCACCCTGAGATCTGGAGACTTCGCATGTGTGAGAGCGGCGCGAGGAGGCAAAACGCCAGGGCGTAACTCCGCCGCCGCAAGAAATAACGGCACAAAGGACAGCTCCGGTGGGATCTCATGGCGTCATGGAAAGTGCGATTGTCGCAACTCAGTGCTGGGCACGGAGGGAAAGAAGGGTCTCGACGTCCTCAGCTTCCGCCTTACGCAGGTTCTCACCGGACACGGCTGCTTCGGGAGGTTCTTGTTCTGGATAAGGCCGAAGGAAACACCCGGGTGTCACCATTGTGTGGATCGCCTGGACGGAACGATGGAGGTCTGCCCTGCTCGGGCGAAGCACTGCCGCGTGTCCTCGCGGAAGCGATCAGTGTAGGCTATCGGCAGCGACGATTTCTCGCGTCCGGCTCTGGTCCAGGTCATGGTACGGAGGAAAGTGCATGGGAAGCCGTCACCTCCTTCAGCGAAGCAGTAATGCTCGCGAAGAAGGAGGCGGAGAGCGTGAGGGAGAGGCAATCCTTGTGCTGTCGCGCCCTTAGCCGCCACAGGAGACGGAATGGGCGTCGGGACTCCGTAGCGGACTTCCGGCCACCGTAGATGCGGGCTTGCGCAGTGCGAGCAATGGATAGTTCGCCGTCTGGTACGGACCAGGGCCGGGTCGACGGTGCATTGTGTTCCACGCGCACCTCAAAGAGATGTCAACAATAATGAAAGGGGTCCGCTAGGGCCAATGCCTGCCAGGGTCGCGGATTTGTTCGAAAGAGGTACCGTGGCCCTGGCACAGGCAACTGAAGGAACACGGGTGGATTTTAGTCAGTAAAGGGAGAAGTAATTGATGATTTCCCATCAAAAGTAAATTTTTATAGATTCATAATTGCATGATCTACAATTTTTATCTCACCTATTTTTATCATAAAACTAAACGTTTCCCAAACAAAAAAAAAAAAAACAATTTTAGCGAACTTTGACCTTGAATGGAAACAAATTGCACTCAGGGGATCGATGGAGAATTTTCATTATAATGGTATCCGTAACATTTATGTAAAAATTCAGCGTCTTAGGAATTTATGCAAGGGTGAATGTCTATTTTGACCGGACTATCGCTTATCTATCGTGACTTGTTGTCAAATTCGTAATAACTGAATAAAAATAGTAAGTAAGACAATGAGGCGCCACACCGCCGCGCCGCGTCGCCGCTCGGGTACAAGTTTATACATGCAGCTCAAGTGGATTAGGTAATTCAGGGTAACACGAATAAAAGCTTTTCGTGAAGGTAACCCCTTCAAAGGCTTAAGACATTGAAGGGGTTAACCCCTTCACGTGGTTACCATAATAAAGGTGTTAACCATTTCGCTGGGTTTCGCGCATGAAACTCGAACAAAAGGTAACACTGCGATATGAATTACCCCATGTACGGGTTACCCTGTCAAAAGGCTTAACTCTTAAGCGGGGTTGTCCGGTCCCTGCTTGGTACACAGGATACCAGTGCGCAAACTGTACTGGTTAAAAGTTTACCCTGTATCTATGCCAGGAGTTTATTTTAGGCGATGCTATGATGATACAACTAAGACGAGAGGGCGGAAATTTTACCCTGTTTTTAAAGGAAATTATTGCGTCGTTGGTCTAGTGATCGCAAGTGCTACTGTTGAGCATGAGGTCATGAGTTTAATTCCCGGTTTGAGCAAAGTGTTACTGGTTTTTTTTTCCACTAGGAATTCCTCAGTAACAACAAATAAGAACAAATAAGAACTTCAACATATTGGCAGTGCAGAAAATTGTTTCTTATTGTGTATTAAATATACAGCTGGTCAAATTAAAAACTTTTGAACTATTGTCTGAATGCAGAAGACAAAAGCAGTTATAAAATATTACTGCGATGATGTCTTATATTAGCCAGCAGTGGACCAGACTGATGGACTAACTTTATATTGCTGCAATATTAAGTACAATCCAGATTACAAAGAAACAAAGAAATACATATTTTTATTGATAAACTAGCTGACCCGACAGACGTTGTCCTGTCCGTCAAATAGTCATTCATCCAAAATACCTTCCCTACCTACCCTACCCTATCCTACCTATCCTACGCTACCTACCCTACCCTATCCTACCTACCCTACGCTACTTACCCTACCCTATCCTACCTACCCTACGCTACCTACCCTGTCTGGTCCAGGCGTTGTTGAGTTATGCGCTTACCAACACATTTTGCGATTCATTTTTATATTATAAATAATAAAAATATGTATTTCTTTGTTTCTTTTACTGTGAATCAGAATTCCAACAATGTAACATATATATACATAATAATGAATTAAGTTCTGTTTGCTATGCGCGACTCATTTGTGTTATTCATTCTCTTCATTAAAATTTGATTATTGACATTCAGTAGTAAAGACCTTGTGCATTTTTAAATACAGTATATCATTATACAGGATAACAACACCATACATATAGGAATAATTTTGGTTTTTTCATTTTGTATGACTTATTTCCCTTTACGGCTTGAATTTATATTAACTTGACTACTGACATAAGCAAATAAGTGGGTTAACCGATTCACAGTTTTACTGACCATTATGGTTAGTAAAACTGTGAATCAGTTATGTGCAGTTTGTGTAATAGATATATTATGCCTGCTTAGTGGACTATATACCTCATACCTGATCCACATTTCTTGCTAACAATACCAAATTTCAAATTTTAAGGATCATGTCTCAGTAATTCATTACAGTCTTTACTTTTTGGAGAGACATAATAATCACAAGACATGATCGTTTGACAACTTTGCAACAATGTTAGTACAGTCACGAGCAATAATATGTATACACATCGCCAAATTCAAAAGCGATTTTCTTTTAAATAGCGATTGCAACCTTGAGATAAGTTGGGTATTTCATTATAGTGTGGGTCCCAAAATATTATTTTTATAATAAAATAAGATTACAATGAGTAAAAATGGAGAAAATCACTTTTAAAAGTTGGTAAGCGTATACATATTATTGCTCATGACTGTACATTTTAAATGTCTTCGCTGAATTTGAATAACATTAATATTTTACGTGTTAGATTGTAAGTAATTGTGAGTTAAATTCAATAAGCACTCTGCTACGGGTTTGAGTTTGTTAAGTTTAGCCAGTTTAGGAAACACAATTCCACTAATATGTCAAAAGATTGTCTTAGGAGCGGAGTTTGGTCATTTATCATAGTTATTTATTTCTGGTCATCATGTTTTCCTGACCAATTTGAAGGAAAGAAATGAAAATTCATAATTATGGAAATTAACATTATCCCTTTGCCTCTTACGTTTTTTCTTTTTTAATGTTATCCTAGTTTTAGTGTAGACTTTATGGGAATGTAAAGCACTGTTAAATGCACAGTTCAATGTGTGATTGAACACAATCTATCTATCTTATAGGTCGGGTTCTACTAATGGAGCTGATGGAGCCTACCCAACGAGAAGAAGAAAATGTAATTTGTTAAGTTAAAAGTAGTTTTTAACGATTTTTTATGCATCAGAATCACCTACTGAATAAACAACGCTGTAAGCCTATGTTTTTTTACATTGTAGTGAGTATACCAATGTCCTTGTAATAGGTGTATAAATAGAATGTTACTTAGGATCAAGATTCGAGGATTTTTATTCATATCTTATTCCAGACATGAGTAAACTAACCCAATTATAGACTTGTCGAGTTAACAATTGCTTGAAACTTACACATTCAGTTGTACCGCAAGTTCAACAGCAAATTTCAACGATAAATACAACCTCAGGAATCTTTTAAGCGTAATTATGAATAATTGTGGTACAACACACCGGTTGCAAATAGTAATCGATAACATGACATGACGGTCATGACTTGTAAAATTATCAAGTTATTAGAATATTACAAAAAATACTTACCGTTAGTAGACAAAATGCAACAATTATTATCTTCTGCACAAATACTTAACGTAACGACAGTTTTTGAATTATCTTGAATTAAACCAAATATATTGCGAAACAGGAAAACCACAAAAAAATGGCGGCAATGGCAAAAAAAGATGTTTGGTAGGTTTTCTCGTTGTATTACCACACTTTAAAATTATCTACCATTTTGTTAATCGATCGAAAACCGAAGAAATTAAATTGAAAATGATTTATATGAATATTAATTTACCTGGGTGGATTAGTCTAGGCTACGGGACGAGTAGTCACGAGCAGTCCTTTTTTATCTTCGTAAATTGCGTACCTACTTACGATTTTACTGCTAACTTATCTTTACTATTTAGTTGCGGTAAAGTATGTAAGTGAGCGAGAATATCTGCCTATTCTTGTAAAAGTTACTTTTGCCTCCACCGTTGTATTTTGTAATAAAAAAAACAACAATGTCAAACAAAACCACTGTCAACTGTCAAAAATGTGTGATTGGATTAAAAACGACGTATTTCGCGAAAAAATTTTTGATTTGTTGCAAACTGTGTGTTGGTTTAAAGTTTACTTTATTTTGGTTCATTGTAGTTTGTGTTCAGGAAGACACTTACCATGTGGAATACCTAGTGAAAGAACTCCAAAACATAATTAAATTATCATTTCTGAATTCCGAGAAATGAAAAATGAATAACAGCTCGGATTATATTTACTTTTCCGAGCTACATTGCTCAAAAGATGCTCTTACGGATAACTACGGGTGGTTCATGCAGTTCCTGTTGGCGGTTTTGGCGTTTACTTGTCTAGTAGGTAAGAAGTTGTGAAATACAGGCCAGAGTTCAAGGTAGTTTGATAGTGATACCCTTATTGCGTACGTTTCTTCACTACGTTGCTCAATGAGACTCCTCAGTACATTTTCTAAACTAACGATTAAATTCTAAAAAGTCCATGAGTCCAAACGAAAAATTGCAATTATCAATATTTACATGATTGATACACATTGATGCTCAAATTAATCGTCTACCTATTAAATGCAATTGAAGCAATTGACAATATTACTGCAATAGCAATTCATCAATTGCAATTGATTGTTTCGTACCCTTAACACCATCATATGTAGTTATGGCAAAGCCTTCTGGGGGAGGCCTATGTCCAGCAGTGGACGTCTTTCGTCTGAAATGATGATGATGATGATGATGTAGTGATGAAATATGTGATTAAACAATATTGACAGTTTTAAGATTACTTATCTCATGTGTACTGGACTTAGACAGTAAATGATTATCATTATCCTATAGTTCAGTGTGTTGTCCTATCGAAATATTACTATTAAGCAACAATTCTTTGTAGAGTAACATCAGAAAAAATATTTTCATTGAAGGTAAAAGATTTTGTGAGCCACGGTATGCACGGAGGCCTTGGCTTATTTGGTTTTACGACACTTCAAAACAAGGATTGGGAGCACTGATCATACATGCAGCCAATGTGTGGCTGTCACCGCACCTCACTGGGAACCCATGCACATGGTATGCATACTTAATTAGATAAATAAATAAAATAGCCTTTTATTCAGACAATACTAGTTTATATTAATCTATATCACTGTTCTTCAGTTTCACTGTCTGTTTGCCTTTTGTCAAAGGCCTCCTCCGACTCTCTCCATCTTGTCCGCTCATTTGCTGTCCTTGTCCATATATTAGTGTTCCCTACTGCCTTTTTAATCTCTTCTGCCCATTTTCTTAATCGGTCTTCCTCTTTTGTGGAAGAGAAGAGCTGTGACAGTGGTATCCCTTGGATACCACTGTCACAGCTCTACTCCACTTTTCCAGTCCCCTTATAGTATGACCTGCCCATCTCCATTTTATTTTTTTCACTTTGACTGTTAAATCTTCAATTTTGGTTTTCTTTCTAATTGTTCTGTTTCGGATCTTGTCACTTTTTCGTTTGTTCAGCATGCTCCTTTTCATGTCGACTTGGCAGACTTGTAGTTTTTTTAAAGTTGGATTTTGTTAGCGCTCAAATGTAAGAACAGGCAGTATGCAAGTATTAAATAATTTGGCTTTTATGGGCATACCTATATCTATGTTTTTCATTATGCCTTTGAGGGACTAGTATCGCTTCCAAGCTTTGTCTATTCTAGTTGCAATCTCTTTTGTCATAAGTTCGTCGATGGATATCAGTTCATTCAACTTACTCATTTGTATACTCAATAGGGTTGCTGTTGACTACAATGGGTACTTCTTCTCTGTTCGTCATGGTATTCATTGATAGTCCTACCTTACGGCTTGCCTTATCGAGATTGTTGAGCATTGTTTCTAGGTCTACTGGGCTTGTCACGAAAATAATTAGGTCGTCTGCGAATTGAAGATGAGTTAAGTTTTCGCCGTTGATATTCAGGCCTAATTTTGCCCACGGCAATTCTCTGAAGATGTCCTCTAGGACTGCCGAGAAGAGTTTTGGTGAAAGCTGTTCGCCCTGCTGAACCCCTCTTTGAATCTGTATCACTTCTCCTTCCATCTCTAGTTTCACCCATGCAGTGCTGTTCTTGTAAATGTTTTGGATCAGTCTGATGTATTTACCTTCTACTTCTTGGTTGTTTAGAGCCTGCCATATATTTTCGTGGTGCAGGGAGTCAAATGCCTTACAGTAGTCTATAAAGCAGCAATAGAATGTTAGCTGGTACTCTTTGTACTTCTCAAAAACCTGTCTAACGACATGAATGTGGTCAATTGTTGAGAATCCACTTCTAAACCCTGCTTGTTCCCTTGTCTGGTTCTTGTCCAGGACTCGAGTTATGGGGTTTAATATTATTTTTGCAAAGACCTTGTAGATGTTGGACATGAGACTTATCGGTCTGTAGTTCCCAATATCATTTTTATCTCCCTTTTTATGTAATAGAATTATTGTCGAGGTGGGCCATTGTTCCGGTATGTATTCGGTTTCCATCACTGAAAAGGAAAGCGAGGATTGGTATCATAATATCTTTGGCATGTACAAGAAATTCATTAGTGATATTGTCTGACCATGGGGCTTTATCTTTCTTTTGTGACAATAGAGCTCTCTCTATTTCTCTTTGTAGTATTTTAGGTACTGCTTCTATACTTAATTATAACAAGTAATAATAATTGGACGTAGTTACACAAGGATCCAATCTACATAAAGTTCATTTGTTCATGCGATTTGGATTTGTATTGATGATAAATATCTGATGTAGTCCATAGATGTGCCTTAATATCTAGTAGTTGTAGATATGTTTAAAATTGTATTTTGTCACATGGATCTTTTATGATATTAAAGATATCACCCTGAAGATGTGTTTTGGCATATATAACTCCATTTCGGAAAAGTGTGGATTGGATCCTTTTTGCGTAACTACATTCAATTATACCAGTCTGTTTTTGTACTGTAGGCCAAAGGCTGCTTCTTATATAGAGAAGGTGTAAGCATTGAAATATTTTTTAAAGTACAAATTGTCCCAACAAATTACTATACATAAAACACAATATGCTGATTGTCAGGCCATTCACCCAAATCCTCTTGCTGTTAAACTGCTAGACCACAGTGAATTTGTCAATTGACTTAAGAGAGGTCGAGTGGTCTAAAGAGGTAGCAGTGGCAATGGCCCCTGTACCTGAAATGCCAACTGTATTTACGCAACCAAACTGATATTAGTCCAGAAAGACCAGAGGGCAGTTATTGAAAAAAAAAAAATGTCCCAACAGATGCTATCCTGTCCAAATTTACATTCGGAAATTTTAAAAGGGTTGGCAGCTGTACTTGAATGAATTAAGAACTGGGAAAAATCAATTTAAAACAGTACACACATTGACCATGACTCACAAATTATAAGTGCTGCAATACCAATGTGAAACAATCAATTGTGAACCTTAAACCATACCAATTAGATTTAATACTCCATGTATCTTTACTGAAGCCTGTAAAGTACTGTAACCAACATAATAATATGTTAATTTTTTCAATGTTCTAAGTATACATATACAGCCTTTGTTAAAGTGAATGTAATTCTCTTTTACAGGTATATAGTGAACTTCATGCTGGATTCTACATTGGGACTGCTTATAATATGGGCAGGCATCAGACTAGCCCAGCATTGTGCAAGAGCTTATGACATACCACTCATTAATTTTGGTGAATATGGTAAGTGTAGAAGTCTTTTTAATTACAGTTAAAATTTAAGTGATTGCACATGCAATCACTTAAATTTTAACTGCAATTTAAACCTTACATTAATGACTTTAAAGTTACATGACGCCTATTCGTAATTTGCTATAGTGACTTACTACTTCATCGCCTTTATACCATAATTTTATTATACTGCAAGTGTAGCCAAGCCTTGACAGCAGTAAACTTTTAATATATATATATGTACGATGACAAGAAATGATAGTAAGATTAAACCAGTGATGTAAGATGACCATTAATTAAATGCTGACCAGACCTCTTAAACTTCTAACTGTCTCTCAGCTAAACAAGCTATAAGCTCAACAAGCCGCATTCAATTCCGACGGGGCCGCAAAGATAGCTCGACAGGCCGCATGAAATAGCTCGACAGGCCGCATTCAATTCCGACGGGGCCGGGGCCGCAAAAGATAGCTCGACAGGCCGCATGAAATAGCTCGACAGGCCGCATTCAATTCCGACGGGGCCGCAAAAGATAGCTCGACAGGCCGCATGAAATAGCTCGACAGGCCGCGCGTTATAAAGATAGACATTACACATCCTCTTTTCTCAATGTTAACAATGATATCTCTTCTTATCAATCAGGTAAACCTCCCATGTGCGCAGCATGGATATGCCAGTGCATACTATACGCAGCTCTGGCAACCTTCGCGAAGTCAGTGCTAGCCCTGGTGCTGCGGCTACCACCAGTGGTTGCTGTGCTGTCCACGTTGAGACTGTCGCCCGTCTCCGACCCTCGACTGGAACTGGCTGTCGTCATGCTCATTATACCCTTCTTTGTTAATGTAAGTGTTTTTTTTCTTTAATAGATTTGCGCGAGGTGAAACAAATCTGACTTTTCGTTATCGTCGCTGTTGATTCCTTAAACAAAATAATTATGTGATATCTGGCTCTGACTAGAATGGGCAGTTCGCTCGCTAATTTAGGTATTTCTGTCATAAACACATTTTGCAAATGTAAAATGTACGTTATAGAAAACATGTACTTAGTTTTGTTAGTATTAAAACAAAAGACCCACCGTGAAGTATTTACGTCGTACCTGCTAAGGGTTCATTTTGTTTTTTAGAGATTACTTGATTTTTTTTCTATCGAGGAAACGACTAAATCATTTCAAGTCGTTTCTAAAGTAAGATTTATAGAGTTAATCCTTAAATATCTTACATATTAATTGCATAACTAAAAGTTAAGTAATAATGATGCAGCAAGAGATCATCATCATCATTTCAGCCGAAAGACGTCCACTGCTGGACATAGCAAGAGATCAAACGAACGCAGTTATTTCGAAAATCTCTTAACATGAAAAAGCCACGTAAATTCAATGGTTCTCATGTTGCGGGCGGGCGTGTGGGAATATTCCCATTGCGAGTAATTTTCCATAATTAATTATAGTCAATCTAAAATAAATCATTCGACGTTTTTTTAATTAGGATAATATAATCGTAGTTAGGCAAGATCTTACTACGTATAACATTATTTCGCATTGAAATAATCTTGAAGCAGTTCGTGTACACATAATATACCTACGTGTAATCGGGCGATATTTACTCGTCTCGAGCGATAACGCCTACAATATACATACGTAGGTAAATGTTAGTTAGACGTTTACCATCACTTAAGAAAAACAAATTGGCCACAAGATGGTAGGTGTACAAGTGGAACAAATAAAGAAACTTAGTACGTAATGTACACTTGAGTAAACAATTACTTTCCAAATTAAACATTCGTCACATGCAACGTGGGGAAACCAATAAAAACAAAGTCAACAAAACGTCGCAGGCCATACGTTATATTGCCTCGATCGCTAAGTAATTATTAATGTCTTGAACATTGCCTCTACAATTTACATACATATTCTACACGTCTTTTTCCGATGGGGGTAGCTTGGAACTACAGACCGCCATATTTGTATACAGATTAGTTACCCCCTTTGACCACGATGCCCCGTCACTGTGGCGCCTGCCAGTACCTTCGTTGCCAGTCTCAGTAATTCACATACACAGGTCATTGTAGCCAGTGCACATCGACTTATTGTCTTCTTAATAATTAAAACTCTTTGTTACTAATAGGTTTTTTCCGTTTTGAAAATGAATTATTTGCTGTTACCCTATTTTCAGTGCAGAAAGACATGCATTTGTTCACAGAGCTATAATCACGCAATGGGCACGTTTATGAAAGTGATGTAAATGTGTTGCGTTCTCACCCAATGCTAGGTACTTCAGGGCTAAAATATATACGTCTAAATCAGACGTAATACGTAAGTAATTATATTTAAATACCTACGTAAATGAAACAAAAAAGTTAACGACTTTAAAAGTAAAACGAATGTTCGACTTGGACTCGTTATCTTTAAGGCCAATAACCTCATCAAAGCATAGAATAAACTAAGAAGTTCTCAAGGTGATTTTGGTTCAACTCAAAACTTAAGTTTCACAAGCTTATAACATTCCCAATGCCGGGAACCGACGACGTACAACTCGTAAGTCAAGGCCGGGACTGCTGGGCCACCACTGCACCTCCATTCTTCAATAGTTAACCGCAAATTGTAAAAGACGACCAAAAAGGTTTAGAACAAGGCTGCTCAACCCCAAGCCCGCGGGCCACTACGTGGCCTACCAACGCATTTGGATAGGCCAGCCAAAAGCAATCAGCTGGATATAGTCTTCTGAGAACAGATTTGAGGACTGCCAACCAGCACTTTCAAGTAGGTTAAGCTCAGCTGCTTACGCAGTAAGAAAGATAAGGCAGTTGACTGATGTAGCCACAGCTAGGTTGGTTCACTTTGCTTATTTTCACAGTATTATGTCTTATGGCATTCTGTTGTGGGGATCAGCAGCTGACGTAGATTCAATTTTCATTTTACAAAAGAGGGCAATCCGCGCAATCTATAAAATGGGGCCTCGCGAGTCTCTTAGAAACAAGTTCAGCGAAATTGATATACTAACTCTGCCCTCTCTTTATATCCTAGAAAATATCTTGTATGTTCGCAAAAACTTAGGCCTTTTCAAAAAAACGATGCGATTTCCATAATCTGAATACACGTAGTAAAGATGAAATTGTGATTCCAAAATTAGATTGACTAAAACTACGAGTAGCAAGTCATTTCTAATAAACAGTATCCGCTTCTATAACAAGTTGCCAAAGTCAGTTACAGAACTTAGCGATGGAAAGTTTAAAACGCACATCAAACGTGTCCTTATCAAAAAAGCATATTATAAGATAAAAGACTACGTAGAAGACAGGGAAGTTTGGCATTAATTCCTTCTGCACATGTGGCTTCCCTGGTACCTCATTAACAGCATAACTATGTGAAAGTCTTATTAACTGCTCTCAAATACAATGTTCTTTTTTATTATTTTTATTTTAACAATGCTGACATATTCTAGTCATTATTATTTTAATATTTTTAGTGATTGTCATGGAAATCATGTCACTATGTTTAACTAAGTTCATCTTATTTAACTAGATTATTTTACATATTGTGAATGAGAGAACGTTGTAGGCCTTACAGACTGTAGATTTGTAGACGATTTTCTATTCTGTATTCGTCTAAGTACCTGGTACTTATTGACAGGCCTGCACTGTCCTCCCATACCTTTTTATCTCTGTAATTTGAAAAAATTGTTAAAGCCAATTATTTTTAAAAGAGTAACCGTGGAGTTTCTTGCTGGCTCTTCTCCATAGAAAACAACAATTTGGAACCGTGCACCTAGCTTCTGACGTTTCATAAGTGCCCTTGCAGGTTTATATGAAATAAAAATATTTTGATTTGATTTGATTTACCCTAATTGCGTAACTCACGATTCATCACAATCGGTTTCGTTTTGAAACAGATTGTTAAACCATTGCTTCATATGTTCGAAAAATGTGTCTGTTCAACAACTTAAATAACGCAATGAATACTGTTGAACTGTCAAATTAAAACCGATTATGATTAATCGTGAGATGCAATCAGGGTGTTGGGCTAAAAAATATTTTGCGTTATAAATTTTTAATTTATTTTGTTCTCAATTAGGTAGATTGCCAACAATAAAAAAACACTCTCGATTTTATTATAGACCTCGAGAGTTTTGAAAAAAGTTTTGTTTAATTCTAATAGCTAGATATCCACCACAACTGTAGTCAAGTTTTATTTACTAGATGGCCCGCTGCACCGGCTGACACGGAATCAAAGATATATGGCCCGCCTTCAAAATTGGTTGGGTAGCCTTGGGTTAGAATATTACAGATACTTACAGATTTAACTTCATTTAGTTATTATCATCATGCTATACCTTTAAGGAGCTCTGCAGTGAATCATGAGTTCATGATTAACATAAAAACAGCTAATTAGTGAACTTTCAACAAAGCATTTTCCATTCGACGACTGCTTTGCAAACCTATGTTCAATTCTCAACAGTCGTTTTTTTTTTTGTGTAAGATCAAGTTTCTTTTATACTAACTAGGCTGAGTGTCAGCATTTTTTTAACGTCAAAGTTAGGTACTTAAGACAGTGCCCCAAAACGCCCACCCTTCACCACTTCCTAGTTTTTTTTTACATTTTATAAGTAATATTATGATGGCTCGTAAAACGTGCACAGACAGACAACATCTAGACCGCTTCCGTCAACTTTGGTTATATAATTAAAATATGTAAATATATTTGACTAAGTGACCGTTAATGAGAAATCTCGTGTGTTTACAATCTACTGTTATAATATTATTTTAGCTGTTCGTCATGAATAATCTGTAAGAACGCATCTGTCAGTGTATTATTGCTGTGTCATGAAGACGCAGACGCTCATTAATTCACTAAAAACGAAAAACTTTGCAAGCAATCGAAAATTACTACTGAACTGCGGGAGTCAACCTCAGGACGAGCCGCTTTTCACACAGACAACAGCTGTACGCCTTGCTCTTGCGACACCAGTCCTGACTCTCATCATACTTTGGCTGCTGAGACCAAAAGTACAAACGTAGTCAGGATAAGTTTATACAAATGTGACTGTTATTTCAGTATATTGTGGTATCTTACGACTTCTACGCATACGAAGTCGCTAGCAGAAGCTAGATGCGTAATAAATGGATTTCTAGATCTACGTTGATACCATACTTCCTAGCACACTTCCGTGTGCTCGGAATATGCATCTTCTTTTAAACATTCTGTCACTGAAATATGGCTCTAGAATGTCTGCAAATTCTGGAGGTAGCATGCGTCTTATTTTAAATACCAGTCCTGTATTTAAACCCTCATGCCAAACTTTATCAAAAGCTTGTGCGACATCTAGGCATACGTGGTGGCGCAGACTTGCTTGTTTTCGAGTTACTTTTCAATCATGTTAGTTATTCCGTGTACCTGGTCTATTGTAGAGTGTTTGTAAAATATTAAGTTAGAGTTAAATTGCTTTCTAGTCGATTAGGCTAGATCTAGATTGTAATAAAATACTAAGAACTATGGTTCTTATTATTAAGAAAGAAAAATATCCTAAACTATTTGTTTCGTCGCGGCGTCGTTGTGATGTAGGTTAATTGGTTTCGGCATTGTCTGCTTATTAGCACTAGTAATTAAAATACTGATAAAATATATGAGTAAGTGACACGCCCTTTGATCTACCTAAACCAAAACAGACAGATGTACCGACTTTACCGGTAATGAAGTAATTTTTATAAGAATCTATTGCATAACAAGACATTGTTTCAGATATTAATATTCTGGGTGACAGACAACTTCCTCATGTACCATCCGCGAGGAGTGAGCTCAAAACTAAAGACGAAGGTAATACAGATATTTTTATTTCATTTAAAAGGTTGTCTACAGGATGGGACATCGACGCTCAAACTTTTACCATGAATTCATACATGATTCTCAAAGCCACGTTTCAAATTTTCGTCGGTTATAAAAAAAAATTGCTGTCCCATACATTTTGACTGCGTAGGTATTGCACTTTCTACGAAACAGGTGTCTTTTTCTTATAACCGACTATGAATTTCTACGGTAGGTTTTTACGGGGCTAGAATCCGGTGCTGAATTCATGGTTATAGTTCGCGCGTCGATGTCCCGTACCCTGTATTCGCTTTGTACCTTCATTATCATTGCCAAAATCTATCTAGCACTTTCAAAGCTCACCTAGAAATCCTTCCATGGCCCATACATATTGCAAGGACCGTGGGAACAGTTTATACATCGTATTCTTTGTTAATTTCTCAGGTGAGATATCAATCCATTAAGAAGGAGAAATCAGGTTCTGAAGAAGAGAGGGACTCAGCGGACGAACGTCTTTTAGGAGCCAGTGTATGACCCTACAGGAAGCCCAGTGTATTTCGGGCTTAAATCGTAATCTCTTCGAGTAGTACACACGGCTACACATCAAGCTATACATTTCGCATTTACGCTGATCTCGCACTGTACGGAAATTCTATACAGTGCGAAATCAGCTTATACTGGGAACGTATAACTTGATGTGTAGCCGTATGTACTAGCCATCCTAGTATATTAACAACTGCATGTTGTGACGTCGCTCCTGAATATTTGACGGATTTAAACGGTACTAAGATAAGACCTGAGGAGGTAAATAAGAAGGAGGTATTGCACCCAATTGTTAAATTTTATCGGTTGCCTAGTAATAGAAACTACTGGTCTACTACTGACTTGCCATGCCGAGGTCCTCAATTATTGATTCGCGGCTCTCCAGCCAGCCAGTCGGTCAGTAGTCCGCTAATGATTATGAAATATTGAAAATCAATTAACGATACGCGTTTGACTTTTGATCAAATAATCGTTAATCGATTATGAATTTCTCACCTCCATTTTACTCGAATTGTAATCGATACATGTAAAATTGTGTGTTTTGTATAAATGTGTATATTAAAGGTATATTAAGGGGTATGGCAAGTTATGTGGTACGCACGCGATCAAAATAGGAATGAGCTTCCGCCATGTTGTAACGGATCAGCTGTTAAACCAACTTTAGCGTATAAAAAATTTAATGTAAGTATCAAAAATTTCGTACATATCCGGTGAAGTCCAGGCGAAGTCAGTTCTATTTTTATTTTGACAGCAGGGTGGGTAGTTTAACATGGTGTATAATATATTTATAATGGAACGCACCTATTATAAAATACATATTTAGACATTTCAAAAATTACCTAATATATAAACTTCCATAAACTATAACATAAGTAATATCGAATCACAATTATTTTAGTTTTTTATAAATGCTTATTGTATAGATAAACATAAAATTATTGTAAAAAGACTTTATATTGATATTTTTGCTTGTTTTGAGGGCAAGACTTGGTAATTTGGATGATTGTGGTAGCATAGTATATTTGCTATAGTGTGGCCATAATTTTAAAGGATTGTCTTTTTGTTGTATTAAAATGAGGTATTTGTACCCTGTGAGATGTTCGTGTAAATTATCTCTGACTAATGATGTTAAAGAACTAAAAGTAGTAGTTCCAGAAGACATGTGTGGAATTGAGATGTCGCTTTACTAATTGAAAGCTAAAATAAAACAATGTACAAATATGCCATTTTGCTTCAAACAAATTTTATATTGAATAAAAATATATTTTTATACGTTTTACTTTTGAAAAAATGATAATTTTAATGTTCCTACACGGTATAGTACTTAGATCTTCATAGTAGTGCCATGTATTTTGATTTTTATATATTATGTACACCAACATCGAATAAAGACTGAGAAAGTCGTGGGAATCATATCTTCCTATAAAATTCCATTTGAATTCCACTTGTTTAGGGAAGCTTTACACTTGTTTATTATTTATACATCTACATTACGTTACATTTCATGGCATTTGTGAGGCAACCTGCGCGTGCGCTTGTTGCATAAAAATAAATATTTTGTTTAGTTGCCATTTCTAAGCTGACTGGCAACTATCTGGCGATAGGTTATATGCATGTAATTCAAAACTCTTTCATTAATTAAATATACATTGTATAGGATTCAAGAAACAAATCGCTACTTATATAAAAAAATGCATTACTTATTTTAAACTATCTTAATAGAAGTTACGTTTTTCTCACCAAGGGACGCAAGCTCGACACGCGTCGTTTTCATGAACGCCGGAAGTGACCTCAAAAGCCATATGAATAAATATATGTTCTTAAATTCTAAATTTAAGTGTGATTTCCGCTTGGATAAAGTCCAAAAATAATTATAATTTACATGATTTAGAGCTAAAAAGAAATGTAAGCAAAGCAGTATCAAGGTAAGTCACAATATGGTCACTTTAATAACGGACATTAGAACTATAGTAGAAAATTAGTTAATTATTATAATATTTTTGAGCAACAAACCATAGTCAAATTTGACTTTTAATAATTTTCTTGTGTTTATGTTAACGTACTTATTTCATTTATCAAGAGAAAGAAAAATACATGCATATTCCCTATTAAGAGCTCATATCTTCGGTCAAGTATATTTGATCGGAGGCACGTGCAGGGTAGCAATTTTTTTTTTTCTGAACTTTTAAAGTAATTGACTAACTGGTTTGTCAAACTATTCAAAAATACTTATTTCTCAATGAATTGATAACTAATTAATCGCATTATAAAAAATAAAATAAAAATACCTATCTGGCTACGATCTGATTTGTTTCAACAAAAAAAATAATATGATATTACTTGTCTAATAATGGGTACATAACACTATTTTATGGAAGCAAAAATCATCTATGATTGTGATGTAATGTAAATATTGATAATAATAAGAACAAGTTTTATAAAAACTATGATGTATATATTGACCCATTATTATAACATAAATTACAATATATTTGTGCATCTGTTCATTGTTTGTGCGAATATAATTCACTTACGTGTTAATTGTAGTTTTATTTTGAAATACATATTTTTATACAAAGTTTACCCGGTACCACTTCCAACCGCGACGACGAATCGGGACGAGAAGCGAGTACTAGTAATCAAGAACGAGTTGGTGAGCTACGAGCTGTGACTCCACAACTGCGAAGAGCAATTACTCGATGGTATAAGCACTGTGCTTATAAACGTCACGCTACCGCCATCTTTTATCGAGTAGCAAAACTACACACTAATCTTCTCGTATTATGTAGAAGCTTAAACTCGTCATAAATGGTAGCAGGGTACATCGATGCGCAACCTAGATTCAGTACATGATTCTCAACCTCCCTGCGTTTAAATTTTTAGTCGGATATTAAAAAAAAAATGCTGTTCCATTCATTATTACCGCAAAACCATTGCACTTTTCTATGAAACAGCAGATTAATTTTTTGATAACCGATTAAAAGTTTCTACCCTGGGGCTCTAGGCTGATGTGCTGAATTCATGTTCAGTTTGTGCGTCGATTAATTCTGTCAGTCTGCCAACCTGTATACATGACACCTACATGTACGGTACCTGTATATGCGACGGATCCTGGCGACCGACCGGATACCGGTTTCCCGGATGACCGAAAAACTCTGGAATGACGCAGCGTGGGTTGGTGAACCAAAGACTGACTGATTGACCCTGATTTGCGTCGATGTCCATGCGATCTTGTTTTACTACACGGGCTGTGTTCCATGACCGTGAGGCGTTCGGGACGAGAAAAGGTTTTCTTGCAAACATTTTCAGACACCGGATTATTAGCATGGAGGACACCATGGGTATTAGTAATCTATAGCTCGGATCCCTGTTTGCCCTGACTAGTCATGACGCCCTGACCCAGAACTGTGTAGATAAAGCCTTACATCTATGCCCTTGGTGTCCCGACGATTCCCTATTAATTCCTTTCTGTTTGTTTATTATCTGCACACAAACAAAACGGTTGCCATGGTGTTATTGAGTTCCACATTCAAACGTAACATCAATACACGGCATTGAGTCAATTTCTATGTCAGAATCTCAGGTCAGAATATGACTTTTGTTGCAATTCTTTGTTTGTTATAGACTATATTTTGTTAGAAATAATTGTTTTATTAATTTAGAAACTGTCAAAATGGACGAGAGGGATTTAAGAAAGCTGCTGACGACGAAAAATGGGTGTCGTGTGCCATTGATGCGGCCTATACCCGATGTACACCAGATGGACAAACTGCCGTTCGTACCGCTACCGCCTTATAATAGAATCAAGGTAAAGTTATTGATTTATTGCATAACTTCATGTCTCCAAGCGTCTCGAAACTATTAGACTTTAGTCTTAGGTACCTAGATCCCAGTTCGTCCATGAATATAACATAATGCTATGTGTATGATTTAGTCCTATACTTATAATATTGAACAGTATATAGGTACGAGGTTGAATAGGACAATATCACAAGCTCTCGAGTTTGATTCCCAGTTAGAGCTAATTGTAATTAAAGTCTACGTGTGCGCTGATATGGCCAGCATTGAACTTCTCCCAGCTACACGATGATGCTACTTCGATGAAAAATAAAATAAAAATGAAAAGTGCTTGTTTTTTAATATACTGCTTCCCGCGTACGTAAGGGTGTGTACAGATCTGGCGATTGCGCCGCTCGCGTGTCGCCCTTCAGCGACGTATGTGCTGCGCGCGTGTTGCACGCGTGCTACTACTGCAACTGTTAGTTGCGCCTAACACGTGCAACCAGTGAACGAAAATAAACATGTTTATTTTCGTTCACTGCGTGCAACTTATACAACGCTCGCATGGTGCACGGGAGCTGCATGCGTACCGCGCGCGTGCAGTTTGCGTGCATGCACGTCAGTTCGCTGCTATTTTCAACCCTCACTTTGTTAGTTACTATTGGTTACTTGCTTATGCGACGATGGCGGACGATAACACGATTGCCACCATCAGTACTGCAGCATCAGCTACCTATGTTATTAGTGAATGTTTAGAAGAAAAGAAAGCGACGTTGGTGGCAGATTAATGATATGCTGGAAGAGGATGATATGCTGAATTCATGGTTACAGTTTGCGCACTGGTTGTTGCGCACCTACTCTGTCTTTTTGTGAAATGCAAGAATGATATGCTGAATTCATGGTTACAACCATGAATTCAGCATAACATTCTTGCATTCTTGCTATTCAGACTTCTCCGCTCTGGGTAGAGAGCAGGCGGGCGTGTCAGACTTTTACTGACTAAAACCCACCCGTGTTCCCTCAGTTGCCCGTGTGCCAGGGGCGACGGTGTCTCTTTCAAACAACCCGCACCCCTGGCAGGCATTGGCCCTTGCGGACCCCACCAGTTGTTACTGACATCTCTGACGGCGCGCGTGGAATACAACGCGCCGTCCCGCCTACAACTTTTCGGCCGCAGGGGATAGAGATTATATACCGACACTCCTCTTCCCCTGCGGCCCCACCGCGTCCGCCATCAAACGGTGGCGGCTCCGTCCAGGCCACGGAAGGGAAGAGCGCTGCTCAGAAGCACCGGCACTCCTCCTCTGCCGCAGCCCGTAACCCTCAGCCGCGATGCTTCCCATTCGACATCGCGGCCCACCTCGGTTGCGGTGCACCTCACCGCAACCTAGTTTTTGGCCGCTACGTCATCGGCTTGAAGGCCAAAGCGCTAACGAGCGGGCCCACCTTTGAGTTCCTCTTCGCTTCACCGTGGCTTCCAGATTACGGTTACTCAGCCCCCCGCAACGACAATGTGGGAACCCACTCTGGGGGGTGGACACACTCTTACTCTGCAACATTGAGTACCCATCCTTCATGTGCCTTAAATAACTTAACACTAAACAAAATACAACCTGGGGGGCAGTGGTGGCCCAGTGGTAACGGCCGCAACTTGAGCTGTTGGTCGTTGGTTCGAACCCAAACAGGCGCTTTACTTTTTGTAAAATATTAATTTCATCACTACTGCTCTCAAAACGGTGAAGGAAAACATCGTGAGGAAACCGGCATGTCCTAGAACCGAAAATTCGAAGACTTGTGACATCCACAAACCCGCACTGGGCCCGGAGGTGGATTTCGGCCCAATCCCTCTCACCGAAAGGAGGCCTGTGTCCCAGCAGTGGTAACATTATAGGCTGATCATGTAAGATACAACCTTACAGTAGCACAAGGTTTTTCAAAGCATCATTTTATTTTAGGAAAAACAACAAAGTTTCCGCAAGATCCTCGAGGAAAAGGCTACCGAAAGGAAAGTAGAGATAGCTCGACCGCCGCCTGAGCGGAGAGAACGAGACAGGTTAGAGATATCACAGTCACGACACATTGCAGTGCTGCGAGAATGCGCACAAAAAATCCAACCGCCACCTATGTCTAAAGATTGGGAGCGAAAAATTTGCAGCTTGGTCCCTTTGAAACTACGAAACATGTTTCCAACTTTAATGGACGAATTAATCAATGAGAGCAAAATCGAGTGGAACATTAATCTCCACGGCCTCGCGGTTAAGACCATCATCAGAGATGAACCCGGAGTTTCTAGGATAAGGTATCAAGAACCTTACTTTAAATATAAAGGCATTACAGAAAATTATGAGAAAATGATAATGTTTCGTAAAAAACTAGTTGATGGTGCCCTTATATTACATCCTTTTATAAGGCTAGTACTAGAGTCTTCCGAAAGAATGTTTCCGCACTCTATAATTCAATTATCGAAGTATAGAGCACGCGGTGCTATAAAATTGAATGAATTTCTAGCAAGAGTTTTAGAAGAAATCAAACGCGCTGATTATCTTGTGTCTAGCTCATGGTATGGAATCCTTGTTAACTGGCTCAAAAATCCTAGGTGTCTCCGAGGAATGCGTCGTAGGAAAATACCGGATTTTGTGAGATGTGCGACCAAAATGATAGCAATGCAGATTCAAGAGCTCATGCGAAGATCTGTTGATGCTATTATAGACGGTCTTAAAGATCCAGAGACGGTTCTTATTCTGAATTTAGATCTAGATTTTGACGGAGACTTTATTTACGATCCAACATTGGAACGTGTTTACGAAGTTTTTCATAATATCGCAAACACAATATGCAACATTTCCCAGAGGCTCATGCCTATAGAGCAGTATCTTAGAATACCATATAACTTTGACGCATTACCAGTGCATTACAATGATTGGCTACACAAAGACGGCCATAAAAGACTACAACAACAATTAGATATAGTATTCGAACCACTACTTCTTTATTTAGATAAATTACGAGTAGATTACAGTATGCTATACGGTGCGCCAGCGAAGGAAGCCTTGCTCAAATTTATTCAAGCAGAAGAAAAATTCGAAGTGTGTCGAGATAAGATTAAATATTTCCAAGAAATAGATTCCGAAATAACAGGCATTTTAGAAAATGAATATTTTAATTGTGCAACCGTTCGTCAACTCAGAATGGTGGACGGTTTGAAACGGAAAGCTTTGGAATTTGTTAATGACTTAATAGCGGGTATTATCTGCGCCCATTTAAAAGAAAATGACAGCATTTGTGCTGCATTTGAAGATATAAAAACTAAAGCTCTTAGAGATCCAGTAAATGCGTCCGAATTAATAGAACAAGGAATTTATATTTTACACGCTAAAACAGTTCTAGTAGAAGCGTTAAAGGAAAGAATTTTGGTACAAATTAATATTATATCCAATCTTCTCGAGATGACTTCACTAACTGAAGAACACGTAGCATCTAACACACGAACCGTGAACTGGCTCAAAGACATTAAACCCATATTTGAAAGAAACGCTGCAGCATACGAATCCCACAAAGCAGAAATGGAAGAACATCTACTTTCTAAAATTGCATTCCTAAACAAAGAAGTTCGTGAAATGATACCATATTTAGAACTTTTAGATAACATGGACGATGTCAACCACACACTTGAATACCTTGAATATTTGAGAAAACTTGTGCATCGATTAGACGATTGTGATAAACTCGTGACTTGGATTAACGCCGAAGAAACAACATTTAAATTTCCAAATACGAGCTACCCAGACTTAGAAGAAATAAAAGATTACGTTAAACCTTTCCACAGTCTTATATTCTTAGCACATAAATGGAAGCGGAGTTATTATACTTGGATGGATGGACCTTTTGAATATATGGATCACACTCAAATAGAGTTTGATCACGATTTTTATTACAAGGAGTTTCTAAAGTTATCAAAGGGTTACAGAATAAAGATAAAGCAACAAATTGCTGAAGGTGTGGAAAAACGTTTCCAGGGACTGGTTGATGATCCTGATGTCAACAACCTTCCGGCTCCAATGAAGATATGCGCTCAAGCTGTTGCCGAATTAAGAGAATGGAGGCCTAATGTACAGATGGCTCATATAATGTGTAATCCAGCTTTAGTGCAGAGGCATTGGGATGAAATGTCGACCATTGCTGGTTTTGATTTGACTCCTACGGCGGGTACTACGTTGCGAAAGATCATTAACTACAATCTCTGGGATGACATTGACCAGTACGAAATTATAAGTGTAGCAGCAACTAAGGAACTCGCTTTGGTAACAAATCTCAACAAAATGATTGCTGAATGGAAAGACATATGTTTTAAAACGAATCCATATAAAGACACCGGAATAAGTATACTCACGGCACTTGACGATATTCAATGTGTTTTAGACGATCATATCGTCAAAACTGTTGGTATGAGAGGTTCTGCATTCGTTAAACCTTTTGAAACTCAGGTTAAAGCATGGTATGAAAAAATTGTGAGGACTAACCAAACCATCGATGAATGGGGAAAAGTACAAAGTCAGTGGTTGTATTTATTACCCATATTCTCTTCTAAAGACATAGTTGCACAGATGCCCGAAGAAGGAGTAATGTTTGTTGAAGTAAATAATACATACCGCAGATACATGGCTTCCGTGGAAAAGGACCCTCATGTGCTTGAGCTCGCAGGTGCATTCGGTGTGTTAGAAGCTTTTAAAGTTGCAACAGGACTTCTGGAGAAAATTAACGATGGCGTTAATAATTACTTAGAAAAGAAAAGATTATATTTCCCAAGATTCTTCTTCTTATCTAATGACGAAATGCTGGAAATTTTGTCCGAAACAAAAAATCCTCTTAAAGTTCAGCCTCATTTAAAGAAATGTTTTGAAGGAATAAATAAACTAGTATTCGATGAAGAGTTTAATATATCTGCGATGATATCTCAAGAAACAGAACAAATAGAATTCCTTGAGATTATTAGTGTTCAAGCTGCAAGAGGATCTGTGGAAAAGTGGTTGGTCCAAGTCGAAGATCAAATGCTAAAAGCCGTTAAATCAGAGACCGAATTATCTTATTATGACTATCCAAACATAAGCCGTGTTGAATGGATACTTTCATGGGAAGGAATGGTAGTGCTAGCTATATCACAAATTTATTGGGCCATAGATGTGCACGAATCTCTGCAAACGCATAAGTTAAGCGAATTAGAAGCGTTTCATGGTTCATTGACTAAACAACTGAACGAAACCGTTGCCGTAATTCGACGTACTGATTTAACTAAATTAAACAGTATCACAATAAAAGCTCTCATTGTAATCGATGTGCACGCGAAGGATGTAATATTTGATTTAGTCGGTAAAAATGTTACTGAAGCAACAGATTTTCAGTGGCTTGCCCAACTTCGTTACTATTGGGAAGAGGAGAAAGTTTCTGTGAAAATTATAAATGCAGTAGTGAACTATGCATACGAATACTTAGGCAATACTGATCGATTAGTGATAACACCTTTGACTGATCGATGTTACAGAACTCTAATAGGAGCTTATTATCTCCATTTAAATGGTGCTCCCGAGGGCCCTGCGGGTACAGGTAAAACTGAAACAACAAAGGACTTAGCCAAAGCATTAGCCGTTCAGTGTGTTGTATTCAACTGTTCTGATGGATTAGATTACAAAGCAATGGGTAAATTTTTCAAAGGGTTGGCTTCTTGTGGTGCCTGGGCGTGTTTTGATGAATTTAATAGAATAGACGTTGAGGTACTTTCTGTCATTGCTCAACAAATATTATGCATAGTTCAAGCCATTAGACAACATTTAGAAGTCTTTGATTTTGAAGGCACAAAATTAAACCTTAACCCTGCTTGTTATGTTTGCATTACCATGAATCCAGGCTATGCAGGACGATCTGAGCTACCTGATAATCTAAAGGTACTGTTTAGAACAGTTGCAATGATGGTACCAGATTATGCAATGATTGGTGAAATTTCCTTGTATTCTTTTGGCTTTGTTGATGCTAGAAGTTTATCAGTTAAAATCGTCACTACATATCGATTGTGTTCCGAACAGTTATCTTCGCAAAACCACTACGATTATGGAATGCGAGCTGTGAAAACTGTTTTGTCGGCTGCAGGTAATTTGAAAAGAGCATTCCCTAACGAAAGTGAGAGCGTGCTACTCCTTCGGTCTATCACAGATGTCAACTTACCCAAGTTCTTGTCTTGTGACGTACCTTTATTTGAAGGCATAATATCCGATTTATTCCCCGGGATTTCACTACCAAAACCGGATTATGTCAACTTCTTGGATGCATGTCATGTTACGTGTGAAAGAAATAATCTTCAACCAATGGATTGTTTCCTTCTCAAAGTAATACAAATATTTGAAATGATGATCGTGCGGCACGGATTTATGATAGTAGGTGATCCTTTTTCTGGCAAATCAATGACATTAAAGATATTATCGGAATCGTTAACATTGATGGAAGAGAGGAATCAACCTAACGGATGTGCATGCACGTACAAAGTGTTAAACCCTAAAGCAGTCACCATGGGCCAACTTTACGGTGCGTTTGATCCAATTTCGTATGAGTGGACTGATGGTATTGTAGCAACAATGTTTAGAAATTTTGCTTCAGATGATACTCCTGTCAAGAAATGGATCGTCTTTGACGGCCCTGTAGATGCAGTTTGGATCGAAAATATGAATACTGTTTTAGATGACAATAAAAAGCTTTGTTTAACGTCGGGTGAAGTAATGGCTATGACTAGTGTTATGTCCATGATATTTGAGGTTGCGGATCTATCTCAGGCGTCGCCCGCCACCGTCTCTAGATGTGGAATGATATACATGGAATCAGTCTCACTTGGATTCAGACCATTCTATACGTCTTGGGTGAAAACCCTGAATCCTATTTGGTATGAAGAAAATGAGGACTACATTTACACAATGTGCGATTGGCTATTTGATCCATTAATATATTACGTAAAAAAGCACTGCAAACAATTAGTTACAGGTGGGGACGTCAATTTAGTAGTAAGCACTCTCAGACTTGTAGTCATGTTTATGGATAATGCGATCGAAGGTGAAGAAGACACAAGGTATACTAGAACTTGGTTTACCGCTGCGTTAATGAATGGTTTGATTTGGGGTGTTGGCGGCATACTTAATACAGATTCCCGTGAAAAATACGATGCTTTAATTAAAGAGTACTTTAGGGGCGAGAAGGGTTTGCCACATTCGGTAGATCGCATCGATGTGTCTATTCCCACGGAAGGTATGCTTGTTGATCATTATTACATGTTTAAAGGTAAAGGTTGTTGGAAACCGTGGATAGACGCTGTGAAAACAGTTGCTGTGAAGGAACAGATTAATTTACTCCAAACTGTTATTCCAACGTTGGAGACCGAAAAATACTATGCTCTGTTAGAATTACATACTCAGTTCAAGCAGCCTCTGCTTTTTATTGGACCAACGGGTACCGGGAAAAGCTTCATCGTCCAAAATTATTTGATGAATCGCATTTCCATGGACCTTTATACTCCAGGATTCATAACCTTTACAACGACAACCTCTGCTAATCAAACGCAAGACCTAGTTATTTCAAAACTGTACAAAAGACGAAAAAATAATTATGGGCCATCAAAAGGAAAAATAGCTATCATATTTATTGATGACATGAACATGCCTGCCAAAGAAGTATATGGTGCTCAACCGGCAATAGAGTTACTAAGGTTATTTTTCGATCAAAAACATTGGTACGATCTCAAAACTACGGATAAATTGTACATACATGACACCTTTTTCTATGGGGCTATTGGACCAGTTGGTGGTAGTCGACAACTTATTTACCCAAGAATGCTAAGACATTTTAATATTTACTCAATTAATGAGTTTTCAAAAGATAGTATGTCCAAAATATTTACTACTTTGTTACAATTGGGTTGGAGAAGAAATGGATTCAGTCAAGACACACAGCCCGTTATAATAAACATGATTGCTGCTACAATGGACGTTTATGAGAATGCTATAGAAGAATTAAGACCAACACCTGCTAAATCGCACTATACCTTTAACTTAAGAGACTTTTCAAGAGTTATTCAAGGGTGTGCATTGTTAAGAAAAGAGTCTGTTGACAACAAAAAAACATTCGTAAAGGTTTGGGTTCACGAAATTTTACGCGTATTTTATGACCGACTTGTCGATGATGATGACCGTTCTCGGTTTTTCGAAGGTCTGAAAAAAACCACCAAAGATTTCATGAAAGATACGTTCGAAAATGCTTTAGATATTTATCAAAATCCTCGAGGAGAAGTGACTCGTGATACTATCAAAGCCATGATGTTTGGTTCTTACCTAGACACAGACAGTTTAGAAGGTGAACGACGATATGAAGAAATGCCGTCAAAAGACGCTGTACTAAACGTAGCACTCTCAATGCTAACCGAATATAATGCAATGCACAAAGCAAAAATGAATATTGTACTATTTGACTATGCTTTAGAACATTTATCAAAGATTTGTAGGCTTATATGCATGCCTTCAGGAAACGCTTTACTCGTTGGTGTTGGTGGTTCTGGACGACAATCTCTTACCCGATTAGCCAGTACTATATTAGGACAACAAGTATTTCAGCCAGAGATAACAAAAGCTTACAGCGTAAAAGATTGGCATGACGACGTAAAATTGGTCCTTCGTGAATCAGGTGGCTTAAATAAAGATACTACCTTCTTATTTACTGAAGGACAAATAAAAGAAGAAGTGTTTATACAAAATTTAGATAGTCTACTTAACTCTGGTGAAGTCCCTAATTTGTATGGCTTAGACGAACAACAAGAAATTCTTGAATTAACGCGTTTAGCGGCACAAGGAGGTAACAGGAATCTTGACATAAGTCCTTTACAGATACTGGCTTTTTTCGTTGGGCGCTGCAAAGCAAAGTTACACATGGTTTTGTGTTTCAGCCCAATAGGAAGTGCTTTTAGAACAAGACTACGACTTTATCCATCTTTGGTTAATTGTTGTACTATTGACTGGTACGACAACTGGCCCGAAGACGCTTTAGAAATGGTTGCACATCATTATATGGGTAAAGTTAATGTACCCGATAAAGTAAAAGCAGCTGCCGTAATAGCTTGCAAACAATTTCATGTAGACGCTCGAGTCGTATCGATTGAATTCTTCAATACACTTGGGAGGAAAACCTATATTACGTCAGCGTCGTATTTAGATTTGATAAAATCTTTTACCTCGTTAACTAACAAAAGGCAAAGAGAATTAAGAGCAGCCAAACTTAGATATACTAATGGTTTAGATAAACTGGGTCAAGCAGCAGATGCAGTATCAATAATGCAGCGAGATTTAAACGCTTTGAAACCTCAGCTTATGATTATGGCTGCCAAATCAGCTAAGATGATGCAAGAAATAGAAATAGAAACTGCACTGGCTGATAAAGCTGCCGCTCAAGTAAGAGAGGATCAAAAAGTTGCTAATGTTCAAGCAGCGGCGGCACAAGAACTTAAAAAAGATTGTGAAGCTGACTTAGCTCTCGCGTTACCAATTTTAGAAGACGCTATTGCAGCTTTAAATACTTTAAAACCAGCTGACATAACGATTGTAAAATCTATGAAGAATCCACCATTTACTGTAAAGTTAGTCATGGCCGCAGTGTGTGTAATAAAAGGTGTGCAACCGGATAAAATCCCAGATCCAAACAACCCTGGAAAAAAAATATTAGATTATTGGGGGCCTAGTAAAAGAATACTAGGAGACATGAGTTTCTTGGAGTCTTTGAAAAACTTCGACAAGGATAATATCCCTGTTCCCGTTATGCAGAAGATTCGAAAAGAGTATCTTTGCCATAAAGACTTTAAGCCTCATATTATCGCAAAAGCTTCGACAGCTGCAGAAGGTCTTTGCAAATGGATTATTGCCATGGATATGTACGATGCTGTGGCTAAGGTCGTAGCTCCTAAGAAAGCAAAATTAGAGGCAGCTGAAAAAGAATTCGCGGAAACAATGGCTATATTGGAAGAAAAGAAAGCCTTAGTAGCCAGATTAGAAGCAAGGTTGGCAGAATTGAACGAAGCATTAGAAGAAGCTAATATTAAAAAAAAAGCATTGGAAGACGAAGTACAGTTGTGTATTGATAAATTGGGTAGGGCTGAAAAGTTAATCGGTGGGTTAGGTGGCGAAAGAGTACGTTGGACACAGGCTGCTGAAAATTTACAGACATTATTTGATCATTTAGCTGGAGATATCCTTGTGTCATGTGCTATCATGGCTTATTTATCACCTTATACGTTGCCTATCAGAATGAAGATGATTGACCAATGGCGTGACCTAGTTATAAAATTACAGATGCCACATTCTGAACAGTTCGTATTCAAAGATATACTAGGCACAGATATCAAGATTCAAAATTGGTGTATAGCTGGACTACCCAGAGATTCATTTTCTGTCGATAATGGTGTCATACAAGACAATTCAATGAGATGGTCTTTAATGATTGATCCGCAAGGTCAAGCAAATAAATGGATAAAAACAATGGAAAAATCTAACGATTTGCAGCTACTTAAATTTACTGATGGCAATTACATGAAAGTTATGGAAACTTGTTTGGAATACGGGAAACCTGCCCTCATAGAGTGTGTTTTGGAAGAGATAGATGCGCCATTAGATCCAGTTCTTTTAAAAAATACATATGTGCAGGCGGGTAAAGAATATATTGCTCTTGGAGATAATGTTATAGAATATCATCCCAACTTCAGGCTTTACATGACAACTAAATTAAGGAATCCGCATTATTTACCCGAAGTTTTTAACAAAGTAACGTTAATAAACTTCGCGCTTACTAAAGATGGATTAGAAGATCAGTTGTTAGGCATAGTAGTAGCAAAAGAAAGACCAGATTTGCAAGAGAAAAGAGAAAAACTGATCGTTCAAAGTGCTGGTAACCGAGCTGCATTAAAACAAGTAGAAGATGATATCTTACGTACTTTACAAGAAACAAAAGGAGATATATTGGAAGATGAAACAGCTGTTGAAGTTCTAGACTCTTCGAAAACTTTAGCTGTTGATATTATGAAAAAGCAGGAAGCTAGCGTGGAGACCGAGATTATAATAGAAAAATTCCGTCATGGCTATAGACCGATCGCTTCACATTCTGCCGTATTATATTATTGTGTCACGGAATTGCCTAACGTTGATCCTATGTATCAATATTCCTTAGTCTGGTTTATTAATCTTTACGTGATTTCAATCGAGAATGCGAATAAATCGAAAGATTTGGACAAAAGATTAAAGTTTTTGAAAGATACTTTTACTTATAATTTATACAGCAACGTATGTAGATCACTTTTTGACAAAGATAAATTGATGTTTTCTTATGTGATGTGCTCTAAAATGCTACTTTCTTCAGGTGAAATGAACATTAATGAACATATTTTTCTTATAACTGGAGGCATAGCTATTGAAAATCCCTTAAAAAAACCCGTTGAATGGTTACCTGATAAAAGCTGGGACGAAATATGTAGAATAAGTGACTTACCCAATTATGCTGGGTTTCACGGCGATTTTGTAAAGAATATAAAAAACTGGCAAGAAGTTTATGATGATATGGAACCACACAATAGACCACTGCCCGGAGTGTGGGACAAGAAATTGAGTCAGTTTCAAAAACTATTGATTGTAAGGGTTTTGAGACCTGACAAATTGACAACAGCAATATCTGACTTCGTGGAAAAACAAATGGGCAAGAAATACATAACACCACCGCCGTTTGATATAGGTAAATCTTTTGGAGATTCAAACTGTCTTGCACCTTTAGTATTTATATTGTCTCCCGGCTCGGACCCAATGGGAGCATTGATAAAATATTGTGAACGAATGGGATATTCACATAGATTCAACTCCATATCGTTAGGACAGGGACAAGGCCCGATTGCGCGAGCAATGATTGAAAAAGCCCAACTTGAAGGTGGCTGGGTATGTTTGCAAAATTGTCACTTAGCGGTTTCGTGGCTGCCAGCTCTTGAGAAAATTATAGAAGGTTTCGATTTAACGAACACAGATTTAAGTTTTCGATTATGGCTGACTAGTTATCCATCTAACCAATTTCCTCAATCTGTTTTACAAGTAGCGGTAAAAATGACAAATGAGCCACCGACGGGACTTCAACATAATCTGAATCGATCTTATATTTCAGAACCTGTAAAAGAAACTGAATTTTTCGAAGGATGCCCTGGCAAAGATAAAACTTTTAGCAAACTTTTATACGGCATCAGTTTTTTCCATGCCGTAGTGCAAGAAAGAAAAAAGTTTGGTCCGTTAGGATGGAATATTCAATACGGCTTCAATGACTCTGACTTTCAAATATCAGTAATGCAGTTGCAAATGTTTTTAAATCAATATGAAGAAATTCAATTTGTTGCTATTAAGTATTTGACCGGTGAATGCAATTACGGTGGCAGAGTGACTGACGATTGGGATCGTCGTTTGATAGTTACAATATTAGATAACTTTGTTAATGCTGGCGTTGTAAATGACCCAAATTACACGTTTTGTGACATTGGTCCACAATATGGCTTGCCCCGAAGATGTGAATATCAAGATTACCTGAAGCATATTGAAACTGTTCCTGTAAATCCCCCGCCTGAAGTTTTCGGATTGCATATGAATGCAGGTATAACTCGTGATTACACTACTTCCATGGAATTAACGGCAGCTTTGGTCCTCGTTGAAGGTGGCGGCAGTGGCGGAGAGGGTGGAAATACAGAAGCTATTATTATTCACATGGCCGAAGAAATTCTTTCTAAGCTACCACGTAAGTTCGACTTGGAAACTGCGCAAAAAACATATCCTGTTGATTACAACGAATCAATGAATACAGTATTAATTCAAGAGATGGAACGTTTTAACAAATTGTTAAGTGAGATAAAGACATCTTTACTAGATTTGCAAAAAGCAGTCAAAGGTCTTATTGTGATGTCCGCATCATTAGAATTACAGTCCGTTGCAATGCTGCTCGGAAAAATTCCAGATAACTGGCGTAAAGTTTCCTACCCGAGTTTGAAGCCACTTCCTAGTTATGTAACCGATTTCCTAGAACGTTTGGTCATGCTATATGATTGGTATGAGAATGGGAAACCACCGACATTTTGGCTATCAGGGTTCTTTTTCACTCAGGCTTTCCTCACCGGGTCTATCCAAAACTACGCTAGAGCTAAGAGAATTCCTATTGATTTGCTAATATTTGACTTCGAAATACATGATGTTGATTATGAAAAGATTCCCCCAAAATCAGGAGTGTATGTGATGGGTCTATTTATGGATGGAGGGCGTTGGGATCGAAAGGCCCATGCAATAGGCGAACAATTCCCAAAATTATTAAATGATAATATGCCAGTTATATGGTTGTATCCGAAAATGAAACAAGAATTTCTAGAGGGTGCAAGATACAAATGTCCCCTGTACAAGACTTTAGAGAGGAAAGGAGTATTAGCTACAACAGGTCATTCATCTAATTTCGTATTAGCGTTTTATCTGCCGTCTAATAAACCCTCAGCTCATTGGGTTAAACGAAGCGTGGCTTTACTACTTCAGCTAGACAATTAACGGAAACGGTTTTCTTCTTTTGTGTCGGCGAAGTCGAAGCTTTGTCGTCTCCAATACCCACCGGCGGGCGCGTCGTCCAAGAATACTGAAAGCATTAATCGTGAATGTCATTTATTTCAAAGGTACCATAAAAAAACTTATGGAAACATGTTTTTAAGGTGAACCTAGTCCACATTTTTCCCATACAAACTTCGGAAGTGTATAACTCCACTCTTTGACAATGTACATCAAAAATTAAACATGGTATGGTTTTGTCTTATTATTAGTATTCTCTGCAGGCCTAGACAAAACACATTTCTGTTAGCATTCACGCCAAACGCTACGAAAAAATGTATGGGAATGACATTACCTGCGGAAAGGACACGACGCGACGTAACCTTTCCGCAGGTAATGTCATTCCCATACATTTTGGCGTAGCGTTTGGCGTGAACGCTAACAGAAATGTATTTTGTCTCTAAGCGCTGTACGGAATCAGAATACTACATATATCTAATTAAAAACCATTAAAAAGTTAGGAGCCAACAAATATTCGTTTTTCTTGCTAATTTAACCTAAGTTTGGGCGTGTTAAGTAATAAAAGAAGTGTAAAATCTCCAAAACGAAGTTGGTACCGACAAAGCTCAAATTATCAAACAGCACCCTAATATGCGTAACTAACTATTAATCATAATCTGTTTAGTTTTGAAACAGATTATCAAACCATTGCTTCATATGTTCGAAAAATGTGTATGCTCAACAACGTAAATGACGCAATCAATATTGTTGAACTGTCAAATTGAAGCAGATTATGATTAATCGTGAGTTACGCAATTAGGGTGCAGTTCAAGAAACTTTATTGGTAATTGATTTATGCAGTGGTTTTCTCAGAAAACCCGATCTTCGGAAGGAGTTTTCTTAATTTTTTACGCGCCTGTTTTACTATAACTGATCTTGCAGCTTGCTCAACAATGTTATGCGTGTAGAATAGCGTCTAACTGCTCGCCACGGCTACTACCTCTGTCGGACACGAAGCCTGGTGAGACAGCGTGATTTTTTGCAAGGCCCATCAATGAGTTCGAGCCCGCGACTAGGTTCCCCTTAAGAGGATTATATTAGATTTTTCTATTTCTACTATGTAAAGAACTAAAATATAAAACAAGTTCCATCTTTAGTGGTTCCTGATCTTTGAGCCAGATTATTATCAAAAACTATTTAATTAAAATTCTTTTTCGATACCTACTTAGGCACTGTCAACTAAGGGCCGATTTTTCAATCGTCACTTCGTCAGAAAACTTTTATCTAAAGAATAAATATGGCGGTTTGGCATTATTTTCTATACAAAAGCTCTCAAACCGCAAGTTTAATTCCTCAGCTAAAACTTATTTGAAGCTAGAAAACGGTGTTTTAAAATTTGTATTCTTTTGCGACCACAATAACAGTCTCACGCAGAGATGTCACTTAAAAACAATGGCCATATCTTTACAAGTTGTGAAGTTGTGCCTAATCACCAGTCTAGAAAAAAATGAAGGCCTCAAAATAGTGCCTTGTGACACTCAAAATTATGATCTCTCTTAATTATTTGTTTCGTAAGTATGTATATGATTTAATTCCCTTTATCGATAGTTGGGCAAGCTATGAATTGCCAAGTATCGATAAAGGCAATGTGTCAAAAATATATTCTCACCTAATATAGTTTTTGTAAGTAGGTAGTACTTAGCAAGCACGAATTTATGTAACAAAAAACGTCACCTATCATATCAGGGTAATCTTATTTACTGTTATTCATTTTACTATTAAAACTGTATTTCCGGTTAGCGGTCATCCTCCCTCATGATTTATTATGTCTGAACAATTATTTTCATCACGTGAAGTTCCAAGAGGGGATTCGTCAGTTAGGTACAGGATAAGCCTGTAATATCGGTACGTAATTAGATATGATTTAGTTAATTAATTTATGTATGAGAATATACATCTATTATAACTAAATGCTGTCTTGTTGTTGTTATTATAGTTATAATCAATTTTCTAGTTTCATCTAAAGTTGCGAGCAGAATGTACGAGTAGTTTTTTTTTTCTCTAAAGGTAGGTAGAGGTAAACTAAGGAGTTTCCCCGCGGCTGACTAGGTAGGTGGGTACGGTGGGCTGCATCATTTGGTTACCCCAGTATTATTAAAAATTTAATACAACTGGGGTACCCAGTTGATGCAGCCCACTGTAGGTATCTACTTACATTCATTTAAAAAAAAACTGTAATCCAACACTCGCTTGCAACTTTAGAGGGAATTAATTGTTTGGTGCAATCTGATATTAATCATGGTGTTAAAATAAAATGATTATACAATTTCATATTTGTTTTTATTTCATTAATAAAGGGATACGTAATGATATTAATTAGTCAAATTTTCATTGTTTCTGTTCATCTGCGGAGCGTTTCGCTTCATGACTTCGCGTCTTGTGTTTTCAGCCTCCAGCAATCTTTTTCTTAACTTCAACATTATCGCGTTGTTTCTTTTCTGAAAATGGGTGCGCTGTTAATTTCTACGTGACTATTATTATCGTGGACGTCCAAATCCATAAAATGTACGGAAATACATGCACGTTAGGACGATATGCGATATCGTAGACGGAAATTTAAAAGCGTCGAGATCTTCATATATTGCCAAACATTTTTCTGCCCTGTGTTATTGTGATAACGTAAGGTGGACGTGGCCGTCCACTATAATATCGATACGTTAGAAATAGTATAAACATAGAAAGGCACAATAATAAAATAAATAAAAATACAATTACGTGTCATCGTGAATTCGTGACAGTTTGATTCCCAAATCGGACCAAGTGTCCGACTTAGGAATTAAATCGACAAGTGTTAACTTGCGCTTTTTGACGGGATTTCTCTGCAGCACAAAATCAAAAGGCATTTATACAAATTAGGCTGAGAATCAGCACTTTTCGAACGTCAAAATACATAAGACAGACCCCCAAAACGCCCACCCTTCACCACTTCCTAGTTCTTTAGCTGGGAAGAAGAAGTGGCGCAACAAACTCCCACAATGTCTATAACTGTTAATTAAATGGCAATGGGAGAGCAGTGAGTGGTAGCCAAGTGGTACCGGCCGCGACTTACGAGTTGTAGGTCGTGAGTTCGAACCCAGCCAGGCGCATTACTTTGTGTAAATTATTTCATTACCACTGCTCTCATAACGGTGAAGGAAAACATCGTGAGGAAACCGGCATGTCCTAGAACAAAAATTCGAAGACATGTGACATCTACCATCCCGCACTGGGCCCGCGTGGTGGATTACGGCCCAATCCCTCTCACCGCGAGGAGGCCTGTGTCCCAGCAGTGGGAACATTTATAGGCTGATGATGAAATGGCAATAGTGAAGCTGTTCTAGCGTAGCTAGCCGTTTTTTAAGTATGACCTAATACTAATAGGCGGCGAAACTTGGGTATAACCAGAGGCGATATCGCAGTCTCGGGCGCCCTAGGGCGTTTAGTACCTAGTAGCCGCCCGCCTATCCGGATCTTGAAAAGTCATTGTACACCGGATTTGCAATAAATACAAACTAAAGGTAAAGCCAATACAGAACAATACCTATGATTGATATAATTGCCTCACAGGTTCTTTCACAGCAATCGGTTGTGCAGCTTTTTTTTAAATAAAATCTGCCTACCCTTCCGTCTAAAAGCTGTGCACGCCAGTGCGGCCCACTCCCTCGGACAGTGAGGAGGCCTGTGTCCCAGTAATGGAAACATTATTATAGGCACATTATGCTTATTCTACAGGTTTTTAAACAATTCCCACATGATTGATGATTTACCATATCCCCTTTATGAATACTCGACTATTTGTCAAGTGACGTAGGTCAGGATGCCGCCGACCCGATTTTGCTCAACTGTCCGTACCCACCTGTTGCAAAATCCAAAAGTAACATTCAGTGCACTCAAAAAGTCAAAAGACATAAAGCAAACAAAACCACTATTAACAAATAACATATACCTAGGGCGCCCATTTATAAGCACTTACTTTTAGCACAGCGCACTCTCGTTCAATAACTTCGCATTCTTCTTCAATGGCAGCCGCCTCTCTCGCCTGCCGTCGGTTTTCTTCAACAATCTCCTTCTCTTTCTGACGCAACTCTTCTTGTAATTTAGCTTCCTTGTCTCTTTGTTCCTTTAAACGCTGTTCTATTTCTCTTTGATCTGTGATTAAAGTATCACACGACGACGCATTAAGTTATACATTTCCAGTACCTACTGCATGGAGGCATGGAGGACGACGAGACAGCAGTGCATTTGCTATTAAACTGCATACAGGGCAAAATACTGATAACTCAAGTAGGTACCCTACGTGAGATTGTTAACAACACCAAAGGCGTTGCTGGCCTTCCTCAAGGAGCTGGGGTGGATCGAATAACCGATTCTCATGCCGCATTTACACAATCGTGTTCGCCATTCGCCTCGTCACTCGACGAACATTCGACGAACCATTCGTATGTGAGTGCCGTCGCGAATTACTGTTCACACATTCGCGGGGTGAATTATTTTGACATTTATTTATTTATTTATTTAATACTTTAAGCACACGTACATGTACAGAGGCGGACTTAATGCCAAAGGCATTTTCTACCAGTCGACCTTTGGGTGATGCAGAGACAAACAGTGGTAGGTGCAATAAATTAGAGGAATAATAAGTGCATAAAACTATTTAACCTAAAAATAAGATATATATATATACCTAACTATATATAAATATAAGCACAAATAAATATACATAAATAAACGAATTTACTAAAACAAATGAGACAAACAATGAGAGAACATTACCGTTGTAATGATACTGCCAACTTTTTGCGAATGTGTTCGCGAACTTTAACTTTGAAAGTCAATCGGTTGGTTGCCATCCTGATTTCTTGGGGGAGCGCATTCCACAGAGCGATGGACTGGACGAAGAAAGAAGAGTGAATGAAGTCTGTGCGGTGAGTGGGACATTGAAGAAGACGATTATGCGATGAGCGTAGATTTTTATTGTGGTTTGCGCAAATGTACTGAAAGTGGGGCGCTAGATAAATAGGGGAAGAGGGAGAATCAAGAAATGAGAACAAGGTGGTCAGCGCCCTTTGCTCTCTGCGCTGGCGTATGGGCAACCACTTAACCACTGACATTCGCACACGAACATGCAGGACGTGAATATAATGGCGGCATGCGCGCTACATTTAATGAGTTTATACAATTATTAAGATATCCTGCGAAAAAATGTAAAAAAGAACCGTCGACGTAGGCGATGGTGGATGATAGGTAGCGTGTCATCGCAATAGAAGAATGTACCAATTTAATCTGAAATGAGCAAAAAATTTATTAAATTACGTACTGAATGCAGGCGAATGTGTAAACAGTAAGTTCGTGTTCGCCATTCGTGCCCTTTGATTCGCGTCCGAAAAACCGCTCTCAACGCCAACGCGAGCGCGCGAATCGCGAGTCTCGCGAGGCGAGGCACGAGACGAATAGCGAGCGCACTGTTTACATATGCGTGTTCATTATTCGCCTCGCGATTTGCACGAATGTGTAAATGCGGCATCATTGATATTATAAGTGTAAAAAGGGGTGCGGCATAATGAGTTTAGCGAAAAAAAGTAAAAAAAGAACCGTCGACGCAGACGATGGTGGATGATAGGTAGCGTGTCATCGCAATAGAAGAATTTACCTATTTGATCCGAAATGAGCAAAAAAATTATTAAATTACGAACTGAATGCAGAATGTGTAAACAGTAAGTTCGTGTTCGCCATTCATGCCCTTTGATTCGCGTCAGAAAAACCGCTCACAACGCGAGCGTGCGAATCGCGAGGCGAGCGAAGCACGAGGCGAATAGCGACCGCACTGCTTACAATGCGTGTTCATTCATTATTCGCCTATTTTCATATAGGTAATATTTTTTTTTTTGCTCATTTCGGATTAAATAGGTACATTGTTGAACGTGAACTTGAACTTGTGATTTTAATATGGGAACCCCTGAAATAAATGGATTTTATTTTTATTTTTTATTGTAATGACACGATATCATCCACCATCGTCTACGTCGACGGTTCTTTTTGACGTCTGTAAAAGATCAACAAAAGGCCATCGGACCCATCGGCTAAAGCCTCGTAATTCATGGTAAACATTTGTTTAGCAACAGTTGATCAACGTAGTTATGAACGGCGAGAATGCTGCTGGAAACTTTGTTTGAATCAATATGGGTTATTCCACACGTAATATTATGTTGCCCGAGGAAGTAGTGTTGTTGTGTTCTCTGTATTTGATGTATAAAATGTTTAAACATTTTGTAAAAACTGTTGCAAACACGTCCACACACGTCAACATTTCTTAACAACAACAACAACATTTCTAGACGCGGCGGCCAAAAGCACTTAAGTCAATTTTTGCTCAAAATTATAAAAAGTCACAGCACCCATGTTTTTGTATTATCCGTCGACTGGAATAAGCACGTAAGTCACGCGTCACTTCATTGAGTCGCAATAGTTGACTGTACCATAATACTTAAGTCGTATCAATAAACCAAGCGGCAACTAAAACAACTTAAGTTGACTTAAGTTTTTTTTCCCGGCATGGCAACTGTTAAGCCAACTGACTTAAGTAACATGGTAACTGTAGGTTAAGTGTGGGAAAGTACTTGAAATTTTTTCAAGTACCTTCCCTCACTTTACCCTCTTTTTTGAAGTGATTGATAAAAAGTTGACGAACGTTGTAGGTAAAGTAAAATTAAATACGTATTTCTTCATTAGTGTTACGGTGTGACGGTCGTAGTGGTGTTGTGCATTAACTGTATTAATAATGAATTCAAGAGCCAGGAAGTTAGTAAATCTCGTCATAAATAATGAGAATAAAGGTAAGTTTTGAATGTTTTCCTGGCATTTTTATGCAATATGCAAAATAAATGTATGGTTTTTGTTGACATGATTACAACACAATCAACAAAAAATTGTCATTTCACTTTTTTTTACAGGCGATGAAGACCCATTCTCTAATCCGCAACCAAGTACATCTGGAACTCAAAAACAAATTACTCATGATGAAATCGCTATTGACTATTCTAGTGACGATTCTGTTGCTGATCCTACCTACTCTCCAGACAGTCCTAGTTTGCTTACACAACACGAAGATGAGATGGAAACCACTGTTTACGATGCATCAGTAGATGTACAGATAGCACCACAAAATGCAATACCTGAAAGTATTGAAGATACGTCATTACTACAACAAAACAATTCCATGCCCTGTAGAAGAAGAAAGCAAGATAATAAAATAAAAAGAAATTTAGGCCAATCCTATTTGACAGCTAGTGGGAAAACTATCGTTAAACGTCAAATGAAGGAATTACCTAATTGTTGAAATAAGTGCCGTCAAAAAATAAGTGATGAGCAACGAGCTGTAATTCATAAAGACGTTTGGAATCTTGGGTCTTATGATTTAAGGGCAGCGTTCGTTTCATCTTTGATTACCATTCAAGAGAAAAAAACTGAGCGTCGTCGGGTCGAAGATCCTAGTTTACAAAAAAATAGACAGTGGACTTATAAGTATCATTTTAACGTCAACAGTGAAAAAATATCCGTGTGTCAAGGTTGCTTTCTAAAAACCCTAACGATAAGTGATAATTTTGTAAAACTAATCGGTTTGAAGAAACGTGGCAGCTCGAGTGGAATTATACAAACAGACAAACGTGGAAAGAATACACCAGCAAACAAACATTCCGAACAAACAATTCAAGAGGTGATTAATCACATCAATTCGTTTCCGCTATATGAAAGTCATTACACTAGACGTAGAAGCACCCGCAAATATTTACCGTCGCATTTGACAATTTCAAAAATGCATTCTCTTTACTCAGAATCACATGAAAATCCTGTAAGTGATAAGATATACCGCAAAGAATTTCATAAATTAAATTTAAGTTTCAAAAAACCAAAAGTGGACACTTGTCACACATGCGACCTCTTTAAAATGAAATCAAACATTGCTACAGATGAAATCACAAAATTAGCCCTTGAAGAAGAACGCGACTCTCATCTACTAGCAGCTGATATGGCGTACAACGAGAAGCAGTGTGATAAAAATATCGCAGTTACAAATAAAAAAATCTAATGTCTGACTTTTGACTTACAGCAATGCTTGCCAACCCCAGCTTTACAATCATCTGTAGCCTTTTA
The DNA here is from genome assembly GCA_949987655.1 of Polymixis flavicincta. Classification (NCBI taxonomy): domain Eukaryota; kingdom Metazoa; phylum Arthropoda; class Insecta; order Lepidoptera; family Noctuidae; genus Polymixis; species Polymixis flavicincta. Next base: position 8,718,380 of record OX465187.1, read on the forward strand.
TAAAAGACAACTTTGGACTTTCAATCTTACAATACATGACAACGCAACAGGAATGTCAACGCACCACATGTGGCATGAGGGTATTTCGGGTCGAGGTGCTAATCAAATAGCCTCCTGTTTGTTTGTATATTTACGAGAACTACCAGAAAATATCTCAGAAGTGATTTTGTACTCTGATACTTGCGGAGGACAAAATAAGAACACTCACGTGGCTGCAATGTTTACGTACTTGTTGACTGTAAAACCCTCAATCAAGATAATACATCACAAGTTTATGATACCTGGTCATACACATATGGAGGTTGACTTAGACCATGCAATTATTGAAAAAAAAAAGAAAAAAACCGAAATACAAATTTATCACCCACACGATTGGATGCAGTTGGTAAGATCGAGTAGCAAAAAATTTACCGTTAGAGAAATGCGACAAAATGACTTCTTTGACTTCGCTAGTTTATTGAAAGGTCCCTTAGTGGCCCGAAAAAAAGACGACAACGGAAATATTTTCAAGTGGCATGAAGTGAAGTGGCTGAGTTATGACTCTGAGTACGGCGTCATAAAATACAAAACATCTCTGTCTAAAGATGAATCATTTAAAACTATTAATTTCAAACGGAACACGCGACGTCACAAAGAATTTAATTTGATGCAGATTACTGACAAGCCAGTACCAATAAGTGTCGAAAAAAAACGTGATATAATATCACTTTTTTCTTTAATACCTGAATGTTTCCATATTTTTTACCAGAATTTAGTAACCACTGACGACACCAAGGATGTTGATCCAGATATATCAGATTCAGAAGACAGTGACTTTTAGTTTTTGACTTTATTGCATGCATTGCATCACATTATAACATTTTTAATTAATAAGCATAATTATAATTCAAAATTATTCATAGTTTGTTTTAATATTATATAATAAATTAAATAAGCCAAGTAATTATAGTACGGTAATAAACACTTAAGTCGCATTTTTTTGACGTTCAAAGAAACTGAAGTCAGATATTTTAGTAAATAATAATTATAGCCTAAATATCCATACCCTTATATGTAACTAGTTCATAATTGTGTAATAATAAATAATAAAAACAAAAACCCTAGTACATTTTTTTCATACCAATCAAATAAAACCTTCTCCTGTAAAATTTTTGCATGCAAAAAGATTTGACTTAAGTGCTTAAGGCTTCCGCGTCTAGATTTTATAACTGATGTTTTCGCTCGCCGCCCTCGCCAGGCGTCAACTCTGCAACATGGCGTGATCAACTCCGCAACAGAAGTGTTGCCCGCAATATGTTGACAGCAACTCGGCAACATGTTTATGCAACCTTGTTGCTAAAAAAATGTTTACCATGAATACGAGGCTTTATTACTAGACAGAGAAGGCTTATCGTACTTTCCGAGGCACGGAGAGGTATGGAAATTTGTACGCACGGCTACATAAATCAAGCTATACATTTCCGCGGCAAATACCTACCTACTGGAAATAAATATCTTTAGCACCGAATTAATTTAATTAAAAAAAAAAGTGTTAGGTATTTTCATTTATTTATTTGCCGGTCCGGGTAGCTACTGTGAAAACACTATGGAAATCACAAACCTCTGTCGAACAGTTGTTGAAATCCTCCTAGGTGGTCATTTAGGATATCAATGTGCGTTTCTATTTTCAAATCTTCAGATGCCATACACATATCGATCATTGAAATCTGGTGCTTACTCTGGGTTATTTGATTCTTCAGAAGCTGGATTAAAAGCAACGAAATATTGTCATGTAGGTGATGTAGGTCATTAGGACAGAAAACGTTTCTCGCTTCCGCCATCTATTTATCAAGTAGCAAAACTACACGAATAGCACAGCGGGCACAGTTATAGATAGACCTAGATAAGAGATAGCTTCGAGATAGCATAAAGATAGCTTAGGCTCGCAAGAGCAACTACTTCGCGTGCCTAGCTTACGTACAAAAATCGTAAGTGGCCACTTTCGCGCTCAGTCTGCATTGGTGTATAGCGATGTTCTGTGGTATAGCGCTAGTCGGACTCAGTGAAGAATATCAAAATCACAGATTAAAATGGTTAATGTGCTGTAATAAATTGTAAAAAGTGTACAAATGCGAGGAGAAAATATAAAGTAAACGTTTCCTTCCATCGGGAATCAATGGTGCCGATTCTGTTGTACACCGAACTAAACTAACTAAACTATGACTAAAATTCCTTACTTTTTACTATGAGAATCTAAACGCTATTCTGCAAAAAAATATCTCTAAATTTAAAAACTATTTTGACACAACTAAAATCGAATTTGACAATCGCGACTCGCACGTGGTATGTTTTGGCTTCGCAACGTGGTACTTGTTTGCCCTACCCCGTGTTTTTTTTTAGAGCCAGCAGCGCGCCGGGGTCGGCAGCCTCGACGTGATTTATATGGAATTTTCATGGAAAATATGAAAAATTATTATCCACATGTTGAGTTTTAGGGGTGTTTAGGGTATCCTAAAGGGGGTCGAAATTTTCATTATTTTTGCGATAGGACACACCGTTTTCGAGATATAAGCAAAAGAAAAGAAAAAAAATACAGTACTATTTTTGCACCAGAAGTCAAGGTGTCGCACACTGGTCCCAAATTAAAAAAAAGTGGACATTGATAGTAGACCGCTGATATTTTTTTTTATTGTTGATATAATGATAACAGATAAGGCAAAAAAATATTATTGTCCTACTTCAAATACTTTTCTCTAAAAAAAATATTTCTTTTTTTTTTGTATGGGAGTGATTACATTTTACTCAATTTCTCAAAAACCTTAAGCGATGTCGAGATGGCATTCACATATGTTAGAAAACTAATAATTCTGAGTATTTGGCTCGAAGAAACTTATTGCTTATCTCTGCGTACTTTCGAGATAATAGTGACAGAAAATACCAATTTTTTTAATGTTAATTGTTCGCTTTTTTTATTCATAGCCTTACTCATATCGCAATAGGTCCGCTGGCCAGCAAAATGGAGCTTCGACGCGAGTTTGCCGGGATAACAAGATGACCGCCTCTCATGACGTAACGTAATACGGTCACGAATCGCGCGCGTACACCTCAGTGTACAACTAAATGTGGTTGCGATAAGACGTGTCCTTATTTTTTCTGTGCGCTTGAAGAAATGCTTGTTGTTTGTTTGTTTTGTTATTGTTGTATTTTGAATCTTTGGATTTTAAAATCAAATAATTTTTGTTTGTCTTTCTTTCGTCAAATTTGTTTTCGTAATTTTTTTTTTGTTAAAATCAAAGTCACTTTGTCTTTGATATCTTTGATTCTAATTTGTTTTCAATTTTCCTTAAAATTATAATATGTCCGCATTTGTCACCAACTTAGACTTATACGTTGTTCTTAAATCAGGAGGTGGTTTTAAAAATGTCGAATTTTTATTTAATGCACTTATTGAACGTATTGGTGTTGAATTGTCTTCCGAAAATTTGAGTAATATTAAATTATTTTGTCGTAATTTTTCAAGTAATATCTCAAAAAGATGGTCTGCTTCCAGTAGAGCTCAAAAGACCTTTCTTAACAAAAATTCAGACTGGTTACAATCCCAAATAGTTTGGCCAAAATGTCAAAATATCGATTTAAGCAGCATTTTTAAAGTTGCCGAGGAAGTAATTCCAAATTTCGAAACGCAAGTGGATACTCATCAATTAAGTTGTGGTACAAGTAAAAAACCATTTGTTGATATATCTGATAAACAGAAGAAAAGGCGTTCTCTAACACTTCTAGATCAGGAGGAATTAGTTTATGCTTTATGTGCCAAATTAAAAGAGTCTAAAAAAACAAAATTAGCAGCTATATTAAACGAACTCAGCCAAAACAAGGAAAAATGTGAGATGGTACATGATGTACTATTCGCTAAAAAGACTGACAAACCGTGTTTACTAGATGATAAAACGTTAGCGCTTTACACCTCAATAAATTTGTCAAAATGGCAATATCGAAATTTAAGAACTATTCTTGCTTCAGAGAAAATGTATGGTCTTCCATCCTATCAAAAGCTCCTGGAAGCTAAAAAAACTTGTTATCCTCCAGAGTCAGACATAACTGTAACTGAATCTGATGCTAAGATAAGACTTCAATCGCTTCTAGATTTGACAACCAATAGGATATTAAAAACAATTCAGCACAACTCTGCCGACAAAAAATCGCTAAAACTAATAAGCAAATGGGGTTTTGACGGGTCATCTTCTCAAAGTAATTATAAACAAAAGTCACACTCCGACACTAAAATTGACGATTCTTCAGTTTTCATGATTAGTTTGGTTCCGCTTCGTTTGGAAGAAGAGAGTGGTACTATCTTGTGGCAAAATCCTGCTCCCTCTTCAACAAACTATTGTCGTCCAATTGGCTTTATATTTGCAAAAGAAACAAATGAATTGATAAAGAAGGAAAGTGCATCCTTAGAGGAAGAAATTCGTAATCTTGTTCCCACAATTGTAGATAATTTTGATATTAAACATGTTTTGTACACGACTATGATTGATGGGAAAACTTCTACTGTGATTTCCAATACTTCTTCTGCAGCTGTTTGTAATATTTGCAATACCCTACCTAGCAAAATGAATGACTTGGACTTTGTATCCAAAAGACTCATCAGAGAAGATATGTATAAATATGGTCTGTCTTCGCTTCATATGCGGATAAGATGTATGGAATGTATTTTACACATTTCGTACAACTTAGACTTCAAAAAGTGGGCTGCACGAAAAGAAGATAAATTGTTAAAAGAAATTAAAAAGAATTTGACACAAGAATAATTCCGGGAAAGAACTGGTTTGTTAATTGACATAGTAAAACAGGGATTTGGTACAACCAATGACGGTAACACGGCTAGAAGGTTTTTTGAAAATTATGAAGTATCTGCTGAAATAACGGGTATCCACCCTGTTTTAATCAAGAGATTTGCAGTCATTTTACAAACAATTTCATCTGGTCAACTCATTAATACCAACTTGTTTAGGGAATATTGTAAAGAAACAGCAATGCTGTATGTAAACTTATATCCATGGTATTACATGCCTTCAAGTGTCCATATATTGTTGATACACGGTGCTGATATTTGTGAAAATTTCTCCTTTATTCCGATAGGCATGCTTTCCGAAGAAGCTTCCGAAGCGAGGAATAAAGATTTCCGGAATGTTAGAATGGCACATACAAGAAAAATCGGTAGAGTTCAGACTAATTTAGACATTATCCACAGCTTTCTAATTAGCTCAGATCCTTACATCAGCCATATCAAACCAAAGTTTGCTCGTTTACATAAACAGTTGTTTCCAGAGGCTAGTGATTTGATCTTGAACAATGAATTGCTTTCGTTGGAAAACGAGGAAATAGAGATTTCTCAAGAGAATATAGACCCAAATATTAATCTTTCACCATAATATTTTTTCAGAATCGTTTGTGAACATATTCAACTTTATGTTTGCAGCTTTATTTGTCTTCATTTTGATTGTTTTTTAAAACTGATGAAAATACTCCTTCAGAAAGGTCATAGCTTTTCAGTCATTAGTGAGCCCCCATAACCTCTTTTACAGAGAAGTCTCTTTTTATTTATTTGACATTACGCATACATTATAATTATGTGCTAAAGTAAGGCTATGATTAAAAAAAAGCAAACAATTAACATTAAAAAAAAATGTTATTTTCTGTCACTATTATCTCGAAAGTACGCAGAGATAAGCAATAAGTTTCTTCGAGCCAAATACTCAGAATTATTAGTTTTCTAACATATGTGATTGCCATCTCGACATCGCTTAAAGTTTTTGAGAAATTGAGCTAAATGTAATCACTCCCATACAAAAAAAAAAAGAAATATTTTTTTTACAGAAAAGTATTTGAAGTAGGACAATAATATTTTTTTGCCTTATCTGTTATCATTGTATCAACAATAAAAAAATATATCAGCGGTCTACTATCAATGTCCACTTTTTTTTAATTTGGGACCAGTGTGTGTCGGTGTGAATTTTAGTTCTTGACAACTAATTTTATTCCACACCTATTTAATCGCGATTAAAAATAGTCAGATTTAGTTAGACAACCAAAATTTTAGGTTGAATACAATAATGAAATTGACAACAACAGAATAGCAAAATTACCATTTTCACTAAACTAATAATTCAGTGCAATCTTAGTGCTGTCAAACTAAAATATAGTTAAGTTGTGTCACTTGAGTCAATTTCAGAATAGGAAATCGTCGTTTGACAGGAATAAACTAAATTTTGGTGATTTTTAGTCTAGTTTAGAGAATTTTGTGACAACAGAATCGGCACCATTTTGTGATTAATATTAGCGGAATTAATTTAAAAAACAATTATTTTTAACGGTACAGATCGTGATACTTGCGTTATCTAGGTCTATCCATCTTTTTACACTTATAATATCATTGGGTCTATCTATATCTGTGCTCGCGGGACAGTACAGTACAGTCATAGTATTTAAATTGGGTACTAATAGGAATGCGAAATAGTGAACTATACTAGTGAGAGAATAAGTTGCCGTCTGATCATTGTGGACAAACAATAACTTTTTGCTCCTACATGCCTTTACAAAAAAATCAAATTAGGTTTAGGCAATGACTAAAGAATAAGAGTTATTATTCTTTAGTCATTGGGTTTAGGCCAATGACATGTAGAAATTTAGAAAAATTTAATAATTCTTTGGCCAGTACATTATGCGTTCAGAGTTTTAATAATGTATGTGACCCAAATGAGTTCTACGCCGAGTTCTTCTCACTATTAAACACGCAATTTAATAACACTTTCCCACTAAAGACTAAAACTATTTGCAAAACGTTCTTATTTAGATTGGGCTACTCCAGGTATTCGTAAAAGCCGGGAAAAACTTTTTGAACTTTATGGCCTAAAGCAACAAATGAATAATACAAGCTTTGATCAGTATGTTTCAAAATATTCAAAAACTTTTAAAATTGTGTGCAAATTAGCCAAAGCGCTTTATATTAGCAATAAAATAAAATCAGCTGATGATAAAATAAAAACGACCTGGTAAATAATAAATAATGAAACAAGTAGAAAAAAACAGCATAATACTGAATTTAATTTACAGACTGTAAATGGCTCCATCAACTAGATGTAGAAATAGCTCAGGAAATTGAGAACTTTTTTGCTAATATTCCTGTTAAAACTACTGAAGCTTTAAATTCTTCACCCGCGCGTTCTGCTGCTTTACTCAGGAAGAATGTAAGGGCATGCTCTTTGGAGTTTAGTTTTCAGCATACCAACCCCCAAGCTGTTATAAAAGCTTTTAAAGATCTTAAAATTAAATCAACATAAGATCTTTGGGGAATGTCTGTAAAAGTATGTAGTGCTATTATCGAAACCATTGCGCCCTATTTAGCTTTCATATTTAATACCAGTAAGTATAGACCAAGGAGTCTTCCCGGATCTTATGAAACACAGTAAAGTAGTTCCGTTGTTCAAATCCGGTGATAGTAAAGAACCCAACAATTATAGGCCCGTGTCAATTCTGCCAGTCCTCAGTAAAGTGTTTGAAAAGTTGATTCTCAATCAAATGTTACGTCACTTTAATGAAAATGCCATCTTTCATGAACAGCAGTACGGTTTCACCAAAGGGCGTTGTACCACTGACGCTGGTGTTACCCTAATAAAAAACATTTTTAAAGCATGGGAAGAAGCAAAAGACGCCATTGGAATCCTTTGCGACCTCTCCAAGGCATTCGATTGCGTAAACCATGAGACACTTCTGCTGAAACTGGAGCACTATGGGATTAGAAATACAGCTCTAGATTTACTAAGATCATACCTGAAAAACAGAAAAGTTCAAGTTCAAGTAAACGGCATAAACTCACTAGGGGCTGAAATGGCAATGGGCGTTCCCCAAGGTTCAATATTGGGTCCATTCCTCTTTTTAGTTTACATTAATGATTTACCGTATATACTTCTAAATCAACCGAAGATGGTGTTATTTGCAGATGACACATCATTGATATTTAAAATAGACCGACGTACACAAAATCTTGACGACGTAAATAACTCTATTCTTCAGGTCCAAGATTGGTTTGCGGTGAATAATTTGGTACTAAATGGCACAAAAACCAAATGCATTCAATCAATCAATCAATCAAAATATTTTTATTTTTATATAAACCTGCATGGGCACGAAACGTCAGAAGCTAGGTGCACGGTTCCAAAATGTTGTTTCCTATGGAGAAGAGCCGGCAAGAAACTCCACGGTTACTCTTTTAAAAATGATTGGCTTTAACAATGTTTTCAGAGATAACATGTATGGGAGGACAGTGCAGGCCTGTCAATAAGTACCAGGTACTTAGACGAATACAGAATAGAAAATCGTCTACAAATCTACAGTCTGTAAGGCCTACAACGTTCTCTCATTCACAATATGTAAAATAATCTACATAAATAAAATGAACCTAATTAAACATAGTGACATGATTAACATGACAATCACTAAAAAATAGTTGATATTAAAATTGATGTATAATGTCAAATAATGACGAGAATATGTCAGCATTGTAAAAATAAAAAGAATAAAAAAGAACATTGAGAGCAGTTAATAGACTTTCACATAGTTATGCTGTTAATGAGGTACCAGGGAAGCCACATGTGCAGAAGGAATTAATGCCAAACTTCCCTGTCTTCAACGTAGTCTTTTATCTTATAATATGCTTTTTTGATAAGGACACGTTTGATGTGCGTTTTAAACTTTCCATCGCTAAGTTCTGTAACTGACTTTGGCAACTTGTTATAGAAGCGGATACTGTTTATTAGAAATGATTTGCTAGTTTTAGTCAATCTAAATTTTGGAATCACAATTTCATCTTTACTACGTGTATTCAGATTATGGAAATCGCATCGTTTTTTGAAAAGGCCTAAGTTTTTGCGAACATACAAGATATTTTCTAGGATATAAAGAGACGGCAAAGTTAGAATATCAATTTCGCTGAATTTGTTTCTAAGAGACTCACGAGGCCCCATTTTATAGATTGCGCGGATTGCCCTCTTTTGTAAAATGAAAATTGAATCTACGTCAGCTGCCGATCCCCACAACAGAACGCCATAAGACATAATACTGTGAAAATAAGCAAAGTAAACTAACCTAGCTGTGGCTACATCCGTCAACTGCCTTATCTTTCTTACTTAATTCCCAAAAATACAGTTTCCGAAATAGCATCTAGTTTCTTGCCATCAAGTTTTAAGTTTAGACCTACTTGGGGTACATTTGGTAACGAAAACTTAAGACATTTAGTTTTGTTCGCATTGAGTAAAAGATTATTAGCGGCAAACCATTTCGAAAGAACAGCTAGACTATCATTGACATGTAAGACATCTGTATCTTTTCTATCTATTCTAAAAATAAGAGAAGTGTCATCAGCGAATAAAATTATATCCGAGAAGTTAGCCATCAGGTAAGGAAGGTCATTAATATAAACTAGAAATAAAAAAGGGCCAAGAATTGAACCTTGAGGCACGCCCATTAGATTTCAATTACCAAATGTTAGAAGTAGCGAATGTGACATCATATTGAATGGAGAAAAACTGGAATTTGTTAATCAAACGGTGTTCCTGGGAATCACGCTAGACGATAAATTGCAATGGGGACCTCTTATAACATCTCTTGCGGGGCGGCTAAGCTCGGCTGCTTATGCTGTTAGAAAGATCAGACAGTTAACAGATGTAGAAACCGCGCGTTTGGTCTATTTTAGCTACTTCCACAGCATTATGTCGTATGGCATTTTACTGTGGGGTCGGGCTGCTGACATTGAATCCATCTTTATTTTGCAAAAGAGAGCTGTCAGAGCCATTTATAATCTACGTCGCCGCGAATCCCTCAGGGAACTGTTTAAAACGATTAATATTATGACAGTACCTTGCCAATTCATTTATGAAAATATCATGTATGTAAGAAAAAATCTACATATTTTTAATAAAATAAGTGATAGACATAATTTTAATACTAGAAACAAAGACAAAATAGATCAACCATTTTTCAGATTAGCTAAAGTACATTCATCTTTTATGGGGTACTGTGTTAAATGTTATAACAAAATACCTTGTGATATATTGCAATTAAATGAAAGGAAATTTAAAGCTCATATTAAAAGTACACTTTGTAAACAAGCGTATTATAAATTAGAGGATTATATCCAAGATAAGAATGCTTGGAAACATGCTGGTCCTGCTCCATAGGACAATCTAGAGTCTAGACAAAATCAAACTGGTTGCTAATTGAATTATATAAATAATTATATTTAAGACATTGATTTACACTCACATACTGACTTATTTCTTGTTAATATTCTAGGAAAATCGTATACTTACTCTTACAATGTTTGTAAATATGTGAGCACCATGTAGGTATCTATCATAGAATTAATTTATCTTTATTGCTTCAGTTGCATTTTGTTACCTTTTTTGGTATAGTAATTTTATTCTGGGTGCATCGTTTTCACATATAATTATATAATGAATGTACTATGATAAATTGTATGTAAAACATTTTAAAAGAGTAACGGTGGAGTTTCTTGCCCGTTCTTCTTTCTCCATACGAAACATCATTTTGGAATGGGCGACTAGAATCAATTCTATTTTTTAAATGTAAATGTTGACGTTCAAAAGTGCCTTATAAGTGCCTAATTGAAATAAATGCTTTGACTTTGAGAGACCTTCAAATCATTCTGAAAAAAGTGTTAGTGTTTTTGTTTTTGTAAATTGGTATAAATATACATATTTATTCTGAACCCTAGCCTGTAACAATATTAATCAATCTATGAAGTCCTGAATTTGACCCGGAAAAATCCGGGTCAAATTATACATATTAGTTATCGAAACGCTGCAGACGCAAAATTGTTAACGAAATAAGAGAATAATTTTGTCTCTTTCACATTGTACAGTCGCCAGCAGGTCAAGCTATCCCAAACTGTCAAATTTTCCCAATTGAACATAAACCTTATTCCTTTGTCATAAAGTTGAAAAACTATCAAAGAAATTTGACAGATTTGCTTGATGTGCTGGCCTCTGTACAGACAATTGAACATGAACCTTATGATTAAGCCATAAAGATGAAAATCGATCAAAGAAATTTGACAGATTGGAGTAGCTTGATGCGCAGGCGTCTGTACAACAAACGGTTGCTAAAGCACACTTACCCGGCCGGACGCAAACCTGTCCTTCGGAAGAGCTTCCAGCAGGACATGTCATCGGGCGATAGATAAAACGGATTTTAATTCTAGATAGGTACTGCTGAGTAGGTACTTATGATAGATTCTCAACTAGCTTCCGCCCGCGGCTTCGCCCACATGGAAGTCAGAAATTATATCGCGGGGACGTACTACCGTGATAAAAACCTATCCTATGTGTTAATCTGTGTGCCAAATTTCATCCAAATCCGTTCAGTAGTTTTTGCGTGAAAGCGTAACAATTATCCACACATAAAAAGTTTCGCGTTTATAATATTAGTAAGGATTACCTCCAATTGTTCTGTTAAATGATCTACTTCGGCTTTGGTCGTATTAAGTTCGTCGGTAAGCGATCGTTCTTTATTACGTAGTTTTAAAACTTCTCTCTCTTTTGATAACTTCTGTTTGGTCACTGTAATAAAATATCGCAAGTTGTAAGTAAAGGATACCGATACCGATGCCGTAAACTCTCCTATCGAAGGATTAGGGTTTCTACAACTACAAACAGACGCGACGTGACTCACATAAAACAATTTCTATAAAAACTTCATGGAAATTGTTTTCTAATGGATGTTTATATTTTATAATGAATATGTAACTTTCAACTTACCAGATTTCAGTCTTAACTTTAATGACTCAAGGGTATCATTGTCACTAAACATTTTTGCGGCGTGATGTTAGTTCTTCCAAACAGATTGATAACCAAATCGTATTTGCCGCTGGCGCCAAGTTCTGTTGGTTTGAGTTATAAACAGAGACAATTTTAGTTTTTTTTTTTGAAAATGTGAAGGTAATACACGTAAAGCAAATATTGGCCTCACGCTGTTTAAGAAACATTTTTTCCATTACATCAGTTGAATTATTTCAAAAGAATATACAGGTACAGTTTAGATTTTATTTAAAAAAACTGTTTTTTAATCTGTAGTCTGGTTTCTGACGTTTCTGTTTCTGTTTTATCTGTGGAAAGAAAGCGTGTGGTGGTTTGAGAAAAATATTTCACGAAAGTTCTTTCATGTACCTAAATTACACAAGATGTAGAATCAAAATGGTTTCTAGATACAGTTAAAACCTCACATTTAAGTTATAAGTGTTCGTCATTTGTTACTTTAATGTGCAAATCGTCGAAAATGGTTTCGGGCAGCACGAGGGTGATTCAAGTCACCAACATTGCACCCCAGGCCACCAAAGATCAGATGCAAACACTCTTCGGGTATTTGGGGAAAATTGACGACATCAGATTGTATCCAACTATCAGAGACGTGTCCTGCCCAGTGCAGTCTCGAATATGTTATGTAAAATATTACGATTCGGCAACCGTAAACGTTGCCCAGCATATGACCAACACGGTGTTCATTGATCGGGCACTTATAGTGATTCCAATGCAGTCAGGAGAGATTCCGGATGAGCACAAAGCTTTAGAAATGTCTAGCAACGGGACCTTAGTGCCGGGATTAAGCACAGTGGAGCCGCGTCTACCGCCGCATGTTATCAACGCCCTGGATGGCGTTCCTCCCAACCAGGTAATCCAAAGTCACGACCCTAAGATGATTGCGTTAGGGTTGCCGCCATATCCGCCGCTACCGGCTACCTACGACTCCAGAAAGATCGAGGAAATAAGAAGGACAGTCCTAGTTGGTGATGTGGACAATTTAACTTCCCAGCAGTTAATCGATCACTTTTGTCAAGCTGGTGAAGTGAAATACATGAGGTTTTGTGACCGGGACATAGACAAGCAGAGGTATGCACTGATTGAGATGACAGAGCAGGACACTATCATAAAAGCACTGCAGTTGAACGGCAGTCTTGTTGAAGGACAGGTCATCAAGGTGAGATATACATTTTAAGTAGTTAGGTACCTAACTAGTCCAGAATTACTAATCAGATAATGAAGTCAAGAAATGGTTTGTTTTATAATGAAATATAAAAAAAATGCAATATTACAGGTACATCATGCAACGCAAGCCATTTGCAAGCCACAGACAAAGAGCAATGAGGCGGCTCAGCGAGAGATTGAAGAAGCCATGTGCAGAGTGAAGGAAGCACAGAACTTGATCTCAGCTGCTATCGACCCAGTCATAGGGCTTCTGTCAAAGGATAAACGGAGGTAAGATTCGACTAGCTTATTGCATACAGACGTAATCCTATTTCATGTATCTAGGTGGCGAATGACTTGTAACATCTGTTCATAACATACAATTAATACAATAACAATATTTAGACTGAGCATGTTTCAATGAAATCATAACATTACATACTGTACTGACTTACCTCATAGTAGAAATTTCTAGTTATGCTAATTCTTTTTTTCTAGTTTGGTTAGGGACCAATAAAAAAACAAATTTTAAACCTTTGCAAGTCGCAAAGGCTTAAAATTGGTTAAAATAAAATAAAAATGTCCAGCCCTATGACTATGGTACCAGGGTATTGGATATTTTAAGTAGAAACCTGTTTTGAACAGTTAAATACATCTCAAATCCAGGTACATAGGATTTTGATCAGACCTACTCAGTAACATACATAGTGTCAGAAAATACACTTGTGGGAACAGAATCGGGATACAAGAGGAATAGCTGCATTTTATCGTTACAGACAGAGTAATTTACTAATACTACTGTACTATTTAATATTCGGAACTTAAAATGAACCAGGCGGTATTTGTCAGGACCACATCTTAACTATCACTAAGCTGTCGCTCCATGTGCTTATATCAGACACTATACTCAATCCTAGACTCCGGACAATGCTTAACAAAGGCGCTTTGACTCATTTTAAGTACAAACTCATGAACATCCGACATACTTATAAAAGATTGTAAAATATGACTTGCATGTTTCACTTTTAGAGATTACTGACTTAGCTCAAAGAAACAAGGACTTGATTTCTTCATCTTAAGTTGAACTGCCATTGTTTTCAGAACGCGGTCTCGCTCTCGGTCGCGAAGGCGGTCTCGTTCACGCTCACGCCGCTCCCGGTCGCGCCACCGCTCCAAGCGCTCCCGCTCTCGCTCCCGACACCGCTCCCGTCGCTCAAGGTCACGTCTCCTCACAACACCCCTGAACCAGATCAGTTTTGACCAATTCAATGTTTTTTCACTTTCCGAGTCTGTTGAAATGGTTAAAGCTGGCTGGTAATCGGGAATTTATTCTCTATAAGTTTAGACTAAGATATAAATTCTCAAAGATTGTCTTAGATACCAATATACTGACTTTTGCCCTGCAGAGAGACACTATTAGCGAATGTATAGCATAGCGCCAAATGTGGATCGGGTCTATCTCGCCCAATCGTTCCAATCGTCGGGGAGTTTGTTGCGCCACTTCTTCCCAGCTAAAGCACTAGGAAGTGGTGAAGGGTGGGCGTTTTTGGGGGACTCTTATGTAATTTTAACGTTCAAAAAGAGCTGACTCTAGCCTAGTTTGAATAAACGGATTTTGATTTTGTCCGTAGGCACAATCAATTTTATTTACATAAACTGTCTTGCAAATCTCATGTTAGCAGTGATGTTATTTCTTATTATAAAGGTTAACAAGGTGGCAGGGACATCGACTCGGAAACTTTAACCATACCTCGAAAAGCACATTGGTCCCGGTTGTCATTCGTGAATCTTTGACAGTTGTTACGGGTCGTTAGAAGCCCGAAAGTCTACAAGCTGTCTAACCAAGGGGTTTTGTGTTACCCAGTAACTGGGTATACTAGCATTCAGCTGCAACCGGTTAGACTGGCAGCCGACTCCAACCAGCCAGATGAACTATAAATATTGGCTGAACATCGTGGGGGACTGGGGGAAGTACTTGAAGAAGTCCTTCTAAAGTTTGGCTTTGGATCTTGGTTCTTGGCCCATCCTGTATATCTTTGTGATATATTATTACAATCAAAATGCGTTGCGTGCACTCCACTGCTGGACATAGACTTAACTCGATCCTCGGCTACTCTCACACAACTCTTGCCAACCGCCCTTCAAAGATAAACACGTCATCTACCTAGGCTTACATTTTAAGTTTGTAAAGCTATTTTTTTTTTCATTGTTGTGAATTGAATACTTTATTATTACAGATCTCGTTCTCGCCACCGCAGCTCCCGACGGTCTCGTTCGCGGTCCCGCCACCGCAGCTCTCGCTCCAAGCGCGATCGCTCGCGTGACAAAGACAAGGATAAGGAGAAGGACAAGGACAAAGACAAGGAACGCAAAGAAAAGAAGGAATCCACTGAAAAGGAGAAGAAGGAAAAATCTAAGTCTCCTCCCAAAGAAGTAGAAAAAGAAGTAGAGAAGGAAGAAATTAAACCAGAACCAATTGTCGTCGAAACCAATGGCAACTCGTCTGAGATAAAGTCCAAAGCGTCCACGCCAGCCGACGACAAACCAGAAAAAGACGTTGAAAAAGAAAAAGAGAGGTCACCGTCAAAGAAACGAGAGAGGACCAAGTCTCGTGACAGAAAGCGCGACCGCTCCCGGTCTCGGCGCAGATCTCGTTCACGATCTCGCAGGAAACGCTCGCGGTCCCGCCGGAGGTCGCGCTCTAGAGGAAAGAGATCTCGATCTAGGGAACGAAAGAAGTCTAGGTCGCGAGACCGCAAACGTTCTCGGTCAAGAGAACGAAAAAGAACTAGATCTCGGGATAGAAAACGATCTAGATCGAGAGACAAAAAGAGGTCTCGATCCAGAGATCGTAAGCGTTCCCGGTCGGACAGTCGTCATTCTAAGAGTCGCTCGCATAGGGACTCCAAAATACCTCATGACCGAAAGTCGCGAGATCACACTCCTAATCTTTCTCTTATAGAAGAAAAGGACATTTCTGTTCTAGAAAATAAGATTTCGGATGTATGTGACGAAAAGAATTCTCCTGATAACATGGACATTTCCAACTCTCCATAGTTTAAGTTCACCTCAAACATTCTATTGTTAATTTAGTTACTGATAAACTGCTTTTTAATACTGGATTATTAATTTATAATTTTCCAAATACCGTATGTAATTCGAAAGTACATATTTCAATCAACTTCGTATTTTATTATTATTCTGCAGACATGTTATTTTGACACAAGATGTTAATTTTGTTGTAAGTGTAAAATCTGTTTAAATGTTAGCCTAACTTTTCTTTGATCAATTTATTGCCTCTGAGCCTTGACTTGTCATCAACAATAAAATGTGTTCTAGTAATAGTTTATTTTTAAGGAGCAATAAAGAATGATCCACATTACATGTTTTTTGTTCTAATACCTTCATTCAGATATTTCCATATCTTTATTATTGCCGACATTAATCGTATGTGACCGTATTTATGTCCACAGTGTTGGGTTCGGTGCATTTCATTCATTCAAATATGCTAGAATGGTTGTTGTGTGCCGGATCCCAATTTGTGTCCGTTTCAATGGCGCGGCCAGTGCGATATATATTAAAAAAAAAATCTTCCAGGATTTTGTAAAAGTTGATTCCTAAAACCACGGAGATCTTTAAAACTAAGCGTTGCAGGGACCTGAAAAGGTAAATGATAGATTGTAATCGTATTTTTACTAATTTTAACAAATTCAAATCTGCGTTTTACAAAAAACTTCAGACGACTGCAATGATTTTTCAGCGAGAAATCGGCGTTATCTTGTTATTCACCGTTGCAATGGGGTTATAGTCTTACAGCTCCTAAAATATAAACCTAAGATTTTTTCTATATTTAAAAAAAAATACAACTTCAATATCATTTACCTAAATTTCAAGTCTCAGCAAGATCTCCGTGGACGCGCGGTTCTCCGCGTTTCAATGGCGCGGCCACGTACAAACCCTTATAACTTTTTAACCATAACTTTGACAAATTTATGGTTTTGGGAATCAAGTTTACACATTTTTACTAAATCTTGTTAAGAAGAAGTTTTTTTTTTAAATATCGCCGTGGCCGCGCCATTGAATGGACAGCCAATTTTCACTCCGGTTTCTATTGGTAGAACAGTTTCACTTAACTACAAAAGCCCAAAAACTATTTCGACAGAATAATTCAAGGTATTAGCAAGCAAAACTCGTCAGACAATGGATCGATTGCTTACTCCGTGATCAATACCCATCAAGTCTGGAGTCTCACTAGCCAATTTAATTTGACACTATCTAAGTATGACTCATTCTCATGAGATATGTAAGTCTATTGCACAATATTGATAAAACACTAAATGGAATATCTAACTTAATCTGACACTAATTGACGAGAATTATACTGGAATTTTCCAATACAGGAGTGTATATTGCGCAATACTGATGCAAATTGTGCAATAATTAATGTCTGAATTCTAAAGTTTTGTGCCGCCCAAAGTAACAAGGGACAAGACGAAAATTTCATTATTCTGATTTCAGAAAAAATTGTCTGCTCGCTAACGTAAATATCGCAACTCCCAAAATGAAAGCCATTCGATCTTATTGTTCGAGTGTTAGGCTATTACTCCGCTGAACCTCTACCTACCCCTCTAAGTAATATCCATCTAAGTGATGTTCCCACCCGAGTGGGTTCCTACATTGTCGTTGCGGGGGGGCTCAGTAGCCATGGTCAGCCAGCCACAGTGAAGTGAAGAGGAACCCAGGTAGGGCCGCTCGTCAGAGCTTTTGCTTTCAAGCCGATGACGTAGCGGCCAAAAAGTAGGTTGCGGTGAGGTGCACCGCAACTGAAGTGGGCCGCGATGTCGAATGGGAGGCATCGCGGCTGTGGGTTACAGACTTCGGCGGAGGAGGAGTGCCGGTACTTTTGAGTAGGTAGCGCTCTTCCCTTCCGTGGCCTAGACGGGGCCGCCACCGTTTGATGGCGGACGCCACTGTGCTGACCCGTCGCATGGTGACCAAGGCAACCGCACCCGCACCCCTGGCAGGCATCGCCCTTGCGGACCCGCAAGGGCCGATGCCTGCCAATAATAACAATAACAATAATAACGTTTATTGTGTCCAAAAGTAAACAGAAAAAAATAAATGGGTTTGGAGTCGTTATTTAAGCAATTAATGCCTGTATTTAAGGACTCCGCTCCTTCACAACAGTAGGTACTTACTTAAAACACAATAAAAAACAATACAAAGGAATAGTAAAATTAAATACAATTGTATGAACGTGTGTGTGTGCGTGTGCATGAGTGTGTAAGTGTTACCGCGTGTACATGAGTGTTATGGATTTGTGGTCGTATGTTTTTAGTATTTTGAGCAGGGCTCGTTGTGCTCGCTCCAATTGGATGAATTTTGATTTTGTTGCACCGCCCCAAACAGTAATACAGTATATCAATATTGATTGAACAAGAGAAATATATATTTGTGTGAGCACATTTCCAACAGGCTTTCCTCTACTCTGTGTAGACCTAGGCAACACGTGACGCAGTGTCTTAAAAATCCAATTTAGCTTGCGGACTCTGTTTGCAACTTGCTCAAGATGGGGGTACCAGCACAACCTCTGATCAAGCATTACCCCTAAATATTTTGTGCTAGAAACTATGCCAATACTAGAGCAGCTACAATTATCAACATTAATACCATCACAAGTGTGAATATTGATTCGGAAATCGCCGGTTGGTTGAGTACGATTGCAGATGCTGAAACTTATACAGTTTGTTTTGGAGGTATTTAATGTGAGAACATTAGCATTGAGCCAATTCGCAACCTGGGACATTACTGTTTCAACACTTAGCTGCACATTATGCCATGACCTACCATAGAAGGTAACAGCAGTATCATCGGCGTACGACATGACTTTGGCGTTAGGAATTTTCATGTTACACAGGTCGTTAATGTAAACCAAGAAGAGCGTTGGACCTAATACACTTCCTTGGGGGACGCCATATGTTACATCTGCAACATCACTAATATGATGCCCCACTTTGACACACTGTTTCCTATTTGAAAGATAGTTCTTGAACAGATTAAGCGCAACATCTCTAATACCTATTTTTTCCAGCTTGTTAACAAGGATAGGCATAGAGACGGTATCAAATGCCTTTCTAAGGTCTAAAAAGACAGTTAGGCACTTATCTCCATTGTCAAGATGATTAGCTATTAATGAAGTTAGTGATATGACGGCGTCCTCAGTGGAAATACCTTGACGAAAACCAAACTGTGAGTCGGAGATGATGTTAAATTTGCTTAAGTAATTAAGAAGCCTAACATTTATTAATTTTTCAATAATTTTAGATATACTAGTAAGAACAGAAATTGGTCTATAATTATTTACATCGTCTCTACTCCCACCCTTGTGCACAGGAGTAATAATGGCTATTTTTAACGGGGCAGGGAAAATGCCTGTTTTAAAGCAGAGGTTCGCAAGATGGGCTATGATAGGGGCTGCTTCCTTGCCTATAAACTTTAAAAATTTCGTAGAGATGTTGTCCCAGCCAGGGGCACTCGCAGCTTTTAGGTTCATTAATATAGTGTATACTTCATCGGCGTCAGTTTCAAGAAGCACAAAAGAGTTTACGAGATCTGATGCATTGCTGCTCTGATTGAAGGCATAATTGTCAGTTGTAGGTAGGATTTGTTGAGCCAGGTCATGACCAATTTTAGAAAAATAGTTGTTGATAAAGTTTACTGAGCCAGACGGCGTTGGCAGAAGTTTCAGCAATTCTGCATCATAATTATTTGTTTTCTGAGAGTAGGTAATAGCTTTTATATTTTTCCACAGTAATTTATTGTTACTAACTGATTTAGATAACAGATTCCTTTCATATTGTCTTTTTAGTTTTTTTAATTAAATTGTTACAGTAGTTTCTGTAGCGTCTGTATGTAAGTTATTTTAATAATTTCATTGAATTGATCCTGTCGAAGTTTATTTTGGAGTTTATTCCGATTTTGTATACAGCGCAAAATACCAGTGGTAATCCATGGTTTTAAAATGCGTTTTTTGCTAGGGATCTCTAGTGTGATAGTATTTAATTTAATGGAGTCAGCTAAAGTTTGTATTAACAGAGTACACAAAGAATTAGGATCATCACAGAAAAGTAATTCACTCAAGTTCTTTTTTTTTAGATAATGAAGGGCCTGATTAAAGTCAACAAATGTCTTAGTTTTACGAACATTTTGTAAATATTTTTGCTTAGACAATATTAAAAGAGTTGTGAAATGGTCAGTTACTGTGGTATTAAGTATAGCAATAGTGGATGAAAACTTTTTCTTATTTACTTTAAGCATGAAGTGGTCCAGGCATGATTTATCTCTCGTTGGCAACAGATGCCCTGGAAGGATACCATGTAAAGACAACATATTAAGGTAGTTCATCCTGTTATTCAGTTCATGGGACTGCTCAATTTGTTTAGGTATAATATTAATGTTTATGTCGCCTGCTACAATGATGTTTTTATTTGTTGTTATGTTCTCCAAATGATTACTGAGCGAACTGACAAAATTGTCAGTGTTTGAATTTGATGGTGATCGGTAAATGCACAGAATGACATTATTCAATATTTCCAGGCTTAAACAAGAGGCCTGAGATAGTGATATTTCTGTAACCTGATGTTCAAGGACACACTTCACATAAACGACTACCCCATCATTTTGGTTTAACTGACTTGAAGTCATATATGAACTGTAATTGCCAGGGGTGCGGGTTGTTCGAAAGAGATACCGTCGCCCCTAGCAAACGGGCAACTGGGGGAACACGGGTGGGTTTTAGTCAGTAAAAGTCTGACACGCCCTGCTCCACCCAGAGCGGGAGAAGTCATTTGACGACCTCCGACCAAAAAAAAAAAAAAGTGATGTTACGTTATTGTCAATACTACATTCATAATTAAACTTCTCGCAATTTTTTATAAACCGTGTATAAAATCAACAAACGAATATAAGTATTTCATAGAAAAAAGTTTTGGCAGCGGTGGGATTCGAACCCACGCCTCCGAAGAGACTGGTGCCTTAAACCAGCGCCTTAGACCGCTCGGCCACGCTACCACTTGCTACTACACGTAAAATAGACCAACAAATCGAGTTTATAGACACTGTAGGTCATGCGGTTGCAACATAAGTTGGGAATAAACATAACATCATCCCGGAAGGCCCAACTCTTCGGGGAATATAGGCGTGATGTTGAAAGGTGTACCTATACCACAGAAATCTTAATAAGCATTGTTAGGAGGTTCCTCTCTCTGGAGCCCTGACCGCCGGTAGCTTGGACCCTGTTCCCGTTACCGGTTTGCTACTATTTTTTATATTTTTAAAAGTTTTTATATTTTTTATACAAATATTTAAAAATGTAATTTATATGTGTACTTAAGTGAAATAAAGGAAATTAATATTAAGATTTCTGTGACCTATACCTAGCTAAATGTTGTTTCCGAGAAAATGGCAAAAACGCGCGAATCGTTAATTCTTAAAAACTGTGATACTTACGTTACACGGTACAATAATCAATACACACCAATTGATATGTCTTTCTGTTTATCCTAAAGAACCCTTTCCAGTTACTGATTGTAGGACACATCAAATGAGATTTCATTCTGTTTATTTTATGGAATCTTAGGCGGTGACATATAATTAAATACACATACAAAGTCACCGACTTCCGAACTTAGTTATTGGGGTTGGACAAAGCAGCACCCTAATTGCGCAACTTACGTTTAGCGCGTTTTGAAAAGGATTGTTAAACCATTGCTTCATATGTTCGAAAAATGTGTCTGCTTAACAACATAAATAACGCAATGAATATTGTTGAACTGTCAAAACGAAACCGATTATGATTAATCGTGAGTTACGCTTTTCGGATTTTCAGGGGGTTTATTTTTTTATTAAAAAGTTTTTATTTTATAATTTTTTGTGGCTATAATCTATTAATTACTACATGCTTAATTATTATGAATACTTTTGTAATACACAACTCAGTATTAAAATCTGTGAGTAAACAATCAATCATCCCCTGTTTTCTTACCTTAGGGTTGAAATTTTTCTTCGAAATTTATATGGGATCAACTTCGGGGTATACCCTTTCCAATAAAAAAAGAATTATCAAAATCGGACTACTCTAGAAAAAGTTACGCGTGGTCATACATAAAAAAAAAATACGCGTCGACTTGAGAACCTCCTCCGTTTTTTCGTCGGTTAAAAAGAAGAAACTGACTGACTGACCGATCAACGCACAGCCGAAATAGGAACGTGAAATATTGCACATGGCTTCCTTTTATAATGGAGGGGAGCACTATGAAGGCGTTTTTGGAAATTCGACCTTTAAGGGGGTGAAAAGGGGGGATTTTATTTGTATGAAAAATCTTATTGGCACAAATACTTATTTAAGTAAATTATAAAGTTGGTAATTTATTGTTTTTCTAAACTACCCCCTGGAGCGGGATTGGGAGGTGTCAAAGGTTGTATGGAAGAATTTTAACGCGCTATCTGATTAACTTGAAACTCAGTATTTATACCTAAAACCAAGAATAAACAATAAAGCGTATCAAGGTTTTTCATAAATCAACCCCTAAAGGAGTAAAAAAGGGTAGTCCGTAATGTAATTGTGAAAGTTTGTGAAGATGATTGGATCTTTGTTACTCAGTCACGCAAAAACGGCTGAACAGATTTGGATGAAATTTGGCACACAGATAGATTACAACATGGATTAACACTGAAGAAACATTTTATCCCGGTAGTACGTTCCCGCGGGTTAATTTCCGACATCCACGCGGGCGCAGTTGCGGACGGAAGCTAGTCATTCATAATCTGAATCATCATGAAGGATAATGCTAATCTATTGCTTCATACGTTCGTAAATGTGTTTGCTCAGCAACATAAATAACGCCATAACGTTGTTGAACTGACAAAATATAGGTAGCCATTGCTACTGATGGTGTGTTATATACACAGTTACCCCGCAGGTGCGGGTTAATTCTTATTCAGGAAAAGTTTTTATCTAGTGCGCAAACTGTAACCATGAATTCAGCATACAATTTTAGACCCCCTAGCGCAGATTTTTTTTGCCGGTTATACAAAATTAAATCAGCTGTTCCATACATTTTGACCGCGCAGGTATTGCACTTTTCTATGAAACAGATGATTTTTTTTTTGTATAATCGACGAAAAATGTTTGCGCTAGAGGGTCTAGGGTGATTATGCTGAATTCATGGTTACAATTTGCGCACTGTATAAAAACTTTCCCTGTATATTCTCAAAAATCGAAGTGACACATTATCGCATTGACGTTATTAGGTAAACTCTGAAGACGCAGTGTCTGCATTCGAAAGTGTTGTGGTAGAGTCCAGGTAGCGCTTCTCACCAGGAAAGATCGAAAGATTCTTCCTTTTCAATGGAGGAGCGATACCTAAGCTACCCTACACCTTCTATACGCGACACCATTATTTTCCGACGTGCACGCGCGAAGACGCGGGAACTGCTTATCGCGTTCAACGCCATGTGCAATGATGCAGTAGGTAATGTTTAAGAAGATATTAAAATCGAACGTAGGTACGCACGGCTACACATCAAGCTATACATTTCCAATATAAGCTAATCTCACATTGTATAAGACTAGCTTTTGCCAGCGGCTTCGCCCGCGGGGAACTTTCATCCCCTATTTAACTCCCTTAGGGGTTGAATTTCGAAAAATCCTTCCTTATTCCTTGTCTACACTATAAAGGGAAACTCTGTCCAAAATTTCAGCTTTCTAGGTCCAAGGGTTTGGGCTGGGCATTGATAAGTCAGTCAGTCAGTCAGGACTTCTCTTTTTATTTATATAGATTTGCGTACCTACAAAGCGAGATCAGCTAAAACTGGAAATGTATAGCTTGATGTGTAGCCGTGTGTACCACGGTGGTTCGTCGTTATCATTTGCGTGAAGGGTGACGGAGGACATATTTCAAAATCGACTAAGTAGGTACAGTTGAGCTGAGTATCAAAACTAATTATGGAAAACAGGAACGGGAAGAAAAATTGCTAAGAATCTCATAATAAATAGGTAATGATCAAGAAAACCGTGGGTTACCTACTATCAAATAACTAGATACTTTACATATTTGGTCAACAATGGGTTATTCCAGTATTTTTATTGCGCAATACTGATGCAATAAATGAAATGATTATGCAATAATTGCACAACTTGTGAAATTATTGCGCAACAGAATTACGTAATATTAGATAATAAAGATGAATATAAACGGGGCGCTTGTATGCCTGTTATCATTCACATAGGAGAGTCAACACAAGTAAGATACCTAAGTGACACTACAACAACCAGTCATTAACAAAGCAAACAGTTCTGCTTAGTCTGTTACAGAAATCGAAGACGCCATAAGGATGGAAGCAATCGTCGTTGAACTTCGGACTTGCGGGAAAGGAAGTTCTAAAACTCAAGAAGTAAGTACGGAAGTTCAAGCCGATACGAGGTGTTCACGCTGCAGGGACCGTTCTAGAGATCGATCGAGAAGTCGCGATCGATCACGAGGTAGGTCTAGGGGACGCTCCAGGGGAAGGTCTCGCGGCCGCTCTAGGGGGCGATCCCGTGGCTACTCTAGAGGCCGATCTCGGGGCCACTCTAGAGGCCGATCTCGGGGCCACTCTAGAGGGCGATCTCATGGCCGCATTCGGGGAAGGTCACGAGGAGCATCAAGAGGTAAATCTGTAGAACGGACAGGAGAAAAGACTCGAGGAAAATCTGTGGATCGCTGTGGGGAAAGAGGAGGAAGACGAGAAAGAGAAAGATCCAGGGGACGGTCTAGAGGAAGATCCAGGGGACACTCCAGAGGAAGATCCAGGGGACATTCTAGAGGTAAATCTAGGGGCCACTCCAGAGGAAGATCTAGGGGTCACTCCAGAGGTAAATCTAGGGACCGTTCCAGAGGTCATTCTAGATAAAACAAAAACTATAAAACGCAATATTCTTGACGAAAGTTACGAAAAAATAAAATAAAAAATAAAAATAAAGTGTATCCAGAAAAAAAAAATACAAAAACAAAATCCAAAAAAAGAAACATACTTATGTGATACCTATTAAATAATGATAGGTAATGGATGATCAAAATGAATGTGAAGTGTCTGCTGAAGTGGAAGTGTAGGAAAACAACTGAGGATCGCACTAGGAAAAGTGTACACTCAAATGTGCACACTATGAGAAGAAGAAATAAATTACGTAGGTATAGTGGAGTAAAAGTAAGAACCGTGTCCTTTTGTACAGTTTCTAGCTGTGTTCATGTGAGACTGAATGTTATGTGTATTAGTAATAATTTACGTAGGATTTATATCTTAATGGATTTACATGCCTAATGGCAGACGGTATCTAGTTTTTTGTTTAACGGTAAAAAAAAAAAACTTAAAATGGTGTAAAAAAGGTAACCCAGCTAGATAATAAGAACAACCATTCAATGATTATATAAACGTAGTACATACTTAGGTTTAGGATACCTATTTATAACTAATGGATTTAATGATAAGTAGTTCGTAATGTTTTAATGTTTGTAGTATACAGGGTAAGTTTTTATCCAGTGCGCAAATTGTAACCATGAATTCATTATATCATTCTAGAACCCCTAGCGCAGAAATTTTTCGCTGTTTCATAGAAAAGTGCAATACCTACGCGGTTAAAATGTATGGAACAGCTGATTTTTTTTTGTATATCCGGCGAAAAATTTCTGCGCTAGGGGGTCTAGAATGATATGCTGAATTCATGGTTACAATTTGCGCACTGGATAAAAACTTTTCCTGTATATTTAACTTTATTAACATTGTTCGTTAAGTGTGTTGTATCTTTGTACCGATAAAGTTCATAATTAGCATTTATTATAGGTAGGTACTGACATATTTAAACAGTTTCATGAGGACTAATTTAGGCTTATTCTAAAAATAAAAATAATTGTATTACCATGCTTATCTTTATTACCAAAAAAGTTAATTATTTAGCATACAGTATACTGACTGCCATTTTTAAAACTCTTTTAGAAGGGCTAAAACATACTAATTCTAAAACTAAAATACAATATTAAAATTAAACAATCACTGTTTATTCTTTGTACACTACTTTCTGGATCTTTGACAGTCGTTACGGATCGTCAGAAGCCCGAAAGTCTGACAACCAGTCTTACCAAGGGATAGGTATCGTATTACACAGTAACTGGGTTGTGGAGGTCAGATAGGCAGTCGCTCCATGTAAAATACTGGTATTCAGCTGCATCCGGTTAGACTGGAAGCCGACCCCAACGTGATTGGGAAAAGGCAGATGATGATGATGATGATGATGACTACAAAACAACATATTCAATATTATGTTTCTGGAATGAACGTCCCGAAAACCGAAGCCCTCTATTAGGTACCTAGTGTGCCTACTCATTATTTTATCAAAAACAATAATTTTATTGATAACAAAAACTCACTATCACACACCTATATACCTAGTATAGTAAAATAAGCGTGCTGGTAGATAACAATATACCTAGTTACGGCTATCAATAATGTCGATTCATAAAATTCACTCTGAAATTATTGGCATTAAAGTAGTTAGGTACTTACACTCCTGGATATGCACACAGACCATGCTTGTATTACCTGGACAGCGTTTTGTGCGCAGATGTGTGTTCCCTTGCTGGACTTTGGCAGTCTGTAAGCAAATTCAAGTAAGCAAATTGAACTTCTGGTGGGCCAATACATGCCAGGCCAGGGGTGCTTGGGACCCTGTGTGATACGTGCAAAAGTGAAATAAATATGGTTTGAGCTTTAAAGAGCAGAGGCTATGTTCCAGTTTGGTTATTCTTAAAAAAAGTTCGAATAAGATTAGCTAGTGAAACGGTACACTATCAAAAAATAATCAAAAAGTCTTTTTTTGTCGGTTGATATGTGCGGATCACGTCTGGTATTCAGACTATAATATTGTATTCTAATTTCAGGGATTCTTTACAATCGCTGTTTACGTACACTACTTCATACCAGGTAGTCTTAAAATCCAGACTAAACTGTACACAGTACCTTTAGGTCACCTGCGGCAGGTGATTGATGACCCCGTAAATGACCTTTTGCGTTTTATGAACACAAGAAGATGGTTGCCTAAAGGCGAAGCGCCTTTCCCGGGCTATTGTAGGGCTCCCGGAAGTGGAAATGTAAACTCAGAGGTCGATGGAACTAGCTTGTCTTGAAAAGAGTAGAGGAAAGGAAACTATCGAATAAAAAGTCTTAATTGTGTAGCATAGAGAAATTAAAACATACTCAAGCAGGCGCGGTCGCAACCCTACATTTGAAATATTTTTAGGGAAGCATATCTTCTCGTTGGTCTAGGGCAGGGGTATCCAAACTACGGCCCACGCCCGCCATCCAGTGTCATCAATCTGGCCCGCGACAGCTTAGGTAAGACTATTGTCATCAATCTGGCCCACGTCAGCAATGTCTTATTGTTGTTACTATTGCTGTGAGACTCGTAAGTTGAAGAAGAAATACCATATTTCAGGCAAATAAATGAATCTGTGTATCTAAAACACAAAATGATAATTACTCGGTTTTCTTTACTTGCAAGGTAAAACTTAACGACAGAAATGATGACTCGGAAAACTAAACTTAAGAAACAAATAAATAATAGAGTATTTTCCAATTTATTAAAAAAAAACTATTTTAATTTGAAGATTACGACGAGATATTTAACATAAAATTAAAATAAATTGATTTTTATAAATTTTTCAAATCAAAAACGATTAAAAACAAAATTTGATTTTCATTGTTTTGAATTTACCGCCCAAACGCCTCTTACGATGACTTGACCACATGTGACGTCAGATTTGTGTAAACGGCACTGGTAAAAATACTTTGTGTGGCGCAGTTTTAGAAGTATTTGCGCACAGAGGCACCGCGCACCAGTAATACCTTTCTATCCATTAAAAATCTTGTTAATTAAAAACTCCACATGGTGTATGAATGGTGACATTCACACAATTACTTTAGTTTACACAAAATTGACGTCACATGTGGTCACGTGATAACAAGTCATCGTAAGGAGCGTTTTGGCGGTAAATTCAAAACAACGAAAAATGTGTTTGATTTAAATCGTTTTTAATTGAGAAAATGGATATTAATTCATTTATTTTTATTTTCTGTTACATATTTCGTTCCAATCTTCGAATTAAAATACTTTTTATAAAATTGGAAAATACTCTATGGAAATGAATCCCACAAATCACAGTAAAAGAAAAAAAAACACTAAAGTATGTAATTGTGATTTGCCACCTACAATAGTTTGTCGAAACAGGCGCGTAAAAAATTAAGAAAAGTCCTTCGGAGGATCGGGTTTAAGCAATTAAGTTTATTGAACTTTTCGATAATTGAACTTTGTCGGTACCGACTTGGTTTTCGAGATTTTACACTCCTTTTATTACTTAAACACGCCCAAAGTTAGATTAAATTAGACAAACTATTGTAGGTGGAAAACCTACAATAGTTTGTCTTTGTAGTTGTGGATCAATTTTACTTGTACTAACAATTTATTAAAGAGATTAAAATGCTCATCGGTTAATTTAGATCTGTAAACATTATTTTTGTACTTCATCTTGCAAAACGTTTTCTCACACAAGTAAGTAGTACCAAAAACAGAAAACAAAACAGGAGCAATGCAAATTATATATTTGTATCAGTGGAAGACTCTTATAAAATTGCAACAAAGATGAATTTTGAAATTTGTTCTTAATCATATCACTGCACTGTAAATCAATAACTTCTATTTGAAGTTCCGGAGCTACCCCTCTAATGACTTAATGGGACTTAAATATAACCGGTGAAATGTGCGTGCACTACATAGGTACATACCTACACCTTTGCCTTACCCTACAAGGATTAAAGGCGGATGTTCACGTTCATCTCCAGCTCCACATCCGCTAGTCTACATGCACAACATTATTGAGAGAGCTGCAGGATCAGTTAAAGTAAAACAGGCGCGTAAAAAATTAAGAAAAGTCCTTCGGAAGATCGGGTTTTCGGAAGATCGGGTTTTCTGAAAAAACCACTGCATAAATCAACGAACCTTTAGATAATTGAACTTTGTCGGTAACGACTTGGTTTTCGAGATTTTACACTCCTTTTATTACTCAAACACGCCCAAAGTTAGGTTAAATTAGCAAGAAAAACGAATCTTTGTTGTCTCTTAACTTTTTAATGGCTTTTTATTTTAGTATTCTGTTTCCGTACAGACAATATTAATAATGAGACAAAACCATACCATGTTTAATTTTTGATGTACACATAGTCAAACAGTGGAGTAAAACCCCCCGAAGTTTGTATGGAAAAAATGTGGACAAGTGTCACAGTGTGCTCGGCCATGCTACCACTTGCTAGCACTTGTAAAATAGACCAGCAAATTGCGTTTATATGTAGACCCTGCATTCAAATAGCCCATGGGGTGCAACATAAGCCAGGAGTGAGGTAGAGCTAGGTAGGTGTATAAATTTTGCCTGTGGACACTCTAAATGGGTTACTATGTATTACCTGTGCGCAAAAAAGAAAACCCCCGAGGAGGGTTCTTGGCTTTAGGCTTAACCGTGTCATAAAACACTATAACTTTGTATAATAGTGTTTTCAGAGGGTCTTGTCGTCATACCTATTACCTCTGTGTATGGTTTTATATACAAGGTGTAACATAAATAACGCACAACCTCTTAAGGGTTATTGTACTCATCATTATGAACAACTTTTACTATGGGACCAAACCGGAAATCGCGAAAAAAAAACCAGCTTTTCTATACATTTTGACGAGCTATGCGAACATAAATGTAGGGAAGAGCAAAATTTTTTTTCGCGATTTCAGGTTTGGTGCCATAGATTTTTTTTGCATAATGATGAGTACAATTACCCCTTAAGAGGTTCTGCGTTATTAAGTTACACTTTGTATGTACTAGGTGGTTATAATACAATGTTGAACTTCTGGTGAAACTTTCATGCAAAGTAATCATTTAAATTTTAGATTTATTGAAATTAACACCAAAAATCAAGTGCTATTTTTTTATTTAATAAAATGTAATTATTTAAAAACGTTGATCGTTAAAAAAATCCGGCAAAGAGCGAGTTCGATTTGCGCACCCAGACACCTGCGCATCCAAAGCTTGGTACACCTATTTATGAAAAATAAGTTGTAGGTACCGAAGCTATGGGCCGTACCACGAAGTAGCCTAGCGCATCCTCATTGCTCTCGTCGTAATGAACCCCCTTTTCTTCAAGGAATTGACTATAATGAGTTCAGTAGTTAGGCATTCTAGGGGCATATTCATAAACGATGATTAAAGTTAACAGGTGTTTAAACATCAAAAATGTATGGTTAATCAGTCACTAATCATTACTAACAGCATATAAATAAGGGGGTAAGTGCCACGTAGTGTTAGTGAAACCGGGCATATTACGGATCTCAGTGAGTTATTTTATGGTCAAACACTGCAATTAAACAATATGCAATTTCTTTGCTCAACAACGTAAATAACGCAATAAATGTTGTCGTAACTCAATAATTTCAAACTGCTCTTTATTGATTTATTTAACTATTGTAGCAGTTTTTATGCAATACCTATGTTTTCTTTTGTTTTTCTTACACTTCACTTTTTTGCAACATAATCTTCGTTTCTTTCATCCCAGTTGCGTCAGTGCGTTACAGTTTTCCAGTGCGCTCCTTTTTTTCCTGCATTCGTCTGCAGCGACAGACACTTCCTATCCATTAATGCCATTCATATTTACACAATCTATACCTAGTTAATTTTATAGTTTTATTTTCGGCAAAATAACCAGACACCGGCTTCCGAAATGAAAGTAATTTTTCACTTGGTGGTGTTTTTTTTTTTGGAAGTCGGTTGTTTTTTATTTTATTAATTCAGGGTTTCTATTTTAGGTAAACTACAATACCGTTGCATTATCTTGATTTTTATCTAGAATGACCTCTAGATTTTCGTCTGGAACGGTCCCTAGATCTTCCTCTGGAGTGGCCCCTAGATCTTCTTCTGGAGTGAACCCTAGATCTTCCTCTGGAGTGACCCCTAGATCTTCCTCTAGAGTGACCCCTGGATCTTCCTCTGGAACGTCCCCTAGACCTTTCTCTTTCTCGTCTGCCTCCTCTTTCCACGCAGAGTTCCGCACATTCTCCACCAGACTTTCCTCCTGTTCGTTCTATAGATTTATCTACTAATGCTCCTTGAGGCCTTTCTGTGGATCTGCCACGGGATCGGCCCCTGGAACGGCCGCGAGACCTTCCCTTGGAGCGTCCTCGAGATCTACCTCGTGATCGATCGCGCCTTCTCGATCGATCTCTGGAACGATCTATAGAGCGGTTTCTGCAGCGAGAACACCTCGTATCAGCTTGTACTTCTGTACCTACTAATTCTTGAATTTCAGAGCTTCCTTTCCCGTACGGCTGAACTCCAATAATGACTGCTTCCTTCCTTATGGCGTAAACGATTTCTGTAACAGACTAAGCAGAACTGTTTGCTTTGTTAATGACGGTTAAAGAAAGAAAGAACGGTTGCTCTAGTATCACATATAATAGGTATCTTACTTTTGAC